>CM077669.1:311099878-312378878 GCA_039707655.1 Elymus sibiricus | reverse complement strand
TTCTTCTTCTTCTCCTTCTTCTCCTTCTTCTCCTTCTTCTCCTTCTTCTTCTCCTCCTTCTTCTCCTTCTTCTCCTTCTTCTCCTTCTTCTTCTTCTCCTTCTCCTTCTTCTTCTTCTCCTTCTTCTTCTCCTTCTTCTCCTTCTTCTTCTTCTTCTCCTTCTTCTCCTTCTGCTTCTCCTTCTTCTTCTTCTTCTTCTTCTTCTTCTTCTTCTTCTTCTTCTTCTTCTCCTTCTTCTCCTTCTTCTCCTTCTTCTCCTTCTCCTTCTTCTCCTTCTTCTTCTTCTTCTTCTTCTTTCTTCTTCTTCTTCTTCTTCTTCTTCTTGTCTTCTTCTTCTCTTCTTCTTCTTCTAGTCTTCTTCTTCTTCTTCTTCTTCTTCTAGTCTTCTTCTTCTTCTTCTTATTTAGCTAGTAGTTTTCAAACCTAATTTTTTTTGGATTTAGGTATTGAAGTTCCCACTTTAATCAGGCAAGGTAGATGATGAGAAATTGGCCTTGCAAGTGGAAGAGCAGTAGTGTCGGGATATGAGGTCATCCAGGCAGCTGAAGTAAAAAACCAATCAAGCTTTTCTAGAAGTGGATTTTCCTGCATATTGCTCCAACTAAATTGTCTCCCTTTGAGTGGTAGTTCTATCAACCCCAGATTGCTTATAGCATTATTACATAGTAACATTTGATTCACATCTCCCCTGGTTTATTTCTGTCACTTGGAAATCTGATAAAATTAAAATCACCCGTAACTATCCAATCCACTTCAGAAGGCATCTCAATATTACTAAACCATTGGATAAATTCCCCCTTATCTTCTTGATTGGTAGGACCATATATGTTAGTCAGAATCCATGTTTGATTAGAAGAGTTTCAAGAAAATTTTACTGACAAGGAAATCTATTTTGAAACAAAACTTCTCCCTGAAAGAGTGAACTAATCCAAGCAATAATCAAACCTCCAGATGCACCCACAGAGGGCAAGAACTCAAATTTGTTGAATCTTTGTGGACAAAAATTATGTACATAAGGCAGATCAAACATCTCTCTTTTAGTCTCCTGTAAACAGACAATCCCAGCTGCACTCTCTTCAATTTTTTTTTCAAAGCTAGCCATTTTGCTTCTACATTAATGCCTCTGATATTCCAATTTAGAATGTTCCAAGTTCTGTTAGTGTTCATATTGGAACCTATTAATATTAACAATAATATAAGGGCCAACCCTTTATTTCCCATCTCAAATAATGCTAGATATCTATAATTACACGGCTTGTGACACAGGGTAATTGGACAGACAACTTGTAGAAACTTTATCAAACATATCATCCAGCTGCTAGTAGTAGTACAGGAAAAACAAACATTGTCTGCAAACATAGGTACACCTTAAGTGCAAATCATAAGGTAGGTGATACAGATCCAAGCATATAGACTTAGAAAATATCATAGCCATAACTCTCTTCTGGGTCCTGATCTCCCAGCTGATACATAGCTGTTTGGAATTAATCATTAAGCACTAGAGTTGGGGTTGTTGCTCTCCTTGGCCTTGGAATTCAAGGCCTCCACTTCTGGCTCCTTGCTTTTTGGTCTCTTAGCCAGCTTCTCATGCAATTCCTCCTCAGCCACATTGCAAAAGGTTTTTGTAAGATTTTTAAGTACTTTATTATGTAAAACTGGAGGAACAGCATTGCAAGGCAGACAAATATTTCCAGAACATGAATTTCTTTTAAATCCCTTATTTTCCTTTCTGATTCTATCACTTCTTCTTACCTGAGACTCCACTAGGGGACCTTTTCCCCTCCTTTTCCTTGAAATAGCCTCACTTGCAGGCAACAGAATGACATTTCCTGGGGAGATCATTTTCAGAGGGCTACCAGCCTCAGACGAGGAATGTGCAGCAGGGCTAAAACCTGCATTTTATTTATTAAATCCAAGTGGAGACTGAAGTTTACACAGAGGAGCCTGTGGAACAGATCATTTGTCAGGAATGCAGAATATCATTGTCTGCTCTGTTTTACAATTTTCAGTCAAAATCTGCCACAGTGGTAATTTTAGCAAGTGCAGTGTCCATTCAAATTTATCAGGTGTCAAAAGAAGGTTTAGGATGAAATTAAACCAACTTACTGGAATGTCAGTTGAGAAAGAGCTGGCCACCTGAGTAGGTGAAGGTGCTGAGTGTTTCCCCCATAGCTCCACACCTTCTTCAGACATAAGATGAGAACCATCAATAACATAAAAAAGCATGATGTGTAGCCAAGTTAAAGAGATGTTGCTGACTAAAATTTTCCTGACTAGTAATATCCATATTAAGAACATCATTACCTTTAGAAGTGCCAGCATAACCCTCTATGTGTCCAACAGCACTTGTGAGCCCCCCTTAACCATTTCTAGAGGTGCAGCTATAGACATTTCTCCTATAACAATATGATCAGCAATGGCTTCAGATTTCCCAACTGCTGCTGTGACCTCCTCAGTCTGAGCATTCTCTTTCCTGTCCACAGTTGGGTCCTGCTCCTTCTCCTCAATCATGTGTTGCTCTGGAACCACTACAACTGGTGGCTGAATCTGCTCTGCAACTGCCAACTGATGTTCAACAGGTGCAATAAACTCTCCCTTTTCCACATTGTTGTCATGATCATCTGCGGCATATGCTTGTACCAAGTTCTATAGCCCAAGGCCAAGAGGTGCCCCAATTTCTCCCAGGGCAATCTGATTAACTTCATGATTTTGAATGTTGACCCCACCATTGTTATGGGAGGAGATACCTTCAGATAGAGAAACAGTTGTGGTAATACTGCTATTAGGCAAAGCTTCATTACCATCCAGCTGTAATTCCTCCTGATGTTCCAAAACCATAAGTTGATCTGCTGGCTAAGGGAAAGCCCAGTGACCTTGATCATCCCATTCTTCCCAATCAGCATTATCTGCTGGAGCATTATTGAACTGCATGTTATGAAAACTAGGGAAATCATTTGCATTATGTGGCACTGGGTGAGGATCCACTCCAGGTGGAGGGATAAGATCTTCATCTGCTGGTCCTCCTCCCTGCATTTCATCTAAGAGCACCTCAACTGAGCTTGTCAGAGAATCTTCCTCAAAGTTTTCTCCTTCAGACCATCTGATACTTTTGGGAATCTCAATCAGATATGTGACTCTTGCTTTAACAAGAATCTTGCCCTTTAAAGCATCATCTTTCTCCCAGTTAATAATTCTACCAAACTTTGCAATTGCAGTGGCAATATCTTCAGTGTTGCAATGGTCAAAAGGGATGCCCACAATGAGGAGCCAACAAACCCTATTGAAATGCACTCTCCTCCAGTTTCTACCCTCATTGTGCTTGGTAAAGGTAATGAAAACATCACCAAAAGCATGGGGACTATCCCTAATCAGTCTGTCTCTGTCCCTGACATGCCTGAACTGAGCAAACGCCTCTCCAAATGGGCAAGGATGAATCTCTCTAAACCCCACTTGGGCATCTGGATCATTCTGCAAAAAATCTTCTAGAACCTCACGAACATTGGGGGAGTATACCTCATCCGGAAGAGGTTGGATGGTGGCGATGGCCCAGTCCTCATGACGACGAGCTCGAGGCGGAAGAACAACTCTGGTAACCCCGGTTCGCCCTTCAATATGCTGAATCTAAAACCCGTGCAGGACAAAAGGCCAAGGATTGATGGGAATGTTGGCCATGATCGGCTCTCAAGGATTCGCGAGCTCTGTGTCAGACTGCAATGGCTGAGAGCGCAACAGGGAAAGAGCAAAAGAGGAAGTAGCAGGGGAATGCGAGGAGTCTGCCTGTGTTTTTGGCTAGAAGTTTTGGAAAAAACCCGTGTCTAGCTCCTTGAAAGAGGAAACATATCTCGTCTCTTGGGCCGACCCAATATGTCGGAACCAGTCCTCTACCACTCCATCAGCCCAAGCATTGCTCGGTGGGCCAGAGA
Organism: Elymus sibiricus; assembly: GCA_039707655.1. Classification (NCBI taxonomy): domain Eukaryota; kingdom Viridiplantae; phylum Streptophyta; class Magnoliopsida; order Poales; family Poaceae; genus Elymus; species Elymus sibiricus. The sequence continues at coordinate 312,374,955 of CM077669.1, read as the reverse complement.
AAGAAGCAAATCGAATGAACGGCCAGAGGCCAGTAAGTTTGGGCTTGGGGCAGAAACGAGCCAGGTGGCCAACGTCCCCGCATGCAAAGCATGCACGGTCAAATCTACGTCGGCTACTATTAAAATCCGTAAAATGCTCTTGCTTCTCCATTACGGACACATTAACTGCATTATGAATATTCACATTCACTTGCAGACCATGATCATGCGCGCAATCAGGGTTACGTGAGAGCCGCTGGAAAACTGATCCGCCTCCCCCCGCGGGTGAGCAATTCCAGCGATCACCGGAGCCATGCACAACGGCCTTACCATTACGACCAACAAGAGTCCATTCAGCATCGGATTCTTTGTAAAACAGGGCCTCTTCTCGACGCCAATTCGGACCCCCATTACCCCACAGACTAAAAACCATCTCATAGTCTTTCTCCACAACTTTACCAGCATTGTAAATATGAAAACCCACCGAAGTAGAGGCAACCGAAAACTTAAACGAACGATCTTTGAGATATGAAACTCTAAAACCTTGTGGGTAACCACCAAAAGTGGCTTGGAGAGCAACACTCACCGTGTGGATATCCAGCTTGAATATGGCCCGACAGAAAGAGACCACAATCGTGAATTCCTTTTGACGAAAGCCCAGAGAAAAGACCACTGGATGCCAAAACTTGCACCTCATGTGTGCTTGGAAAGATTTGCCATGATCAAAGTTGAGAGCAAAAGGCACCATGGTTGTCTCACTCTACTCCCAAGATGTTGGGCAGGTGGCTGCCGGGACCAAAGTGGCCTCCGGCAGTGAGGAAGGTGGCTGCCGGGGCCGGAGTGGCCACCAGCGCTGCAATCGCCTAGGAGGAGCCTAGGAGGAGAAAATAGGGACGCGTGGGATTCGAACCCTAGATCCTTCAGATTAGTGTGCACAGCGATGACCAGCTCAGCAAGCCACATGCTTCTAAAAAAATGGGGGGTTTTAACGTGCGCCCGCGAGGCATCGAACCTGGGCTGCACGGCTAGAGCTGGTCCGGCTTGACCAGTCACGCTAGGTGAGGTGGTTCGACAGATGAGGGGATCGGATGGGTTTGACTTACCTCTCAGACCTCTCGGGCCCACAAATCAGAGACACACAGATTCAAAGTAGAGCATGCAAATCATGGACATGCCGGTGAAGCACATGGCGGTGAGGTCACACCAGAGTTACTCCGGTGACCTATTGGCACGGCGGAGGGTACAGATCGAACCGAAAATGAATTCCGCATGCACGCATGCTACTCACTAAGCCAGGCACCAACGGAGGCGACGCCGGCGACATGGTACAGAGGCGGCGACGGCGAGCTTGAACACGATGATGCAGAGGGCAAGCTATGCGATTGACAGCTACGCACGAAGGCGATCAACTACGAGCGAACACGCGTTGCTAGCATGGCCGGAGCATTCGTCGGAGATGAGGTCCGAGGGTGGAAGCTTCGGATGCTCATGGCATCCTCTCTCAGAATGATCGAAAAGTAAAATTGAGCGAGGGGAACGGGGTGGATTCTCACCACGATCATGGCGATGGCCTTGGCTTTCCGGGAGGTGGTCAGAGTCGAGCACGACGATGGACGAACGGCTACGACTGCCGGATCAGAGAAGAGGAAGAAGACATTGATGCATGGGCTCCTAGGTCCTAGTAGTCGACGACGGGGACGTAGTCGACAATGGGGAAGATGGTGGACACGGTCGGCGAGGATGGGGACGGCAATGCTCACGACGGCGCCATGATCTTGATCTATGCTACGCTCGGGTGGTTGTCGGTTAGGTGGATCTGGTGGCTCTCAAATCTCTACGACAGTGGTGGAGGCGGAGGGGAAACCCTAGGGTTCTAGAGGACATGGCGAAGGCCTTTATATGCAGCCCAGACGCTGAGGTGGAGCTCGGGCGCACTCGGGTGCACCATGTGCATGCGCGGCTGAAGCTTGATGAAAAGGTGGGTGCGAGTCAACTACAGCGTGAGCCTGATGAGCGGGGCCGGCTCGTACATGTGGTGTGTACGGGCTGTGGGGCAAGCGAGCGGGTGAGAAAAGGAGGGATGTGCGCGTTGTGGGGTTGCTGGGCTGCGGTTGTTGGGCCGGCTTCTGCTGCGTTGCGCTTGCCCTTCTCTCTCTGGATTTCCTTTTTCCATTTAAAATAAACAGAAAAGAAAATGGAAAATCACAGAGAAATAGATAGGGGTTTTGGGATGGACCAAAATACATTTGATACCCTGGATTTATGCTCTATATAACAAAATTGGTTTGGACATTTTTAGGGATAGAAAAATAAATCAAGTTTGAAATTAAATCAAACTTGAAGCATTTTTTAATCCAACAAAAGCAACATGAAATGAGCTGAAATTCGAAGGAGGGCTACTAGGCATGGTTTAGGGAATTAATAAATATAGTGGACATTAAAATAAGGCAGGGAAAAGTCACTGGCAAAATAAGAAAGAAATAGGAGGGAAAGGGGTTTTGAGATGGAAATAAAGTTTTTTTTGCAATTGGGATCCAGCACAAGGTGTTGGCAAAACCAACCACACTCATCACAATACATCACCACACAAACAAAATGATGAACACAAATGATGCAATGATGACATGAGGCAAACCTTAAGCATCTCTAAATCAAACTCAAGATGGCAAGTCATACAAGGTTCACACATGGAATTGATACAAAATAGGAATGTTGCTCTTTGGCTGTTACAAACTCTCCCCCACTACAAAGAGATTTTGTCCCAAGATTTATGAATGAAAGAAGTCAGGATATTCGAAACGGAGAAGGTCCTCGCATTTCCATGTTCCTTCATGGTCGGAATGATGTGACCACTTGACTTTGAGAAATTTGATGGACTTGTTGCGAGTTTTGTGCTCGGTTTCTTCAAGAATAGCAATGGGATGCTCATGATAGGATAGGTCCTCTTGGAGATCAATATCTTGGAAATCAACAGTACGCTTAGGAGTCTTGAAACATTTGCAGAGATGAGAGACGTGAAACACATCATGGACATTTGAGAAGTTGGAAGGAAGCTCATGTTGGTAGGCAAGATCGCCTCTTTTGCCAACTATCTTGAAAGGACCCACAAATCATGGTGCAAGCTTGCCCTTGATTCCGAATCTTTGAGTGCCTTTGATAGGAGAAACATGGAGATAAACATGGTCTCCAACTTCGAAAACCACGTCACGGTGCTTGGTATCATAATATCTCTTCTGAAGGGACTGAGCACCTTTGAGATTTTTAGGGATGAAACACACATGTATTCAACTTCAGATATCATGTCATTAGCAAGGAGTTGATGTGCACCGGTTTCAGACCAGTTGAGCGGGGTACGACACTTCCTACCATAGAGAATTTCAAAAGGGGCCTTGCCCGATCTTGCTTGGAAATTGTTGTTGTATGAGAACTCGGCAAATGGGAGGAATCTTCCCACTTCATGCCAAAAGAAATCACACAAGCTCTCAACATATCTTCAAGAATTTGATTGACTCTCTCCACTTGACCACTAGTTTGAGGATGGAATGTTGTGCTGAAGCAGATCTTAGAGCCCATAGCTTTCTGGAAGGAATCCCAAAACCTAGAAGTGAAGTTGCTTCCACGGTCTGAGGAGATCAACTGAGGAATACCGTGCAAGGAAAAAATTCTTGATTTGTACAACTCTGCAAATTGAGCTGCAGTTATTGATTCCTTGACCGGACGGAAGTGAGCGACTTTTGTGAGCTTATCAGTGCATGAAAAATTGCATCATTTCCCCTCTTGGACTCGAGAAAACAGGTGACAAAATCCATTTCAATGTGATCAAATTTCCACTCTAGAATTGGAAGAGGTTGAAGGAGGCCTGCCGGACGTTGGTGTTCCACCTTCACTCTACGGCACACGTCACACTCGTTGACAAACTGAGCAATTTCTCCTTTCATACGAGTCCACCAGATGGTTTGTTTGAGATCTTGATACATCTTGGAGCTGCCTGGATGAATGGATAGGAGAGAATTGTGTGCTTCATCCATAATGACTTTCCATAGGAGAGAATTGTGTGCTTCATCCACAAGACGGTCCTCGAAGAACAAAGTGTCTTTGTCATCAACACGGAAGCACTTATACTTTGGAATGCCCTTGGCGACACCATCTTTCACCTTCTTCACCATAGCATCAAGAAGTTGAGCTTGACGAACTTGATATTCCAAGGTTGGAGAAGCTTAAAGGTTGGCCAGAAAACCTTGAGGAACTACTTGAAGATTGAGCTTGAGGAAAGCTTCACAAAGCTCAGGATGGAATGGCTTGAGAATAAGACTGTTGCAGTACACCTTTTTGTTCAAAGCGTCTGCAATCACATTTGCTTTTCCTGGAGTATACTCAATGTTCAGATTATATTCCTGGATCATTTCCACCCGATGTGTTTACCAGAGATTGAGATTGGGTTGAGTGAAAATGTACTTGAGACTCTTGTTGTCATGCCCAATATGCGGTCCTATCCTCGCGGAAACTTGAAAGTCTCAACAGGGATAGAAGCGCATATCGGAGACGCTTTGTAAGGTGGATATCGTCACAAGTATATGTATTGAAGGGAAGAGTATACCAGATTTGGCTTACACTCGCCACAAGCTACAACATGAATACATCATTAAAACAATACATTCAATCACCACATATAGAAGAGCTGGATTCGACTATGGATGAAACAAAAACGAAAAAGAGACGACGTCCGCCCTACTATCCCAGGCCGCCGGCCTGGAACCCATCCAATGATCAACGAATAAGAAGAAGAAACTCCAAATAGAACAATCATCACGCTCACGTCAAAGAATCGCTTTACCTGTACCTGCATCTGTTGTTGTAGTAATGTATGAGCCACATGGACTCAACAATCTCATTTCCAAGGGTATCAAGACTAGCAAAGAATAATGGGCGAGGTATGGTTAAGTGGTGAGGCTACAACAAGCACTAAGCATTTGATATCTGGCTAACTTATGAGTACAAGAATAAGAAGAGTGATCTACGCATAAACGGTCATGAACTAGCAATGATCAAGAAGTGATCCTGACCACCTACTTACGAGTCAAACATAACCCCACCATGTTCTCTTCTTGGTTCAAACCTCATAAGAAGAGACGGTCACAGTTACACCCACGATTGGTGTATGTTAATTGAGTTTACTTCAAGTTTGCTATAATCGGGTGTTAAACAATTTCCAAGTTGACACATAACCGTGGGCATGGCTCTCCGAAAGATTTAACCCTACAGGGGTGCTCCAACTCATCCATCACAAGCTACCCACAAGCTGCAGTGGAAAACCTCAACCTTGAGATAGCCCAAAGTATCCTTGGAATCCCGGTGCACAAGACATTCGAGAAGGGTAAAAACAAATCCAGCAAGACTGCCCGACGTGTCGACCAACCCGATAGGAGCCGCATATCTCGTTCTCAGGACATGACCGGATGGGTCAATCTACGAGTAAAACCAATCCCCGAGTTTCCTCGCGGTGGCCCCGGAGGTAGCCCGTTTGGGACCAACACCATCAGCACTGGCCCCATGTATTATGTTGCATTAATCCGCGAGTAGCGGTAACGCCCTATGCGTTAATAAAGGTGTTCAGTATTATTGTGTTGAGAAAATATAGTACCAATGTTGGGCCTTGCCGGAAGAGTTTTTATGCCAAAACAAATAATCAAGGGGTCCCCATAACAACCCCAAGCATGTTAGGAGCGCTCAATATGGAACATAACACTGATAAATGAAAACTAGGGCGGCAAAGGTGGAACAAAACACCGAGCAAAAGGCCAAGCCTGCCACCTTTTACTAAGTGCATAGACGCATTAATTAAATAGCAAGAATATTGTGATATCCCAAAGACATCCATGTTATCACATGGAACGACCTACACCTGCAACTAGCAACACTATAAGAGGGGGGCTCAGCAAGCGGCGAAACAACGGTTTGCTGGGGAGGTGGAGGTTAGAGGCTTATCATGGAATTTTGGGAGGCTTGACAAACAAGTGGTAGGTGGTGGCACATAGCGATAGAAACGAGAAAACTATCATAGCAATGATAGTAGTGGTATCCAAGGAAATGATTGATACGTCTCCAACGTATCTATAATTTTTGATTGTTCCATGCAATTATATTATCCATCTTGGATGTTTTATATGCATTAATATGCTATTTTATATTATTTTTGGGACTAACCTATTAACCTAGAGCCCAGTGCCAGCTTCTGTTTTTTTCCTTGTTTTTGAGTTTTACAGAAAAGGAATATCAAACGGAGTCCAAATGGAATAAAAATTTACGGTGATCAATTTTGGACCAGAAGAAGCCCAGGGAGCATTGGAGGTGGGCCAGAAGAGCCACGAGGCGATCACAAGCCTAGGGGGCGCGCCCCCCATAGGGGGCGCCCCCCTGGCTTGTCGCCGCCTCGTGGATCCCCCAGACGTGATTCCAATGCCAAGTACCCCTATATATCCAGTAACCCCCAGAAAGAAACCTAGATCGGGAGTTCCGCCGCCGCAAGCCTCTGTAGCCACGAAAAACCAATCGGGAGCCCGTTCCGGCACCCTGCCGGAGGGGGAAACCATCACCGGAGGCCATCTTCATCATCCCGGCGGTCTCCATGATGAGGAGGGAGTAGTTCACCCTCGGGGCTGAGGGTATGTACCAGTAGCTATGTGTTTGATCTCTCTCTCTCTCGTGTTCTTGAGATGACACGATCTTGATGTACCGCGAGCTTTATTAATATAGATGAATCATATGGAGTTTTCCCCTCTCTATCTTCTTGTGATGAATTGACTTTTCCCTTTGAAGTTTTCTTATCGGATTGAGTCTTTAAAGGATTTGAGAACACTTGATGTATGTCTTGCGATGGGATATCCGTGGTGACAATGGGATGTTCTATTGATCCACTTGATGTATGTTTTGGTGATCAACTAGCGGGTTCCGTGACCTTGGGAATCTATGCATAGGGGTTGGCACACGTTTTCGTCTTGACTCTCCGATAGAAACTTTGGGGCACTCTTTGAAGTTCTTTGTGTTGGATTGAACATGATGAATCTGAAATTATGTGATGCATATCGTATAATCAAGCCCATGGGTACTCGTGGTGACATTGGAGTATCTAGGTGACATTAGGGTTTTGGTTGATGTGTATCTTAAGGTGTTATTTTAGTACGAACTCTAGGGCTGTTCGTGACACTTATAGGGATAGCTCATACGATTGATCGGAAAAGATAACTTTGAGGTGGTTTCATACCCTACAATAATTTCTTCGTTTGTTCTCCGCTATTTGTGACTTTGGAGTGAACTCTTTGTCGCACGTGAGGGATTTACATATGATTCAACTGTGTCAGTATTGTTGAGAGAACTTGCACTAGTGAAAGTATGAACCCTAGGCCTTGTTTTCAAGCATTGCAATACTGTTTTTGCTCACTTTTGTTACTTGCTACCTTGCTGTTTTTATATTTTTAGATTACAAAAATCTATATCTACTATCCATATTACACTTGTATCACCACCTCTTCGCCGACCTAGTGCACCTATACAATTTACCATTGTATTGGGTGTGTTGGGGACACAAGAGACTCTTTGTTATTTGGTTGCAGGGTTGTTTGAGAGAGACCATCTTCATCCTACGCCTCCCACGGATTGATAAACCTTAGGTCATCCACTTGAGGGAAATTTGCTACTGTCCTACAAAACTCTGCGCTTGGAGGCCCAACACGAGTCTACAAGAAGAAGGTTGCGTAGTAGACATCAAGCTCTTTTCTGGCGCCGTTGCCGGGGAGGTGAGTGCTTGAAGGTATATCTTTAGATATTGCAATTGAATCTGTTAGTTTCTTGTTTTATCACTAGTTTAGTTTATAAAATAAAACTACAAAAAAATGGAATTGAGGTTGCCTCATATACTTCATCTTTATAATGTGTTTCGTGAAAATGATGGAAAGGAAAATTGTGCCAAAGTGTTAGAAGAAGAAGTCAATAAATGTTTGGCACTAAATCTTTGTATGATGAGCATGATTGCAATGTTGTTAGTATGAATTCCTTGAATATTCATCATGCTAATGATATGCAAAGCTACAAGCTTGAGGATGCTATGTTTGATGAAGATGATATGTTTAGTCCCCCAGGTTTTGATGAGCAAATTTATTATGATGAAAGCATGCCTCCTATTTATTATGATTATTGTGATGACATGTATGCTATAAAGAATAATGATAACCATGAAACTTTTCATCATGATTTTAATTTTCAATTGGATTATGCTTCACATGATAGTTATTTTGTTGAGTTTGCTCCCACTACTATTGATGAGAATAAATTTGCTTATGTGGTGAGTAGTAAAGCTTCTATGCTTGTGGATCATGAAAATAATGCTTTATGTGATGGTTATATTATTGAATTCATTCATGATGCTACTAAATATTATTATGAGGGAGGAATATATGCTTGTAGGAATTGCAATAATATCAAGTTTCCTCTCTATGTGTTGAAAGTTTTGAAGTTATGCTTCTTTTGCCTTCCTATGCTAGTTGATTCTTGCTCCCATAAATTGTTTGTTCACAAAATCCCTATGCATAGGAAGTGGGTTAGGCTTAAATGTGCTAGTCATATGCTTCATGATGCTCTCTTTGTGTTTCAATTCTTATCTTTTATGTGAGCATCATTGAAATCATCTTGCCTAGCTAAAAGGCATTAAAGAAAAGCGCTTGTTGGGAGACAACCCAATATTTATACCTACTGTTTTTGTGTGTTCACATGATTAATAAACTGTAGTAATCATGTTTTATAGCTTTTGTTTTAATAAAGTGCCAAGTATAGCCTTTGGGATAGTGTGGATGATGGTTGACTTGATTCTGTGCAAAACAGAAACTTTTGCGCCCAGTTCTGGAATTACCATAAATCACTGGAGCGTCAAAAGCTTCTGAAATTTTTACACATGATTGATATACAAATTTCCTACGTTTTCCTAATTTTTCAGAAATTTTGAAGTTGCAGAATTATGGTGATTGTTCAGATCATTACAGACTGTTCTGTTTTTGACAGAATCTGCCTTGTTTGCATAGTTTGCTTGTTTTAGAGTTTCCATAGATTATATTAAGTGATATAAATTGTGGAAATGATAAGTTACAGTAGGCATTGTGTGAGAACAATTATGAATCTTATCTTTGACAGTACCCAAGTGAATGATTTGCTCTTTATCATACTAACCCATCTCATGGAGTTCCGTTAAGTTTTGTGTTGTGAAGTTTTCAAGTTTTGGGTAAAGATTTGATGGACAATGGAATAAGGAGTGGCAAGAGCCTAAGCTTGGGGATGCCCAAAGCACCCCAAGGTAATATTCAAGGACAACCAAGAGCCTAAGCTTGGGGATGAACCGGAAGGCATCCCCTCTTTAGTCTTCAATCCATCGGTAAATTTACTTGAGGCTATATTTTTATTTACCACATGATATGCGTTTTCCTTGGAGCGTCATTTTATTTTGTTAGGATTTGCTTTATGTTATTTAGATTAATGTTTTGCATCTTTTATTTCAATAAAAGTGTCAAGGGTAGCCTTCACCATGCTCAATTTGCAAGTATATGAGTTGCTGTTTCAAAACAGAAAGTTTGCTGTTAGTGCAAAAATTCCATAGAATAGTCAGTATGTCATAAAATCTTGAAATTTTGACACAGCATGCTCTTATAAATTCTCTACAGTGTGGTAAATGTTCAGAATTTTTGGAGTTAATTAAGTATGGATCTTGCTGCATTCTTTATAGACTGTTCTGTTTAGGCAGATTGCTGTTATGTTTGCATTGTTTGCATATGTTTGCTTGTTTAATTGTTCTATTTGAGGATAGGAGTATTAAATATGCAGAGGCATTTAGTATGCAATGTCAAATTATAATTTTAGTGATTTTCTTCAGTAAATAATGATAAGGTTATGCGTTGATTTATACTAACTTATCTCACGAGTTCTTGTTGAGTTTTGTGTGGATGGAGTTTTTAAGATTTAGGGAAACCGTGATATGAGAGGAATTAAGGAGACACAAGAGCTCAAGCTTGGTGATGCCCAAGGCATGCCTAGTAAATATTTCAAGAACTCTCAAGCATCTAAGCTTGGGGATGCCGCGGTTGGCATCCCACCTTTCTTTTTCAACAACTATCGATCGGTTAGTATCGGTTGAACCCAAGTTTTTTGCTTCTTCACATGATATGTGCTATCCTTGGAATGTCATTTTATTTTGTTTTGCTGTTTGAATAAAGTACTTAAGATATGAAATTCTTAGATGAGAGAGTCTTCACATAGTTATTTAATTTTTTAACTACTCATTGATCTTCACTTATATCTTTTTGGAGTAGTTTGTCTTTTGCTCTAGTGCTTCACTTATATCTTTTTAGAGCACATCGGTGGTTTTATTTTATAGAAATTGTTGAACTCTCTTGCTTCACTAATATTATTTTGAGAGTCTCTAAACAGCATGGTAATTTGTTTAGGTTATGAATTTAGTCCTAATATGATGGGCATCCAAGAGAGATATAATAAAAACTTTCATATAAAAGTGAAGTGAATACTATGAGAAGTTTGATTCCTTATGATTGTTTTGAGATATAAAGATGGTAATATTAGAGACATGCTAGTGAGTAATTGTGGATTGGTATAAATACTTGTGTTAAAGTTTGTGATTCCCGTAGCATGCACATATGGTGAACCGTTATGTGATGAAGTCGGAGCATGATTTATTTATTGATTGCCTTACTTTGTGTGGAGGTCGGGATCGCGCGATGGTTAACTCCTACCAACCCTTCCCCTAGGAGCATGCATGTAGTACTTTGTTTTGATAACTAATAGACTTTTGCAATAAGTATGTGAGTTCTTCATGACTAATGTTGAGTCCATGGATTATACGCACTCTCACCCTTCCACCATTGCTAGCCTCTCTAGTACCGCGCAACTTTCGCCGGTGCATTACACCCACCATATATCCTTCCTCAAAAAAGCCACCATACCTACCTAGTATGGCATTTCCATAGCCATTCCGAGATATATTTCCATGCAACTTCCAACGTTCCGTTTATTATGACACGCATCATCATTGTCATATTGCTTTGCATGATCATGTAGTTGACATCGTATTTGTGGCAAGGCCACCGTTTCGTACACGTCACTCTTGAGTCATTGCACATCCCGGTACACCGCCGGAGGCATTCATATAGAGTCATATCTTGTTCTAGTATCGAGTTGTAATTCTTGAGTTGTAAGTAAATAAAAGTGTGATGATCAACATTATAGAGCATTGTCCCATGTGAGGAAAGGATGATGGAAACTATGATTCCCCCACAAGTCGGGATGAGTCTCCGGACTTTATGAGTCTCAGGAATTAAGCTTGGGGATGCTTGATACGTCTCCAACGTATCTATAATTTTTGATTGTTCCATGCTATTATATTATCCATCTTGGATGTTTTATATGCATTAATATGCTATTTTATATTATTTTTGGGACTAACCTATTAACCTAGAGCCCAGTGCCAGCTTTTGTTTATTTCCTTGTTTTTGAGTTTTACAGAAAAGGAATATCAAATGGAGTCCAAACGGAATAAAAATTTACGGTGATCATTTATGGACCAGAAGAAGCCCAGGGAGCATTGGAGGTGGGCCAGAAGAGCCACGAGGCGATCACAAGCCTAGGGGGCGCGCCCCCCCTAGGGCACGCCCCCCTGGCTTGTCGCCGCCTCATGGATCCCAATGACGTGATTCCAACGCCAAGTACCCCTATATATCCAGTTACCCCCAGAAAGAAACCTAGATCGGGAGTTCCGCCGCCGCAAGCCTCTGTAGCCACGAAAAACCAATCAGGAGCCCGTTCCGGCACCCTGCCGGAGGGGGAAACCATCACCGGAGGTCATCTTCATCATCCCGACGGTCTCCATGATGAGGAGGGAGTAGTTCACCCTCGGGGCTGAGGGTATGTACCAGTAGCTATGTGTTTGATCTCTCTCTCTCGTGTTCTTGAGATGACACGATCTTGATGTACCGCGAGCTTTATTAATATAGATGAATCATATGGAGTTTTCCCCTCTCTATCTTCTTGTGATGAATTGAGTTTTTGCTTTGAAGTTTTCTTATCGGATTGAGTCTTTAAAGGATTTGAGAACACTTGATGTATGTCTTGCGATGGGATATCCGTGGTGACAATGGGATGTTCTATTGATCCACTTGATGTATGTTTTGGTGATCAACTTGCGGGTTCTGTGACCTTGGGAATCTATGCATAGGGGTTGGCACACGTTTTCGTCTTGACTCTCCGATAGAAACTTTGGGGCACTCTTTGAAGTTCTTTGTGTTGGATTGAACATGATGAATCTGAAATTGTGTGATGCATATCGTATAATCAAGCCCATGGGTACTCGTGGTGACATTGGAGTATCTAGGTGACATTAGGGTTTTGGTTGATGTGTATCTTAAGGTGTTATTTTAGTACGAACTCTAGGGCTGTTCGTTACACTTATAGGGATAGCTCATACGATTGATCGGAAAAGATAACTTTGAGGTGGTTTCGTACCCTACAATAATTTCTTCGTTTGTTCTCCGCTATTTGTGACTTTGGAGTGAACTCTTTGTCGCACGTGAGGGATTTACATATGATTCAACTATGTCAGTATTGTTGAGAGACCTTGCACTAGTGAAAGTATGAACCCTAGGCCTTGTTTTCAAGCATTGCAATACCGTTTTTGCTCACTTTTGTTACTTGCTACTTTGCTGTTTTTATATTTTTAGATTACAAAAATCTATATCTACTATCCATATTACACTTGTATCACCATCTCTTCGCCGAACTAGTGCACCTATACAATTTACCATTGTATTGGGTGTGTTGGGGACACAAGAGACTCTTTGTTATTTGGTTGAAGGGTTGTTTGAGAGAGACCATCTTCATCCTATGCCTCCCACGGATTGATAAACCTTAGGTCATCCACTTGAGGGAAATTTGCTACTGTCCTACAAAACTCTGTGCTTGGAGGCCCAACACGAGTCTACAAGAAGAAGGTTGCGTAGTAGACATCAAGCTCTTTTCTAGCGCCGTTGCCGGGGAGGTGAGTGCTTGAAGGTATATCTTTAGATCTTGCAATTGAATCTGTTAGTTTCTTGTTTTATCACTAGTTTAGTCTATTAAAGAAAAATACAAAAAATGGAATTGAGGTTGCCTCATATACTTCGTCTTTATAATGTCTTTCGTGAAAATGATGGAAAGGAAAATTGTGCCAAAGTGTTAGAAGAAGAAGTCAATAAAATGTTTGGCACTAAATCTTTGTACGATGAGCATGATTGCAATGTTGGTAGTATGAATTCCTTGAATATTCATGATGCTAATGATATGCAAAGCTACAAGCTTGGGGATGCTATGTTTGATGAAGATGATATGTTTAGTCCCCCAGGTTTTGATGAGCAAATTTATTATGATGAAAGCATGCCTCCTATTTATGATGATTATTGTGATGACATGTATGCTATAAAGAATAATGATAACCATGAAACTTTTCATCATGATTTTAATTTTCAATTGGATTATGCTTCACATGATAGTTATTTTGTTGAGTTTTCTCCCACTACTATTGATGAGAATAAATTTGCTTATGTGGTGAGTAGTAAAACTTCTATGCTTGTGGATCATGAAAATAATGCTTTATGTGATGGTTATATTGTTGAATTCATTCATGATGCTACTAACTATTATTATGAGGGAGGAATATATGCTTGTAGGAATTGCAATAATATCAAGTTTCCTCTCTATGTGTTGAAAGTTTTGAAGTTATGCTTCTTTTGCCTTCCTATGCTAGTTGATTCTTGCTCCCATAAATTGTTTGTTCACAAAATTCCTATGCATAGGAAGTGGGTTAGGCTCAAATGTGCTAGTCATATGCTTCATGATGCTCTCTTTGTGTTTCAATTCTTATCTTTTATGTGAGCATCATTGAAATCATCTTGCCTAGCTAAAAGGCATTAAAGAAAAGCGCTTGTTGGGAGACAACCCAATATTTATACCTACTGTTTTTGTGTGTTCACATGATTAAGCTACTGTAGTAATCATGTTTTATAGCTTTTGTTTTAATAAAGTGCCAAGTAAAGCCTTTGGGATAGTGTGGATGATGGTTGACTTGATTATGTGCAAAACAGAAACTTTTGCGCCCAGTTCTGGAATTATCATAAATCACTGGAGCGTCAAAAGCTTCTGAAATTTTTACACATGATTGATATACAAATTTCCTACATTGTCCTAATTTTTCAGAATTTTTGAAGTTGCAGAATTATGGTGATTGTTCAGACAGACTGCTCTGTTTTTGACAGAATCTGCCTTGTTTGCATAGTTTGCTTGTTTTAAAGTTTCCATAGATTATATTAAGTGATATAAATTGTGGAAATGATAAGTTACAGTAGGCATTGTTTGAGAACAATTATGTATCTTATCTTTGACAGTACCCAAGTGAATGATTTGCTCTTTATCATACTAACCCATCTCATGGAGTTCCGTTAAGTTTTGTGTTGTGAAGTTTTCAAGTTTTGGGTAAAGATTTGATGGACAATGGAATAAGGAGTGGAAAGAGCCTAAGCTTGGGGATGCCCAAGGCACCCCAAGGTAATATTCAAGGACAACCAAGAGCCTAAGCTTGGGGATGCCCCGGAAGGCATCCCCTCTTTAGTCTTCAATCCATCGGTAAGTTTACTTGAGGCTATATTTTTATTTACCACATGATATGCGTTTTGCTTGGAGCGTCATTTTCTTTTGTTAGGATTTGCTTTCTGTTATTTAGATTAATGTTTTTCATCTTTTATTTCAATAAAAGTGTCAAGGGTAGCCTTCACCATGCTCAATTTGCAAGTATATGAGTTGCTGTTTCAAAACAGAAAGTTTGCTGTTAGTGCAAAAATTTCCTAGAATAGTCAGTATGTCATAAAATCTTGAAATTTTGACACAACATGCTCTTATAAATTCTATACAGTGTGGTAAATGTTCAGAATTTTTGGAGTTAATTAAGTATGGATCTTGCTGCATTCTTTATAGACTGTTCTGTTTAGGCAGATTGCTGTTATGTTTGCATTGTTTGCATATGTTTGCTTGTTTAATTGTTCTATTTGAGGATAGGAGTATTAAATATCCAGAGGCATTTAGTATGCAATGTCAAATTATAATTTTAGTGATTTTCTACAGTAAAGAATGATAAGATTATGCGTTGATTTATACTAACTTATCTCACGAGTTCTTGTTGAGTTTTGTGTGGATGAAGTTTTTAAGATTTAGGGAAACCGTGATATGCGAAGAATTAAGGAGACACAAGAGCTCAAGCTTGGGGATGCCCAAGGCATGCCTAGTAAATATTTCAAGAAGTATCAAGCATCTAAGCTTGGGGATGCCATGGTTGGCATCCCACCTTTCTTCTTCAACAACTATCGATCGGTTAGTATCGGTTGAACCCAAGTTTTTTGCTTCTTCACATGATATGTGCTATCCTTGGAATGTCATTTTATTTTGTTTTGCTGTTTGAATAAAGTACTTAAGATCTGAAATTCTTAGATGAGAGAGTCTTCACATCGTTATTTCATTTTTTGACTACTCATTGATCTTCACTTATATCTTTTTGGAGTAGTTTGTCTTTTGCTCTAGTGCTTCACTTATATCTTTTTAGAGCACGGCGGTGGTTTTATTTTATAGAAATTGTTGAACTATCTTGCTTCACTTATATTATTGTGAGAGTCTCTAAACAGCATGGTAATTTTCTTAGGTTATGAATTTAGTCCTAATATGATGGGCATCCAAGAGAGATATAATAAAAACTTTCATATAAAAGTGCATTGAATACTATGAGAAGTTTGATTCCTTATGATTGTTTTGAGATATAAAGATGGTAATATTAGAGACACGCTAGTGAGTAATTGTGGATTGGTAGAAATACTTGTGTTAAAGTTTGTGATTCCCGTAGCATGCACGTATGGTGAACCGTTATGTGACGAAGTCGGAGCATGATTTATTTATTGATTGCCTTACTTTGTGTGGAGGTCGGGATCGCGCGATGGTTAACTCCTACCAACCCTTCCCCTAGGAGCATGCGTGTAGTACTTTGTTTTGATAACTAATAGACTTTTGCAATAAGTATATGAGTTCTTTATGACTAATGTTGAGTCCATGGATTATACGCACTCTCACCATTCCACCATTGCTAGCCTCTCTAGTACCGCGCAACTTTCGCCGGTGCATTACACCCACCATATATCCTTCCTCAAAAAAGCCACCATACCTACCTATTTTGGCATTTCCATAGCCATTCCGAGATATATTTCCATGCAACTTCCACCGTTCCGTTTATTATGACACGCATCATCATTGTCATATTGCTTTGCATGATCATGTAGTTGACATCGTATTTGTGGCAAGGCCACCGTTTCATACATGTCACTCTTGAGTCATTGCACATCCCGGTACACCGCCGGAGGCATTCATATAGAGTCATATCTTGTTCTAGTATCGAGTTGTAATTCTTGAGTTGTAAGTAAATAAAAGTGTGATGATCAACATTATAGAGCATTGTCCCATGTGAGGAAAGGATGATGGAAACTATGATTCCCCACAAGTCGGGATGAGTCTCCGGACTTTATGAGTCTCAGGAATTAAGCTTGGGGATGCTTGATACGTGTCCAACGTATCTATAATTTTTGATTGTTCCATGCTATTATATTATCCATCTTGGATGTTTTATATGCATTAATATGCTATTTTATATTATTTTTGGGACAAACCTCTTAACCTAGAGCCCAGTGCCAGCTTTTGTTTATTTCCTTGTTTTTGAGTTTTACAGAAAAGGAATATCAAATGGAGTCCAAACGGAGTAAAAATTTACGGTGATCATTTATGGACCAGAAGAAGCCCAGGGAGCATTGGAGGTGGGCCAGAAGAGCCACGAGGCGATCACAAGCCTAGGGGGCGCCCCCCCAGGGCGCGCCCCCCTGGCTTGTCGCCGCCTCATGGATCCCCATGTCGTGATTCCAACGCCAAGTACCCCTATATATCCAGTTACCCCCAGAAAGAAACCTAGATCGGGAGTTCCGCCGCCGCAAGCCTCTGTAGCCACGAAAAACCAATCGGGAGCCCGTTCCGGCACCCTGCCGGAGGGGGAAACCATCACCGGAGGTCATCTTCATCATCCCAACGGTCTCCATGACGAGGAGGCAGTAATCACTCTCGGGGCTGTGGGTATGTACCAGTAGCTATGTGTTTGATCTCTCTCTCTCTCTCTCTCTCGTGTTCTTGAGATGACACGATCTTGATGTACCGCAAGCTTTATTAATATAGATGAATCATATGGAGTTTTCCCCTCTCTATCTTCTTGTGATGAATTAAGTTTTCCCTTTGAAGTTTTTTTATCGGATTGAGTCTTTAAAGGATTTGAGAACACTTGATGTATGTCTTGCGATGGGATATCCGTGGTGACAATGGGATGTTCTATTGATCCACTTGATGTATGTTTTGGTGATCAACTTGCGGGTTCCGTGACCTTGGGAATCTATGCATAGGGGTTGGCACACGTTTTCGTCTTGACTCTCCGGTAGAAACTTTGGGGCACTCTTTGAAGTTCTTTGTGTTGGATTGAACATGATGAATCTGAAATTGTGTGATGCATATCGTATAATCAAGCCCATGGGTACTCGTGGTGACATTGGAGTCTCTAGGTGACATTAGGGTTTTGGTTGATGTGTATCTTAAGGTGTTATTTTAGTACAAACTCTAGGGCTGTTCGTGACACTTATAGGGATAGCTCATACGATTGATCGGAAAAGATAACTTTGAGGTGGTTTCGTACCCTACAATAATTTCTTCGTTTGTTCTCCGCTATTTGTGACTTTGGAGTGAACTCTTTGTCGCACGTGAGGGATTTACATATGATTCAACTATGTCAGTATTGTTGAGAGAACTTGCACTAGTGAAAGTATGAACCCTAGGCCTTGTTTTCAAGCATTGCAATACCGTTTTTGCTCACTTTTGTTACTTGCTACCTTGCTGTTAATATATTTTTAGATTACAAAAATCTATATCTACTATCCATATTACACTTGTATCACCATCTCTTCGCCGAACTAGTGCACCTATACAATTTACCATTGTATTGGGTGTGTTGGGGACACAAGAGACTCTTTGTTATTTGGTTGCAGGGTTGTTTGAGAGAGACCATCTTCATCCTATGCCTCCCACAGATTGATAAACCTTAGGTCATCCACTTGAGGGAAATTTGCTACTATCCTACAAAACTGTGCGCTTGGAGGCCCAACACGAGTCTACAAGAAGAAGGTTGCGTAGTAGACATCAATGATCATCTTGCATGAGATCCCGCATGGAAGAAGGTCGAATCTGTGAAGTCAAACGAATCGTCACACTCCTAAATGCTTTCAGAACTTTATCAAGAGGAAGCAAATCGGAAACAAACAAATGATACGGTAAACACCACAATATATTCATGATATGATGTGCAAACAAGTATGATGCATGTCTGGTTTAAATAGGCATGGCATGGCATGGCAATATGCAACAATCAAACACTACAAATTAAGTGAAGTTCAATATGCAATGAGTTGCATATTGACGAAACCCGACGTTCGAATCATTTAGTTCACTCTCGTTTAGTTACATGGCAGGTTTAAATGTTTTTAAACATGGCAAAAGGTGAAGCATAAATAAACTATCCATCTAGGTATTTTAAATGAGGCCGGAAACAACATATAGTATTTCCCAAACGACCCCATATGCAAAATGAATTTAGTCCAAATCTTAACTAAACACATATTATATTTATTAACCAAGGAAGTAAAGTGCACCATGTTATTCTTCACGTTTTTCTAAGCAAGTTACTTGTATAGATCGTTTCGTATGGACCTATGGTTATTTAGTTATGAAATAAACCATTTTAACATGGCATTTATGCAAATCAATGCAAACATCAAGTTTAAACATTTTTATCATGCATGAAAGTGGGATATTGTGAATATACACGGAATTCTATGCATTTTTCATATATAAACTTTTTACATGCGATGCAGGGTTCGAGAGTTATTAAATGGGTGATCAATAAGGGGCTTTTATGTAAAACTGTAATTCACTGGATAATGTTGAAAATCCCAGAGGCTAAACAAACACTAACAGGCCACATCTGGAATAGCAAGACATGCGCAGGATAGCTAAAATGTTCCCAGGGCAACGAATAACATTACATGCACACTGGGCGAAGCCCAACAAGGGAAAAGGCCGAGGTTGCTCACCATGGGCCTTGGCCCGTCGATGATGAGGTCGCGCAGGACGGTCGCGATAGCTGGGCTGGCGCAATGCGATGGTGGGGTTGGGCCTTGGAAGCTGGCTGGGGTGGCGGTGTAGGCCGGCTGGGGCAGGCCAGCAAGAGGTAGGCCGAGGGGAGGATGCGGTAGGAGCTGGGCCTTGGCGTGGCTGTAGTTGGGCGAGGCCACTACTAGAAAAAAGCTTATAGGTAGAATATTACCAGTAGCAATGGATAAACTGCAAGCGCTACTGTTAATTAGTAGTAGCGCTTGCCTAAAACAAATGCTACTGGTAATATATAGAAGTAGCGTGTGACCTGGTAACAAGCGCTAGTAATAGGCGAGGCACACCGTACGCACACGGGCTAGCCACAGTAGCAGCACGGGGCATGGGCCAGCGCTACTGCTATAGGATTAGCAGTAGCGCGGGGCAGGGGCTAGCACTGCTACTGTGGCTAGCCCAGGCTCACCTCTCCCTTGCCCAACATAGCTGTAGCGTCTTTCCCCTACACGCGCTACTGCTAAGTCATACCTTATCCACTTTTCTTCTTCCCCGCGTCCCTCACTCTCCTCACTCTCTCTCTCTCCACTCTCTCCCTCGCGCCGACACTCCCGCATCCCGGCCGTCCTCCCCATGCGGCGACCCTCCCCGTCCCAGCCGTCCCCATGCGGCGGCCCTCCCCCGTCTCGGCCCTCCCCCGTTCCGTCCCTCCCCACACTGTGGCCCTTCCCCATCCCGGCCGTCCACTGCCGCCGCGAGGCCCCACTGCCTCTCGCCGTCATCGACCCCTTCCGCTGTTCCAAGTCTCCTCCTCCGCAGGTAGCCCTAGTCCTATACCTCTCTTCTTATTTGTTTTAATTTCTAGGGTTCATATGGTAGATAGTTTATAGGTAGGATTATAATTGTAGCAAATGTGGCCACTTTCTAGGTTTCATATGGTTAGATGGATGCATTTAGATGGATATTAGTACTTCATTGTGATAATATTGCTATGGAAAAAATTTGCGGCAGCGTATGTCATTTTCTGAGTTCATTACTCGATGTATGTAATGTTAAATGATGATGGTTTGGGTTGTCTTTCAGTTTGTTGGGGCTACTTGTGTGACTTTCAGTGAGGGAGAAGACCGAATCCCGACTGTTGTCGTGGGGGTCGCTTGTCCTTCATTCCCATGTGCCAATTTTTTTTGTAATGCACTCGGCGACGAATGGATGAGCGAACATCACCGACGGTGGTAATATCAATGTGAGGGAGTGGCCATCATATATACACCACCTGAGATGAGAGTTTTCCAAGGGAGACTCAATGGACCGAAAGACAACCCATGCTGAACGTGATCAATTTTTAATCTGAGGGAGTGCCCAGCATATATACACCACCTGAGATGAAAATGTTAAGTGAGTTTTTTTTAAATGAAAATGTGAAGCTAGTTATTTTCTGAAATGCAAATGTGAATTTGCCGAAACACCTCCGGGTGGCCTATCTTTTGCCGGAATGTTGATTCATTTCCGTTCCTGCAAATGTCAAGCGCTCGATATGTCCTCTTTTAGCAATGGTCATGCCAAATTTTTTTGTGGATTTCAGCATGAGTTTTACTATAAAGTAGAAAATATGAAGTGCCCGTGATTTGCCGTCGATTTTTAATCTCTGAATCATGAACACAGAAAATTTCATCTGAAGACGAGGGGATCCCTGAGTGGTATATGTGCACCAATGACA
Source organism: Elymus sibiricus (assembly GCA_039707655.1). Classification (NCBI taxonomy): domain Eukaryota; kingdom Viridiplantae; phylum Streptophyta; class Magnoliopsida; order Poales; family Poaceae; genus Elymus; species Elymus sibiricus. The sequence goes on along the minus strand of CM077669.1, from coordinate 312,353,954 downwards.
GGGGTATATGCGACTCTTATCCTCACCTAGACAACGGTACGTCCATCACCGTCAAGCTAAAGGAGGACTTTGAAATTATTACGGTATGTAAAGCCGGCATGTATTTTTTATTATGAAGTACGATGTGTGCTTTTTGCTTTAATTAACCTGTAATTTTCTTTTGTACAATTTGACTAGTGTGTTCCCTGCCATCCAAGACTTCATGTCTTGGACAAGTTCCATTTCAAAGAGAAGGAGAGTACAGAGACTAAGATAGCTCACCTGAAGACGAACCATTACACTTTTGTTGTTAAGGTAAAAAATGGAGTAGATCACACATATTTTTGGTGCTCTTCTTGGAGAGCATTTTGCAAGGCGTATGGGGTTGAGGAGGACATGCACATTACCTTCGATCTTGGTCATGATGATGATCGTGTAATAATATCGAAATTTGGGTGCATGCGGATCCCTTGATTCCAGTTCTACCTCTAGGTGAGTTTGTCAACAAATTTGTTAGGTAATTTATATTGATTATTGAAAAGTATTTGGTACTCATCCCGACTAAACTACACTTCAGATAGTAGATCGGACCTACTACAATTTTGACTCCGAGCTTACTTGGTTGGAGAAAAATCATTTGATCCAATTTATTCATGATGTTGAGCAATATAAGAACAATTACAGGATTGACAACAGTTATCATGGATATGTGCCACTAGTGCACAAGTTGAACCATTATAACATCACTTCAAACTACTTTGTAAGATTTTTTTTACTATTGTGTCACTAGTACATCTTTTTCATACATTCTTCTTAAGCAAAACTAGTTTGCTAACTATGTTATTATTACTTATTGTTCTCCGAAAGGTACTCCTGCCAGGGACCGTGCCTAAATTGATGTTTATCGAAGGTGATTTGCGTATGGTTAGCTCACGGCAATTCCAGATGAGTTACTGTGGTAAATACACGATATGTAAAAGTGAAGAAACCCTGAAAATCAAAGGATGGAGAAATGCAATAAAAGCATCCACGCTACCACTTGGAGACGAATACTTGCGCATCCCACAAGTTGGAGATAGGTTGATATGTATTCTTCAATGGGGAGATGTAGGATTTCACCCTTTTATGCTATTTTACCTACGGCAGAGCAGTAGCTAGTGTTCGTAACTTGTGATAACTTGGTCACTGGCTAGTTTGTTGCTAGAATCATGTAGAGTTTTATAACTAGTATGATAACAACTAGAATGATGAGGAGTTGTTTTTTTGTTTTATGACATTTTAACTTGGCATGATTAAGATGATGATGAGTTGTTATATGACATATATTAGATAAAAGTAGATGGATGCAAGAGACGAAGTTGAATTAGAGGAAAATACGATTTTGCGAATCGCAACATCGTATTTTCCTATAGTTCAACTTGGTCTCTTGCATCTGTCTAATTTAATCTAAGTGTTGTTTCTTCCATATTTTTTACTGATGTTGTATATTAATATGTATAACCATGCGAAAATACAATATAAATATAAGAAATAGAAATACACGAGATTACTAGTAGCGCTCGTTACATACACGCGCTGCTAACAGTTAGCAGTAGCGCGTTTAGAGAAACAATGTACTGATAGTTTAGTTACCAGTAGCGTTGGTTGAACCACGCTACTGCTAACAGTTAGTTGTAGTGTCGTAGCTGTAGCGCGCCTACCAGCGCTACTGGTAGCTAAAAACCCAGCGCTACTAGTAGGGTTTTCCGTACTAGTGGGCGGCTGGCTCTGGAGGCGCTGGCGCGACCCACCTGGCATTCTGCTCGCCCGCTCGAGATCAAGCGCAGTAGGTAGCGGTTGCAGGGGACGACGGCGGCGCGAGCGAGGGACTCCGGCGGCCGGGCTGCGCTGGATCCTGGCAGATCCGCCCGGCGGAGACCGATTCCAGTGGGCGAAGGGAGAAGGCATGGGCATGACGGGGACGTGCTCCGGCGAGGTGCGGTAGCCGGCCGGCGCAAGGAGCGTTGGCGGGGTCGGGTAGCGCACGCGGCAAAGGGAGGCGTGGCGGCTGAGGGTGCCATTCGTGAATGGGCGCCATGGGAGGAGCAGCAAGGGAGCTCGAGGTTGGGCCCAGATGGGCTTCCAAGGGCCCGATCTGGGTCCTGGCGGGCCAGCGGCTGGAGAGAGGATGAGCAGTGCCAAGTGGCGGCTAAGGTTTGGGGCAGCGCGGAAAACGATGCATGTTGTAGGATTTTCCATTTAGGGCGGGGAGACGGACGGTATGCTGGACTAGGGGGTACTAGCCTATTCGTCCCATGCTCCTCATATTGGGCCGATGGGCCCTCATTCTTCTCAAGATGGACTCCGGAATCGGTGTGACATGGCATTATCAAGACTGCATCTGTCAAAGGCTTGACGTATACTCCAAGACTTCTCCTGCCGGCTCCACGCCTAGATGCCAATCTTGTAACCCTAGATGCCCTACCTGGCATGTATATAAGCCGTTGGGTTTAGCCCGTAGAGGGGACATCAACACAATACCATTCACCTAGCCCCAGAGTTAAAACACATCTAACGATCTCGAGGTAGATCCACTCTGTACTTGATACTTCTCCATTGATATAAACAAGAGCAGGACGTAGGGTATTACCTCCATCAAGGAGGCCCGAACCTGAGTAAACATCGTCCCTTTTGCTCCTATTACCATCTGTCCGAGATCTGCTGCTCGGGAACCCCTACCCCGAGGTCTGCCAGTTTTCACACCAACACGGGTGCTTTCTTTGAGAGTTCCTTTGTAAGATCGACAGAAGGATCGATGGCTCATCTACAGATCGACTGCGACAACGGCAACGGGAACGTTTATGTCCCCGGCCAACTTTTCGTATTCGGCAGCATGATCTTTTGTGCTTATTCGACCGGCCATCTGGCCTCCGTCGAGAACTACGCCCCAGATCAGATCGTGAGCTTTGGAGGCCTGGAATACACCGCGGATTCCCACTGAGAATTCATCCTGTCAGGATGGACGCCCGACCGAGTGAAGGGGCTACCCGGCACCGGAGGAATGACTCCAGAATCGATCCGTTTCGAGGACGTCGGGCCAGAAACCATTGTGTCTCCGAAGAACCCCGATGTAGCGACTCAGGCGATCTCTCCTCGAACCCTGGCCTAGACCCAGGCTCGGCCCCTATCTCTGAAGCTACGTTGGATCTTGAGCCAACCTGAGGGATCACTAGAAGAGTGTCTAGAGGAGGGGTGAATAGACTACTAGCAGGAATTTAAAACCTAACCTTTTCCCAAGTTAATTGGTTGGCAGATTTTAACAGTTATAGCAAGTCTAGCAAGTCTAACAGCCCTACACATGCATGTCAACAAATATGGCAGCGGAAAGTAAAGACATTGCACATGAAGTAAAGAGTAGAGATATGGAGATCAAACACAATTGGAGACGCAAGGATTTTTCCCGTGGTTCCGATAGGTGGTGCTATCGTACGTCCACGTTTATGGAGTCTTCAACCCACGGAGGGTAACGGTCGCGAGAGTCCACAGAGGGCTCCACCCATAAGGGTCCACGAAGTAGCAACCTTGACTATTCCATAACGGCTTCCGTCCACGAAGGACTAGCCTCACTATGGGTAGATCTTCACGAAGTAGGCGATCTCCTTGACCTTACAAACTTCTTGGTTTAACTCCACAACACGAAGTAGGAGGCTCCCAAGCGACACCTAACCAATCTAGGAGGCACCACCCTCCAAAAGGTAATAGGCTCGGTAAAGTCGATGAACTCCTTGCTCTTGTGCTTCAAGATGATAGACTCCTCAACACACAATCACTCTCTCACATATTTGGCTTGGTGGAAGAGATGGGATTGGTGGAAAGCAACTTGGGGAGGCTAGAAATCAAGATCCATATGGTTCGAGTGGAAGACCTTGACCTCAACACAAGAATAGGTGGTTCTCTCTCAGAAAACTGGATGGGGCAAGTATGGAATAGTTCTGAGTGCTTCTCTCTCGAGTAGGTAGTGGTGGAGGGGTATATATAGGCATCCCCAAAAATCCAACCGTTACACACAAAATGACCAACTCGGTGACACCGATGTGTAAATCTCGGTGGTACCGAAGTGACCAAAAGGTGGCAACTTTTGAATCTCGGTGAGACCGATATAGGAAACTCGGTTGCACCGATAAGGTGACCAACGGTCAGATTGACAATCTCGGTGACGCCGATCCAACAATCTCGGTGGTACCGATATTGTGAATTTGCGTAACAGAAAGTTGGCAACCTAAACTCGGTGGCACCGGGATTGAATCGGTTGCACCGAAGTGGCTAGGGTTTGGCTGAGTCTGTCTGAGGTTTAGAATCGGTGGCACCGGGATGGAAATGTTGGTTGCACCGATTTTGAGTATATGGCTTTGGACAGACTTTGGTGGGAGAGCTTGTGGGTGTTTTTGGTGACTATCACTTGTGCACGTATGAGCATTTTGTTCACCAACAAAACCTTACCCCCTTTTAATAGTATTGGCTTTCCTATGGACTCAAAGTGATTTCTCACAAATGTAAAATGTAGAGTCCTCTTCCTTGAAGCTTTGCCAATCCATTTCCTTGCATCTTGGGGTATTCCACAATCTCCACAATCCTTTTGCCAACCCTCTCTGTGGACTTTATCTGAAGTACACTAGGTAAAAGTATTAGTCCAAGAGACAATGTATGTTGTCATGAATTATCAAAACCACCAAGGGAGCATGTTGTGCTTTCAATCTCCCCCTTTTTGGTAATTGATGACAACATACAATCAAAGCTTCAAATAAAGATATGCATGGATATAATGAAGACTTTGAGAGACACATGACTTAGATTTGCTCCCCCTAAATGTGTGCAGTCCTTTAAAGGATAGTTGCTTTTGAATGCATGGGCACACAAGTAGTAGAAGGGATATAATGAGTCATGTGTATCTTGGTCATATGCATCAAACATATATGAATGAGATGTATTCTTGTTCAAGACTTCACTCTTGCAAACAATATGTGCAAGAAGCAAGAGATCATCTTGATCAAGGGTATGATGAATATACTTACCTTGAGTTCTTGAGCACTCTAGTAGTAGAAACACACTTGAGAAAACAATGTTAGGAAACACAAGAGTATTCTACCAATCAAAGGCAATAGAACTCAACAGTACCAAGATATGGAGAACATATAGAAGATAGCATTTCTTAAGATTGATATGTCTCCGAAATTATTTCTTTCTCCCCTTAGATATGAAAATAGTAGAACATCCTCTCCCCCTGAATCTCAGCATGTAGATATTGGGATTGGATAGGGTGAGAAGGGTAAACTTCCAAATTTGTCTTCTCCCCCTACTTTGATATTCTCCCCTTGTTTAAGTGAGTATGAATATTGATATTGGCTCTCCCCCTTGATCATATCTCCCCCTTTGCATAAGCATGTATCTCCCCTTTAGCATGAAGCTTTGTTCTTCTCCCCCTTTGGCATTAATTTCCAAAAAGGTCAAAAACAGGGATAGATACAGGGATCATTGACTGAGAAGGGATCCTTGAGAACAAGGGTCACTGAATGTAAGATTTTGTTATTCTCCCCCTTCTTCCGTTAAGGTAGGGATCCTTGAATAAAGAAATTCTCTCCCTAAGATTATCTTTTGTTATTCTCCCCCGATATTTTTTTTAACGGGATCATCGAAGTAACAGAAGTATTGCTTGTAGGATTGCAAAAGAAACATAGATTTGTAAAAAAACACAAATAAGAAAAAGAGATAAATCGGTGACTCCGAGACAGATCAATCGGCGGTACCGAAGTTTTGTAGTGCAGTTTATCTGCAATTTCGGTAGAACCGAGAAATATGTATCGGCGGCTCCGAGGCTAAAACAGCAACAGAAATAAGGGACCAAGTTTCTGTTTTCAAGGCGTCAACAGAGAACTTTTTCAAAGGGAATGCAAATGTTTTTATAGAAAAATATCAAATAGAGAAGATTTGAGTGGTTTCAAGAAATCTTTGCAAAATAGAGAATGAACCAAACAAGATACTTAACTAGATGATGGGCGGTGACTAGGTCACCTATATTAGAGTATATTGACTTAGGAGCCAAGTAAGAATACTTGATCATAGGTCATACTCTACGTTAAGCTCAAAATGGGGTTACCATTTTTCGATTAAGCAAGGTGCCGATTCAGAATAAGAGACTTCAAGACCAGAAAAAGGATTTGCGAAGAGAGAAAAAATCCCGCCCTTTTTAAATAGAGTTACGAAACCTTCAAGTTTCACTTCAAAAAGTGGCAATCCAAATACAAAAAGGAAACAAGCAACAGTCGCGTGCGGCACCTAGGCTAGTCTTCATCTTCGTCTTCTCCCCAGTGCGGAGCGTAGGGCTTCCACGTTGCGTTGGCATAGTCATTGGAGGACAGTGTTGTCCGCGAGCGCGGAGCATGGGGCTTCCACTTGGGCGTGGGATGGAACCCCTCCGTGTTCTCAGGGGGCTCCGGGCGTATACATCCCACTCATTATTACGTGAGAGTGTCACAGGTTGAGCCTGGGGGGTGCGCAGGGAGCTCCATGCCTCCTGTACATGGAGCCTAGTCCCAGCCCCCAAGCATGATGCGACGAAGTGGGGTTGGCTCCGGACGGGCCCTCGAGCGCGGGGGGAGCCCCCCATGCTCTCCGTAGGGAAGGCCCGTCTCAAAACATGGCCTCGGGCACTCCGAAGCCCGGGGACGGATGTCGCCGTTGTAGTAGTGCCGCAGCCCCCTGCGCAGCGGGCGGGGACCGGCGCAGGGCTCTTCCGTCGCACGTGAGGCCGACGCCCAAGGCGGTGCCCCAGCGCTCCTCGCTGGGGTGCCCGGGAGCCGGGTACCCGATCCCCCGTCCCCTGGCAGGGTGAGCCGGACCTAGAGACATGGGCGACGACGTAATCCCCTGCCGCTGGTCAAGCGAGGCCTGGCCCGGAGACATGGGCTTGTGTTCCACCCTCCCTCTCTGGGCAGGCGACGCCCGTCCTGGAGACATGGGCATGTGCTCCACCCTCCGTCTCCAGGTTGGGAGCACCTGGCCTGGGGACATGGGCGTGTGTTCCACCCTCCGTCTCCAGGTTGGAAGCACCTGGCCTGGGGACATGGGCGTGTGTTCCACCCTCCGTCTCCAGGTTGGAAGCACCTGGCCTGGGGACATGGGCGTGTGTTCCACCCTCCGTCTCCTGGCTGGGGTCGCCCGGCCTGGGGACATGGGCGTGTGTTCCACCCTTCGTCTCCAGGCAGGTGACCCCCGGTCCACGGACCCAGGCGCCTGCTTAGGCTAGCTCCCCACCAGCGGGCGCGCCTCACGAGGCTGCCAGCACCAGGCACCCTCGCGAGACCAACCCCGCCAGCCGCCCTCGCGAGGCTGTGCATTCCAGCCCCGACGAAAGCCGCTCGCGAGGTCGCGTATGCTCCTCCTGTTGTCGTGTTGGCCGGCGCTGCTCCCATCGCAGCCCGGACGCTCGTCAACATGGTCGTTGTGGAGTTGTTCGAGCCCCCGGGCGCGGGCGTGGACGAGTCGCCGGGCGTCCGCCTGGGACGCGATGGGCGTGCAGGGGGGTCCGAGGCGGGATCCACCCCGCGCGGCCAGCATCTCCCACCGGTCTTCATCTGCGCCTGGGGTTAACTCATGCAGGCCTGACGAACTAGGCCTCACCCCCAGCGGGTGTAGGTCGCAGCGCGCTTCCCAAGGGTATCCACGTGTCTTCAGCGCCGCGCCGGTTGGTTGAGCGACTCTATGGACGCGAGCCCCCTGGCCCGTCCCGCAGGGAAGCGTCCGGACCTCGCCGGCTGTGGTGGCGCGCCTGGCCGCGCGACATACCCAGTCGTTGTAGCGGCCGCGAGCAGCGTGTAAACGCTGCAGTTCGCGGGCCACGAGGAGGGCGACTCGCCCGCGCTGGGTCACGACGGGCTCGGGAGGATGATGCCGTGACGCAGACGCGGGGGGTGTCGGGGCGACGAGGAAGTGCCGCGTGGTCGATGAGGGCGGCAGCCCCTGGCGTCCGTCGAAGGCCGGGCCGGCGACGACATCCGCCAACGGGGGGCTAAGGCGACGTGGGATGCCGAGGTCCGCGGGTGTCGCACGAGAAACGTGAGCAGCCCGTCGTTCGGCGCGGGCTCGGTGTCCCTTGGCCATGGAGACGGCAAGCGGAGGCGAGGTGAAGCTCGTGTAAAGATTCCGACACGCCCCCTACCTAGCGCGCCAAATGTCAGATTTTGGGCTCCGCAAAACCCAAAGAAGTTCGAACACAGGGGCGTGTGCGAAGATCCCCAACAGCTTCAACCTCTAGCTCCTAGCTCGACGGCCTAGCCAAATAAGCTTGCGTACTCTCTGGAAGAAGACTAGCACACGAGGATTTACCCAGGTTCGGGCCGCTGCGAAGCATAAAACCCTAGTCCTGCCTTTGGTGGATTGCCTTATGAGGAGGTAGGTGGATGAACTAGTACAGTGGTGAGTCGCCTCATGGGGATGCTCAGGCGGTGTTTCTTTTCTCTCTCTCTCTACAGAGCAGCCTCGCCTCTATTTATAGTGGCCTGGGTCCTCTTCCCTTATCGCAATGGCGGGAAGGGATCCCACAACAGCCAAATTCGAAAGGGGACAGGAGGTACATCTTATCCTGACGAAAGGTGGTCTTCGCCTGCAAAGCAGCTGGTGGTGACACGGTGGTGGGCTAGCTGGTGACATCCGTCCTGCCGCGCCCACTGGCCTGGTCTCATTGCATCGGAATGGAAACCTTTGGCGGGACGCCTTGGGAACCTGCGCTCTCCCCTGCCTCCTTTGCACCAAAGAGGAAACTGTCTCCGCTGGCGCGCTGGTGCCCGCCTGGCCCCCCTTGCGTCATCCTTGACCTCCCGAGGCCGAGCATTGCATAGAGATCTCCGCCGCTCAGGATGGGGCCTGGGGAGGCCTCTTCCCTCCGGGGGCCCTGGCGCCATCTCTCTCGCGAGCGTGGGGCTCTCGCGAGGGCCTTGTCTTGAGTCAGGCCGCGTTGGGCCGTACGAATCGTCGAAGCAGGCCACGCCCTGGGCCGCAAGCAGGCAAGTCTAGGTACCCCCGTTCCCAGGACGCCGACATGCACCCCCACCATCAGCAATGTCGCGGTTACCAAGACACTCATTGATGGCGGCGCCGGCCTCAACGTCCTCTCTGTGGAAACGTTCGACACGCTATAGGTGCCCAATGACCAGCTTGCGCCCACCAGGCCCTTCTCGGGGGTGGCCCAAGGCTCCACCGCCCCTTTAGGGCAGGTGCGCCTCCCGGTCACCTTCGGCACTCTTGACAACTACCGCACCGAGATGATCAACTTCGAAGTGGCCCGCATCGGCCTCCCGTACAATGCCATCCTGGGGTACCCGGCCCTAGCTAAGTTGATGGCGACGACGCACCCAGGGTACAACATCATCAAGATGCCAGGGAGCAGCGGCATCATCTCCATGGCCGGGGACACCAGAGACCTCTACCGACAGGAGCAAGAAGCGTAAAGTGACCATCCCCAAGACGAAGCAATTGGCTGCGCGGGAGGACGGCGTGGGCGGCGCTTTTAATATAAGCGCCACCCTCGACATCAAATAGGAAAGCGCGCTCGTCTCCTTCCTGCGAGCGAATGTCGATGTGTTTGCCTGGCAACCGTCTGACATCCCCGGTGTTCCCAGGGAGGTGATCGAGCACCACCTTGCTGTCTGTCCACATGCGCGCCCCGTCAAGCAGAAGGTCCGAAAACAAGCACTAGAGAGGCAAGAGTTTATTGCCGAAGTGATCAAAAAGTTGGAAGCAGCAGGCCTAGTCAGGGGTGTACTCCACCCGACATGGCTAGTGAATCCCGTGGTGGTGCGTAAAGCAAGCGGGAAGTGGAGACTCTGTATCGACTTCATAGACGTCAAAAGGGTCTGCCCAAAAGACCCCTTTCCCTTGCCACGCATCGACCAGATAGTGGACAAAACCGCCGGCTATGACCTATTGTCGTTCCTCGATGCCTACTCTGGGTATCATCATATCTTCATGGCCGAGGAAGACGAAGAGAAAACAGCGTTCATCACTCCCTGCGGCACATATTACTTCACGCGTATGCCGTTTGGTCTGAAGAGCGCAGGTTCAGCGTTCGCAAGGGCTGTCCAAATTGGCCTTGGACCACAGCTGCACAGAAATGTGGAGGCCTACATGGACGAAATCGTAGTCAAGACCAAGGACAAGGCCACACTAGTCCAAGATCTAGAGGAGACCTTTGCGAATTTGCACCAGATCAACTTGAAGCTCAACCCTGAGAAGTGCATGTGCGGGGTCCCATCCGGCAAGCTCCTCGGTTTCTTCGTATCTCAGCGCGGGATAGAAGCCAACCCCACCAAGATCGAAGCAATCGAACAACTGGAAGCATCGAAGCACGTCAAGGACGTACGACGGCTGGCGGGCTGCGTCGCCGCCCTCAGCAGATTCATCTCCAAATCCGCAGAGCGTGCCCTACCATTTTTCAAGATCCTGAAGAAGGCAGGCCCGATGACGTGGACTCCAGAAGCGGAGGCAGCATTGCAAGACCTGAAGAAGTACCTGTCCTCGGCCCCGGTCCTAGTTGCGCCCAAGCCAGAGGAACCATTGTTGTTATACTTGGCAGCAACGAACCAGGTGGTCAGCACTGCGCTAGTGGCAGAGAGGGAAGCCAAGGACGGTGAACCAACAGCCTCCAAACCGACAGCCAGCGAACTTGAGCCGACCCGGGTGAGCCAAGAAGTCGACACGAAGACTGCACGAGAAGCGGAACAGCTGTCGGCATTCTGGGACCGGGGGTACCCAGACCTGCCTGCCTGCGGCCTAGTGCGTGGTCCACCACGACGGCCCAGTACGGCCCCGCAACGAGCCCCTCAAGTCAAGGCCAGCGCGAGAGCCCCCACCTCGCGAGGAGAGCAACACCAAGACCTCTGGAGATGCGGCATCCCCCCAGGCCGCCTCCCGAGGAGCAGAGATTCATATGCAAGTACCCGGCCTCGTGAGGCTGGGGTGACGTGGGTTCTGATGGCCAAGCCAGGTGGGCGCCAGCGGGCACAGAAGGAGGACATTTTCCTCTTTCGTGCTAAGGAGACAGGGATGTACGCGGGTCCCCAAGGAACCCCCAAAGGTTTCCCTCATAGTGCAAGAGGACCGAGACCACGAGCTCGGAAGGACGGATGTCATCGCCGAGCCCACCGCTACGTCACACCCGGAAGCTTTGCAGGCGAAGACCACCTTTAGTCAGGATAGGATGTACCTCTTGTCCCCTTTCAAATATGGCCGTTGTGTGATCCCTTCCCGCCTGTGCGATAAGGGAAGAGGACCGTGGCCCCTATAAAGAGGGACTAGCTCCCATCGTAGAGGGCACATTGAATCGGAACCAGTTCATCACCACCAAGAGCCCTCGTGAGGCTACCCAACCACTGTACTACCGAACCTGGGTAAATCTCTGAGTCCCTGTCCTTCCCCGCTCATACTTATTCGACGCAGCTAGGCCGTAGGGTGACAAGTTTGAACTTCGAGCCGGTTGAGATCTTCGCAGATGCCCCAGTGTTCGAACCTTGTTGGGTTTTGCGGAGCCCTGATTCTGACATCTGGCGCGCCAGGTAGGGGCGTGTCGAAATCTTCCTCTGGTTCCACCCCGTCTCTGCTCCGTCGCTCCCATGGTCGACGCCCGCCGAGTTCGTGCCGAGCGCCGGGCAGCCCACGTCGCCCAGACGGCGCCCATGGGCTGCGGCACCCCGCGCCGCTCCATCCCTCCGGCGGCCGGCGCTGCTACCGCCCGGGCTGCTCAAGAGTAGCAGAACTCGTCGCTGCCACCCCCCGGACAGCGTGATGGCTGCACTGCTTCCCCGACCCCAGCTTCTGCCATGGCATCGACCCCCCACGCTCGCCCCGGGCCGGCAAGCGCGCAGGCCGCGCTGCTCAAAGCGCGTAAAGGGCCTTGCGGCCATCTCGTCGCGCGTCTTGCGGCCCCCGGGCCTTGCACGGTCGCTTGCATCCTCAACGGGTCACGGGCACCCACGTCCGGTCGCCACGTCAAGCAGCTCCTCCGCCAGGTGGGCGCAGCTCAGCTGCGGCCAGAGGCCCCGCGGGGTAAGATGAGGCCGGCGACCGACATCACCTTCGACTCCAAGGACCATCCCAGGACTACGGTTGCCACTGGTGCAATCCCCATGCTATGCACCCCCACCATCAGCAATGTTGCGGTTACCAAGACCCTCATTGACGGCGATGCCGGCCTCAACGTCCTCTCTGTGGAAACCTTCGACATGCTACAGGTGCCCTATGACCAGCTTGCGCCCACTAGGCCCTTCTAGGGGGTGGCCCAAGGCTACACCGCCCCTTTAGGGCAGGTACGCCTCCCGGTCACCTTCGCCACTCGTGACAACTACCACACCGAGATGATCAACTTCGACGTGGCTCTCATCGGCCTCCCGTACAATGCCATCCTGGGGTACCCGGCCCTAGCCAAGTTCATGGCGGCGACACACCCAGGCTACAACATCATCAAGATACGAGTGAGCAGCGGCATCATCTCCATGGCCGGGGACACCAAGGATGTGGTTCAAGCCCTCAAGCTCGCCTACAAGGCGGCAGCGGCCACACGCCCAGGTGCCGAGGGTGCCACCCAGGCCCAGGGGGCTGGGATGGCCCCGTGCCTCGACGATAAGGGCGACACTTCCGCTCCTGGGGCTGCAGCGGCCCTGGGCCCCGGTTCTGAGGGAGCGGTGCAAGCTTTGGGGGCCGCGCCCATGAAGAAGAAACAACTGTTTTCTCAGGACCGAGCTGAGATGAAGCAGGTGTTTTTTAATGGCGGAAGCTCAGGCCCCACCTTCACCATCGGCACTGGCCTTCCCCCGGAGTAGGAGAAGGCGTTGGTCGACTTCCTCCGCGCGAATAAGAACGTGTTCGCGTGGGAGCCGACTGACCTGGTGGGCATCCTGAGGGACGTGACCGAACATCACTTGATGGTGTGCCCTCCCGCACGCCCGGTAAAAGAGAAGGCACGGCGACAGGCGCAAGAAAAGCAAGCTTTCATCGTCCAAGAGGTCCGCAAGCTGCAGGAAGCTGGCGTTATTCGGGAAGTTTGGTACCCTGATTGGCTGGCCAACCTTGTGGTTGTCCCCAAGAAGGGTGGGAAAGAGCGCATGTGAATCGACTTCACGAGTCTCGACAAGGCTTGTCCGCGGGACCCCTTCCCGCTCCCGCGCATCGACCAGATCATGGACTCCACCGCCGAGTGCGATCTGCTGTGCTTCTTGGATGCTTTCTCAGGCTACCATCAAATCAAAATGGCAGTGGAAGACGTCGAGAAGACGACATTTCTATCCTCGTGCGGCGTATATTGCTATACATGCATGCCCTTCGGGCTGCGGAATGCAGGCGCGACCTTCCAGCGGTTGATGCACATCGCCCTGGGGCAACAGCTCGGGAGGAATGCCGAGGCATACGTCGACGACATCGTGGTCAAATCGCGGGAGGCGAGGACCTTGATTGAGGATCTGGATGAGACATTCGCCAGCCTACGTCGGGTGAACTTGAGGCTCAACCCAAAGAAGTGTGTTTTCGGGGTCCCATCCTGCAAGCTGCTCGGTTCCTAGTATCGCACCGGGGGATCGAGGCAAACCCATAAAAGATCAAGGCAATTGAAAAGATGAGCCCGCCTCAGACCCTCAAGGAAATGCAAAAGCTGGCGGGCTGCGTGACCACCTTGGGACGTTTCATCTCCAGGCTCGGTGAGCGTGCCCTCCCCTTCTTTAAGGTCATGAAGAGGAAGGGCCCTTTCGAGTGGACCCTAGAAGCAGAGGCGGCTTTCCAAGAACTCAAGCAGTACCTCAAAAACTCTCCCGTCATGGTGGCGTCCCGCATTCGCGAGCCTCTGGTGCTCTACTTGGCGGCAACCCCCCACTCAGCCAGCGCGGCTCTCATGGCGATCCGGGAGGAGCGTGCCGGCGCAGGCGCGAAGAAAGGTGGTTCGCAAGAGGCCGCACAGCGCTCGCTGCCTCAGGATGGCGCTCCCGAGGCTCTTCTCGCCTCACCAACTCATGAGGCACCTGAGTCCTACACGCCCCCTGAGGAGCAGGGCGGAGCCGATGCTTCGCGCCTCGTCGAACACCCGGTGTACTATGTCAGCACCGTGCTGTGGGATGCGCGCGCGCGTTACCCCATGCAGCAGAAGCTTCTGCTCGTGCTCCTCGTTGCCTCAAGGAAGCTGCGCCATTACTTCCAAGGCCACCCCATCAAGGTCGTCTCTGCGTACCCGCAGGAGAAGGTGCTGCGCAACCCCAACGCCGCCGGAAGGGTGGCAGAGTGGAACATCAAGCTGCACGCCTTCCACCTGGAGTTCAGCACAACCAGGGTCATCAAGGGCACGGCCCTCGCTGACTTCGTGGCGGAATGGATGGATGCCCCCGACCGGGGGCTGGACGAGGGCCAGTCCCTCGCACCCGGCGATGAGGCGCCTGATGGCTGGGTCATGCACTTCGACGGCGCCTTCGCACGACAGGGCGCGGGGGCTGGAGTCGTACTCATCTCGCCGACCCAAGACAAGCTCTACCACGCCGTGCAGCTCTGCTTCCAGCATGGCGAGAAGGTCTCCAACAACATCGCGGAGTACGAGGGCTTGATCGCGGGCCTCAGGGCCGCCACGGCCATGGGGGTCAAGCGCCTCACCGTCAAGGGCGACCACCAGCTCCTTGTCAACTTCTCCAACAAGGAGTACAAGCCGAAGGATGAGCAAATGGAGGCGTACTTGGAAGAGGTACGCAAAATTGAAAAGCGCTTCCAGGGCTTGGAATTGCAGCACGTCCCGTGCGGCGTGAGCAAGGAGGCGGACGACATCGCCAAGAGGGCGTCGCGCCGTGAGCCTCAGCAGCCCGGCGTCTTCGAGGAAAGGCTCTTCAAACCATCGGCGGCGCCACTGGCCGCAGGCCTGGCGTCACCTCGGGAGGAACTGCCACCGGCCCCGCTCTCAGGCGCCCTAGCCTGTGGACCGGCCTTGGGAGCACGTTTGCTCCTGGCACTGGAGCCCCAGGCCACCGACTGGACCGAGGAGTTCAAGGCGTACCTGCTCAGCGGCGACCTGCCAGAGAAGGATGAGGAGGCAGAGCGCGTGGCTCGCCAGGCCACTGCCTACTGCTTGAGGGACGCTGAGCTGTACCGCAGGCACCCAAACGACGTCTCGCTGCGATGCATATCTGAGGAGCAGGGGCGCGAGCTGCTGGCCGATATCCACGGTGATGACTGCGGGCACCACTCCTCATCTTGCACCCTTGTTGGAAAGGCGTTCCGCAGCGGCTTCTACTGGCCCACGGCGCTCAACGACGCCACCGAGCTGGTCCGATCCTGTGAGGCATGTCAGTTGCACGTCAAGCATATTATTCAACCCGCGCAAGGCCTCCAGACCATCCAGCTCTCCTGGCCCTTCGCGGTCTGGGGGCTAGACATACTGGGCCCTTTCCCTCGGGCGGTCGGAGGCTACCGCTACCTCTACGTCGCCATCGACAAGTTCACCAAGTGGGCGGAGGTGGATCCCGTGCGCACCATCCCCGCCGGCTCAGCAGTCAAGTTCATCCGGGGCCTCATGAGCCGCTTCGGTGTCCCCAACCGTATCATTACTGACAATGGCTCATAGTTCACAAGCAACCTCTTTAGGGAATATTGTGCTAACCTTGGATGCAAATATGTTACGCTTCAGTGGCACACTCGTGGAGCAACGGCCAAGCCGAGCGCGCCAACGCGGAGGTCCTGAGGGGCCTCAAGGCAAGGAGCTTCATGAACAAACTCGAGGCCTGCGGTAGGGGTTGCCTCGGTGAGCTTCAGTCCGTGTTGTGGTCCATCCACACCACTGCGACTAAGCCCACCAGCGAGACCCCATTCTTCCTCGTCTACGGAGCCACGGCGGTCCTCCCGCACGAGGTCAAGCATCGCTCCCCGCGGGTCTTGGCATTCGACAAGGAGCGTCAGGATGCCACGCGGGGGACATACCTTGTGCTCGGGGAGGAGGCCCGCCGCCAGGCCTCGCTCCGCGCCGCAAGGTACCAATAGGCACTGCGGCGATACCATTGCCGCAGTGTCCGCTCCAGGACCCTCGAAGTCAGAGACCTCGTCCTGAGGCGGGTCCTCTCCAGGGAGGGCTTGCACAAGCTCTTCCCCATGTGGGAGGGCCCGTTCAGGGTCGCCCGCGTCTCCAGGCCTGGCGCCGTGTGCCTGGAGACTCAGGACGGGGTCCCCATCCAGAATGCCTGGAACATCCAGCATCTCCGCAAGTTCTACCCTTGACACTCCCACGTAATAATGAGTAGGTTGTATACGCCCGGAGCCCCCCGAGGACGCTGATGGGTTCCCGCCCACGCCCAAGAGGAAGCCCCATGCTCCGCACTGGCGGATGACACTGTCCTCCAATGACTATGCCCACGCCTAGTGGAAGCCCTACGCTTCGCGCTAGGGGGAAGATGAAGACTAGCTATTAGGTGCCCGACGCGGCTGTTCTTTGCTCTCTTATTTAAACCGAATTTGTCGTCTTTTGGAATGAAGTTTGAAGCTTTCGCGTCTTATTCGAAAAATTGGTGGGAACCTTCTTCTTGTAGCATTTTCCTGCTTTTGAGTTCTTTCCAAAGGGGTTTTGGCACCCGCCAGCTCTCTCTCACGCGCCCAGCGAGCGGGGGATGGGCACGGTACGTTACGCAGGCTCCGGGCCGTGCACATACCTCGCCAAAACTTTGGCGTCCTAATCCTCGCGCGACGCTCTCGAGGCGAGCTAGCGCACAACACCACCTCCGGCCCCCGGCCTCAGGAGCGCCCATCTCCTGGCCTCGCCAGGCATCATGACCCGGTACATTGGCGGCGATCGGCCCTCGCAAGGGGGCTCGGAGGCTCTGCGGCTAAGGAAAGACGCTCAGGAGGGACGCGCCCCTACGACGAAGGAGCCTACCGTGGCAAGTCAAGCCAAGTTACCCTAATCACTACGGGCAGGGACATTCCAGTTTGTAGCGACATAAAAACGGGGATGCGAGAAGAAAAATGCTAACATAAAGGCGCAAGCGCCACAGTTAATTACACCCCCCCCCGAGGACCGCCACTCCTGAGGCCTGGCCCCGGCACCGCTTGCGCTCAGTCAAAGTTCTCCTCCTCCTTAACGGTGGCGTGGCAGCATAGCAGCTCGACGGCCTCCGGGGCAGGGGCGCGGCGCCGCGGCGGCTTGCCGCCCTCCTTGATCCGGGCCCGACGGCGTGGCGGCTCGTCGTAATCGTCATCGCTCTAGCTCCTCCCGGAGGAGGCATCACTACTGTTGGAGGTGCCGCGTCCGTCGCCAAGGGAAAGCTCACTGCCGAGGACACCGCCACCGTGATGGTCTTCGTCAGCGGAGAAGTGGTCGCTGTCATCGCCGTCACCGTCCGGACAGCAGCCCAAGCGCCTACCATCTTCCCCGAAGGTCTTGACGAAGAACGTCGCCGCCCCGTCATACTTGAAGTGGAGGGTACGCCTCCCCTGCTGGCCGCGGGCACGGGCGAACGTCTGCCACTCGCGGGTCAGGAACACGTAGCCCGCAGGGGTGACCTCGACCCCTGTCGGGACCCCGATCCTAAGCCATATGAATCCAGCCTGTAACATGTCACACCACTTTGCGGCCTCACGCACGGTAACCCACGGCTACCACCTTACCTTGGCCGGGACCAATTGCGCCTTTTGGCTCACGGATATGAACATGTCGCTAGCATTCACACGTCAAAGAACCCGGGTCGACATGACTAGTCATAGACCCAAGTGGCACAACCGTACAGGGACAGGCATAGATAACCCAACAATGTAGGTGTCGGTCATCAACATGTGTAGACGAGTCGTAACAAGCTACATGGACTCCATTACACCGCGTGACATTTCCCCGTAGGGACAGACACAACATCAAAGAAGGATACACGCCGGTCAATCAATGTGTCCGGAGCAGTAGCAAGCTACCAAGGCTCATGGAAGCACAAGAGGCATTTCACCATAAAGAAGGCTAGTAAAGGTATACATCTAGGTGTCGAATCCCACACATACCAATGCATTTCAAACATACACGCAATATGCATGATATGTGTAGATACAACATGGCATCACAATAAAACTCTACAACATAACATTTATTTAGAAGGCTCCGAAGAGCCAACATAGTATAATGTTACAAGTAGGGGGGTCACATGACCCAACATTCAGAGCATACAAACAACAAGCGGAAGTTACATGTCTGAGTACAGACATCTACAAAAGCAGCTAGAAGAGCCTGAAAAGCTACAACGACCCTACCAAAGGAGCCAGACTCCTGTCCAGGTTTCCTAGCTAATCCGTCAATGTCATCGTCAGAAGAAACATAAAGTGAACAACGTCTATCTATGCAAAAATGTAATAAGCAACAGTGAGTACGAAGGTACTCAGCAAGTCTTACATCAGAACTATCTACTTATGCATCATGTATCATGAACGGGATTGTGGAGTTTACTGCAGAATGCCAGCTTTGAACTTTGGCTAAACTAGACTACGATAAAGTAACCAATGTATCACTACTCTCTCGTCTCCCTACGAGAGAGCACACACGAGTCCACATATTCACCATATCAATACACCACTATGGATCCTCTCTCGTCTTCCTACGAGAAGCCATCCATAGCACTCACAGTTATCTGGAGCATTTTAGAGTATCCGTTAAAGTTATCTATGAACAATGCAAGTCTCCAAGTAGTACATATCCACGGAAGCGGCTATTCGAATAGATAGTTTACCCTGCAGGGGTGTACTTCGTCACACATGCTCCCGCCACTTATCGCCATATCCACGGACGTTAACTTACAACGACTCACGTCGACGGCAGTCGCCTATCTGAGTTGGAACCAATAATGGAAGTCCGGCCAAGGTTTCCAACAAGGCCTCAAACGTTGTGAGCAGGGCCCCAAGCCGGTCCCGACTGGGCCGTTCATCCATTTCGCAGGCCGTGCCACACCTATCAACGTTTTGAACTACTGCGACTCCTGGACTGAGAACAGAGTATGTTAATAGGCCGAGAGGGGTCGAGTTACCAGAACCCAATGTGCGGTAGTAGCTAGTCTTGGAACACAAACACGGAACTCAGTTCCTATGAGCGGTCTCAATGAGATAACCCACCATTTACTCCTACATGGACTCTCATCGCTACCTTTACCAAAATAGGTTCAACACTTAACCCTCATCATCAGGACACAATTATTTCACTCCGGTTCATCACCTAGATGAATCAGACCTGACACAACTCTAAGCATAGCAAGCATAACAGGGTTATAGCAGAACATGGCTCAAGCATCTACCAGGTATGCTAGGTTGCTTGGTTTAGCTATTTACTGTGACAATGACAGGTCATGCAAAGGAGTGGCTTCATCTACCGCAGCACAAGTAGCAGTTGAATCGCATTGTCCTAATGCATTGAAATGAGAGCAAGAGCGAGAGACTGGGATTGTATCGGAATGCTCAAGGGGGGTTGCTTGCATGTTTATCGGAAGAACTCAGCTGTTCTTCGATGTCGTCGATAACTACATCTCGCAAGTCTATTGACAAGATCAAACAAGGTACAAATTAAGCAAGCCAAATGCTTCACAGTGATGCATGAGTATGACAGGTTAACATGTTGCTGGATTTATCTAATACAAGTGACCACAAGTTAAATGGGGTTCATTTGATCAACATAGATCAATTCCAACTCCATATGATAAGCATTTTAATGCCTTTAATGAAATTGTCCTATCCAGCAAGTTTAAGTTGCTCAAACATGCATGAAAATGGTACCAACAGATTCATTGAATTTTTTTGAGAATTTTTCATATATAATTTATTTCATTTGGAGCTATGGATTAATTTCTCTGAATTTCCAAAGTTTTAAGTATTTCCTGGATTATGTTTATAACAAAAAATATTAATTGCGTCAGCATTGCGTCAGGCTGGCGTCAGCGGGTCAACCGCGTCGGGTCCAGGTCAAACCTAACTAGTAGGGTCCACAGGTCAATGACCCAGGGACTAATCCCGGTCAAACCCGACGCCGGCTGCGCTTTGACCACCGGTGGGGCCCGCTGTCTGTGGCTAATGGCGGGGCGATTAGTGCTAAGTGGCCGCCACATCGGCGCCCACCGGAGCTGGGCCGGCGGCGACCAAAACTGCGGCGGAGGCTCGCCGGACTTCTCTGGAACGGCGCTACAGGCCTCGGATTAGCGCGCTGAGGGCACCAGGGTGTAGCTCGTGCTCGACCGCATCGAGCGGGGCTGGCTAGACGGCCCACGACGCTCAACGACGCCACCGAGCTGGTCCGATCCTGCGAGGCATGTCAGTTCCACGCCAAGCAGACTCATCAACCAGCGCAAGGCCTCCGACCATCCCGCTCTCCTGGCCCTTCGCGGTCTGGGGGCTGGACATACTGGGCCCTTTCCCTCGGGCGGTCGGAGGCAACCGCTACCTCTACGTCGCCATCGACAAGTTCACCAAGTTGGCGGAGGTGGAGCTCGTGCGCACCATCCCCGCCGGCTCAGCAGTCAAGTTCATCTGGGGCCTCGTGAGCCACTTCGGTGTCCCCAACCATATCATTACTGACAATGGCTCACAGTTCACAAGCAACCTCTTTAGGGAATATTGTGCTAACCTTGGGACGCATATATGTTACGCTTCAGTGGCACACTCGTAGAGCAACGGCCAGGCCGAGCGCTCCAACGCAGAGGTCTTGAGGGGCCTCAAGGCAAGGAGCTTCAAGAAGAAACTCGAGGCCTGCGGCAGGGGTTGGCTCGGTGAGCTTCAGTCCGTGTTGTGGTCCATCCGCACCACTGCGACTAAGCCCACCGGCGAGACCCCATTCTTTCTCATCTACGGAGCCGAGGCGGTCCTCCCGCACGAGGTCAAGCATCGCTCCCCGCGGGTCTTGGCATTCGATGAGGAGCGTCAGGATGCCACGTGGGGGACATACCTTGTGGTCGGGGAGGAGGCCCGCTGTCAGGCCTCGCTCCGCGCGGCAAGGTACCAGCAGGCACTGCGGCGATACCATTGTCGTAGCATCCGCTCCAGGACCCTCGAAGTCGGAGACCTCATCCTGAGGCGGGTCCTCTCTAGGGAGGGCTTGCACAAGCTCTCCCCCATGTGGGAGGGCCCGTTCAGGGTCGCCCGCGTCTCCAGGCCTGGCGCCGTGCGCCTGGAGACTCAGGACGGGGCCCCCATCCAGAATGCCTGGAACATCCAGCATCTCCGCAAGTTCTACCCGTGACACTCCCTCGTAATAATGAGTGGGCTGTATATGCCCGGAGCCCCTCGAGGACGCTGAGGGGTTCCCACCCATGCCCAAGAGGAAGCCCCATGCTCCGTGCTGGCGGACGACACTGTCCTCCAATGACTATGCCCACGCCTAGTGGAAGCCCTACACTCCGCGCTGGGGGGAAGACGAAGACTAGCTATTAGGTGCCAGACACGGCTGTTCTTTGCTCTCTTTTGTAAACTGAATTTGCCGTCTTTTGGAATGAAGTTTGAAGCTTTCACATCTTATTCGAAAAATGGGTGGGAACCTTCTTCTTGCAGCATTTTCTTGCTTTTGAGTTCTTTCCAAAGGGGTTTTGGCACCCGCCAGCTCTCTCGCGCGCGCCCAACGAGCGGGGGATGGGCACGGTACGTTACGCAGGCTCCGGGCCGCGCACATACCTCGCCAAAACTTTGGCATCCTAATCCTCGCGCGACGCTCTCGAGGCAAGCTAGCGCACAACACCACCTTGGGCCCCCGGCCTCGGGAGCGCCCATCTCCTGGTCTCGTCGGGCATCATGACCCGGCACACCGGCGGCGATCGGCCCTCGCAAGGGGGCTCGGGGGCTCTGCGGCTAAAGAAAGAAGCTCCGGAGGGATGCGCCCCCACGACGAAGGAGCCTACCGCGGGCAAGTCAAGCCAAGTTACCCTAATCACGGCGGGCAGGGACATTCCAGTTCGCAGCGACATAAAAACTGGGATGCGAGATGAAAAATGCTAACATAAAGGCGCAAGCGCCGCAGTTCATTACACCCCCCCAAGGACCGCCACTCCTGAGGCCTGGCCCTGGCACCGCTCGCACTCATTCAGAGTCCTCCTCCTCCTTGACGGTGGAGCGGCAGCATAGCGGCTCGACGTCCTCCGGGGCAGGGGCATGGCGCCGCGGCGGCTTGCCGCTCTCCTTGATCTGGGCCCACTGGCGTGGCGGCTCGTCGTAATCGTCATCACTCTAGCTCCTCCCGGAGGAGGCGTCGCTGCTATTGGAGGTGCCGCGTCCGTCGCCAAGGGCAAGCTCACCGCCGAGGACGCCGCCAACGCGATGGTCTTCGTCGGCGGAGAAGTGGTCGCTGTCATCGCCGTCACCCTCCGGACAGCACCCCAAGCGCCTACCGTCTTCCCCGAAGGTCTTGACGAAGAGCGTCGCCACCCCGTCATACTTGAAGTGGAGGGTATGCCTCCCCTACAGACCGCGGGCGCGAGCGAACGTCTTCAACCCGCGGGTCAGGAACACGTAGCCCGCAGGGGTGACCTCGACCTCTGTCAGGACCCCTATCCTAAGCCATATGAATCCAACCTGTAACATGTCACACCACTTTGCGGCCTCACGCACGGTAACCCACGGCTGCCACCTTACCTTGGCCGGGACCGTTTGCGCCTTTTGGCTCACGGATATGAACATGTCGCTAGCATTCACACGTCAAAGAACCCGGGTCGACATGACTAGTCATATACCCAAGTGGCACAACCGTACAGGGACATGCATACGTAACCCAACAATGCAGGTGTCGGT
Organism: Elymus sibiricus; assembly: GCA_039707655.1. Classification (NCBI taxonomy): domain Eukaryota; kingdom Viridiplantae; phylum Streptophyta; class Magnoliopsida; order Poales; family Poaceae; genus Elymus; species Elymus sibiricus. Next base: position 312,331,205 of record CM077669.1, on the reverse strand, counting down.
CATCAACGTGTGTAGACGAGTCGTAACAAGCAACATGGACTCCATTACACCACGTGACATTTCCCCGTAGGGACAGCCACAATAGCAAAGAAGGATACACGCCGGTCAATCAATGTGTCCGGAGCAGTAGCAAGCTACCAAGGCTCATGGAAGCACAAGAGGCATTTCACCATAAAGAAGGCTACTAAAGGAATACAGCTAGGTGTCGAATCCCACACATACCAATGCATTTCAAACATACATGCAATATGCACGATATGTGTAGATACAACATGGAATCACAACAAAACTCTACAACATAACATTTATTTAGGAGGCTCCGAAGAGCCAACATAGTATAATGTTACAAGCAGGGGGGTCACATGACCCAACATTCAGAGCATACAAATAACAAGCAGAAGTTACATGTCTGAGTACAGACATCTACAAAAGCGGCTAGAAGAGCCTGAAAAGCTACAACGACCCTACCAAAGGAGCCAGACTCCTGTCCGGGTTTCCTAGCTAATCCGTCGATGTCATCGTCAGAAGAAACATAAGGTGAACAATGTCTATCTATGCAAAAACGTAAATAAGCAACAGTGAGTACGAAGGTACTCAGCAAGTCTTACATTCGTACTATCTACTTATGCATCATGTATCAAGAACGGGATTGTGGGGTTTACTGCAGAATGCCAGCTTTCACCTTTGGCTAAACTAGACTGCGATAAAGTAACCAATGTATCACTACTCTCTCGTCTCCCTACGAGAGAGCACACACGAGTCCACATGTTTGCCATATCAATACACCACTATGGATCCTCTGTCGTCTTCCTACGAGAAGCCATCCATAGCACTCACACTTATCTGGAGCATTTTAGAGTATCCGTTAAAGTTATCTATGAACAATGCAAGTCTCCAAGTAGTCCATATCCGCGGACGCGGCTATTCGAATAGATAGTTTACCCTGCAGGGGTGTACTTCGTCACACATGCTCCCGCCACTTATCGCCATGTGCACGTAAAAAGGCACCTCGGCAACCTTCATGCGGAAGCCAGGCGAGGGAGTCGGCCACGGACATTAACTTACAACGACTCACGTCCCCGGCAGTCGCCTATCTGAGTTGGAACCCATAATGGAAGTCCGGCCAAGGTTTCCAACAAGGCCTCAAACGTTGTGAGCAGGGCCCCAAGCCGGTCCCGACTGGGCCGTTCATCCATTTCGCAGGCCGTGCCACACCTATCAACGTTTTGAACTACTGCGACTCCTGGACTGAGAACAGAGTATGTTAATAGGCCGAGAGGGGTCGAGTTACCAGAACCCAATGTGCGGTAGTAGCTAGTCTTGGAACACAAACACAGAACTCAGTTCCTATGAGCGGTCTCAATGAGATAACCCACCATTTACTCCTACATGGACTCTCATCGCTACCTTTACCAAAATAGGTTCAACACTTAACCCTCATCATCAGGACACAATTATTTCACTCCGGTTCATCACCTAGATGAATCAGACCTGACACAACTCTAAGCATAGCAAGCATAACAGGGTTATAGCAGAACATGGCTCAAGCATCTACCAGGTATGCTAGGTTGCTTGGTTTAGCTATTTACTGTGACAATGACAGGTCATGCAAAGGAGTGGCTTCATCTACCGCAGCACAAGTAGCAGTTGAATCGCATTGTCCTAATGCATTGAAATGAGAGCAAGAGCGAGAGACTGGGATTGTATCGGAATGCTCAAGGGGGGGTTGCTTGCATGTTTATCGGAAGAACTCAACTGTTCTTCGATGCCGTTGATAACTACGTCTCGCAAGTCTATCGACAAGATAAAACAAGGTACAAATTAAGCAAGCCAAATGCTTCACAGTGATGCATGAGTATGACAGGTTAACATGTTGCTGGATTTATCTAATGCAAGTGACCACAAGTTAAATGGGGTTCATTTGATCAATATAGATCAATTCAAACTCCATATGATAAGCATTTTAATGCCTTTAATGAAATTGTCCTATCCAGCAAGTTTAAGTTACTCAAACATGCAGGAAAATGGTACCAACAGAATCATTGAATTTTTCTGATAATTTTTCATATATAAGTTATTTCATTTGGAGCTATGGATTAATTTCTATGAATGTCCAAAGTTTTAAGTATTTCCTGGATTATTTTGATAACAAAAAATATTAATAGCGTCAGCATTGCGTCAGGCTGGCGTCAGCGGGTTAACCGCGCCGGGTCCAGGTCAAACCTGACCAGTGGGGTCCACTTGTCAATGACCCAGGGACTAATCCCGGTCAAACCCGATGCTGACTGTGCTTTGACCACCGGTGGGGCCCGCTGTCAGTGGCTAATGGCGGGGCGATTAGTGCTAAGTGGCCGGCCATGTCGGCGCCCAACGGAGCTGGGCCGGCGGCGACCAAAACCGCGGCGGAGGCTCGCCGAACTTCTCTGGAACGGCGCTACAGGCCTCGGATTAGCGCGCTGAGGGCACCAGGGTGTAGCTCGTGCTCGACCGCATCGAGCGGGGCTGGCTAGAGGGCTCGGGGTTGCTGGAATGCTCGCCGGCGAGCACATCTGCGGTGGCCGGAGATCGAGCGGAGCGCGCGCGAGGCTACGGGGGCACCAGCTGCTTGGTTCGAGGGCTCTACGGCCTCTACGGAGCTCCGGAAGCTCATTCACGAGCTTGGACGCGTGGGTGGAGGACCACAGCGACGACGGCAACATGGCCGGCGTCGAGGAGCTCTCGGCTCCGGTGGCTCTGCTAGCTACGGCAAGCGATTGAGCAAAGGAAGCAGGGGGAACGGCCAGTAGCTCACCGTGGATCTAGTGGAAGCAACGACAAGCTCGGGGAGGTACGGTAGCCGGCGAATCGAGCGTAGAAGTCCGGCGGGTCCGGAGGTTGAAGACGGTGGTGTTGATGGCGATGGAGGGTTCCCGGCTTGATTCCTTCGACGGGGAGGAGCAGCTCGTGGTGGCGGAGGCGTTGGGCAGCTCAGGTAGGCGGAGCAGCGACGGTGGCCGCGGTGGCTGCATGCGACGACGGCGGAGCCGTTCGGGTGTGTGCGTGCGAGAGAGACAGGGGAGGAGATGAGCACGGGAAGCAGAGGAGGCATGCATGGGAGGGACTCGGCGTCCTAATCTGGGTCGGGGACAACGGCGGCAAGCAGGAGGTGGCGAGGCGTGTGCCCGTGCGCTCCGGGCGCGTGCCTCTATCCTCCTGGCGGGAGGTCAGAGATGACTGGCCACTGGGCCCGTTTGGCCAGCTCCCTCCTGGGCCAGGCTATAGTTAAGCCTCTGGCCTTTTCTTTTTATTTTATTTTTTCTAGTTTTCTGACATTTGTTTTGGCTCCAACAAAATAGGAAACCATTTTAGTAAATTCTGAAAATATATATGTGGACTAAATGGAATTATCCAATGCCACATAATAGTTCTCAGAATCATTGGACATATTTTTTCCATATATAAAATATATATCAATTGCAAATAGGGTTTGAATTAATTCAAATGCCCAAGATAAAATGTTTCTGTGATCCAAAAATATTGTCTGACATTTTTAGCTCAATCCAATATTTTATTAGAAAACCAGAGACATTTTCTTGGGTTTATTTGAAAATTTTTTTATATTGCTTGTTTGACAAAAATTTGAATGGTGAGGCTTGATCATTCCTCATTTCTTTTTCAAAAGAAAATAAATATGCATGCATGAATGCATTATCAAGCAAAGTGAAACTAGGGATGTGACAACTCACCCTCACTAAACAAGAATCTCGTCCCGAGATTCAGGAGTAGTCGGGAAGAGTGCAGGGTACTCAAGTCGAAGACGATCTTCGCGCTCCCAGGTTGCTTCATCCTCGGAATGGTGTGACCACTGAACCTTCAGAAACTTGATGCTGCGACGTCGAGTGCTACACTCGGCTTCATCGAGAATACGAACAGGATATTCTCGATATGAGAAATCATCTTGAAGATCAAGCGTTTCGTGGTCTACTTCGCGGACAGGATCCTTGAAGCAACGCCTGAGTTGAGAAACATGGAACACATCATGAACTTTGGAAAGTTGCGGAAGTAGTCCCAATTGGTAGGCAACCTCTCCTCATTTGGCGAGAATGCAAAAAGGACCAATGTAACGAGGAGCCAATTTTCCTTTGATACTGAAACGATGGGTACCCTTGAGAGGTGTAACCCGAAGGTAAGCCTTCTCGTGAACTTCATAACTTACGTCCTTATGACGATGGTCATATTGACTCTTTTGATGAGATTGGGCAGTTTTCAGATTCTCACGAATGATGTGAACTTGCTCTTCTGCATTCTGGATCATATCCGGTCCAAAGAATTGTCTTTCACCGGTTTCTGACCGGTTTAATGGCGTTCGACATCTTCGTCCATACAACACTTCGAAAGGAGCTTTACCCAGACTAGACTGGAAGCTGTTGTTATAAGCAAACTTGGCGAATGGAAGACATTTCTCCCTATTCATTCCAAATGAGATAACACAGGCTCTGAGCATATCTTCGAGAATTTGATTGACTCTTTCGACTTGACCACTTGACTGAGGGTGATAAGCGGTGCTAAAGGAGAGATGGGTTCCCACAGGATTCTGGAAACTTTCCCAAAATCGAGAAGTGAAAATACTTCCACGATCTGAATTGATCTCTAGAGGAACACCATGAAGATATACTATTCGAGAGATATATAGTTCTGCTAACTGACAATCAGTTATACTTTCTCGAACTGGAAGGAAATGAGCAACTTTTGAAAGGCGATCGATGACCATGAAAATGGCATCATTCCCTTTCTTAGTCTTTGGAAAGCCGGTGATGAAATCCATACCGACCTTGTCCCATTTCCATTCAGGAATAGCCAAGGGCTGAAGAGTGCCAGCAGGCCTTTGATGCTCTACCTTAACGCGACGACAAACGTCACAGTTAGCAATGAACTAAGCGATTTCTCTCTTCATCCGGGTCCACCAGAACCTCTGGCGTAGGTCCTGAAACATTTTGGTACTACCGGGATGAATCGTGAGAGGAGATTCATGAGATTCTTTAAGGATCAGCTCTCAGAGTTGTTGCTTCTTGGGAACCACCAAGCGGTTCTCAAAGAATACAACACCTTGATCATCTACCGAAAAGGAATGAGCAACTCCCTTGGCGATGTTGCTCTTGATCCGGGAAATTCCCGTATCCTGCTTCTGGGCTGTAATGATCTGATCCTGAAGAGTCGGTTTCGCCACCAAGGTAGAAAGGAATCCTCAAGAAACAATGTGAAGATTAAGCTAACGAAATTCCTCGTGGAGAAATGGTTGACTTTGTAGCAACATGAGGTTGTTACAATAGGATTTACGACTTAGTGCATCAGCCATGACATTGGCTTTGCCTGGGGTGTAAGATATTCCTAGGTCGTAGTCCGTAATCAACTCAATCCACCGTCTTTGCCTGAAATTCAAATCCGGTTGGGTGAATATATATTTGAGACTCTGGTGATCAGTGTATATTTCGCAACGATTAACTAGAAGGTAATGCCGCCAGGTAACAAGTGCATGGACTACTGCGGCAAGTTCCAGATCGTGTGTTGGATAATTCTCCTCATGTGGATGCAACTGTCGAGATGCGTAGGCAATCACATGACGATCTTGCATAAGAATGCAACCTAGACCTTGTCGCGATGCATCACAGTAGATAACAAAGTCCTTTGTGAAATGCGGGGGTACAAGTACCGGGGCAGTAGTCAGTCGTCTTTTCAACTCCTGAAAACATTCCTCACACTTTGAAGTCCACTCGAACTTCTTATCTTTCTTGAGGAGTTCAGTTAGTGGTTTGGCAACTTTGGAGAAGTTCTCAACGAAGCGGCGACAGTAGCTCGCTAAGCCAAGGAAACTCCTAACTTGCTTCACCGATTCAAGTTGAGTCCAATCAAGGACAGCTTGAACTCTCTCGGGATTGACAGCAATACCTTTCGCAGAGATTACGTGACCTAGATAGGTCACTTCTGGCAACCAAAATTCGCACTTGGAGAATTTGGCGTAAAGGCGGTGCTCTCGAAGTTTCATCAATACCAGCCTAAGATGCTCAGCATGTTCTTCTTCGTTCTTCGAGTATATGAGGATATCATCGAGGTAAACCACGACAAATTTGTCCAGATACTCCATGAAGATCGAATTCATTAAGTGGGAGAAGGTGGCTGGGGCATTGGTTAGACCGAAGGACATGACGGTGTACTCGTATTGGCCATAACGAGTGACAAAGGCCGTCTTAGGAATGTCCCCGTTCCTGATTTTGATTTGATGATAACCTAATCTCAAATCCATCTTGGAAAAGACTGTGGATCCAGCGAGCGGATCATACAGATCGTTGATCCTGGGGAGCGGATATTTGTTCTTTATCGTGACCAGGTTAACCGGTCAATAATCGACAACCATCCGATCCGTACCATCCTTCTTCTTGACAAAGAGGACAGGACAAGCCCATGGAGAAGAACTAGGACGGATAAAACCTTTCTTCAAAGATTCATCGAGCTGGATTTTAAGCTCAGCTAACTCTTGGGGGGACATCTTATATGGTCTCCTAGCAATTGGAGCACTTCCTGGAATAAGGACTATGACAAACTCTACTTCTCTGTCAGGTGGAATACCTGGCAGTTCCTCTGGAAAGACATCCGGGAAGTCACGTACTACCGGGATGTTTTCAAGCTCTCGGAGAGGATTGGCATTGAGAGAATATATCGGGCCTTCTCGAGAATGGGTTTGGACATTGACTATCTGGCCAAAAGGATGGGTAAGCTAAACAGACATAGTGAAACAATCAATTTTGGCATGATGAGCTGTCATCCAGTGCATCCCTAAAATGATATTGATGTCTGAAGTTTTGAGAGCTATCAGAGAGGCAAGGAATGCTAAACCATCGACAAGGATTTGGTTCCCATGGCTTACTGCATTAGTTTGCCATTTGGAACCTGGAGTTTGAATTACTAATGGAGAGGGCATAACTTCGAAAGCAATGTTATGCAAGGAGGCATAACGTTTAGAGATGAAGGAGTGGGATGCTCCTGAGTAAAACAGAACTGAAGCTGGATGAGAATTGACAAGAAGCATCTTAAGCACGACGTCAGCATCATCTTGAGCTTCTTCTGCAGTCACATGGTGCACAAATCAACGTGTTAGAGAAACTAACCTGGCATTAGGCTTCTTGGTTGGTTTCTTGCTACGAACAACACCCATTGACAAAGAGGGTGGTACATAACCACGCAAAGGACAATCCCTTGAATAATGCCCTGGCTGGCTACATTTGAAGCATGCTCCATAAGTGGGACGTGGGCTTGGGTTGATCACTTGCTTGACAAGGTTCTTCTGGGGAGCACATGGTATTGGCAGACGAGGCGCCACATAGGATGGCCTCGGTGCATATCCAGTAGGAAGAGCGGCGTTTGGGATCCATATCCTATGCTTCTGGGATATAGCAACTGAAGTTGATCCAAAATCACGGGTGTGCTTGCGGGATTCCTCATAGGTCATCCGACTTGTCTCCGCTTGGATTACTTTGTTCACAAGAACCTGGAAACTGATGAACTCATGCAGACTGAGATCATGATGAAGCTTTGGGTTAAGGCCTTTCCTGAACCTAGCTTGTTTCTTGGCATCTGTGGATACCTTTTCCGGGGCATAACGCGCGAGGCGTCCAAACTCTCGACTATAGGCATCCACATCCATCTTGCCTTGGGTCAGATTACAGAACTCCTCTTGCTTACGATCTATCAGGGCCTGGGGAATATGATGCTCATGGAAAGCCTCACAGAATTCCTTCCATGAAGTAGCTTGGCCTGCAGGTCGCATGGCCTCGAAGTTCTCCCACCATAGGCTGGCGGAACCTTCAAGGTGATATGCGGCATAGGTGACCTTGTCTCCTTTAGCCACGTTTGCAAAACGTAGCTTGTTGTTGATACTCCTGAGCCAATCATCTACATCTAGTGGCTCAATGGAATGATGGAAGGTGGGCGGTTGCAACTTGATGAAGTCTCCGATGGATACTAGCTGATTGCGCTCATGGGCTGTATTCTGCTCGATGTGCTCCAACAAACGGTTGGTGGCACACTTGTTCCTCTCAACTTCTAGCATAACCTCCGCCAACAAAGGCGGGTTGGGAGGATCTTCTTCATCCCTACCATCTCCATGGTTCTGGCCACGACTAGCAGATCACCGGGATACTGGCGACATCCTGGAGGAAACAACCAGGGTTCAGAACAAGGAAGAACACTGGAACATACCTAAACCTAGAAGAACTCGGACAGCATAATGATACGTCCATTTTGCATCATGATTTCCTACTGTTATTTACTTTGTTTTGTTGAATAATAATGCTTTGCGGAGTGATTCTAATGCATTTTCTCTCATAATATGCAAGGTTTACACAAGGAGGGAGAATACCGGCAGCTGGAATTCTGGACCCAAGAAAAGCATGTCAGAGATACCTATTATGCACAACTCCAATGAAGCAGAAATTTTACGGAGAATATTTTTACATTTAATAAAAAATACTGGAGCTGGAAACTACCGGAGGAGGCCCCCCAGATGGGCACAACCCACCAGGGCGCGCCAGGCCACCCTAGGCACGCCCTGATGGGTTGTGCTTAGCTTGGCCCACGTCCGGTGCCCATCTTCTGGTATAAGGTCTCTCTTGACCTAGAAAAAATAAGAGGAGGACTTTCGGGATGAAGCGCCGCCGCCTTGTGGTGGAACTTGGGCAGGAGCACTTTTGCCCTTCGGTGGAGCGATTCCGCCGGGGGAACTTCCCTCCCGGAGGGGGAAATCGAAGCTATCGTCATCACCAACACCCCTCTCATATTTGGGAGGCCAATCTTCATCAACATCTTCAACAGCACCATCTCCTCTCAAACCCTAGTTCATCTCTTGTGTTCAATCTTTGACCGGAACCTCAGATTGGTACCTGTGGGTGACTAGTAGTGTTGATTACCTTGCGTAGTTGATTGCTATATGGTTTATTTGGTGGAAGATTATATGTTCAGATCCAATATGCTATTCAATACCTCTCTGATATTGAGCATGTTTATTATTTGTGAGTAGTTACCTTTGTTCTTGAGGTCACGGGAGAAGTCATGTTGCAAGTAATCATGTGAATTTGATATGTGTTCGATATTTTGATGATATGTATGTTGTGATTCCCTTAGTGGTGTCATGTGAACGTCGACTACATGACACTTCACCATTCATGGGCCTAAGGGAATGCATTGCGGAGTAGTTATTAGATGATGGGTTGCTAGAGTGATAGAAGCTTAAACCCTAGTTTTTGCGCTACTTCGTAAGGGGCTGATTTGGATCCACATGTTTAATGCTATGGTTAGACTTTGTCTTAATACTTTTCTCGTAGTTGCGGATGCTTGCGAGGGGGTTAATTATAAGTAGGTTGTTAGTTCAAGTAAGAACAGCACCTTAGCACTGGTCCACCCACATATCAAATTATCAAAGTAGCGAACACGAATCAAACCAACATGATAAAAGTGACTAGACGAAATTCCCGTGTACCCTCAAGAACACTTGTCATATCCTTCTGCTCCTCGTTGGGTTTGACACTCTTACTTATTGAAAGGACTACGATTGATCCCCTATACTCGTGGGTCATCAAGACTCTTTTCTGGCGCCGTTGCCGGGGAGTGAAGCGCTCTTGGTAAGTGGAAATCGGTAGGGAAAAACTTATACTACGTGCTGAAATTTATTGCTACTTGCTACTATGGAGAACAATCCTTTGAGGGGTTTGTTCGGGGTATCTTCACCTCGACCGGAACCACAATAATTTACCCCTCAACCTACAGCACCTACTGAAAATGTTACTTATGAAATTCCTTCGGGTATTCTAGAACAACTGCTTGCTAAACCTTATGCAGGAGATCAAACTGAACATCCTGATATGCACATTTTATATGTGAACGAGATTTGTGGATTATTTAAGCTTGCAGGTTTACCCGGAGATAAAGTTAAGAAGAACGTTTTCCCTTTATCTTTGGAGGGAAAAGCATTGATATGGTATAGGCCATGTGATGATCTTGGATCATGGAACTGGAATCGTTTGCAATTGGAATTTCACCAAAAGTGTTATCCCATGCATCTAGTTCATCGTGATCGGAATTATATATATTATTTTTGGCCTCGTGAAGGAGAAAGTATCGCTCTAGCTTGGGGGAGGCTTAAGTCAATGTTATATTCATGCCCCAATCATGACATTCCGAGGGAAGTTATCATTCAAAAAATTTATGCTCGGCTTTCTCATAATGATCAATCCATGCTCGATACTTCTTGTGCTGGTTCTTATATGATGAAGACTATTGAATTCAAGTGGGATCTCTTAGAAAGAATTAAACGCAACTCTAAAGATTGGGAACTCGACGAAGGTAATGAGTCAGGTATAAAGCTTGAATTTGATTGTGTTAAATCTTTTATGAATAACGATACTTTTCACAAGTTTAGCACTAAATATGGACTTGACTCTGAGATAGTAGCCTATTTCTGTGAAGCATTTGCTACTCACGTTGATCTCCCTAAGGTGAAGTGGTTTAAATATCATCCCCCTATTAAAGAAGAAATTAAAGAACCGGCCATAGCTAAAGAAGAAACCATCTTTTACAATGTTGATCCAGTTGTGCCTACCGCTTATATTGAAAAACCACCTTTCCCTGTTAGGATAAAGGAACATGCTAAGGTATCAACTGTGGTTCGTAAGAGTAATATAAGAGCACCTAATCCCCTTGAGCAAATTAAAGTAGAACCTAGTGTTGCTATGGTTAAAGATCTCTTGGTAGAAAATATTGATGGGCATGTTATCTACTTCTGTGATGAAGCTGCCAGAATTGCTAAACCTGATGAAAAAGATAAACATAGACCCATAGAAGGCTTGCCTGTTGTCTCAGTCAAAATAGGAGATCATTGCTATCATGGTTTATGTGATATAGGTTCTAGTGTGAGTGCTATCCCTTTTACTCTCTACCAAGAAATTATGAATGAGATAGCAACTGCTGAAATTGAAGACATTGATGTTACTATTAAACTTGCTAATAGACACACTATCACACCACTTGGGATTGTTAGAGATGTTGAAGTCTTGTGTGGGAAAATAAAATATCCTACTGATTTTCTAGTCCTTGGTTCCCCACAAGATGACTTTTGTCCCATTATCTTTGGTAGACCTTTCTTGAGCACCGTCAATGCTAAGATAGATTGTGAAAACCAAACTGTCGGTGTCAGTTTCGGTAATGTGTCTCATGAGTTTAATTTTTTCAAGTTTAGTAGACAACCCCATGATAAAGCGTTACCTAATAAGGATGAAATAATTGGTCTTGCTTCTATTGCCGTGCCTCCTACTGATCCATTAGAACAATATTTGCTTGACCAGGAAAATGATATGCATTTGCGTGAAAGAAACGAAATAGATCAAATTTTCTTCGAACAACAACCTCTCTTGAAACACAATTTGCCTATTGAAACTCTTGGAGGTCCTCCTCCACCTAAAGGTGATCCCGTGTTTGAATTGAAACAATTACCTGACACTTTGAAGTATGCTTATCTTGATGAGAAAAAGATATATCCTGTTATTATTAGTGCTAACCTTTCAGAACATGAAGAAGAAAGATTATTGATAGTTCTAAGGAAGAAACGGGCTGCTATTGGATATACTCTTGATGATCTTAAGGGCATTAGTCCCACTCTATGTCAGCACAAGATCAATATGGAACCTGATGCTAAACCCGTTGTTGATCACCAATGGCGATTGAATCCTAAGATGAAGGAAGTGGTAAGAACTGAAATACTAAAACTTCTGGAAGCAGGTATAATCTATCCTATTGCTGATAGTAGATGGGTAAGTCCCGTTCATAGTGTCCCTAAGAAAGGAGGTATTACTGTTGTTCCTAATGATAAGAATGAACTCATTCCACAAAGAATTGTTACTGGCTATAGAATGGTAATTGATTTTAGAAAATTAAATAAAGCTACTAGAAAAGATCATTACCCTCTACCATTCATTGATCAAATGTTAGAGAGACTATCTAAGCACACACACTTTTGCTTCTTAGATGGATATTCTGGTTTCTCTCAAATACCCGTGTCACAATCTGATCAAGAGAAAACTACCTTTACTTGCCCTTTTGGAACCTATGCTTATAGACGTATGCCTTTTGGTTTATGCAATGCACCTGCTACCTTTCAAAGATGTATGACTGCTATATTCTCTTATTTTTGTGAAAAGATTGTGGAGGTTTTCATGGATGATTTTTCCGTTTACGGAACTTCTTTTTATGATTGCTTAGGCAACCTTGATCGAGCTTTGCAGAGATGTGAACAAACTAATCTTGTCTTGAATTGGGAGAAGTGCCACTTTATGATTAATGAAGGCATTGTCTTGGGGCATAAAATATCTGAACGAGGTATTGAGGTGGATAAAGCTAAAGTTGATGCAATTGAGAAAATGCCATGTCCTAAAGATATTAAAGGTATTCGAAGTTTCCTTGGTCATGCTGGTTTTTATAGGAGGTTCATTAAAGACTTCTCTAAAATTTCTAGGCCTCTTACTAATCTTTTGCAAAAGGATTTTCCTTTTGTTTTTGATGATGATTGTGTGGAAGCCTTTGAAACACTCAAGAAAGCCTTAACCTCTGCACCTATCCTTCAACCACCTGATTGGAACTTGCCATTTGAAATTATGTGTGATGCTAGTGATTATGCTGTTGGTGCTGTTCTAGGGCAAAGAGTTGATAAGAAATTGAATGTTATCCATTATGCTAGTAAAACTCTAGACAGTGACCAACGAAACTATGCTACTACTGAAAAAGAATTTTTAGCAGTTGTGTTTGCTTGTGATAAATTTAGATCCTATATTATTGATTCCAAAGTCATTGTTCACTCCGATCATGCTGCTACAAAATACCTTATGGAAAAGAAAGATGCTAAACCTAGACTCATTAGGTGGGTTCTCTTGCTCCAAGAATTTGACTTACACATTGTTGATAGGAAAGGAGCCGAGAACCCCGTAGCTGACAACTTGTCTAGGTTAGAAAATATTCTTGATGACCCACTACCTATTGATGATAGTTTCCGTGATGAACAGCTAGCTGCGATAAGTGTCTCACAACGCACACCTTGGTATGCTGATTATGCTAACTACATTGTTCCTAAATATATACCACCTAGCTTTACTTATCAACAAAAGAGAAAAAAATTCTATGACTTGAGACATTACTTTTGGGATCACCCACATCTTGATAAAGAAGGAGTAGATGGTATTATTAGATGTTGTGTACCTGAGAATGAACAGGAACAAATCCTACAGAAATGTCATTCCGAAGACATCATGCGGGAGATAGAACTGCTCATAAGGTATTGCAATCTGATTTTTATTGTCCTACTCTCTTCAAGGATGCCCGTAAGTTTGTCTTGTCTTGTGATGAATGTCAAAGAATTGGTAATATCGGTAAGCGTCAGGAAATGCCTATGAATTATTCACTTGTTGTTGAACCATTTGACGTTTGGGGTTTTGATTATGTGGGGCCTTTTCCTTCCTCCAATGGGTACACTCATATTTTGGTTGCGGTTGATTATGTCACTAAGTGGGTAGAAGCTATTCCAACTAGTAGTGCCGATCACCACACCTCCATTAAAATGCTTAAAGAGCTTATCTTCCCGAGGTTTGGAGTCCCTAGATATTTAATGACCGATGGTGGTTCACATTTTATCCATGGTGCCTTCTGTAAGGTGTTTGCTAAATATGATGTTAACCATAGAATTGCATCACCCTATCATCCTCAATCTAGTGGTCAAGTTGAACTTAGCAATAGAGAAATAAAATTAATATTACAAAAAACTGTCAATAGGTCTCGTAAGAATTGGTCTAAGAAATTAGATGATGCACTTTGGGACTATAGAACAGCTTATAAAAATCCTATGGGTATGTCTCCATACAAAATGGTATATGGGAAAGCTTGTCATTTGCCTCTAGAACTAGAACACAAAGCATTTTGGGCAATTAAAGAACTCAACTGTTATTTCAAACTTGCCGGTGAAAAGACATTATTTGATATTAGCTCACTAGATAAATGGAGAACCCAAGCCTATGAAAATGCCAAGCTATTCAAAGAAAAAGAAAAAAGATGGCATGACAAAAGAATCCAAAAGCGGGAATTCAAAATAGGAGATTATGTTCTTTTGTTCAACTCTCGTTTAAGATTTTTTGCAGGAAAGCTTCTCTCAAAATGGGAAGGACCATATATTGTCAAAGAGGTTTACCGTTCTGGAGCTATCAAGATTAATAACGCCGAAGGTACTAACCCGAAGGTGGTCAATGGACAAAGAATTATGCATTATATCTCAAGTACACCTATTAACGTTGAAAGCAATGTTATCCAAACCATGACACCGGAGGAACACATAAAAGAAACCTTCCGGAACAGTCCAGAATACTTAAAAATAGGAGGTATGTGATACGGTAAGTAAACGGACTCCGAAAAATCCGCAAAAATATTTTTTGTCAGTTTTGGAATATTTTAGAATTTTGGAAATAAAAAAATAAACCGAAAGGTGATCGAGGTGAGAACGATACACCAGGGCGCGCCAGGCACCCCTGGGCGCGCCCTGGTGGGTTGTGCCCACCTCAGATACCTTCCCGACTCCGTTTTCCTTCCAAATACTTGTTTCCCAAGAATAAAAATTCTCTATATATACCCCCGACTGTTTTGACGACCGTATCGCAGAAAAATCCTCCGTTCTTGTTTCTTGTTGTTTTCTCGTCAGATCTAGATCTCCATGGCTCCACCAAGCTCCTCCAAGGACAAGTTCTTCGAGAAGGTCATCAACCCGTACTTGCCGGAGGTGATGAAGCACCCTCAAGCCGTTGAGATGCGTGAGGGGGTGCTCCACATCTGTGATATTCAAGGACCCAAGAAGACCGGAAGCGTGGAGGCTAGGCTCGAGGCGGTGGAACAGAAAATCTTCAAGTGCCAGAAGATGGTGGAGCGTGGACTTAGTGCCAATCACTCCATGATCACGGAATTCACCCGTGATCAAACAGTGGATGGCCGGTTTGTGAAGGAAATCATCTCCAACCTCAACGAGCAAATTAATTTTCTGCAGAGCCAAGTTTATGATCTCCAAAACCAAGTCTTCGAATATGAAGTGAGATTTAAAGGTATGAATTTAGCTGCCAGTTGCAGGACTTAGGGGACTCTCGCGTCAACCTTTGATGGGGAGCCCTTGCCCTGGAAGCTGGAGGACAAGCTTACTACATCATCACCACCGCCTACATCGTCACCTCGACCTTATTCATCACCACCACCAAAGGAGACTTGAGCATATGGGTATGGGCACTCCCCTTGGCTTAAGCCAAGCTTGGGGGAGGTGCCCCGGTATCGTATCACCATCACTTTTATTCACCTTTACCTATTTTAGTTCGATCTTTAGTTTCCCTTTGCTTTAGTTGAATAAAAGTTTTAGTATGATCTATTTTCGTGTGTTAGTTCAGTGGCTTATCTATCTATGTAATCGAGTGAAAGTTATATAATAAAGTTTAGTTTGACTTTTTGCCTCTCTACTTTCTTGTTACAATCAAATAAAGGAAAAGAAACAAATGAAAAAAATCATATGCTAATCTTATGGTGAGTAATGACATCACATAGGGAAAAGTATAAGTAGTAAAATTTGTTGGAGATTGACAAACATAGCATTGGTCAATGATGCAATTCATGAAAGAATCAATACGGGAAGAGAATATTCACATGCAAATACACTATCTTGGACATCTTTTATGATTGTGAGCCCCCATCAAATATTATATGTCAAAATTGTTCACGTTGGACGAGGAAGACAACGCAATGATTTATGTTTGTTCATATCCACATAGAAGTTATATTGTCATAGATCCTTTAACATATGGTTCTTGCCCAATATCTTTGCTAGCCAAAAATTCTGCACTAAGTAGAGATAATACTTGTGCATCCAAAAACCCAAACCAAACTCTTTCTTTGAGTGTCCACCATACCTACCTATGGACCGAGAAAGATCCTTCAAGTAAGTTGTCATCTGTGCAACAAGGCAATAAAAATTGCTTCTAAAAGTGTTTTGATCAATTAGTGTAAGAGAAAATTGAGCGTTATATGAACTTATGATGGCAAAGTAATAAAAGCGATAGACTGCATAATAAAGGTTGCTATCATAGGGGGCAATATAGCATGACGTTCTTTTACATTAAGGGATTGAGCATACAAACCAATAAGCGCATGAGAACCTCTGCTTCTGTGACACCCTGGATTTTGGCTACAGTGATCATTGTAATTAAGCTACAGTGATGGCCAAGATTATGCTAATGCTTTTGCTAATCCATGTGTGATCACTTTTGGAATCAAAGCTCAATTCAAATTCCTTTGCCAATTCCCAATTCATTTGAAAGGTGGTTTTAAAAGTTTTGCAAACTTCAATTTAAAAATCATGCTTAGGTTGCAATTATTCCCTAAGCTATTCTAAAAATGGAACCAATATTTTATCATGTGGTTTTGTGCCTCAAAACTATTTTAGCAGAGCCCAAAACAATTAATTAAATGCCTTTTTGCTTTTTGAAAATACAAAATTAATCCGAAGGCCCCCCCAAACTTTTTGTGACAGTACCTAATATTGCAATGCAAATATTAGGCCAAGTGCCATATTTTGCTAAAGTCATCTAGCCCTAAAATTAAATAAGTAACAGAAAGATTTAAAACAAAAAATAAAAAGAAAGGAAAAAGGAAAAGCCCCCTCCCTCTGCCCTGGGCCTTAGGCCACAGTGGCAGGCCCAGGCCGGCCCAGCAACCCCCTCGGTCGTCCCCGAGCTCGCTACAGGAGATGGCGACCGAGGCACGCCCGCGACCGAGCGCGTCCCCGCCGGACCAGCTCGCCGGTGATGGCCCGGTGGGTATAAGGCCGCCCCCGCGCCCCCCCTTGGCAAACCCTAGCCCCTAGACCCCCCCTCGCTCTCCCCTCGCGCCGCCGCTCTCCTCACTCACCCGCATCCGAGCGCCGCCGTCGCCATGGCCGCCGGCTAGCCGTGCCCTCCGTTCCTCCCGTGCCCAGCCAAGACGCCCACGAGCTCCGCAGCGACGGCCTCGTCCTCCTCGAGCACCGGACCGAGCCCCGGGAGCCCCTATGACCTCGCCCCATTCTTTTTCCTCCGCCGTTCGCCATGACGAATACGGCCGCCCCAACCCTCCCCCGCACCTACCTTGCTCACCTGCAGGACCGCTGTGAGCTTCCCCCCCCTTTCCCTCCTTCCTCTCCTCGACCCCGAGCTCTGGCCCCCGATTCCATCGGAGCCGAAGCTCACCGCCGCAGGATCTCGACACCGGCAGGCCTCCGGTGGTCGTCTGGCCCCGCACTCGCCACCATTAGTTTCCCCATAACGCGTAGACCCCTGTAGGCTAGCTAGGCCGCCCGCTAGCTCGCCGTAGCCTAGTCCCCGTCGGAGCCCGAGCCGCACCACCGCCACTGCTCGTCGCCGGCGCCGTTGCAGGCCGTTCCAGCCCCTCCCATGCGTCGGGATGGATGTGCGTGAGCCACCGCGTTCGAACGCAAGTGCCTACGCGCCAAATGACCCGCCCCCCCTGGACGAATCCCGATCGGCTACGGCGCCCCTCCGCCGTGGTTATGGTCGCCGGCGCCATTCCGGTGGCCGCCGCTGACCTGGCTGGGCTTTAGCCACCCCACAGGGACCCTGCCAGTGGGCCTGGGCGCCCTAGTTGACCAGTTGACTTGGTCAACTGGCTGACTGGGCACAGCCCAGTCAATGACAGGTGGGGCCCGAACCCCCCCTGTGTATGATAAGTGGGCCCAGCCCCATTAGAGTTAATAAGGTTTGATTAATTAATCATGTTAATTAATTTAAATTAAATAGACACTGACAGATGGGACCCACCCCCTCTAATTAACCTATTTAGATTAAATTAACACTGGATTAATTCTGTGTCACTAACATGGGGGTCCCACATGTCAGGTTTGACCAGTCAACAGCACTGTGGACTGCTGACGTCATCCTAACCTCATGCTGATGTCTTAAATGCAATTATTGAATTAAGTTTAATTCTGTTTATTTCAGAATATTAATAAAACTTTAAAAATTAATATAAAATAATCCGTAACTCGGATGAAAATAATTTATACATGAAAGTTGATCAGGAAAATCCCACGAATCCAAATACGCTGTCCGTTCATCTGTCACATGCTCCTAGCATGATGAACATGGACATTTAGCATTAGGATCATCTGTCCGGTAATAGCCAGAGACCCGGGAAATATCGTCAGATATTCTTCCGATCCATCTTCGACGTGTAGTACTGCGTTAGTGCATGCCTAGCTCTGCATATTGTCATGTCATGCATCGTGATGCATTTGTCTGCTTTATATTTATTGTTTCTCCCCCCTCTTCTTACCGGTAGACCCCGAGACTGACGGTGTTGCCGGGTATGACTACACCGCCGATGATCAGCCTTTTGCCGCAGAGCAGCAAGGCAAGCAACCCCCTTGAGCATTCCGATATCGCCCATTTCTTCCCTCTTATTCTTGCATTAGTTTTTGCTACTGTATTAGATAGCTCCTATTCTGATGCATACCCTATTTTTGATAAACTTCTACTATACCTGCAATCATATCAACTGCTTAGTATAGGTTGATCAATGAATCCCTTGTGACCCCCTTAGTCCCAGTTGCCCCTGCTTCTTCATCGACGACCCGACGACTCGAAGACTCGAAGACTCGGTCAACCGACCGACAAGCCAGGCCCCTCACATCACCGCACACCCCTTAGTTGTACGACTCTACAGAGTTACTATCGAGTACCGAGGGTGACTATTCGTGAAGTACTCATGCTGTTAACTCTGTAGTGCAGCTAGTCGGTCGTGGTTATCGAGGGTGATTCCTCCTTCACCACTCCCGACGATGACTCTGTCATGCAACCCCTCAAGTGTGGGACCCTCGAGGGTGATTCCTCTAAGTCCACCTTGACGGTTTCATCGAGCGGGACCCTTTGAGGGTGATTCCTCAGGTTCTGTCTGGATGTTTTATACACACAGTTACTATGACCTGGTTACGGAAACATGTTTGTGATGGGTCGGCCCTGAGGGGTACCCACAGTTTGATGATGATGAGGCGTGGACGGGCAGGAGAGGCCCTTGCCACACATCCTCGAGACGGGGCGACGGGACCGCACTTCATGGGTCGCGCTTGCCCCGCATTAATAAAATGCTAATGGGTTGGGTATTTGATTTGAGTTGGTCGTTTGGCCTATTACGCACTAACCTTCACATGGGGAAGTTATGGGTACTCAGCGTCGTTGTATTAGCCGAAGCTCTTCGGACGTCAGCATTGGAGCGGCGCGCGCCCGAGTGGTCCGCAACGGCACCGCGCTTGTTATAAGGGGTGCTAGAACTGACCTCGGCCGCGTTCGCATCGGGCAGGAGTGCAAAGGGCGATTGGCCCATGACCCCTGCGCACTTAGGATTTAGACCGGCGGGCTGGCCTCTTCGTTGAGCCTAGGTAGGGCTACGATGTGTTGATGTCCCGAGGCCGGGCATGACCCAGGAAAGTGTGTCCGGCCAGAGGTATCAAGCGTGTTGGGGAATGTGGTGCACCCCTGTAGGGAAGAATTTATCTATTCGAATAGCCGTGTCCACGGTAACAGGACGACTTGGAGTTGTACCTTGACCTTCTACAGCTATAATTATGATTTTAAATTGAAATGAATGTTGGCTCCGAGATTGCTTCCTCGCAGGGAGTCGGGGAAGAATCTCTAGGCGTGGTTACTTAATAAAATTGTTACAATAATATTGCTATATATGAGATACCAGTCTACTCTCTTCTAACGCTGCAAGATGCTGAAGATGCTAGTCTTCGATAGGACTAGGCCTTCCCCCTATTCTTGCTTTCTGCAGTCAGCCTAGATATAACCCCATTCCTTGATAATGATGCATACTTAGCATAGTTCTGATGTCAGTCTTGCGAGTACTTTGGATGAGTGCTCACCGCTGCTTTGCATGCTCTTTCCCCCTCGATACGACTACCGCGTTCAGATGACGGAGCCCAGGAGATGGAGTACGTCGGAGACGACTACTACACCTCCGCTGGAGCCTACTACTACGTGGAGAGTGCCGACGCTCAGGAGTAGTTAGGTTGGCTCCCAGGCAGGAGGCCTCACCTCTTTCGATCCGCTGCTTATGTTTGTGCTAGCCTTCTTAAGGCAAAACTTGTTTAACTTATGTCTGTACTCAGATATTATTTGCTTCCGCTGACTCGTGTTTGTCGAGCTTTGTATTCGAGCCCTCGAGGCCCCTGGCTTGTAATATGAAGCTGTATGACTTTAATTTGTGTCTAGCGTTGTGTTGTGATATCGATCAGTGAGTCCCTAATCTTGGTCGTACGCATTGCGTGTATGTTTAGCGTACGGTCAAATTGGGGGCGTCACAAGTTGGTATCAGAGCCGACTGCCTGTAGGTAGCCCCCTTTCCAACTCCTTGACCGACGTTGAGTCTAGTACTTGAAAAACTTTTACTAACATAGTTGTGTGGCTTACGGGCCCACTTCTCAATCGGGTGGTATTAGGATCTTTTATTCCTCGTCTATACTCTGGGTTCTGATCTCTCTTCCCTTTCGGGTTAAAGATTTTGCTAACTATAACATTAGGCTCTCGTGATCACATCCACCGGAGATTTGTTTCGTCGACAATTGTTTTCTTTGAAGTTATGATGCACACACTGTCATTTGACATCTCAAATCTTCTTGTTACAGATGCGTCCCGCTAGGCAGGTCGTTCTTCTGACTTTGGCTCACGATACGACTGGGTTCCTGGCCATTCTTATCAACCTCTTGATCAGGCTGGGATATCGCTGGTACCCCGAGTACACTGTTTACGAGGACTACCGCGAGTACAACCTAGAATAGTATGAAGCTGAGATGGTTATCTGGGATCGACGGGACCTCTCCATCACTGAGCTGCACACCTTTCGTGGCATTGGAGTGACCATTGAGATGGCAATACAGGATGCTGCTTATGCTGCTATTGTTCGTCTCCGTGCAGCGAACCCCTGTTTGGAGGAGACGGCATACAGATACATCCCGTATGTTCCTGCTGGAGTTGATACTGCAGCCGACGCTGAGGTCTTGACCCCTTTCGCGCGGCAGCACAACGACCGGTCCTACACTGCTGTCTGCACCCCCTACATGAGTCGTCGTTACGACCCATAGGTTCTGGTTCAGTACACTGAGGCGCTGGATCGCACTGTCAGGGCTCTTAACGTCGAGCTGTACGCCACCCGTGCTCGTCTTTATCTGGCTATGGAGCAGTTGTTGCCAGCAGTCACTGCGGGGATGCACCCAGAGTACATTCTTCACCCGCGTCGGACTGAGTTTCCTCCAGGTCTTGAGTGGCCTGCGGTTGGAGCTCGTACTCCGGCACGTGGACCTGCGCTCCCGGTTGATCACCAGATTCTGCATCAGGGTGTGCACGGGATGCAGAACCCTGCCCCCCGGTTTCATATTCAGGGTCACGTGCAGTTCCGTGGGTTCTTTCGTTGCCCCCGACGTTGATGTAGCGTATCGCTATGCCTCGTTGTTGTATCCCTCTATCGCGAGCCTGCGTGCCGCCTAGATTATCTAGGTTAATTTCATGCCGGACCTATCATCTATTTTGTAATGAACTTATGGTTTGTAATAGACCTATGTATGGATCTGTATGCTGAATTTGAACTACTATGTCGTATCTGTTGCACTTCCTTAATTGTGCAATTTACTTCATGAATTATTCTTTGTCTTTGCAATTGCCAAATGCTAAACTACCACTGTTAAAATTCGACAGAATGGTTAGGCCAGCTGGTCGTGGTCGTGGTGCACCTGAACCACCACCACCACCGGAATACATGGCTGGTATGATGCAACAGTTTGAGCTGAATCGCCAGTTTATGCAAGGGCTTATGGACCAGTTCCCGAGGCCAAATATGAATCAGCAGCCAGCCCCAATGACTCTGCAAGACTTCATGCGTCTCAACCCTGCGATCTACCACAGCTCAACTCAGCCGCTTGACGCAGATGACTGGCTCCATGACATCACTTATGAGCTGGAGTCTTCAGGCGCCCCAGAGGCTAGCTATGTCACCTTTGCCTCATACTTTCTAAAGGGCCCGGCTGCTCAATGGTGGGACAGCCACAGGCGCTCTCAGCCTGTTGGAACAATCATCACCTGGCCGAAGTTCCAAGCTGCGTTCCATGCTCGTCACATTCCTCAGGGACTGATGGATAAGAAGAAGCGTGAATTCCGCAACTTAGTCCAGGGCAACAAGACTGTGGATGCTTATCAGCGGGAATTTCTAGACTTATCTCGCTATGCTGAAGAAGACGTTGCAACTGATGCTCGTAGGCAGGAGAAGTTCCGTGAAGGCCTCCACCCGGATATCAAGCTGGCACTCCTTGTTCAAGATTTCGATAACTTTGCCACCTTGGTGAACAAGTCTATTATAGTGGAAACGGGTCTGCAGGACTACAAGGACAGCAGCAAGCGCAATCGTGACATGGGCTCATCTTTGGGCTCATCTGCTCAGAAGCGCAAGATCTGGATCCCCGACAACATGTACCATGCACCGCCTCCTGCTCCGAGGCCGTCGTATGCTGCACCTCGTCTGCCTCCACCCCCACCTAGGCAGCCGAGGCTCCCAGCTCGGCCACCACGAGCTCCTGTTCCCCCCTCTCGTCCTGAGGATGGGCTGTGCTTCAAGTGTGGTCGTCTAGGACACCGTGCTAGAGACTGTAGGCAGAATCAGAATCAACTTGCACTGCCTACCAACCAGCCCCGCAACAACAATGCCAGGCCAGCTCAGGGTCGTGCTCAAGCTAACAATGTTGAACTGAATGAAGCTCAAGACCAGCCTGCTACTGTGATGGGTACTCTTCTCGTCAACTCAGAACCAGCTTCTGTATTGTTTGATACAGGAGCATCACATTCCTTTATGTCTGAAGATTTTGCATACATGCATGGCATTAAGTACGAGGAGATGAACATTCCAATAGTGGTAAACACCCCCGCTGGCCAATGTCAAACCTCCATGGTTTGTCCAGATGTCCCCATTGAAATAGAAGGACTGGAATTCCATGCTTCCCCCATTATATTCAAGTCTTCCAAGATCGACCTTATTCTAGGAATGGATTGGTTGAAAGCACATACGGCTTCCGTCGTTTGTGCCACCAAAACTATCCACCTTCTGCATCCTTCGAATGAGATAGTCAGCTACCATGCTCATCTTGTTCGAGATGCTGAAGCCCGACTATATGCCTTGAATGCATTAAATGAGTCACCTCTTGAAGGGATTGAAAACATTCCAGTTGTCCGGGATTTCCAAGATGTTTTTCCGGAAGAACTTCCAGGGATTCCCCCTGCCAGAGTTGTCGAGTTTGTCATCGACTTGGTACCTGGTACCACTCCCATAGCCAAGCGACCATATAAGATGCCACCACATGAACTCCTTGAACTTAAGCAAGAAATTGACAATTCGCTTCGTCTGGGTTTCATCCGCCCAAGTTCCTCTGCTTGGGGAGCACCTTCCCTCTTTGTCAAGAAGAAAGATGGTACGAATCGATTGGTCTAAGATTACCGTCCCATCAACCAAGCAACGATTCAAAACAAATATCCGCTTCCTCGGATCAACGATCTATATGATCAACTTGCTGGATCATCAGTGTTTTCGAAACTCGACTTGAGGTTGGGTTACCATCAGATCCGGGTACGTGAAGAGGATATCCCGAAGACTGCATTCGTTACTCGTTACGGTTCATACGAGTACACCGTCATGTCCTTTGGCTTAACCAATGCCCCAGCAACCTTCTCTCGCCTGATGAACTATATATTCAGATCTTGTGGACGTCATCAAGTGGATCCAGAAGTGTGACAATGAAGTCGAAAAGATTAAACGCTATCTGACGGAAGGTAAACCTTCGTTCTTCACTATTGCTGAGGATGGTGCTTTGTACTTCAAAGGCCGCCTAGTGGTACCGAGTAAGGAGAAAAACAATGATGTGACTCAGGAGGTCATGAAGGAAGCACATGACACTCCGCTGTCTATTCATCCTGGTAGTACCAAGATGTACCAAGACATTCGTCAAAGATTCTGGTGGTCTAACATGAAGCAAGACATTGCATGCTATGTTTCAGAATGTGACATTTGCCGTCGGATCAAAGCAGAACATCAAAAGCCTACTGGAACTCTGCAACCTATTACGGTTCCCGAATGGAAATGGGACCATGTTGAAATGGACTTCGTCACTGGTTTTCCCAGATCGTGGAAAGGTAATGATGATATTCTTGTCGTCATTGACCGACTGTCCAAAGTTGCACATTTTCTGGCTGTCAAGGAAACTATTACTGCTAGTCAGCTAGCAGATCGTTACATGTCCAGAGTTGTTTCGCTCCACGGTATTCCATTGGTGATTAGTTCGGACCGTAGCAGCCTATTCACTTCAAGATTCTGGGCAAGTTTCCATGAAGCTATGGGAACTCATTTGTCATTCAGCACCGCTTTTCACCCTCAATCCCAGGGACAAGTTGAAAGAGTCAACCAGATTCTCGAAGACATGCTTCGAGCTTGTGTCATTTCTTTCAGCAAGAAATGGGAGGAATCTCTCCCGTATGCTGAGCTCTCCTACAACAATAGCTATCAAGCTAGTCTGAAGATGGCTCCCTTTGAAGTATTATATGGACGTAAGTGTCGAACTCCTCTGAATTGGTCAGAAACTGGGGAACGTACACTTATCGGTCCGGATATTATCCAACATGCCGAAGATCAAGTCCGCATTATTCATGCAAATCTAAAGGCTGCTTAGTCTCGTCAGAAGAGTTAGTATGACCGTCATCACAAAGATATGGTCTATCAACCTGGCGAAAAGGCTTATCTTCGAGTCACGCCAATGAGAGGTACACACCGTTTCGGGATCAAGGGCAAGCTGGCTCCTCGATATATTGGTCCTTTCACTGTTCTCGAAAGGCGTGGTAAAGTGGCATATCAACTGGAACTACCGCCAAACCTTTCTCAGGTTCACGATGTGTTCCATGTGTCACAACTTCGTTGCTGCTTCAAGGATCCTATCCGAGCAGTGGATCATGATATGCTTGAGCTGCAACAAGACCTTTCTTACAAAGAGCAACCAGTCCGCATTCTCGATGAAACTGAAAGTCGGACTCGTCAGAAGGTTACCAAGTTCTTGAAAGTGCAGTGGGCAAATCATTCTGAAGATGAGGCCACTTGGGAACGCGAAGATCATCTTCGTGCCGAATACCCCGGGCTCTTTCCTTCTACTTCTTGATTCTCGGGACGAGAATTCTTTTTAGTGGGGGAGAATTGTGACACCCTGGATTTTGGCTACCGTGATCATTGTAAGTAAGCTACAATGATGGCCAAGATTATGCTAATGCTTTTGCTAATCCATGTGTGATCACTTTTGGAATCAAAGCTCAATTCAAATTCCTTTGCAAATTCCCAATTCATTTGAAAGGTGGTTTTAAAAGTTTTGCAAACTTCAATTTAAAAATCATGCTTAGGTTGCAATTATTCCCTAAGCTATTCTAAAAATGGAACCAACATTTTATCATGTGGTTTTGTGCCTCAAAACTATTTTAGCAGAGCCCAAAACAATTAATTAAATGCATTTTTGCTTTTTGAAAATACAAAATTAATCCGAAGGCCCCCCCAAACTTTCTGTGTCAGTACCTAATATTGCAATGCAAATATTAGGCCAAGTGCCATATTTTGCTAAAGTCATCTAGCCCTAAAATTAAATAAGTAACAGAAAGATTTAAAATAGAAAATAAAAAGAAAGGAAAAAGGAAAAGCCCCCTCCCTCTGCCCTAGGCCTTAGGCCACAGTGGCAGGCCCAGGCCGGCCCAGCAACCCCCTCGGTCTTCCCCGACCACGCTACAGGAGGTGGCGACCGAGGCGCGCCCGCGACCAAGCGCGTCCCCGCCGGACCAGCTCGTCGGCGATGGCCCGGTGGGTATAAGGCCGCCCCCGCGCCCCCCTTGGCAAACCCTTGCCCCCAGACCCCCCCTCGCTCTCCCCTCGCACCGCCGCTCTCCTCCCTCACCCTCATCCGAGCGCCGCCATCGCCATGGCCGCCGGCTAGTCGTGCCCTCCGTGCCTCCCGTGCCCAGCCAAGACGCCCACGAGCTCCGCAGCGACGGCCTCGTCCTCCTCGAGCACCGGACCGAGCCTCGGGAGCCCCTACGACCTCGGCCCGTTCTTCTTCCTCCGCGGGCCGCCGCCGTTCGCCGCGACGAATACGGCCGCCCCAAGCCTCCCCCGCGCCCGCCTTGCTCACCTGCAGGACCGTTGTGAGCTTCCCCCCCTTTCCCTCCTTCCTCTCCTCGACCCCAAGCTCTGGCCCCCGATTCCATCGGAGCCGAAGATCGCCGCCGCAGGATCTCGACGCCGGCAGGCCTCCGGTGGTCGTCTGGCCCCGCACTCGCCGCCATTAGTTTCCCCGTAACGCGTAGACCCCTGTAGGCTAGCTAGGCCGCCCGCTAGCTCGCCGTAGCCTAGTCCCCGTTGGAGCCCGAGCCGCACCGCCGCCACTGCTCGTCGCCGGCGCCGTTGCAGGCCGTTCCAGCCCCTCCCATGCGTCGGGATGGATGTGCGCGAGCCACCGCGTTCGAACGCAAGTGCCTGCGCGCCAAATGACCCCTCCTGGATGAATCCCGATCGGCTCCGGCGCCCCTCCGCCGTGGTTATTGTCGCCGGCGCCATTCCGGTGGCCGCCGCTGACCTGGCTGGGCTGGTGAGGGATCACTAGAAGAGTGTCTAGAGGGGGGGGGGGGTGAATAGAGTACTAGCAGGAATTTAAAACCTAACCTTTTCCCAAGTTAATTGGTTGGCAGATTTTAACGGTTTTAGCAAGTCTAGCAAGTCTAACAGCCCTACACATGCATGTCAACAAATAAAGCAGCGGAAAGTAAAGACATTGCACATGAAGAAAAGAGTTGAGATAGGTAGATCAAACGCAATTGGAGACGCAAAGATTTTTCCCGTGGTTCCGATAGGTGGTGCTATCGTACGTCCACGTTTATGGAGCCTTCAACCCACGGAGGGTAACGGTCGCAAGAGTCCACGGAGGGCTCCACCTATAAGGGTCCACGAAGTAGCAACCTTGACTATTCCATAACGGCTTCCGTCCACGAAGGACTAGCCTCACTATGGGTAGATCTTCACGAAGTAGGCGATCTCCTTGCCCGTACAAACTTCTTGGTTCAACTCCACAACAGGAAGTAGGAGGCTCCCAAGCGACACCTAGCCAATCTAGGAGGCACCACCCTCCAAAAGGTAATAGGCTCGGTAATGATGATGAACTCCTTGCTCTTGTGCTTCAAAATGATAGACTCCTCAACACACAATCACTCTCTCACAGATTTGGCTTGGTGGAAGAGATGGGATTGGTGGAAAGCAACTTGGGGAGGCTAGAAATCAAGATCCATATGGTTGGAGTGGAAGATCTTGACCTCAACACAAGGGTAGGTGGCTATCTCTCAGAAAACTGGATGGGGCAAGTATGGAATAGTTCTGAGTGCTTCTCTGTCGAGTGGGTGGTGGTGAAGGGGTACATATAGGCATCCCCAAAAATCCAAACGTTACACACAAAAAGACCAACTCGGTGACACCGATGTGTTAATCTCGGTGGTACCGAAGTGACCAAAAGGTGGCAACTTTTGAATCTCGGTGAGACCGATATAGGAAACTCGGTTGCACCGATAAGGTGACCAACGGTCAGATTGCCCATTCTCGGTGACGCCGATCCAACAATCTCGGTGGTACCGATATTGTGAATTTGCGTAACAGAAAGTTGGCAACCTAAACTCGGTGGCACCGAAGCAGAATCGGTTGTACCGAAAGGCTAGGGTTTGGCTAGTGTCTGTCTGAGTTTGGGAATCGGTGGCACCGAGTGGAAATTGTTGGTTGCACCGATTTTGAATATTTGGCTATGGACAGACTCTTATGGAAGAGCTTGTGGGTGTTTTTGGTGACTATCACTTGTGCACGTATGAGCATTTTGTTCACCAACAAGACCTTACCCCCTTTTAATAGTATTGGCTTTCCTATGGACTCAAAGTGATTTCTCACAAATGTAAAATGTAGAGTCCTCTTGCTTGAAGCTTTGCCAATCCATTTCCTTGCATCTTGGGGTAATTCCACAATCCTTTTGCCAGCCCTCTCTATGGACTATATCTGAAATACACTAGGTAAAAGTATTAGTCTAGGAGCCAATGTATGTTGTCATGAATTATCAAAACCACCAAGGGAGGATGTTGTGCTTTCAATCTCCCCCTTTTTGGTAATTGATGACAACATACAATCAAAGCTTCAAATAAAGATATGCATGGATATAATGAAGACTTTGAGAAACACATGACTTAGATTTGCTCCCCCTAAATGTGTGATTCCTTTAAAGGATAGTTGCTTTTGGAATGCATGGACACACATATAGTAGAAGGGATATAAAACGTCATGTGTATCTTGGCTATATGCATCAAATATATATGAATGAGATGTATCCTTGTTCAAGACTTCACTCTTGCAAACAATATGTGCAAGAAGCAAGAGATCATCTTGATCAAAAGATATGATGCATATACTTACCTTGAGTTCTTGAGCATTCTTGTAGTAGAAATACACTTGAGAAAACAATGTTAGGAAACACAAGAGTATTCTACCAATCAAAAGCAATAGAACTCAAAAGTACCAAGATATGGAGAACATATAGAAGATAGTGTTTCTTAAGATTGATATGTATCCAAGATCATTTAGGACTTTCTCCCCTTAGATATGAAAATAGTAAATCATCCTCTCCCCCTGAATCTCAGCATGTAGATATTGGGATTGGATAGGGTGAGAAACAACTAAGATGATGACAAAACAAACACATTTTCTCCAAATATATTTTTCTCCCCCTGCTTTGATATTCTCCCCTTGTTTATATGAGTATAAATATTGATATTTGCTCTCCCCCTTGATCATATCTCCCCCTTTGCATATGCATGTATCTCCCCCTTTAGCATGAAGCTTTGTTATTCTCCCCCTTCGGCATTAATTTCCAAAAAGGTCAAAAACAGGGATAGATACAGGGATCATTGACTGAGAAGGGATCCTGAGAACAAGGGTCATTGAATGTAGTGTTCATAGAAATGAAAAGTAAGGGAATCATTGAAAATAATTTCTCTCCCTTTGGCTCATAGAAATGTAAGACTTCTCCTCCTTTTAGTTAGGGATCTTTGAATAAAGAATTTCTCCCCCTAAGTTTAGCTTTGTTATTCTGCCCCGAAGTTTTTTTAATAAGAAGGGATCATCGAAGTAACATAATCATCACTTGAAAAGATCAGAAAAGATACATAGATTTGCAACTGCGAACACAAATAAGAAAAGAAAACAAATCAGTGACTCCGAGACAGATATATCGGTGGTACCGAGATTTTGTGGTGCAACTCATCTGCTAAATCGGTAGAACCGAGATATATGTATCGGCGGCTCCGAGGCAAAAATAATAAGGGATCAAGTTTCTATTTTGAAAGTGTCAAAAGAGAATTTTTCAAAGGGAATGCAAAAGTTTTTACAAAAAAAATATCAACTAGAGAAGATTTGAGTGGTTCCAAGAAATCTTGCAAAAAAAAGAATGAACCATCCAAAATACTTAACTAGATGATGGGCGGTGACTAGGTCACCTATATTAGAGTATATTGACTTAGGAGCCAAGCAAGAATACTTGATCATAGGTCATACTCTACGTTAAGCTCAAAATGGGGTTACCATTTTTCGATTAAGCATTTTAATGTCTTCATATCACTTGAGTTGCTTTAGCTCATGACTTGGAGTAAAGCCTTTTCAAGGATATGAGTACATACCTTTGAGTGATGTTGATGACGTGGCTTGTAGGTGAACTTGTTGAGGATGCTCGAGGTTGATGAAGATCATCTTGAGTTGGGAGCAATCCTTCTCGTTTAAGTTCACTTGTCACCTACAAAGGTTAGTCATGCAAGGAAGAACAGTAGATATATCCATTTGACATGATACCAATTGAGATTTAGCAAATATGATCACATCAAGTATATGTCAAGGATATGGTTGAGTTGTCTTCTTCCTTCCATCATCAAGAGGGATTGTGGATACTTGGTCATGACAAGATTGCTTATGATTTGAGTTGATGGCAATCTTGTGGAATGAAATTCTTCCAAGTACCTACAAAAGGTTAGATGCAATACAAGAGAGCATAGAATTCCATGGCATAAGATAACATGTTAGGAGTACATGGAATTATCATGAAAGCTCATGCCCTTGCATGCAACAGAGTGAGTCTAGCTCAAGTTTGAAGCATCAATGATGTTCAACTCACTCCTCAAATAGCAAAATGTTTTCTCATCAAGTGGCTTAGTAAAGATATCGGCCAATTGCTTGTTAGTGCGAACATGCTTAAGATCAATATCTCCTTTGGCAACATGATCATGAATGAAATGATGTCTAACTTGAATATGTTTAGTTCGAGAATGTTGCATAGGATTATGACCAATTTTAATAGCACTTTCATTGTCACAAAGTAATGGAACATTTCTAACATGGATTCCATAATCCTTAAGCGTTTGTGTCATCCATAGTAATTGCGCACAACAAGATCCAGCAGCAATATACTCAGCTTCGGCAGTAGATAGAGATACCGAGTTTTGTTTCTTGGAGGACCAAGACACAAGAGATCTACCCAAAAATTGACAAGTACCCGAGGTGGATTTTCTATCAACCTTGTCACCGGCATAGTCCGAATCGGAATAGCCAACAAGTTTAAAAGAAGATCCCTTGGGATACCAAATGCCAAAGTTTGGTGTTTGTATCAAATATCTAACAATACGTTTCACGGCCAAAAGATGACACTCTTTAGGTGCAGCTTGATATCTAGCACACATGCAAACACTAAGCATAATATCGGGACGAGAGGCACATAGATATAGCAATGATCCTATCATAGATCGATAAACCTTTTGATCAACCGGTTCGCCCTCTTTGGTAAGATCAACATGTCCACTAGTAGGCATAGGAGTTTTCATACCTTTGCACTCTTGCATGTTGAACTTCTTGATCAAGTCCTTGGTATACTTAGTTTGAGAGATGAAAGTTCGTTCTTTCATTTGCTTGATTTGCAAACCAAGAAAGAAATTCAGCTCACACATCATGGACATCTCATACTTCTCGGACATCAACCTTCCAAATCTTTCACTAAATTGTGGGTTAGTAGATCCAAAGATAATATCATCCACATAGATTTGGCACACAAATAATTCACCATTAACTCTCTTAGTGAATAAGGTTGCGTCAATTTTACCAATTTCAAAACCTTTTTCAATGAGAAACTTCGTTAAGCATTTGTACCAAGCACGAGGGGCTTGCTTAAGACCATAAAGAGCTTTACGAAGCTTGTAAACATGATTAGGTTTCTTAGGATTCACAAAACCAGGTAGTTGCTTAACATAGACTTCTTCTTCAATCTCACCATTTAAAAAGGCACTTTTAATGTCCATTTGATAAAGCGTGATATCATGGTGATTAGCATAAGCAAGAAGAATGCGAATAGCTTCAAGTCTAGCGACGGGGGCGTAGGTCTCACCGTAGTCCATACCTTCGACTTGCGTATATCCTTGGGCTATGAGACGTGCCTTGTTCCGTGTGACTTGACCGTCTTCATCTTGCTTGTTTTGAAACACCCATTTTGTTCCGATGATGTTTTGCTCATCCTTGGGCTTCTCCACGAGTGTCCACACTTCGTTCCTCTCGAAGTTGTGAAGCTCTTCATGCATCGCGTTCACCCAATCCGCGTCTTCAAGAGCTTGTTCTACCTTCAAGGGCTCAATACTAGATATGAAAGAATAATGCTCACAAAAGTTAGCTAGGCGAGTTTTCGAGCGAGTGATTCTCCCTGTTTGTATATCACCAAAGATTTGGTTTAGGGGATGGTTCTTGCTCACTTGTGCTCGAACTCGGGTCAGCTTCCGATTGTTGGATGGTGGAGCTTCTTCTTCATCATCATCTCCTTCATCTTCGTCGTTGTTGAAGGTGTCGTTCCCTTGAGGAGGTGGTGAAGGAGGTTGTGGTGGATCATGATGCACTTCCTCTTCTTCATCATCTTGTCGTGTACCTCTTGTGGATGCCTCCATGTCATGTTGTGGTTCACCTTGATGTGAAGTAGGGGCTTCCACTTGAGTTGATGATGTACTTTCCTTCACCTCCATGGGACGAATCTTGCCGATGGACAAGTCTTGGATAGCTTCCGAAGGGTCCTTATCACCTACATCATTTGGCAATTGTTCGACTTGCGAACCATTAGATTCATCGAACTTCACATCCACCGTCTCTTCAACTTTTCGAGTGAAGTTGTTGTAGACACGGTAAGTGTGAGAGTTCGATCCGTAACCGAGTAGGAATCCTTCATGAGATTTAGGAGCAAATTTAGTACGACGATGCTTATCAAGAATGTAGCACTTTGAGCCGAATAATCGAAAGTATCCAACTTGGGGTTTGTTACCGGTGAGTAGCTCGTATGCCATTTTACCGAGAAGCTTGTGCAAGTAAAGTCAGTTTGTGGCATGACATGATGTTTCCACGGCTTCTGCCCAAAAGTGTCTTGGCGTCTTGTATTCGTCAAGCATCGTTCTTGCCATCTCAATAAGCATCCAGTTCTTTCTCTCAGCAACTCCATTTTGTTGAGGCGTGTTCGTAGCCGAGAACTCATGTGAAACACCTTCTTCGTCAAGAAAGGTATCCACATGGGTGTTCTTGAACTCTGATCCGTTATCGCTCCGAAACTTCTTGATCTTCACTTCAAACTGATTTTGCGCTTTGCGAGCGAAGTTCTTGAAGATCTTTTGAACCTGCGACTTATCATCAAGAAAGAATACCCATGTAAATCTGG
Organism: Elymus sibiricus; assembly: GCA_039707655.1. Taxonomy (NCBI): domain Eukaryota; kingdom Viridiplantae; phylum Streptophyta; class Magnoliopsida; order Poales; family Poaceae; genus Elymus; species Elymus sibiricus. The sequence goes on along the minus strand of CM077669.1, from coordinate 312,298,252 downwards.
AAAAATAATCAACTATAACTAGACCATAGGAATTTCCACCGAGACTCTTGTAAGCATTGGGACCAAAAAGATCCATGTGAAGTAACTCGAGTGGTCTCCTAGTAGTCATCATATTCTTAACGGGATGACTTCCACCTACTTGCTTTCCAGCTTGACAAGCACTACAAAGTCTATCTTTGTCAAAGATAACATCTTTAACACCAAGTATATGATCACCTTTGATAAGCTTGTCTAGATTACGCATGCCAACATGTCCTAGTCTCCTATGCCAAAGCCAACCTTTAGAAGATTTTGCAATAAGACAAGTACGAGGTTTGGATCTCTTAGTGAAATCTACAATGTATAGATCACCTCTACGGAAACCGGTAAAGACCATTTTATGATTATCTTGACGAAACACTTGGCAATCTATTTTCGTGAATAGCACATTAAAGCCAAAGTCGGCAAGTCTAGATACGGAAAGAAGATTGTAGCCAAGAGATTCAACAAGCATGACATTTTGAATAGAGCTATCATGGGATATGGCCACCTTACCAAGACCAAGTACCTTACCCTTGGAGTTGTCTCCAAACGTTACGTACCTTCGCGGTCCATGGTTTGGTGTGATCTCTTCAAACATTTCTCTATCTCCGGTCATATGATCGGTACATCCGCTATCGAGAATCCATTCTTTTCCTCCGGACATGTAATCCTTGAAGTTAGCCATGAGACTTAGATTCTTCATGATCTTCTCATACTCGATGTCGAACAGCTCATCTTCATCATAGTAGCCATGTTCCACATTGTCATCATTAAGTGGGAAATCCTCGTCATAAAGAACAAGAGATTCGTTAGGGTTGTGATCATGACAATGTTCAAGTTTATGAATGCGAATGGCTTCAATAATGATGTTGTTGATAGTAGTGACATCTCCTTTAGCACGCATGAGGTCTCTAAGCTCAAATAGACAATCATCAAACTTGGGATCACTAGGCGTCATTTTGTGGAAGGCAATAGTTTGATGAAGAATTTCATCAAGATTACTTAATGAATAACTTGGATATCGTTTCTCCAAGTCATTCCACAAGGTGTAAGCGCAAACAAAGTTCTTCATTTGATTAAGCACATTCCTAGGCAATGCTCTAACGATGAGATTAACAGTTCTAAGATTGCATAGCATATCAACTTCCTCTTCATGTGTGGGATGCAAAGGATCAATGGGAGGTACATAGGGGCACTTGACATATTTGCTCAATTGAAATTCATTAAATAGCTCAAGCATCAAGGTTTTCCATTGACTATAGTACTCTCCATCAAGAATAGGCATTCTACAACTCAAACTCCATATACTAGACACATCCATCTTCCTCCTCGGTGATTAAACTGAAGCAATGGAGACCAATGCTCTGATACCAATTGAGGGATCACTAGAAGAGTGTCTAGAGGGGGGGGGGGTGAATAGACTACTAGCAGGAATTTAAAACCTAACCTTTTCCCAAGTTAATTGGTTGGCAGATTTTAACAGTTTTAGCAAGTCTAGCAAGTCTAACAGCCCTACACATGCATGTCAACAAATATAGCAGCGGAAAGTAAAGACATTGCACATGAAGTAAAGAGTTGAGATAGGTAGATCAAACGCAATTGGAGATGCAAAGATTTTTCCCGTGGTTCCGATAGGTGCTGCTATCGTACGTCCACGTTTATGGAGTCTTCAACCCACGGAGGGTAACGGTCGCGAGAGTCCACGGAGGGCTCCACCCATAAGGGTCCACGAAGTAGCAACCTTGACTATTCCATAACGGCTTCCATCCATGAAGGACTAGCCTCACTATGGGTAGATCTTCACGAAGTAGGCGATCTCCTTGCCCGTACAAACTTCTTGGTTCAACTCCACAACACGAAGTAGGAGGCTCCCAAGCGACACCTAACCAATCTAGGAGGCACCACCCTCCAAAAGGTAATAGGCTCGGTAATGATGATGAACTCCTTGCTCTTGTGCTTCAAGATGATAGACTCCTCAACACACAATCACTCTCTCACAGATTTGGCTTGGTGGAAGAGATGGGATTGGTGGAAAGCAACTTGGGGAGGCTAGAAATCAAGATCCATATGGTTGGAGTGGAAGATCTTGACCTCAACACAAGGGTAGGTGGCTCTCTCTCAGAAAACTGGATGGGGCAAGTATGGAATAGTTCTGAGTGCTTCTCTGTCGAGTGGGTGGTGGTGAAGGGGTATATATAGGCATCCCCAAAAATCCAACCATTACACACAAAATGACCAACTCGGTGACACCGATGTGTTAATCTCGGTGGTACCGAAGTAACCAAAAGGTGGCAACTTTTGAATCTCGGTGAGACCGATATAGGAAACTCGGTTGCACCGATAAGGCGACCAACGGTCAGATTGCCCATTCTCGGTGACGCCGATCCAACAATCTCGGTGGTACCGATATTGTGAATTTGCGTAACAGAAAGTTGGCAACCTAAACTCGGTGGCACCGAAGCAGAATCGGTTGCACCGAAAGGCTGGGGTTTGGCTAGTGTCTGTCTGAGTTTGGGAATCGGTGGCACCGAGTGGAAAGTGTTGGTTGCATCGATTTTGAATATTTGGCTATGGACACACTCTTTTGGAAGAGCTTGTGGGTGTTTTTCGTCACTATCACTTGTGCACGTATGAGCATTTTGTTCACCAACAAGACCTTACCCCCTTTTAATAGTATTGGCTTTCCTATGGACTCAAAGTGATTTCTCACAAATGTAAAATGTAGAGTCCTCTTGCTTGAAGCTTTGCCAATCCATTTCTTTGCATCTTGGGGTAATTCCATAATCCTTTTGCCAGCCCTCTCTATGGACTATATCTGAAATACACTAGGTAAAAGTATTAGTACAAGAGACAATGTATGTTGTCATGAATTATCAAAACCACCAAGGGAGCATGTTGTGCTTTCAGCTGGGGCCACCCCCCAGGGACCCTGCCAGTGGGCCTGGGTGCCCCAGTTGACCAGTTAACTTGGTCAACTAGCTGACTGGGCACAGCCCAGTCAATGACAGGTGGGGCCCGAACCCCCCCTGTGTATGACAAGTGGGCCCAGCCCCATTAGAGTTAATAAGGTTTGATTAATTAATCATGGTAATTAATTTAAATTAAATAGACACTGACAGAAGGGACCCATCCATCTAATTAACCTGTTTAGATTAAATTAACACTGGATTACTTCTGAGTCACTGACATGGGGGTCCCACGTGTCAGGTTTGACCAATCAACACCACTGTTGATTGCTGACATCATCCTGACCTCATGCTGATGTCTTAAATGCAATTATTGAATTAAGTTTAATTCTGTTTATTTCAGAATATTAATAAAACTTTAAAAATTAATATAAAATAATCCGTAACTCGGATGAAAATAATTTATACATGAAAGTTGATCAGAAAAATCCCACGAATCCGAATACGCTGTCCGTTCATCTGTCACATGCTCCTAGCATGATGAACATGGACATTTAGCATTAGGACCATTTGTCCGGTAATAGCCAAAGACCTGGGAAATATCGTCAGATATTCTTCCGATCCATCTGCGATGTGTAGTACTGCGTTAGTGCATGCCTAGCTCTACATATTGTCATGTCATGCATCGTGATGCATTTGTCTGCTTTATATTTATTGTTTCTCACCCCTCTTCTTACCGGTAGACCCCGAGACTGACGGTGTTGCCGGGTACGACTACACCGCCGACGATCAGCCTTTTGCCGCAGAGCAGCAAGGCAAGCAACCCCCCTTGAGCATTCCGATATCGCCCATTTCTTCCCTCTTATTCTTGCATTAGTTTTTGCTACTGTATTAGATAGCTCCTATTCGGATGCATAGCTTGTTTTTGATAAACTGCTACTATACCTGCAATCATATCAACTCCTTAGTATTGGTTGATCAATGAATCCCTTGTGACCCCCTTAGTCAACCGACCGACAAGCCAGGCCCCTCACATCACCGCACACCCCTTAGTTGTACGACTCTACAGAGTTACTATCGAGTACCGAAGTTGACTCCTCGTGAAGTACTCATGCTCCTAACTCTGTAGTGCAGCTAGTCGGTCGTGGTTATCGAGGGTGATTCCTCCTTCACCACTCCCGACGATGACTCTGTCGTGCAACCCCTCAAGTGTGGGACCCTCGAGGGTGATTCCTCTAAGTCCACCTTGACGGTTTCATCGAGCGGGACCCTTTGAGGGTGATTCCTCAGGTTTCGTCTGGATGTTTTATACACACAATTACTATGACCTGGTTACGGAAACATGTTGGTGATGGGTCGGCCCTGAGGGGTACCCACGGTTTGATGATGATGAGGCGTGGACGGGCAGGAGAGGCCCTTGCCACACATCCTCGAGACGGGGCGACGGGACCGCACTTCATGGGTCGCGCTTGCCCCGCATTAATAAAATGCTAATGGGTTGGGTATTTGATGTGAGTTGGTCGTTTGGCCTATTACGCACTAACCTTCACGTGGGGAAGTTATGGGTACTCAGCGTCGTTGTATCAGCCGAAGCTCTTCGAACGTCAGCATTGGAGCGGCGCGCGCCCGAGTGGTCCGCAACCGCACCGCGCTTGTTATAAGGGGTGCTAGGACTGACCTCGGCCGCGTTCGCATCGTGTAGGAGTGCAAAGGGCGATTGGACCATGACCCCTGCGCGCTTAGGATTTAGACCGGCGGGCTGGCCTCTTTGTTGAGCCTAGGTAGGGCTACGACGTGTTGATGTCCCGAGGCCGGGCATGACCCAGGAAAGTGTGTCCGGCCAGAGGTATCAAGCGTGTTGGGGAATGTGGTGCACCCCTGCAGGGAGGAATTTATCTATTCGAATAGCCGTGTCCACGGTAACAGGACGACTTGGAGTTGTACCTTGACCTTCTACAACTATAATTATGATTTTAAATTGACATGAATGTTGGCTCCGAGATTGCTTCCTCGCAGGGAGTCGGGGAAGAATCTCTGGGCATGGTTACTTAATAAAATTGCTACAATAATATTGCTATATGTGAGATACCAGTCTACTCTCTTCTAATGCTGCAAGATGCTGAAGATGCTAGTCTTCGATAGGACTAGTCCTTCCCCCTATTCTTGCTTTCTGCAGTCAGCCCAGATATAACCCCATTCCTTGATAATGATGCATACTTAGCATAGTTCTGATGTCTGTCTTGCGAGTACTTTGGATGAGTACTCACCGCTGCTTTGCATGCTCTTTCCCCCTCAATACGACTACCGCGTTCAGATGACGGAGCCCAGGAGATGGAGTACGCCAGAGACGACTACTACACCTCCGCTGGAGCCTACTACTACGTGGAGAGTGCCGACGCTCAGGAGTAGTTAGGTTGGCTCCCAGGCAGGAGGCCTCACCTCTTTCGATCCGCTGCTTACGTTTGTGCTAGCCTTCTTAAGGCAAAACTTGTTTAACTTATGTCTGTACTCAGATATTATTTGCTTCCGCTGACTCGTGTTTGTCGAGCTTTGTATTCGAGCCCTCGAGGCCCCTAGCTTGTAATATGAAGCTGTATGACTTTAATTTGTGTCTAGTGTTGTGTTGTGATATTGATCAGTGAGTCCCTAATCTTGGTCGTACGCATTGCGTGAATGTTTAGCGTACGGTCAAATTGGGGGCATCACAGCTTCCCTCTGCGAAGGCCCTATCTTTTACTTTTATGCCCTTACTTTTATGCAAGAGTCAAAGTATTCTTCCCTATTCCTTTTTACTTTTTCTTTTGCAAGCATCATGTGGTGAGGAAAGATCTAGGCACATATATCCAGTTGGATATGGGTGAGCATGAGTTATTATTGTTGACATCACCCTTGAGGTGAGTGAGTTGAGGCGGTAGAACCTGGCGCGCCCTGATGGGTTGTGCTCAGCCTGGCCCACCGCCGGTGCCCATCTTCTGGTATAAGGTCTCTCTTGACCTAGAAAAAATAAGAGGAGGACTTTCGGGACGAAGCATCGCCGCCTCGAGGCGGAACTTGGGCAGGAGCACTTTTGCCCTCCGGCGGAGCGATTCCGCCGGGGGAACTTCCCTCCTGGAGGGGGAAATCGAAGCTATCGTCATCACTAACACCCCTCTCATCTTCGGGAGGCCAATCTTCATCAACATCTTCAACAGCACCATCTCCTCTCAAACCCTAGTTCATCTCTTGTGTTCAATCTTTGTACCGGAACCTCAGATTGGTACCTGTGGGTGACTAGTAGTATTGACTACCTTGCGTAGTTGATTACTATATGGTTTATTTGGTGGAAGATTATATGTTCAGATCCAATATGCTATTCAATACCTCTCTGATCTTGAGGATGTTTATTATTTGTCAGTAGTTACCTTTGTTCTTGAGGTCACGGGAGAAGTCATGTTGCAAGTAATCATGTGAAATTGATATGTGTTCAATATTTTGATGATATGTATGTTGTTATTCCCTTAGTGGTGTCATGTGAACGTCGACTACATGACACTTCACCATTCATGCGCCTAAGGGAATGCATTGTGGAGTAGTTATTAGATGATGGGTTGCTAGAGTGACAGAAGCTTAAACCCTAGTTTATGCGCTACTTCATAAGGGGCTGATTTGGATCCACATGTTTAATGCTATGGTTAGACTTTGTCTTAATACTTTTCTCGTAGTTGCGGATGCTTGCGAGGGGGTTAATCATAAGTAGGTTGTTAGTTCAAGTAAGAACAGCACCTTAGCACCGATCCACCCACATATCAAATTATCAAAGTAGCGAACACGAATCAAACCAACATGATAAAAGTGACTAGACGAAATACCCGTGTACCCTCAAGAACACTTTGCCTATTACAAGTGAATGTTCTCGCCTGTCCTTTGCCTCAAAATGATTGGGTTACCTTGCTGCACCCTGTTTACCATTACCGTTAGTTTCTTGCTACCAATTATCTTGCTATCAAACCGCTTGTCATTTCCTTTTGCTCCTCGTTGGGTTCGACACTCTTACTTATCGAAAGGACTATGATTGATCCCCTATACTTGTGGGTTATCACATAATGGCTGTACGGGTATGAAATATGAGGCAACTTGCACAAGATTTGGGCAGCATAACAACTCAACATCATGGGTTCAAGGCACAACGAGAACATATGCATCACTTCTCACGACTCTGATGAGACATGACTTGACACAAACAACCATTCTATAAGTCTGTGGTACAGTAACTCATCATCCTAGCAGATAAGTAAGAGGCCTAGTCCTTAATCCTCGTACAAAAGAAGAGGGTGACTCAGAATAGAGTGACACAAGGAAAGGAGTAAAAGAGCCTTACGTTCCCTTCAACAATCAATTCCCTTATATAACTAAAGCATTACTAGACTCAACATCGACCAGTTTGGCTTCGTAAACCTACAGACAGTTCAGCTCTGATACCAACATTGTCGGGACCCCGATCCTAAGCCATATGAATCTAGCCTGTAACATGTCACACCACTTTGCGGCCTCACGCACGGTAACCCACGGCTGCCACCTTACCTTGGTCGGGACCGTTTGCGCCTTTTGGCTCACGGATATGAACATGTCGCTAGCATTCACACGTCAAAGAACCCGGGTCGACATGACTAGTCATAGACCCAAGTGGCACAACCGTACAGGGACAGGCATACGTAACCCAACAATGTAGGTGTCGGTAATCAACGTGTGTAGACGAGTCGTAGCAAGCTACATTGACTCCATTACACCGTGTGACATTTCGTGGTAGGGACAAACACAGCAGCAAAGAAGGATACACGCCGGTCAATCAATGTGTCCGGAGCAGTAGCAAGCTACCAAGGCTCATGGAAGCACAAGAGGCATTTCCCCGTAAAGAAGGCTACTAAAGGTATAAATCTAGGTGCCGAATCCCACACATACCAATGCATTTCAAACATACACGCAATATGCACGATATGTGTAGATACAACATGGCATCACAACAAAACTCTACAACATAACATTTATTTAGAAGGCTCCGAAGAGCCAACATAGTATAATGTTACAAGCAGGGGGGTCACATGAACCAACATTCAGAGCATACAAACAACAAGCGGAAGTTACATGTCTGAGTACTGACATCTACAAAAGCGGCTAGAAGAGCCTGAAAAGCTACAACGACCCAACCAAAGGAGCCAGACACCTGTCCGGGTTTCCTAGCTAATCTGTCGATGTCATCGTCAGAAGAAACATAAAGTGAACAACGTCTATCTATGCAAAAACGTAAATAAGCAACAGTGAGTACGAAGGTACTCAGCAAGTCTTACATCAGAACTATCTACTTATGCATCATGTATCAAGAACGGGATTGTGGGGTTTACTGCAGAATGCCAGCTTTGACCTTTGGCTAAACTAGACTACGATAAAGTAACCAATGTATCACTACTCTCTCGCCTCCCTACGAGAGAGCACACACGAGTCTACATGTTCACCATATCAATACACCACTATGGATCCTCTCTCGTCTTCCTACGAGAAGCCATCCATAGCACTCACACTTATCTAGAGCATTTTAGAGTATCCGTTAAAGTTATCTATAAACAATGCAAGTCTCCAAGTAGTCCATATCCGCGGACGCGGCTATTCGAATAGATAGTTTACCCTGCAGGGGAGTACTTCGTCACACATGTTCCCGCCACTTATCGCCTTGTGCACGTAAAAAGGCACCTCGGCAACCTTCAAGCGGAAGCCAGGCGAGGGAGTCGGCCATGGACGTTAACTTACAATGACTCACATCCACGGTAGTCGCCTATCTGAGTTGGAACCCATAATGGATGTCCGGTTGAGGTTTCCAACATGGCCTCAAACGTTGTGAGCAGGGCCCCAAGCCGGTCCCGACTGGGCCATTCATCCACTTCGCAGGCCGTGCCACACCTATCAACGTTTTGAACTACTGCGACTCCTGGACTGAGAACAAAGTATGTTAATAGGCCGAGAGGGGTCGAGTTACCGAAACCCAATGTGCGGTAGTAGTTGGAACACAAACACAGAACTTAGTTCCTATGAGCGGTCTCAATGAGACAACCCACCATGTACTCCTACATGGCCTCTCATCGCTACCTTTACCAAAACAGGTTCAACACTTAACCCTCATCATCAGGACACAATTATTTCACTCCGGTTCATCACCCAGATGAATCAGACCTGACACAACTCTAAGCATAGCAAGCATAACAGGGTTATAGCACAACATGGCTCAAGCATCTACCAGGTATGCTAGGTTGCTTGGTTTAGCTATTTACTGTGACAATGACAGGTCATGCAAAGGAGTGGGTTCATCTACCGCAGCACAAGTAGCAGTTGAATCGCATTGTCCTAATGCATTGAAATGAGAGCAATAGCGAGAGAGTGGGATTATATCAGAATGCTCAAGGGGGGGTTGCTTGCCTATTTATCCGAAGAACTCAGCTGTTCTTCGATGTCGTCGATAACTACGTCTCGCAAGTCTATCGACAAGATCAAACAAGGTACAAATTAAGCAAGGCAAATGCTTCACATTGATGCATGAGTATGACAGGTTAACATGTTGCTAGATTTATCTAATGCAAGTGACCAGAAGTTAAATGGGGTTCATTTGATCAATATAGATCAATTCCAACTCCATATGATAAGCATTTTAATGCCTTTAATGAAATTGTCCTATCCAGCAAGTTTAAGTTGCTCAAACATGCATGAAAATGGTACCAACAGATTCATTGGATTTTTCTGATAATTTCTCATATATAATTTATTTCATTTGGAGCTATGGATTTATTTCTATGAATTTCCAAAGTTTTAAGTATTTCCTGGATTATTTTTATAACAGAAAATATTAATTGCATCAGCATTGCGTGAGGCTGGCGTCAGCGGGTCAACCGCGCCGGGTCCAGGTCAAACCTGACCAGTGGGGTCCACTAGTCAGTGACCCAGGGACAAATCCCGGTCAAACCCGACGCTGACTGCTTTGACCACTGGTGGGGCCCGCTGTCAGTGGCTAATGGCGGGGCGATTAGTGCTAAGTGGCCGGCCACGTCGGTGCCCACTGGAGCTGGGCTGGCAGCGACCAAAACCGCGGTGGAGGCTCGCCAGACTTCTCTGGAACGGCGCTACAGGCCTTGGATTACCACGTTGAGGGCACCAGGGTGTAGCTCGTGCTCAACCGCATCGAGCGGGGCTGGCTAGAGGGCTTGGGGTCGCCGGAATGCTCGCCGGCGAGCACATCTGCGGGGCTGCCGGAGATCGAGCGGTGCGCGCGCGAGCCTACGGGGCACTAGCGGCTTGGTTCGAGGGCTCTACGGCCTCTACGGAGCTCCGAAAGCTCATTCACGAGGTTGGACGCGTGGGTAGAGGACCACAGCGACGGCGGCGACATGGCCGGCGTCGAGCAGCTCTCGGCTCCGGTGGCTCTGCTAGCTACGGCAGGCGATTGATCAAAGGAAGCAGGGGGAATGGCCAGCAGCTCACCATGGATCCAGTGGAAGCAACGGCAAGCTCGGGGAGGTACGGTAGCCGGCGAATCGAGCGTCGAAGTCCGGTGGGTCCGGAGGTTGAAGACGGCGGCGTTGATGGCGATGGAGGGTTCCCGGCTTGATTCCTTCGATGGGGAGGACCAGCTCAAGGTGGCGGATGCGTTGGGCAGCTCAGGGAGGCGGAGCAACAATGGTGGCCGCGGTGGCTGCGTGCGACGGCGGCGGAGCCGTTCGGGTGTGTGCGTGCGAGAGAGGTAGGGGAGGAGATGAGCACGGGGATCAGAGGAGGCATGCACGGGAGGGACTCTGCGTCCTAATCCGGGTCGGGGACAACGGCGGCAAGCATGAGGTGGCAAGGCGTGTGCCCGCGCGCTCCCTCCTGGGCCAGGCTACAGGTAAGCCTCTGCCCTTTTCTTTTTGTTTATTTTCTAGTTTTCTGACATTTGTTTTGGCTCCAACAAAATAGGAAACCATTTTAGTAAATGCTAAAAATATATATGTGGACTAAATGGAATTATCCAATGCCACATAACAATTCTCAAAATTATTGGACATATATTTTCCATATAAAAAATATATATCTATTGCTAATAGGGTTTGAATTAATTCAGATGCCCAAGATAAAATGTTTCTGTGATCCAAAAATATTGTCTGGCATTTTTAGCTCAATCCAATATTTTATTAGAAAACCAGATACATTTTCTTGGGTTTATTTGAAGCAATTTTTATATTGCTTATTTGACAAAAAATTGAATGGTGAGGCTTGATCATTCCTCATTTCTTTTTCAAAAGAAAATAAATATGCATGCATGAATGCATTAACAAGAAAAGTGAAACTAGGGCTGTGACAACCTCCACCCATGAGGCTCGGCTGCAGCAACCGTCGGCCTACAGCCACATGCCGGCGGGCCCTCTGGCGGGCCCTCCGGCCGGCAGTGCCCCCGCGAAGAAGCGCGGGAGCTGGACCCAGGAGACGGCTAGCCTCTCCTCCCACACCACGAACTCCTGGACCACGTCGACCGAGTGATAGCGAGCAGGGTGGCAGGCCACCAGCTGCATGCCTCCCCCTCGACCGCGAGCGCCGCGGCTACCACTGCCGCCTGTGCGGGAGGGGGCCTTCCCGTGGCTTCCGGAGGCAACGCCGGCCCGCGCCAGAGTGCGCTCGCATCCTCGAGAGGCCACCGCCGGCATCGCGGTGTGCTTGCGGGGACGGCCGCGACCCTTCTTGGGCAGTGGCGAGCCCGGTCCCTCCAGGCGGCCCTTCCCCTTCTCGAAAGCAGAAAACCTCCTCACTGGTGTCATCTCGTGGAAGCAGCGGACTGAGGTGAGGAGGCGGGAAGATAAAGATGGGCTAGGGGGGATCCGCCCCCTCACCCATTTATAGCAGATCAGAGGCCTACCGGCGTCTCTCCGCATGTCGGGCGATGATGGCCCAGTAGCACGCGCCAGTCATTGTCCATCGGGGCGGTTACCGAGGCGACATGGGGAAGTGGAGGCGTCCACACCCCGTCGTGCGCCATGCGTCAAGCCTGACCCGCAGGCGATTAGGGCCGCAGTGCTTCGGCCTCCCTTCCTCAGCTTCGCCCCGAAGCCAGCCCGAGCGCGCCTTGGGCCCGGGGGCTACTATCGGCGTTCTGGTACCGGGGGTACCCAGACCCGCCTGCCTGCGGCCCAGCGTGTGGCCCACCATGACGGCCCGGTACGGCCCCGCAACGAGCCCCTCAAGTCAAGGCCCTCGCGAGAGCCCCCGCCTCGCGAGGAGAGCAACACCAAGACCTCTGGAGATGCGGCATCCCCCCAGGCTACCTCCCAAGGAGCGGAGATTCCTATGCAAGTACCCGGCCTCTTGAGGCCGGGGTGACGTGGGTTCTGACGGCCAAGCCAGGTGGGCGCCAGCGGGCGCAGAAGGAGGACAGTTTCCTCTTCCGAGCTAAGGAGAGAGGGAGCGGGTCCCCAAGGAACCCCGCAAAGGTTTCCCTCCTAGTGCAAGAGGACCGAGACCACGAGCTCGGTAGGACGGATGTCATCGCCGAGCCACCGCTGCGTCACACTCGGAAGCTTTGCAGGCGTAGACCACCTTTAGTCAGGATAGGATGTACCTCTTCTCCCCTTTCAAATTTGGCCATTGTGTGATCCCTTCCTGCCTGTGCGATAAGAGAAGAGGACCATGGCCCCTATAAAGAGGGACTAGCTCCCATCGTAGAGGGCAGGTTGGATCGGATCCAGTTCATCACCACCAAGAGCCCTCGTGAGGCCACCCAACCACTATACTAGTTCATCCTCAGCCTCCTCGAGAGGCCAATCCACCCCAAAGCAGGAGTAGGGTTTTACATCGCAGGGTGGCCCGAACCTGGGTAAATCTCTGAGTCCATCTCCTCCCCCGCTCACACTTATTCGATGCAGCTAGGCCGTAGGGTGACAAGTTTGAGACTTTGAGACGGTTGAGATCTTCGCACACGCACCAGTGTTCGAACCTTGTTGGGTTTTGCGGAGCCGTGATTCCGACAACAGCGAGCGCTGCAGAAGACAAGGGTGGTGCAGCGACCAGTGTACTTTGTCAGCTCCCTCCTGCAGGGGGCTCGGTCAAGGTACTATGGGATTCAGAAGCTGCTCTTCGGCCTCCTCATGGCCTCCTGGAAGCTGAGCCCCTACTTCCAAGCGCACCGCATTACAGTTGTCACTCGCTTCCCGCTTCAGCGGATCTTGAGGAATCCGGAGGCAACTGGCAGGATTGTTGAATTGGCCTTGGAACTGGCCAGTTTCGATCTGAGCTTTGAAAGCACGGCGACCATCAAAAGCCGGGCACTGGCAGAGATTGTTGCTGAATGGACGCCGACCCCAGATGAGGAAACCACAGAGACAGCTCTTCACAGCAAGGAAACACATCATGTACTTTGATGGGGCTTTCTCGCTGCAAGGAGTCGGTGCAGGAGTGTTCCCTCGGGAGGTGTCGACCAACAACACAGCTGAGTACAAGGGTTTACTTGCCGGGCTACGGATAGCGGCAGGGTTGGGAATCGGGAAGTTGATAGTCCGGGGAGACTCACAGTTGGTTGTGCGCCAGGTCAATAAGGACTACCAGAGCACCGTGATGGAAGCATATGTTGATGAAGTGAAGAATTTGGAAGCGCGTTTCAATGGTCTACAGATGGAGCATGTCCCCAGGGCGGAGAATGGCGTCGCCGACGACCTGTCGAAACGGGCAGCTCAGAAGTCGCCAGTGGAACCAGGCACCTTTGTGCTTCAACTCACTCAACCATCAGTTACACCATCAGGACGGCAAACCAAGAAGAGAAAAATCAGTTCCGACGACTTTTTCCCTGCCGAGCCACCTGTGGACGCCAAGAAGGTTGCGAGGAGTGACGAAATGCTCGACCGTGAGCGCCAGGCCCTGGTGGGACAGGCGGTCCCCGCCGTCGAAGCTAGCGCTCCCGCGGTAGAAGAGATGCCTTTAGTCCATGTCGTTGAGCCACGGAGTCCGACATGGGCGCAACAGATTATCCAATACCTCTAGACACGAGACCTCCCCGAAGAGCAAGAAGAAGCCGAGAAAGTAGCCCAACGATCGAGCATGTATCAGTTCATGGACAATGACCTATACAGGAGGAGACCAAACGGGGTGAAATTGAGGTGCATCGCTCGGGAGGAAGGACAACGGCTGCTAGAAGAGATACACGAGGGAATTTATGGCTCCCATGTAGGATCAACAGCCCTTGTCGGGAAGGCATTCCGACAAGGATTCTACTGGCCCACAACCCTTCAAGACGCCTTGGCGGTGGTAACGACATGTGAAGCATGCCAATATCATGCCAAGCATATAGACCAACCAGCACAAGCCCTTCAAACCGTACCGCACTCCTGGCCATTCTCGGTCTGGGGCCTGGACATCGTCGGTCCCCTTCCCCGTGCTACCGGGGGCTTCGAGTTCTTGTTCGTCGCTATCGACAAGTTCACAACGTGGACCAAGGTTGAGCTAGTGAGAAAGGTGATGGCACCGGCGTTGTTCAAGTTCCTCATAGGGATTGTTTGCCGTTTCGGGGTCCCAAACAGGATCATCACTGATAACAGCACGCAGTTCACCAGCAGCACTTTTATGCAATATTGTCAAGATATCGGCTCCTGGATCTGCTTCGCCTCGGTTGCTCACCCCAGGAGCAACGGGCAAGTGGAGAGGGCGAAAGTTGAAGTGTTGTGGGGTCTCAAGACAAGGATTGTCGACAAGCTGCGCAAGCACAGAAGGTGCTGGATTGATGAGCTGCCGGCGGTTCTTTGGTCGATCAGAATGACACCAAATCGAGCCACCGGCAAAACACCCTTTGCCCTGGTCTATGGGGCAGAGGAAGTTCTCCCCATGGAACTCACGTACGGGTCACCGAGAGTGCGGACATTTCACAAGGACCAGCAAGAGGGGCTACGGCATGACGATGCCACGCTCCTCGAGGAAGATCGTCTCCAAGCCGCACTGCACGCCGCTAGGTACCAGCATGCCTTGCGCTGCTACCATAGCTGCAAAGTGCGTGCCCGGATTGTTGAGGAAGGCAACCTTGTCCTTCGATGGAGTCAGTTCACGAAGGGATCAAACAAGTTGACGCCGAAGTAGGAAGGCCCTTACCGGGTGATACGAGTCACCAGGCCTGGTGTAGTCTGCCTGGAGACCGAAGATGGCACCCTGGTGCAAAACTCGTGGAATATCGAGCATCTTTGCAAGTTCTACCCGTAAGGCGCGGTTGTCGGGCTCCCCAGCAACCACTTTTGTACAAGTCTCGCAGGAATGTGTGTAATCCATTGTACAAAACCAGGTGATGACCCTATGTGCAGTTAGTAAAACGAGATATCCCGCAACTTTTCTCCTGCACAGATACATATTTGCATTATGTTTCATTATGCGGTTTATTGTGGTAGCTCATTGCCAGCATAAGGTCGTTATCGAATCGCTAAAAGCCCATAGCGCGCCCAACTTTTCTCTTCTTTCTTTTTCTCGAAAGGAAGCGGGATTCCTTCCGCCCACAAGCAAGTCATCCCTGGGGCAAGAAGGGGTGACAAGGGCGGACGCGTTCAGAGCAACAACCTCACGGCAAGAAGGGTGACAGAGGAAGGAAAAGATAAGTAAAACTCTTTCCCTGCTACAAACTGCAGCCTAAGGAAAGACCTGTGCGTGGGTGCACCCATATCGGAATCGTTGCGCGTCGGGGGTTGGAAGCATGCCCAACACCTCGGATAGTCGTGGCGAGAATGATGAGGTAACCATGCCGAAATTGGCGCTACGGGAGGGTGCTCAGGAAATATCCTTAGAAGCGCCCCTCGATAAGGCAACCCACATCGGCAAAGCTTCCCGTCAAGCGTAAAGGTTGGAAAGGCAACGCAATACAGTTTTCAAAGAAAAAGAGGGATTAACGCGCAAACATGTAGGGAAAATCCTTGATATATCAGTAGTACCCAACATATTTCATTGATTTTCTTTTAGGATTTCGTCGGGTACAACTTGGATACAAACGGTGAACCCCAAGCTTAGCGGCGGCGGTGTCGAGGTCAAGTCGGAGCACGATTTCCTCTAACGCCACCGCCGCCGTCCGGAGGAAGATCAAGCACTACGACGTGGTGATCGATCCGGAAACAAGACCCCACAAGCGGGGCCTCGCCTTCAGAATCACTCCAGGGCACCGACGCGCCCTCCGAATCCCTCCAAGGCGCCGACGCGCACGCTACTCGAAGTCATCACCCTTGATCTAGACGCCGTCGTCATCATCACTGCCACTGGAGGAGCTAGAGTCACTGCTGCTCGAGCCTTCCGCGCAGCACTCTAGGCGAGCCCCCAAGGCCACGAAGAACTTCACGGAGAGGGTGGCGGAGCTGTCAAACTCAATGTGGAGAAGATGCCCGGACCGGTCCCCCGGGAGCGGGCAAACAACCTCCACCCTTGCGCCAGGAACATGGCGCCTCTAGGGGAGAGGTCGAATGCCACCCACACGGTCCCATCGTGGCGGCCGTCGGCACGGAGCCACAAGCCTCGAGGGCGGCGGGCCTCCATGGCCCTCGCAAAAAGATCAAGAAGACGCAGCCAGCTCTGGCGCCGCCGGGGGACCACCACGAGGAACTCTTGCACCTCTACTCCCGCGTGAGCCCCCACATGGGGCCGCGGGGGAGATGACCCTCCATGATTGCCTCGGTTCGGCGGAGCCTCCCCGGCGCGGCCCCTGGACGCCGGCGGACCGCGGGAGCTAGACCCAACCTCCGCCGCCGTCACCACAATGCGCATCGGGCTCCGGGGGCTGCTGCTCCCGGCGCCCCTAGGACCTCGAGCGCAACCGCGACCCCTCGCCATCACAAAGGGAGCGCGCTGAAAGCGGTGGCGAAAGGAAGAAGGAAGGAGCACCAAGCAGTTGGGGAAGAGCATGGAGTCGCGGATGAGCTACTGTCGGTGCACTAAGAACTGGGGGTCCCTAGTACCCAGACTTATGCACGGGCAACCGCCTCAGACGGCAACTTCTTGCCGGGCTCTCACCAGCCTCCGAGGAAAACTGAAGCAGAGAGCGAAGCGAGACAACCAGGCCCTTCACAAGGCGCAGTAGCCCGCCCACGGGCGTCCCCGGCAAGATTCCAACCCGCCAGGCCGCCGCTCCACCTCACCAGGGACGATTGCCTACATCGTCTGTGGTGTCGAGCGGGCAGGCGGGCAGGCGAATCTGGCCGGGGCACGTGGCCACAGCGGTGGGCCTGTTGCAGCTTTAATGCCACCTGTCCCGTGGCGTGGCAGAAGAATAAGAGGTAGCTGGGCGGACGACACAGAAGGAGAGGCAATCCTTGCCGGGAGACGTCGCCAGCTCGCCACCTCACGACACATTCAATGTGCCTGTCCTAGTCCGTCAGACTTAGGTATTTCCCACTACCACTCTAACGACACCCCTTATAGCTGTAAGAGCACTCTGTACACCTAGTAAATGAGCATTGTAGCCTTTGTGGAAACCCCTTAAACTATAAAAGGAGGCCCATGGCTACCTTGACAAAGGTCGACACCCTGTCCTTTTGCACGCGTAGCTGCACTCCTCAAGCATCCTTGCCAGGTGGTTGCGCTCCTGTATTTGGACCCAGATATACAAACAACACAGACATGACGTAGGGTTTTATGCTCCAGACCGGCCCAAACCTGTATAAACCCCGCGCGTAGCTATGGCCGATTGATGCTCTTCGTGTACTCGACGCCCCCGCCGAACCATAAAGGGACCCCGCTGGTCCCATATATCGTCGTGAACCACACCCCCGACAGAAAAGGAAACCCTTTAAAGGGAATAAGGATGGACCTAGCAAGCTAGACAGGATCGTGGATCGACCGTGCCAAATCCATGGCACTCAGGACAAACTAGCAACCCACACTAACAGGAATTGTTGCGTCGTCAAACAAGTTGGCAAGTTAGCGATGGAGGGTCAAAGTAAAACCCAAAATCGCAGTGACGATGAGGATGAACCTCGGCGTCCCAACAATGAAGGCCAAAAGAAGTTTCCTAATGAGGTAATAGAGCTGAACATGATGTATGTTACCCAAATCCCCAAGAGGGAGAGTAAGCGTGTACTTCGGGACATCTACACGTTAGACCCAGTCGCCCTGAAGTTCAACCCGCGGTCGGCTCACTCGATCACATTCGACATACATGACCATCCGACCAACATCAGGGATGGCGGATCAGCTTCACTTGTCCTGGACCCAATTGTCTATGGTTTCCATCTGACGCCCATCCTTATGGAAGGAGGAAGAAGCCTCAACTTAATCTGTTAGGACACGGTTAGGAAGATGGGCATCGACTCATCTTGGATCAAGACGAGCAGCACTACCTTTAAAGCCGTCATACCAGGTATTGAGGCTTGTTGTACCAGAACCGTGTCACTAGAGGTTCTCTTCGGATCACCCGAGAACTTCAGAAGCGAGGAGTTAATCTTCCACATTGTCCCCTTTTGAAGTGGATACCATGCGCTCCTAGGGCGCACAGTGTTCGCTAGCTTCAACGCGCTCCCGCATTATGCTTACCTCAAGCTCAAAATGCCAGGACCCGACGGTGTTATCACAATCAATGCTAACACGGAACGCTCCCTTCGTACTAAGGAGCAGACCGCAGCCTTCACAGTCGAGGTACAGGCATCCGAGGACGCGGCATGTGGCGGTGAATGCAGTTATAGCTCTTCGAAGCGTCCGCAGGCCATGCAGGTCGACCTTGGACATGTACCCCCACACCCTAAATAGGGGTACGGGATCCTCCCTCCCTCCCCTTGGAAGGGGCACTATGTCCCCAGGGTGCACAACTTCACACTAAAAATCCCTTAGGCCGCCGAGGAGCCAAACTTTATGGAAACACAGGATCGGCTAGACCAGGAATGACTAAGCTTCGAAATTTCGTATCGGCAAGGTCCTTTCAAAGAGCTAGCCAGGAAAGTATACCCACATGGCTTCAACCACACATCGGACATCTACAGACCTCTTAAAAGGACTCGGCCAGCGAGTTCTTTAAGAACATGCAAGGCCGAGGTTGCATACAGTCCATCTCAGTCCTCGTCATCAACGATGTCGGAGATTGGTTCTGTGCCTATGGGAAAACCTTTCAAGAACCTTGTTCGAACGCTGGGGAGATGCTCGCAATCTACGACCTGCCCATTGCCATGGTCAAGACAACACACGCAGAGCACACACGACGAACACAAAGAGTTACCAAGGTTTGGGCCACCTTGTGGTGTAAAACCCTACTCCTACTTTGTCGTTGGATTGCTCGGTGGTTTCTCACAGGATACAAAGCTCTAGGGGGAAGAAGAAAAACTCTCTCTCTCTCTCATCTCCTCTGTCTGTCAATTATGCCGTCCTCCCTAGGAATGGAGGTGGCTTGCTCCTCTTATCCTTTCCCGGGGTCTCTTTCCCCAAAACTGGCGAGAAAAGGACATCCACAGAGCGACAAATCGAAGGGGGACAAGCACCCAGACCTCCCTGACAAAGGTGGTCTTCGCTCTGCAACGGGGCCGTCCATGATGTACTTTTGGGCTCGCTGATGGCGCCCGTCCTTTAGACCAGCATCATGTTGGTATCTTTGCACCAAAGAGGTAAGTGTTGGAACTTCTTTTGGAGAGGGACAACTGCTCGCTACCCTTTAATCGCAAACAGGAAAGATTCTTCTGCATGCACCCGCTGGCGCCGTCCTTGCCATCTATGTAACCTCGCCATGTCACCCATGTGACGGGCAATGGGCACATTGTTGGGTTCTACCGTAGGTGCATCGCATGCAAATTAAAATTTTCCTACGCGCAGAACAACCAAGAACATGCTATGGAGATGGATCACAGATCGTTACCACTAGAGCGCAGTGCCGTGCAGGGGAAGTAGAGTTGGGGCAGCGCATCCGCGAGGTCCGTCTCCTCCTCGTTTGATCTCCCTCGAACTGCCGGTCGTCGGATCCCACGTACAGGTTCGCCGGAGCGGCGCAAGTGCACCACCTCTAATGGTATCCGCGCATGCAGGAGGAACACCGTGCGGTGGACTGCGAGGTCTGATCACATAGTTCGGCGGCCAGTGGAGGTGGCTAGTTGTAACACATGCAAAGCCCTAATGATGGCGCCGAAGCGATTGTCGGATTTTGGGCTCCGCAAAACCCTTGAGATTCGAACACAGGGGCGTGTGCGAAGATCCCCTGCAGCTTCGCCCTACCTAGCTCGCTACTCGATGGACACAACGATGAACTCGCACGATGACGAGGAAGAAGATGAACACGACAGTTTGCCCAGGTTCGGGCCGCTGCGAAGCGTAATACCCTACTCCTGCTTTGGTGGATTACCCCTCAAGGAGGTGTGATGGATGAACTATTATAGTGTTTTGGAGCCTCGTGAGGGTGCTCCTGAGGTGTTCTTTGCCCTCCGTTGGCTTTGTGGTGGATGAGTGAATCGGTTGGTCTCTCTCTACGGTGCAGCCTACCCTCTATATATAGCGGTGGCTCGGGTCCTCTTCCCTTATCGCAACGGCGGGAAGGGATCCCACAACGGCCAATTTTGAAGGGGGACAAGAGTACATGCTCGCCCTGCCCAAAGGCGGTCTTCGCCTGCAAAGTAACTGTCGACGGCGCAGAGGTGGTTCGGCGATGACATCCGCCCTGCGGGGCTGGTGGTTGCGGTCTTGTTGCACCGGAATGGAAACCTTTGGGGGGTGCTTTGGGAACCCGCATACGTCCTTGCTCCCTTTGCACCAAAGGGGAAACTGCGCCGTCTGGCGCGCTGGCGCCCGCCTGCCCTTCCTTGCGTCATCTTTGACTCCTGAGGCCAAGCCTTGTATAGAGATCTCCGCCGCTCCGTAGGGGGCCTGGGGAGGCCCATCCCTTGCCGGTCTTGACGCTGCTCCTCCTCGTGAGCTTTGGGCGCTCGCAAGGACCTTGTCTTGAGTGGGGCCATGCCCGGCTGTGATTGGTGGACGAAGTGGGCCATGCCCTGGGCCGCAGGCAGGCTGGTCTGGGTACCCTCGTTCCCAGAACGCCGACAGTAGCCCCCGGGCCCAAGGCGTGCTTGAGCTGGCTTCTGGGCGAAGCCTCGAGGACGGCCCGAAACGCCGCAGGCCCCAAACGCCTGCGGGCCAGGACTGGCGCGCGTTGTGCAGGTGATGTCGGGCGTCCTTCGTCTCTTCGGCCACCGCCCGAATCGACAAGAGCCTGACTTTTAGCGCTGGGCCATTATTGCTTTCCCTCTCGCGCATTTGCTCTCGCTTTCTAGGTCTCTGGCTCTAGCAAGCGCCTCTCCAGATCCGGCGCCGCTCCGGCCTCCTCCTTGCCGCTTCGGCCTTGCAAGCTTTCCGATGGCTCCCGCCGGCAAGCAGAAGCCGGAGGCTCAGAGCTCTGCCTCCGCTCCTATCTCGCCGGCGGACGAGGACCTCATCCCGATGCTTCCGTCGACGGCGGACGAGACCAACGAGTGCGGGCGGACCTTGATATGGGGTGGCTCCTCAGAGAAGCGGCCCTCGTCCAAGGCGGTCTACCCCTTCTTCCTCCATAGCGTCTTCGCCGGGCTCGTCCCGCCCTTCTCCGCGTTCTTCACAACCATCCTCGACCACTACGGGATCCAGGCCCTTCAACTCCAGCCCAACTCCATCCTGCTCTTGTCCGTCTTTGCCTTCTACTGCGAGGCCTTCGTGGGTGTGAGGCCTTCGGTGGCCCTCTTCCGCCATTTCTTCAGCTTGCGCCTGCACGACGGCGCTCAACGGTCGGCGTGCGTCTCCGTCGCGGTCTAGAGCGGTAACATGCTCTTGAAGGCCGGGAAGAAGGTGGAGAACTTCAGGCACCGCTGGGTCCTCATGGATCTCAAGGACACCAACCCTCGGTTGGATCTGCCGGAGGGGCTGCCGGAGAAGACCTCCGCGTGGAGCTCTGCGAAGCTCTCCGACCCCTGGGCCGGGCCCATCCTGGAGCGCTTCTCCCGCGATACCAGCGCCAGGAAGCTGACTGGGGGGATGATAGTGAAGGAGTTCCTGGTGCAGCGCCTGGTGCCCCTCCAGGCCCATTCTAGGCCCTTGTGGGACTATCAGGGCTGCGGCGACACCCTCAGGCTTCGGTCTGCGCGCATAACCCCGGAGGAACTGAGCAGGGCTGTGGCGATTCTGCTCAACGGCAACCCTGGCGATCTCGCCGACGCCTACGCCCCGCTGTACTGCCACGACGACGGGGCCGATCTGGTTGCCGCAATGCCTGTCTTCAATGAACTGGGGCTTTTCCCGGCTGAGGGCCTTGGTTCCCCGGTGATGGTGTCCTCCGGCGACTCCACGGGCGGGGAGGACTCGGAGAAGACCGCCGACGACGGCCGGGCAAAGGCGTCTCCCCCGTCGCAGGGCACCCTTCTGCGTGAGCTCGAGGACGACGACGATGTTGGTGAAGTTTCTGCTGCGGGCTCCTTAGGCGCCGCCAAGGCTCCTAGGGGGCTTGGGCCGGCCCCTCGTGCCACGCGGTTCGCCTGCGTGTCGACTCCCAGGAAGCGCGGAGTGGAGTCTCCTCCGGCGCGCCCTGTTCCTGCCGGCAAGACGGTTGAAGAGCCGGCCTCGCCCTCACCCGAACCGCAGCCCGCAGGCAAGGTGGGCGAGGCCGGGGCCATGGCGGTCCCTCCGGCGGCCGCCCTCGCGGACAGCGCTCCTGCTCCCCCGCGTGGTGGTGCCCCCACCGAGGGAGGCTTGGGTGCCTCGGTCGTTGCCGGAGCGGAGAGGAAGAGGAAGTTGGTCGACGTTGAGGAGTAAGCGACCCGGCTCGGCCTTGCTTGTCCATCTGCGGCTTGTGTATTGATGACCTCCCTTGTTTGGTGTCCAGGGACGCCGCCGCGCTGAAGATGAGGAGAAAGAAGGCAGGCGTCAAGCCGAAGGCGTCTTCCGACGCGCCGCCCGCTCCTGCCGTCGTGCCGCCGTCTGTTGCCGAAGGGGAGAGGGCTCGTGAGACGACCCCTCAGTCCATCATCGCGGAGCCCCCCCGAGCCCCCAATGCTTGTTGATGTGATCGCTTTTGCCCTCGAGGGCACGGGGGCGCCGCTGTCTGGGGGGCCAGCCCCTGAGGGCCATCCGCCCGTCGATCCGTCCGTGTCCGCAGTCATAACGCGGCGTCCGGAGCCTCCTGCTCCTCGTGTCGTTGCCTCCCCGGGAATGCCTCCTGCGATCGCGCAGGGGGCTCCTCCGGAGGGGACCTTGATGCCTCCGGTGCACGGCCACGACGTCCTGGACGGGGCCTTCGCTGTTCTGGGTCAGGTTCGTGGCGCCCTCGGGGGTGCCGACGATCGCCTCGCGAGTGGGCGCCTAGAGCTCCTCTCAGGGTGGCTCCAGGCCGACGCCTCCGCCGTGGCGATTTGGGGTCAGGCCGAGTCTGCCGCGGTGAAGAGCGAGAAGGAAGTCGCGGCTGCCCGGGCAGCGCGCGAAGAGTCGCTGATTGAAGCGGCGTTTGTTGCCAAGCGTTGCGAAGAGGTGGAAGCCCGTCTGAAGGCCTTCCATGAGGAGAAGGCCGAGCTTGCGGGGCAGCTTCGTCGTCGGGAGGAAGACCTCGAGGCCCGCGAGGCCAAGCTTGCCACTCGGGGCTCCGAGCTGTCCCAGGTGGCGACCCGCCAGAACGCGGAGCGGGTGCGCCTGGACGCGCAGGAGAAGGAAATTGCTTCGAGGAAGGCCCTGCTTGACACCAGGGAGGAAACTCTTGCCGCGGCCGAGGAGAAAAGGGCCGCGGAGCTGAGCACCTTTCCCGCTGTCGAGCTCAAGATTCACCAAGCGCTCCATGCCCTTTGCCGGGATGGGTTCGCGGAGCCCCTGGCGGCTCCAGAGAGCGGCTTCGCGGTACTCGCTTCGAAGCTCGTCGAGGCGCTGGAGGGCGCCATCGTCAAGGTGGAGAGGGTCTTGGAGAGTGAGTGCCGCGACCTCTTTTCTGAGGCCGCGACGCGCGTCTTCAGCCATCTTCATCTTCGCGAGCCGGGGTTTGACTTCGACTCCGTGATACGTCCGGTCGCCCCTGAGGTCTGCGTCAGCGCTACGGCGGTGGTGAAGGGCGCCGTGGAGACACTGGTGAAGAGGTTCACCCGCCTCACGGTTTCTCCGCCTCCAGATGCTGCTGGGGTTGGCGGCGAAGAAGACGACGCCAGCGATATCGACGACGAGTCCCCCGAGGGCGGGACGAGTGGTGGCGGTGGTTCCTCCTGATTCGTTTCTCCTGCTCCTTTCCTGCAACGCACATCGTGCCTCATGGAGGCGTTAAACTTGTTTGTGTTCGCGAAAACTTTTAATGCTTGTAATAACTATTGGACTGTGTGATTGGTCTCGTCGCCTTGTTTCCTTCTTGCTTGCTGTGATGCTCTGCGTCGGCAGGGCCCGGCCCGCGCATACCTCAGCCGCCGTTGGGCCGACCGGATCACCAAGGACGGTCCAAGGGGTGAGGGGCTACGGGTCCAGTGAGGCTCCTGAGTCGCGATGCTCAGGAGTCCCCCTTGACGTGCGAGCAGCCCTCATGAAGGGAACATGGTGAAGATTGGGTTAACTTGAAATTTTCGAACACCTTTTGCGCTCTGCGTCGGCAGGGCCCGGCCCACGCATACCTCAACCGCCGGTGGGCCGACCGGATCACCAAGGACGGTCCAAGGGGTGAGGGGCTACGGGTCCAGTTAGGCTCCTGAGTCGCGATGCTCAGGAGTCCCCCTTGACGTACGAGCCCCAGCGTCCTCCTTAAGGGTTTTTTGAGCGCTTTGAGCTCTGCGTTGGCAGGGCCCGGCCCGCGCATACCTCAACCGCCGTTGGGCCGACCGGATCACCAAGGACGGTCCAAGAGGTGAGGGGCTATGGGTCCAGTTAGGCTCCTGAGTCGCGATGCTCAGGAGTCCCCCTTGACGTACGAGCGGCTCCCATACCTTTCCTTGCCAGCTTTTCCGGAGATGGGCGCGTGAAGACTAGGTTTGGCAGACCTGGGAAGGTGGCGTGTACCAAGCTTGGCCAGGTAGCAGCCCCCGTGCAGCCCCCTCACGCGTACATCCCTGGGGAACGCAGCGAGAAGGGGGCCACTAGGGACCTTCCTGAGGTTGGATGCAGCCGCTGGGGCGCCCTCAGTTGTTTATCCCCCACACGGGGCGTGGGGCTTCCACATTGCGTGGGCATAGCCATTGGAGGACCGTGTTGACCGCCAGCACGGGGCTGTGGCTTCCACATTGCGTGGGCATAGTCATTGGAGGACCGTGTTGACCGCCAGCACGGGGCTGTGGCTTCCACATTGCGTGGGCATAGTCATTGGTGGACCGTGTTGACTTCTCCGCCGGCGCTGGGCTATGGCTCCCACATTGCATGGGAAGGAACCCCTCCGCGTCCTCGGGGGACTCCGGGCATGTACATCCCATAGAGTTCGTACGCGTGGCTGGCACGGCAGAACTGGGAGGTGTATCTGGGAGCTCGCGAGGGCGCTTTGGCCTCGCGAGGTCCCTACCTCAAAGGCGGTTGGTGCCTGAATCTTCTTGTAGATGGGGCCGTCCGAAGCCCTATTGACTTCTTCTTTTTCATGAGTGAGGCAGGTTGGGAGTCCTTTTGGCACTCTACGTCTGCAGGTCCCGGTCCCGCACATTTCCCGACCGCCGTAGCATACGACCGGATCACCAAGGACGCAACTACGAGGTTAGGCCCCGGCACCCTTGACGCCGACCGGATCACCAAGGATGACATCAAGGGGCGAGTGGCTTTATGACCAGTAAGGCTCCTGAGGATCCCCCTTTGACGCTCAAGTGGCTCTACGTCGGCAGGTCCCAGTCCCGCACATTTCCCTACCGCCGTAGTGTACGACCGGATCACCAAGGACGCAACTACGGGGCGAGGCCCCGACACCCTTGATGCCGACCGGATCACCAAGGACGACACCGAGGGGCGACTGGCTATATGACCGGTAAGGCTCCTGAGGCGCCGCGCTGCGGCCGGAGCCCCCGAGCGGGGGTCGACCGCCCAAAGATGCAAGTCCCAGACGCGACAGGGCCTTGCATCCCAGTTCCGTGGTGCCCCGGGAAGGGTCGTAGCGCACAGCCCCTTGCGAAACACCAACTCAGAAAGGGTGCTGCGGTGGCATTCACGCCGGCAAGGAGCCATGCAGGCAAGGTAGAACGTTAGGAAACAGACTAGATGCATGAGAAACTATTGAAATATGCATAAACAAGGCGACTGCAGGGGTGTGCCCTGATCACCTGAGGATAATGCGGCCCGGTGGGCGCCCTCAAACGGGGTAATCCAAAAAATTACCTGGCAACAGCCAACAAAAAGTCACCTGGCGGCCATGCCGCTGAAGAGCCGAAGCTGCCAACATAGCCTGATCTCACACCTCCACGAGCGCAACCCTCATGGGTCCGTCGTCCCCCGGGGCTCGGGACCTTCGCTTGGTCCGAGCATCTCCTCCAACTCCTCACCGCGCCTCGCCAGGCAAGGCATGAGCATGGCTCGGTAAAGGCGCTGGAACGTGACGCCTGCGTTCGCCAGTCCGAAGGGCATGCAGACGCAGGCGTTCGGGTAGACCCATCCATGATCGGCACGCGCTGGCCAGAAGGGGCCCTGGGACGTGGCCCTGTTGATCGCGAGCGCGTTGATGTAGATGCGTGGCTGGTCGGCCGTGCCGATGAAGGCGGCTGCGATTGGTGGTGCTGGGCAGTCCCCGCCTCGCATGGCCTGCGCTTCTCGAAGTTCCTCGATCGCTCTGATGACGGACTCTTGCGAGCTTGGCGCCGCGCGCCGTGCTCCCAGCTCGATCTGACGCGCGTCAGGACGCGCCTTCAGGTTGTGCTCAAGCGCCGCTCTCATCTCACTGGCGAAGCCGGGAACTCCCCGGATGGGAGCCCCCGAGCCCGACCCAAGAGGGGTGCTGAGCGCGCTTTCCTATGCGATAGGAGGTGGGGCCCCGTCCCTGGGTGCAGAGCTCGAGGTTCCGGGACGTCCCGTGGGAAGGAGTTGCTTCTTCTTCTTGCGCGGATCCTCCTGAGGCAGGGCGTCCTCCTCGTCGTCCGAGTGCTCGGCCGCCGCGGCACGGTAAGCACGCTCGAGGGAGCAGACATCATCCTTCTCATCGCAAGCAATGGTGATGACGCCGCCACTCCCTGGCATCTTGAGGACGTTGTAGCCATGGTGAGTCGCCGCCATGAACTTGGTGAGGGCCGGGTACCCAAGGATGGCGTTGTACGGGAGGTGGATGTGTGTGACGTCGAAGACGATGATCTCGGTGTGGTAGTTTTCGCATCTGCCGAAGGTGACAGGCAGGCGCACTTGCCCGATGGGGACGGTGGACCCGTCGGTGACTCCCGAGAAGGGCTTGGTCGGCATGAGCTGCTCGTACGGTACCTGGAGCGTCTCGAAGGTCTCAATGGAGAGGACATTGAGCCCCGCTCCACTGTCGATGAGGGTCTTGGTGACGAGGACGTTGCTGATGGTTGGAGTGCACATCATGGGGAGCTTGCCGGCCATGGCCGAGCACCGGAGCTGATCCCTCGAGTCGAAGGTGATGGCAGTCTGGGAACACTTGAGGGGACGCATTGCTTCGGGCTTCGGGAGAGCCGCATTCACCTCCCGTGTGAATTGCTTGAAGGCACGGTTTGACGCTGGGGCCTGGGCGCCGCCCAGGATACAAGCCACCGCCCTGACCTCCTGGAAGCCCCCAACCCCATCGTCCTGCCTGTCTTCATCTTTCATTCTAGGTGACGGAGGCAGTGGAGGTAGACCAGCCTCACGAGGGCGGGCCCCACGAGGCTGGCCTTGTCGCGACCCCTCTGGAGGGTCGTCACACTAGCGATCCTCACGAGGCTGATCGTGCCAGCGGTCGTCTTGAGCTTGATCACGCCAGCGGTCCTCCGGAGGCTGATCGCGCCATCCTTGACGCGGTTCCCGGTTGTCCCAGCGGCCTCCACCACGGCCTCCGCCGTGTCCGAAGCCCCAGTCAGTGCACCCAGGACGTCTGCCGAAGTGCTCGGCACGGACCAGTCTAAGTTCCTGGCAGTCGGCGGTGTCGTGGTTGTTGGTGCCATGGAAGATGCAGGTCGGTTTTCCCCCCGGGGGGTGTTCCTCTCCCCGGCTGCGCTTTACCTCAGGCTCGGCCGCAAGCACCGCTGGGGCCTTGCGCTTCGCCTCCTTGGCCTTGGTCTTCTTTTCTTATGGCTCTGCCACCGGAGGCCCACGGAGAGACAGGCGGCCCTCCTCGGCCTTGGCGCACCTGTTCGCCAGATTGAACATCTCCAAGGCAGAGCACAGTTCGTCATTCATGGCGAGCTCTTCCTTCATCTTGAGGTCCGTGACGCCGTCGGTGAACGCCGAGATGATGGCCTCGTCTGACGCCCTCGAGATCTTGAGGCGCGTAGTCGTGAAGCGTTGTATGAACTTGTGCAGGGTCTCCCCATCCTGCTGCTTGATACGCCGCAGGTCGTTCACGGTGGGCGCGCGGTCGCGGGTGCCTTGAAAGTTAGCGATGAAGCGTTTGCGCAGGCCATCCCAGGAGGTGATGCATGCCTCCGGGAGGTTAAGGAGCCAGGAGAGCGCGCCGCCCTTGAGCGCCATGGGGAACCAGCATGCCATGACCTTGTCATCTCCTCCAGCCGCCCGTATGCTCAGGGAGTAGAGCTGTAGGAACTCGGCTGGATCTGGTGTGCCGTCGTAGCGCGGGGGCAGGTCAGGCTTGAACTTGCAGGGCCACGCGGTTGGGTAGAGCTCTGGGGTGATGGCGAGGCACCCCACCGGTTCGGCGGCTGCTGCATGCGTGGGAGTGACCTGGTCTTGACACTCCTGCAGGGCCATCTCGAGTGGTGCCCGGTCGCGGCGTTGGGTCGGCAGCGCGGGGAGCGCACGCGCGTCGACGTGCGGCCGGGGAACCACCTGGCAGCTTACTTCATCTCCCGCCCTCGCCCGTGGTTTGCGAGGCCGGTCATGGGGGCGCGCTTCTCGCCTGGGCTCAGGGTCGGCGTCGCGTTGCGGAGGAGGTGGCGGCATGTCCGGGGCCACGTCGTCTGCCAGGGATGGTTGGGGTCGAAGCGAGTAGGAGAGTGCTGAAGCGTCACCGGTGGCACTGACGAGCTCTGCGATGCGCCAAAGCCAGTCATCGTAGTGGCCGGGGGTAGGGCGGTAGCGGAGCAGCTTGTTAGCCATGGCGAGTGCGCCCTGGCCGCGCATCGGCCCGGGCCGAACGTGGGAAGATGACCCAGAAGCTGGGACGATCGATGGAGTAGCAGTCTGGCCATCGCGCCGCGCGGTGACTGGCTGGGATGAGGCTTGCTGCTCTTGGTCATCAGGGCCTGTGGCGGCGTTTGCCGCAGGCGAGGGTGACCTGCGTGCGCCGGTGCGGCCCACGGGTGCCGTCTGGGCGACGCGGGTGGCTCGGCGCTCAGCGCGGGCTCGGCGAGCGTCAGACATCGAAGCGGCGCGGTGGGAGAAGATCTTGGCCTGAGGAAGACTCTGACACGCCCCCTACCTGGCGCGCCAAATGTCGGATTTTGGGCTCCGCAAAACCCTTGAGATTCGAACACAGGGGCTTGTGCGAAGATCCCCTGCAGCTTCGCCCTACCTAGCTCGCTACTCGATGGACACAACGATGAACTCGCACGATGACGAGGAAGAAGATGAACATGACAGTTTACCCAGGTTCGGGCTGCTGTGAAGCGTAATACCCTACTCCTGCTTTGGTGGATTGCCCCACAAGGAGGTGTGGTGGATGAACTAGTACAGTGTTTTGGAGCCTCGTGAGGGCGCTCCTGAGGTGTTCTTTGCCCTCCGTTGGCTTTATGGTGGATGAGTGAATCGGTTGGTCTCTCTCTACGGTGCAGCCTACCCTCTATATATAGCGGTGGCTCGGGTCCTCTTACCTTATCGCAACGGCGGGAAGGGATCCCACAACGGCCAATTTTGAAGGGGGACAAGAGTACATGCTCGCCCTGCCCAAAGGCAGTGTTCGCCTGCAAAGTAACTGTCGACGGCACAGAAGTGGGCTCGGCGATGACATCCGCCCTGCGGGGCTGGTGGTTGCGGTCTTGTTGCACCGGAATGGAAACCTTTGGGGGTGCTTTGGGAACCCGCGTACGTCCTTGCTCCCTTTGCACCAAAGGGGAAACTACGCCGTCTGGCGCGCTGGCGCCCGCCTGCCCTTCCTTGCGTCATCTTTGACTCCTGAGGCCAAGCCTTGTGTAGAGATCTCTGCCGCTATGGAGGGGGCCTGGGGAGGCCCATCCCTTGCCGGTCTTTGTCATGGGAACGACTCCGACAGTACGAAGGGGGTAGGGTAAAGGAGCATGATCTACCGAGATGCATATGGGTGACACGAGTATTTTTAGCAGGTTCGGGCCCCTCTCGGAAGAGTAATAAGCCCTACGTCCTGTCCTCCGGAGAGGGTTCTTGTCTCTGCGTATGAACACGGGGTTACAGGGTGTGTGAGAGGGTTGGAGGAAATGAGTCTCTGGAGGGAGCCGAAGTCCCCCGAATGAGAAGCCCCGGGCGGCTTATATAGAGTCCGCTGCCCGGGAGTTACAAGTCATAAATACAGGTTCAATTGCGTACTAATGGCCGACCGTTTCAGCCATAATGACGGTGGTAATTGTCTCTGGTGGTTGGACTGCTGTCGTCCGAGTGGACCATGCGACCGAGTGGTTGACTGTCGAGTGGAGGGAGGAGACTCCGAGTGGATGCTGTCGAGTGACTCACACACCATGGTGATTTCAGTCGGAGTCTTCCTTGTAATCTTGTAATCCTTAAGTTCTCCGATGTGATGTCCTTAGGTAGGGTATGCAGGTCAGGCCTGTGACCCTACCCTAGGTACATATCCCCATCATTAGTCCCCGAATTGATCAGGGTTTGAGTGAAAAAAGGGATCGATGCAGGTTCCGATATGACACAAAAATTCCGAATGCATTGTTGGGCTTCATAGAAGTCTTCGTTGATTGGAGTCTTTGTCATTCACCCTGATCGATTCTGTCTTGATATGCGGAGCTGCCGAGCGACGAAGGCGTGTCCGGTAGAATGACGGCGCGCGGGGTGGCCGAGAGACGATGGAGCGTCTGACTGAGTGTCGGTGCGCGGAGTTACCGAGTGACGAAGACGCGTCCAGTAGTACGACGGCTCGCGGGGCGGTCGAGTGACGATGGAGCGTCCGACTGAGTGGCGATGAAGACGCGTCCAGTAGTACGACGGCGCGCGGGGCGGTCGAGTGACGATGGAGCGTCCGACGGAGTGGCGATGAAGACGCGTCCAGTAGTACGACGACGCGCGGGGCGGTCGAGTGACGATGGAGCGTCCGACTGAGTGGCGATGAAGACGCGTCCAGTAGTACGACGGCGCGCGGGGCGGTCGAGTGACGATGGAGCGTCCGACGGAGTGGCGATGAAGACGCGTCCGGTAGTACGACGGCGCGCGGGGCGGTCGAGTGACGATGGAGCGTCCGACTGAGTGGCGATGAAGACGCGTCCCGTAGTACGACGGCGCGCGGGGCGGTCGAGTGACGATCGAGCGTCCGACTGAGTGGCGATGAAGACGCGTCCCGTAGTACGACGGCGCGCGGGGCGGTCGAGTGACGAAGGAGCGTCCGACTGAGTGGCGATGAAGACGCGTCCCGTAGTACGACGGCGCGCGGGGCGGTCGAGTGACGAAGGAGCGTCCGACTGAATGGCGATGCGCGGAGCTGCCGAGTGTCGAAGGAGCGTCCGATTGAGTGACGGCGCGCGGAGCTGCCGAGTGTCGAAGGAGCGTCCGACTGAATGGCGATGCGCGGAGCTGCCGAGTGTCGAAGGAGCGTCCGACTGAAGGGCGATGTGCGGAGCTGCCGAGTGTCGAAGGAGCGTCCGACTGAACGGCGATGCGCGGAGCTGCCGAGTGACGATGGGGCGTCCAGTTGAGTGACGGCGCACGGGGCGGTCGAGTGACGATGGAGCGTCCGACTGAATGGCGATGCGCGGAGCTGCCGAGCGTCGAAGGAGCGTCCGACTGAATGGCGATGCGCGGAGCTGCCGAGTGTCGAAGGAGCGTCCGACTGAATGGCGATGCGCGGAGCTGCCGAGTGTCGAAGGCGCGTCCAGTTGAGCGGCGATGCGCGGAGTCATCGGCAGGGGTCTTAGATTTGTTTTGATTGTAGGTCCAGTGGGGGCACGCTGAGTGCACCCACTGGGTGTAGTCCCCGAGACCGCCGTCGAGTGCTTGCATCGGCGGGGGTCTGATAGAGACAATGTTTGCATGTTTGCTTTTCAATCCTTTACGTTTGTTTGGTTTCCGAGGGAGATGGATGCTCATTACTCAGAAGAAGTTTGAACCTAGGCGAATCTTAAACGGGGTCCGACTCGCGGCTAAGTCTCCGAGTGAGAGGTGCTCGTCACTCGGAGTAGGTTTTTACTTGGGCGAAGCAGATTCGCGGCCAAGCCCCCGAGTGGAGGGATGTTCGTCACTCGGAGGAGGTTTTTACTTGGGCGAAGCGGATTCGCGGCCAAGCCCCCGAGTGGAGGGACGCTCGTCACTCGGAGGAGGTTTTTACTTGGGCGAAGCGGATTCGCGGCCAAGCCCTCGAGTGGAGGGACGCTCGTCACTCGGAGTAGGTTTTTTACTTGGGCGAAGCGGATTCGCGGCCAAGCCCCCGAGTGGAGGGAGGCTCGTTACTCGGAGGAGGTTTTTACTTGGGCGAAGCGGATTCGCGGCCAAGCCCCCGAGTGGAGGGACGCTCGTCACTCGGAGGAGGTTTTTACTTGGGCGAAGCGGATTCGCGGCTAAGCCCCCGAGTGGAGGGACGCTCGTCACTCGGAGGAGGTTTTTACTTGGGCGAAGCGGATTCGCGGCCAAGCCCCCGAGTGGAGGGATGCTCGTCACTCGGAGGAGGTTTTTACTTGGGAGAAGCGGATTCGCGGCCAAGCCCCCGAGTGGAGGGACGCTCGTCACTCGGAGGAGGTTTTTTACTTGGGCGAAGCGGATTCGCGGCCAAGCCCCCAAGTGGAGGGAGGCTCGTCACTCGGAGGAGGTTTTTACTTGGGCGAAGCGGATTCGCGGCCAAGCCCCCGAGTGGAGGGACGCTCGTCACTCGGAGGAGGTTTTTACTTGGGCGAAGAGGATTCGCGGCCAAGCCCCCGAGTGGAGGGACGCTCGTCACTCGGAGGAGGTTTTTACTTGGGCGAAGCGGATTCGCGGCCAAGCCCCCGAGTGGAGGGACGCTCGTCACTCGGAGGAGGTTTTTACTTGGGCGAAGCGGATTCGCGGCCAAGCCCCCGAGTGGAGGGACGCTCGTCACTCGGAGGAGGTTTTTACTTGGGCGAAGCGGATTCGCGGCCAAGCCCCCGAGTGGAGGAATGCTCGTCACTCGGAGGAGGTTTTTTACTTGGGCGAAGCGGATTCGCAGCCAAGCCCCCGAGTGGACGGATGCTCGTCACTCGGAGGAGGTTTTTTACTTGGGCGAAGCGGATTCGCGGCCAAGCCCCCAAGTGGAGGGATGCTCGTCACTCGGAGGAGGTTTTTACTTGGGCGAAGCGGATTCGCGGCCAAGCCCCCGAGTGGAGGAATGCTCGTCACTCGGAAGAGTTTTTTACTTGGGCGAAGCGGATTCGCGGCCAAGCCCCCGAGTGGAAGGATGCTCGTCACTCGGAGGAGGTTTTTTACTTGGGCGAAGCGGATTCGCGGCCAAGCCCCCAAGTGGAGGGATGCTCGTCACTCGGAGGAGGTTTTTACTTGGGCGAAGCGGATTCGCGGCCAAGCCCCCGAGTGGAGGAATGCTCGTCACTCGGAAGAGTTTTTTACTTGGGCGAAGCGGATTCGCGGCCAAGCCCCCGAGTGGAGGGACGCTCGTCACTCGGAGGAGGTTTTTTACTTGGGCGAAGCGGATTCGCGGCCAAGCCCCCGAGTGGAAGGATGCTCGTCACTCGGAGGAGGTTTTTACTTGGGCGAAGCGGATTCGCTGCCAAGCCCCCGAGTGGAGGGACGCTCGTCACTCGGAGGAGGTTTTTTACTTGGGCGAAGCGGATTCGCGGCCAAGCCCCCAAGTGGAGGGATGCTCGTCACTCGGAAGAGTTTTTTACTTGGGCGAAGCGGATTCGCGGCCAAGCCCCCGAGTGGAAGGATGCTCGTCACTCGGAGGAGGTTTTTTACTTGGGCGAAGCGGATTCGCGGCCAAGCCCCCAAGTGGAGGGATGCTCGTCACTCGGAGGAGGTTTTTACTTGGGCGAAGCGGATTCGCGGCCAAGCCCCCGAGTGGAGGAATGCTCGTCACTCGGAAGAGTTTTTTACTTGGGCGAAGCGGATTCGCGGCCAAGCCCCCGAGTGGAGGGACGCTCGTCACTCGGAGGAGGTTTTTTACTTGGGCGAAGCGGATTCGCGGCCAAGCCCCCGAGTGGAAGGATGCTCGTCACTCGGAGGAGGTTTTTTACTTGGGCGAAGCGGATTCGCGGCCAAGCCCCCAAGTGGAGGGATGCTCGTCACTCGGAGGAGGTTTTTTACTTGGGCGAAGCGGATTCGCGGCCAAGCCCCCGAGTGGAAGGATGCTCGTCACTCGGAGGGGGTCTTCATGTATTCGGATTGGATCTTCAGGGCTCGGCATGGTAAATAAGTTCAGCCTGGAACTGGGTCAATCAGGTGAATCTTCATGCACTTGGCACGGTATGTAACTTCGGTCTTGAAACTGCCGACTGGAGAGAAAAGTTGGACACTGCGAGGAAAAACTTGGTGGCACTCGTATGTCTCCCGGAGGAGATAGACTAGTGGTCCGAGGTGGACGTGCCATGAAAACCCGAGTGGCGAGGCTAGCGCGTGGACTGACTCTTCGGAGAGAGGCCACTCATTATCCCGGGGGAACACCAGCACAGGCCATCTCCAAGTCCAAGTGTATCCGTAGAGGAGAGTCATTTTCACCCTTTTGCAGTCCTGAAGATGACTCCAGGTAATGATTTGGGCGGCTGAGTCGAGCTTGTCGTCGAAGAGGAGTCGACCCAATGACGGCGCACAGAGCAGCCGAGTCGAGTGATCTTGTAACCTGTGTATGAAAAATAGCACAGGCCAACATAAAAATCTCTCGGAATACTTTGAATTTGCTGAAATGATTTGCATAAATAACACCCATATACACCCACTGGGTGCGCCAGGTGTTTGCTGGTCCAGGACCAGCGAAAGTATAAAAGAATGAAGAATCTGACTGAACTCGCTTGAGTACTGGACCCAAATGAAGCGGAAGTGTAGTGGAGTAATGAAAATAAGCAACCGAGCGCAGACGTACACTCGGTGGCGTTGCCTCCGAGCGAACGTCATGTGCGACTTACTTAACACTCGGTAATGCAATAACTATTTAATTGGATGCAGTCTGTGAAGAATGACTTAGCTGTCTGACGACGCGCGGGGCTGCCGAGGGACGATGGAGCGTGAAGGCGCGCGGAGCTGCCGAGCGACAATGGAGCGTCTGACTGAATGGCGATACGCGGAGCTGCCGAGTGAAGGTGACGCGTCCCGTAGAGTGAATGCGTGCGGAGCTGCAACGAGACGATGGAGCGTCCGACTGAATGGCGATGCGCGGAGCTGCCGAGTGAAGGCGACGCGTCCCGTAGAGTGAAGGCGCGCGGAGCTGCCGAGAGACGATGGAGTGTCCGGCTGAATGGCGATGCGCGGAGCTGCCGAGTGATGACGACGCGTCCAGTAGAGTGACGAAGAGGTGTCTCGCCGAGTGGCGATGGAGCGTCCGACTGAATGACGATGCGCGGAGCTGTCGAGTGTCGAAGAGGTGTCTCGCCGAGTGGCGATGGAGGGTCCGACTGAATGAC
The DNA here is from genome assembly GCA_039707655.1 of Elymus sibiricus. Lineage (NCBI taxonomy): Eukaryota > Viridiplantae > Streptophyta > Magnoliopsida > Poales > Poaceae > Elymus > Elymus sibiricus. The sequence goes on along the minus strand of CM077669.1, from coordinate 312,262,599 downwards.
GATGCGCGGAGCTGTCGAGTGTCGAAGAGGTGTCTCGCCGAGTGGCGATGGAGCGTCCGACTGAATGACGATGCGCGGAGCTGTCGAGTGTCGAAGAGGTGTCTCGCCGAGTGGCGATGGAGCGTCCGACTGAATGACGATGCGCGGAGCTGTCGAGTGTCGAAGAGCTGTCTCGCCGAGTGGCGATGGAGCGTCCGACTGAATGACGATGCGCGGAGCTGTCGAGTGTCGAAGAGGTGTCTCGCCGAGTGGCGATGGAGCGTCCGACTGAATGACGATGCGCGGAGCTGTCGAGTGTCGAAGAGGTGTCTCGCCGAGTGGCGATGGAGCGTCCGACTGAATGACGATGCGCGGAGCTGTCGAGTGTCGAAGAGGTGTCTCGCCGAGTGGCGATGGAGCATCCGACTGAATGACGATGCGCGGAGCTGTCGAGTGTCGAAGAGGTGTCTCGCCGAGTGGCGATGGAGTGTCCGACTGAATGACGATGCGCGGAGCTGTCGAGTGTCGAAGAGGTGTCTCGCCGAGTGGCGATGGAGCCTCCGACTGAATGACGATGCGCGGAGCTGTCGAGTGTCGAAGAGGTGTCTCGCCGAGTGGCGATGGAGCGTCCGACTGAATGACGATGCGCGGAGCTGTCGAGTGTCGAAGAGGTGTCTCGCCGAGTGGCGATGGAGCCTCCGACTGAATGACGATGCGCGGAGCTGTCGAGTGTCGAAGAGGTGTCTCGCCGAGTGGCGATGGAGCCTCCGACTGAATGACGATGCGCGGAGCTGTCGAGTGTCGAAGAGGTGTCTCGCCGAGAGGTGACGCGCGGGGCGGCTGACTGACGAAGATGCGTCCGGTTGAGTGATGACGTAGCGGGCGGACAAATCGCTACACGTTAGTCGTCTGGACGCAAATTTCATCTGCGTGTCACCGCGTCAGTTGGTCGTATGAAATGTCCATCCCAGTATATTGCTGTCCGGAGATTATGACGGACGAATGACTTGCAAGTTAGTATAGCAAGTAGAGCCACGAATATTTATTGCTGATCAAAAACGCTCCTGCATTGACGCCTTTTGGAAGGACTTAAAGACCGGTGGTTATAGTGCATGCATGCGTGCACTAATAACTAATTGGCCGCTTAATAGGGTGATTATCTTAATGAAATGGTAATTGGCCCATGAATTGCACTTGGGTCAAGTGCGTTTGCCAATTGAGTGCGCGCATGCACTAGCACTACCATACGGGAGTGCATGGAAGCATGCCTGAGTCAACCCGGGTGGAGCATGCGAAGACACGTGCATGCCCGACATAACTTTCTGGTACGGACGCATCTACTAGTAATTACACATAGTGAGGCATGCGAAGAGACCGTGTACGCAGAAAGAGAGAGAGAGAGCGCGCCCTGAGCGGAGGAAAAGAGGAGGTGGAGCGCCGACGACCATTAATTGGCCGCGGTAATTAGGCACTCACTCCATGGAGTAACTGGCGTTGGAAATACTCACCTGATGAGCCGCTTAATGACGCAATTACCTTAGCGAAAACGGCCACCCCACGTTCTTCCGATTCCTTGCGTGACGAGGAGGTGACTGGGCGGAGGAGCGCTGCGCTGTGGCCAGGCCGATGCCTCCGCGGCGTGGAGGCCGACGTCGGGCGGGCGACCGGGTGGAGGAGCTCCGCGTTGCCGGCCAGGTTCGTGTCTCTGCGGAGAGCGGAAAGGGAGGAGTCTCGCGTCACCGGTCGGGCCTACTCCTCCACGGCGCCGATGCCGCCGTCGAGCGGGCGATCGACTGGGGAAGCCCCGCGGCATGGAAGCCGCCGGCAGGCAGTCGACCAGGCGGAGGAGCCTTGCGGCGTCGAATGGAGATGTATCGCCTCTCCTCCTTTTTCGTTTAATGATTGATCACGCCTGGGTGATGTTTGATCCTACAGGAGGAATAGACAAACTCATTGTGAGACAATTTGTTGTAAAAATACTAGATTGAATGGATACTTCCCTGATCCTTTTTTTTGTATGAATGGCGCAATGGCCAGAATTCCAGCAGCCGATCTCTCTCACGATGATCGTTGATCTGCCGTCGGAGATTGAAGAAAAAAACCATGTACATCATGGCTCGATAGACGCCATGCCCCACGGTGGGCGCCAACTGTCGTGGGAACGACTCCGACAGTACGAAGGGGGTAGGGTAAAGGAGCATGATCTACCGAGATGCATATGGGTGACACGAGTATTTTTAGCAGGTTCGGGCCCCTCTCGGAAGAGTAATAAGCCCTACGTCCTGTCCTCCGGAGAGGGTTCTTGTCTCTGCGTATGAACACGGGGTTACAGGGTGTGTGAGAGGGTTGGAGGAAATGAGTCTCTGGAGGGAGCCGAAGTCCCCCGAATGAGAAGCCCCGGGCGGCTTATATAGAGTCCGCTGCCCGGGAGTTACAAGTCATAAAGACAGGTTCAATTGCGTACTAATGGCCGACCGTTTTAGCCATAATGACGGTGGTAATTGTCTCTGGTGGTTGGACTGCTGTCGTCCGAGTGGACCATGCGACCGAGTGGTTGACTGTCGAGTGGAGGGAGGAGACTCCGAGTGGATGCTGTCGAGTGACTCACACACCATGGTGATTTCAGTCGGAGTCTTCCTTGTAATCTTGTAATCCTTAAGTTCTCCGATGTGATGTCCTTAGGTAGGGTATGCAGGTCAGGCCTGTGACCCTACCCTAGGTACATATCCCCATCAGTCTTGACGCTGCTCCTCCTTGTGAGCTTTGGGCCCTCGCGAGGACCTTGTATTGAGTGGGGCCACGCCCGGCTGTGATTGGTGGACGAAGTGGGCCATGCCCTGGGCCGCAGGCAGGCAGGTCTGGGTACCCCCGTTCCCAGAACGCCGATAGCGATCAACCAGATGGGTATGCCGCACCTCCACTATATATGGGCATCCGTCGCGGGCTCAACTCTTGGGCCTTGCACGGATCCTAATGCCCACGTGTTCCTTCCCTTAAGCGCGCGACCCCTTAAGTTCTCATTCACTTGGTCACGAGTCAGATCACATCCGGCTCGGCTAGTCGGTAGCAGCCTCTAGCAAAGCGTGCCGACTCCAAGTTTCCGATGAAGCTGGTTAGGCGAACCTGTATTTCACACTGATGTTCCCTTTGCCACACGATATATGTGGTCGTTCTCAAGGCGACATGGTCATCCTTGTTGCAGCATGACCTCTTTCTCGTTCTGGTGAATTCGACCAACACTTCGGATTATCTCATAATCCTCATCGCATGGCCATGCTTATCCAGGTCGGATCACCTGAGGGGCCCAGTGCATATCTCTCCTGATCGGAGGGGCAAATCCCATCTTGCTCAACCATGTCTCGCAGCATGGGTCCGGACAAGCCCGAAACCTACCTTTATAACTACCCAATTATGGAGTAGAGTTTGTTCGGTCCAAAGCAGGTCTATCACCATCCCAAGTACATGCGTCAGCTCAGGTCTTAGGACACAGAACGTGTGTTGTACTAAAGAGTCACAGATGACCTATCGCTGTGTCTCATAGTCGGGTTTGTCCAACTCAGACCTTATCTCGACTCGGGTCCGACTACGTTGAATACGACCAGATTTTTCTGAGTCCATATTATCCGGCTAGCATCCAATGCTACATGGTTAGTGAGACCGGACGGTCCACCGTGTCATATGCTAGTCTAACTGGCTGCGTGTCCACACATCCCTTTCGACTAGGGACCATTTAGGACAGTCATCATACAATGCATAGTATCACAAACAAGTCATGTACTTGTTAATACACATCATTGATAATGTCCAAGGACTATCTTTATTCATAAACACATAGGAAATATCATCATACATGATTGCCTCTAGGGAATATCTCCAACACACATGATTGCTTGGCTAGCATGCTTGATGGCCTCGCAGTGGTTGCTTTGCGGGGGAAGCCTTGCGGAGCTTCTTGAAGCTTGAGCCTTCCTAGAGAAGGAAAGGACCTCGCGAGGCTAGAGCCTCGCGGGGTGGGTCTTGGACTCAAATAGTGGGCCATCAGTCAGGCTGCTCGTTCTTCGCGTAGACTAATCAATATCACAGCACAACACTAGACACAAATTAAAGTCATACAACTTCATATTACAAGCCAGGGGCCTCGAGGGCTCGAATACAAAGCTCGACAAGCACGAGTCAGCGGAAGCAAATAATATCCGAGTACAGACATAAGTTAAACAAGTTTTGCCTTAAGAAGGCTAGCACAAACATAAGCAGCGGATCGAAAGAGGCGAGGCCTCCTGCCTGGGAACCTCCTAACTACTCCTGAGCATCGGGGGCAGCCTCCACGTAGAAGTAGGCTCCAGCGGTGGTGTAGTAGTCGTCTCCGGCGTACTCCATCTCCTGGGCTCCATCGTCTGAACGCAGAATCGTATCGAGGGGGAAAAAGAATGCAAAGCAGCGGTGAGTACTCATCCAAAGTACTCGCAAGACTGACATTAGAACTATGCTAAGTATGCATCAGTATCAAGTAAAGGGGTCATATCTGGGCTGACAGCAGAAATTCAAGAATAGGGGGAAAGGCCTAGTCCTATCGAAGACTAGCATCTTCAACATCTTGCAGCATTAGAAGAGTGCAGATTGGTATCTCACATATAGTCATATTATTGTAGCAATTTTATTAAGTAACCATGCCCAGAGATTCTTCCTCGACTCCCTGCGAGGAAGCAATCCCGGAGCCACATTCATTTCAAAATATATCTCAATTATAGTTGTATAAGGTCAAGTCACAATTCCAAGTCGTCCTGTTACCGTGGACACGGCTATTCGAATAGATTAATCATCCCTGCAGGGGTGCACCACATATTACCCAACACGCCTGAATCACCTCCGGCCAGACACACTTTCCTGGGTCATGCCCGGCCTCGGGATATCAGCACGTCGTCGCCCCACCTAAGCGCGCAGGTTCGTGGGCCCACTTGCCCTTGCACTCCTGCACGATGTGAACACGGCCGAGGTCAGTCCTAGCACCCCTTAGTAACAAGCGCGATGCCGTTGCGGAACACTCGGGCGCGCGCCGCTCCATTGCTGACGTCCGAAGAGCTTCGGCTGATACAACGACGCTGAGTGCCCATATCTTCCCCACGTGAAGGATAGTGCGTATTAAGGCCAACGACCTAACTCAGATCAAGTACCCAACCCATTAGAATTTTATTAATGCGGGGCAAGCGCGACCCATAAAGTGCGGTCCTGTCACCCCGTCTCGAGGATGTGTGGCAAAGGCCTCTCTCGCCAGTCCACGCCTCATCATCATCAAACCGTGGGTACCCCTCAGGGCCGACCCATCACCAACATATTTCTGTAACCAGGTCATAGTAACTGTGTGTATAAAACATCAAGACGGAACCTGAGGAATCACCCTCAAAGGGCCCCGCTCGATGAAAACCGTCAAGGTGGACTTAGAGGAATCACCCTCGAGGGTCCCACACTTGACGGGTTGCATGACGGAGTCATCATCAGGAGTGGTGAAGGAGGAATCACCCTCGATAACCATGACCGACTAGCTACACTACAGAGCTAGCATCATGAGTACTTCACGAGGTGTCACCCTCAGTACTCGATAGTAGCGCTGCAGAGTCGTACAACTAAGGGGTGTGCGGTGATGTGAGGGGCCTGGCTTGTCGGTCGGTTGACCGAGTCTTAGGGTCTTCGGGTCGTCGAGTTGTCGATGAAGAAGCAGGGGCAACTGGGACTAAGGGGTCACTGGGGATTCATTGATCAACCTATACTAAGCAGTTGATATGATTGCAGGTATTGTAGCAGTTTATCAAAAGCAGGCTATGCATCAGAATAGGAGCTAACTAATACAGTAGCAAAATCTAATGCAAGAATAAGAGGGAAAGGAATGGGTGATATCGGAATGCTCAAGGGGGGGGGGTGCTTGCCTTGCTGCTCTGCGGCAAAGGCCTGATCGTCAATGATGTAGTCGTACCCGGCAGCACCGTCAGTCTCGGGGTCTACCGGTAAGAAGAGGGGGGAGAAACAATAAATATAAAGCAAACAATGCTATACAAAGTATGACATGACAATATGTAGTGCCGGGTAGTCTAACGCAGTACTACACGTATCAGACGGAACGGGAGAATATCTGACGATATTTCCCGGGTCTTTGGATTTACCGGACAGACGATCCAGAGGGGAAAGTTCCATGTTCATCATGCTAGGAGCATGTGACAGATGAATGGATGGCATATTTGGATTCGTGGGATTTTCTGATCAACTTTCATGTATAAAGTTTTTTCATCTGAGCTACAGATTATTTTCTATGATTTTTCAAAGATTTAATCATTTTCTGGAATTATTCTATTTAATTAAATCAACATTATCCAGAACAGTGTAGAGTGACGTCAGCATGAGGTCAACATTGCATCAGCAGTCAACAGTGGGGCTAACCAGGTCAAACCTGACTAGTGGGTCCCATCTGTCATAGACTCATTTTAATCCAGAGTTATTTTAAAATTAAACAGAGTTTAATTAGCAGGTGGGGTCCACATGTCAGTGAGACAATAGAGTTAGTTTAATTATTTTTATTAATCTAATTTGCTAATTAGGCATCTGACAGGGGTGGCCCATCAGGGGCTTGGGGCCCCACATCTCAGTGAGTGGTTTGTGCCCAGTCAGCTAGTTGACCAAGTCAACTGGTCAACTGGGTCACCCTGGCCCACTGGCCAGTGTCACTGGCTGTGGCCCCGGTCAACCAGGTCAGCGGCGGCGCCGGCCGGCCACCGGAATAGCTCCGGCGAGCTCCCGAAACGGCGGGGTGGCTCGGAAATCGTCTAAAGGGGGTCAAATCGCGCGCCGTTTGCTCCTACGTGTTCCTGGCGACGAGCCACGTCGAATGGTGCAAGCGGCAGGACCGGAGGTGGCCGGAGTCGAGCGCTATATCGACGTCGGCGGCGGCGGCGTTCGGGTCGGCTCGGGCACGCGCGCACAGAGAGCAAAGCACGGGGCTTTTGCGCGGGATGGGTTCTACGCACGCACCGTAGGCGAATGGACTTGGTTGCAGGGCCAATCGACCACCGAATGGTCGCCGGCGTTGAGCATCCGCGGCAGCGGGTTCGGGCTCGCGTGGAGCTACGGCTACGGTGGGGGTTTGAGAGCGCCGGGAGGGAGAGGAAGATGCGGGGGTGCTCACTGTCGTTGACGGGAGGGCCCGGTGCAGCTAGAGGCGACTAAGAGAAGCAGGTCGACGGCGGCAATCTTGCGGGTCCGAGGAGGAAGACAACGTGGTGGAGGCGATGCAGGGGCTCCGGGGCTCGGGCTTTTGGTCGAGGAGGACGGGGCGGTCGCGGCGGGGATCGTGGACGTCTCGGCGAGGCATGGGAGGGCGTGTGACCGCGAGTTCTACGGTGGCGGCGCCATGGCAGCGCTCGGGAGGGAGGAGAGCAAGCGAGGGAGAGGGGGAAGTGAGCGAGAGAGAGGTCAGGGAGGCCCGGGGCGTTGCCCTTATCCACCCGGCGGGCGCGGGCGAGGCCGCTGTCGACCAGGGAGAGAGGGGGGGCCTGGCTGTGCGCGCGCACACGCGGTGCTCGACAGCGAGCGCCCGTGAGCAGTGCGGGATGTGAGACACGACGGGGAGATGGGCTGGGCCTAGCACTGTAGCCATGGGCTCAAGTGCACAGTGTTGTTTCTCCTTTTCCTTTCTTTTTCCTTTTTTTGTTTTCTCCACAGCTCTTGTTCCATTTTAATTTGGCATTAATTCTTCATTGCAAAAATGTGCCACTGGTCCCAATTAATACTTGGCAATATTCTGTAGGGCCATATTCATTTTGGGCATTTTTGGAAACTGTTGGAAATTTCAAAATGAAATTAATATCACTTTAAAATGCTTTTAGCTTCTGTTTTGGTTGGTGGGGTCCACACCAACATCAAGGTGATGTTGTTTTCCTCAACAACATTTGTTTTGTGATTTTTCACAAGTGTGCAACATTTTATTCTTGCTGTTTGCAACTTTATTTTATCACAATAAAATTCAAGGCCTTTTGAAGTGGAATTTGAATGAGATATGAAATTTCAACTTGATCATATCCTGTTTAGCAAAATGATTAGGCACTGATCATGGTCATTACTGTAGCTTAACTACAATGATCACTGTAGCCAAATTCCAGGGTGTCACAACTCTCCCCTACTAACAAGAATTCTCTTCCCGATAATTAAGAGGTAGAGTAAGGGAAAAAGTTCTGGTTACGAAATTCTAACGAGTCTTCTAGTTCTTGTTGCTCTCATCGAAGAGGTTGATCCATGGCATTGATGTCTTTAACTTGCTGTATCAAGGCATCATGATGAAGTCGCCATCCTTTCTTCGGGATCTTCATCGTCCTACGAATGCGATAAGAGGGAAAACTCTGGAAGAACGTAACTCCATAAAGTTGGGCATCTGACGGTGAACTCAAGGAAAAGACATGAGTTATTCCTCGAGTTGTAGCTCAGGGAATTTTTGAGAGCGATATACGATGGTACAAAAGTTTCAAGCGAGTAGGCAATCATTCGATGCCTTATCAGAAGGTGGAAAAGGGGTTCAGAGCAACGAAATAGATGTTGCGTCTGATACAAGAATAGATCATCCCTTAGGCGGTGGCTTGGGAATTACATATGAAGCTAAGTGCAAAAGATACCTTGGAATCAAAGTGGTACAGGAGAGTCAGGTTTCGATCCTGTGGAACTATGGGTTATGGGCCCATCATGTGGATTAAGAGTAGGAAGAGCGGTGACATCTTGCACGGTCATGCTAGCAAGACATGTCAGAGGATAGTCTGTCAACTATGCTGGCAACAACATCGGTACCAAGGGCGGGGGACGAAGAGAACCATCTTCCTGCTCGTCGAAACGAGGCGGACCAATAGGCAAGGTTCTCGTCCACCGGCGGTTACCGAAAAGTTAACAACAATAGTAACGGGGTCTTACTGACAGAGTAGTACACCGAGGTATTTACCTAAGCAGGGAATTATCACTGCTCAGATCAAATAAATCTCAAGAAAGGTTAAACAGACCAATGGAAAGGAAAATGTGTATACACGGGCATTAGGTGTATATCCTTTCCAAGAGCAAGCAGAGCGAGATAATCATGACAAGGCTCCAGGTAGGTAACCATTAAGACTAAGGGGCAAGGAATTTATGATGTTTACCCATACAACGATGTTTGGATAATTGATCAAGAACATTTAGCATTATGCCTCCAATGTTCTTGTTTTGATGATCGGTGTACCGCAGACATGCTTCGAGATAGCAAAGACATGGTCACCAGGTAAAGGTCAAACTTTGGTTACACAAGGATCCAGTAGGAACAACTTATAAAATAAGTCTTACAATTTCCCCATGGAAGAATGGCAACCCTAGCTGAACAAAGCATTATAACAATAGTTTATCCGGCCAGGTGTGCTAGCTACAACATCACCTTACCGAGTAATAAAGACCAAAGTTATAATTCTTGATAATGTTCCAACCATCATATCTGTCCGAGATTCAGAGCTGGTTGGTGGCAGGATACTTCAGACAAAGCAGGCCTGAGGAGAAAAGGAGGCAACATAGACCTACGAGATGATGTTGCAAGAATCTCGGAATGAACGACAGAAGCAAGACTTGAATCATTAGCCAGACTACAAGACATCTGAACACAAGGTCAAGACATTCGTGCCCACATGGAAGTTTTTAGAATGGAGGGCAATCAAGTTCTGATTGGGGACCATCATAGAGGATATCTAAGTTCTATGTGTAAGTCTAGACTAGGACAAATCAAATCAATCAGTAGCCTGGCGTGCTAGGAAATACATACGGAGTGAAGGTAGCAAATCTATCAAACCATAGAATACTTCGCACATGCCTAGATGAATTGGAACGATTCCAAAAGAAGCAAGACAAAATTTTCCCATAAGCACGGTGGCAAAAATGCACGTGAACTTATAGAAAAACACTTATTTTATCAAACATATTCTTCATGAACTAGGCACAAAGATAAGGCTTTCAAGGTTTCCAACACTAGCTTAAATGTTCATCAAGAACCACGAAGGAGAAGAGGATGTGGCTGATGGGCTTAGCAACAATTCGTCGAGATTCCCACAAAGAAGGATCTCCACGAGTGAGTGAACAAAACCAGATGATATAATGAGGTATGCCCGAAGGAAAACATCCACAATTAAACATTAATCGAAAGGTGCACCCGAAATACAGACTAAGTAGCACGACAAATCACTACTAGAAAAATGCCTATTAGTGGCGCACCTGTTTTCCCTATTAGTGGCGCACTATAGGTGCGCCACTATTATCACGCCACTACTAATAAATAGTAATGGCGCACCCCTGGTGCGCCACTGTTAATCTACATAACAGTGGCGCACCACTTGGTGCGCCATTACTACCCCCCCAGTGCGCCACTAATATACAGTTTGGGTGCGCCACTAATATACAGTTTGGGTGCGCCACTAATATACAGTTTGGGGGGGGGCTACTGGTGCGCCACTACTAACTCTAAAGGTGCGCCACTGGTATAAAATATGGGTGCGCCACTAATATATATATATGGTGCGCCACTACTATTAATTCCAGTATTTTTTTTTGCTTTTCTCTTATTTGCACGGGTTACAGAATACAATAAAGCACATAATATACAGTTTGCATTACAGTATAAATTACCATCAGTCAAATATAAACATCACATAATACAATTCATCACATTAGTCTCCAAATTCGAAATAGCGAACAAAGTTCAAATATTAGACAAGTTTAGGTCTAGAGACCGAGTAGCGAGTTTGTCGTCACCTTACAAAGTTGATATCATCTAAACTACCATCACATAGAAGAGAGCTGCGGTCACGATGAGCATCATCACGATGAAACTGGTCTTCATCCGGTTCCTCCTCCGCTCCCTCCTCTCTCCCGCTAGATAGCGCGCGTATCTAGCTTCCGCCTCCGCCCTAGTGGTGTACCCTTTGTAACAAATTAACAAACGTTAACATCTATACAAAAGACCACTTATGCCAATAGTAAACAGGAAAAACTGGTGCTTCTGGAACGGTATGTAAAGCCTACTGTATACGATTTACATCTAACACTATCAGTACTGGATGTCCTGACCAAGTTCAAGTTTTCACAGTCGAATTTGTACTATCAGTACTATCCAAACAATATTGCCGCTAAGAAAGCACGAAAAACTGGTGTGTCTCGAACGGTTCATAAATCCTACTGCATACAATTTAGATCCATCAGTACTGGATGCCTTGACTAAACTCAAGTGTTCACGGTTAAATTTTTTCTATGGGTGAGCCTAGGTAACTACTTGATGCTTTGACCATATCACATCAAACTATTAGTGTTCCAACAGAGTGATCTTGCCTAGGTAACTACTTGCGGTCCAATAATCTGAACTTAGTTGAATATCTTTCAGTTTGGTTTTATATAGTTTCAGGAACCTGAAAACTTATCTCAAATTCAGTTCTGAACTTATCAGAAACCGAACTGTTTTTGCAGGGTTATCACACACTGACCTAACTAGCTGATCTAAAAATTTAGGTGCATGTTTTGTATAGACGTAAAGTGGCACTATCCATGCTAAATTAAAGAGACACAACCTTGTTTGTAGAAAACCTTAAAAAAAGATCAGATGAGTCTCATGGCACAGCTTTTGGTTCATTTTGTTCATAGAAACCCAGAGGAAAAAAAAACATCAGATATTATTTTTACTTGAAACGCTGCGTGTATAATTCATCAGTTACTTTTCACCTAGAAAGTCTCTGCCAATGCAGAAGTGTCAAACAGGTGCAGCTTACCCTATCACACCCAACTTAATTACATACAGTAAAGAACTAGCTTAGTTTTATCTAACTCAAATTTGGTTTCTAACTTAACACATGCAAAACTGTCTGAAAACTTAACACATCAAAACACCTACAGCCAGACTCTCGTCATCATCCATGGAATCCAAGTTATAATCAGCTCTACTTTCTGGTTCAGGGTCTATTCTTGCAGAGTGATGCCCGTGGTGTATCACAACCATTTTAGTCATTTCTGGTTTTAACACCTATTCTCTTCTCTGTTTATTCTATGCATGCCATGTTCTGTTTTATTTCTCATGTTGGCAGTAGAGCAGCAGCAGCAACAAAAACAGAGCAGCAGCAGTACCTGTGTTGATGATGAAGAGGATGAGGTCTTTAACACTCTGGATACTGTCTGTCTAGATGCTCAGAGAGGGAAGTGGGGCCCTGTCCAAGCACAGAGGAAGAGCTCTAGAATTAACATACAGTTGGAAACAGTGCAATTAATTAAAAAGGGTGGGTGATCGAAGGACAGGTCGGAAACAAACATTTTGGGTGAGGGGTGCAAATACTTTAGAAGAAATTAATAATTGCAGGTATTTTTGAGTTTTCTTTTCTGGTGTATGTGTGTGTGTGTGTGTGTGTGTGTGGCCACTGGACACTGGCTAGGGACAAATGCATCTGCAGCTGCACCACCACTACCTCACTACCTCCTAATTGTAGTTGCCAACATAATGCAGTGATGGTAATATTTCCTTTTCAATGAAGGATCCATAAAAGGTCTCATGAAGATCAGCAATAAACAGCAAATGCTAAAACACTGAGTGTGTAAGCTATCTATTAAGGGACGTAGGGAGTAGATTTTAGATTGATCTTGCTGATATGCTCCAGCACATACAAACTGATGCATGAACATACTACATGAACATGGTTTAGACGGTTGCATCATCTTTAAATAGTTTCAGTAAATATGCCTAACACTGCTAGTGCCAAGGCACGTTCCCTACCTAGTTAGAGTAAGAGCAGAAGGCGAGAGACCAAAAATTGTGCAGAGTTCCCTTCCAATAAATAGATAATTAAGCAATTACTGTATTAAACACAACCACTAAACTAAGGAGATCAATCTCTTCACCATATTTGTGTCACAAGCGCAGGAGCACCGGCACCGAAATCTATACTACCCAGGAGAAGAATCGCACATGATTAGTTTATAAGCAGGACCGGGAGAATAAACGAATCGGATACCAAAATCTTCTAGAGAGCGTCCCTACTGGAGTACTAGCAGATTGGGGAACTCGATGGGCGGCGGACGGACGTACCAGATCTCTCCGTCGTGCGTGGTGGCGCGGAGGGAGTCGGACTTGGCGCGGAGCTCGGCGGCGGACGGGCGGGAGGAGAGTTCCTTCTTGGCGCGGAGGGAGTCGGAGATGTCGCGGAGGCCTCGAACGAAGGCGCTGTGCTCCGGCGTGACGGGGGAGGACGGGGACGGCGAGCCTCCTCCTCCTCCTGGTGGTCGAGGACGGGGACGGGGACGGGGACGTCGTGGTGCTCCTGGGGACGAGCTCCTATGGACGAGGACGGGGACGGGGACGGGGACGTCGTGGTGCTCCTGGGGACGGGGACGGCGACAGGCGATGGCGCGGCGCGGGGGAGAGGGGGGATCTGGGTGTGAGTGCGGGGGAGTGAGGAGAGGGAGGCGCGGGGAGGAGAAGCAGGGGAGGGCCGGTAACAATGGCGCACCAGGGATACATGCGCCATACCAGATCGATAGCAATGGCGCACCAGCGATACATGCGCCATAAACAGCTCGATATCGAAGTCAATAAGAATTGCGGCGGTGGTTATGGACAGAACCATACACATGGCCTAGTGGTTGGTCCCTTGATACATTACGCAAGCCAGCCAGGGTTCGAATCCTGGCGGCCCCATTTTTTGCACCTTTTTAAAAAAAAAATTAACCTTATGATAAACATCCAAACACTTTAAAATAAACACATGGCAATTTTAATACTCCCTCCATTCCTAAATATAGGGCGTATAATTTTTTACACTCTGACTTAGTAATAAGGTTTCCAAATTTGCGAGTACCTCACACATGTGAGCAGAGGATACATCCTCTACGAGTCCACATTATAGTTATGCAAAATTTGAAATGAATTCAAAAAGGGGACAGTAAAACTTAAAAAGAAAAGTGGGCTTTAATGAACAGTGGGCTTTAATTTTCTCCCTTTCTTTTTTAGTTTTCTATTTTCGTTTCTTGGTTTTAATTCCTGTTTTCAGTGTTTTGTTTCCTTTTCGGTTACTTTTTCCCTTGTATCCTTTTGCACACTTCTGCATGTAAATATTGTTAAACAACATACATTTTAATGTATTTGAATATTTCCTATTAAATATATGGACATCTTTTAGGACAATATACGTGGGCTTATGTGTTTTGCTGTGTTAAAAAAAAGGACAATAATTTTTATATGTATGTGAGCACTTCTTTTTAAGATACATGAGCATTACTTATAAGCGTCTTTATTATTTTACAAACTAAACAGTCTCCATGTACTGTTTTTTCTTACACTCTTAAGTTTGCTTCACAACTTTTAACAATGCATCTCCTTTACTCAATCACAATATAGCTACTGCTCCCAGGTTACCAGTGGCGCACCCCTTCTACATGCGCCACTAGTAGCCAGGCATACTAGTGGCGCACTAGTGGTGGGGTGCGCCACTGCTAATTTTTTTTTGGACCACCCTGCCCAGGCTTACCAGTGGCGCACCAGGTCCTGGTGCGCCACTACTATCAAAAATAGTAGTGGCGCACCTGGACCTGGTGCGCCACTGGTAAGCCTGGGCAGGGCTGGTTACTGCCAAAAAAAATAGTAGTGGCGCACCCCACCCCTGGTGCGCCACTGGTAATGTCACTATTAGTGGAGCACCTGTTTATGGTGCGCCACTGCTATATAGTAGTGGCGCACCACATCTCCGGTGCGCCACTAATAGTGATATTAGGGATAGCCCTTTTTCTAGTAGTGAATGTTAGAGTGCTGACTCAACAGCCAATACATTAAGAATGGACTTATTGTTCATTAACTCCAAGGTGATAGAGTTGGTATGCCATAAGTATTGAATTTACACATCACATTCCATTTGTCAGTATTCCGGTTTGGAACAACACGGGAACTAAGAAATGAAAGGTGATGGCAAGAAGTATCACTATATCAAGAATTCTTAAGACATGTGAAATTCTCACGACATTCTCGACAGAAGATGGTAATAATCCATGACAGAACATAACACCAGATGGCTAACAAGGAACTTAAGGTTCAACCAAAACAAGACCAAGTCGATGTTTGGAAGGAAGACAAGGATGTTGTCGATGATAACACAAATCATCGAGGGGCAAGGATGATATTTCTCATCATGGATTCAACTGATATCCTGGAAGAGCTCAGAATGCTGATGAGGGTCACGACACGTTTGTCGCGAAGTCTCATTAAGATGTAATCGATCAGCGACGACATCAAGCAAAGAAATGATGAAGCGAAGGGTGGTCGGAACCACAGTTTAGAGTGCTAGCTCAGAGTCGAAATTGCCTTCAAGACAACCAACATGACGTTGCCAACTCGATGTAAGCTTAGAGCACTGTTGGAACTGTGTTCCGGGGATGAAGGATATAAATAGCATGGTCAAGCCTTAGCATGACGATGATGATGTAGCCAAACAGCTTGGAAAGACGTGATCGAGCACAAACTCACAAGCAAAGAAGATTACTAAGAGTTGTTGAATTGCAATGCGGACTCGATTTCAATTATCGGTGTCCTTGAGTGTCCAACAACTCAGAACACGAGGAAGATGGAATCAGTGAAGGAAAACATAGCTGATGAGGAGCTTATAAGAAACTATAAAGCTCCGTGATATTCATCAAGATACCAAGGATAATACCCGGAGGTAGATCAGAATAGAGGTTAGACTAGTGTATTGATCTGTGGAAGACAAGCACTTTAACCTGTCTGAGAATGAAATCAAAGTAGTACAACCTGGTCGGAACCACGATTGCAAAGGACAAGATCAAAGATAAAATATCACACCATACAGAGAATGATTATATGAAAGGAGAAGCTTGTATGATAAGATCAACATCGTTTCCAAGGGCATGAACCCAAGGTTCAAGGTCGACTCCCACTTCACCAATGCATCACCTTCCATTTACACCTCGCCTTTGGTGAAATTAGAGTTTTGAAAGATTATCTGGCAAAACACCAGGAGAGTATGACTCGTGAAAACTGTCGGGTTCACACGGATTAAGGAAGGCATAGGTTCAACCCGTCGGGGCATCTTAGGAACATATACCACAAGCTTCAAGAGTAATTAACACATGCTTGCAAACAGAGCATGGCTGACGAAAGCACAGGACACAACTTATCAGAGGGAGAACACACGGTTTACCAATGGCATCCTGTATCAGGGGAAGAACATCACAAGAATTTTGAATGTGAAGGATGCTATCTGATAATAACCCCACACTGGGTCTGGCGGTCCACAAAGGACCTGATATGAGTATCGGTACCCAATCAGAGGAAGAAGGAATGTAAGGCATCAGATCATAGAACATCCAAATAATTTGATGCTTAAATAACCAAAGGAATTAAGATTTCCCAATTGGTGTATCGGAAACAGATGTTCCAATCAAATACAAGTAAGATGAAAGGACTTAGATGGGCAATCAATCAAGGTTGATTTGTCGGGAACCAACCCATGTTTGGAAAGACGTCTGAGCCGGACGGATAATTTATGATAAACAACTAATGACTGCGTGCATTCACACACAGGTTGAATCAATAAAATCAAATGAAACCACAAAGGATTTACTTAATATTGCTAGACATATGGAATTAACCATAATGCAAGCAGGTTAGAAAGGTCAAGAGCAAGAAGGCTACTGAGGATTATGGAAGATCGAATAGCGTTTCAAAGAATTCTGTGAAACACATGATCCAACGAGGAAGAACGAATCTCCGGTAAGATAACTTGATGTACCTTGTAATAACAAGAGTAACTGGATATGAAAGTATGAGCGACAATTGCATGTAGTCATCCATAGGGGTTGACGGTGGAAGGGAATCGCAAAAGCGATGAGCACAAGTCCTCGGGAGAACATCGGAGAGTATCTTTGAAGTCTTCTGATGAATCGAGCCATCGTCTGAAATGAGGGGCTCTCCAGGAGGAGTAGTTACGAGAACCTAGAGTTAGAGTTAATAAAATCTTTAACCCGAAAGTGAAGAGAGATCAGAACCCAGAGTATAGACGAGGAATAAAAGATCCTAATATGACCCGATTGAGATGTGGGCCCGTAAGCCACACAACTATATTAGTAAATGTTTTTCAAGTACTAGACTCAACTTCGGCCAAGAAGTTGGAAAGGGGGCTACCTACGGGCAGTTGGCTTTGATACCAACTTATGACGCCCCCGATCTTCGACCGTACGCTAATCATACACGCAAATGCGTACGACCAAGATTAGGGACTCACTAATCAATATCACAGCACAACACTAGACACAAATTAAAGTCATACAGCTTCACATTACAAGCCAGGGGCCTCGAGGGCTCGAATACAAAGCTCGACAAGCACGAGTCAGTGGAAGCAAATAATATCTGAGTACAGACATAAGTTAAACAAGTTTTGCCTTAAGAAGGCTAGCACAAACATAAGCAGCGGATCGAAAGAGGCGAGGCCTCCTGCCTGGGAACCTCCTAACTACTCCTGAGCGTCGGGGGCAGCCTCCACGTAGTAGTAGGCTCCAGCGATGGTGTAGTAGTCGTCTCCGGCGTACTCCATCTCCTGGGCTCCATCGTCTGAACGCAGAATCGTATCGAGGGGGGAAAAGAATGCAAAGCAGCGGTGAGTACTCATCCAAAGTACTCGCAAGACTGACATCAGAACTATGCTAAGTATGCATCAGTATCAAGTAAATGGGTCATATCTGGGCTGACAGCAGAAATGCAAGAATAGGGGGAAAGGCCTAGTCCTATCGAAGACTAGCATCTTCAACATCTTGCAACATTACAAGAGTGCAGATTGGTATCTCACATATAGTCATATTATTTTAGCAATTTTATTAAGTAACCATGCCCAGAGATTCTTCCTCGACTCCCTGCGAGGAACCAATCCTGGAGCCACATTCATTTCAAAATAGATCTCGATTATAGCTGTATAAGGTCAAGGCACAATTCCAAGTTGTCCTGTTACCGTGGACACGGCTATTCGAATATATTAATCATCCCTGCAGGGGTGCACCACATATTACCCAACACGCCTGAATCACCTCCGGCCGGACATACTTTCCTGGGTCATGCCCGGCCTCGGGATATCAGCACGTCGTCGCCCCACCTAGTCTCAACGAAGAGGCCAGCCCGCCGGTCTAAATCCTAAGCGCGCAGGTTCGTGGGCCCACTTGCCCTTGCACTCCTGCATGATGCGAACGCGGACGAGTTCAGTCCTAGCACCCCTTAGTAACAAGCGCGATGCCGTTGTGGACCACTCGGGCGCGCGCCGCTCCATTGCTGACGTCCGAAGAGCTTCGGCTGATACAACGACGTTGAGTGCCCATATCTTCCCCACGTGAAGGTTAGTGCGTATTAAGGCCAATGACCTAACTCAGATCAAGTACCCAACCCATTAGCATTTTATTAATGCGGGGCAAGCGCGACCCATAAAGTGCGGTCCCGTCACCCCGTCTCGAGGATGTGTGGCAAAGGCCTCTCTCGCCAGTCCACGCCTCATCATCATCAAACCGTGGGTACCCCTCAGGGCCGACCCATCACCAACATATTTCTGTAACTAGGTCATAGTAACAGTGTGTATAAAACATCAAGACGGAACCTGAGGAATCACCCTCAAAGGGCCCCGCTCGATGAAAACCGTCAAGGTGGACTTAGAGGAATCACCCTCGAGGGTCCCACACTTGAGGGGTTGCACGACGGAGTCATCATCGGGAGTGGTGAAGGAGGAATCACCCTCGATAACCATGAACGACTAGCTACACTACAGAGCTAGCATCATGAGTACTTCACGAGGTGTCACCCTCGGTACTCGATAGTAGCGCTGCAGAGTCGTACAACTAAGGGGTGTGCGGTGATGTGAGGGGCCTGGCTTGTCGGTCGGTTGACCGAGTCTTTGGGTCTTCGGGTCGTCGAGTCGTCGATGAAGAAGCAGGGGCAACTGGGACTAAGGGGTCACTGGGGATTCATTGATCAACCTATACTAAGCAGTTGATATGATTGCATGTATTGTAGTAGTTTATCAAAAGCAGGCTATGCATCAGAATAGGAGCTAACTAATACAGTAGCAAAATCTAATGCAAGAATAAGAGGGAAAGGAATGGGTGATATCAAAATGCTGAAGGGGGGGGGGGGGTTGCTTGCCTTGCTGCTCTGCGGCAAAGGCCTGATCGTCAACGATGTAGTCGTACCCGGCATCACCGTCAGTCTCGGGGTCTACCGGTAAGAAGAGGGGGGGAGAAACAATAAATACAAAGCAAACAATGCTATACAAAGTATGACATGACAATATGCAGTGCCGGGTAGTCTAACGCAGTACTACACGTATCAGACGGAACGGGAGAATATCTGACGATATTTCCCGGGTCTTTGGATTTATCGGACAAACGATCCGGAGGGGAAAGTTCCATGTTCATCATTCTAGGAGCATGTGACAGATGAATGGATGGGATATTTGGATTCGTGGGATTTTTCTAATCAACTTTCATGTATAAAGTTTTTTCATCTGAGCTACAGATTATTTTCTACGATTTTTCAAAGATTTAATCATTTTCTAGAATTATTCTATTTAATTAAATCAACATTATCCAGAACAGTGTAGAGTGACGTCAGCATAAGGTCAGCATTGCATCAGCAGTCAACAGTGGGGCTGACCAGGTCAAACCTGACCAGTGGGTCCCATCTGTCATAGACTCATTTTAATCCAGAGTTATTTTAAACTTAAACAGAGTTTAATTAGCAGGTGGGGTCCACATGTCAGTGAGACAATAGAGTTAGTTCAATTATTTTTATTAATCTAATTTGCTAATTAGGCATCTGACAGGGGTGGCCCATATGTCATAGACACAGGGGCTTGGGGCCCCACATCTCAGTGAGTGGTTTGTGCCCAGTCAGCTAGTTGACCAAGTCAACTGGTCAACTGGGTCACCCTGGCCCACTGGCCAGTGTCACTGGCTGTGGCGCCGGCCGACCACCGGAATAGCTCCGGCGAGCTCCCGAAACGGCGGGGTGGCTCGGAAATCGTCTAAAGGGGGTTAAATCGCGCGCCGTTTGCTCCTACGTGTTCCTGGCGATGAGCCGCGTCGAATGGTGCAAGCGGCAGGACCGGAGGTGGCCAGAGTCGAGCGCTATATCGACGTCGGCGGCGGCGGCGTTCGGGTCGGCTCGGGCACGCGCGCACAGAGAGCAAAGCACAGGGCTTTTGCGCGGGATGGGTTCTACGCACACACCGCAGGCGAATGGACTTGGTTGCGGGGCCAATCGACCACCGAATGGTCGCCGACATTGAGGATCTGCGGCGATGGGATCGGGCTCGCGTGGAGCTACGGCTACGGTGGGGGTTCGAGAGCGCCGGGAGGGAGAGGAAGACGCGGGGGTGCTCACTGTCGTTGACGGGAGGGCCCGGTGCAGCTAGAGGCGACGGAGAGAAGCAGGTCGACGGCGGCGATCTTGCGGGTCCGAGGAGGAAGACGACGCGGTGGAGGCGATGCAGGGGCTCCGGGGGTCGGGCTTGTGGTCAAGGAGGACGGGGCGGTCGCGGCGGGGCTCGTGGACGTCTCGGCGAGGCATGGGAGGGCGTGCGGCCGCGAGTTCTACGGCGGCGGCGCCATGGCAGCGCTCGGGAGGGAGGAGAGCAAGCGAGGGAGAGGGGGATGTGAGCGAGAGAGAGGCCAGGGAGGCTCGGGGCGTTGCCCTTATCCACCCGGCGGGCGCGGGCGAGGCCGTTGTCGACCAGGGAGAGAGGGGGGGCCTGGCTGTGCGCGCGCACACGCGGTGCTCGACAGCGAGCGCCCGTGAGCAGTGCGGGAGGTGAGAGACGACGGGGGGATGGGCTGGGCCTAGCACTGTAGCCATGGGCTCAAGTGCACAGTGCTGTTTCTCCTTTTCCTTTCTTTTTTCCTTTTTTTGTTTTCTCCATAGCTCTTGTTCCATTTTAATTTGGCATTAATTCTTCATTGCAAAAATGTGCCACTGGTCCCAATTAATACTTGGCAATATAATGTAGGGCCATATTCATTTTGGGCATTTTTGGAAACTGTTGGCAATTTCAAAATTAATTTAATATCACTTTAAAATACTTTTAGCTTCTGTTTTGGTTGGTGGGGTCCACACCAACATCAAGGTGATGTTGTTTTCCTCAACAACATTTGTTTTGTGATTTTTCACAAGTGTGCAACATTTTATTCTTGCTATTTGCAACTTTATTTTATCACAATAAAATTCAAGGCCTTTTGAAGTGGAATTAGAATGAGATATGAAATTTCAACTTGATCATATCCTGTTTAGCAAACTGATTAGGCACTGATCATGGTCATTACTGTAGCTTAACTACATTGATCACTGTAGCCAAATTCCAGGGTGTCACATTCATCCTCAGCCTCCTCGAGAGGCCAATCCACCCCAAAGCAGGAGTAGGGTTTTACATCGTAGGGTGGCCCGAACCTGGGTAAATCTCTGATTCCATCTCCTCCCCCGCTCACACTTATTCGACGCAGCTAGGCCGTAGGGTGACAAGTTTGAGACTTCGAGACGGTTGAGATCTTCGCACACGTCCCAGTGTTCGAACCTTGTTGGGTTTTGCGGAGCCGTGATTCCGACAACAGCGAGCGCTGCAGAAGAACAAGGGTGGTGCAGTGACCGGTGTACTTTGTCAGCTCCCTCCTGCAGGGGGCTCGGTCAAGATACTATGGGATTCAGAAGCTGCTCTTCAGCCTCCTCATGGCCTCCTGCAAGCTGAGCCACTACTTCCAAGCGCACTGCATTACAGTTGTCACTCGCTTCCCGCTGCAGCGGATCTTGAGGAATTTGGAGGCAACTGGCAGGATTGTTGAATGGGCCTTGGAACTGGCCAGTTTCGATCTGAGCTTTGAAAGCACGGCGACCATCAAAAGCCGAGCACTGGCAGAGTTTGTTGCGGAATGGACGCCGACCCCAGATGAGGAAACCATGGAGACAGCTCTTCACAGCAAGGAAACACATCATGTACTTTGATGGGGCTTTCTCGCTGCAAGGAGTCGGTGCCGGAGTGTTGCTCATAGCACCCACCGGAGAGCACCTCAAGTATGTGGTCCAAATGCATTTCCCTCGGGAGGTGTCGACCAACAACACAGCTGAGTACGAGGGTTTACTTGCCGGGCTGTGGATAGCGGCAGGGTTGGGAATCGGGAAGTTGATAGTCCGGGGAGACTCACAGTTGGTTGTGCGCCAGGTCAATAAGGACTACCAGAGCACCGTGATGGAAGCATATGTTGATGAAGTGAAGAATTTGGAAGCGCGTTTCAATGGTCTACAGATGGAGCATGTCCCCAGGGCGGAGAATGGCGTCGCCGACGACCTGTCGAAACGGGCAGCTCAGAAGTCGCCTATGGAACCGGGCACCTTTGTGCTTCAACTCACTCAACCATCAGTTACACCATCAGGACGGCAAACCAAGAAGAGAAAAATCAGTTCCGACGACTTTTTCCCTGCCGAGCCACCTGTGGACGCCAAGAAGGTTGCGAGGAGTGACGAAATGCTCGACCGTGAGCGCCAGGCCCCGGTGGGACAGGCGGTCCCCGCCGTCGAAGCTAGCGCTCCCGCGGTAGAAGAGACGCCTTTAGTCCTTGTCGTTGAGCCACGGAGTCCGACATGGGTGCAGCAGATTATCCAATACCTCTAGACAGGAGACCTCCCCGAAGAGCAAGAAGAAGCCGAGAAAGTAGCCCAACGATCGAGCATGTATCAGTTGATGGACAACGACCTATACAGGAGGAGACCGAACGGGGTGAAATTGAGGTGCATCGCTCGGGAGGAAGGACAACGGCTGCTAGAAGAGATACACGAGGGAATTTGTGGCTCCCATGTAGGATCAACAGCCCTTGTCAGGAAGGCATTCCGACAAGAATTCTACTGGCCCACAACCCTTCAAGACGCCTTGGCGGTGGTAACGACATGTGAAGCATGCCAATATCATGCCAAGTGTATACACCAACCAGCACAAGCCCTTCAAACCGTACCGCACTCCTGGCCATTCTCGGTCTGGGGCCTCGACATTGTCGGTCCCCTCCCCCGTGCTACCGGGGGCTTCGAGTTCTTGTTCGTCGCTATCGACAAGTTCACAAAGTGGACCAAGGTTGAGCTAGTGAGAAAGGTGATGGCGCCGGCGGCGTTCAAGTTCCTCACAGGGATTGTTTGCCGTTTCGGAGTCCCAAATAGGATCATCACTGATAACGGCACGCAGTTCACCAGCAGCACTTTTATGCAATACTGTCAAGATATCGGCTCCTGGATCTGCTTCGCCTCGGTTGCTCACCCCAGGAGCAACGGACAAGTGGAGAGGGCAAAAGTTGAAGTGTTGTGGGGTCTCAAGACAAGGACTGTCGACAAGCTGCGCAAGCACAGAAGGTGCTGGATTAATGAGCTGCCGGCGGTTCTTTGGTCGATCAGAATGACACCAAATCGAGCCACCGGCAAAACACCCTTTTCCCTGGTCTACAGGGCAGAGGCAGTTCTCCCCATGGAACTCACGTACGGGTCACCGAGAGTGCGGGCCTTTGACAAGGACCAGCAAGAGGGGCTACGGCATGACGATGCCACGCTCCTCGAGGAAGATCGTCTCCAAGCCGCACTGCATGCCGCTAGGTACCAGCATGCCTTGCGCTGCTACCATAGCTGCAAAGTGCGTGCCAGGATTGTTGAGGAAGGCAACCTTGTCCTTCGATGGAGTCAGTCCACTAAGGAATCAAACAAGTTGACACCGAAGTGGGAAGGCCTTTACCGGGTGATACGAGTCACCAGGCCTGGCGTAGTCCGCCTGGAGACCAAAGATGGCACCCCGGTCCAAAACTCGTGGAATATCGAGCATCTTTGCAAGTTCTACCCATAAGGCGCGGTTGTCGGGCTCCCCGGCAACCACTTTTGTACAAGTCTCGCAGGAATGTGTGTAATCCATTGTACAAAACCAGGTGATGACCCTGTGTGCAGTTAGTAAAACGAGATATCCCGCAAATTTTCTCCTGCACAGATACATATTTGCATTATGTTTCATTATGCGGTTTATTGCGGTAGCTCATAGCCAGCATAAGGTCGTTATCGAATCGCTAAAAGCCCATAGCGCGCCCAAGTTTTCTCTTCTTTCTTTTTCTTGAAAGGAAGCAGGATTCCTTCCGCCCGCGAGCAAGTCATCCCTGGGGCAAGAAGGGGCGGCAAGGGCGGACGCGTTCGGAGCAACAACCGCACGGCAAGAAGGGCGACAGAGGAAGGAAAAGATAAGTAAAACTCTTTCCCTGCTACAAACTGCAGCCTAAGGAAAGACCTATGCGTGGGTGCACCCTTATTGGAATCGTTGCGCGTCAGGGGTTGGAAGCATGCCCAGCACCTCGGATAGTCGCGGCGAGAACGATGAGGTAACCTTGCCGAGAGTGGCGCTATGGGAGGCTGCTCAGGATCTATCCTTAGAAGCGCCCCTCGATAAGGCAACCCACATCGGCAAAGCTTCCCGTCAAGCGTAAAGGTTGGAAAGACACCACAATACAGTTTTCAAAGAAAAAGAGGGATTGACGCGCAAACATGCAGGGCAAATCCTTGATATATCAGTAGTACCCATCGTCTTTCATTGATTTTCTTTCAGGATTTCGTCGGGTACAACCTGGATACAAACGGTGAACCCCAAGCTCAGCGGCGGCGGTGTCGAGGTCAAGTCGGAGCATGATTTCCTCTAACGCCACCATCGTCGTCCGGAGGGAGATCAAGCACTACGACGTGGCAATCGATCCGGAAACAAGACCCCACAAGCGGGGCCTCGCCTTCTGAATCCCTCTAGGGCGCCGACGCGCCCTCCGAATCCCTCTAGGGCGCCGACGCGCACGCTACTCGAAGTCATCAACCTTGATCTGGACGCCGTCGTCATCATCGCTGCCACTGGAGGAGCTAGAGTCACTGCTGCTCGAGCCTTCCGTGCAGCACTCTAGGCGAGCGCCCAAGGCCACGAAGAACTTCACGGAGAGGGTGGCGGAGCTGTCAAACTCAAAGTGGAGAAGATGCCCGGGCCGGTCCCCCGGGAGCGGGCAAACAACCTCCACCCTTGCACCAGGAACATGGCGCCTCCAGGGGAGAGGTCGAATGCCACCCACACGGGCCCATCGTGGCAGCCGTCGGCACGGAGCCACAAGCCTCGAGGGCGGCGGGCCTCCATGGCCCTCGCGAAAAGATCGAGAAGACACAGCCAGCTCCGGCGCCGCCGTGGGACCACCACAAGGAACTCTTGCACCTCTACTCCCGCGTGAGCCCCCACATGGGGCCGCGGGGGAGATGACCCTCCACGACCGCCTCGGTTCGGCGGAGCCGCCCCGGCGCGGCCCCTGGATGCCGGCTCACCGCGGGAGCTAGACCCAACCTCCGCCGCCGTCACCACAATGCGCATCGGGCTCCGGGGGCTGCTGCTCCCGGCGCCCCTAGGACCTCGAGGGCAACCGCGACCCCTCGCCATCACAGAGGGAGTGCGCTGAAAGAGGTGGCGAAAGGAAGAAGGAAGAAGCACCAAGCAGCTTGGGAAGAGCACGGAGTCGAGGATGAGCGACACCCTCTTCAACCCCTCCCTATTTATAGGGGCCAAGCCAAAGGGGAAGAAGAGGGGCCGACTCTCCGTGGACCGTAATGAGCGCACGCTCATACGCCCACGGCTTCAGCAACCACCCTCCCCGACCAATGGCAAGCGCCGCACTTGCCACACATCACCCAAGGCATAATCAAGGCGGAAGGAGGACCGACACCAATTAAATGGCGAAGGGCGGGCACGCGCCGTGTCATTTCCCCCGCTGCTTACCCCAAGGAAGGCCAGAGGGCTGGCCGCCCGTGTACCGACATGACCACTCACTGTCAAGCGTGTTGCTTGGGCTACCGCCCCTCTCCACCAATGCCGTTACCCGCGGTAAATGTGCATCGTGGGAAGGTCAGTAAAGGTCATCATAACCGCAGGAAAACGCGGCCACGCATGCCCGTGCACTGTTTTGGGCCTAGCCCAACAACGACGCGCTCGCGTGTATGGCCCAGGCCCAGGGGCTACTGTCGGTGCACTAAGAACTGGGGGTCCCTAGTACCCAGACTTATGCATGGGCAACCGCCTCAGACGGCAACTTCTTGTCAGGCTCTCACCAACCTCCGAGGAAAACTGAAGCCAAGAGCGAAGCGAGGCAACCAGGCCCTTCACAAGGCGCAGTAGCCCGCCCACGGGCGTCCCCGGCAAGATTCCAACCCGTCAGGCCGCCGCTCCACCTCACCAGGGACGATTGCCTACATCGTCTGAGGTGTCGAGCGGGCAGGCGGGCATGCGAAGCTGGCCGGGGCACGTGGCCACATCGGTAGCTGGGCGGACGGCACAGAAGGAGAGGCAATCCTTGCCGGGAGACGTCGCCAGCTCGCCACCTCACGACACATTCAATGCACTTGTCCTAGTCTGTTAGACTTAGGTATTTCCCACTACCACTCTGACGACACCCCATGTAGCTGTAAGAGCGCACTGTACGCCTAGTAAATGAGCATTGTAGCCTTTGTGGAAACCCCTTAAACTAAAAAAGGAGTCCCATGGCTACCTTGACAAAGGTCGACACCCTGTCCTTTTGCAAGCATAGCTGCACTCCTCAAGCATCCTTCCCAGATGGTTGCGCTCCTGTATTTGGACCCAGATATACAAACAACACAGACATGACGTAGGGTTTTACGCTCCAGAGCGGCCCGAACCTGTATAAACCCCGCGCGTAGCTATGGCCGATTGATGCTCTTCGTGTACTCGACGCCCCCGCCGAACCATAAAGGGACCCCGCTGGTCCCATATATCGTCGTGAACCACACCCCCAACAGAAAAGGAAACCCTTTAAAGGGAATAAGGATGGACCTAGCAAGCTAGACAGGATCGTGGATCGACCATGCCAAATCCATGGCACTCAGGACAAACTAGCAACCCACACTAACAGGAATTATTGCGTCGTCAAACAAGTTGGCAAGTTAGCGACGGAGGGTCAAAGTAAAACCCAAAATCGCAGTGACGATGAGGATGAACCTCGGCGTCCCAACAATGAAGGCCAAAAGAAGTTTCCTAATGAGGTAATAGAGGTGAACATGATGTATGTTACCCAAATCCCCAAGAGGGAGAGTAAGCGTGTACTTCGGGACATCTACACGTTAGACCCAGTCGCCCTAAAGTTCAACCCGCGGTCGGCTCACTCGATCACATTCGACATACATGACCATCCGACCAACATCAGGGATGGCGGCTCAGCTTCACTTGTCCTGGACCCAATTGTATATGGTTTCCATCTGACGTGCATCCTTATGGAAGGAGGAAGCAGCCTCAATTTAATCTGTTAGGACACGGTTAGGAAGATGGGCATCGACTCATCTTGTATCAAGCTGAGCAGCACTACCTTTAAAGCCGTCATACCAAGTATTGAGGCTTCTTACACCAGAACCGTGTCACTAGAGGTTGTCTTCGGATCACCCGAGAACTTCAGAAGTGAGGAGTTAATCTTCCACATTGTCCCCTTTTGAAGTGGATACCATGCGCTCCTAGGGCGCACAGTGTTCGCTAGCTTCAACGTGCTCCCGCATTATGCTTACCTCAAGCTCAAAATGCCAGGACCCGACGGAGTTATCACAATCAATGCTAACAAGGAACGCTCCCTTCGTACTAAGGAGCGGACCGCAGCCTTCACAGTCGAGGTACAGGCATCCGAGGACGCGGCATGTGGCGGTGAATGCACTTATAGCTCTTCGAAGCGTCCGCAGGCCATGCAGGTCGACCTTGGACATGTACCCCCACACCCTAAATAGGGGTACGGGATCCTCCCTCCCCTTGGAAGGGGCACTACGTCCCCAGGGTGCACAATTTCACACTAAAAATCCCTTGGGCCGCTGAGGAGCCAAACTTTATGGAAACACATGATCGGCTAGACCAGGAATGACTAAGCTTCGAAATTTCGTATCGGCAAGGTCCTTTCAAAGAGATAGCCAGGAAAGTATACCCACATGGCTTCAACCACACAGCGGACATCTACAAACCTCTTAAAAGGACTCGGCCAGCGAGTTCTTTAAGAACATGCAAGGCCGAGGTTGCATACAGTCCATCTCAGTCCTCGCCATCAACGATGTCGGAGATTGGTTTTGTGCCTATGGGAAAACCTCTCAAGAACCCGGTTCGAATGCTGGGGAGATGCTCGCAATCTACGACCTGCCCATTGCCATGGTCAAGGCAACGCACGCGGAGCACACACAACGAACACAAAGAGTTACCAAGGTTTGGGCCACCTTGTGGTGTAAAACCCTACTCCTACTTTGTCGTTGGATTGCTCGGTGGTTTCTCACAGGATACAAAGCTCTAGGGGGAAGAAGAAGAACTCTCTCTCTCTCTCTCTCATCTCCTCTGTCTATCAATTATTCCGTCCTCCCTAGCAATGGAGGTGGCTTGCTCCTCTTATCCTTTCCTGGGGTCTCTTTCCCTAAAACTGGCGAGAAAAGGACATCCACAGAGCGACAAATCGAAGGGGGACAAGCACTCAGACCTCCCTAACAAAGGTGGTCTTCGCTCTGCAATGGGGCCGTCCATGATGTGCTCGTGGGCTCGCTGATGGCGCCCGTCCTTTAGACAAGCGTCACGTTGGTATCTTTGCACCAAAGAGGTAAGTGTTGGAACTTCTTTTGGAGAGGGACAACTGCTCGCTGCCCTATAATCGCAAACAGGAAAGATTCTTCTGCATGCACCCGCTGGCGCCGTCCTTGTCATCTATGTAACCTCGCCATGTCACCCATGTGACGGGCAATGGGCACATTGTTGGGTTCTACTGTAGGTGCATCGCATGCAAATTAAAAATTTCCTACCCGCAGAACAACCAAGAACATGCTACGGAGATGGATCACAGATCGTTACCACTAGAGCACAGCGCCGTGCAGGGGAAGTAGAGTTGGGGTAGCGCATCCGCGAGGTCCGTCTCCTCCTCGTTCGATCTCCCTCGAACTGCCGGTCGCCGGATCCCACGTACAGGTTCGCCGGAGCAGCGCAAGTGCACCGCCTCTAATGGTATCTGTGCGTGCAGGAGGAACACCGTGCGGTGGACTGCTAGGTCCGATCACATAGTTTGGCGGCCAGTGGAGGTGGCTAGTTGTAACACATGTAAAGCCCTAATGACAGCTCCGAAGCGATCAACCAGATGGGTGTGCCGCACCTCCACTGTATATGGACATCCGTCGCGGGCTCAACTCTTGGGCCTTGCACGGATCCTAATGCCCACGTGTTCCTTCCCTTAAGCACGCGACCCCTTAGGTTCTCATTCACTTGGTCACGAGTCAGATCACATCCGGCTCGGCTAGTCGGTAGCGGCCTCTTGCAAAGTGTGCCGACTCCAAGTGTCCGATGAAGCTGGTTAGGCGAACCTGTATTTCACACTGATGTTCCCTTTGCCACACGATATATGTGGTCGTTCTCAAGGCGACATGGTCATCCTTGTTGCAGCATGACCTCTTTCTCGTTCTGGTGAATTCGACCAACACTTCGGATTATCTCATAATCCTCATCGCATGGCCATGCTTATCCAGGTCGGATCACCTGAGGGGCCCAGTGTATATCTCTCCTAATCGGAGGGGCAAATCCCATCTTGCTCAACCATGTCTCGCGGCATTGGTCCGGACAAGCCCGAAACCTACCTTTATAACTACCCAGTTATGGACTAGAGTTCGGTCGGTCCAAAGCAGGTCTATCACCATCCCAAGCACATGCGTCAGCTCAGGTCTTAGGACACAGAACGTGTGTTGTACTAGAGAGTCACAGATGACCTATCGCTGTGTCTCATAGTCGGATTTGTCCAACTTAGACATTATCTCGACTCGGGTCCGACTACGTTGAATACGACCAAATTTTTCTGAGTCCATATTATCCGGCTAGCATCCAATGCTACATGGTTAGTGAGACCGGACGGTCCACCGTGTCATATGCTAGTCTAACTGGCTGCGTGTCCACACATCCCTTTCGACTAGGGACCATTTAGGACAGTCATCATACAATGCATAGTATCACAAACAAGTCATGTACTTGTTAATACACATCATTCATAATGTCCAAGGACTATCTTTATTCATAAACACATAGGAAATATCATCATACATGATTGCCTCTAGGGAATATCTCCAACACACATGACTGCTTGGCTAGCATGCTTGATGGCCTCGTAGTGGTTGCTTTGCGGGGGAAGCCTTGCGGAGCTTCTTGAAGCTTGAGCCTTCCCAGAGAAGGAAAGGACCTCGCGAGGCTAGAGCCTCGCGGGGTGGGTCTTGGACTCAAATAGTGGGCCATCAGTCGGGCTGCTCCTTCTTCGCGTAGACGACTGGGCCGGTAGTAAATGGGCCTTGGTACCATGGTTCCATTGGACAGACAGTAGCCCCCGGGCCCACGGTACGCACCTTCCACGAGTGGAGCACGAAACGGTGTGGGTCGAAATGCCGCGGGACCCGACGAACTGCCGGGCTAGGAGGTGACGCATGGCAGCCGCGATGGGACAAGATGTACCCACTTCTCCCACGATGCCTCGGTAACTGCACGCCTGCCTTAATACTGCCGCGCGTGCTGGGCGACACCATCATTGCCTTCCTTCCTCTAACGCCTCCCTTGCGCTCTGCTCCTCGTCCCTTGTGCACACAGCGCCCGCTGCTTCCCTTCGCCGCCTCCTTCTCCGCCTCTATCGCTGCTTCCGCGCCGCCATGGCACCGATGAAGAGGGGTTCCGCCGCTGCCGGGGCACAGATGGAGTCGGTGCTGCTGCCCTCCACCATCAAGAATAAGGAGGGGTTGGCCAAGCTCGTCCCGCTGATGGCCAATGCTCACAATGAGCATGAGGCCACCAAGATCTGGCCGGGCTCGATGCCGGTCGCGGAACTGTCAGCGACGATGTTCTCATTCTTCTTCCTATCCATCTTCGGAGGCTGCTCCCTCCATTCTTGGATTTCTTCGGCACGGTGCTAGAGCACTACCAGATCCACATGCTCCATCTCCATCCCAACTCCATCTTCCTCCTCTCCACCTTCGCCTAACTCTGCGTGGGTTTTCTGGGGGTGATGCCCTCAGTGGCCCTCTTCCATACCTTCTACAGCATGAGGTGCAACCAGGAGTCGAGCGTGGGTTACACCTCCTTCCACATGGTGGACCGCATGTCGGAATGGCTCATTGAGATGATGCCGCTCAAGAAGGTGGAGAACCTCTGGGCATGCTGGATCTACATGGAGGTAGGCCAGTGCAGCCCTCTATTCGTGCCCCTTGCCGGACCCGCTGTGAAGAGCTCGGGCTGGGAGCACGCCAAGATGGAGGACGCCAAGCTCGGGCCCATCACCGCGAGGCTGCTGGAGCTCCGGCCGGGCGGTAGGACTCACGAGCGCCATGGTGGTGTGTGAGTTCATGCTCCGCCGCATCACCACCCTCCATAAGCGCACGCATCCTGCCTGGGAGTACTAGGGCCGCAAGAACCGGACCAGGCTGTGCGCCGACAGCCTGCAGGCGGCCGTGCTGGAGGCAGTCCTGCGGGTTCTCTTCGCTGGTGGTGTGATGGCAGAGTTGCTGGTTGGGGCGGAGCCTCTGTATGCCCGTGGTGACGGAGAGGAGCTCCGGGCCCAAATGCCAGCCTTCAACAAGTGGGGCTTGATCCTCGAAGGCTAGGAGGGGTCGCGCGACAACTCCGTCCTCGTGGTGCCCGATGTAGGGGACTCTGAGGAAGCTAGGACCTCCTCCGGCATCGACGCTGGTAGCAGCAAGGGGTGCATGTCGAGCAGCCTCCAGCTACCGCTAGGGGACAGTGAGGATGAAAACCTCCGCCCGTTCGTGGTCGCCCCCTCTAGGCGTGCAGAGGAGGAAGATGAGGAGGTGGTGGTGGTGGAAGACCCCCGCAAGGGGGAGGTTGAGGGGCCTCCGGGCCCCGGACGGAGATGGACCAGCCTGGCGGGTCTGGCGCTAGCTCCGGCAGGCCTCGCGGAGCACCCCGCGGAGGGTCAACAGCTGCTCCAGGTCCCTCCCCAAGAGGAAGCGTTGGGTCACCGCCGACAAGTAAGTTCTTTTGCATGTCTTTCTCTTTTTTCCGCTTGTCATGTTAGGAGCCGGAGGTTGAGTTGTTGGCTCCACAGGGCGCCCACGCCCAAGAAGCAGAGGGCCACCATGTCGGCGGTGCCCTCGCCCGTGGCGCCTACTGTGGGAGCCTCTTTGCCCCTGCCAGGCCCTGTGTTACATGAAGAAGTCACTTGCCATCCAAAGGCCAAGGCAGAGCACAACACGGAGGAGGAGGAGGAGCACGAGGTGCGTCCTGCCCCGCATGAAGACCTGCCTCCCCCAGCTGGGGAGGGATATGAGCCTCCAGGAAGGTGGAGACCGAGGCTGACCCTTGGGCTGGCTCCACGCCTGCCCGGGAGGATGACGCCCACCAAGGAGCTGCGGCGAGCGCCCTGCGCATGCCGCCGCAGCAGGGCGAGGAGAGGCCGTGCCTTGCCCCGAGGGTGCGGCAGGTGAAGCGTCCATTGCCAAGGGCAAGGTGCCTGTAGGGGAGGAGCCCCCCGCAGGGTCCTCGCGGGTCGTGACCTCGGAAGGCGGTGCTCATTAGCGCCCGTGCCTAGTGCTGCACCTAATTAGCTGCAGCACCCTGGTCAGGCGGGAGGGCTTCCAGAGCGACTGGGCCACACTCGACATGCTCGA
This sequence comes from Elymus sibiricus, assembly GCA_039707655.1. Classification (NCBI taxonomy): domain Eukaryota; kingdom Viridiplantae; phylum Streptophyta; class Magnoliopsida; order Poales; family Poaceae; genus Elymus; species Elymus sibiricus. Next base: position 312,229,874 of record CM077669.1, on the reverse strand, counting down.
GGCCGACCTCCGGGTTGAGGAGGCGCGCCTCGCTGCCGAGCGCCTAGGCCTTGCCGTCGGATGGTGCAAGCTATAGATGACTGTTAAGCTGGGACGCCGGCAAGACAAGGTCGCCAGGGAGAAATGGGACAAGGTCGCCCACGACGCCAAGGAGCTATGGGACAACATGTCCGTGAGGTGGATGCGGTCGTCTAGCTGCGCGAGGAGGCGAAGACCCATGCCCGGACGGCGGAGGAGCAGATCGCCCTGCGGGAGCAAGAGCTCCAAGCGCATGAGGCTGCGGCCATGACGCGTGAGCAGCACTATGCCGCCTGCGAGGAGGAGCTGGCCAAGAGGGAGGAGGCCCTCCTTGGCCGTGAGGGGGACCTCGCGATCGAGGAGCGCGAGCTCCTCAGAACCACCTCCAACCAGGAGGTGGAGCAGGAGCACCTGCACACGCTGGAGAGCCAGGTGTCTGCTGCCCACGCTACCTTCGAGGCAGAGCAAACCAAGGCCAACGAGCGCCTCGCCAAGAAGGAGGAGAAGATCGAGGCTGATGCTCAGGTGGTGAAGACGAGGAAGGAACTGTTGAGCAACCACCGTTGCAAGCTGGAGCAGCAGGAGTCAGGCTTCACGACCAAGCTTGAGGAGCTCCAGAAGGAGGTCGACGGGCTCAAGGCGCAGCTCCAAGAGGCCGACAGGGACCTCCAACTTGCCCGGAAGGGCAAGGAGGACGCTGAAGGGGAGCTGGTGTCGCTCCAAGCGCAAGTTGATGAGGCCTCTAAGGTCATCCAGAAGGCCAAGGACGAGGCAGCACAGGCACGGACGATGCAAACACAGTGCTCCAAGCTGCTCTGGGGGCTCGCTGCACACATTGGCGGGCCGCTCGGCTTCTTTTTTTAGGACGTCTCCGTGCTGCCCATTGCAGACTATGATGGCGGCTACCTTGAGTTCTTCACCAAGGTGGTGGATGCACTGGAGCAGAGGGTTTCCAAGAAGGACGCTGCCATCAAGGAAGGGGCTCGCGAGCTCCTGGACTAGGCGGTGACGTGCGTCTTCAGCAACCTTCTCCGCCATGATCCTGCCTTCGACCTTGCCTGCATCGCGGAGCCAGTGCCTGCCGAGCTCCAGAACACGCTCAGGAGGGAAGTGCGTGAGCACGTGGACTCCCTGGTCGAGCGGTTCGTGCAGGTCGAGCCTTCCGAGGAGAGCGGCAGCCTTGGTGAGGACCTCCCCGACGACGACAAAGACGGTGCCTCCTCTGCCTAAGGCTTTTATCTTTCTTTTCTTGCTGGACCATTTGCAAGGCCCCGCGGGGGCGTAAAGACAATTTGTTTTGTAACCGCCACTTCAAGTTTTAATTCCTTCCTATTTATCCTCTATTTTCTTATGAGATTCGTTTCCCTTTTTACATTTCCTTATTGCTCTGCGTCGCTTGGACCCAGCCCCCGAGCGTGCTATGACCGTCGATGGTATGTTGACGTGGTCCAACAAGCCAAGAGGCTATAGGGCTCCGCGGGGTGGTAAGGGCTCCTGAGGCGCGATGCTTAGAATGCCCCCACTTTGACGTGCAGGCGGCTCGTGCCAAGGAGGAAACAGAGATGCCCAACAAGATAACAAGGGAGAAAACCTCAAGAGGTTGTAATAGATTCGCAAAGTGTTGTGACTTAGCTTCCTTCGAAGCCCGATGCCTGGCGCGCAGTGACTTGCGGGGTAGATGCACGAGAGGCTTGGACCCGCGACACCTTCGGTGGTACTTGGCGCTACCGGCCATTGTAATTAGCTTCGTGAGGAAGTGCTCGTGAAGTTCCTTGAGCCTTTATACCTACGACAGTAACACACCAACAAATGGTCGAGCCGTGCGTGCTCGCTAATTCACTTGTGGGTGTCACGCGAGGAGAAAAGCCACCAAGGACCTTGGTGAGGTGATGTGCACGGGAGCAGACCCGTGTCACACCCTGTGTTTTGCCTCTCCTAACTAAGTTAACATAGCTCAAAAATTAGGACCAACAAAAACTTTTTCTGTATGATGTGATGCTTGAATTGATTGCTATTTGCTTCCTTGTTTGATTGTGTTTTAAACCACAAAGAGTCTCCTTCTCTCAGAACTCATCTCCTAGCTCCAAAACTTTGCCCAATGATCATGCCATGTGTATAGGACATAAAACTATTTTTACAAAATATTATTTTGGCCAAAAAGCATTTATTGAAACTAGGTTTTCCAAAACCTCTGAATTGAGGTTTGTACTACAAGTCCTCAAATTGGGTGGCTTGTTTTGCCCGAAAGACATTATTTGGAACCTATTATATATAAGACTTCCCAAAACCACCAAATATTATTTTTAAAGATTATTTTCCTATTTTATTTAAAGGCTTTTTCTTAAGGCCAGAAATGGTATTTTATAAGGAAAATTTATTTTTATACATTTAAAATATTTGAGAAAATTTAGGGAAACTCAGTGGACATATATTTTCCATATATAAGAATTTCAACACATGGTCATGTTCAAAATATTGGACAAAACCCTTTAAAACGCTTTTTGGATATTTCAAGTATTTGAAATATTTCTATAAGAAATATTCTCAAATAAATCCAGGAAAATTCTAACAAGTCACACATGCCTAATGTGATGATCTTGCAAAGTTTCATTCCAATCCAAATAGTTTTGGTTCACAAAACTACCCCAAAACCCTCTCTGTCCAGATTCAAATTTGAGCAACTTTGCATTGTCATATTTCTCCAATTAATCCCAAAAATTGTGGTCATGCTCTAATCACCAAATGATACCCCCACACCAAGTGGTGCATCAAGGAGAAAAGTTTTGCATGACTAGATCTACAGAAACCTGATTATGTTGATTTCTAGGGTTTGCCAAAGTTACACTGGCAACTTTCTTCAAATGAGTTCAAAATTCGTAATCAACATCATTCTTACCTATCATTAAATCCTGTTAAGTTTCATAGCAATTAGAACCATTTAGCTATCTCAAACTTGCATCAAACACCTTATGGTTATTTCTAAAAGTTACTGTTTTCACCACTTCTGCTGCTTCCCTTGATCCCAAAACTTTACCACATCACCTCCTAGTGCCCACTTAGCCCTAGTAAACCTTGCATGGCCACAGCTCCATTATTGCAGGGGTAAAACCTCCATTCCCCTTCTGGACAGCAATTCCTTCTCTTTCTCCCCACTTCCCTTCTCTCCTAAGAAACCCTCGCGCATCCAAGGGCATTCCCACATTATTTACTCACCCCTAGACCCTTTGGACACACGTGGACATGACCATGGCACAAGATACATGCCATGGCATGCCAAAAGCGCGCTCCAGAGCGTGCTATAGTGCGCATCCGCACTGTAGCCGGCGCCCATTCCCACCTCCCGACCACCTCGCGCTTCCCCCAGTCGCCGGCATGCTCCCCTTGACGTCCACATCACGCTAAGCCCCTGACCCCCGTCCTCTCTCTCTCTCTGTCGGGCATGCTCCCTTCCACCCGATCCCGCCAATGGCCATGGTGTAATGCCCAAGATGTGGTCCTATACTTATTTTGGCTCGAGGGCCTCGACAGGGATAGAACCTCATCTCGTCATTTTGCAAGAATGGATATAGTTACAAGTACATGTAAAGAGGAGGTGAGTATATGGAATTGGCTTACACTCGCCACAAGCTAAATCATGATCACATCAATACATTCAGTCACCATACAGAAGAGCAGGGTCCGACTACGGACTAAATCAAACGATAAAAGCGACATCCATCCTTGTTATCCCAGGCTACCGGCATGGAACCCATCCTATGATTGATAATGAAGAAGAATCCAAATCACACAAGCATTGCTCTCACATCAAAGCATCGCATTACCTGTACCTGCAACTGTTGTTGTAGTAATTTGTGAGCCACAAGGACTCAACAATCTCATTTCCAAGGGTATCAAGACTAGCAAAGCTTAATAGGTGAGGTATGGTTAAGTGGTGAGGCTGCAGCAAGCACTAAGCATTTATTTGAGTGGCTAGCTTACGAGTACAAGAATAAGACGGGTGATGTGCGCATAAACGGATGTGAACAAGTAATGATCACTAAGTGATCTTGAACACCTACTTACGAGTCAAACATAACCCCACCGTGTTCTCTCTTGGTTCAGAACTCACTAGTAGAGACAGTCACGGTTACGCACACGGTTGGTGTACTTTATTTGAGTTTACTTTAAGTTTTCTATGACCGGATGTTAAACAAATTTCCAAGTTGCCACATAACCGCGGGCACGGCTTCTCGAAAAGATTTAACCCTGCAGGGGTGCTCCAACTCATCCATCTAGAACTAACCACACGCTACGTGGAAAACCTAAAAGCACAACTTATCCCTAGGTGGTTTTGGTAATTAATAACAACATATACCTCATTGGACTCATGTTTCCACTAAGTATATTTCAGGAAAAGTTCAATGATATGATGATGCAAGGAATAAGATTGGCCAAGCTACAAGAAAGAGGACTCTACATTTTACTTTGTGAGAAATCACTTTGAGTCCATAGGAAAGCCAGTACTATCAAAATGGGGTAAGGTATTAATGGTGAATGAAATGCTCAAGTGATCGAGTGATAGCCACCAAAAACATTCACAAAACTCTCCCACAAATATTATGTCCAAAGCCTAACATGCAAAATCGGTGCCACCAACATTTCCCACTCGGCCCTACCGATTTTCATCTCAGACAGAAACCCTTGCCAAACCCCATTCTCGGTACCACCAAGTTGCATTTCGGTGCCACCGAAAACGGTGACCAACTCTCGAGTATCTCATTTTCAAGAATAGGAATTTCTGAGTTTTGAAAATCGGTGCCACCGAGTTCTGGAAACTGCCTAGGTGAACCTTGTCGGTACCACCGAGAATTCTATATCGGTTCCACCAAGATTCGTAAAGTTGCCACATTTTGAACACTTCGGTGCCACCGAGTTTTCACTTCAGTTTCACCGAGTTGGTCAATAATGGTGTAACGGTTGGATTTTTGGAGAAGCCTATATATACCCCTCCACCACATCCCACTCGAAAGAGAAGCACTCAGAACAGTTCCACACTTCCCATATCCAAAATTCTGAGAGAGAACCACCTACCCTTGTGTTGAGGTCAAGATCACCCACTTCAACCATATGGATCTTGATTTCTAGCCTCCCCAAGTTGCTTTCCATCCAATCAATCTGTTCTACCCAAGCCAAATCTATGAGAGAGTGATTGTGTGTTGAGGAGACTATCATTTGAGACACAAGAGCAAGGAGTTCATCGTTACTATCGAGCCTATTACCTTTTGGAGGATGGTGCCTCGTAGATTGGTTAGGTGTCGCTTGGGAACCTCCTACTTTGTGTTGTGGAGTGAACCAAGAAGTTTGTACGAGCAAGGATATCGCCTACTTCGTGAAGATCTACCCATAGTGAGGCTAGTCCTTCGAGGACGGAAGCCGGTATGGAATAGTCAAGGTTGCTACTTCGTGGACCCTTATGGGTGGAGCCCTCCGTGGACTCTCGCGACCGCTACCCTCCGTGGGTTGAAGACTCCATAAACATGGATGTACGATAGCGCCACCTATCGGAACCATGGGAAAAATCTTTGTGTCTACAATTGCGTTTGATCTTCCTACCCTACCCTTTACTACATGTCCTTGTCTTTACTTTCCGCTGCAATACTCTTAGACATGCATGTGTAGGGTGTACTTGACTTGCTACAATTGCTAAAATCTGCCCACAACTAAAACTGGGAAAATGATAGATTTTTATTTGGTCAAGTAGTCTAATCACCCCCCCCCCCCTCTAGACATACTTTCGATCCTACAAGTGGTATCAGAGCTTTGGGCTCCATTGCATTGGTTTCACAACCTAGGAGAGTATGGCATCTAGTGAGGGAAGTTACCAACATAGAGGTCCGTACTTTGATGGTACTAATTTTGCTAGTTCGAAGCATAAGATGAAAATGCATATTCTTGGTCATAACCCCGCCGTTTGGGTTGTTGTTCGTGTTGGCTTGCAAGGTGAATTCTTTGGTGATGGAAAGGAACTGGTTCATGAAGCAACCGCGGACGAATTAAAGATGTTGCAATAAAATACTCAAGCATGTGACATTCTATTCAACTGCCTATGCCCCGAAGAATTCAACAAAATCATCCGTCTTGAGAATGCCAAGGAAATTTGGGACACTTTGGTTGATATGCACGAAGGTATCGATTCCGTCAGAGAATCTAAGTTGGATGTGCTTCAAAGTCAACTTGACAAGTTCAAGATGAAGGATGGTGAAGGAGTCGCGGAGATGTACTCTAGGCTTGCTCTCAGCACCAATGAGATTGCCGGCTTAGGAAGCGAAGAAATGACCGACAAATTCATCATCAAGAAGATATTTAGAGCTTTGGATGGAAAGTATGACACCGTGTGCACATTAATCTAAATGATGCCAAACTACAAGGATCTCAAGCCTACGGAAGTCATTGGAAAGATTATTGCTCATGAAATGTCTCTCAAAGACAAACAAGAGCTTCACAACAAGTCAAGCGGTTCTTACAAAGCCTCAAGTGATGCTCCCGCTTCCTAAAGCGACAACCTTGTAACCAATGAAGAGATAAGCCTCATGGTCAAGAAATTCAACAATTTCTACAAGAATAGAGGGAAAGAGAGAAGCTCCAACTCAAGATATGAAGAGAAGCGTTCATCTAGTCGTTACCAGAATATTTGCAATTGTGGAAGGCCCAGACACTACTCCAATGAGTGCACGCCCCCCACAAGAGAAGAGAAGAGTCACCTAGAAGAAAAAGCTCAAGAGATGAGTCACCTCGAAGAGAAAGGAGGAGTAGAGATGATCATTGTGACATCCCCAGATTACTAACAGTAGTTATGCCAATTAATCATGCCAAGTCATCTTCATTAAGCCTTATAAAAGCAATTAGAGAATAATCCAAATTCAATTCAAATTTAAAACAAAGTCAAAACTAAAAGTTATCCAAACAGTAGAACTAAATAGTTCATAATTTTGCAAATAATCCATAAGCAATTATAAAAATAAGATCAACATTTATGGAAATATTTAAGTGACTCTAGCAACCAAAAAACAGTAGCTAAAACAATTAATTAAATGCCTTTTATAAATTATAAAATATTAAAATAAATTATATAGATGCCAAAGTTATTGTGGCAGTGGTATAATTAGCAACGCTAATTTAGGTGCTAATTATATATTTTGTAAAACTAAAATAATTTGGAAACTAGAATAAAACAATAAAATGGAAATTAGAGGAAACAGAAAATAGGAAATAAAAATAAAAAGGAAAGTCCCCTAGCCCAACTGGACCAACCGACCCAGCCGCCCCCCACTACATAGCCCCCCCTCCCCTGGAAAACCCTAGCCGATCCCCCACTCCCCCCTCGCCTCCTCTCTCTCCCGCGCGCTGCCGTCGCCTGTCGCCGACGTCGTCGACGCCGCCTCGCCTCCTCGAGCTCTTCCCCGACCGGCTTCCACGAGCCTCGCCGCCCCTACCCCTGCACCGGAGGGTGAGGACCCCGTTTCTCCCTTCGTCCGCGCCACTCGCCGTTGCCGTCTCTGTCGCCGTAGGACGCCACCACCGACGCGCCCGGACCTCTCCGTCCACTCCCGCACGCCTATGCTTGCTCCTAACCGCCCCTCCTCCCCGCGAGCGCTCCCTCACGCGTGGACTCGCCTGCTGCTCGCCCACCGCGCTCCCATGCTGCTGCCGCTGCTGTACTGCGCCCGCGCCGTGCCCTACAGCTCCCGTGCGCGCTCGCGCGCCCGGCCCGCGCCCTGGGCTCCCCTGCCAGCGCCCACGCGCGCGCGCTCGGCCGCCTCTGGCTGTGCCCTGGCCTTGCCCCCGCTCGCGCCGCTCGCTACTGCCGCTGCTCGCCCTTGCCGCCCCCTGCTGCCTGCTACTGCTCGCCTAGCTGCTGCTGCTTCGCTGCCGTGGCTGCTCCTGTTGCTGCTGCGCTGCTTCTGTCGCGGCTACTGCTTGTACTGCTGCTGCATGTACTGCCGCCGCGGGCCCGCGCCACCTCCACCTGCTTCTGCTCTGGCTGCTGCTCGCGGCCGCGCCCGCTCGTCCCCTGCTGCAGCTCGGCATGCGGCCGTGGCTCTGCTTGCAGCTGGCCGCCGCTGCAATTCTGCTGCAGCACTGCTACAGTAACTGAATGTTACTGTAGCAGTAGCTAGCTTTGCTACTGCTACATTGTTTAACCCTCTGGACAGCCCCTGAATAGCAACTAAACGAAAGTTAATATGAGTAAAATTCATATGGGCAGGTAGTACACTTGACAAGGTTCAAAACATTCCATTGGACCAAGTTCAAAAGATGTAAGGATTAAATGCAATGAAAATGACAAAAGTCTATATTCTATTAGCAGAAAAGACTGAAAACAGAGTTATTGTGGTAGCTACTTTAGAGCAGAAAATAAGCAAGTTACAGGGATCTAACCGAGATACAATTGATACCATCTTGTAGATCATAGGAAAGTGATCAATATTGATATAAGGCACTAATCCGTAGGATGGACAGGACGATAGTTATAGCCTTTGGAAAACAGCTAAGTGATGTTTAAAAAACTGAGCAATTCTCAGACTTAGCCAATTTTCAGGAAATTCCAGAATATTGTTTAAAACTTCAGAAATTCATAGAAAATAATCCGTAACTCGGATGGAAAAACTTTATACATCAAAGTTGATCAGAAAAACGAGACGGATCCGATGGTGCCCTCTGTGCAGCTGTCACATGCCTCTAACACTGCAAACCTGTAACCTCCCCCCTCCGGATCGCCTATCCGATAGTTGCCCAAGATGGGAAAATATCACAGATATTTTCCCGCTCCGTCTGTAACGTGTAGCACTGCGTTAGGGCACCCTAGCACAGCCTGTTGTCATGCCAAGCATCTGTGTGCATTTGTCTGCTTTGTATTTACTGTTTCTTCCCCCTCTTCTCTCCGGTAGACTTCGAGACCGATGCTGCCACTGTGATCGACTACGTCCCCGACGACCCGTCCTTTTCAGCAGAGCAACCAGGCAAGCAAACCCCCCTTGACGCATGCCTAAATCACCTATTCCTTCTCCCTCCTGCTTGCATTAGAAAATTGCTGCTACTTTGCTTTATCCTATTCTGATGCATAGCCTGTTTATTGTAACTTTTGTTGATACTTTACCTGATATCCTAAATGCTTAGTATAGGTTGGATGAAAACCATCTGTGGCCCCCTTCCTTGTACTAGTTGGCCCGCTTAGATACTAGTGCCCCGATCGATGTGATCGTCGGGCTGAGACCAGCACAGCACCACACACCCCCTTAGTTGCTCGACTCTGCAGAATTAACATCGAGTGACGAGGGTGATACCTCTTAACTCACTCCCGATGATGCCTCTGTAGTATAGCTAGTCGGACGTGGATTACCGAGGGTGATTCCTCTCCCTCCACCTCCGGAGAAGCTTCTGTCGTGCAACCCCTCAAGTGTGAACCATCGAGGGTGATTCCTCCTGGTTCTTCTTGACGGAATACATCGAGTAGGAATCCATCGAGGGTGATTCCTCGGGTTCCCCTTGATGTGATGAACACACGGATACTTTACTTTTACTACAGTCCCCGGGTAAAGTCGGGTCGACCCCGAGGGGTACCCGCGAGAGTTGTGAAGTCGGGTTGACCTGGAGGGTACCCGCGAGATAAATACGAGGCGCGGCCGGGCAGGCAGAGACCGCCCTAGAGAGGGATGGGCTTGGCCCTTGTTGCACTTCCTCGAGACGGGACGACAGGAGTACTGATCGTCACCGCGAGCTCCTAATAATGCGCTAACGGATTTGGGTATTGATCTGAGTGGGTCGTCGTGCCCTATACGCACTACCACCACGTGGGATAATGGTTATGGGACCCTCTACGCCGTATGTATCAGCTGAAAGCTTTGTCAGACGTCCAGTTCAGCCTTGTGGCACGGCAGGATCGGTGCCATCCATGACAGAGGTGGTGCCTGGATCTAACCCTGCGCACAACGACCCGGAGTGCAAAGGGCGACGGGCCCAGGACCCCTGAGCACTTAGGATGTAGACCGGCGGGGACCTCTCTGCTGAGCTCTAGGTAGGGCTGCGGTGTGTCGATCAGCCGAGGCCGGGCATGACCCGGAAAAGTGTGTCCGGCCAGAGTTAATCGAGCGTGTTGGGTAACAATAGTGCACCCCTGCAGGGAAGTTATCTATTCGAATAGTCGTGTCCACGGTAACAGGACGCTCAGTGTTGTATCCCGATCTATTATTACTTGAACTGGATACATGTTAAATAATTATAAGCTTCGGGATCGCTTTCTCACAGGGAGTCGAGGAAGGATCTCTAGGCTTTGCTTCCACATGCTTGTTAATTAATAATATGATAACCTGTACTCTTCTTATGCTGCAAGACCCTGAAGATGCTAGTCTTCGATAGGCTAGGCCTTTCTCTCTATTCTGGCTTTGCTGCTATATAGTCCACAGATACAGCCTCTCCACTTGATACCAATGCATAATTAGCATAGATCTGATGTCAGTCTTGCGAGTACTTTGGATGAGTACTCACGGTTGCTCTGCTATTCTTTTCCCCATACCCTTTTGATGATACATCAGACGTCGAAGCCCAGGAGCAGGAGATCCCCGGAGGAGTCTACTACGACGTGGAGATCCCCGACGACCAGGAGTAGTTTAGGAGGCTCCCAGGCAGGAGGCCTTGCCTCTTTCGATCAGAGCTGTTGTTTGTTTTCGCCTTCTTAAGGCATCTTGTTTAACCTTGTGTCTGTACTCAGATACTTTTGCTTCCGCTGATGCTGGTATGACCGCGAGCTTTTGTATTCGAGCCCTCGAGGCCCCTGGCTTGTAATATAAAGCTTGTATTATTTTATGTTGTGTTTAGAGTTGTGTTGTGATATCTTCAAGTGAGTCCCTAGGCTTGATCGTGTGCATTTGCGTGTATGATTAGTGCACGGTTAAGTCGGGGGCGTCACAGGTTGGTATCAGAGCCTAATGCCTGTAGGAAGCCCCTTTCCAACTCCTTGGCCGAAGTTGAGTCTAGACTTTGAAAACTATTTTACTAACATGGCTGTGTGGCTTACAGGCCCACGTCGCCAATGGGTGGTATTAGGATCTTTTATTCCTCTTCCTTACTCCGGGACTCTGAATTCTCTTCTATTCGGGTTAAATGATTTTGCTAACTCTAACATTTGGTTCTCGTAATCACATCCACCCGGAGAGCTGGATTGTCCGCAATTATTCCTTTTCCATTGGTCTGTTTAATCTGATCATCACATTTTCCTTTCCATTGGTCTGTTTAACCTTTCTTGTAATCTGGCTTTATCTGAGCAGTGATAATTCCCTGCTTAAGTCAACCCCCCCAAATAAAACCTTGTCACTATTGATGATGACATTCCGGTAACCACCGATGGACGAGAACATTGCCTATTGATCCGCCTCATTTTAACGAGCAGGAAAATTGTTCTCTTCGTCCCTTGCCCTTGGTACCGACGTTTTTGCCAACATAGCTGACAGATTGTCCTCTGATTCAGCTTGCAGTCGTGACCTTGCAAAATGTCACTGCCTTCCCACTCTTAAACGACACCCACCACAGTTCCACAGGATCGAAACCTGACTCTCCTATACATCCTGGATCCCAAAGATACCCCTTGCTCCACTTCTTAAATCTCGGGATGAGATTTCTTGTAGTGGGGGAGATTTGTGACATCCCCAGATTACTAACTGTAGTTATGCCAATTAATCATGGCAAGTCATCGTCATTAAGCCTTATAAAAGCAATTAGAGAATAATCCAAATTCAATTCAAATTTTAAACAAAGTCAAAACTAAAAGTTATCCAAACAGTAGAACTAAATAGTTCATAATTTTGCAAATAATCCATAAGCAATTATAAAAATAAGATCAACATTTATGGAAATATTTAAGTGACTCTAGCAACCAAAAAATAGTAGCTAAAACAATTAATTAAATGCCTTTTATAAATTATAAAATATTAAACTAAATTATATAGATGCCAAAGTTATTGTGGCAGTGGTATAATTAGCAACGCTAATTTAGGTGCTAATTATATATTTTGTAAAACTAAAATAATTTGGAAACTAGAATAAAACAATAAAATGGAAATTAGAGGAAACAGAAAATAGGAAATAAAAATAAAAAGGAAAGTCCCCTGGCCCAACTGGACCAACCGGCCTAGCCGCCCCCCACTACATAGCCCCCCCTCCCCTGGAAAACCCTAGCCGATCCCCCACTCCCCCCTCGCCTCCTCTCTCTCCCGCGCGCCGCCGTCGCCTGTCGCCGACGTCGTCGACGCCGCCTCGCCTCCTCGAGCTCTTCCCCGACCGGCTTCCACGAGCCTCGCCACCCGTACCCCTGCACCGGAGGGTGAGGACCCCGTTTCTCCCTTCGTCCGCCCCGCTCGCCGTTGCCGTCTCTGTCGTCGTAGGACTCCACCACCGACGCGCCCGGACCTCTTCGTCCGCTCCCGCGCGCCTATGCTCGCTCCTAACCACCCCTCCTCCCCGCGAGCGCTCCCTCGCGCGTGGCCTCGCCTGCTGCTCGCCTGCCGCGCTCCCATGCTGCTACCGCTGTTGTACCGCGCCCGCGCCGTGCCCTGCAGCTCCCGTGCGCGCTCGCGCGCCCGGCCCGCGCCCTGGGCTCCCCTGCCAACGCCCACGCACGCGCGCTCAGCCGCCTCTGGCTGCGCCCTGGCCTTGCCCCCGCTCGCGCCGCTCGCTACTGCCGCTGCTCGCCCTCGCCGCCCCCTGCTGCCTGCTACTGCTCGCCTAGCTGCTGCTGCTCCGCTGCCGTGGCTGCTCCTGTTGCTGCTGCGCTGCTTCTGTCGCGGCTGCTGCTTGTACTGCTGCTGCATGTACTGCCACCGCGGGCCCACGCCGCCTCCACCTGCTTCTGCTCTGGCTGCTGCTCGCGGCCGCGCCCGCTCGTCCCCTGCTGCAGCTCGGCGTGCGGCCGTGGCTCTGCTTGCAGCTGGCCGCCGCTGCAATTCTGCTGCGGCACTGCTACAGTAACTGAATGTTACTGTAGCAGTAGCTAGCTTTGCTGCTGCTACGTTGTTTAACCCTCTGGACAGCCCCTGAACAGCAACTAAATGAAAGTTAATATGAGTAAAATTCATATGGGCAGGTAGTACACTTGACAAGGTTCAAAACATTCCATTGGACCAAGTTCAAAAGATGTAAGGATTAAATGCAATGAAAATGACAAAAGTCTATATTCTATTAGCAGAAAAGACTGAAAACAGAGTTATTGTGGTAGCTACTTTAGAGCAGAAAATAAGCAAGTTACAGGGATCTAACCGAGATACAATTGATACCATCTTGTTGATCATAGGAAAGTGATCAATATTGATATAAGGCACTAATCCATAGGATGGACAGGACGATAGTTATAGCCTTTGGAAAACAGCTAAGTGATGTTTAAAAAACTGAGCAATTCTCAGACTTAGCCAATTTTCAGGAAATTCCAGAATATTGTTTAAAACTTCGGAAATTCGTAGAAAATAATCCGTAACTCGGATGGAAAAACTTTATACATCAAAGTTGATCAGAAAAACGAGACGGATCCGATGGTGCCCTCTGTGCAGCTGTCACATGCCTCTAACACTGCAAACCTGTAACCTCCCTCCTCCGGATCGCCTATCCGATAATTGCCCAAGCCGTTTCTCGCTCCGTCTGTAACGACCGCGTTAGGGCACCCTAGCACAGCCTGTTGTCATGCCAAGCATCTGTGTGCATTTGTCTGCTTTGTATTTACTGTTTCTTCCCCCTCTTCTCTCCGGTAGACTTCGAGACCGATGCTGCCACTGTGATCGACTACGTCCCCGACGACCCGTCCTTTTCAGCAGAGCAACCAGGCAAGCAAACCCCCCTTGACGCATGCCTAAATCACCTATTCCTTCTCCCTCCTTCTTGCATTAGAAAATTGCTGCTACTTTGCTTTATCCTATTCTGATGCATAGCCTGTTTATTGTAACTTTTGTTGATACTTTACCTGATATCCTAAATGCTTAGTATAGGTTGGATGAAAACCATCTGTGGCACCCTTCCTTGTACTAGTGCCCCGATCGATGTGATCGTCGGGCTGAGACCAGCACAGCTCCACACACCCCCTTAGTTGCTCGACTCTGCAGAATTAACATCGAGTGACGAGGGTGATACCTCTTAACTCACTCCCGATGATGCCTCTGTAGTATAGCTAGTCGGACATGGATTACCGAGGGTGATTCCTCTCCCTCCACCTCCGGAGAAGCTTCTGTCGTGCAACCCCTCAAGTGTGAACCATCGAGGGTGATTCCTCCTGGTTCTCCTTGACGGAATACATCGAGTAGGAATCCATCGAGGGTGATTCCTCGGGTTCCCCTTGATGTGATGAACACACGGATACTTTACTTTTACTACAGTCCCCGGGTAAAGTCGGGTCGACCCCGAGGGGTACCCGCGAGAGTTGTGAAGTCGGGTTGACCTGGAGGGTACCCGCGAGATAAATACGAGGCGCGGCCGGGCAGGCAGAGACCGCCCTAGAGAGGGATGGGCTTGGCCCTTGTTGCACTTCCTCGAGACGGGACGACAGGAGTACTGATCGTCAACGCGAGCTCCTAATAATGCGCTAACGGATTTGGGTATTGATCTGAGTGGGTCGTCGTGCCCTATACGCACTACCACCACGTGGGATAATGGTTATGGGACCCTCTACGCCGTATGTATCAGCCGAAAGCTTTGTCAGACGTCCAGTTCAGCCTTGTGGCACGGCAGGATCGGCGCCATCCATGACAGAGGTGGTGCCTGGATCTAACCCTACGCACAACGACCCGGAGTGCAAAGGGCGACGGGCCCAGGACCCCTGAGCACTTAGGATGTAGACCGGCGGGGACCTCTCTGCTGAGCTCTAGGTAGGGCTGCGGTGTGTCGATCAGCCGAGGCCGGGCATGACCCGGAAAAGTGTGTCCGGCCAGAGTTAATCGAACGTGTTGGGTAACAGTAGTGCACCCCTGCAGGGAAGTTATCTATTCGAATAGCCGTGTCCACGGTAACAGGACGCTCAGTGTTGTATCCCGATCTATTATTACTTGAACTGGATACATGTTAAATAATTATAAGCTTCGGGATCGCTTTCTCGCAGGGAGTCGAGGAAGGATCTCTAGGCTTTGCTTCCACATGCTTGTTAATTAATAATATGATAACCTGTACTCTTCTTATGCTGCAAGACCCTGAAGATGCTAGTCTTCGATAGGCTAGGCCTTTCTCTCTATTCTGGCTTTGCTGCTATATAGTCCACAGATACAGCCTCTCCACTTGATACCAATGCATAATTAGCATAGATCTGATGTCAGTCTTGCGAGTACTTTGGATGAGTACTCATGGTTGCTCTGTTATTCTTTTCCCCATACCCTTTTGATGATACATCAGACGTCGAAGCCCAGGAGCAGGAGATCCCCGGAGGAGTCTACTACGACGTGGAGATCCCCGACGACCAGGAGTAGTTTAGGAGGCTCCCAGGCAGGAGGCCTTGCCTCTTTCGATCAGAGCTGTTGTTTGTTTTCGCCTTCTTAAGGCATCTTGTTTAACCTTGTGTCTGTACTCAGATACTTTTGCTTCCGCTGATGCTGGTATGACCGCGAGCTTTTGTATTCGAGCCCTCGAGACCCCTGGCTTGTAATATAAACCTTGTATTATTTTATGTTGTGTTTAGAGTTGTGTTGTGATATCTTCAAGTGAGTCCCTAGGCTTGATCGTGTGCATTTGTGTGTATGATTAGTGCACGATTAAGTCGGGGGCGTCACAATCATTATGAACGAAGACCCTCAAGGAGAACTAGGGACTCGGAGAAGAAGGACAAGTACATCAAGAGCTACACAAGAAGAAGACATCAAGATCATGTTCGTGAATGGGTCTCCGGCTCCGAATCCGACTACCACTCCGAGAGAAGCTATCACTGTGACTCCGAATATAGTCAAGATGATGGTGTTGCCGGAATTGCACTAGTAACCTCTCACTCCTACGACATATTTGATTCACTAAATGAAGGGAGTGGAAGTTGCTTCATGGCTAAAGGCCCCAAAGTATCACACCCCGAATACTTTGACTTCGATAGTGATGAGGATGACTTACTTGGAGAAGATGACTTGCTATGTGATAAAACTAGTGATATTAGTCAAAATGTGCTAGATAATGATCATGTTAATCAAGATAAGTCATGTGATGATCATAAGATGGAAATAGAACGACTAACTAAAGAATTGAACACTCTTAAGTTAGCTCATGAATCTATTTTAGAAGATCATAGAGAGCTTGTAAGAACTTATGAGAAGCTACGCTTCGAGAAGCTCAACTTGGAGCAAGAGCATGAGTTTCTTAAAGCGATCAATGACGATCTCCAAAAGAAGACTTCTTCTTATCTAGCCAAACGACTACTCTTGTCTACATTCATGCCACAAGTTAAGACTAAGCAATCTAGTAACAAAGGCAAGAAAGGTTCTTCAACTAGTAGCAATAAAAATGATAAATCAAATAATATTGCTTCTAGTAGTTCTATTGATTCCACTAATGATTCTCTTAGCCAAGTTACACTTGAGCAAGAAAATGATCTATTGAAAGGGATTAAAGAAAAGGGTATCTACAAGAGTCTTGCCGGATGTAAGCAATTCGAGGAGATTGTACGCAAGCATGGAAGATACCGCAAGAACCGTGGTGTTGGATACTTCAACGCAAATGGAGTTGAATGGGAAGAGGGTCAATACCCCAATCTGAAATTTGTTCCTCAAAAGGAAAAGTATGAACATACTCTCCCCAAGGGAACAAAAGCTCAAGATGACCTTCCACCACAAGACCACAAGCTCAAGGGCAATGACAAGCTTCAAGAGGAGATTGACTCATATGAAGATGAATCTCAAGCCATGGTCAAGTGGGTTCCCAAGGCTTCTACAAGCTCAACTTCTACAAGTGCTACTTCAACTCCAAGGATTCCCATCAAGTTGATGTGGATCCCAAAGAAGAAGGACTAGAGAAGTTCTTGAGGGGTGACTCCACCAATGAAATTCACTCACATTCATTATTGGCAAGGACTAGTTGCAATCAACATCAACATTATGCAATAGTTCAAGGAGTCACACATTCCCTCAAAGGTAAGCAAAGGACAAGGTAATAAAAGAATCAATGGACATCATCATGTATGCATTGCACTCCGTGTCCATAGATATCCTTGTATTTGTCTCTTGTGTGTGGAACTAACCCATGTAGGTGAGAAGGGTAAGAAACAACAAGGATGCTCCCAAATCAAGATGATCTTAATCAACTTTGAGCGTCCACCACTACTTCACCTACATGAAGTCTTCATCGACAAAACCCAAGGTTAGTTTATCCCTCTTAGGGGGGATGTCACATCAAGGGGGAGCTTTACTCTAAGACTTGAGTTAAAGCATGACTTAAAGATGTGAACACATTAAATGCTTTATGTAAAAGTGGAAACCCCACTTGTGCTAATACGATGAGTATGACCTATGATCAACTACTCTTACTTGGATCCTAAGTCAATATACTTGTATATAGATGACTCCGTCATCGCCCAAGTACTTGGTAGATACTAGAGTGGTTTTGCATGTTTGCCATGTTTCATTTGACATTCTATTGTGTGAGCATGTTGATACGCATATCTTTTCTCATTCGAGGATATCCAATTGTTGTTATTTGGCTTTCATTTTAAAATTTGGCCAATTGGATGTACAAGAATGCCTAGGACCCCTCTCTAGCTATCTATGCTTTCAAATCTCAAGTTCTATTCATGCTACATCACAAAACTTGAACAAGCACTTCTCGAACCCTCTGTGTGAGGAGCACTAGGAGTACCGTGTCGACAAGAGCTGCATTCTAAAACCTCTCATGTGCATCTCGGTGAAACCAACCCCCAAAAAAACTCGGTTCCACCGAAACACTGAGGTTGATCTAGGTTTTTGCCTCGGTAACACCGATTCCATATTCTCGGTTACACCGAGTTTCCCTATCACCTGACAGTTCAGGAACTCGGTGGCACCGATAATTTTGAACCGGTGTCATCGAGAGTGAAGGGTATTTAACCTGGCGGACCTGACCTTTGAAAATACTCCTTCAAACGTTTGGCCTCCCCAACCATAATCTGCCGCTCCCGACCCCCTGGTCGTCGCCTTTGCGTCCCCATGCACCTCTGCCATTGGGACTCGCCGCCGTGGATGGAATCTTCACCGCCGTCTTCGCCGTAGCAGATCTTCACCGAGTTAGGGTGAGAATCCGACCCCCTCCTGTGCTCCTCGATCTAATTCTTGCACATTAGGGTAGATTTATCGATAAACCACAGTTTGCAATCTTCCTATCCCACCAGAAATCTCATTAGAATAGTGAACGAGAAAAATTTAGGTTTAGCCGTCCGCCAAACGCATCTCGGTGACACCGAGTCACAAAAATCGGTTCTACCGATTTTGTTTCTAGGGTTCCTGAGAATGTTCTCGGTGACACCGAAGTGACTGCCAAGTTTCTGTAAAAAGACCATATGTCTCGTTAGATCCAAAAATCTTGACTCAGTGGTTCCGAAATTCATTTTGCAGAGAGCTAAAACTAAGATTTTCTTTGTTCAAACTTTGAAAAATCTCTGTGTTTTGTGATGCTCAATCTTTCTACTCTTCTATACTCTATTCACACGGATAGCATGTCAGGTTTAGATGACAGTCAGAATGACATCAGAGAGCCCAGTGTTGATGCAGATCCAAGCACTAGTCCAGATGCTAGTTCTTCTTCTTCAGAAGAACCAGGCACCCCAAGTTCTCATGGGTTGCCCAAGGCTGCTACAAGAGCCAGGAGGAAGCTGAACCCAGATGAGGAGGACTCTGATTTTGTGCCAGGGGAGGTTCTTGCTAAGCAAAAGCAAGACAAAGTAGAGAAGGCTACAAAGAAGTCTGCAACTGAGGCCACCTCATCTAGGAGGCCAGTGAGAAAAGAGTATGCCATTTCTGAAGCTATGAGGGCACCAGAGAGTGCTAGGGCAACCAAGTCTGTTGAACCAGCAAAGAGCTCTATGCCCAAGAAGGTAGCTGAGAAGAAAAGGAGCAGAAAGAGGAGTGTACATGTTCTTGGAAGACCTACTTCTATGTATGAAGATCCAGAAGAAGCTGAGGAGGAAGAGCCAGCTCCCAAGGCTCCTCCCAAGAAGAAGAAGAAGCTTCTAGCTGATGCTATGCCCAAGCAAGCTCCTTCTAAGAGCAAACTTGTTTACAAAGGGGGGGGGGAAGTTATAGATCATAGGGCTTCGGGAGAGAGAGAGAGAGAGAGAGAGAGTGTGTTGCTTTGTTTTCTCTCTGCATTTTT
Organism: Elymus sibiricus; assembly: GCA_039707655.1. Taxonomy (NCBI): domain Eukaryota; kingdom Viridiplantae; phylum Streptophyta; class Magnoliopsida; order Poales; family Poaceae; genus Elymus; species Elymus sibiricus. The sequence continues at coordinate 312,210,536 of CM077669.1, read as the reverse complement.
GAAAACAATTGGTTTCATCGTCTGATGTTGCAAACTTTCTCGGTGTTTGATCATATACTCTTGTGTGATGCTACCATTGCCTATCTTTGAGATATCTATTGATGATCATTCACTTAATGTTTTGGTGTGATGTGCTTATGTATTTCATTCATATTAATTTTGGCGCACCACCAAGTTGTATGTGACATAGAAGAGTGACCCATGATCCTAATCGATTGTGCATTTGCATTCAAACGCAAATTTAAAATACTGCACAAATTTAGGGGGGGGGGGCTCTTGTTTATCACATACCTCTCAAAGCGACGATGCTGTTAATTGATTAAATCTCTTATCGAAGCTTTGGTCTATATGTTGTCATCAATTACCAAAAAGGGGGAGATTGAAAGCACAACTTTTCCCTAGGTGGTTTTGGTAATTAATAACAACATATACCTCATTGGACTCATGTTTCCACTAAGTATATTTCAGGAAAAGTTCAATGATATGATGGCAAAGGATTGTGAGGAGAACCCCAAGATGCAAGGAATAACATTGTCCAAGCTACAAGGAAGAGGACTCTACATTTTACTTTGTGAGGAATCACTTTGAGTCCATAGGAAAGCCAATACTATCAAAAGGGGGTAAGGTATTAATGGTGAATGAAATGCTCAAGTGATCAAGTGATAGCCACCAAAAACATTCACAAAACTCTCCCACAAATATTCTGTCCAAAGCCTAACATGCAAAATCGGTGCCACCAACAATTCCCACTCGGCCCTACCAATTTTCATCTCAGACAGAAACCCTAGCCAAACCCCATTCTCGGTACCACCAAGTTGCATTTCGGTGCCACCGAAAACGGTGACCAACTCTCTGGAATCTCATTTTCAAGAATCGGAATTTCTGAGTTTTGAAAATTGGTGCCACCGAGTTTTGGAAACTGCCTAGGTGAACCTTGTCGGTACCATCGAGAATTCTATATCGGTTCCACCGAGATTCCTAAAGTTGCCACATTTTGAACACTTTGGTGCCACCGAGTTTTCACTTCGGTTTCACCGAGTTGGTTAATAATGGTGTAACGGTTGGATTTTTGGAGAAGCCTATATATACCCCTCCACCACATCCCACTCGCAAGAGAAGCACTCAGAACAGTTCCACACTTCCCATATCCAAAATTCTGGGAGAGAACCACCTACCCTTGTGTTGAGGTCAAGATCACCCACTCCAACAATATGGATCTTGATTTCTAGCCTCCCCAAGTTGCTTTCCATCCAATCAATCTCTTCTACCCAAGCCAAATCTGTGAGAGAGTGATTGTGTGTTGAGGAGACTATCATTTGAGACACAAGAGCAAGGAGTTCATCGTTACTATCGAGCCTATTACCTTTTGGAGGGTGGTGCCTCCTAGATTGGTTAGGTGTCGCTTGGGAGCCTCCTACTTCGTGTTGTGGAGTGAACCAAGAAGTTTGTACGAGCAAGGATATCGCCTACTTCGTGAAGATCTACTCATAGTGAGGCTAGTCCTTCGTGGATGGAAGCCGTTATGGAATAGTCAAGGTTTCTACTTCGTGGACCCTTATGGGTGGAGCCCTCCGTGGACTCTCGCGACCGCTACCCTAGGTGGGCTGAAGATTCCATAAACGTGGATGTACGATAGCGCCACCTATCGGAACCACGGGAAAAATCTTCGTGTCTACAATTGCGTTTGATCTTCCTACCCTACCCTTTACTAAATGTGCTTGTCTTAACTTTCTGCTACAATACTCTTAGACATGCATGTGTAGGGCGTACTTGACTTGCTACAATTGCTAAAATCTGCCCACAACTAAAATTGGGAAAATGATAGATTTTTATTTGGTCAAGTAGTCTAATCACCCCCCTCTAGACATACTTTCGATCCTACAAAACCTCAACCACAGGATTGCCCATAGTATCCTCAGAATTCCGGTGGAAAACCTCAACCTCGAGATAGCCTAAAGTATCCTCGGATTCCCATGCACAACACGTTCGAGAAAGGTCAAACAAATCCAACAAGGCCGCTCGGCATGTCGACAAACCCGATAGGAGCCGTGTATCTCATTCTTAGGACACGACCAGATGAGCTAGTGTACAGTGGCCTGATAGAAATCACCCGAGTTGCCCCGGGGTGGCCCCGCACAGTGCTCTAGTTTGGACCAACACTCATGAGGAGCACTGGCCCGGGGGTTGATTAATTATCCACGGGTTCATGACGCCCTATGCTAGTTTATTAGTTATTAGGCAAATGAAGTACCAATGTTGGGCCTTGCTAGAAGAGTTTTATCCCAAAACGAAAATCAAGGGGGTCCCCATAACAACCCCAAGCATCTTAGGAACGCTCAATATGGAACATAACACCGGTACACAAGTAACTAGGGCGGCAAAAGTGGAACAAAACACCGAGCAAAAGGCCAAGCCTTCCAACTTTTACCAAGTATATATGTGCATTAAATTAAATAGCAATAATATTGTGATATCTCAAAAATATCCATGTTGTCACATGGGAACAACTTGCACCTGCAACTAGCAACGCTATAAGAAGGGCTGAGCAAGCGATAACATAGCCAGACAATGGTTTGCTGGGATGTGGAGGGGTTAGAGGCTTTTCATGGCATTTAGGGAGGCTTGACAAACAAGTGGTAGGTAGCGAGACATAGAGATAGAAACGAGACAACTAGCATGGCAATGATTGTAGTGGTATCCAGGGAACTGTTCATCTTGCATGAGATCCCGCTTGGAAGAAGAACGAATCCGTGAAGTAGACGAACGGGACATAGTCGATCCTCACACTTCGAACGCTTTCGGAACTCTATCATGAAGAAGCAATCCAGAAACAACAATCAACACATGATAAACACCACAACTTATGCATGACATGATGCGCAAACAAATATGATGCATGACCGGTTTAATTATGCATGGCATGGCAAGCACAACAATCAAACACTACATATTAAGTGAAGTCCAATATGCAACGGGTTGCATATTGACGACACTCCACATTCAAATTATTTAGTTGACTCTCGTTTAGGTACTCATCAATATTAAATGTTGTTTAACATGGGTGGTCATGGCATAAGGTGAAGATGGAATTAAAGCAATTTTAAATGGAGAAGGAGAACATACATATTAAACAATCATTTTAACTAAACAATCATTTTAAATGGAGAAGGAGAAAATAATGACTCTCCATATTATGAGAAATGTAGTTAATGTTGTTTAACTAAACAATCATTTTAAATGTTGTTCATCATGGCAAGAGGTGAAGCATACACAACTACGTCGTCTAGGCATTTTAAATGAGGCCGAAAAGAACATATAGCATTTCCGATACGACCTCATATACAAATTATGAATTTGGTTCAGATCAGTCCTAAACATATTTTCTATTTGTTAAATAGCAAAATAAAGTGTACCATGTGATTCTACACGTTTTTCTAGTCAAGTTTCATATGTAGATCATTTTAAATGGAGCTATGGTTATTTAATTATGAAATAAATCATTTTAACATGGCATTTATGCAAATTAATACAAACATCAAGTTTAAACATTTTAAACATGGATGAAAGTTGGATATTTTGAATCTACACAAAATTCTAAGCATTTTACATGTTTAAATCATTTTAATCCGATGCACGGTTAATTAATTATTAGCATTTTAAAACATGGCATTTTTCTGTAAATATGCATTCCTGGACAAATCGACAAATTCGCAGACTAAAAAAACATTCACGGGCTGAATCTGAAGCATGCTAGGCCAACAGTGCTACGGGCGCATGATATTAAGCAGCGCCCACGGGCGAAACATAAGGCGGGAGAGACGCTCACCAAATGGGCTAGGCCCGACGGTGGAGCTGACTTGAGGTGCGGCTGGGCCTTCGGGTCCAGATGGGCTGGCGGATCTGGGCCGCGAGGCACGGTGCCGGGCTGGCGCGCGGGGCCTGGGCGGAGCGAGGTGCAGCCCATGCGCATGATGCGAACAGGCGCTCGTTCGGTCAACGGGCATGCTCGTCTCCACGCGAACTCTGAAGGAGCGGAAGAAGTGACGCAGATTCTGCTCAATCTCCGGCGAATAGCGGTATAGGCGATGTCAAGATCTGCATGGGGACGCATAAATCCGGCCGGTCCAGTCCGGATCTGGCTGCTGGAGGTGGCCGGCGGCGCTTCGGGCGACGACTGGGTATCCTAGAACCTCGGGGCGCCATGGTCCTGTTCGAGGCAACAGAGAGACAGGGAGATTATGGAGAGAGAAGAGAGAACGAGAGAAGGAGAGCAAGGCGAGGGGCGGCGAGGCTGGCCTGTGGCTTGGGATCCGAAGGCGAGGGCACGGTGGCCGGCGAGGTCTGGCGACCTCCAGCGACGGGGTTGCGAGCATGGGGACGGGGAGCTCGGGACGAGCTTTTTCGAGGAGGATCTCGGGCGCGGTCTCTGTGCCCTGGCGGCGGCCAGATCCGCGCCTAGATGGGCTTTCGCGGGTCGGGCGCGGGCTTCGCGGGCCTCGGCGGGAGGAGGCAGCAGGGGGAGGCACGGGCGAGCTGGAGTCCATCTGATCTGGATCCGACAATCCAGATCGCGGCGACGGGGTGGCGGCTCTCCTACCAAGTGGCGGCGCGGGGCTGGCCGGCGCGGACAACGAGGCGAGGATGGTGGCGGCTGGAGGCACAGATTTTGAGGTGGGAGGTAGGGGAAGCCATTTTTGGTAGGGGGAGGTTGCTATTTATAGCATGTTTGCTAGGGTTTGGGAGTTTGGGGTGTTTTGGAGTCCTTCGATCTCGATCGGAAGGGGGCTAGGGTAGGCCTAGTGGGCTATGTAGGTGGGTTGGGCTGAGAGAAGAGAGGGAAGATGGCAGCTGACGTGGCTTAAGACTGTGTAGATATTTCCCCAAAGAGGAAGGGATGATGCAGCACAGCGACGGTAAGTATTTCCCTCAGTTATGAAACGAAGGCATCGAACCAGTAGGAGGATCACCAACACCACGTAAATAGCACCTGCACACAAAGAACAAATAGTTGCAACCCGACGCGAAAGACAGGTTGTCAATCTCTCTATGGTAAAAAGATAGATTAGATATGATAGATTGGATAGATAGATCTCTCAAGAACACAAAATAAAAGAGGCAAATAAAAAGTGTAGCAAGTTATTTTTGGGTTTTTGGAATAATAGATCTGAAAACAAAAGCGGCAAAAAGATAGATCGGAAAGCAATATGTTGGAAAAGTAGACCCGGGGGCCGTAGGTTTCACTAGTGGCTTCTCTCATGAGTACAACACACGGTGGGTGAACAAATTACTATTGGGCAATTGATAGAAGATCAAATAATCATGACGATATCCAAGGCGATGATCATTATATATGCATCACGTCCAAGAAAGTAGACCGAAACGATTCTGGATCAACTACTATTACTCCACACATCAACCGCTATCCAGCATGCATATAGTGTATTAAGTTCATGGAAAAATGGAGTAATGCAATAAGAACGGTGACATGATGTAGACAAGATCTATTCATGTAGGAATAGACCCCATCTTGTTATCCTTAATAGCAACGATACATGTGTGCCTTGCTGCCCCTTCTGTCACTGGGAGAGGACACCGCAACATCGAATCACAAAGCACCTCTTCCCATGGCAAGAAAACTCGATCTAGTTGGCCTAACTAAACCAAAGATTCGAAGAAGAAATACGAGGCTATAAGTAATCATGCATATAAGAGATCAAAGAAGACTCAAATAATATTCATGGATAGAAACTGATCTTGAACTCAAAATTCATCTGATCCCAACAAACACACCGCAAAAGTTTACATCAAATAGATCTCCGAGAGACTATTGTATTGAGAATCAAAAGAGAGAGAGGAAGGCATCTAGCTACTGCCTACGGACCCGTAGGTCTATGGTGGACTACTCACGTATCATCGGAGAGGCACCAATGAGGATGATGAACCCCTCCGTGATGGTGTTAGATTGGATCTCGCGGTTCTGGAACTTGCGGCGGCTGGATATGTTTTTCGTCGACTCCCTTAGGGTTTATGGAATATTTGGGAATTTATAGGCATCAGAGGCGGTGGAGGGGACTCCCGAGGTGGCCACAACCCATCAAGGCGGGCCCGGGGCCCCTGGCGCGCCCTGGTGGGTTGTGGGCGGCCTGGGTTCCCTCCTGGTAACTTCTTTGGCCGACGGGCCTTCTTCTGGTCCAAAAAAAATCTCCAAAAAGTTTTTTCGCGATTGGACTCCGTTTGGTACTGATATTCTGCGAAGTAAAAAACAAGCACAAACAACAACATGCACTTTGGCACTATGTGTCGGTGCACTAGTACAGGGGTACCCAATGCCCCTAACTTATGCACAGGCGGTAGAGCAGAGAACCCCGCCAGCAATCAAGACCAAGACTCCAGCAAACACAACGCAGCAACCCAAGCCTGGGGTGTGACGCGCCAAGCATGTCCCTGATGCTGTTGGGGACCAAGACAAATGCACCTTCCAGAAGACCTGACAAGCCACCCCCCGACAGGCACGACCCAACCAGCCACCGCTCCACCGCATCGCTACGGCTGTCACCTATCGATGCGGTGTCGAGCCTTCAGGCGGCTAATTAGCTCTCGCTAAGCACGTGGCGACACTCCGGAAGGCAAGTTGTGCCCGAATGACACCCGCCCTGCGGCGTGTCAAGATCTCAAGCAGCGACCAGCCAAGCGGTGGCAAGGGCTTGCCGGGGATGCACCCCCAAGCGCCACCTAGGCAGGTAATCATGGCATTTTGTCCTAAATGCCAGAGTTAGGTATGATAGCTCTGCTTAGCTATCTAATCGATGGATAATGTCTGTTTTGCCACTGTGGTAACCCCTTGCACTACAAAAGGAGGCCCAAGGCAACCTAGCTCAAGGTTAGCGACTGGAACCCCCGAACGCTTGTACTCGCATAGCCACTCTTTCCCCGGCAGCAGCCCTTGCCGCGGTTAGACGCCCTGCGTTCTTCGTGTTCCTCCAATCAATCCACCAAAAAGCAGGAGTAGGGTTTTACGCTTAGCAGCGGCCCGAACCTGGGTAAAATGCCTGACGCCTGATCGTTGCGCCGTCTCATGATCTTCGCTCTTCGTGCAACGTGACCCCCCTTGCCGAACCACAAGGGATCTCTGGTCCCATAGGTGATAGTGAGCATCCGTGCACCGACATCTTTGGCGTGCCAGGTAGGGGGCGTGCTTCATTTGTGCGAACCCAAGTTCGTGAACGGCGGATCAGTCTTCATCGTCATCTTCTTCAACAATGGCTCCAAAGAAGAAATCCAGCACGGCCGCGCATCCCTCGTCCTCGAAGGCTCCCTCACACGCGGCCGTCGGCGCCGTAGGCGCCGCGGCGGCTGCGGCCGAGGCGGGCGTCATGGACGACGTGGTCGGCGCAGGCGGCGCCCCTGTCCAGCCTCTCCCGAGCAGGGATGGAGCAGAAGGCGCCGGAGGGGAGCAACTACAGCAACAACATGGCGAGCTCGGCCTTGACACCATGGACGGAGGAAACACCCGTTCATCACCTCCCACCACGTGGATGGCCAAGGCCACCTCAGCGGCACCCAGTCTGGTACGAGCCGTGACCCTCCGGCTGCACCCGTCGCCAGCGAGATTGTTGGGCGTGCGCCCCGAGCGGAGCGAGACGGGGTGCCCAGCGGAGCCGCAGCTCCTCGGGACCAGCCCACAACTTACCAGAAATCTCCAGCGAGTGGCGCGCGACATCAAGGACACATCGAAGCTTCTCTTGGTCCTACTAAGAGTCGAGCCACGTCAAGGTCCGCCTCTTTTGCCATGCCTGGCACCACAGAGGAGGCCATGGCGATTGTCCAGATGCTGCTCAACTTCATGCCAGCAACTGATAAGATGGATGAATGGAGAGCCACCATTCAAAGCCTGATTTCCTTCGTTGAAGCCAACAAGACCCAGCATGCAGAGCCGTCGCGACGTACGCGGACAACAGCGGTGGCCTAGGGCGGCGAGCGCGTAGAAGGGGCCACCCCAACGGTGCAGTCCCCTCCGCGGCAACAAGCCTAGAGGCAGCCGCAGCTAGCTTCACATGTTGACGACCGCGACGAGGCGTCTATAGTCTCGTCTGGTCCGCGCGGTCGCCGGGACCAGCGGTCTGTTCTCGAAGACCGGCGGAAGGAAGACACACGCATCACCATCGAGCGACGTCGTGAAGCACACCGTCAATCCGACAGGCGCAACGGTCCAGACGTTGGCGACCCCGCGCCCAGTGTCGGCGGGTACCTTCCTTACGAGGTTGGTTGCGCTGCCTTCACTAGCGAGCTGCGACGGGTCCGCTGGCCGTCGACCCGAGCCTTCAAGCCTGAGCTACCAGAGAAATACGACGGGAAGCTAAACCCCGCGGAGTTCTTGGGCATCTACACGATAGCTGTGCAAGCTGCGGGAGGAAGAGATGAGAAGGTGCTCGCCAACTATTTCCCTTTGATGCTCAAGCCAAATGTGAGATCACGGTTGATGCACCTACCAGAGAATTCCATTTCGTCTTGGTCTGATCTGTGCAACGAGTTTGTTGGCGCCTTCACCGGTGGTCATCAAGAGCCAGGACAGCCCAGCGATCTCCAAGTCCTCCCATAAAAGGAGGGAGAAACTCTGAGAAAGTATATCCAGAGGTTCAGCCGGGTACACCGCAACATCCCTGAGATCCATCCCGCGGCAGTGATTGCCGCGTTCCACTCGAACGTGCACAACAAGAGGATGCGATCCAAGATGAATGTCAAGATCCCCAAGACTGTCAATGAGCTTTACACCTTGGCAGATAAGTGTGCTCGAGCTGAAGAAGGGAGACGACTTCCCGGAGAAGAGGCGGGCGTCGAAGTGGACTCTGATGATGACGACGACGCCCCCGACCCGAAGGGAAGGAACAGGAAGCACAACAAAAAGCGTAAGGGAAAAGCAGTGCTGGCTGTCGAGAGCTCCGGAGACCTCAGTACCGGCAAAAAGGTGAAAGCCGAAACCCCCGGCAAGGGAGCTGCCGCGTGCGCTGATTGCCGGGAGGCTGCTGCCGCTGAGAAGGCCGGGAGATCCGACGGGCCGTACTGCAAGATTCACCGCACCAAGGGCCATGATCTCCAAGAATGCCGACAGGTCAAGTAGCTTGTTGAGAAACAGAGGGCCGAGTATGAGAAACGCGACAAGGAAAATGGCCAGGACGGCGCTGCCGGGAAGGGCCGTTGCGGCAGAGGTGGTCGTCGCGGCAAAACCCCGCAGCAAAAGGAAAAACCCACCAGAGGCCGAGAGAAGAAGGAAACAGATGATATGAGCGATGATGAGGATGATGATGAGGATTCTAGCGATAGGGAGTTCCAGAAGGCAACTGAAGCTATGTGCATTGACAGGGGAGCGTTCTTGCACTCCTCTCGCCGCCAGCTCAAACAGTGGGCACGCAAAGTCAATGTTGTGGAACCAACTGCGGAATCAAGGAAACCACTTAAGTGGTCCTGCACGCCTATCATCTTTGACGAAGAGGATCATCCTGACCATACCACTACGGTTGGATGTTTGCCGTTGTTGGTTTCCCCAACAATTCGCAACCTCAAAGTGTCTAAGATGTTAGTTGACGGTGGGGCCGGGCTGAACCTGATCTTTCCTAGAGTGGCTGAGAAACTGCAGATCCTTGATGAAGAGCTCGAAGCCACGGGTACGTTCCAAGGAATCAACCCTGGCAGGAGCCGACCCAAGGGAAAGATCACTCTGCCTGTGACGTTCGGCGGAGAGTTGAACTTCCAGACAGAGAGGATAGTATTCGACGTCGCCGAAATCCCACTGCCCTACAACGGAATCCTTGGTCACCCAGCTCTAGCAAAGCTCATGGCGGCATCCCACTATGCCTACAATACTTTGAAGATGCCAGGGCCCATCGGGGTCATTTCCATCCCATCCAACAAGAAGAACGTGGTTATCTGCGTGGACCAGATGTATCGCGACGCGGTAGCAGCTGAAGCCACAGAAATCCCAGCTCCCGCCAAGGATACAAGGAAAATGAAGAAGCCTTGCAGGAACACCGGCAAGGACTCCAGGAAGCGCGCCTCTTCGGAGTGCGCGGCATCTGATGATGACCTGCCGGAAAGTTCCACCGGCAAGAAGACCAAGGTCACCTACCCTGAGACGAAGAAGGTCCCTGCAAGGGAGGATGGCACTGGTGGTACCTTCACCATCAGTGCTACCCTTACTGACAAATAGGAGAGCGCGCTCGTTGCCTTCCTGCGGGAGAATGTCGATGTGTTTGCCTGGCAACCATCTCACATCCCTGGTGTTCCCAGGGAGGTAATCGAGCACCACCTTGCTGTCTGCCCTCATGCCCGACCCGTCAAGCAAAAGGTTAGGAAACAGGCCTTGAAGCGGCAGCAGTTCATTGCCGAGGAAATCAAGAAGCTTGAAGCAGTTGGTCTGGTCAGAGGAGTGTTGCATCCAACCTAGTTGGCAAACCCGGTGGTGGTACGAAAGGCAAATGGGAAATGGAGGCTTTGCATCGACTTCACTGACTTGAACAAGGCCTGCCCAAAGGACCCTTTCCCCTTGCCGCACATAGATCAAATTGTTGACTCCACCTCCTGATGTGACTTGCTTTCCTTTTTGGATGCCTACTCTGGCTACCACCAGATATTTATGAACAAGGAAGATGAGGAGAAGACCGCATTCATAACTCCCTGCGGCACGTACTGCTTTGTACGAATGCCCTTCGGGTTAAAGAGTGCTGGTTCAACCTTCGCCAGGGCTATTCAAATTGGTTTTGGACCTCAGCTGCACAGAAATGTGGAAGCGTACATGGATGACATCGTGGTCAAGACCAAGGATGAAGCCACTCTCATACAAGATCTGGAAGAAACTTTCACAAACTTGGGCAAGATCAACCTGAAACTCAATCTTGAAAATGTGTGTTCGGTGTCCCATCCGGCAAGCTACTTGGGTTCTTCGTGTCTTGGCGAGGAATAGAAGCCAATCCCGACAAGATCAAGGTGATCGAGCAGATACAGGTGCCCAAGACCATCAAAGATATCAGACACCTGACCGGATGTGTTGCCGCGTTGAGCAGGTTCATCTCCAAGTCCGCTGAACGCGCTTTGCCATTCTTCAGAATCCTGAAGAAGCCTGGCCCGATGAAGTGGACCCCGGAAGCAGATGCAGCACTGCAAGACCTAAAGGAATATCTATCCTCTGCTCCCACCTTAGTCTCTCCTAAACCGCAAGAGTCATTGCTGCTATATCTAGCGGCAACAAATCAAGTGGTTAGTGCAGCGCTAGTTGCGCAGCGGGGGGTGGATGAAGATTCAGCAGCCACTGCTGGTGCTGCCGGGAGCGAGAAAGAAACTTTCGCGGCAGAGCTCGACACAGGTCAAGCGGGATCTCAACAAATGGTTGACAGCAAGTCTAAGGAAGTGGCAAAGAAGAAAATGGTGCAGCGGCCCGTGTACTTTGTCAGTACCCTTTTGCAGGGGGCTCGATCAAGTTACTCCGGAGTACAAAAGCTGATCTTCAGCCTCATCATGGCCTCGAGGAAGCTGCGCCATTACTTCCAAGCCCATGAGATAACAGTTGTCACCCGTTTCCCGCTGCAACGCATACTGAGAAACCCCGAAGCCACTCGCAGGATAGTTGAGTGGGCACTGGAGTTGTCAAGCTTCGGATTAAATTATGAGAGCACTTCTACCATTCAAAGCAGAGCCTTGGCAGAGTTTATTGCAGAATGGACACCCACGCGAGATGATGAAGCTCCAGAGACAATCCTCCCCGACAAAGAGGCGCCAAAGGATTGGATCATGTACTTTGACGGTGCTTTCTCACTCCAGGGCGTTGGAGCAGGCGTGCTCCTCGTCGCCCCGATTGGAGAGCACCTCAAGTATGTCATCCAGATGCACTTTTGAAAGCACATTTGCTCCCTTGGTGGTTTTGGTAATTAATAACAACATATATGTCATTGAACTAATGTTTCCACTAAGCATATTTCAGGAAAAGTTCAATGATAGGGATGGCAAAAGGATTGTGGAGAAACCCCAAGAGGCAAGGAAATTGATTGGCAAAGCTTCAAGCAAGAGGACTCTACATTTTACTTTGTGAGAAATCACTTTGAGTCCATAGGAAAGCCAATACTATTAAAAGGGGGAAAGGTACTGTTGGTGAACAAGATGCTCCACGTGCACAAGAGATAGTCCCCAAAAACACCACAAACTCTTCCACAAAACTCTGTCCAAGCCAAACATCCAAAATCAGTGCAACCAACAATTCCCAGTCGGTCCCACCGATTCCCAAACTCAGACATACTCATGCCAAACCCTAGCCATTCGGTGCAACCGATTCTGCATCGGTGCCACCGAGTTCAGTTGCGAACTTTCTGTTTAGCTATTTTCAGTCTTCGGTACCACCGAGTTTTGCCAGTCGGTCTCACTGAGTTTTTGGACCAACACCCTGGATAGCCATTCACAAGAATCGGTACCACCGAGAATTGTGAATCGGTCCCACCGAGTCTCTGGACCAACTCTCTGGTTAGCCATGGTCAAGAATCGGTACCACCGAGAATTGAGAATCGGCGTCACCGAGTTGTGCAATCTGACCGTTGGTCACCTAATCAGTACCACCGAGAGTTATATATCGGTCTCACCGAGATTCAAAAGTTACTGCCTTTTGGTCACTTCGGTACCCTCGAGATTCACACATCGGTGTCACCGAGTTGGTCACTTTAGGTGTAACGGTTGGATTTTGGGGATGCCTATATATGCCCCTTCACCACCACCCACTCGAAAGAGAAGCACTCAGAACTATTCCATACTTGCCCCATCCTATTTTCTGAGAGAGAGCCACCTACTCATGTGTTGAGATCAAGCCATTCCACTCCATCCATATGAATCTTGATCTCTAGCCTCCCCAAGTTGCTTTCCACCAATTCAATCTCTTCCACCATAGCCAAATCTGTGAGAGAGTGATTGTGTGTTGAGGAGTCTATCATCTTGAAGAACAAGAGCAAGGAGTTCATCGACATTACCGAGCCTATTACCTTTTGGAGGGTGGTGCCTCCTAGATTGGTTAGGTGTCGCTTGGGAGCCTCCTACTTCGTGTTGTGGAGTTAAACAAAGAAGTTTGTACGGGCAAGGAGATCGCCTACTTCGTGAAGATCGACCCATAGTGAGGCTAGTCCTTCATGGACGGAAGCCGTTATGGAATAGTCAAGGTTGCTACTTCATGGACCCTTATGGGTGGAGCCCTCCGTGGACTCTCCCGACCGTTACCCTCCGTGGGTTGAAGACTCCATAAACGTGGACGTACGATAGCACCACCTATCGGAACCACGGGAAAAATCTTCATGTCTACAAATTGCGTTTGATCTTCCTCCCTACCCTCTACTATACATGCTTGTTGTTACTTTCCGCTGCTATACTCTTAGACATGCATGTGTAGGGTGTGCTTGACTTGCTATCATTGCTAAAATCTGCCAACACTTAAAATTGGGAAAGGTAGAATTTTGATTTGGTCAAGTAGTCTAATCACCCCCCCCCCCTCTAGACATACTTTCGGTCCTACAACTTTCCCCGGGAGGAAGCCACCAACAATACCGCTGAGTATGAAGGGCTCCTTGCCGGGCTCAGAATCGCGGTAGAGTTGGGAATAAAGAGGCTGATCGTCCGAGCAGACTCTCAACTAGTGATAAAGCAAGTCAACAAGGATTATCAGAGCCCACTGATGGAGGCCTACGTGGAAGAAGTGAGGAAGTTGGAGGAGCACTTTGATGGGCTGCAAATGGAGCATGTGCCACGAGCAGAAAACAACATTGCTGATCACCTATTGAAGTGCGCTGCGCAGAAGCTTCCTGTGGAACCAGGAACCTTTGTTCTCCGCCTCACCCAACCATCAATGTCCCCGTCTGCGATGTCCAAAAAGAGAAGGAAGCTGGACTCAGGTAAGCATTTCCCGGCAGAGCTTCCCGAAGCCGCTAGTAGAGAGGCTGCCAGGGAAAATCCCGTTCCGGTTGACGAGCAGCTCCCTCCCGCAGGACCTCTGGGTCTAGCGGTTGAGGCAAGCGCTCCGGGAGACGTGGAGATGCCCTTGGTCCTTGTTGTCAAGCCACAGGCTCCAACTTGGGCACAACATATATTCCATTTCCTTCAAACTAGAGAACTCCCCAAAGAGCAAGCAGAAGCCGAAAGAGTAGCCCATCGGTCAAGTATGTACTAGTTTGTCGATGACACCCTGTATAGAAGACGGCAGGACGGTGTGAAATTAAGGTGTATTTGCCGGGAGGATGGACTGAAGCTGTTGGCAGAGATTCACGGAGGAGTATGTGGTTCCCACATTGGATCAAGAGCCCTTGCCGGAAAAACTTTCCGGTAGGGTTTCTATTGGCCCACTGCCCTCCAAGACGCTACTGAACTGGTCACCAAGTGTGAAGCTTGCCAGCTCCACTCCAAGAACATCCATCAACCAGCGCAAGCCCTGCAAACAATCCCTCTATCCTGGCCATTCTTGGTCTGGGGGCTCGACATCCTGGGTCCCTTCCCCCGTGATGTCGGGGGCTTTGAGTTCTTGTTTGTGGCAACCGACAAGTTCACAAAGTGGCCTGAGGTGGAACCAGTGAGAAAGGTGACCGCACAAGCAGCTATCAAGTTCATGAAAGGACTGGTGTGCCGTTTTGGAGTACCTAACAGAGTGATCACCGACAACGGCACCCAGTTCACGAGCCGCGCCTTCATGCAATATATCCAAAACCTTGGAAGCAAGGTCTCCTTCGCCTCTGTTGCTCACCCAAGGAGCAACGGGCAAGTCGAGAGGATGAACGCTGAAGTGCTGCGAGGACTCAAGACAAGAACTTACGATAAGCTGCGGAAGAGCGGCAAGCGCTGGATCAATGAGCTGCCGGTGGTTCTTTGGTCCATCAGGACGACACCAAATCGAGCTACCGGCCAAACGCCCTTCTCCCTAGTGTACGGGGCTGAAGCAGTGCTCCCCACTGAACTCATATATGGGTCGCCTCGAGTGCTTGCCTACGATGAAGTAGAGCAACAACAGCTGCGGCATGACGATGCCATGCTCCTCGAGGAAGACCGTCTCCGGGCTGCTGTGTATGTTGCACGTTACCAGCAAGCTCTGCGCCGCTATCATAGCCGCAGAGTTCAGGACCGGAGCCTTGAGGAAGGTGACCTTGTCCTTCGGCGCGTTCAGTCTGCCAAGGGTACAAACAAGTTGACGCCAAAGTGGGAAGGCCCTTACTGGGTAGTACGAGTCACCAGACCTGGCGCAGTCCGTCTGGAGACCGAAGATGGCACCAAGGTGCAGAACTCATGGAACATTGAGCATCTTCATAAGTTTTACCCGTAAGGCGCGGCTGCCGGGCTTAGTTCCCGGCAGTCACCTTTTGTACAAGCCTTGCCGATGTTGCATGTAACCCTTTGTACAAAGCCAGGCGAAGACCCTCCGCAACAGTAATAAAGCTAGGCATTGCGTCGTATCATCATCCTTACATGCTCATTACGCATTTTTATGACTGCAATGTTAGCACCTTTAAGTTATTAAGATTTGCTAGAATGCTTGATGAGACCATAATCTTTGTTACTACCCTCACCCTACATGTTTTACCACCAAGAAAACAGGGGAAGGAAACAAGAAAACAAAGGAGGCGGCCCATCACACATGAAAAGGGGATACTGCCTGGAAAAGATAAGTGTATCACATATTTCCAGTTCGGTACTTCTCATTTTCTCAAGGAAACCCTTAGTATCTTCCTTATTGTGGGATGTGGAGTCACCCACGTGGAGAAAATCCTTGTCGGGACGAGCTGTCCCCCCTGTCCTTGTTCACGGGGATGACAGCGCCGATACTAGCAAGGAGCTCTACCGGGGAGCAATGCCAACCTGTTGCCTGGGGCTCGCCCCCCCCCCCCCCACTCTGGCACTTGTGGTTCGAATGACGACCCGGCAAGCAGCTCCACGCGATAGAGACAAAACATACTGATGCAGTACAAATAAGGAAAGGAAAGGGACAGTACTTGCAGAAAGAAAATAGCATTCTATTCTCATTCATTTTCGATACAAATGGAATGAAGATTACATAAGGAGGCACCTCTTTTTAATAACTCTTTATTTGGCTTTATCCCCTAGGGGCAAGTTACGAAAAGAAAAAGAGCAGAGGGGGACCGATAACAGAAGCCCATCCTGACCCCGTCAGGACCTGCATTGCGCGGACGTCCACCCCACCGGGAGGGAAGGCGAAGCCGAAGTCCACGAGCCTGCCGGGGTCCAGCTGAGAAGAAGAGGCGGTGCCCCAATTGGGAACCCCCGGCAAATCGCTCTGCCGGGAGGAGGAGGAGGAGCGCGATGACAGTGATGGGGCGGCCGACGATCAGTAAGAGCCGAGGTCATCGTACTCCGACTTGACGGCCTGGGACTCGTTGTCGTCATCTTCACCGACACTGTCCTCCTCATCGCCATCGCTTGAGGAGGATCTTTCAGCATCGCTCGAGCTCTCCTCGCAGAAGCCAAGGCGGGCGCCCGAACGCCCGTAGATCTTGACAGAGAGCAGGTCGGCCTCCATCATCTTGAAGCGGAGGACGTGCCCTTCCATGAGGTTATGGGCGCGGGCGAAAGTTTTCCACCCACGCCTGAGA
The DNA here is from genome assembly GCA_039707655.1 of Elymus sibiricus. NCBI lineage: Eukaryota > Viridiplantae > Streptophyta > Magnoliopsida > Poales > Poaceae > Elymus > Elymus sibiricus. The sequence continues at coordinate 312,193,923 of CM077669.1, read as the reverse complement.
AGCATGACGCGACGCTCCGGGTACTCGACATCCACCCGTGTGGTGCCATTACAACAACCATGCGCCCGCAGCCACAGGACAGGCGGCTTGTCAACCTCCATCACCCTGGCAAAAGGGTGAGGGAGGCGCAGGTGGCCTCGGAGGGGGCCACGCAACTTGATGACGAACTCCAGCACCGTTCCCTCAGCATGGGTCTCGTCAAGAGGAGGGTCTGGCATTGGAGGAGGGAGTGAAGCAGCGCTCCGCCTCCCCCGACCATGGGCTCCGCGTCGACTGTGACCCCTCCCAGCTCCTCCACCACGCGCACTCGAGCCACCCGCCGCCTCCGCGGCTGAAGCAGTGGCATGATCCCGACGGGAACCCCTCGCGCTGAGGCGAAGGCCGGAGGACGCCCTCGTCCCCTAGGCATACTAGCGGCGAGCGCAACTCAAGACGAAGAAGGAGAAGGGCGAGCTCTGTGAGATTGCACTCAAGGAGGAAGAAAAGGGTGGATGAGCATCGCCCCTCCCAACCCCCCAATTTATAGGGAGGAATGCGGGGGCTGGCTCTCCTCCACTCCAAGGGTCGCCGCCCATCTCCACCAATTCCATCACCCACGATCACGGGCGAATAGATAACCGCCCCATTGCTCCAATCCATGGCGCTGCGATTTCTGCCACGATCAGGACCTTAAGTCACGAGCGCCCGTCGCTAACTCCCCGCTATGCATGCGGCGCGCATGGCGGAAATGGCCTGAGGTGGTGGGTCACTGCTGGCCAATAAATCGACAGTTACTCCCTCACATTGTGCGCCTATGCATGAAACTTGGGCCTGACCCAAAGACACTTGGTGAGCACGTGTGGGCCAGTCCCGGGGGCTCCTGTCGGTGCACTAGTACAGGGGTACCAAGTACCCCTAACTTATGCACAGGCGGTAGAGCAGAGAACCCCGCCAGCAATCAAGACCAAGACTCTAGCAAACACAACGCGGCAACCCAAGCCTGGGCTGTGGCGCGCCAAGCATGTCCCTGACGCTGCCGGGGACCAAGACGAATGCACCTTCCAGAAGACCCGGCAAGCCACCCCCCGGCAGGCATGAGCCAACCAGCCACCGCTCCACCGCATCGCTACATCTATCACTTATCGATGCGGTGTCGAGCCTTTAGGCAGCTAATCAGCTCTCGCTAAGCACGTGGTGACACTCCGGAAGGCAAGTTACGCCCGGTTGACACCCGCCCTGCGGCGTGTCAAGATCTCAAGCAGCGACCAGCCAAGCGGTGGCAAGGGCTTGCCGGGGATGCACCCCCAAGCGCCACCTAGGCAGGTAATCATGGCATTTTGTCCTAAATGCCAGAGTTAGGTATGATAGCTCTGCTTAGCTATCTAATCGATGGATAATGTCTGTTTTGCCACTGTGGTAACCCCTTGCACTATAAAAGGAGGCCCAAGGCAACCTAGCTCAAGGTTAGCGACTGGAACCCTCGAACGCTTGTACTCGCACAGCCACTCTTTGCCCGGCAGCAGCCCTTGCCAGGGTTAGACGCCCTGCATTCTCTGTGTTCCTCCAATCAATCCACCAAAAAGTAGGAGTAGGGTTTTACGCTTAGCAGCGGCCCGAACCTGGGTAAAATGCCTGACCCCTGATCGTTGCGCCGTCTCATGATCTTCCCTCTTCGTGCAACGTGACCCCCCTTGCCGAACCACAAGGGACCTCTGGTCCCATAGGTGATCGTGAGCATCCGTGCATCGACACTATGTCAATAGGTTAGTCCCAAAAAATGATATAAAGTTGCTATAAAATTATTCTAAAACATCCAAGATTGATAATATAACAGCATGGAACAAGCAAAAATTATAGATACGTTGGAGACGTATCAACATCCCCAAGCTTGATTCCTACTCGTCCTCGAGTAGCTAAATGATAAAAATAGAATTTTTGATGTGGAATGCTGCCTAACATGTTCATCACATATTCTTTTCTTTTGTAGCATGGACATTTGGACTTTTAGATGGTTCAAAGCAATAGACTAGTTTTGACATAAAGACTTTAATACTCAAGCATGCCAACAAGCAACCATGTCTTTCAAAATATCAACACTAAAGAAATTTATCCCTAACCCATCATGCTCAATCATTGATCCGTTCATGAAACACACTCAAATATTAACTACACCCAATGCTCAAGTATGATCATAGTGCCCCCTAGTTGGTGCTTTATAAGAGAAGATGGAGACTCAAATGAAAAATAAAAATTGCATAAAGTAAATAGATAGGCCCTTCGCAGAGGGAAGTAGGGATTTGTAGAGGTGCCAGAGCTCAAAGTTTAAATTGAGAGAGAAAAATATTTTGGGTGGCATGCCTTTCCTTTCAACGAAAACGACAAAGTAGTTCACAATACTTTCCATGCTAGATATATCATAGGCGGTTCCCAAACATAAAGTAAAGTTTATTCCTTTTTCCACCATTCTTTCACAATCCATGGCTGGCCGTATCCACGATTAACTTCCATACTAACACCTTCCAAGGAATTTATTATTTGACAACATAAAGTAATTTTTTTTTCATTTCGGGACTGGGCATCCCTATTACCGCCGTACTCTCGTGCAATGACAAGTCAATAAACACTCATCTTGAGAATAACACATCTAGCATGGAAAAATATTGGACACCCCCTACCATTTCATGAGCGGTACGAGCACACAAAAAGAAAATTTATTTTGAAAATTAGAGCTGGCACATACAAATTTGCTTGGAACGGCATGGAAATACCGCATATAGGTAGTTATGGTGGACTCATAAGGCAAAACTGGGTTTAAGGATTTTGGATGCACAAGTAGTATTTCTACTTAGTACAAGTGGAGGCTAGCAAATAGATTGAGAAGCAACCAACCAAGAAACGAAAATTCACATAAACGATCATTGAGCATAACTAACACCGAATAATGCACCATAAGTATGATGTAATTTCATTGCATAACTATTGACTTTCGTAGTTGCATAGGGAATCACAAACCTTAACACCAATATTCCTACTAAAGCATAATTACTCACCAACATGACTCACATATCACTATCATCATGTCTCAAAACTATTACAAGGAATCAAGTTTAATTTGTCCAATGATCTTCATGATTTTTTTATTATATCCTCCTTGAATATCTATCACTTTGGGACTAGTTTCATTCATTGACATTGCTTTTGACAAGCTCAAACAAATTTAAGTGAAGAACATGAGCATAAAGGTTCCATCTCTCAAAATAGTATAAGTGAAGCATGAGAGGGCTTCTTCAAAATTTACTAAATCTCAAATTTATCTAAGTGAAGCATGAGAGTATTTCTTCAAAATTTCAAAGCACACCGTGCTCAAAAAGAAATAAGTGATGCACTAGGGCAATTAGATAGCTCAAAAAAATTAAGTGAAGCGTATAGAGCAATTCTAACAAATCATAGCATAATTTTGGCTCTCTCAAATAGGTGTGTCCAGAAAGGATACTAGTGACAAACTAAAAAGCAAAACAATCAAATACTCAAATAATACAAGACGCTCCAAGCAAAACTCATGATATGTGACGAATAAAAATATAGCTCCAAGTAAAATACCGATGGTCGTTAGAAGAAAGAGGGGATGCCACTCGGGGCATCCCCAAGCTTAGTTGCTTGTTTATCCTTGGATATATCTTGGGGGTGCTGTAGCATCGCCAAGCTTAGGCTATTTTCACTCCTTATTCCTTCATTCATCGCGATCCCACCCAAAACTTGAAAACTTCAATCACACAAAACTCAACAAAACCTTCGTGAGATACGTTAGTATAATAAAGCAAATCACTACTTTAAGTATTGTTTCAAACCCATTCACATTTTATTATTGCATTATACCTACTGTATTTTAACTCTATCATGGCTTATGCCCTTCAATACAAACCATAGATTCATCAATACAAGCACACAATGCAACGAAAACAGAATCTGTCTTAAACAGAACAGTCTGTAGTAATCTGTACTCTAACCATACTTATGTAACTCTTAAAATTCTGAAAAATTAGGAAAATGTAAATACTTTGTATAGCAACACTGTTTTAAAATTTCAGCTCATTATCACGCTCCAGTAAAAAATGAAAATTCGTGCACTGGAGGCAAAGTTTCTGTTTCAGATCCAGCATTGTTTCTACTCATCTTATGAATCATCCTAAAATCTTTACTTGTCACAAACACTAAATAAAACATAAAAACACAATCATAACAGAGGCATAATTGTGTAAACACTCAAAAACAGAAAGAAAAATAAGAAATGAGTTTATTCATTGGGTTGTCTCCCAACAAGCGCTACCGTTTTACGCCCCTAGCTAGGCATAAAGCATAGATTTAAGTATTGTCATCTTTAGTTTTCAACTCCTCAATCTCACAACTAGATTTCTTCAAGAATTTAGCATGCATAATCTCAATGACAACACTTCTGGGAATAAGACCAAAAAAATCATTCTTGTAAATAGGGTCTTTTACTATTTCAACAAAATTGGGATGAATACTAACCATTTTAAGATCTCCCTTATGGCTACTAGATGTAGCACCTTTGTTCTTAGTGACTTGCGTGGTCTTGCAAATTTTTACATGAGTTTTTCAATAGTTTTAACAGAAGAAAAGGCCGAACTCAAGTTACTAAAAATTTCTTCCAACTTATCAATCTGGTAAGGACTTTCTTCTATTCTTTCGTTAACTACGATTTCCTTTTCCTTCAACAATTTAAAGGCATCTCCCGCTTTTGACCCAATTTTATTAGCAAGATTATGCTTTTTCTTATACAAATTTTCAAGATGTTCTTTGGTAATCATCTTCTTTTTGATAGCATCTAACCTTTCCATGATGTGTTCGAGGGTAAAAGTTGTTTCATTAATCATGAGAGATGGTGATCCCACTAAACTTCCCATAGCATTAAAAGCATCCAAAGACGGACACGTCAAGAAATTCCCACCGGTAATCGTATCAAGGACGAATCTATACCAAGTGGTGATGCCCACATAAAAACTGCGAAGGAGAACAACAGTAGATTGCTATGAATAGATCTATTATGAGCATTGCAAATCCTATACCAAGCATCTTTTAGGTTCTCCCCTCCCCTTTGCTTAAAATTAAGAACTTCATTCTCTGGAGTGCACGCAATAGAGGAAGAACTAGCCATAATGGAAAAGTAGACAAACAAGAGATCTGACGAGAAAAAGGACAAACGAAAAAGAGGGCGAATAAAACGGCAAATTTGGTGAAGTGGGGGAGAGGAAAACGAGAGGCAAATGGCAAATAATGTAATTGCAAGGAGATGAGATTTGTGATTAGGAACCTGGTAGATGTTGATGGTGTCTCCTCGGCGCCAGAGATTGGCACGTAGAAGAGACAGCTTCCTCTTTGGCAACGGTGCCAGAAATTCCTTTGACGTGGCTTGACACTGCGTCGATATTTCCCAAAAGAGGAAGGGATGATGCAGCACAGCGAGGGTAAATATTTCACTCAGTTATGAAACCAAGGTATTGAACCAATAGAAGGATAACCAACACCATGTAAACAGCACCTGCACACAAAGAACAAATACTTGCAACCCGACGCAAAAGAGAGATTGTCAATCTCTCTACGGTAAAAAGATAAATTAGGATATGATAGATTGGATAGATAGATGTGGCGCCCCGCCTGATTACCACTGTAGCCAGACGGTCGCCGCGCAGGCCAGTCCAGGAAATCACCCTGGCATGCGCGTTACAACAAGTATCATGAACACAGGCATTTCTATTAATGGATATATGAGTCTTACATGGGTATATTACAAAAGTGATGGCAACGGAGAGGCTCTATCTAGGGCAGCATGGTCTTGGTGCGGCTCCAATCCACAGGGATCTGACTAGGTTACTCTTCTAGCCCGCGAACACTCCAGCTCCTCGTCGATGGACGACGGATCCTTATGTGAACCTGGCCATGTTAAAGGCCGCTGAGTACTTTTGAATGTACTCGCAAGCAAACCAAACTAACATATACACCAAGCAATGCAATCCATGGCATTCAAGCATGCATTTGTTATTGTAGCAAGATTAATTATCATGGCATAACAGGATTATCCAGCAAGATAACTACTGAAGTAAATACGATAAGGTAAAGCATACTAAGTAAATATTCCATACTCAGAACCTTCTCATGATCCAATCTGAATCTAATCCAAATCCAATCCAACTCGTGTGGTCATCCAATCACTCGTCTCATAGCCATCCCATGGCTAACGTATCCTACTCCTGACATCATCTGATGTCTATGCAAGACGAGTTCTTCCATCATTATTATCACTGCTACGGTTGACCATCTACTGAGGTCTGGACGGGCTGTCAATTACCGTGGATGCGGCTATTCGAATAGATTTTTCACTCTGCAGAGGTTGCGCACTTTACCCACACCATGAAGCACCTGGCCTCGCGATCCCACTCGGGTGGACCAGCGTTGCTTCAACGAAACCTGCCTGACCCGTGACTCTTTCATCGTACCACCGGCACTCTTCCTCCCCCGAAGGTCAGCCTTGGGTGGCCCCTGTGTCCTCATGACACCTGCCACCGTCGTGGCCAAACTAGGTAAATCCAAACGGGGATTACTGTCCCAAACGGGGATGGGCCCAAACAAACAATCAACTGGGCTCACAAGGTTATCGCCGCCTACCAGGCCAGGGTAGCACGCGCGCATAACCTTCCCTCTTTGGTGGTACCGATAAAAGAGCACGCAGTCAGGCCAAGTCAAGGTCGTCCCATACCGGCAAATGTGGCTGCACGGATAAGCCCGGACAGGTGACTCTAGATCAACCGACTAGGTTCATTAAGTAAGCATGTAATTCACCACAACAATTATGAGGGCATCAACTAGGCACTTAAACTATTTACTATGAACTACTAATGAAATTAGTAAGTGCAACATAGCAGGAGTTAAACTATTTCTATCACAAGCATAATTAATGATTAAACACGCAAGAATAACATAGAGCGATGCTGTAGAGCATATGTTAGATGGTCGGCTTGCCTGGGGTCGAAGAAATACTCCGGAAGATGTGCGGAGAGTCCGCGGAAAGGGTCACCGGAAGCTGTTCTCTCTCGGAGGGAGCTGATTGAAGGGCAGGGGAAAAATGGTCATTTCCACTGTGGGAACATATGGTGGAAATGATATCAAAAGTTTGGGCTCGGAAAGACGAAGACGTGGGCGTTGGAATCACCGGAATCGGAGCTACGGTTGCGGAGATATGAGAGGTGGAAGACCAGGGACCAATCTGCAAAAATTACTTCACAAACAGGCTCTTGGTGGATAAAACAGAAAACGTATTTGAGAGAAATACGCCTTCTGTACAGAGAAGCGCATTTTCCTCCGCAGCCGCAGCAGAGTACGCTTTCCCAAAGGGAAAGCGCACTTCCGGAATGCCGCCTCCACTTACTCCCGCGCGGGCCCGCGTTGACTTGGCCTCTGCAGCTGACGGGTGGGGCCAGGGGATGGCGGGGCCCACCTGGCCAGGTCAGCGTCTCCTTCCTCCCTTGCCCGCGCCTGGCTGTGGGCAGGGCCGACCCCGACGAGGCTTGCCGCTGGCACAGGCCACCGCAGGAGGCGTCCGGCCTACCGGCAGACTCAGGGCGACGAGCCGCTCCCGTTCCAAGGTGTTGCGGTCACCGGGGGACTCGGCATCGGGTGGGGCATCGACCGCGGCGGACGGCGGCTCTCGGCCGGAGTCGGGCATGGCACTCTGGCCACAGAGAGGAGGCAGAGAGCAACGGGGCGCGGTCTAGGATGGGGGTGGAGGCTGCTGGAGGTGGAGGGAAGGCGGGAGAGGCGCGGCGTCGCGCCAATTTAGGCGGCGGCCGGCGAGAACCGAGGCGGCCATGGGCGGCGAGGGAAGCTCGGAGATGAAGGGGCTGGGCTCTTGGGAGAGAGAGGAGGAGGATGGGGCTCGGGGATGCCCTGGGAGGCTCGTGGCCGCGGCTTTTATAGCCGGCCGCCCGGAGCGGATAGGGACGGCCACCGTGGCGTTCTTAGCGACGCACTGGCGCTCTGGCGAGGTGGCAAGCGCACGGTGGTGCCGACCTAACGCTCACCAGGGGGAGGGGACAGCTCGAGGAGGAAGAAGCCAAGAGGGAGGAGAAGACGACGACGGCGTCACGGGCGGGACAGAGGCATGTCGGCCACCGCCGTGGCGCGATGAGAGGGAACGAGGAGGGGGAAGAAGGGTCCAGAGGGGTTCTAGGATGTCGCGGAGGTGCTGGAAAAGTTGAGACACGCCGCGGTGGCGCGAGCGCGCTGTGATGACGGTGGCCAAGGGCCCCGGTGTGCAGAGCACGCATTTGGCTATGCCAGCCGCGTGGTCACCACGCCAAAACTTGATCTGTAGCACGACTAGACCCAACACCTTGTCCATTGCGTCGTCCTGACATCCAGGAGGGATCCCATGCCTCTGGTTTGATCTCATCTTCCCTGGAATGGACTAGAGGCTCTAGAAAGGTTTCTGACATGAAGGTGTTTGGAGTGAACCAGAGGAGATTGGCTTGGGGAAAAGAGCTGAGTTTTGGCACACAGAGGTGATCTACTAAGGTGATCAAGATGCCAAGATTTCAGCACCAATGGACCAGTGTAGAGGGTACTTCCTTTGTAACCATGTACTCTGGCGAGAAATCGAAATGTTGATGCTGGGCAAAAATGGCTAAATGGATTGGGCTGAAATTTGAAGGAGAGGAATTATTTGAACATAGGAAGCTACTGTAAAAGTTTCTGCTTATTTGAAAATGCCAAAATAGTACTTCCTTCACAGAGCTTCCAAATGGACAGAAACTTAGAAAAATTGCTGGGGACAAATGGACAAATGGATTGAGCTGATTTTTGGTATCCATGAGTGATTTATCAATGTCAACCACCATGAAAAATTTCAGCTCAAGTAGATCAAGGAATAAAGCACTTCCTTTGCAACTTGCCCATCTGGACAGAATTTGCAAATGGATGTGGTGCTCAAAATTTGAACTATGGAACTTGGGATCTTGATGGAAATGGGGAAGATATGGATATGAGAAGCTCAACAAATTATTTGGGATTTTTCCTGGCTACCAAAATGGTAGTTCCTTTAGAAAGTACCCAAAATGCAATATTGGCATTAAATAGGAAAAGACAATTTTCCTTATTTAATTATGGCCAATATTTAATTCATGAACTTTGGAGATGGATAGATATTTTCCTGGATTTAATTCCCTTAACTGGCAGAAAAAGGAATTAATTATAAATGAAAAATATTGCAAATGACTTGGCAATATTTTTGCATATCCAGGGTTTACGAAGATAGGATGATCACTGGGAGAAGTTTGGGAGGCAACAGATCAAAGGAAACTAAGGTTCCTTTGTAACTGGAAGGACTAGGGTTTCCCTTCCGGCAACTCGAAAGGTGGGGTTCTGATGACAAAGTCCTGAGATAGATCTTGGGTGGCAAGGTCGGACTGGGAAGAATCTCTGGTTGGATAGGGAAGGCAAGGCTAGATGACCATCTTCACATACCCAAGACCTAGAGAAATCCGATAACACCGAGAAAAAAGACGGGAGTCAAATCCCGCAAAGGAAAAAAAACAGGGAGCGAAAACCAGGGTGTTACAATAGATCTCTCAAGAACACAAAATAAAAGAGGCAAATAAAAAGTGCAGCAAGGTATTTTTGGATTTTTGGAATAATAGATCTGAAAATAAAAGCAGCAAAAAGATAGATCGGAAAGCAATATGTTGGAAAAGGAGACCGGGGGACCGTAGGTTTCACTAGTGGCTTCTCGCATGAGTATAGCACACGGTGGGTGGACAAATTACTGTTGGGCAATTGATAGAAGATAAAATAATCATGCGATATCCAAGGCGATGATCATTATATAGGCATCACGTCCAAGATTAGTAGACCGAAACGATTCTGCCTCTACTACTATTACTCCACACATCGACCGCTATCCAGCATGCATCTAGTGTGTTAAGTTCATGGAAAAACGGAGTAATGCAATAAGAACGGTGACATGATGTACACAAGATCTATTCATGTAGGAATAGACCCCATCTTGTTATCCTTAATAGCAACGATACATGCGTGCCTCGCTGCCCCTTCTGTCACTGGGAGAGGACACCGCAAGATCGAACCCATCACAAAGCACCTCTTTCCGCGGCAAGAAAAATCGATCTAGTTGGCCTAACTAAACCAAAGATTCAAAGAAGAAATATGAGGCTATAAGTAATCATGCATATAAGAGATCAAAGAAGACTCAAATAATATTCATGGATAGAAACTAATCATGAACTCAAAATTCATCGGATCCCAACAGACACACCGCAAAAGTTTACATCAAATAGATCTTCGAGAGACCATTGTATTGAGAATCAAAAGAGAGGGAGGAAGCCATCTAGCTACTGCCTACGGACCCGTAGGTCTATGGTGGACTACTCACGCATCATCGGGGAGGCACCAATGAGGATGATGAACCCCTCTGTGATGGTGTTAGATTGGATCTCACGGTTCTAGAACTTGAGGCGGCTGGATGTGTTTTCCGTCGACTCCCTTAGGGTTTCTGGAATATTTGGGAATTTATAGGCACGAGAGACGGTGGAGGGGACTCCCGAGGCGGCCACAACCCATCAGGGCGCACCCGGGGCCCCTGGCGCGCCCTGGTGGGTTGTGGGCGAACTAGGCTCCCTCCTGGTAACTTCTTTGGCCCACTGGCCTTCTTCTGGTCCCAAAAAAATTTCCAAAAAGTTTTGTCACGATTGGACTCCGTTTGGTACTGATATTCTGCTAAGTAAAAAACAAGCAAAAACAGCAACTAGCACTTTGGCACTATGTCAATAGGTTAGTCCCAAAAAATGATATAAAGTTGCTATAAAATGATTCTAAAACATCCAACATTGATAATATAACAGCATGGAACAAGCAAAAATTATAGATAGGTTGGAGACGTATCAGCAGCCCGTGACAGTGTTTTTTAAACTGCAAAAACATCCGATAATTAAATCGATGACGACGCTGCTACGGTTGTGCGTTGGGGAACCAAACGACCTGCGATTGCGATGAAATTTAGCAGGTGGTCTACCTACAACAAAACACGAGCACACGCCAACTTTCAACCCATTCAGAGAAAGTTTTATACGCACTTTAAAAAATAATATTTTAATGATGTTGCGGGCGCGTGCGTGTGTGGTTGGTGTCAAAACGGTCGACGACAAGAACAGGAAGAACCGACAACTACGAACGGATGCAAGTCTTGAATAAAATGAAGGCAACAGAGTGCCGATGCTATGCAGATGATGCGAATGATGCGATCATGAATGCGACAAACAGATGAACCACATGGCCACACTCGAAATAAATGGAAGGCGTCTGGAGCGTCGGTCTCGGGCTGTTAAAACTCTCCTCCACTAATAAGGGATCTTGCCCCGAGATCTTAGAATGAGAAGAGGAAGAGGAAGAGGTCAGGAAGAGTAAAACTTAGTTGTTTCTTTGACAAACGAATGAACCCAACGGAACTTCGAGGTTGAAAAGAGATGAAGAATGGCCGAAGGAACAGGCAAGAATTCACAAGAATTTTGGGCAACACTTAGATTGAAAAGAGAGGGAAAACCTGATAAGATAGAAGGAACTTGAAAAGAAGACACAACACTCTGGTTAATAGATAAGCAAGGAAAGAATATGATCTTGACAAACTGAGATGATGGGTCGAAGAGATCCACATGACAATGCCTCTGGAACAATAGAATAGAAACTAGACCATTGGAAACAAAAGAATGGAGAATCGAATGACAACTTCTACCACAATTGAATTTAAAAGCATAGATTGAACGGAGTTGTTGGAACATCAACAACGAAAAGAATAAGCTTGGTGTGAACTTATGGGAAACATCTCGAAATTATGAGGTGACAACCCACCACTAACGGATACAATTGGTTTGGTTTAGATAAACAAAGAGATGAAAACTTCATTCACCAAGAGGAGGAGGAGAAAACTTGGATCGTTGATAAGCACCATGATAGCAACAATCCTTAGGAAATGCTTTTGGTGAAATCCAATCCAAGGTAACTCCAAGGAAGACAAATGGGTTTACATATCTCATTCTTGACAAATTCTCTTCGAGCCTCCTCATGAATCAAGAATGCTATAACACCATCTCCAAAGATAAAGAGAATGAATCACACTTTCAAATGCCATACAAAGAATACTTGAGATCCTACAACAAGAATCTTGAAGAAGACCTCCAGAATAAAATAAATCCTTGACGAACCACCATGAAGAACCATCGGAAAGAACTCCGGAACGAAAGGATGATAGAAAAGAATTGAAGGTTGGAAAAGAACAAGATTGAGGCCTTGCTATGATTTAGATGAAACTTTGCGATGAGATACTTGAGAAAACTTGGACTCCGGAAAGAAAACATGAACAACTTATAATTGAGAATTTGATATCATGAACAACTCCGAAAGAAGGATTGAAATCACCTTGATGAAACAAGAATAAGAATTATTTTATGCTTATCCTTCATCAAGTTTATTTGATGACAATCCATTGATTTGGCATACCACTTATTCTTCTTGAAAAGACTGGAGAATATCATGAACATGAGAAATTCTTGAGCGAACCACCAGTTAGAACTTGAAACGAATGAGGATACTACAAATGAACAAAGACATATGACATGAGAACGAAGAGATCATGATCCACCTAGAGAAATCTTGAACGAAGCACCGGCATAATTGAGATACGAACGAAGAGACAACAATTGAGAAGAATTTGAGAATGAAAGCTGAAAGCCGAGAACAAAGAATTCTTCTGAAATGATGGCCTTCGGAAGATTGAGAAATGAAAACAACTCTGAAATGCTCCAGATAGACAAGAAAAGAATTTCTCACGATCGGAAAACAATTCGAGAGGATAGCATGAAGCTTTACCCATGAATCTTCTTGAGAACGGACAAAGATTTAAGAGAAACTATTCTTCGGTCTTCAAAGATGTGAATGATGATGAGAAACACCACGAACAATTACTGAGATACTCCGGAACAATGAATAAAGAAAGGTCGAGCCAACGATGAAAATAATTCAAAGCGATCTTGGAGGAAGGAATATGACTGATGGGATTCCTTCTTACATCACGTTTGAAAAGAACTTGAGATCTCTGGCAAAGATTAGAAGAGCCAGGTAAGATCTTGGGAAAAACCTGTGGCTTATGGGCCCACTCAAAGAAAACACCATTGAAACAATTGCTTAGGAAGACAGATTGCACTGGTACAATTAAGAACTTGATGAGGTGAGACCCTCGAAATAATTTGAAGGATTTGAACGGAAACACAAATCTTCTGAGATATCTTCTGCACTCCGGATAGAATAGAGAGAGGTGAATAAGCAAGAGAGGTTTGGCTAAGAATTTCCAACATGGAAAAACATTTAGCGAATGAAAAGGATATGATGAACACCGAGAGGTCGAATCGAATCCATCGGGGAAGAAAGAAGAATGAAGAATGATGAACTTAGCACCTAAGCATCTTCAGGACGAATCACCGGATACAATTCGAAAGAAAAAATAGCGGAAGCATCAATGAAAAGAAAGGCTCTTGGACGATAATTCAATTGTTGAAGAAAAAGGGTTGGAGGGTGGGGAAAAAGAAAGACAACTTGGGACATATGAGACGAACTCGGAAAATAAAATAGGAGGATTGATCCTGCAAATATTGGAGAGGATTGAATTAACTTGATGAGAAGCACCCCGGATGAAAAGAATTGACATGACAATTTGATTGAGCCAACGGATTAGCGCTCCCATAGGAAATATGAGAACACCATTTAGGAAATATATGAAATCACCACTTGACACCGAAGCAACTCGAATTACCATACTCCAAAACAAAACAAAGGATGAGGCTTGCAAATTAAGCTGGAAACAAATACATAACCCATTTGCATTTGTTGGAAGGATAATCTTAGGTAACTACTTGAATTCCCACCTAAGAACTCCCGAAATCCTTTGGTTATGCAATCAGGTCCACGGATACACGGAGTAAAATCCATCACTCAACTCCTAGCAGTAATACTACTCTCCAATGTATCACATCCATCAACACACAACCAGAGGTATCGGAAATTCATCTACCTTAGACCCCTCATAATCACAACGATACTAAACATGGCAGTACATGTGATCCCTCTCCCTAGTACTGGGTGCCTCCAGACTCTTCGCACCACGAATAGTATTGAAGCAATTTCGAACATCTGTGTCCTGAGGTACTAAGGAAACTGAACGATAACGATGTGTCGTGAACCCCTTGCAACTCTACTCCTCGGAAACAGGAGGCACCAGGTATAGAATTCCGTCACATCAGTGTCATAGAAGCCCCAAAATACCCTCGTGATGCTAAAAAATTGAGTGAGAAGACGGGTAGAATTAAAATTCCAACGTCACTATTCCTCACCAGAGCATAGAAGAGGAGTAAAAATAATCCTACTCTCAGATATATAACTAGACTCAAAATATGTTTTTCATTAGACTCGACTCGGCCAAGTTCGATCAATCAAGGGGGCTCCTAGGTCGGTACTGTTCTGATACCAACTTGTAACGCCCAAGATGCGGTCCTATCCTTATTTTGGCTCTAGGGCCTCGACGGGGATAGAAGCGCATCTCGTCATTTCGCAAGAATGAATATCATTACAAGTACATGTAAAGAGGAGATGAGCATATGGAATTGGCTTACACTCGCCACAAGCAAAATCATGATCACATCAATACATCAATACATTCAATCACCATACAGAAGAGCAGGGTCCGACTACGGAATAAATTAAACGATAATAGCGACATCCATCCTTGCTATCCCAGGCTATCGACCTGGAACCCATCCTATGATCGATGAAGAGAAGAATCCAAATCAAACAAGCATCGCTCTCACGTCAAAGCATCGCATTACATGTACCTGCAATTGTTGTTGTATTAATCCGTGAGCCATAGGGACTCGGCAATCTTATTTCCAAGGGTATCAAGACTAGCAAAGCTTAATGGGTGAGGTATGGTTAAGTGGTGAGGCTGCAGCAAGCACTAAGCATTTATTTGAGTGGCTAGCTTAGGAGTACAAGAATAAGAGGGGTGATCTACACATAAACGGACGTGAACTAGTAATGATCACTAAGTGATCCTGAACACCTACTTACGAGTCAAACATAACCCCACCATGTTCTCTCTCGGTTCAAAACTCACGAGTAGAGACAGTCACGGTTACGCACACGGTTGCTGTATTTTATTTGAGTTTATTTAAGTTTTCTATGACCGTATATTAAACAAATTTCCAAGTTGCCACATAACCGCGGGCACGACTTCTCGAAAAGATTTAACCCTGCAGGGGTGCTCCAACTCATCCATCACAAACTAACCACGCGCTGCATGGAAAACCTCAACCACGGGATTGCCCGTAGTATCCTCAGAATTCCGGTGGAAAACCTCAACCTCGAGATAGCCCAAAGTATCATCGGAATCCCGTGCACAACACGTTCGAGAAAGGTAAAACAAATCCAGCAAGGCCGCCCGGCGTGTCGACAAACCCGATAGGAGCCACGTATCTCGTTCTCAGTACACGACCAGATGAGCTAGTGTACAGTGGCCTGATACAAATCACCCGAGTTGCCCTCGGGTGGCCCCGCATAGTGCTCTAGTTTGGATCAACACTCATGTGGAGCACTGGCCCGGGGGTTGATTAATTATCCACAGGTTCATGATGCCCTATGCTAGTTTATTAGTTATCAGGCAAATGTAGTACCAATGTTGGGCCTTGCCAGAAGAGTTTTATCCCAAAAAGAAAATCAAGGGGGTCCCCATAACAACCCCAAGCATCTTAGGAACGCTCAATATGGAACATAACACCGGTACACAAGTAACTAGGGTGGCAAAAGTGGAACAAAACACCGAGCAAAAGGGCAAGCCTTCCAACTTTTACCAACACCGACCAAAAAAACTCGGTTCCACCGAAACACTGAGGTTGATCTAGGTTTTTGCCTCGGTAACACCGATTCCATATTCTCGGTTACACCGAGTTTCCCTATCACCTGACAGTTCAGGAACTCGGTGGCACCGATAATTTCGAACCGGTGTCACCGAGAGTGAAGGGTATTTAACCTGGCGGACCTGACCTTTGAAAATACTCCTTCAAACGTTTGGCCTCCCCAACCATAATCTGCCGCTCCCGGCCCCCTGGTCGTCGCCTTTGCGTCCCCATGCACCACCGCCGTTGGGACTCGCCGCCGTGGATGGAATCTTCACCACCGTCTTCGCCGTAGAGGATCTTCACCGAGTTAGGGTGACAATCCGACCCCCTCCTGTGCTCCTCGATCTAATTCTTGCACATTAGGGTAGATTTATCGATAAACCACAGTTTGCAATCTTCCTATCCCACCAGAAATCTCATTAGAATAGTGAACGAGAAAAATTTAGGTTTAGGCATCCGCAAAACGCATCTCGGTGACACCGAGTCACAAAAATTGGTTCTACCGATTTTGTTTCTAGGGTTCCTGGGAATGTTCTCGGTGACACCGAAGTGACTGCCAAGTTTCTGTAAAAAGACCATATGTCTCATTAGATCCAAAAATCTTGACTCAGTGGTTCCGAAATTCATTTTGCAGAGAGCTAAAACTAAGATTTTCTTTGTTCAAACTTTGAAAAATCTCTGTGTTTTGTGATGCTCAATCTTTCTACTCTTCTATACTCTATTCACAGGGATAGTATGTCAGGTTTAGATGACAGTCAGAATGACATTAGAGAGCCCAGTGTTGATGCAGATCCAGGCACTAGTCCAGATGCTAGTTCTTCTTCTTCAGAAGAACCAGGCACCCCAAGTTCTCATGGGTTGCCCAAGGCTGCTACAAGAGTCAGGAGGAAGCTAAACCCAGATGAGGAGGACTCTGATTTTGTGCCAGGGGAGGTTCTTGCTAAGCAAAAGCAAGACAAAGTAGAGAAGGCTACAAAGAAGTCTGCAACTGAGGCCACCTCATCTAGAAGGCCAGTGAGAAAAGAGTATGCCATTTCTGAAGCTATGAGGGCACCAAAGAGTGCCAGGGCAACCAAGTCTGTTGAACCAGCAAAGAGCTCTATGCCCAAGAAGGTAGCTGAGAAGAAAAGGAGCAGAAAGAGGAGTGTACATGTTCTTGGAAGACCTACTTCTATGTATGAAGATCCAGAAGAAGCTGAGGAGGAAGAGCCAGCTCCCAAGGCTCCTCCCAAGAAGAAGAAGAAGCTTCTAGCTGATGCTATGCCCAAGCAAGCTCCTTCTAAGAGCAAACTTGTTTCCAAAGGGGGGGAAGTTATAGATCATAGGGCTTCGGGAGAGAGAGAGAGTGTGTTGCTTTGTTTTCTCTCTGCATTTTTGAAAACAATTGGTTTTATCGTCTGATGTTGCAAACTTTATCGGTGTTTGATCATATACTCTTGTGTGATGCTACCATTGCCTATCTTTAAGATATCTATTGATGATCATTCACTTAATGTTTTGGTGTGATGTGCATATGTATTTCATTCATATTAATTTTGGCACACCACCAAGTTGTATGTGACATAGAAGAGTGACCCATGATCCTAATCGATTGTGCATTTGCATTCAAACGCAAATTTAAAATAATGCACAAATTTAGGGGGGGGCTCTTGTTTATCACATACCTCTCAAAGCAACGATGCTATTAATTGATTAAATCTCTTATCGAAGCTTTGATCTATATGTTGTCATCAATTACCAAAAAGGGGGAGATTGAAAGCACAACTTTTCCCTAGGTGGTTTTGGTAATTAATAACAACATATACCTCATTGGACTCATGTTTCCACTAAGTATATTTCAGGAAAAGTTCAATGATATGATGGCAAAGGATTGTGAGGAGAACCCCAAGATGCAAGGAATAACATTGTCCAAGCTACAAGGAAGAGGACTCTACATTTTACTTTGTGAGAAATCACTTTGAGTCCATAGGAAAGCCAATACTATCAAAAGGGGGTAAGGTATTAATGGTGAATGAAATGCTCAAGTGATCAAGTGGTAGCCACCAAAAACATTCACAAAACTCTCCCACAAATATTCTGTCCAAAGCCTAACATGCAAAATCAGTGCCACCAACATTTCCCACTCGGCCCTACCGATTTTCATCTTAGACAAAAACCCTAGCCAAACCCCATTCTCGGTACCACCAAGTTGCATTTCGGTGCCACCGAAAACGGTGACCAACTCTCTGGAATCTCATTTTCAAGAATCGGAATTTCTGAGTTTTGAAAATTGGTGCCACCGAGTTTTGGAAACTGCCTAGGTGAACCTTGTCGGTACCATCGAGAATTCTATATCGGTTCCACCGAGATTCCTAAAGTTGCCACATTTTGAACACTTTGGTGCCACCGAGTTTTCACTTCGGTTTCTCCGAGTTGGTTAATAATGGTGTAACGGTTGGATTTTTGCAGAAGCCTATATATACCCCTCCACCACATCCCACTCGCAAGAGAAGCACTCAGAACAGTTCCACACTTCCCATATCCAAAATTCTGGGAGAGAACCACCTACCCTTGTGTTGAGGTCAAGATCACCCACTCCAACCATATGGATCTTGATTTCTAGCCTCCCCAAGTTGCTTTCCATCCAATCAATCTCTTCTACCCAAACCAAATCTGTGAGAGAGTGATTGTGTGTTGAGGAGACTATCATTTGAGACACAAGAGCAAGGAGTTCATCCTTACTATCGAGCCTATTACCTTTTGGAGGGTGGTGCCTCCTAGATTGGTTAGGTGTCGCTTGGGAGCCTCCTACTTCGTGTTGTGGAGTGAACCAAGAAGTTTGTACGGGCAAGGATATCGCCTACTTCGTGAAGATCTACCCATAGTGAGGCTAGTCCTTCGTGGATGGAAGCCGTTATGGAATAGTCAAGGTTTCTACTTCGTGGACCCTTATGGGTGGAGCCCTCCGTGGACTCTCGCGACTGCTACCCTCGGTGGGCTAAAGACTCCCTAAACGTGGATGTACGATAGCGCCACCTATCGGAACCACGGGAAAAATCTTCGTGTCTACAATTGCGTTTGATCTTCCTACCCTACCCTTTACTAAATGTGCTTGTCTTTACTTTCCGCTACAATACTCTTAGACATGCATGTGTAGGGCGTACTTGACTTGCTACAATTGCTAAAATCTTCCCACAACTAAAATTGGGAAAATGATAGATTTTTATTTGGTCAAGTAGTCTAATCACCCCCCTCTAGACATACTTTCGATCCTACAAAACCTCAACCACGGGATTGCCCATAGTATCCTCAGAATTCCGGTGGAAAACCACAACCTCGAGATAGGCTAAAGTATCCTCGGAATCCCATGCACAACACGTTCGAGAAAGGTCAAACAAATCCAACAAGGCCGCTCGGCGTGTCGACAAACCCGATAGGAGCCGTGTATCTCATTCTTAGGACACGACCAGATGAGCTAGTGTACAGTGGCCTGATAGAAATCACCCGAGTTGCCCCGGGGTGGCCCCGCACAGTTCTCTAGTTTGGACCAACACTCATGAGGAGCACTGGCCCGGGGGTTGATTAATTATCCACAGGTTCATGACGCCCTATGCTTGTTTATTAGTTATTAGGCAAATGAAGTACCAATGTTGGGCCTTGCCAGAAGAGTTTTATCCCAAAACGAAAATCAAGGGGGTCCCCATAACAACCCCAAGCATGTTAGGAGTGCTCAATATGGAACATAACACCGGTACACAAGTAACTAGGGCGGCAAAAGTGAAACAAAACACCGAGCAAAAGGCCAAGCCTTCCACCTTTTACCAAGTATATATGTGCATTAACTTAAATAGCAATAATATTTTGATATCTCACAAATATCCATGTTGTCACAGGGGAACAACTTGCACCTGCAACTAGCAACGCTATAACAAGGGCTGAGCGAGCGGTAACATAGCTAGACAATGGTTAGCTGGGATGTGGAGGTGTTAGAGGCTTTTCATGGCATTTTGGGACGCTTGACAAACAACTGGTAGGTAGTGGGACATAGCGATAGAAAAGAGACAACTAGCATGGCAATGATAGTAGTGGTATCCAGGGAACTGTTCATCTTTCGTGAGATCCCGCTTGGAAGAAGAACGAATCCATGAAGTAGATGAACGGGATGTAGTCGAACGAATTCTCACACTCCGGACGTTTTCGAAACTCTATCGAGAAGTAGCAATCCGGAAACAACAATCAACACATGATAAACACCACAACATATGCATGACATGATGCGCAAACAAATAGGATGCATGATTATGCATGGCATGGCAAGCACAACAATCAAACACTACAAATTAAGTGAAGTCCAATATGCAACGGGTTGCATATTGACAAAACTCCACATTCGAATTATTTAGTTCACTCTCGTTTAGGTACTCGTCAATATTAAATGTTGTTTAACATGGGTGGTCATGGCATAAGGTGAAGATGGAATTAAAGCAATTTTAAATGGAGAAGGAGAACATACATATACCAAAATAATGACTCTTCATATTATGAGAAATGTGGTTAATGTTGTTTAACTAAACAATCATTTTAAATGTTGTTCATCATGGCAAGAGGTGAAGCATACACAACTACATCATCTAGGCATTTTAAATGAGGCCGAAAACAATATATAGCATTTCCGATACGACCTCATATGCAAATTATGAATTTGGTTCAGATCTGTCGTGAACATATTTTATATTTGTTAAACAGAAAAATAAAGTGTACCATGTGATTCTACATGTTTTTCTAGTCAAGTTTCATATGTAGATCATTTTAAATGGAGCTACGGTTATTTAATTATGAAATAAATCATTTTAACATGACATTTATGCAAATTAATGCAAACATCAAGTTTAAACATTTTAAACATGGATGAAAGTTGGATATTGTGAATCTACATGAAATTCTAAGCATTTTACATGTTTAAATCATTTTAATCCGATGCACGGTTAATTAATTATTAGCATTTTAAAACATGGCATTTTTGTGTAAATATGCATTCCTGGACAAATCGACAAATTCGCAAACTAAAAAAAATTCACCGGCTAAATCTGAAGCATGTTGGGCCAACAGTGTAATGGGCGCATGCTATTAAGCAGCGCTCACGGGCGAAACATAAGTCGGGAGAGGCGCTCACCAAATGGGCTAGGCCCAACGGTGGAGCTGACTTGAGGCGCGGCTGGGCCTTCGGGTCCGGCTAGGCTGGCGGATCTGGGCTATGAGGTGAGGCGCTGGGCTGGCGCATGGGGCCAGGGTGGAGCGAGGCGCAGCCCACGCGCACGATGCGAACGGGCGCTCGTTCGGTCAACGGCCATGCTCGTCTCCATGCAAACTCTGAAGGGGCGGAAGAACTGACGCATATTCTGCTCGATCTCCGGCGAATTGTGGTATAGGAGAGGTCAAGATTAGCACGGGGATGCATAGATCCGGCCGGTCCAGTCCAGATCCGGCGGTTGGAGGTGGCCGGCGGCGCTTCGGGCGACGGCTAGGTCTCCTAGAACCTCGGGGCGCCATGGTTGGGCTCCTGTTCGAGGCAACAAAGAGACAGAGAGATTAGGGAGAGAGAAGAGAGAATGGGAGAAGGAGAGCAAGGCGAGGGGTGGCAAGGTTCGCCTGTGGCTTGGGATCCGACGGCGAGGGCATGGCGGCCGGCGAGGTCCTGCGACCTCTAGCGATGGGGCAGTGGGCACGGGGACGGGGAGCTCCGGACGAGCTTCTTTCGAGGAGGAACTCGGGCGTGGGCATTGTACCCTGGCGGTGGGCAGATCCGGGCCTAGATGGGCTTCCGTGGGTCGGGCGCGGGCTTCGCGGTCCTCGGCGGGAGGAGGCAGCAGGGGGAGGCGCGGGCGAGCTGGAGACCATCTGATCTGGATCCGACGATCCAGATCGCGGCAGCGGGGTGGCGGCGCGGGACTGGCCGGCGCGGACAACAAGGCAAGGGTGGTGGCGGCTGGAGGCACGGAATTTGAGGTGGGAGGTAGGGGAAGCAATTTTTGGCAGGAGGAGGCTGCTATTTATAGCATGTTGGCTAGGGTTTGGGAGTTTGTGGTGTTTTGGAGTCCTTCGATCGTGATCCGACGGTCTCGGTCGGAGGGGGGCTAGGGTAGGCCTAGTGGGCTGTGTAGGTGGGTTGGGCTGAGAGAAGAGAGGGAAGATGGCAGCACGTGACAGTGTTTTTTAAACCGCGAAAACGTCCGATAATTAAACCAATGACGGCGCTGCTACGGTTGCCCGTTGGGGTATCAAACGACCTCCGATTGCGACGAAATTTGCCAGGTGGTTTACCTACAACAAAACACGACTGCACGCCAACTTTCAACCCATTCAGAGAAAGTTTTATACACACTTTAAATAACAATATGTTAATGATGCCACGGGCACGTGCGTATGTAGTTGGTCTTGAAACGGTCGACGACAAGAACGGGAAGAACCGGCAACTACGAACAGATGCAAGTCTTGAAAAAAAATGATGGCAACAGAGTGCCGATGCTATGCAGATGATGCGAATGATGCGATGATGAATGCGACAAATAGATGAACCACATGGCGACACTCGAAATAAATGGAAGGCGTCTGGAGCGTCGGTCTCGGGCTGTTACACATGGGCATCTCCTGCTGGCGCCCCCTTCGTCCCTACTCACTCATCTGACGCGGAGACAACACGGATGGCCTCTTCCTTCGCCTCCAAGCCTCCTAGCGCAGTTCCCTCCTCACTATCTCCTCTCGGGAGTGCACAGACCCGCGGTCCAACAGGATGTGTGCGCCTTGGTTCCACAACCTGACCCCGCGCTCCAGTCGCCATGGTTAGCTTATCCTCCCTAACGTGGCTCTCCAAAGCACCCTGAGGTCACCTTCCTAGTGCTCGCTCACTAGTTTGTCCCCACGCCCCTGGAATCGAGCTGCCCGAGCTCGCCTTGCGCGATGCCTACGGTGCACCGGCATGGGACTATAAAAATGCGATCCCCGAGCCCCATTTCCTCCCTTCGCAGCTCCCTCTCACTCCCAATTCCACCTCTGTCGACCTCCCCTGTGGTTTGTAGCTCCGGCGCTCGGATTCGAGTAGGAGCTCCTCCGCCTCGGCCGGCGACCAAGCTGCTGGTATAGCCTCCCTCCGCCCTCCATTCCACTTCCTATGCAACCACAACCGGGCTCTGATCTCTTTCCCCTTGGAAATTTCAGTCCTTCGCCTCCGCATCAACCATACCGTCCAACTCACCGAGCGACGCCATTCGGGTTCAACTCTGACGGGAATTTCCTCGTCGCCGGCGGCACCTGACACCTCCTGCAGACGTGCGACTCCATTCTGAGCCCAACCGTAGCCTCGCCGCCTCAAACCGTTGCCGGTAACGTCGCCGGTAAGCCTCCAGAGCCTCTCCGGCGAGAGGATGGAGATGACGGGCGGGCCCCGCCTGTCATCGACTCCTCACCCTCTCTCTTTGTCTAGCCGGGCCCGCGGGCAGGTTTAAATGCTAAACCGCGTGCGCGCCGTGTAGCCTGGGCCCGTTTGTTCCTAGGCCGGCTCAGCGGCGGCTATTTGGGCCCAAAGGAACAATGATTCTTTTCTTTATTCTTTTTACAGAATCTTGCAAAAATTCCTCAAGTCCAAATAATTGTCCACATGCCATGGTTCAAACTCCTAAATTCTTCTAAAATCCCAATCTACTGAATGATGCAACTTTCATATTTTTCTGCCACCAGTTTCGTACTGTTCAAATTTAAATTTAAATTTGAACTATGATAACCCCCACATTGCAAATTCCTAGAACATCCATTTCGAGTCCAAATTTGATGATTCAAATTTCCAGAGGCTCCAAACATCTTGCTAGCAATGGATAACATTTTTCCCATGCTATATTCTTCTAGACCAAATATATAGCCCATTTTGCCATTTATTTCATCTTAGGAAAACCATAGGAAATTCATTCCAACTCCAAATCCAGTGAAACCACTTTCTAAAATCTTCTAAAATCATGCCCTATTTCATGAGTGCCTTCACTCATTTTTGTTAAAATATTTTCTGTAGACTTCTTATAAAATCATTAATCCATACATTTCCACAATTCAAAGAGCCTCATTGATCCAACGCCAGTAGAGCCATTTAGGAATTTTTCTTATGACCAGAGATGTCCAAGAAAAAATAAAACTCCTATTTATAGAGCAATTTTATTTTCTGCTTGTTGTGTTGCTTATTGTGGTTGTTTCCGGCGGTAGTTGACGAAGTAGACGAAGTGCTTGGAGTTGGACGAGAAGCGTGTGAAGACCTCGAAGACTTTGCTGAGCCAGGCAAGCAGCCCTTTGACCATGTCTAAGAAACATTTTTACACATGTAATATAGCACTTGATGTTGATGCATCGGAATAATGATGATTATGGTGACCACCTTTATGGGTTGCCTCTGTTACTTTCCCCGTTATACTTGCATTGTGCATGACCCCACCCTTCTATAAGGGTTATGCAGGTGGGAAGTAGTTAGGATGATAAGTAGTTGCTATGCAAGTGGGATGGGGATATGCATTGAGATGAAAAACAAATGTTTTATCAAATACTTTATGAAACCCCGTCGGGTGCCACTAATCCCCGAGGGGGATGATGATGTTAAGCTAGGTAACCACTTGATAAAGAAGTGGTGTACCGAGGCAAGTTGTGTGTGTGCTTTAGAAAACGGATTAGATTTAAGGTCTGCTGACCGTCCAAACCTTACATGCGCGACCACTCTACCCCTATATGGGAAGGGGCTTTGTTGATTACCTTGGGCGATGCTAGGAGAGAGCCCGCATTACTAGTGGCGGGAGTGAAGTGGTAACTCTTGATATGGGGTCGTGCCAGATAGGGCGACCATGGGCTGTTTTCATGGACACTGGGCACACCATTGTGTCCCTTCATGGATGGTAGTATGTTGAGCAACGCTCCTGTTTTGTACATCATGAAGACGTGGACCAACGAGTGGACTCTTTGTTTAGTGTCATCAAGGGAAAGGCATTGTTCGGGTGCTTACCTCGGGTATGTAACATACCGCGAGTCGTGGATGACACGGAAGTTCCCCGAGTCTTGTGGGTAAAGTGTGCAACCTCTGCAGAGTGTAAAACTATTCGAATAGCCATGTCCACGGTCATGGACAGTTGGAGGTCCTTCTTAAACTACGTACAATATTTTCACAAAACTTGGTGTGTGTGAGAGTGGGAAAGATGATACTTGAGCAAAGTCGGATGACTTGATGAAATGACTGAACATGAGATGTTCAACCCCTGCTTATGATGATATTTGTAACTTGTTCATATGGATATCTGCAACTTGTTGATGCATGCTTTTACAAGTTGATTGAACATGTATTGCACTCAAAATTAGCTTTCTGCAACTTACCTACTTAGTGCTATAGTATGCATTGGTATTACCTTGTTCCAAACATGGGTTGCTTGCGAGTACATTCAAAGTACTCATTGGCTTGCCACTGGTTATTTTATTGGCCAGGCATGAAAGAACAGGATATACTGAAGAGAACCTTGGTGACGTACATGCGAGCTAGGACGCTTCCCAGTCAGAATGTCTGTAGGGTTAAGGCAGATGGCATGGGTCCACGCTATCGTAGAAGATTTCCGCTGCGAGTTTATGAAGACTTGGCCATAAAATCCATATCTGAGTAAAACGGTACGTAATGGATGTAAGACTCTTGTTATTCAGTTTTTGTGTGTTCAATGAGCATTGATCTCTGGGATCACTGTCCACTTACATTTGGTGATCACCACTTATGAGTTGGGGTCCCCACAAAGCTGGTATCAGAGCGATCCTGACTGTAGGAAGCCCTTAGTTAGCATGGACGTTAGTTAGGACAGGAACTAGCCCTCAGACCCCAAAATCACTTGCAAAACCTATTGCACTTCTCTCCCCTTCTGATCTAGCCAACTATGAAACCCTTCATACTTGCCTCCTCCTCTCTTGTCATATTAACCCTTCTCTGACCATCATGTAGATGGTCGTTGCTCCCATGAGACTCCTCGTGACCGGATTTCCACCACTGCTAATAGACTGCCTCCAGCGATGCCACTATCCTTTGGAGCCGATGTACACCTTGCACGAACTGAACAATGGCGAGTTTGGAACCGAGTTCTATGCCAAGGTGGTTGTACCTGCCAAGACCCCACCCCAGAGTTGGTTCTTTGTAGGACCGCCTATGCCAACAAGAGACATGGCCATTCGGCAGGCAGCCTACAAAGCTCTCCTCTGTCTTTGAAATCTCCTTCCGGAAATGAAGGAAGGACAAGCTACCCGCTACCTACCTAGCAAGAGTGGACTGGGAGCCCCTTCTCAAGTGATGGATTCCCCAGGAGACGAAGACCCAACCCTCAAGCTCCAAATACGCTTCACCAATGCTGCAGACCACCTTCTGCGTTACCTTACTGAAGAATTCCTCAAGTCCCGCCAGCATTTCCCTTCACTTCTGCACCTTCACTGCCTTGAGAAGAAAAAGGTGGTTGAGCAAGAACAACATATTGCCGCCCTGCAAGTCTACATCACCAACCAAAAGCAGCAAATTGAGGAACTTAAGGAAGCCTACAACCGAGCCCCGCGCAAAAGGAACAGGAACAGATTCCCATATCTAGTACATGGGAGACCATCTCTGCATCCCCAACATCGTAATCCAAGGATGAATGACAACCTTTTTTGCTCCCGTCACATGGCACGGATGTGGAGAATATGGGCATATTGTTAAGTGGTGTTCCAACAGGAAGACAACCGTCGCCTACCCACTGGTACCACAGGAGGACCTAGAAGCTGAAGACTGAGTGTCCTTCCCTCCAAGACATGAAGAAGGGCACGACTACTTGAGTCCGAGAACCCATAGGGTAGGATGAGTCGTGTGTCCCATATGCGAAGTCAAGTCCGTGTGATGGTTCAAATGAAACCATGTTGTGTGTTGCTTGTTTTTATCTGTTTGTATTTTGGCATAAGTGGCACTTTTGCCCTATGCAACATGTACGTGACTATGCCGCCTATCTTATCTTAATGAATATGTTAGCCTTTTGGCACTTGTTTGATTACACTTGCACTATAGAACCCCCATAGGCGCTCCCCTCTATGCTAATTTCCCTATTCCCCCATCTTGTCAACTGAAGACCAGCAAGGCAAGATGCACCAATAAGCCTCCTCAACAAACAACTAGCGCTGAAGACTTTTGACGACAACCTATGCAACCAGGTGCAACCCAGTAGGGTTATGATTCTCCCCTCAAGGTTGTAAACCCTCCCCTAGACTAACCTAGACCTCACAAGTTACCCCAGCTCAAACCCTTAACAATGAGCTTAACATACGGGTTCGCGAGAGGACACCAGTTAAGCTTCGATAACCGTGGTTTAGCATTGGGTTTCAACGTGGGAGTGATCATAGGGAACAGACACATTACATTCTTAAGCCGACCCTTGCAATGACGATGCCATAGGGAAGATCATTTTGAGGATACATGCTTAGTAGGCTAATGATTTGACGAGGCTATAATAGATATCTTGAGGAAGTAGTTGAGACCCTTTGGTGGATTGCGAGACTTTCATGATGATAGATGAACTTGGTGGATCAAGTTGATAGAGTAGAAGAAGTTACTTCTCCCGTGAGTAAATTGGATTTAGTAGGACAATTATGATCACAAGCTGAGATTCTTGGAGGAACAAGTACGATTTCTCATAGGGCATGAGATTTTATTAAATAGGCGACCCTAGATGAGTAGAGATGTTGAGTAAGTCTACATGGTTTGGAGTAATTTGGATTTTGTCCGATGATCTCGATCTTGATACCATGCTTCTTGATGGAAGGAACACTGGGCTGTTGCCCGATTTGATTCGAGGATCTATATGCACCTAACATTGGAGTCTACTAGATCATCATGATGGGAATTGGTAGATATACTATGGCAAGTAGTCCTTTCAATGATTTGGGGACTATAGGAACTCTAGGAGATACATGGAACAATCACTGGTATTAGATCTGTAGCAATAATGGATCATGTGATATTGGATGGTATTTGTGGATCGATTAAATTGGATTCGTAGGAACTAAACAAGATCTTGGATTGGTATATTACGCGTTTCCTTGGCATAGAACTTCAGTACCTTAGACCTTGGATAGGTTAGTAGATCACTTGGATTTGTAGTGTCATAATCAAGCTTAGCAGCTTGTGTGCTTTCTCGAGGATTTTTACATAGGGATATACATATATATATATATATATATATATATATATATATATATATATATATATGAGTTAACTATAGAATACATATAAGATTTTGGTTTACTCCTTCTCTCAAAACCTTGGAGTGTAATAGCATGAGTGATGTTGGAGGTGACTTATATGGGATAATCCCTTCGATAATATAGGGTGATTTTGTTTGGGGAAATAGGTAGGACTATTGGCATCCAAGAACCATGCTCAAGGATAAAATGATAGACGTTCACTCACATCCTAAGCTCCTTGAAACCCCGAAGCTTTACCGAACCATGACATGGTCGGATTATGACCATAGGCCTTGGCTCTAAGTCAAAAGACTATGGTCGGTACTCCACCTCGACCACCACCAATCCTGTCCATAAGGAAGGTGGACACGAAGAACTAGATAACGATGGACCACAAACCCCTGGACAAGTAACCATCCGGAGCAAATGCCCGCTCCTCTCGCATACCCCACAAACACTGTGTGTGTGATACTTGGGGAAACATGTTGTTGCCTTCACGGATGACATACTTATTTACCCAATGAGAGAAAGGAACACATTAGTCCTATTTGGATAAGCCCCAGAAATGCCAACTGTCTTGCCTCTCAAAGTGTAAGGTTATACCATAAAGAAGTTGGACTCCTCGAAGCACCCTCCCTGGAGCAAAAGACATTCTTACCCAAGCAAGATGAAGGACCACTACGGTTGGGAAACCACGACGATGAAGAAGAACCAAGAGAAGTCAACCACCACTCCTTTGCTGGCTACATCAGCTAGACTATATCAAGAAGCACTAACGTTCAAGCACGATGAAGCCCTTGGACATCAAGAGGATTAAAGAGCCCCTTGTTTTTAATGGTCACTTACCAGTTCTTGGCTGGGAAGGAACCAAGAAGTTGATAGCACCCCTCGCTCCACCACCTTGATAGTGTATGATGAGCATGATGTCCCTACTCTCTTCAGATGCCTGGAGCGGGGTGGAACGACTGTCATGACTTCGTTCCTAGCCCCCTTTTCGGTCCAATCATGGGTGTGACCCTGACTGGATCATGGTAAACCACCTATCAAAGGTAGTTCCCCCTCCGCTTGCCAAGCCTCGGACCATGAGGACTAGATGGCTGATCTATATTTTTGAATAGTCAGCTTATTTAAAGTCCCCTTTAAGACCTTCTCAGAGGAAGGGACCCGTTTAGCCACCCGAACTATAAGCTAGTCTTAGGGACGAGACTCAACCAAACCTTCCCACAAGTGGCTACGAAGAGGCAAGAAGACAAAACACTCGAAGACACGCCGGAAACGTGCGCCCGTGACAACGAAGGCAAATGGCCAAATATAAATGAAGAACATACCTGGGCAACTTACTCAAGCAGAAGATCTCGATGAGAAGCCTACGTTGACGCGCTTCAACACTCTCGAGAATGAAGACCACCTGCGACTAAAGATCACCTGCTTTAAGGGAATCAAGGACTTCCTCGTCGACGAGAAGCTACACCAAGACTCGACCCTTCCATTCTAGCACGACACATTGAGGTGTCGCTAACGAACATGAGTAACCCGGGATCAGCGCGCAGACACACTACTTTGCCCCATATTCCGACTTTGGAATACACACACAAGCCAGACCTTTGCTCGAACCCCGTGCGTCAGGTCCTTAACTTCTAGTCATACCTAGCATACCGCCGAAACCCAATTCACTTCTCAAACGAAGTCAAACGATGCACTTGAAGCCGTATCATCAAGCACTTCAAAAGAATAGTGGAGCAACCACACAAAAGCGGAAGCAACATGGAACGTGAAGACTACCTCACCTCTGAATTCCCGCACCTTTTCTACGCCTAGCCTAGGAATCTCGGGGACGAGATTCTTGTAAGGGGGTAGGTCTTTCACACCCTCCGGTTTGCCTCTCCTGACTAAGTTAACATAGCTCAAAAATTAGGACCAACAAAAACTTTTTCTGTGTGATGTGATGCTTGAACTGATTGCTATTTGCTTGCTTGTTTGATTGTGTTTTAAACCACAAAGATTCTCCTTCTCTCAGAACTCATCTCCTTGCTCCAATTCTTTGCCCAATGATCATGCCATGTGTATAGAACATAAAACTATTTTTACAAAAAATTATTTTGGCCAAAAAGCATTTATTTAAATTAGGTTTTCCAAAACCCCTGATTTGAGGTATGTACTACAAGTCCTCAAATTGGGTGGATTATTTTGCCCCAAAGATATTATTTGAACCTATTATATATAAGACTTCCCAAAACCACCAAATATTATTTTTAAATATAATTTTCCTATTTTACTTAAAGGCTTTTTCTTAAGGACAGAATTTATAAGGAAAAATTATTTTTATGCTTTCAAAATATTTGAGAAAATTTAGGGAAACTCAGTCGACGTATATTTTCCATATATAAGAATTTCAACACATGGCCATGTTCAAAATATTGGACAAAACCCTTCAAAACCCTTTCTGGATATTTCAAGTATTTGAAATATTTCTATAAGAAATATTCTCAAATAAATCCAGGAAAATTCTAGCAAGTCACACATGTGTAATGTGATGATCGTGCAAAGTTTCAATCCAATCCAAATAGTTTTGGTTCACAAAACTACCCCAAAACCCTCTCTGTCCATATTCAAATTTGAGAACTTTGCATTGTCAAGTTTCTCCAATTAATCCCAAAATTTGTGGGTATGCTCTAATCATCAAATGATGCCACCACACCAAGTGGTGCATCAAGGAGAAAAGTTTTGCATGACTAGATCTACAGAAACCTGATTTTGTTGATTTCTAGGGTTTGCCAAAGTTACATTGGCAACTTTCTTCAAATGAGTTCAAAATTCATGATCAACCACATTCTTACCTATCATTAAATCATGTTAAGTTTCATAGCAAGGGGAACCATTTAGCTAGCTCAAACTTGCATCAAACACCTTCTGGTTATTTCTAAAAGTTACTGTTTTCACCACTTCTGCTGCCTCCCTTGATCCCAAAATTTTACCACATCACCTCCTAGTGCCCATTTACCCCCAGTAAACCTTGCATGGCCACGGCTCCATTATTGGAGGGGTAAAACCTCCATTTACCCCTTCTGGACAGGAATTCCTTCTCTCTCCCCCCACTTCCCTTCTCTCCTAAGAAACCCTAGAGCATCCAAGGGCATTCCCACATTATTTACTCACCCCTAGACCATATGGACACACGTGGCCATGACCATGGCACAAGAGACATCCCATGGCATGCCAAATGTGCTCCAGAGCACACTACAGTGCGCATCCGCATTGTAGCCGGCGCGCATTCCCAACTCCCGACTACCTCGTGCTTCCCCCAGTCGCCGGCATGCTCCCCTCGACGTCCGCAGCATGCTAAGCCCTTGACCCCCCCCCCCTCCTCTCTCTCTCTGTCGGGTGTGCCCCCTACCACCCGAGCCCGCCAATGGCCATGGGCATCTCCTGCTGGCGCCCACTCCGTCCCTACTCGCCCATCCAACGCGGAGACAACACGGACGGCCTCTTCCTTTGACTCCAAGCCTCCTAGCCCAGTTCCCCCCTCACTGTCTCCTCTCGGGAGTGCACGGACCCGCGATCAAACACATTGTGTGCGCCCAGGTTCCACAACCCGACCCCATGCTCCAGTCGGCGTGGTTAGCTTATCCTCCCTCCCGTGGCTCTCCAAAGCACCCCGAGGTCACCTTCCTAGTGTTCGCTCACTAGTTTGTCCCCACGCCCCTGGAATCGAGCTGCCTGAGCTCGCCTTGCGCCATGCCTACTGTGCACCGGCATGGGAGTATAAAAACGCCATCCCCGATCCCCATTTCCTCCCTTGGCAGCACCCTCTCACTCCCAATTCCACCTCTGTCGACCTCCCCCTTCGGTTTGTAGCTCCGGCGCTCGGATTCGAGCAGGAGCTCCGCTGCCTCGGCCGGCGACCAAGCTGCTGGTATAGGCTTCGTCCACCCTCCATTCCACTTCCTATGCAACCGCAACCGGCCTCTGATCACTTTCCCCTTGGAAATTTCAGTCGTCCACCTCCGGATCGACCATACCGTCCACATCACCGAGCGCCGCCGTTCGGGTTCAACTCCGACGGCAATTTCCTCATCGCCGACGGCACCTAACACCTCCTGGAGACGTGCGACGCCATGTTGAGCCCAACCGTAGCCTCGCTGCCTCGAACCGCTGTCGGTGTCATTACCGGTAAGCCTCCAGAGCCTCTCCGGCGAGAGGATGGAGATGACAGGCGGGCCCCGCCTGCCATCGATTCCTCGCCCTCTCTCTCTCTGTCTAGCCGGGCCCGCAGGCAGGTTTAAGTGCTACGTGTGCGCGTCGTGTAGCCTGGGCCGGTTTGTTCCTAGGCCAGCTCAGCTGCGACTATTTGGGCCCAAAGGAACAATGTTCCTTTTCTTTATTCTTTTTATAGAATCCTGCAAAAATTCCTCAAGTCCAAATAATTTTCCAAATGTCATGGTTCAAACTCCTAAATTCTTCTAAAATCCCAATCTACTGAATGATGCAACTTTCATATTTCTCTACCACCAGTTTCGTACTGTTCAAATTTAAATTTAAATTTGAACTATGATAACCCCCACATTGCAAATTCCTAGAACATCCATTTCGAGTCCAAATTTGATGATTCAAATTTCCAGAGACTCCAAACATCTTGCTAGCAATGGATAACATTTTTCCTATGCTATATTCTGCTAGACCAAATATATAGCCCCTTTTTCCATTTATTTCATCTTAGGAAAACCATAGGAAATTCATTCCAACTCCAAATCTAGTGAAACCACTTTCTAAAATCTTATAAAATCATGCCCTATTTCATGAGTGCCTTCACTCATTTTTGGTAAAATGTTTTATGTAGACTTCTAATAAAATCATTAATCCTTCCATTTCCACCATTCAAAGAGCCTCATTGATCCAACTCCAGTAGAGCCATTTAAGGTATTTTTCTTATGACCAGAGATGTCCAAGAAAAAATAAAACTCCTATTTATAGAGCACTTTTATTTTCTGCTTGTTGTGTTGCTTATTGTGGTTTTTTCCGGCGGTAGTTGACGAAGTAGACGAAGTGCTCGGAGTTGGACGAGAAGCGTGTGAAGACCTCGAAGACTTTGCTGAGCCAGGCAAGCAACCCTTTGACCATGTCTAAGAAACATTTTTATGCATGTCATATAGCACTTGATATTGATTTATCGGAATCATGATGATTATGGTGACCACCTTTATGGGTTGCCTCCGTTACTTTCCCCGTTGATACTTGCATTGTGCATGAACCCACCCTTCTATGAGGGTTATGCGGGTGGGAAGTAGTTAGGATGCTAAGTAGTTGCTATGCAAGTGGGACGGGGATATGCATTGAGATGAAAAACAAATGTTTTATCAAATACTATACGAAAACCCCGTCGGGTGCCACTAATGCCCGAGGGAGATGATGATGTTGAGCTAGGTAACCACTTGATAAAGAAGTGGTGTACCGAGGCAAGTTGCGTGTGTGCTTTCGAAAACGGATTAGATTTAAGGTCTGCTGACCATCCCAACCTTACATGCGCGACCACTCTACCCCTATATGGGAAGGGGCTTTGTTGATTACCTTGGTCGATGCTAGCAGAGAGCCCGCATTACTAGTGGCGGGAGTGACGTGGTCACTCTCGATACGGGGTCGTGCCAGATAGGGCGACCATGGGCTGTTTTCACAGACACCGTGCACACCGTTGTGTCCCTTCATTGATGGTAATATGTTGAGCAAGGCTCGTGTTTTGTACATCATGAAGACATGGACGAACGAGTGGACTATTTTTTTAGTGTCATGGATGACACGGAAGTTCCAAGAGTCTTGTGGGTAAAGTGTGCAACCTCTACAGAGTGTAAAACTATTCGAATAGTCGTGTCCACGATCATGGACAGTTGGAGGTCCTTCTTAAACTACGTCTGATGTTTTCACAAAACTTGGTGTGTGTGTGTGAGTGGGAAAGATTATACTTGAGCTAAGTCGGATGACTTGATGAAATGACTGAACATGAGATGTTCAACCCCTACTTATGATGATATCTATAACTTGTTCATATGGATATCTACAACCTGTTGATGCATGCTTTTACAAGTTGATTGAACATGTCATTGCACTCAAAATTAGCTTTCTGCAACTTACGTAATTAATGCTATAGTATGCATTGTTATTGCCTTGTTCCAAACATGGGTTGCTTGCGAGTACATTCAAAGTACTCATTGGCTTGCCACAGGTTATTTTATTGGCCAGGCATGAAAGAACAAGATATACTGAAGAGTACATCAGTGCTGTACATGCGACCTAGGACGCTTCCCTATCAGAATGCCTGTAGGGTTAAGGCAGATGGCATTGGTCCACGCTAGCGTTGAAGATTTCCTCTGTGAGTTTATGAAGACTTGGCCATAAAAGCCATATCTGAGTAAAATGGTACGTAATGGATGTAAGACTCTTCTTATTCAGTTTCTGTATGTTCAGTGAGCATTGATCTCTGGGATCACTGTGCACGTACATTTGGTGATCACGACTTATGAGTCGGGGTCCCCACAACCCGCGAGCCAGAGCTCAGTCACTTGGGATTTGCAGCGCTGCTGGGGCTGACCCAAGCACAGGCACCGTGTCCAGCCCCGCTCGTGTGAAACACACGAGGGAAATCGCGAGCGCGAACGGCTTTCGGACCCAGAAGACAATACTTACTGAATACACAACATACTTGAAGAAACATAACCTTTACAACTACATGGATAAGTTAATTACACAACCAAAAAGGACAGTGCTGACGTGCTGGACATCGGTCAGCTTGAGGCTATGGCTGAGAGGCGCCCCTCAAAAGATGATAAAATCCCTGCCGTGACGGACACGGGTCAGCATGTGGATGATGCAGCTGAGAAGCGCCCTCATGAGATGACCAAAACGCTGCTGTGACGTACACGGGTCAGCCTAAGGATGATGCAGCTAAAAAGCGCCCTCATGTCAAAAATCCGCCATGACTGAGCATGGGGTCACACTCGATCGTGGGTGGGGAGCTCCTGCAGCCTCATGGCGATGCATGTAGAGAGTCCCGGGGCATGTACAGCCCTCAATCGTTCTGTACTCCATGAGGTCAGGGATAGAACTTGCGGAGATTTTGGATGTTCCATGTGTTTTGTACCAGAACACCCTCCTCTGTCTCTATTTGTGTTGCGCCAGGCCGGGATACATGGACAACCCTATACGGGCGTTCCCACATGGGTGAAAGCTTGTGGAGTCCTTCTCTGGAGAGGATCCGTCGAGGGACAAGGTCGCCAGCTTCAAGGGTGCGAGGGTGTATGTTGCGGCTGTGGTAGTGACGCGATGCCTGCTGATACCGAGCTACGGGAAGGGTAGCTTGGCGACGTGCTTCCTCGAGGAGGAGCATATCAACTTCCCGCAGGCTGGCTTGGTTATGTTCGTCGAAGGCCAAGACCCGTGGGACTCATGCTTGAGCTCAGTGGGAAGGACCGCTTTCGCCCATAGACGAGGAAGAAGGGAGTTTCAGCGATAGGCTTGGTCGTTGTTATGCGTATCAACTATAGCATGGATGGGAGTTTGTTGAGCCAGCCTTTGCCGCAAGCGGTGAGTGTCTTGCTAAAGCTTATTGTCTTGAGGCCTTTGAGGATCTCAACATTTATACACTCGTCCTGGTCGTTGCTTCACGGGTGCGCCACGGAGGCGTAGCAGATCTGCGTGTCGAGGTTGTCACAGTTGGACCTGAAGAGGCCACTGGTGAATTGTGAGCCATTGTCGGTGATGATGCGGTTGGAGACACCGAAGTTGTCACAGATGAACTTGATAGCGGACTAAGCTGGTATGGATCGAACATGCTCCACTTCCGCCCACTTGGTGAACTTGTCAATGGCGACATAGAGATAGTGGTAGCCTTCAGCTGCGCGCGGGAAGGGACCCAGAATGTCTAGTCCCCAGACCGCGAAGGGCCACATGAGGGAGATGGTCTGGAGCCCTTGCATTGGTTGATGATTCTGCTTGGCTTGGAACAAGTAGGCTTCACAGGAGCGGACCAGCTTAGTGGCATCTTCAAGTGCCATAGGCCAGTAGAAACCGCTACGGAAAGCCTTCCCACAAGGGTGCGCGATGAAGAGTAATGGCCGCAGTCGCCACTGTGGATATCAGCAAACAGTTCGTGACCTTGCTATGCAGAAATGCAGCACAGTGTCGTGTCATTGGGGCATCTCCTATAGAGATCTCCATCCATGAGGCAATAGGATGCGGCTTGGCGGGCCGCACGCTCAGCCTCGACATCGTCTACTGGGAGAGTTTCGTTCTCCATGTAGACCCTAAACTTTGTGGCCCAGTTCTCCTCCTGAGGCTCGAGTGCCAACAGCAGCTGAGCGCCTGAGGGTGGGCCGCAGCTGGGTGTGCCTGTGGAAGGCGCAGGGAGCAGCTCCTCCTGATGTGCCATGGTGTTGATGGCTGGTGGCGTGGCAAACGGCTTCTGGAGCCGCTCCTCAAAGAAGCCCGGGTCTTGAGGCTCGCGGCGCGATGCTCTTTTGGCGATATCACCGGCCTCCTGGTTGCAGCTGTGGGGAATGTGTAGAAGTTCCATGCCCAGGAAGCGCTTCGCGAGCTTGTGCACCTCCTCAAGGTAGGTGGCCATGTGCTCATCCTTGGGTCTGTAGATCTTGTTGGACAAGTTGACGAGAAGTTGCGAGCCGCCCTTGATGAGCACTCGCTTGACGCTGAGCGCGATGGCGGCCTTGAGTCCAGCGATGAGGCCCTCGTATTCAGCAATGTTGTTGGAGACCTTGTCGTTGTGCTTGAAGCACAGCTACATTGCGTAGTACCTCTTGTCCCCTGTAGGCGAGGTGAGCATCACGCCAGCCCCCACGCCCCGCCGGGAGAATGCTCCATTGAAGTGAATGGTCCAACCGTCAGGGGCATCTTTCCCAGGAAGGATGGACTCGGCCTCGCGAGGCTCATCTTGATGCGGGTCTGTCCATTCCACCATGAAGTCGACTAGAGCCACAGCCTTGATCATCCTTGTAGTGAGGAACTCCAGCTCGAAGGGCTGCAATTCCACATTCCACTCCGTGACGCGGCCCGTAGTGTTGGGGTTGCGAAGAACTTGCTCCAAGGGGTACGACATGATCACCTTGACGAGGTGCCCTTGAAAGTAGTGTCGCAGCTTCGTGGAGGCGACGAGGAGCGCGAAGAGTAACTTCTGTTTCATGGGGTATCACTCGGGCGCATTTCATATCACCATACTCACAAAGTGTACGGGATGGTCGGCGAGGCGCATGCTTGTAGTGATCGCAGCTTGGGCTTCAGGAAGCTCATCGGGTGGCTCTTCAGGTATCTATTCAGGGGGTGCCTCAGTAGGCTCTGACACGGCCTCACGAGGCTCTGAATGGTCCTCGGGAGGCGTGGGCTCGGGAGGCTCGGGAGGCCCAAGAAGCTCGAGAGTCTCAGGAGGCTTGGGAGGCTCGGGAGGCTCAGGGGGCTCGAGAGGCTCAAGAGTAGCAGGCTTCTTCTTGACAGGGACTTGCTCCTCTCACTCCACCACTAGGGCCGCGCTAGCCATCTGGGGAGTGGCTACCAAATACAAGCGCAAGGGCTCGTGAGGCTGCGGGGCAACCATGACAGGAGGGCCCATCAGATACCTCTTGAGGTCTTCGAGAGCTGCATCGGCTTCAGGGATCCACTAGAAGGGACTTGTCCTCTTCAGGAGCATGAAGAGA
Organism: Elymus sibiricus; assembly: GCA_039707655.1. Taxonomy (NCBI): domain Eukaryota; kingdom Viridiplantae; phylum Streptophyta; class Magnoliopsida; order Poales; family Poaceae; genus Elymus; species Elymus sibiricus. Next base: position 312,155,990 of record CM077669.1, on the reverse strand, counting down.
GGCAGAGCCCTTTCGCCAAACTTCGAGATGAAGCGCCCAAGCAAGGCCACGCATCCAGTCAGCTTTTGCATTTCCTTGAAGTTGCGCAGAGGTTGCATCTCCTCGATGGCTTGGATCTTCTCAGGGTTAGCCTCAATGTTATGGTGGGAGACTAGGAAGCCGAGAAGCTTGCGTGAGGGGACTCCGAAGACACACTTGGCAGGGTTGAGGTTGAGGTTGATCTTGCGCAAATTGGAGAAGGTCTCCTCGAGGTCTGTGAAGAGGGAGTCCTCTTTGCGCGTCTTGATAATGATGTCGTCGACGTAGGACTCCGCGTTCCTTCCCATCTCAGGCCCCAGACCTTTGTACATGAGTCTCTGGAAGGTGGCTGCTCCACTCTTCAGGCCGAAGGGCAGGAAGATGTAGCAGTACACTCCGCAAGGAGTAAGGAAGGCAGTCTTCTCCTCATCTTGCTTGGCCATCTTGATCTGGTGGTAGCCTGAAAAGGCGTCCAGGAAGCACAGCAGCTTGCACCCGGCTGTGGAGTCCACGATCTGATCGATGCATGACAGCGGGAAGTAGCCCTTGGGGCAGGCTTTGTTGAGATCAGTGAAGTCGATGCACATCCGCCCCTCTCCACTGTGCTTATGGACCACAACGGGGATGGCAATCTACTTAGGATGGAGTACCCCATGGATGAAGCCTGCCTCCTGAAGCTTCTTAGTCTCTCGAACGATGAATTTTTGTTTATCTATCGCCTGGCATCATGCCTTTTGCTTCACGGGTCATGCATTTGGGCACACGGCCAGATGATCCTCGATCACCTCCCTTGGCACTCCAAGCATGTCTGATGGTGTCCAAGCGAACATATCAGCATTTGTCCGAAGGAAGGTGATGATCTCGCCTTCCTATTTGGTGGAGAGGCCGCTAGCGATGGTGACAGTGGGCCCAAAGCCACTACCGTCCAGCGACACTTTCTTGGTTTCTCCACGGTCCTGAGAGAACATTTGCTTCTTCTTGGATGGCGCCATCTCGATGTCATCCTCGTCAGCAGGATGGGCGATGGCGGCAACCTTGTAGGCACTCTCAAGGGTGTGCACTGCATCCTTCTCATCACAGTGGATGGCGGTAGTGCCGTTGTAGCACGGAAGCTTGACGGTGTTATAGGCATGGTGAGTTACCACCATGAACTTGGCAAGTGTAGGTGTCGGTGTTGAAACCGGCGGATCTCGGGTAGGGGGTCCTGAACTATGAATCTAGGAACGATGGTAACAAGGGACAAAGGGGACAGTGTTTACCAAGGTTCAGGCCCTCGTGAGGAGGTAAAACCCTACGTCCTGCTTGATTATATTGATGAATGAGATGGTTACAGAGTTGATCTACCTCGAGATCAAAAGAGCTAAACCCTAATCCACAGAGTTGTCCTTCTACGAACTAAACCCCTGGTTTATATAGACACCAGGGGTCCCTAGGGTTACAGATGGTCGGTTTCTATCCGGGCACAGATACGCCCATTCTGACTTGGAGGACACACCAAATCTTCGGACCTCCTCCTTCCATACACGGGATTGTCTGATAACTTGGCCTTCTAGCAATTGCTCCTCTACGGCCCATGAGGGATGGATCCACGGCCCGAGGACCCCTTAGTCCCGGACTCCCTCAGTAGCCCCCGAACTTGCCTCCAACACCGAGGCACTCCATGTTCGGCAGCTTCATGCACCAAGGGTCATCGGCTTGCGAGGCGAGTTCTCCTCTACTCCGATTCATCAGACGATAACCTGACCATATTAAGAATCCCCGACTGCCGGAGAGGCACGGGCCCACAACATCGATTTCTCTGCCCGAGGCTCAATGAAACTCCTCGATTCCCATACTCCAATAGAAGGCAGGTATCTCAATAGTCCTTTTACGGAAATAGCCTCGACAAGTCGAGGGATAAGCGCCTATTTATAGCAAGTCGAACTTGTCATAGGAAACGCTTCTTCCTCATCCGTCTCCCAGGAACTCTAGCATCAACCAAACTTTGGAGGCATGGCGAGTGCCCCAGGTTCTTCCTCGCGCCCTCACGGTCCCCTTCCCGACGACTGGGCCAGCTGTTCTGTCTCCCTCCTCTGGCTGCGCAGTCTCGAGACGCAGGGATATCTTCCTGCTTCAGATCTGGCGCCTACTCGCGCAGGGTTAACATCTGCGAACGGTGTGGCTTTCGCGGAGAACTTCCCCGCGCCACGCCCAGAAGAGAGGGTATGCTTCACCTCCTTCCTCCTACGAGGCCTAGGTTTTCCCATTCACCCCTTCTTGAGGGGCCTCTTGGAGTTCTATGGGATCCAGCTCCACAACCTTACCCCCGGGTCCATCCTGCATATCTCGGGCTTTGTCTCCCTTTGCGAGATGTTCCTTGGTTGCGAGCCCCACTTCGATCTATGGTGAAAATATTTCTGCCTCGTCCCCCGAACTTGGAGAGGAACAATCCGGGAAGTGGGCAGAGCCGAGATGTGGCGCATAGCTGGGACGGGGTATCTCATCGGAACTCCGAAGAAGGAATCCGAAGAGTGGGCTTCGAAGTGGTTCTATATCGAGGATGTCCCCTTATTCGACCCAGCTCGAAGATGTTTGCCCGAATACTCCGAGGCCCCTTTAAAGAAGCGATTCAACTAGCGTCCGAGGAGCGCCTCTTAAGAGGAGAGCGTCGAAGTAAAGTGCCTGGCTGCCAAAGTGAAGCTGCTGGGCCACAGCAAGCTGACCATCATCGACGTAATGGTTGCTACTATCACCCGTTGCGTTCAACCCTTGCAACAGAGGATCCATCCCTTATGGAGCTATAACGGGACGAGTGACATGACCCGCTGCCGAAGACAGGGGCCTGCCGACCAAGCGGCACTGGCAGCCATGCTGGCCGACCTCTTCAAAGGAGAAAAGGAAGATTTTGTTCGCCTGCTGACCAGGGAAGGCTACTCGACTCATAACCCCATCGACTGGGTAAGTTCATTCATACTCCCCACCCTCCGATCATCAATTCTTTATTTCACTGATCGGAAGTGTGTTTTCCCCCAAACAGCAATGGAGGCGTCAGGTCGAGACAGTTAAATGTCCCGCCCCACAACCGGAGGATTATTCCCGCAGCGACGACCCCGGATTTCACGATGATCCAGAGCTTTTAATTGAGTTTGAGAACGGGACATTCTATCAGAGGAGCGTTGATGGATCCAAGGTGGCCCTCCAAGCCGATCATCCTGGATCACTCCTTTCCTCTACGACTAGCAAGAAGAAGGCTTCCTCTCAGAAAAGATGTTCATCCCCTGTAATCCCGATCTCATCGACCTCTGTCCCCAAGGGCCACCAATCTACATGCCGGTCACCATTGGAAAGTACTCCGTCAGGGTCTGCGCCTAACAATGGTCGGGCTCCTGAGCCTGAGACTGCGGAGGAAGTTTTACCGACCACTCCTCCTACCAAAAGGTATTCAACCTTGCAGTCCAGTCTCTATTTTTGTGTGTTCCAAACATTCATGCTTTTTTAACTGTCATATTTAGGAGACGAGTAGAACCACCTCCGTTCGAAGACGCCGAGAAAGCGCTGGGCGATCCCCAACCAAGGTCTCTGGTACATGCCAAAGTGAATGCGGGGACTCCCACCACGGGCCAACATCCCGAGGATACAGGGGATGTCTCGGCTACCAACTCTGAGGTTGAAAGTGAAATGAATCACCGACGACGGAGGGAGGCACTGCGTCACCCCGTATTTTTCGATCAGGAGTTCAATGCTCTTAATTCCGTAGGCTCATACCTCGGGGCCGCTTGAGCTAGTCTTGATGGAGCCTCTAAAATAATGTCTAGCAGCCTGCAGGTAAATGGTCGGCTCAAAAGTACGATCACTATCCGCAACCCAGTAGCCCCCAAGCCTTAATTTGATCGGAACGACCGAATTCAAGGGTCTGGCAACTATGTTCATGTCCGTGTAGGTTTCAAAGCAACGGAATGAGAACCTGGCTGCAGATCTCGAATCATGTCGAGCAGAGCTGCAGGAAGTTAGGGCCAAACTCGAATAGGTGAAGAAATTCACTCGTTAGGCGCACGGTGAGTACAAAGTATTGCTTCTTGTGCCAGAGTTATTTAGAGGACATTACTTCTGACGAAGGATTGTTTCGTAGCATCCGACTCCATAGGGAAATTGCAGAAGGATTTGGATGCCTCCCGAAAATCCCAAAGGTATGCTGAATCCCAGCTAGAGGCCGGGCACCGTGTATTGACTCGAAGTCTTGAGGACAAAAACTAGCACAAAGCAGAAAACCAGGGACAGGCCGAAGAAATTAAGAGCTGGAGAGCTCAATTGGAACAATCCGGCCAGGAAAACCAACGATTAAAGGGAGGCATGTATTGTAAGTGAAAATCTAACCTTCAACCCACCAAGTTATTTGTATTGAGTGTAAGGAGCATTGTTTATTTCCTGACCAGGTCTCCTGACCGGGCGTCCTGAGGAAGAAGTTATCTCGTATGGAGGAGATCTGTTAAAGGAACTCTCCGCTGTTCACGAGCGGGCTCGGAGGGCCATGAGGGTTATCTTTAAAGCCTTATGGCCGGCTCAGACACCTCCGGAAGGGATGGCAGAGCTGGCCGAGAAGTTCAAGGGAGCTCGGAGTCGTTTCGAGCTTTGGAAGACCTCCGCTTGCCGAGAAGGAGCCCGAGAAGCATGGGCCATGGTCAAGACCCGCTTTACCAAACTCAACCCAGAGCATATGGCTTGGGTTGGGCCCGTAGGGGCGGATGGTAAAGAGGTGCCAGTGAGCTTGGTTTACGACCAAGTGATGCCTGCTGCTCGAATGTCACAGGAGGATTGTGCCCTGGACAACATAATAGACCATCTTGAGTGACGGCTTTTAGTTTTGAATCTATGTAATGATGTACTTTTTCTCAAAACCCTCTCTATCCATGTTGTAAATGTTGTCTTAACCGGTCGTCGGCCTCTTGTCTCCGTTGCCAATAGCTAAGGAGTATTCCGAACTAAGCATCCTGTGATAACAGGGAATTGTCTCGGGAAACTAAGCAATCAGACCTTGTGGTTCGAACAGACGAAACGTGCATGGGGAGGTACGTTATATTACTATTTAACGTAAGAAACATCTTCCAAAGAAAATAGTTCTTCTATGGGTTCCTTTCTTTAGGTTACTACCTGAACCGTAGATGTCATAGTCGTGTATCCGTATTATGCGGATGATTTTGCTGCTTGGGGGGAATAGCCCCCATCTACGGCAAGAAGTGTCCACTCTACCTTTATTTTCTTCCTTGTCGAGCAATTTGTATCATAAGAATGCTAGCCTTCGGCTTCGCCCGTCTGAGGTACGTGTCCAGGTAACCCGGTCGTAACTATCACAGAGGTGATCCCTTTACCCCCTAGCCGAACAATCGGGAACGTAGGGGGTAAGCATAGGAGCAAGGCAACCCGGCTTGGCTAAGACTGAAGCCTAATTGGTGCATAAGTGGCACGGAAGGGGTGTTGGGAGGGTGTATATAATACAAATAACCAGAGTAATTGAGGTGGCTTCTTGACGGAGCCCCCAGGTGATTGCCAGGTAAAACATTTACCGATGAGATCATAGTTCGGTTGAGCCGAACAAAAGTTTAGAGAGAAGGTCTAGCCACTTCTACAAAGGAAAATAAAAGAAAAGGAAAAAGAAGTAGAAGGGTTTGGTGGGGGACAAGGCGACACCGGTCTATCCGTAGAAGCACCGGAGGCAAGCTGCGTTCCATGGGTTTGGTTCGAGATGATTGTCCTGTGGATTGCGAAGATGATAAACTCCTCTTGTCAATACTTCGTCAATTATAAAAGGGCCCTCCCACTTTGTTTTGAGCTTATGCTTCTTCTTCTCTGGGAGGCGTAAGACCAACTCGCCCACGTTATAAACTTTAGCTCGAACCTCCCTGCTCTGGTACCGTCGAGCCTGCTGTTGATAGAAAGTAGATCGAGCCCGGGCTATGTCGCGCTCCCCCTCCAAGGCATCTAGGTCATCATGCCGATCTAGCTCGGCTTCTTTTTCCTCGTGCATACGAATTCTTGGCGCATCATGAATGATGTCACAAGGGAGGACTGCTTCCGCCCCGTACAACATAAAAAAGGGTGTGTATCCCGTTGATTGGTTCGGGGTTGTACGCAGACCCCAGAGCATGGAATCGAGTTCCTCAACCCAATGGCAGTCGGACTCTTGAAGTGAATGGACCAGGCGAGGTTTAATACCGCTCATAATAAGACCGTTGGCCCGTTCAACTTGTCCGTTAGTTTGTGGGTGGTATACCGAGGCGTAATCGAGCTTGATACCTAGGTTGGAGCACCAGTCCTTGACCTCCTGGGCGGTGAAGTTGGTTCCGTTATCGGTTATTATACTATGTGGGACACCGTAACGGTGCACCACGTCGGATATAAAGTCGATGACCGGTCCTGATTTTGCCGAACTGACTGGTTTTGCTTCGATCCATTTAGTGAATTTATCGACCATGACCAGTAGGTATTTCTTTTTCTTGGTTCCCCCTTTAAGTGGTCCAACCATATCTAACCCCCAGACCGCAAAAGGCCATGTGATGGGTATCGTCCGAAGAGCCGTAGGAGGCATGTGGCTTTGATTAGCAAAGATTTGGTAGCCGACACAATGCTGAACGAGTGTGTGGGCGTCAGTTCGGGCAGTGGGCCAGAAGAACCCGGCTCAAAAAGTCTTGCTTACCAGGGCACGTGCTGCCGCGTGGTGGCTGCCCATACCTGCATGTATCTCTGCCAAGAGCTACCTTCCTTCTTCTTCAGATATGCACCGTTGGAGGACCCCCGTGGTGCTCTTTTTGTATAATTCTCCTTCATGGACCTTGTAGGCTTTTGATCGCCGCACTATGCGCCTCGCCTCCGTCTGGTCATCGGGGAGTTCTTTGTGCAGAAGATAGGAAAGGAAAGTTTCCGTCCATGGTGCGATTACGGCCATCACTTCGTGGGCCGAGGGAGTTTCCTCAATCATGGAACCACCGACGATTAACTCATCTGGTTCAACTGTGGGGGGATGACCTGCTCTTCACCATTGTTTACGGCGTCCCCGCCATTGTCCTGCCATGCCACTGAGGGTTTGAAGAGCCCCTCTAGGAAGGTGTTTGTAGGGACTGGGTCGCGTTTGGAGCCCATACAAGCGAGTATGTCGGCAGCTGGATTGTTGTCTATAGAGACGTGGTGGAATTCTAGTCTTTCGAATCGTGCAGATATCTTGAGGACGGCATTTCTGTAGGCTGCCATTTTTGGGTTCTTAGCATCGAATTCGCCATTGATCTGAGAGATGGCGAGATTGAACTCTCCACGTACTTTGAGCCGCTGGATGCCCATAGAAGTCGCCATCCGGAGTCCATGCAACAGAGCCTCGTACTCGGCCACATTATTGGAGTCGGCGTACATGTTGTCGCCGGTGGGGGATGTAAGGATGACTCCAGCCCCCAGTCCGGCGAGCGTCTTGGATCCGTCGAAGTACATTGTCCAATGTGAGTATGTGGTGTATTCCCTAGGGAGCTCGGCCTCCATCCATTCGGCGATGAAATCAGCCAACACCTGAGATTTAATAGCTCGACGTGGTTTATAATTGATTTCTAACGGGAGGAGTTCGATGGCCCACTTGGCTATGCGGCCGGTGGCGTCCCTGTTATTGATTATATCGTTTAAGGGTGCTTCGGAGGCCACCGTGAACGAACACTCCTAGAAATAGTGTCTAAGCTTTCATGAAGCCATGAACACTATTTAGGCTATCTTCTAATAGTGCGGGTATCTGGTCTTGCACGGAGTAAGTACTTCCGATACGTAATATACTGGTTTCTGTACTCGGTGTTTATGGCCCTCGGCCTCCCGTTCTACCACGAGTGCTGCACTGATGACCTGGTTGGTGGCCGAGATGTATAACAACGTTGGTTTGCCCGTATCGGGTGCTATCAGTATGGGGTTGCTGGCTAGCAGCGTTTTGATTTCTTCTAGTGCAGTTGCGGCCTCATCGGTCCATTCGAAGTTCTTGGTTCATTTCAATAGCTTGTAAAGGGGCAGAGCTTTTTAACCGAGGTGCGAGATGAAGCGACTTAACGCCGCCACGCAGCCTGCCAGTCTTTGGACATGTTTTAGCTCCGTGGGGACTGCTAATTGTGACAAGGCTCTGATCTTGGCTGGATTATCTTCGATGCCCCTGTGGGAGACAATGAATCCGAGCAGTTTGCCGGTAGGGACGCCGAAGACGCACTTGTCCGGGTTCAACCGTATGTCATACTCCCGTAGGCTGGCGAATGTTCGGCATAGGTCGTCCACCAGCTGGCTGACGTGTTTGGTCTTGATGACCACGTCGTCGACGTATGCCTCGACGGTTTTGCCGATTTGTTTTTCCAGGCAAGTTTGAATCATGCGCTGGTACGTGGCGCTTGCGTTTTTTTAGCCTGAAAGGCATTGTATTGAAGCAGAATGGCCAATAAGGGGTGATGAAGGCGGTTGCGGCTTGATCAGACTCCTTCATTTTTATCTGATGATATCCGGAATAAGCGTCGAGGAAACAGAGTGAGTCGTGTCCGACAATGGCGTCAATTATCTTGTCAATGCGGGGTAAAGGGAAAGGATCTTCAGGGCAGGCTTTGTTAAGGTCTTTGAAGTCGACACAGAGCCGCCAGGATTTGTCCTTCTTTGGTACCATGACCAGTGTCGGAATCGGGGCTCCGCAAACCCAAAAAGGTTCGAACTCTGGGGCATGTGCGAAGATCTCAACCCACGCTAGCCTCAAGCTCACCACTCCACAACCAAGCCTCGCCGAATACGTGCGAGCGAACGAGAAGATGGACACAGAGATTTACCCAGGTTCGGGCCACCTTGCGGTGTAAAACCCTACTCCTGCTTTTGGTGGATTGGCCTCACGAAGAGGTTTGGGGATGAACTAGTACAGTGGTTGAGCGACCTCGCGAGGGCTCGGAGGTGGGGATGGACCGATCGGCCCATTTCTATGGTGGAGGCTAGTCCCTATTTATAGTAGCCTTGGTCCTCTTCCCTTATCGCACAGGCGGGAAGGGATCCCACAACGGCCAATTTTGAAAGGGGACAAGAGGTACATCTTATCCTGACCAAAGGTGGTCTTAACCTGCAAAGCTTCTGGGCATGACGCAGAGGTGGGCTCAATGATGACATTTGTCCTGCCGAGCTCGTGGTCTTGGTCTTGTTGCACCGAAATGGAAACCTTTGGTGGATTCCTTGGGAACCCGCGTATGTCCTTGCCTCCTTAGCACAAAAGAGGAAATTGTCCCATCTACGCTCGCTGGCGCCCACCTGGCCTTGGTCGTCATGGCTCACGTCATCGCAGCCTCCTGAGGCCGGGTGCCTGCATAGGAATCTCCGCTCCTCGGGAGGAAGCCTGGAGAGGCTGCTCCCCTGGAGGTCTTGGCGTTGTTCCCCTCGCGAGGTCGGGGCCCTCACGAGGGTCTTGTCTTGGGGGGTTTGCTACCAAGCCGTACTGGGCCGTCGAGGTGGGCCACGTGCTAGGCCGCAGGCAGGTAGGTCTGGCTACCCCCGATCCTAGAACGCCGACAGTAACCCCCAGGCCCAAGGCGTGCATGTCCTGGCTTCGAGGCGAAGACACGGAGCGAAGGGAGAAACGCCACGGGCCCTCAATCACCTGCGGGCCAGGCTCGCCGCGTGGCGCGTGGCAGGACGCGGGCGCCCCTGCTCCCACGTCGCCTCGGCAACTGCCCAGGCCGACAAAAGCCTGGCGCCCGCTGCCGAGCCATCATTGCTCTTCTTCCTTGTGCCTTTACTCCTTTGCTCAGATCCCCTTTCCTTCACGAGAGCCTCCTCCAGATCTTGGCGCAGCGCCGTCCTTCCTCTTGCTCCCTTAACCCCAAGGATTTTTCAGAGGGCGCCCGCCGAGGAGTCAAAGTCTGAGGCTCAGGCCTCGGCCTCTTCTTCCCCCTTGACGGCGCTTACGGCATCCATCATAGCCAAGGAGGGGGATCTCGCCCTAGCGCTTCCGTTGACAGCGGGCGACTGCAATGAGTGGGGGCAGACCTTGATCTGGTGTGACTCTGCGGAGCAGCGCACCTTGGCTAAAATAGTCTACCCCTTCTTCCTTCACTGCGTCTTCTCCGGGCTCGTCCCGCCTTTCTTAGGGTTCTTCTCCACCATCCTTGAGCATTATGGGATTCAGGCCCTCCATCTTCAGCCCAATTCCATCATGCTCCTGTCTGTCTTCGCCTTCTATTGCGAGGCCTTTGTAGGCGTGAGGCCCTCAGTGTCCCTCTTCCGCCACTACTTCAGCCTGCGGCTCCACGACGGTGCGCACCGGTCGGCGTGCGCCTCCTTCATCGCGGTCCAGAGCGGGAATATGCTCCTGAAGGACGGGAAGAAGGTGGAAGGCTTCAGGCACCGCTGGGTCTTCTTGGATGCCCAGGGCCTCGATCCACGCCTGGAGCTCCCGATGGAGCTGCCCGAGAAGACCCTCACGTGGGGCTCCGCGAAGCTCACCGATCCCCGGGCGAAGCCTCTCTTGGAGCGGATCTCCCTGGAGATGGAGGCCAAGCAACTGGCCGGGGCGATGATAGTGAAGGAGTTCCTGACGCAGCGCCTGGCACCGCTCCAGTCGCACTCGAGGCCCATGTGGGAGCACGAGGGTGCGGGGGACAACATCAGGCTTCGATCCGCCAGCCTGACAAGCGAGAAGCTGGGCAGGGCCGTGGCTACCCTGCTCCACAGCGATCCTGGGGACCTCCCCGAGGCCTATGCCCCGCTGTACCGCCATGACGACAGGGAGGAGATGGTTGCCGCCATGCCCGTCTTTGACTAGCAGGGGCTCACGCCGCCCGAGCGCCCTAATTCCCCCGTGCCGGTGTCCTCCGGCGACACCAGCGGCGCGGAAGACTCGGAGGAGACAGAGGACGAGAACCTGGAAGAGGTGTCCCCCCATCGGAGAGCAAGCTCCTCCGGGATCTTGAAGATGACGACGACACCGACGAGCCCCCGGTAGCGCACTCTCGGCGCTTCGCCAGGGTCCTCAGGAGGTCAGGGCCTGCCCTTCAGACCGCGCGGGCATCTGGCCGGGCGACCCCGAAGAAACGCGCGGCCGCGCCTCCTCCAGAGGACACCCCCCGCTCCAGCAGGGCGATTGAGACGCCGGTCTCATCCCTGTCCAAGCCGCAGCCGAAAGATGGGGCGGCTGCTGCTGGGGCAGATGTGGCCTCTCCGGCCGTGGCCCCTCAGGGCGGTCTCGCCACCTCTCCGGGAGGCAGCGCCATGCCGAAGAAGGCCGGGAGCATCCCGACCATTGGCGACGTGGAGAGGAAGAGGAAATGGATCGCACCCGAGGAGTAAGTAACCTGCCTTGCCTTTGGTCGATTATAGATTGCGCGCGTACTCACGGCCTCTTCTCCTCTCGATGGCCAGGGGCGACGGCGTGCCGAAGAAGAAGAAGGCGAGCGCCGAGCCGAAGGAGCCCCCTGTCCAGGGGGCGCCGTCAGCCTCTGACCGCGGACGTGGCAGGGGCGGGAGAGCACCACGCCAACCGAGCGCAGTCCGTGGGCGCCCTGGCAACACCGCACCCGGGCACACGGGTGTGACGCCTACTTCTGGCGCCTTCCCGGCGCCGCTTGGGGGGGCGGGCACCGGGAGTGCAGAGGCTGACGAGGTGGCACTCCTTGCCACGGCCGTGGCGACCCCAGCGCCGATGGAGGGGGTGATTTCCCGCCCCCTTCTGACAGAATCCGCTCCTGTGGGCGTAGCAACGCAGCCTCAGGAGGAGCCAGCCCCCGCGGGCCAGCAGGCTGTGAAGTCGTCTGCCCTTGTCATGCCCGAGTAGAAACTGGAGCCTCCAACACCCCAAGTCTGCCACGCCACTGCCTCCTTGGACGCAGCACCCGCCGACGTGCAGATGCCACCTCCTGGTCAGGCCCTTGCGCTCGCGGACCGCGGCCCTCTGATCAGGCCCGGCGCCTTGGATGAGGCCTATACCGCGCTTGGCCGGATCCGGGACGACCTCCAAGACGCCGACAGGCGCTCCCTCACGAGGGAACGCCTGGGACTTATTTCTGGGTGGTTCCAGGCTGACGCGGCCACCAAGACGTCCTAGGGTCGGGCTGAGGCTGCCGCCGCGGAGAGCAGGAAGGAGGCCGCCGAAGCCAAGACGGCTCGCGACGCGGCGCTGGCCAAAGCAACGTCTGCCATGGAGCGCTGCGGCGAGGCGGAGGCCAAACTGAAGGCCCTTCAGGAGGAGCAAGCCGCGCACGCACAATGGCTTCACCAACGGGAGGAGGACCTCAAGGCCCGCGAGGCGAAGCTCGCCGATCGCTGATGTCTACTGCGCAACTTTATTCTTGTAGACTTTATTGGGCCTCCAAGTGCAGAGTTTTGTAGGACAGTAGCAATTTTCCCTCAAGTGGATGACCCAAGGTGTATCAATCCGTGGGAGGTGTAGGATGAAGATGGTCTCTCTCAAACAACCCTGCAATCAAATACAAGAAATCTCTTGTGTCCCCAACACACCCAATACAATGGCAAATTGTATAGGTGCACTAGTTCGGCGAAGAGATGGTGATACAAGTGCAATATGGATGGTAGATATAGGTTTTTGTAATCTGAAAATATAAAAACAGCAAGGTAGCAAGTAACAAAAGTGAGCACAAACGGTATTGCAATGCTTGAAAACAAGGCCTAGGGTCCATACTTTCGCTAGTGCAATCTCTCAACAATGCTAATATAATTGGATCACTTAACCATCCCTCAACGTGCAACGAAGAATCACTCCAAAGTTCTTATCTAGCGGAGAACATAAGAAGAAATTGTTTGTAGGGTACGGAACCACCTTAAAGCTATCCTTTTCGATCGATCTATTCAAGAGTTCGTACTAAGATAACATCAAGTTATCCTTTCCGTTCAATCTATCTAAGATTTCGTACTAGAATAACACCATATGATACGCATCAACCAACTCTAATGTCACCTAGATACTCCAATGTCACCACAAGTATCCATGAGTTAATTATATGATACGCGTCAAACAATTTCAGATTCATAATACTCAATCCACACAAAGAACCTCAAAGAGTGCCCCAAGATTTCTATCGGAGAAAGTAGGACAAGAACGTGTATCAAACCCCTATGCATAGATTACCCCAATGTCACCGCGGGAATCCGCAAGTTGAGTACCAAAACATATATCAAGTCAATCAATAGAACACCCCATTGTCACCACGGGTATCCACATGCAAGACATATATCAAGTGTTCTCAAATCCAATATTCAATCCAACATAACGATATCTCAAAGGGAAAGATTCAATTCATCACAACGTGATAGCAAGGGAATAACATCATGTGATCCGACTATATTAACAAAGCCTGTGATACATCAAGATCGTGACATCTCAAGAACACAAGAGAGAGAGAGAGAGAGATTGAACACATAGCTACTGGTACATACCCTCAGCCCCAAGGGTGGACTACTCCCTCCTCGTCATGGCCTCCACCGAGATGATGAAGATGGCCACCGGAGATGGATTCCCCTCTCCGGCAGGGTACAGGAACATCTCCGGATTGGTTTTTCGTCGATACACAGAGTTGCAGCAGCGGGGCGGAGAGTCTAAGGTTTTCTGATGGTTTCTATATTTATAGGATTTTTGGGCGTCGGTTTCACGCCAAGATGGGCCCCGAGGAGGGCACGATACACCAGGGCGGGCCTGGCGCGCCCTGGTGGGTTGTTCCCACCTCGTGGCTCTTCTCCGGTGGTTCTTCGCTCCAATATTGCTTATTTGGTCCAGAAAAAATCACCAAAAAGTTTCGGGCGATTCCGAGAACTTTAATTTTCTACACAAAAACAACACCACGGTAATTCTGCTGAAAACAACGTTAGTCCGGGTTAGTTGTAAATAAATCATATAAAGTGCATCAAAACCATAAAAAAGTATTGTAAACATAGATGAATATGGCATGAATACTTCATAAATTATCGATACGTTGGAGACGTATCAATCGCGACTCTGTGTTGTCCCAGGCTGCTGCTGACCAAGCCGCGGAGCGCGAGCGTCTAGCCAAGCTAAAGGATGAGGTAGTAGAAGCCCAGACGTCCCATGCCCGGCATGTCTCCGACGTGACGGCCCATCTGGATGCCACGGAGAAGACCCTTGCCGCTGCTGAGGAGAAGGCGGCCGCGGAGCGTGATATCTTCCCCTCCATCGAGCTCAGGCTTCGCCAGGTGCTGCACTTCATCTGCAGGGGAAGGATTCAAGGAGCCACTGGTGACTCCTGAGGGCGGCTACGCAGGGCTCTCCTCCAAGCTTGCTGAGGTGCTCGAAGGTGCGGTCGTAAGGATGGACGCCATCCTGGAGGGCGAGTGCCGCAACCTTTTCTCCATGGCCGCGACGCGTGTCTTCAGCCACCTTCACCTCCGCGAGCCCGGCTTCGATTTTGATGCGGTGATCGCCCCGGTTGCCCCTGAGTTTGGCGCCGCTGTGGCGGCGGTCGTGAAGGATTCCGTGGATGCGCTGGTGAAGAAGTTCGCCTGCGTCCCCGACACCGAGCCCCCAGCGGTGGAGGTGAGCGGTGGCGACGAAGGTGTCGGTAGCGACGTTGACGACGATCTCGCCGTGACTAGGGCAAGCGGCGGCGGTGGCCCTAGCGATGACGGCTCCTCCTTCTAGATTCCGACCTGCGACATTTATCATGCCTCGTGGAGGTGTAAGACTTGTTTGAATTCACAAAACATTATGTGCTTGTAATAACTGTTTGAACTCTGTGATTTCCTTTTGTGCCTTGTTTCCTTCCTGCTTGCTTTTGTGCTCTGCATCGGCAAGGCCCAATCCCGCGCATACCTCGACCGTCGTTGGGGCGTCCGGATCGCCAGGACGAGACCAAGGGGTGAGGGGCTACGTGACTAGTGAGGCCCCTGAGTCGCGATGCTCAAGGGTCCCCCTTGATGTGCGAGCAGCCCTCATGAAGGAAACCTGGCGACGACGAGGTTGATTTGGAGCGCCTTAGTACTCTGCGTCGGTAGGGCCCAATCCCACACATACCTCGATCGCCGTTGGGGCATCCGGATCACCAGGACAAGACCAAGGGGCGAGGGGCTATGTGACTAGTGAGGCCCCTGAGTCGCGATGCTCGGGGGTCCCCCTTGACGTGCGAGCAGCTCCCATACCTTTGCTTGCCAGCTTTTGCCTGGGAGGGACGCGAGAATACCAGGTGCCAGGGACCTAGTGAGGTGGCACGCGCCAGGCATGGCCTGAGCGTAGCCCCCGTACAGCCCCCTCGCGCGTGCATCCCAGGGGAATGCTGCGTGACGAGCCGAGAGGCCATCCTGATGTTGGTGCAGCCGCTAGGGCGCCCTCAGTTGTTTATCCACCAGCGCGGAGCATGGGGCTTCCACTCGGCATGGGCATAGCAGCTGAGCGACCGTGTTGTCCGCCAGCGCAGAGCATGGGGCTTCCACTTGGGCGTGGGCATAGCCGCTGAGCGACCGTGTCGTCCGCCAGCGCGGAGCATGGGGCTTCCACTTGGGCGTGGGAAGGGAGCTCTGTGCTAGAGTCTCCGGGCGTGTACAGCCCAATTTCGTTCGTACGCGTGGCTGGCACGGCAGAACTGGAGGAGGTATATCTGGGCACCCGTGAGCCAGTGCAGGACTCACGAGGCCCTACCTCAAGGAGGGTTGTGCCTGAACTTCCTGGTGCGGGGCGCGCATACAAAACCTGTGTGATAGGGGTAACCTGCACCGAATGATCTCCGGAGGCCATCGCATGAGAAGGCCAAACACCAAGGACCCCAGGAGGTGACGTGAATGGGGCCGGCCCGCCAGACAGAGCTCGGTCGTTGGGTTTATCGACGCTGTAGGGACGGACCCGAGCACAGATGCCGTGCCCAGTCTTCTCATGCGACAAACCGGAGGAAAAAACACCCGGCGCGCGGCTCCCGCGATGGCGAAGCGCCGAACTGCGGTTATACGAACCGGGCCGCGCGCCCTGACTCACCCACTCTCGATTAGCTCATGCGAGGACAAAGCACCAAGGACCCCGGGAGGTGACGTGCACGGGACTGGCCCGCGAGACAGAGCTTGGTTGCTTGGATTTATCAACGCTGCAGGGACGGACCCGAGGACAGATGCCGGGCCAGCCCTTAATCATGAGGCGGTCGAGGGCGGGGTTATTAGGGCGTAGCGACATTCATGGTGACGACGCACCGGGCATGCAGGTTGGAATACTTAGAAAATTCATCAAATGCAGAACCAGTTCTGATACATGCGCAAAACGATACAGCTACAGGGGCGGGCCCTAACAGCTTGAGGATGATATAGCCCGAGGGGCGCCCTCAAATGAACAAACCAAAAGGTCACCTGGTAATGATGTTGCTGAAGCGTTGGGGTAGTTGTCGAAGCTTGATCTTCATGAGCCTGAGGGCTCCGGAGGCTTGAGGGGCCCACGAGGCCTAGGGGGCTCGCGAGGGTCCAGGACCTCTTGAAGGACCGCGCGGCGTCGGGCCTCATGAGACGTGTGCACAGCCTGCGCGAGGCGCTGGTACGTGGCGCCCACGTTCACGAGGCCAAAGGGCATGCGGGTGTAGCTGCAGGGGTAGCCCCCACTGCGGCCGACACGCGATGACCAGAAGAGGCCCTGGGATGCAGCCCTGTTGAGACCCAGGATGTAGACGCAGGCGCGCAGCCCGCCGCCCACGTCGGGGGCGGCAGCTGCACCGGGTGGTGCGGGGAGAAGCTCGTCGCGCATGGCCCACGCCTCCTGAAGCTCCTCGATCGCGTTGGTGATGAACTCTCGTGAGCCTGGCGCCTCGCGCCATGCTCCTTGCTTGTGGGGGCGCGCGTCGAAGCACGCCTCCGAGTGGTGCCCGAGCACCTCCCTCGTCGCACCGGTCAGGTCGAAAGCTCTCCACGTGGAAGCCCCCGAGCCCGCCCTGAGGGAAGCACCGGGCGTGCTTTCCTATGCGGGAGGGAGAGGCACCCCAGCAATGGACACGGGGCCTGAGGTGCCGTTCTTGGGGGTCTCTGTCCCCTGACGGCTCTTAGGGAGGAGCTACTTTCTTTGGGGTGTCCTCAGGAGGCAGGATGTCGCCCTCGTCGTCAGAGTTTTCAGCCGCCGCGGCATGGTAAGAGTGTTCGAGGGAGCAGACTGCATCCTTCTCATCGCAGGCGGCCGTGATGACACCGCTACACCCTGGCATCTTGAGGACGTTGTAGCCATGGTGGGTTGCCTCCATGAACTTGGCGAGGGTAGGGTACCCGAGGATGGCGTTGTACGGGAGGTGGATGTGGGCGACGTCGAAGTCGATAAGCTCGGTGTGGTAGTTGTCGCGCTTGCCGAAGGTGACTGGGAGGCGCACCTGCCCCAGTGGAATGGTCGATCCATCGGTCACTCCTGAGAAGGGCTTGGTCGGCATGAGCTGATCATAGGGCGCCTGAAGCGTCTTAAATGTCTCGAAAGAGAGGACATTGAGCCCAGCCCCACCGTCGATGTGGGTCTTGGTGACGAGGACGTTCCTGATGGTGGGCGTGCAGAGCATGTGGAGCGCGCCTGTGGTGGCCGAGCACTTGAGGTGATCCTTGGAGTCGAAGGTAATAGCGTACTACGACTACCTGAGGGGACGCGCGGCCTCGAGCTTCGAGAGGGCTGCATTCACCTCACGAGAGAACTGCTTGAAGATGCGGTTCGAGGTAGGGGCCTGAGTACCACCCAGGATATAGGCGATCACACGGGGCTCCTGGAAGCCCCCAGCCCCATCATCCCGCCGGTCATCATCGTTTCTTCTTGGCGGCGGCAGCGGAGGGAGGCCAGCATTGCCCTGAGGACGGGCCTCACGAGGCTAGTCGGGCCGGGGTCCGTCGCGAGGCTCGTCACGCCAGCGGTCCTAGCGAGGCTGGTCACGCCAGTCCTGACGTGGGTCGCGGGTGTCCCAGGGGCCTCCTCCGCGCCCCCCTCCACGGCCGTAGCCACAGTCGCCGCGCTCGGGGCGGCGGCCGAGGCGCTCGTCGCGGAGCGCCCTGAGCTCCTGACAGTCGTTGGTGTTGTGGCTGTGGGTGTAGTGGAAGATGCAGAACGGGCTGTTGCCCTTGGGGGGCTCATCATGGTCATGGCCGCGCTTCATCTCGGGCTCTGCTGCCAGCACAGCTGGGCCATTGCGCTTTGCCTCCTTAGCCTTGGCCTTCTTGTCTTCAGGGTCTGCCTCCGGGAGCTCGAGGAGGGAGAGGCGACCCTCTTCGGCCCTTGTGCACTTGTTTGCCAGCTTGAACATCTCCATGGTTGAGCACAGATCGTCATGGATGGCGAGCTCCTCTTTCATCTTGACGTCCCTGACGCCATCGGTAAACGCCGAGATAATGGCCTCATCCGACGCCTTCGGGGTTTTGAGGTGAACGCTCATGAAATGCTGTATGTACTTTTGCAGGGTCTCGCCCGGCTTCTGCTTCACACGCCGCAGGTCGTTCACTGCAAGGGCGCGGTCGCGGATGCCCTGGAAGTTGGCGATGGAGCGCTCGCGGAGTTCGTCCCAGGAGGAGATCGATCCCTCCGGGAGGTTGAGGAGCCAGGAGAGCGCGCCACCTTTGAGAGCCATGGGGAACCAGTTCGCCATGACTTTGTCGTCACCGCTTGCCGCCTCGATGCTCGGTGCGTAGAGCTGGAGGAACTCCAAGGGGTCGGGGGTGCCATCGTAGCGTGGAGCCAGGTCAGGCTTGAACTTGCCGGGCTAGGCAACATGGCGCAGCTCCAGGGTGAAGGCGCGGCAGCCTACTGCACTCACAGGTGCGGCGCGTGCGAGGGGAGCTCGGTCTTGGCGTTCGTGCGCCGCAGCCTCCGGCGGAGGCTGCGGCGCACGGTCTTGATGCCGGCGCAGCGGTGCGGGGAGCGCGCGCGCGTCACCTCGTGGCCGCGGCACCACCTGGCAGCTTGCTTCATCCCTTGCCTGCGCCGGCGCCCCATGTGGCAGGTTGCGCGGGCGCGCTTCGCGTCTAGGATCGGGGTCGGCGCCGTGTAGAGAAGGAGGAGGAGGTGCGCCGTGAGCCACGTCACCCGCCTGGGAGGGCGGGGTACGCAGCGAGTGGGAGGGCGCCTGGGCCTCGCCGGCGACGTTGACGAGCTCGGCGATGCGACCAAGCCAGTCGTTGTATCGGTCGTGGGCGGGGCGGTAACGCAGCAGCTCGCGCGCCATGAACAGTGCGGCCTCCGCGTTTGCCGGCCCGTAGCGAGCGTGGGAGGACAACGCCGTGGCGGGAACAAGGGACGGAGTAGCGGTGCGAGCATCGCGCCGCGCGGTGGGTGGCTGCGACGAGTCCTACTGCTCGCGAGCGGCTAGATCAGTGGCAACGTTAGCTGCAGGAGAGGTGGAGCGGCGCGGGACGCCGCGGCCCACGGGTGCCATCTGGGCGACGCGGGCAGCCCGGCACTCGGCGCGGACTCGGCGGGCGTCGGCCATGGAAGCGGCGGAGCGGAAACGAAGCGAAGCTGGAGGGAGGATCACGACACGCCCCTACCTGGCACGCCAAATGTCGGAATCGGGGCTCCGGAAACCCAAAAAGGTTCGAACTCTGGGGCGTGTGCGAAGATCTCAACCCACGCTAGCCTCAAGCTCGCCACTCCACAACCAAGCCTCGCCAAATACGTGCGAGCGAACGAGAAGATGGACACCGAGATTTACCTAGGTTCGGGCCACCTTGCGGTGTAAAACCCTACTCCTACTTTTGGTGGATTGGCCTCACGAAGAGGTTTGGGGATGAACTAGTACATTGGTTGAGCGACCTCGCGAGGGCTCAGAGATGGGGATGGATCGATCGGCCCCTTTCTATGGTGGAGGCTAGTCCCTATTTATAGTGTCCTTGGTCCTCTTCCCTTATCGCACAGGCGGGAAGGGATCCCACAACGACCAATTTTGAAAGGGGACAAGAGGTACATCTTATCCTGACTAAAGGTGGTCTTCGCCTGCAAAGCTTCTGGGCGTGACGCAGAGGTTGGCTCGGTGATGACATCCGTCCTGCCGAGCTCGTGGTCTTGGTCTTGTTGCACCGGAATGGAAACCTTTGGGGGATTCCTTGGGAACCCGTGTATGTCCTTGCCACCTTAGCACAAAATAGGAAACTGTCCCCTCTGCGCCTGCTGGTGCCCGCCTGGCCTTGGTCGTCCTGGCTCACGTCATCGCATCCTCCTGAGGCCGGGTGCCTGCATAGGAATCTCCGCTCCTCGGGAGGCACCCTGGAGGTCTTGGCGTTTTTCTCCTCGCGAGGCCGGGGCCCTCATGAGGGTCTTGTCTTGGGGGGTTTGCTGCCAAGCCATACTGGGCCGTCGAGGTGGGCCACGTGCTGGGCCGCAGGCAGGCAGGTCTGGGTACCCCCGATCCCAGAACGCCGACAACCAGGTTTGCCAGCCATTCAGGGTGTTTGATCTGTCTGATGAATCCGGCTTCGAGTAGTTTGGCGAGTTCTTCGCCCATAGCTTGACGCTTGGGTTCGGAAAATCGACGTAGGGTCTGTTTAACCGGCTTGAAGCCTGCAATTATGTTCAGACTATGTTCGGACAACCTTCGGGGGATTCCGGGCATATCTGATGGGTGCCAAGCGAATATGTCCCAGTTTTCGCATAAGAATGTGCGTAGTGCTTCAGCGACCGCATGGTCCAGCTGAGCTCCGATGGACGCCGTTTTATTGGGGTCCATTCGGTGCACCTGAATATTTATGATTTCGTCTGCGGGTTTGAATGACGTAGACTTTGGCCTTTTGCCGAGGATCACGTCATCCTTATCTACGATAGACCGGAGCATAGTCAGTTCCTCAGCGGCCAGCGTCTCAGCTAGTGCCTCGAGGGCAAGCGGCGCTGTTTATTCTCGGCTCGAAACGCTCTATCGGGGTCGCTCGCAACTGTGACCACAGCGTTGTGTCCCGGCATTTTAAATTCATGTAACCGTAATGAGGTATGGCCTGAAACCTTGTGAAGGCGTCCCGCCCTAAAAGGGCATGATAACCGCTGCGAAAGGGTACGATATGAACAAGTAGTTCCTTTGTTCTGTAGTTATCGGGAGTACTGAATACTACTTCGAGGGTTACTCGCCCCGTGCAGCGTGCCTCTTTTCCGGGGATGATTCCTCGAAAGGTTGTGCTGCTTCGCTCGATTCGAGACTTATCGAACTGCATTTTGTCCAAAGTTCCCTCGTAAATGAGGTTTAGACCGCTACCGCCGTCCATTAGGACCTTGTACAACCGGAAACCGTCTATTATTGGGTTGAGGACCAGGGCGACCGGTGCCCGCTCTGTGCGGGTCGTCGGCTGGTCGTTTTCGCCGAAAGTTATCGGTTTATTTGTCCATGATTTCCTTGATTCCACCTGGTATATCTGATCGAGCTCTTGAAGAGCTCTCTTCCTCTGACCTCTCGAGGAGAACGTCTCATAGATCGTTAGGACCTCGGGGTGAGTTTCTGGTGGTGTTATCGGACGTTTGCCTGGGGGCGAGGCCGTGAGGATGGCCTCTCCACTCTTTGCAACCTGCCTAACGACTCAGCATGCTCGAAGGCTGTGGGATGGGCTTGCGTTTGGTGGGGTGGGGTGTATGGGGCAAGGACTATCCAGTAATCTATCACGGACTATTCTTTCTTTCATGGGATATTTGTTTCTTTTTTTGGCGGGCCTATATCTGGGCGGGTATTGTGGCGACATGAACCTTTTCCGAACTTCTCTAGGTTGTTCGATGTGAACAGGCTCTGTATAAAATCGTTGTTCTTCTCGCATACTCTCCATAGCACAGTACTTTTCCATCAAGTATGCTAGCTCGGAGAAGTTTTGGATGCGGCGATGGTCAAGGGTGTTGAGGATTCCCTTATCATGGCAGTTCCGTTGGAAGGCTGCAATCATTTCCATGTCGTTAACGCTTTTCGTCCTGTTTTTGCTGAGGAGGAATCTGGCCCAAAAATGATGGACCGATTCCCCGTGTCGTTGCTTGACCTCCTTCATCGGACCGGGTTCTAGTGCGCTTTTAAAGCGCTCGGTCTGAGTGGTGGGTGGGAAAAAGTATCGCGCCCCGGCGAGGTGCATGTTCGATGCCCGGACAGCCGGGTTTTGTTTCGTTGCGGGATTGGGCACGGTACCTCCGATCTCCGCTTCAATGGGCTCGGTGGACGCGGCACCGATAGTGCTTTGCCGTGCGGTCTTCGGGTTCCGTGTTAGGCTGTGCGGACCCTCAGCGTCCGGAGAGAGTTCGGATCCAGAGATCGGAATATACACCGTCTTCAACTCCGCCGGTTCGCGAGACATGTCTTTGGCCGGACATTTGACGGTGGTGACTAGATGTGTTACCGGATGGATGCAAATTTCCCTATCATCGGGCCTCAGCCCGATCTGGTCATAAACCGATGTTTTGGGGTCAGCCATGCTCAAGCTTGGATCTGACCGAGTAGCTCACCTGGCAGTGAGGCTCCGATTGGGCCGGCACCAAGGGCGCGAATGGGGTCGGTAAGCAGCGCTATCGTCCCGGGGTTACTTGATGGTATTCCCGAGGAGTGTGCGGCCGTGGTTGGCTCAGATGCGTTGATCAAGATAGGTTTTAAGACTGGGCTAGGGGCCAAGGCCATCCCAGCGGCGAGGTTTACTTCCTCTAACGTTAAGGCATTGGGGACAGTGTGTCTTTTGAGAAGAGCAGGGGTCTTTGTCAAAACAAGGTCCCCCCGGGGGTCAGCGACGAACTCTAGGTTCCCGAAACTGACTTCCGAGCCGGGGGCAAAGCTCCCGATCTGGCCGAGACGGCTGGAGGGATTGGCTTGAAGCACAACGCTTCCGAAGGCAAGGATCTGTCCAGGAACAAAGACGTCCTTGTTACAGATCTCCCCGCCGATGATTAGACAAGCCATTGATCCTTTGGAGATTCACAGTGGAACTCTCAATGAAAGCACCAATGTCGGTGTCGAAACCGGCATTTCTCGGGTAGGGGGTCCCGAACTGTGAATCTAGGAACGATGGTAACAAGGGACAAAGGGGACAGTGTTTACCCAGGTTCAGGCCCTCGTGAGGAGGTAAAACCCTACGTCCTGCTTGATTATATTGATGAATGAGATGGTTACAGAGTTGATCTGCCTCGAGATCAAAAGAGCTAAACCCTAATCCACAGAGTTGTCCTTCTACAAACTAAACCCCTGGTTTATATAGACACCAGGGGTCCCTAGGGTTATAGATGGTCGGTTTCTATCCGGGCATAGATACACCCATTCTGACTTGGAGGACACACCAAGTCTTCGGGCCTCCTCCTTCCGTACACGGGATTGTCTGATAACTTGACCCTCTACCAATTGCTCCTGTACATCCCATGAGGGATGGATCCACGGCCCGAGGACCCCTTAGTCCCAGACTCCCTCAAGGGTGTGCATAACAGGGAGACATACTTGCCCTAGGGGTAGTGTGGAGCCATCGGTCACACCTGAGAATGGACTCGTGGGCATGAGGCGCTCGTAAGGCACCTGGAGCACCTCGAAGGTCTCCACGGAAAGCACGTTGAGGCCCGCACCACCGTCGATGAAAGTCTTGGTGAACGCGGCGTTGTTGATGGTGGGTGTGCACTATAGAGGAATTGTCCCCACGTCCATTGTGGACTAGGGGTGGTCGATGGAGTCAAAGGAGATCGGGAACTGCAACCACTTGAGGGGCTTGGCAATGTCGACCTCGGGAAGTGTAGCATTAACCTCCCGGGAGAACTGCTTGAAGTGGCGGTTTGAGGCAGGAGACTGAGCTCCACCAAGGATGCACACAACCTCACGAGGCCCCCGATAGCCCCCAGCGTCTTCAGCAAGCAGATTGTCCCCGTTGGCGCGAGGTGGGGCGGCATTGACTTGAGGGGGAGTGGCCTACTGGGGCTGACCCCGCCATCCCTGCCAAAAGTTGTTGTTGCCATTACGGTTGTTGTCGTTGTTGCGGTCGTTCCAGCGCCATCGCAGCGGTTGCCGCCACGGCCTCCACCGCGATCGTTGCGGTCGTAGCGTCTTCCTTGCCGGTCACGCTGGAGCATCTTGAGCTCCTGGTAGTCCTCGGTGCGATGAGTGTTCACGTTGTGGAAGGCACACATGAGTCGTCCATCTTTCCTGGCGGCAGCTTGACACAGTCACGCCCAGGCTTCTATTCGGGCTCGGCCGCAAGCACAGCGGGGCCCTTGCGCTTGACGTCCTTGTTCTTGGCCTTGGCGGCGTCGAGGGTCGTGTCTGGGTCGTTGTGGGTGAAGTGGCGACCCTCTTCATCCTTGGTGTATAGGTCAGCGAGGTCGAAGAGCATGGCGATGGAGTCGAGCTCATCGTTGATGGCGAGCTTCTCACACATCTCGACGTCTGTGATGCCCGCAGAGAATGCAGAGACAATTGCGGCATTGGAAGCATGCGGGATCTTGTTGCGCACCTTGCGGAAGTGCTGGATGTATTTGTGGAGAGTCTCGCCAGGCTACTGGCGCACTGCATGCAAGTCATTGAGGGTGAGGGAACGCTCGTACGTGCCCTTGAAGTTGGAGACGAACTGCATGCATAGCTCGGACATTGAGGAGATGGAACTCTCAGGGAGGTTCATCAGCCACGAGCATGCCGCATCTTTAAGGGCCATGGGGAACCAGTTGGCCATAATCTTCTCGTCATCGCCAACGGCCTCGATGCCGATGGCGTAGAGCTGCAGGAACTCCATGGGGTTGGGGGAGCCGTCGTAGCAAGAAGGTAGCTCCGTCTTGAAGGGCGTGGGCCACACCATGTGGCGCAACTCAGGAGTGAAGGCTCGGCAGCTCCGCTGCAGGACGGGGCGCCACCAGCGAGAGCAGTGCGATTATGGTGCCCGGCGGCGGCGGCATCCTCGAGGGTGCAGTTCTGGCGCTCGCGCTGCCTCTCAAGGATTACGCGCGCGTCCAGAGCCATGCGACGGATGATCTGGCAGGTCGGATCTGCCTGAGGCGGGGAAGAATCTCCGTGGGACGGCTCTAGAGCGTGCGCAACACGATGATGCCCTTCATCCTCATCGGGTGGAGTATGAGGAGGAGGCATGTCCTGCCCTGCCCTCACGCCCTGCGACAGGGGAGGAGGAGGCAGGGAGTTGGTGAAATCCGGGACGTCTCTGGCGGTGTCGACGAGCTCGGTGATGCGCGCAAGCCAGGCGTCGTAGCCGGCCAGAGTCGGGCGGTAGCGGAGCAGCTCCTGCGTCATGAGGAGTGCAGGCTACGGAGCCGGCACGCTGCGGCGACTGTGCGAGGACTCGGCTTCGGTGTGCATAGACGGATGATTCGCCTGCATAGAGGGGAGAGTGGAGGAGGCCTGCGCCTCCGCGGCAGCGGGCTCGGTGGCCGCACGGTGACCCCGATTGCGGTTGACGTTGACGCCGGGCTCGGTGCGGACCATCTGAACCCAGCGCATGGCCCTCTCGCTGCGCGGGTTGGCCATGTCGCTGTCTAGCAGAGGCGGAGATGAAGATGCGAAGGAAGCTCCCCTACCTGGCGCCCAAATGTCGGAGATTGGTTTTTTGCCTACGGGAAAACCTCTCAAGAACCCGGTTCGAACACTCATGAGATGCTCGCAATCTACGACCTGCCCGTCACCATGGTCAAGGCAACACACGCGGAGCACACACGACGAACATAGAGAATTACCCAGGTTCGGGCCACCTTGCTGTGTAAAACCCTACTCCTGCTTTGTGGTTGGATTGCTAGGTGGTTTCTCACAGGATACAAAGCTCCAGGAGGATGAACAAGAACTCTCTCTCCTCTCCTCTGTCTCTCAATTTTGCCATCCTCCCTAGCAATGGAGGTCGCTTGCCCCTCTTATCCTTGCCTCGAGTCTCTTTCCCCAAAACTGGCGGGAAAAGGACATCCATAGAGTGGCAAATCGAAGGGGGACAAGCACCCAGAGCTCCCTGACAAAGGTGGTCTTCACCTTGCAAAGGGGCTGTCCATGACGTGCTCGTGGGCTCGCTGATCACGCCCGTCCTGGAGACCAGCGTCACGTTGGTCTCTTTGCAGCGAAGAGGTAAGTGTTCGAACTCTTTTTGGAGAAGGACAACTGCTCGCTGCCCTTTAATCACAGACAGGAAAGATTCTTCTGCATGCACCCGCAGGTGCCATCCTTGCCATCTCGGCAACCTCGCCATGTCACCCACGTGCTGGGCAACAGGCACATGACCGCTTGGCCAGCACGCGTGATGGCCTCGCGGGGGTTGCTTTGAGGGGGAAGCCGTGTGGGGCTTCCTGAAGCTTAAGCCTTCCCAGAGAAGGAAAGGACCTCGCGAGGCTAGAGCCTCTGCGGGGTGGATCTTGGAGTCAAACAGTGGGCCATCAGTCAGGCTGGGCCTTCTTCGCGTAGATGACTAGGCCGGCAGTAGATGGGCCATGGTACCCTGGTTCCACTGGAACGACAAACGAGGATAAGCTGGTCAACATCATGGAGACACCGACATGCAGCAGGAAGCGGCTCGGGCTCATAAACCCGATAATAATATCCGCCATGTTTTTATATGCTCCTTTATTTAACTTTTTGCATTGTATCTTTTTAGTTTCTCTCGTTACATCTTGGCATGTAAAGCTTGAGGTAAAAAAAATAAAGAAATCATGCCCCTCAATGTTCTTACTATATTTCTGTAAAAGCCCTCACTACTAGGGAAAAGCCTAGCAGTAGCGCAGGTCTTAGGTGTATCAGTAGCGCGGGTACCCGCGCTATTGATAAGGCGCTACAGCTAACTTGTATCAGTAGCACGTGTTGAACCGCGCTACTGCTATGCATGGGTAGCAGTAGCGTGCTTTACCGGGACGCGCTGCTGCTAATAGCTGTAGCGCTCTACAGTAAGACGTGCTACTGATAAGTGCGCGTTGATGCTAACTTTACTCCCCTCGCTACTGCTAGTTTTATTAGTTTCTGATTTTTTTTCTGCATATTTGTTTTGCATTTGTACAGGCTTTATACAATAATCTCTAGCATATCATACACATACAAATAGTCTCATCAAATCATGTCATCATCATAATCATCATCCAACACAAAGTGGTCTCTCGTCATCATCTCGAAAATAGCGATACAAGTCTCGAATACTTGCAACTACATCATCATCCATCTAAACAATGATATACACGAGAAGAGCTATCACTATGAGTGAGAGCGGAACTATGCAGTTCATGAGGCGGCGGTTATGAGAAAACCCTAGCAGTAGCGCCGGTTTTTGAGCTATCAGTAGCGCGGGTGCCCGCGCTACTGCTACGGCGCTACAGCTAATTTTTAGCAGTAGCGCTGGTTACCCAGCGCTACAGCTAAAGTTTAGCAGTAGCGCCTCTTAACCAGCGCTACTCCTAACCGAGTTATCAGTAGCGCGCTTCTCTAACCCGCGCCACTGTTAAACGCACATATTCTTTTTTATTTATTTATGTTGTATTTACACACGGTTACACATATTAATATACAACATCAATAATTATTGTACCAGCAACTACATCTAGATTAAAGTGGATGGATGCAAGTGATCATGTTGAATTGGAAGAAAATATGATGTTGCCAATCGCAACATCATATTTTCCTCTAATTCAACATGATCACTTGCATCCATCCACCTTAATCAAATATATGTCATATAACTCATCATCATCTTACTCATCTAACAACTCATCATCATCTTAATCATACCAAGTTAAAATCTCATAAAATAGAAAAACATCATAATAGTAATCATCCTAATCGATCATGCAAGTTAATATAAACCAGAAAAACATCTCTCTCATAGGACCTAGTCCTCCCTCCTAGGTAAAATGACATAAAACAGAATAACACCTATGTCTCCATGATGAAGCAAAGAGATCCAACGGTCTCCAACTTGTGGCTTGCGATCCTTCTTTATTTCTCCCCATGCTTCAATTTGGAGCCGTCTTGGTAGTTTGCGCTCAGTCGAGTATGCAAAAGAGAACTGGGGCCTCATAGGGCTTTTAATTGTCATATTACCTTTGCCATGCATCAACGAAGGCACAACTTCATTTGGCAGTTTCTGTTGAAGAACATAATAGTAGCCTAGTTAGCAATGTAATCAACACCATTTATGCAATAGTAGTGTACTTAATTAGCAACTCTTACCAAGATATTTCGGCGAATGTCATCCGCCCTCAACCTATGCACTAGTGGCATGTAAAATGTATAATTTGGGCCAGTTCCCAAATTATACGGGAAGGTCTCCCTACCAACTAGGACACCAATAACAAAGTTGATAAGATCATCCTTCTCCTCCCAAGTTAGATGTGATCCATAAGTGTAGTGTGTCGTTTCAATTAATTTCCGAGTTTCACTCGAAGAAACGAAATAAGCTATAAATTATAAATTAACAAATTTAGTACGGATGAACACCAACTATTTTTAAATATAGAATGCAAATTACTTGACAAATATGCATGGTTGATAAGCTCACATGGAGGTAAAACAGGAAGCATATCGACATCCACCCAAATGTCGATGTTACCTTCAATATGATCTTCAGGACGAAGATCGAAGGTTATTTCCATATCCTCTTGAAATCCGTATGCCTTGCAAAGAGCTTCCCAATTTGAGCATTCTGTGTTATTAACTGCATTCATTACTTTGACCAGAAATGTGTGACCATGTTTAGTCCTCAGGTTAGCTCTCCTCATCTCCATACTCTCGTGGTCCTCGAAACCGAGCCTCTCCAAGACATACCATCTTGCATGGCAGGGGATGAACTAGTCGAATTGTATAAAACAGAAATTACACGTTGAAGCAAAGAAATAAAAGTCATGCTTAATTACGAAAAAACACTTGTCATCGTTGCGTACCGTAGAAACAATGAAGGTCTCGTCAAGCTTGATGGTGAAGAACCAGTCGTCTCGCAGCCCAGGCTGGTCGCAAAGACCCTTATCTTCACCGCAGAGTTCACACGCTTGGATCCTATCGTCGTCATCAGACGACGACATTTCCTGTGCTCATGATTCAAAAATTACAGTATGACCATTGCTAATGTAAGACATATTGAGCGCCTAAAATTTGCCGGAACGGAAATAAATCAACATTCCGACAAAACATAGGCACTAGGAGGGGTTCCCTGCAATAACATACACACATGTCCAAATAGACCTAATTCAATATCGGTTGACTTTCGGTCCGTCGAGGCTTTCCTTAAATAACTCTCATATCTTATGGTGTGTTGGTGCGCACTCTTGATGTCTACTACGCAACCTTCTTGTAGACTCGTGTTGGGCCTCCAAGCGCAGAGTTTTGTAGTACAGTAGCAAATTTCCCTCAAGTGGATGACCAAAGGTTTATCAATCCGTGGGAGGCGTAGGATGAAGATGGTCTCTCTAAAACAACCCTGCAACCAAATAACAAAGAGTCTCTTGTGTCCCCAACACACCCAATACAATGGTAAATTGTATAGGTGCACTAGTTCGGCGAAGAGATGGTGATACAAGTGTAATATGGATGGTAGATATAGGTTTTTGTAATCTGAAAATATAAAAACAGCAAGGTAACTAATGATAAAAGTGAGCACAAACGGTATTGCAATGCTTAGAAACAAGGCCTAGGGTTCATACTTTCACTAGTGCAAGTTCTCTCAACAATACTAACATAGTTGAATCATATGTAAATCCCTCACGTGTGACAAAGAGTTCACTCCAAAGTCACAAATAGCGGAGAACAAACAAAGAAATTATTGTAGGGTACGAAACCACCTCAAAGTTATCTTTTCCGATCAATCTTATGAGCTATCCCTATAAGTGTCACGAACAGCCCTAGAGTTCGTACTAAATAACACCTTAAGATACACATCAACCAAAACCCTAATGTCACCTAGATACTCCAATGTCACCACGAGTACCCATGGGCTTGATTATACGATATGCATCACACAATTTCAGATTCATCATGTTCAATCCAACACAAAGAACTTCAAAGAGTGCCCCAAAGTTTCTACCGGAGAGTCAAGACGAAAACATGTGCCAACCCCTATGCATAGATTCCCAAGGTCACGGAACCCGCAAGTTGATCACCAAAACATACATCAAGTGGACCAATAGAACATCCCATTGTCACCACGGATATCCCATCGCAAGACATACATCAAGTGTTCTCAAATCCTTTAAGGACTCAATC
The DNA here is from genome assembly GCA_039707655.1 of Elymus sibiricus. Classification (NCBI taxonomy): domain Eukaryota; kingdom Viridiplantae; phylum Streptophyta; class Magnoliopsida; order Poales; family Poaceae; genus Elymus; species Elymus sibiricus. The sequence goes on along the minus strand of CM077669.1, from coordinate 312,125,934 downwards.
CGATAAGAAAACGTCAAAGGGAAAACTCAATTCATCACAAGAAGATAGAGAGGGGAAAACTCCATATGATTCATCTATATTAATAAAGCTCGTGGTACATCAAGATCGTGTCATCTCAAGAACACGAGAGAGAGAGATCAAACACGTAGCTACTGGTACATACCCTCAGCCCCGAGGGTGAACTACTCCCTCCTCGTCATGGAGACCGCCGGGATGATGAAGATGACCTCCGATGATGGTTTCCCCCTCCGGCAGGGTGCCGGAACGGGCTCCCGATTGGTTTTTCGTGGCTACAGAGGCTTGCGGCGGCGGAACTCCCGATCTAGGTTTCTTTCTGGAGGTTTCTGTATTTATAGGATTTTTTTGGCGTCAGAAACAAGTCTAGGGGGGGCCACGAGGCGGCGACAAGCCAAGAGGGCGCGCCCTAGGGGGGGCGCGCCCTGCAGGCTTGTGGTGACCTCGTGGCTCTTCTGGCCCAACTCCAATGCTTCGGGGGTCTCTTTTGGTCCATAAAAAATCACCGTAAATTTTCAGCCCATTCCGAGAACTTTTATTTCTGCACAAAAAACGACACCATGGTAGTTCTGCTGAAAACAGCATCAGTCCGGGTTAGTTCTAATAAAATCATACCAAAATCATATAGAATTATTATAAACATGGCATGAATACTTCATAAATTATAGATACGTTGGAGACGTATCAGCATCCCCAAGCTTAATTCCTGCTCGTCCTCGAGTAGGTAAATGATAAAAGAAATAATTTATGAAGTGTGAATGCTAGCAAGTGCACAAGTTTGATCAATGATAATTCCAATCACTTTTTCTAGCATCAATATAAACCATAAACAGCAGCTCATCTCATAAAACTTCTCATGATCAAGTAACAAGCTATTCACATGTTAAAGTATAGACCAGAAAGTTTCTTGAAAACTAACAAACCATATTCCTAGTCATCGAACAATTGCAATTCATCTTATTTTCAGGAAGGGTCTATGTAAGAGCTTTGATTTAGCAAATTCCACATACTCAACTATCATATAGTCTTCCATGATTATTGACACTCAAAGCATATTTTTAGAACAAATAGCATCCATCGAACACAGAGAAAGATAGGGGCTTAATGCTTCGCCTCCCAACTTATTTATCATATAGATAATTGTCAACAATAATAATTCATGATCAAATATATTTGTGTGGATATATATGTCTAGATCATTCCCCAACACATGACGCTTGCCAAGAGAAAAAGGCAAAATATAGGAAGTGGTGAAGATCACCATGACTCTTGCATAAAGGTAAGTACTAGAAAGTAAAAGATAGGCCCTTCGCAGAGGGAAGCAGAGGTTGTCATGCGCCTTTTGTTTTTGGATGTGCAAACCCTTAATGCAAAGGAACGTCACGTTGTATTGCCCTTTGTGATAGCAACCTTTATTATGCAGTCCGTCGCTTTTATTTCTTTACCATCACAAGTTCGTACAACGCTTATTTTCCCTCACAATAAAAGATCATACATATTTAGGAGCAATTTTTATTGCTTTTTGCACCGATGACAACTTACTTGAAGGATCTTACTCAATCCATAGGTAGGTATAGTGGACTCTCATGGCAAAACTGGTTTAAGGGTGTTTGGATGCACAAGTAGTATTTCTACTTGGTGCGGAAGTTTTGGCTAGTATGAGGTGGAAGCAAGCACCACATGTTGGAGGATCCATAACAATATAACTTCTATACAAATATACCCAAACATAACTCATTAAGTTGTCTTCCTTGTCCAATTTTAACTAATTTTCTTGAGTTTGAAAATAATTAATGAGCTCACAATCATAGAAGATGTCCAAGATAGTATATTTATATGTGGAATCTCTCTTCCTTCAATATTCTTTCATGAATTGTTCAAGTGACCAATGCAGTGTTTGCTAACTTTCAATAAATTTTACCACCTATACTCATTATGTGTGAAGTCATTACTCCCCATGGGATAAGTATATGAAGCATATTTAATTTCAGATTTATGATATTCAATTCATTCAACCATTTACTCATAGGATATAAGTGAAGCACGAGAGTGAATAACAAACTACTCCAAAAAGATATAAGTGAAGATCAATGAGTAGCCAACAATTAAATATCTATGTGAAGACTCTCTCATCTAAGAATTTCAGATCGTAAGTATTTTATTAAACAGCAAGCAAAAGAAAAATATCACTCCAAGAATAGCACGCATCATGTGAATGAATAAAAATTTAGGCTCAACATAGGCTAACCGATAATTGTTGATTAAGAGAGGTGGGATGCGTAGCATCCCCAAGCGTAGATGCTTGAGACTTCTTGAAATATTTACTTCGGGTGCCTTGGGCATCCCCAATCTTGAGCTTTTGTATCTCGTTCAATCCTCTCATATCATGGTTTCACCTATTCTCAAAAACATCTTCCACACAAAACTTGAAAAGAACTCGTGAGATAGGTTAGTACACATAAGAACAAATCAACACTTCATGTACTGCCAAGACATGTGGCACAATAATTTTCAAACATCATTTACTGTTTACTATCGTTTCCACAATTTATATCTACCAATATAGGCTATGAAAACCATAGGATAAGTAGATAACAAAACTATGACAGCAATCTGTCCAAACAGAACAGTCTGTAGCAATCTATTAAACCAGTGTACTTCTGTAACTCAAAAAATTATGAAATTTAGGACATGCTATAAAATTTATATGAAAATACTGTGTAAACAATTCAGGAACTTTCCACGTTCTAGTAAAATATGAAAATTCAAACACTACAGAAAAAGTTTCTATTTTTACACAGCACATATCAAACATGCAATTCAAGCATCCTAAAGGGCAATTCTTGGAACCTTTTATTGAAAAACAAGATTATAAATAACACCTAACAGAGAACAACAAAATAAAATGATGCTCCAAGCAAAACTCATATTATGTGACGAATAAAAATATAGCTCCAAGTAAGATATACCGATAGTGTTGAAGACGAAAAAGGGGATGCCTTCCGGGGCATCCCCAAGCTTAGGCGCTCGAGTCTTCCATGGATATTAACTTCGGGGTGCCTTGGGCATCCCCAAGCTTAGGTTCTTGTCACTCCTTATTCTCCTCATATCGGTGTCTCACCCAAAACTTGAAAACTTCAATCACACAAAACTTAACGGAACCTCATGAGAAGGGTTAGTGTAATAAAGATAAATCATTCACTTAGGTACTGTCAAGACAAGATTCATAATTGTTCTCACATGATACCTACTGTATTCTATCATTCCCATAATTTATACCACTAAATATAAGCTATGGAAACACTAAAACAAGCAAACTATGCATGCAAAACAGAATCTGTCAAAAACAGAACAGTCTGTGAAGATCTGTAGTGTAGCCATACTTCCCTGTCTCTAAAAATTCTGAAAAATTAGGACAACCTGAAGAATTTGTATATGAATAATCTGTAAAACTTTCAGATCATTATCACGCTCCAGTAAAAAATGAAAATTCCTGTACTGGAGTCAAAAGTTTCTGTTTTGGTTCAGCATCAATTCTACTCATCTTGTGAGTCATCCCAAAGGCTTTACTTGGCACTTTATTGAAATAAAAGACAAAAACATGATTACTACAGTAGCTTAATCATGTGAACACAGAAAAACAGAAAGTAAAAGTGTTGGGTTGTCTCCCAACAAACGCTTTTCTTGAATGCCTTTTAGCTAGGCATGATGATTTCAATGATGCTCACATAGGAATTATAACATGCAAAAGAGCATCATGAATCTCATAACAAGCACATTTAAGTCTAACCCACTTCCTATGCATAGGGATTTTGTGAGCAAAAAATTTATGGGAGCAAGAATCAACTAGCATAGGAAGGCAAAACAAGCATAACTTCAAAACTTTGAACACATAGAGAGGAAACTTGATATTATTGCAATTCCTACAAGCATACGTTCCTCCCTCATAATAATTTTCAGTAGCATCATGAAGGAATTTTACAATATAACTATCACATAAAGCATTATCTTCATGATCCACATGCATAGAAAATTTGTCACTCTCCACATAAGCAATTTTCTTCTCATCAATAGTAGTGGGAGCAAACTCAACAAAATAACTATCATGTGAAGCATAATCCAATTGAAAATTAAAATCATGATGACAAGTTTCATGGTTATCATTATTCTTTATAGCATACATGTCATCACAATAATCATCATAAATAGGGGGCATGCTTTCATCATAATAAATTTGCTCATCAAAACTTGGGGGACTAAACATATCATCTTCATCAAACATAGCATCCCCAAGCTTGTAGCTTTGCATATCATTAGCATCATGAATATTCAAGGAATTCATACTAGCAACATTGCAATCATGCTCATCATTCAAGGAATTCTCATTAAGTATTTTCATAAATTTTCCTCTACCAATTGAGCACAATTTATCAAACCATCATTTTCACGGAAGACATTAAAAAGACGAACCAATTGATGCAACCTAAACTCCATTTTTTGTAGTTTTCTTTTATAAAACCAAACTAGTGAAAAACAAGAAACTAAAAGATTCAATTGCAAGATCTAAATATATGCCTTCAAGCACTCACCTCCCCGGCAACAGCGCCAGAAAAGAGCTTGATGTCTACTACGCAACCTTCTTCTTGTAGACTCGTGTTGGGCCTCCAAGCGCAGAGTTTTGTAAGACAGTAGCAAATTTCCCTCAAGTGGATGACCTAAGGTTTATCAATCCGTGGGAGGTGTAGGATGAAGATGGTCTCTCTCAAACAACCCTGCAACCAAATAACAAAGAGTCTCTTGTGTCCCCAACACACCCAATACAATGGTAAATTGTATAGGTGCACTAGTTCGGCGAAGAGATGGTGATACAAGTGTAATATGGATGGTAGATATAGGTTTTTGTAATCTGAAAATATAAAAACAGCAAGGTAACTAATGATAAAAGTGAGCACAAACGGTATTGCAATGCTTAGAAACAAGGCCTAGGGTTCATACTTTCACTAGTGCAAGTTCTCTCAACAATACTAACATAGTTGAATCATATGTAAATCCCTCACGTGCGACAAAGAGTTCACTCCAAAGTCACAAATAGCGGAGAACAAACGAAGAAATTATTGTAGGGTACGAAACCACCTCAAAGTTATCTTTTCCGATCAATCTTATGAGCTATCCCTATAAGTGTCACGAACAGCCCTAGAGTTCGTACTAAAATAACACCTTAAGATACACATCAACCAAAACCCTATTGTCACCTAGATACTCCAATGTCACCACGAGTACCCATGGGCTTGATTATACGATATGCATCACACAATTTCAGATTCATCATGTTCAATCCAACACAAAGAACTTCAAAGAGTGCCCCAAAGTTTCTACCGGAGAGTCAAGACGAAAACATGTGCCAACCCCTATGCATAGATTCCCAAGGTTACGGAACCCGCAAGTTGATCACCAAAACATACATCAAGTGGATCAATAGAACATCCCATTGTCACCACGGATATCCCATCGCAAGACATACATCAAGTGTTCTCAAATCCTTTAAAGACTCAATCCGATAAGAAAACTTCAAAGGGAAAACTCAATTCATCACAAGATAGAGAGGGGAAAACTCCATATGATTCATCTATATTAATAAAGCTCGCGGTACATCAAGATCGTGTCATCTCAAGAACACGAGAGAGAGAGATCAAACACATAGCTACTGGTAGATACCCTCAGCCCCGAGGGTGAACTACTCCCTCCTCGTCATGGAGACCGTCGGGATGATGAAGATGGCCTCCGGTGATGGTTTCCCCCTCCGGCAGGGTGCCGGAACAGGCTCCCGATTGGTTTTTCGTGGCTACAGAGGCTTGCGGCGGCGGAACTCCCGATCTAGGTTTCTTTCTGGAGGTTTCTGTATTTATAGGAATTTTTGGCGTCGGAAACAAGTCAAGAGGGGCCACGAGGCGGCGACAAGCCAAGAGGGCGCGCCCTAGGGGGGCGCGCCCTGCAGGCTTGTGGTGGCCTCGTGGCTCTTCTGGCCCAACTCCAATGCATCGGGGGTCTCTTTTGGTCCATAAAAAATCACCGTAACTTTTTAGCCCATTCCGAGAACTTTTATTTCTGCACAAAAAACGACACCATGGTAGTTCTGCTGAAAACAGTGTCAGTCCGGGTTAGTTATAATAAAATCATACCAAAATCATATAGAATTATTGTAAATAGGGCATGAATACTTCATAAATTATAGATACGTTGGAGACGTATCAACTCTCTCACACTGATATGGTGGTGTATATATGTTGGTGGACACTCTCTCACACTAATAGTTCGACCGTCGGTGATGGGCGACCTCCTCTCCTCTCCTTGCGCATTACACCGAGGAATATATCGCAAGAAGAGAAGAGGAGGAAGCGCCCCCCACGACAACAGTCGGGATTCCTCCATCAAGAACACACATGAAAGTCACACAAGGACCAACGACAGACCGAAAGTCACACACGCATTATACCAATATAATATCACTAATACATTTATAATGAACTCGAATATAATATCACTAATACATCATCTCGAATAATCCAGTTAATGCATCATCAAATATTAACTAATATACATGTCGAATATTAACATATAAGATCACTAATACAGATCAAATATCCTAGAACCTGCCAGGACGGTGAACTCGGTTCACTAGCGGTTTCTGAGTCGCTGGTGGTGGACACCCAAAGATAAGGAACCATCACCGGATCATAACTCGAGTTAGATCCCAAAAGAACCTGCCAGGTATTGGAGAACCTGGCATCCAACGCCGCCATGTAGCGACGGACGTGCTCGTCCTCCTCCCTGACACGGCGACGTACCACCTCCGTGGGGGCCCGCTCCCTCTGCACCGAAAGTGGCCCACGCGACCGCCACCAAAGAAGCTCCGGGTCGACGATGAGACCCGGATTCCTCACCAAGCTCCGAGCCCAGGAAGGTAGCACCTCCCAGTGCCAGCTCGGCGAGCCCAGTCCCAGACATTGCGCCTCTCAAGGATGTCGCCGCCGACTCGACGACGAGGATGCGGGCCGGGCATCGTCGACGTCGAAAACAAATTCCTATGAGAACATTTTCTTATCGTTTAATGTTTTACTTTCTAGTTATCTTCTTACAAATAAATGAACAATTTATTTTTTCACATAAAAAACATTATATAAAACATGTCCAAAACACATTTTCGACTCATTTTTGACCAAGTTTTGTGGAACATTTTTGACTCATTTAAAGCAAACGGGCAGAACGCCACGTGGCATGCCCATTAGTAAAATAAGACATAAAAAAGGTCTATGGTTTGACGGAATGCCGTTTCCCAGCAAATCCCGACACTCGATATGCCTACTTTCTATCACAAGTCATGCCAAAATTCACGGGAAATTTCGGCATGACCTTTGCTAAAAAGTGGACATATTGAGCGCCTGAAATTCACCGGAACGGAAATGAATCAACATTCCGGCGAAACATAGGCCACTCGGATCATTTACCCTACACATAACCATCACTTTCCTAACATCACATGTACAAAATATCACATGTCCAAATTCCAAACATCACATGTCCACATATCAGATGTCCACTTCAAATTTGCATATAACAGCAAGAAAAATATAGAACTTGAAGAAAATGCAATAAGTCCTTTTTCTTCACAATATTTGAAACTAAATTCAGCCTACCTAAATTTCTGTCCTAATTTGAAACCTACCTAAATTTCTGTCCTAATTTGAAAACCTAGTTAATTTCATAGTAATTAACTAGGTTCATACTACCTAATCTATCCTAGGGTTCATACTAATTCACGTAGGGTTAATCAATTCTATTTTATATTTAAATAGCAACAATTGCTTTAACTAAAAAATTTAAATACCTAGAATTCTGTCAACTACACCTAAAACACCAAAAATACCTAGAATTCATTTAACCCATACTAATTCTGTTTTTTTAACTAGGGTTCATACCAACTAATTAACTATAGGGATCATACTAGCTATTTCATCAACACATTTTCTGAAATTTGAATTCACAATTTTCTGAATTTTTAATTCACAACATCATTTCCTAACACCAACCTAATTCACCTACTGTTTTTCAATTGTAAATTAAACCTAGCTATTTCATGAACCCTAGAACCCTAGAACCTAACTACATGAACCCTAGAACCCTAGAACCCTTAGGCAGAGAGAAGGAGGGGCAAAGGACTTACAAGGGGCTAGGGGAGACGTCGGCGGCGAGGTGGATCTCGGGGGAGATGCCGGCGGCGAGGTGGAGCTCGGAGGAGACGGGTGCGGGTGGAGGAGCGGGCGGCGACGGAGGGCGCACGGGCGGCAACGGACGGGGCACGGGTAGGCAACGGACGAGGCGCAGGCAGGCGACGGACGGGACGCGGGCAGGCGACGGAGGGCGACGGCGGTGTCGGAGGAGAGGGATCGAATGGGGAATGGGATGGAGGAAAGAAGGGGAGGAGGAAGCCCGCGCTAGGGTTATGTCAAGATAGCAGTAGCACGTTTCTACAAAACGCGCTATAGCTACGGTAGCTATAGCGCGTTTTAGGTAAAAGCGCTACTGCTACCTGATGTAGCTATAGCACGTTTTATGACAAGGCACTACTGCTACCTGACATAGCTATAGCGCACTCCTGGGAGAGGCGCTACTGCTAAGTGGGGCCCGCCATGTGGCCAGGTTCAAACTTAGCTGTAGCGCCCTACCCAAAAACCGCGCTACTACTATTCTATTAGCAGTAGCGCGTTTACCCTGGGCGCGCTACTACTAAACCTAGACTGGCGGCAATGGTGGGGCAATATTAGTAGTAGCACTTTTTTTGCTGCTGCGCTACTGCTATTCTGTTATCAGTAGCGCCTGTTCTGGACGCGCGCTACGGCTATTTAGCAGTAGCGCCGCTTTTTATCCAGCGCTACTGCTAAGGTTCTGTGTATAAGGTTTTCCCTAGTAGTGTCTGCCTGTGATCTACAAGAACGTCTTCAAGATATAACTGCTCAAGGGCTTCGTTTCCCTGTCTTGAAATACAAGTCCGAAGTACTCGGCATCTTGGATGTTGCACTATATGCATCAGTTTCGAACCTAGTTTTAGGTCAATAGTTGTGTTGCTCAGCTCCTATGTGTACCCCTTACGTTCTCAAACCAATTCGGCTAAGGGTGTAATGGGAGAACCACTTAGTGCCACCAGTTTAATTGGCAAAGCACCTCGATGGAGAAATCCGAAAATTGACTATCTCGGTAAGCGAAAAGTGGTCGACAATCCAAAGACCGCATTAAGCGATGTGTTGTTAGAGATCACCCATGTTAAACGAAGGGCTTATTCATAGTATAAGCCAACGTGGGCAATGGCATAGACCTCGGCTTCTTAAAGTCGACCACTTCACACACCGGGGGCTCGTCATCAGCCCCCACTGTCAAACTCCTATGACTAAGTGAAAGTTATAAAGCTGTTATAGTCTGATTGCCTAGTTCCTACAAGCACAAACCTCCCTTGGGTACCGAGATGTCGGCTAAGGGTCGGAGATGCCTCAAAGAACACCCTCTGTATATTCTACATTGGGGTAGAAGTCGATGACTAGCCACTTTTAGTTCAACACAGTCGAACAGGAGGAAAATCAATTAAAATAACACATATATATGAGGAAATCTAACGACATACTCATTACAACAAAAGATGGTTTTTTACATCCCATGTACTTCGGCACTCCAAAGTACTAAAACTGATACAAAGTGTCTTTTGGACACATGGCCTCGATAGCATGGGCGCCCTCTTCCACCTCAGCGATGAATTGCTCTGCAGTGCGCTGCTTCCCTTTGGTCGGCCCCGTAGCAACAATCACCACATCAACCTTCTGGAAGTGCGTATTCATGCAGGCGTACGCCCGCCGTGCTCCCTTGAAGCACGTAGATTGCTTCAAGCGGTCCACCTACGGGCCAGCAACCCGCAACCTGGCCAAGAGGCCGAAGAGGCTATCGGGCAGAACTTCGGTGGGCCACAATCTAATGTAGAGATCTGGGAGCGCTGACCTCTCCACGCGGAGTAGCTCCGTCAGCTGCTTCATTCAATGGTTCAGCAGCTGTGACGACGGAGAGTCCGGAAACTGCCGCCAGAATGCCTTCTCTTCCTCATGGCCCTCCAATTCTTCAAAGTGTTAGACGGCGTCAGTTACACTCTTCGGAAGATCCACGAAGACCTCTCTGGAACACCACAGCTAGGTGACCTTGACACACCCTTTGCTGCCAAACACACACTTCAATAAGTAGGGCTTACCCGCGGCTATTTGATCCACTTGCTGGAGCACCTGCCGGTTTATCCGGGTAGCGATCTGGAGCTCAGAGTGTGCAAGCTGGAGCTTCTTGAGCTCTTCTTTCGCCTGATCCTCCTCGGCCTAAAGTTTATCGCGAGCTTTGAACACACCCTTCAGGGTCTCCTCGGCATCTACGACCCGTGCCTGGTCCTTCTCCCTAGCCACCTTCTCGGCAGCTCGAGCCTTCTGAGCCTTCGCAGCCGCAGCCTTCTGCTGCTCTGCCTCCTATCAAGCCTTCTTGAGCTCGGCCTTGAGGAACTCAAGCTCGTCCAAGGCCTCTATCATTCAAACAGTTTGGCATCAACCCCTAATTCAATAACAAACACAATATGATTCTCGTGTTCAAAGTAACATTGAAAAAACACGAAGTACTGATAGTTTACATTGAGAGTGCTCGAACCGTTGGTTCATCAGGTCGAGGTCTTTCTTGGACCTCTCAAGCTTCCAGTTTACCTCCGCTATCTCCTCGGAGACGGAGCCCGGAGCTGAGGTTGAAACCTGCAAACAGGGATTTTTTTTTCACATAAGCCCCACGGCCAATTTATTAACCTCGGACAAGCGCCGCATATCACTAGGCAGTATCCTGGGGGCTACGCATCAAGCTCCTGATTCTATTCGATCACAACACAGGTTCCTCGAAACCGGACTTGGGCTCGGGGGCTACTCACGGACCAGGTCGGTTAGAAGGCCATGAGAACATGTCTTCGAACAGATACATGGATCTGTGAATTAAACGCAAAAAGAAATTTATTTTTACACAAGGGTAAAAGAATACCTCGAAGCTCATAACGAGGCCCTTGAAGACCTCGTGCAATCCGGCCCCCGCGGACCGGAAGCTCTGCAGCGTTGCGCCTATCAAGGCACGGTGCTCTACCTTGAGGGAGGAGCCCTTCAAAGTCTCCTCCATCTCCTCGTTCCACCCCGTGCTAGCCCGCCCTTGGGCAGACTATGGGGGTGGCAAGACCTCGGACCCAAGCACCTGGGTGCTTGATGGAGGGGTCTCCGGCTGCGGCGCTGGAGCCGAGGTGGACTTCGGCTAGGCCGACGATTGGCTTAGCGTTCCCTTGGCGACCTTGGGGATCTTATCCCCTTAACCCTGTGGGACCGAGGCATCAACCTCGGTCATGACGATCGACTCTCCGGCACCCGTTGTGTCAACCTGGGGAGCCGGAGTAGAAGTCGCCTCCCCCAGCCCATCATGAGCTGGCAGAGGAGTGAAGAGGTCCGGGGTCCCGCTGGCGGATGGCAGCCCGCTTGAAGAATCGCTTGGGCGCACCTTCAGCGGACTACGGAAAGGTGCTCATATGATCTCACTCCTACTAAAACACTGATCTGATGAAATACAGAACATGGAAAATAGTAACCTACCCTTGGGGTGCCGGTTTTCCCCTCCCGGGAATAAGGGGATCATCTTCGGACTCGTCAGAGAGCAGGATCTTCACCGACGACTTGTCGGCGGCCCCGGCCGAGGTTCCCTTCAACCTCTTCTAGCACTTGGGCCACGCTCCAGCTTCTGCGTCCTCTGACGCCGCCCTCTTCCCTTTAAGGTAAGTGTCATCCATATCCACATCCTCCCCCGCATCTTCATGGGTGGCGGAGGTGTGGGTCTCCTCGGACTGGCTAACCAAGGTCTCCTGATTCCGAAGACCCGCCCTGCCCCTCTGGGACTTCAACCCCTTGGGGCCACCATGTGCGGCTCCTGGACTCGGGGTATCATGAGCAGAGGGGTTCTCGCCTCCTCTGGCAATGGGGTCGGGCACTGCATTTTCTGCTTCCTGTCTGACCATTTCTGCACATAGCGAGCAAAACGATTCATAAAAATATGTCTCACCATGCGAAGAAATAAGAATATAACGTGTGTGTTAGAAGTAGAACACTTACTGGTGGGGCTTCATGGCCAGCCTCGAAGCCGAGGTCTTGCCACTCCTCGGGGATCTATCCTTGGCCAGCTTGAGTAGTCGCGTCCATATGCCGGCCAATTTGGTGTGGAAAAAGCAGAGGACGGTCCCCGCTTCCTCGTGTTTATACTCCCACATCGGGGTTGATCGGAGTTGGAGCGAGAGGATCCGGCGGTTGAGCATGGCGTTAACTATGTCGGGGAGTTGGAGGTCCTTCTCGATGGACCACCACTTCATCTTCTTGATCAGTGCCTCAAACTCTTTGGAGTCCCCCCAGACGATGGCCTTGTCCATCCAGGACTTCAGCTTCCTTGGGGGGCCGAACGAAAAGGCTGGGACTTCGGTTTGGCCGGGGGAGAGCGGCTCAGTGATGTAAAACACTCACGCTGCCATTCCTTTACCGTCTCGATTTAGGTGCCCCTAAACCAGTCAGCATTTTGGTTCTTGCAGACCATGGCCCCTCCACACTCCGCCAGATCGGAGCCGCTAGACTTCGGCTTGACCACGAAGGTCTTCAGCCAAAGTCCGAAGTGTGGTTCGTAGCGGAGAAAGGCCTCGCAGACCGTGATGAAGGAGGCAAGGTGAAGGATGGAGTTCGGGGCCATGTGGTGGAAGTCGAGCCCATAATAGAACATCATCCCGCGCACGAATGGGTGCATCGGGAACCCCAGGCCTCGGATGAGGTGGGGAACAAAGACTATCCTCTCCCCTGGGTTGGGAACAGGCACTTGCTGGATGGCGCCGGGAGCGCAGGCATCGATGGTGGCGGAGAGGTATCCCGTAGCACGCTGCTCCAGGATGGTGCCTTCCGTCACAGAGGAACCACCACAATGCCCTTTGAGGGTATTGGCCATGGCTGGACTGGGGAGTTTGGATTTTCTAAAAAAGATGGGTGCAAGATTGAATCAGGGCGCTGGAGCTAGACGAAGCAGCAGGCGGGGGAAATGAGAGTGTGGTTTCTTGCGATGTTCTCTTTTTACTCTTATAGGCTATCGAAAGGCCAAGAGTCCCCCTTGCTGCGCAGATAAAAACGCCACTCCCGCAAAAGATGCCGTTGTGCATATGGGGGAAACAATCTTGACGATATCCCTAAGAAAACGGGCATGATTTCCACCTCGATGGGACGCGGCAGTAAAAAGGCTGCCTCAAGCCACGATTTGGGGTAGGCAGTAACTGCTCGACCCATCGTGGGGTGCACCGCTTCAATAAAGTTGTCAGGCTATAGGTGGCACCATTCACACCTACGTGGTCGGCCTTCGAGGCTAGGTTACCCCGCCTCTTCGGGTAAAGTATGAGCTCGGCTACGTATTGTTTATAAGACGCTACTTATTTTAAGGGCGGATCGGGAGTTTGGAAGTCGTGAAGGGGAACTCATCTGTCAAGCCAAGGACTTCGGATCCGAGGTTATCTTCATCAAGGAAATCGTCCTCGACATAGAAGACCAGTTCGGGGGCTACTGACGGTGTCGTGGACTAGGGGGTACTAGCCTAGTCGGCCCATGCTCCTCAGATTGGACCGATGGGCCCTCATTCTTCTCAAGATGGACTCCGTAAGTTGTGCGACGTGGCGTTATCAAGACTGCATCTACCGAAGGTTTGACGTATACTCCAAGACTTCTCATGCCGCCTCCACGCCTAGATGCCAACCTTGTAACCATAGATTCCCTACCTGGCATGTATATAAACCGTAGGGTTTAGCCCATAGAGGGGACTTCAACACTATATCATTCACCTAGCCCTAGAGTTAGAACACATCTGACAATCTCGAGGTAGATCAACTATGTACTTGATACTTCTCCATTGATATAAACAAGAGTAGGACCTAGGGTATTACCTCCATCAAGAGGGCACGAACGTGTGTAAACATCGTCTCCTTTGCTCCTGTTGCCATCCATCCGAGATCCGCAGCTCAGGACCCCCTACCCTCTGCCGGTTTTGACACCGACAGAGGCATGTCTATTTATAGGGAGGGAGGCTAGGGTTAGGGTTTTTGTCCGTTTTCGGATCGTACAATCTCGATCGGATGGCTCCGGTCATGGGGTTTTCTTAGGTGGGATGGGTGGGCTGTGTAGGAGGGGTTTAGGCTGAGATTAGAGGGAGGTTTGCGGCAAGTGACAGATTTTTAAATACCGAAACGTCCTACAAATAAACCGGCGATAGTGCCACTATAGTTTAACGGTTGGGGCATCAAACGACCTCCAAATGCGACGAAATTTGACGGGCGGTCTACCTACAATAAATTAAGACCGCTCACCAACTTTCAACCCATTCAGAGAACATTTTTATCCCACTTCTAAAACAATATTTTTGAGATGCCGCAGGCGCGTGCCTGTGTGGTTGGTCTTGAAACGGTCAACGACAAGAACTGGAAGACCCGGCAACTACAAACGGATGCAAGTTTTGAAAAAAATGACAGCAACGGAGTGTCGATGCTATGCAGATGATGCAAATGATGCGATGATGAATGAGACAACCAAATGGAACACATGGCGAAACTCGAAATAAATGGAAGGCATCTGGAGCGTCAGTCTCGGGCTGTTACAACTCTCCTGCACTAACAAGAGATCTCGACTCGAGATCTTAAAATGAGAAGAGGAAGAGGGAGAGTAAAGGAAGAGGTAAAACTTAGTTGCTTCTTTGACAAATGAGTGAAACCAATGAACCTTGAAGGATGCAAGAGATGAAGAATGGCACGGGGAACAAGCAAGAATTGGCAACCACTCCGATTGAAATGAGAAACAGAATTTGGGAAACACTTCAGTTGAAAAGAGTAAAAAAACTTTATAAGATGGAAAGAACTTGAAAAGAGGACACAACGCTCCGGTTAACTAGATAAGCAAGGAAAGAACATGATCATGATAAAACGAGATGATGGTTCGAATAGAGCAACATCACAACGCCTTCGGAACAAAACAATAGAAGCTATATCCTTGGAAAGGAAAGAATGGAGAAGAAAATGACATATTCTACCACAATTGAATTGAAAAGCATCGATACAAAGAAGGATTGAACGAAGTTGTTCGAAAAGAATAATTTGTTATGGGCTTATGGAAAATAACTCACAATTATGAGGTGACAATCGGCCACTAACGGAAATAATTGATTTGATTGAGATCAAAGAAGAGATGAAAACTCTTCTCGAAGAGAGAATAAAAGAATACGTGGATGGTCGGTAAGCACCATAATAACAACAATCCCTAGGAAAGGCTTTAGGTGAAATCTAATCCAAGATAACTTCAAGGGAGAGAATTATGTGTTTAAATATATCATTCTTGACCAATTCTCTTCGAGACTCCTCATGAGTCAAGAATGCTATAACACCATCTCAAAAGATAAGGGAGAATGACTTGCACTTTGAAATGCAAGACAAAGAATATTTGAGCTCCTCCAACAAGAATATTGATGAATATTTCAACAATGATTAAATCCTTGACGAACCACCATGAAGAACCTTTGTATACAAACGAATGATCAAAAAGAAATCAAGGTTGAAAATAATAAGATTGAGGCCTTGCGAAGATTAAGATGGAACTTCGCAAAGATATACTTGAGAGAACATGGAACTCCGGAAAAGAAAAGATGAAAAACTTAGAATCGAGAATTTGATATCATGAACAACTCCGGAAAAGGGAGGCAATTACTTTGAAGAAAGAAGAATAAGAATTATGTAATGCTTATCCTTCATAAAGTTAGATTGATGACAAGCAATGCATTTGGCATACTACTTATCCTTCTTGAAAAGATTGAAGAGAGATAGAACGAACTTGAAGAAGTCTTCAGCGTAACACCAGTAAGAATTTTGAATGAATGGGGATATTACGAATGAATGGCATACATCAGAACGAAGAGATCATGATATGTCTAGCAGAATACTTAAACAAGGCACCAGAATAATTGAGATACGAACGAAGAGACAAAAATTTAGAAGAATTTGAGAACGAAAGCTGAAACATGAGAACGAAGAATTCTTCTGAAATTATGGCCTTCGAAGGATCGAGAAACGAAAATAACTCTGAAATGCTCCGGATTGATATGGAAGGAATTACTCATGATCAAAAAACAATTTGAAAGGATAGCAACAAGCTGAAACATGAATTTTCAAGAGAATGTACCAAGATTTAAGAGAAACTCTTCTTCAGTTTTCCAAGATGAGAATGAGGACGAGAAACACCACCATGAATTAGTGAGTCACTCCGGCACAAGAATAAAGAAAAAGGTTGAGCCAACGATGAAAATAAATCAAAAACAATCTTGGAGGAGGAATATGACTCATGCAATTCATTCTTACGCCATCTTGAAAGAACTTGAGGATATCTCCGGAAAAGATTAGAAAAGCCAGGTAAGATCCTGGGAAAAAGTTGTGGGTTCTGGGCCCACTCAAAGAAACCACCGTTGAAACGATTTCTTAGGAAGAGAGATTGCACGGGTACAAATTAAAAACTTAATGAGGTGAGACCCTCGAAATAATTTGAAAGGATTTTTAATGAAAGCACGAATCTTCTCAGATATCTTCAGCACTCCGTATAAAATAGAGAGGTGAATAAACTTGATAGGCTTGGATAAGAATTTCCAACACGGGAAAAAGATTGGACAAGTGACGAAGGATATGAAGGACACCGAGATGTTGAATTGAATCCACCAGGGAAGAAAACAAGAACGTAGAATGATGAACTTAGCACTTGAGCCTCTTCACAATAAATCACCGGATACAATATGGAAAAAAAGATAGCAGAAGCATCAATGAAAAGAAAGGCACTTGAACGATAATTTAATCATTGAAGAAAAAGGGTGGGATGGTGGGGAAAACAAAGAAAACTTAAGACGGATGAAATGATCTCCGGAAATAAAATAAGATGATTGATGTTGCAAATATTGGAGATGATTGAATTATCTAGAAGAGAAGCACACCGGTTGGGAAAGAATTGATATGACACTTTGATTGAGAAAATGGATTAGTACTCCCACAGAAATATGAGAACATTGCTTAGGAAATATATGAAATCAACACTTGACATCGAAGCAACTCGAATTACCATACTCCACCAAAACAAAGGATGAGGCTTGCAATTAAGCCAGAAACAAATACATAACCGATTATGCATTTGTTGGGAGGATAATCCTAGATAACTACTTGAACTCCCACCTGAGAACTCCTGGAATTTTCTGGTTATGCAATCTGGTCCAACGGATACAAGGAGGAAAACCTCACACAACTCCTAACATGATACTATGGTCCAAATGTATCACATCCGTCAACACATAACCAGAGATTTGGAAAGTCATCTACCTCAGACCCCCGTAATCAGAACGATACTAAACATGGCAGTACATTTGGACGCTCTCCCCAGTACTGGGTGACGCAAAGTCCTCTCGCCACAAATAGTATTGAAGCAATTTCGAACATCCTCGTCCTGAGATACTAGGGAAATTGAAAGATAACGGTGTGTGAAGAACCCCCTGGAGATCTACTCCTCGGGACATCACCCAAGTGTCGGGAGGCACCAAGAACAGAATTCCATCACACCAACATCATAGAGGTTCCAAAATACCCCTGTGATCCTAAAAAAGTATTAAGTTAGAAGAGGGGTAGAATTAAAATTCTTACGTCAGGATTCCTCACGAGAGCGACGAAGGGAAGAGGAGTAAAAAGAATTCCTACTCTTCGATATATAACTAGACTCAAAATATAGTTTTTTTTAGACTCGACAACGGCCAAGTTCGATCAATCAAGAGATAGAAACTTGAAAGTCTCAACAGGGATAGAAACGCCCAATATGCGGTCCTATCCTCACGGAAACTTGAAAGTCTCAAAAGTGATAGAAACGCATTGGAGACACTTTGCAAGGTGGATATCGTCACAAGTATATGTATTGAAGGGAAGAGTATACAAGATTTGGCTTACACTCGCCACAAGCTACAACATGATACATAATTACAACAATACATTCAATCACCACACAGAAGAGCAGGATCCGACTACGGATGAAACACAAACAAAAAAGAGACGACGTCTACCCTGCTATCCGTCTAGCAGAATACTTAGAAAAGGCACCGGAATAATTGAGATACAAACGAAGAGACAACAATTTAGAAGAATTTGAGAACGAAAACTGAAAGCTGAGAACGGAGAATTCTTCTGAAATTATGGCTTTAGGAGGATCGAGAAACGAAAACAACTCTGAAATGCTCCAGATAGATATGGAAGGAATTACTCATGATCGAAAAACAATTTGAAAGGATAGCTACAAGTTGAAGCACGAATTTTCAAGAGAATGGACCAAGATTTAAGAGAAACTCTTCTTCAGTCTTCCAAGCTGAGATTGAGGATGAGAAACACCACCATGAATTAGTGAGCCACTCCGGAACAAGAATAAAGAAAAAGGTTGAGCCAACAATGAAAATAATTTGAAAACGATCTTGGAGGAGGAATACAACTGATGGAAGTCATTCTTACGTCATCTTAAAAGAACTAGAGGAGCTCACCAGAAAAGATTAGAAAAGCCCGGTAAGATCCTGGGAAAAACATGTGGGTTCTGGACCCACTCAAAAGAAATCACCGTTGAAACAATTGCTTGGGAAGAGAGATTGCACTGGTACAAATTAAAAACTTGATGAGGTGAGACCCTCGAAATAATTTGAAAGGATTTTTAATGAAAACACAAATCTTCTGAGATATCTTTAGCACTCCGTATAAAATAGAGAGGTGAATAAACAAGATACGCCTGGATAAGAATTTGCAACACGGGAAAAACATTGGACAGCTGACGAGGGATATGACGGACACCGAGAGGTTGAATTGAATCCACCGGGGAAGAAAACAAGAATGAAGAATGATGAACTTAGCACTTGAGCATCTTCACAATGAATTATCGGATACAATACGGAAGAAAAGATAGCAGAATCATCAATGAAAAGAAAGGCACTTACATGATAATTTAACTTTTGAAGAAAAAGGGCGAGAGTCTGGGGAAAACAAAGAAAACTTAAGATGGATGAAATGAACTCCAGAAATAAAATAAGATGATTGATGTTGCAAATATTGGAGATGATTGAATTATCTAGAAGAGAAACACACCTGTTGGGAAAGAATTGATATGACAATTTTATTGAGCAAAAGGATTAGTACTCCCATAGAAATATGAGAACATCGCTTCGGAAATATATGAAATCAATACTTGACATCGAAGGAACTCGAGTTACCATACTCCAACAAAACAAAGGATGAGGCTTGCAATTAAGCCAGAAACAAATACATAACCCATTATGCATTTGTTGGGAGGATAATCCTAGGTAACTACTTGAATTCCCACCTGATTACTCCTGAAATTTTCCGGTTATTCAATCTGGTCCAACGGGTACAAGGAGCAAAACTTCACACAACTCCTAACATGATACTACGCTCCAAATGTATCACATTCGTCAACACATAACCAGAGATCTCAAAAAGTCATCTACCTCAGACCCTTGTAATCACAACGATACTATACATGGCAGTACATTTGGACGCTCTCACCAGTACTGGGTGACGCCAAACTCCTCTCGCCACAAATAGTATTGAAGCAATTTCGAACATCCTCGTCATAAGATACTAAGGAAACTGAACGATAATGGTGTGTAAAGAACCCCCTGGAGCTCTACTCCCTGGGACTTCACCCAAGTGTAAGGAGGCACCAAGAACAGAATTCCATCACACCGACATCATAGAGTTTACAAAATACCTGTGTGGTCCTAAAAAAGTTTCGAGTGAGAAGAGGGGTGAATTAAAATTCTTCGGTCAGGATACCTCACCAGAGCGACGAAGGGAAGAGGAGTAAAAAGAATTCCTACCCTCTGATATATAACTAGATTCAAAATATAGTTTTTTTTCTAGACTCGACAACGGCCAAGTTCGATCAATCAAGGGGGCTTCTAGGTCGATACGGCTCTGATACCAACTTGTCATGCCCAATATGCGGCCCTATCCTCGTGGAAACTTGAAAGTCTCAACAGGGATAGAAGCGCATATCGGAGACGCTTTGCAAGGTGGATATCATCACAAGTATGTGTATTGAAAGGAAGAGTATACAAGATTTTGCTTACACTCGCCACAAGCTATAACAAGAATACATCATTACAACAATACATTCAATCACCACATAGAAGAGTAGGATACGACTAAAGATGAAACACAAACAAAAAAGATATGACGTCTACCCTGCTATCCCAGGCTGCCGGCCTAGAACCCATCCTTTGATCGACGAAGAAGAAGAAGAAACTCCAAATAGAACAATCATCGTGCTCTCATCAAAGTATCGCTTTACCTGTACCTGCATCTGTTGTTGTAGTAATCTGTGAGCCACGGGGACTCAACAATCTCATTTCCAAGGATATCAAGACTAGCAAAGCTTAATGGGTGAGGTATGGTTAAGTGGTGTGGATGTAGCAAGGGCTAAGCATTTTATATCTGGCTAACTTACGAGTACAAGAATAAGAAGAGTGGTCTACACATAAACGGTCCTGAACTAGCAATGATCAAGAAGTGATCCTGAACACCTACTTACAAGTCAAACATAACCCCACCATGTTCTCTTTTTGGTTCAAACCTCACAAGAAGAGACGGTCACGGTTACACACATGATTGGTGTATTTTAATTGAGTTTACTTCGAGTTTGCTATAACCAGGTGTTACACAATTTCCAAGTTGCCACATAACCGTGGGCACGGCTCTCAGAAAAATTTAACCCTACAGAGATGCTCCAACTCATCCATCACAAACTAGCCACAAGTTGCGGTGAAAAACCTCAACCTCGATATAGCCCAAAGTATCCTCGGAATCCCGATGCACAAGACATTCGAGAAAGGTAAAACAAATCCACCAAGACCGCCTGATGTGTCGACAAACCCGATAGAAGCTGTGTATCTTGTTCTCAGGACACGACCGGATGGGTCTAGCTATGAATAAAACAAATCCCCGAGTTTCCTCGCGGTGGGCCCGCAGGCAGCCCGTTTGGGACCAACACAATCACACTGGCCCCCTGTATTATGTTGAATTAATCCGCGAGTAGCTCTAACTCCTTATGCGTTAATAAAGGTGTTCAGTATTATTATGTTGAGTAAATATAGTGCCAATGTTGGGCCTTGCCAGAAGAGTTTTATCCCAAAACGAATAATCAAGGGGGTCCCCATAACAACCCCAATAATGTTAGGAGCGCTCAATATGGAACATAACCCTGATAAACGAAAACTAGGGCGGCAAAGGTGGAACAAAACACCGAGCAAAAGGCCAAGCCTTCCACCTTTTACCAAGTGTATAGATGCATTAATAAAATAGCAAGAATATTGTGATATCCCAAAGATAGCCATGTTATCACATGGAACAACCTGCACTTGCAACTAGCAATGCTATAAGAGGGGGGCTGAGCAAGCGGTAACATACACAAACAACGGTTTCCAACAATAGTTTGTTGGGAAGGTTGAGGTTAGAGGCTTATCATTGCATTTTGGGAGGCTTGACAAACAAGTGGTAGGTGGCAGGACATAGCGATAAAAACGAGACAACTGCATAGCACTGATAGTAGTGCTATTTAGGGAAATGGTCATCTTGCCTGAGATCCCTCATGGAGGAAGATCAAATCCGTGGTGTAGACGAACGGGACGTAGTCGAACGAATCCTCACACTCCGAAACATTTTTGGAACTCTATCGAGAAGAAGCAAATCGTAAACAAACAAATGACATGGTAAACACCACAATATATTCATGATATGATGCGCAAACAAGTATGATGCATGTCCGGTTTAAATAGGCATGGCATGGCAAGATGCAATAATCAAACACCCCAAATTAAGTGAAGTTCAATATGCAACGAGTTGCATATTAACGAAACTTCATGTTCAAATCATTTAGTTCACTCTTATTTAGTTACTCGGCAAGTTTAAATGTTTTTAAATATGGCAAAAGGTGAAGCACAAATAAACTATCCATCTAGGCATTTTAAATGAGGCCGGAAACAACATATAGTATTTCCGAAACAACCCCATATGCAAATTATGAATTTGGTACAGATCTAAACTAAACATATTTTATATTTACTAACCAAGAAAATAAAGTGCACCATGTTATTCTGCATGTTTTTCAAAGCAAGATACATATATAGATCATTTCATACGGACCTACGGTTATTTAGTTACGAAATAAACCATTTCAACATGGCATTTATGCAAATCAATGCAAACAGCAAGTTTAAACATTTTTATCATGCATGGAAGTGGGATATTGTGAATTTACACGGAATTCTAAGCATTTTTCATACATAGAGTTTTTACATGCGATTCAGGTTTGAGAGTTATATAATGCATGATCAATAGGGTTTTTCTATAAAACTGTAATTCACTGGATAATGTTGAAAATCGCAGAGGCTAAAAAACACTAACGGGCTACATCTGGAACAGCAAGACATGCGCAGGATAGCTAAAGTGTTCCCAGGGCAATGAATAACATTACATGCACACTTGGCGAAGCCCAACAAGGGAAAAGGCCAGGGTTGCTCCCCATGGGCCTTGGCCCGTCAATGACGAGGCCATGCAGGCCGATCGCCGTAGCTGGGCTGGCGCAATGTGGTGGCGGGCTGGGCCTTGGAAGCTGGCTGGGATGGCGGTGCAGGCCGGCTGGAGCAGGCCAACGCGACGTGGGCCGAGGGGAGGACGCGACAGGAGATAGGCCTTGTCGCAACTATGGTTGGGCAAGGCGGCTGGGCCTGGAGGCGCTGATGTGAGGCTGGCGCGGCCCACGTGGCGTTCTGCTCGCCCACTCCAGATCGAGTGCAGTAGGAAGCAGTCGCAGGGGACGACGATGGCGCGAGCGAGGGACTCCGGCGGCGGGCGGCCGGGCTTCGGTGGATCCGGGCAGATCCGGCTGGCGGAGACCGATGCCCGGCATCTACGAGCACGGACGGCGGCAGCTGAGCTTCGATGCGGCATCCATAGCTTTCCTGCGGGATGCAGAGAGAGAGAGAGGCGGGGGGGAAGGCATGGGGGCGACGGGGACCTGCTCCGACGAGGTTCGGCGGCCGGCCGGCACAAGGAGCAGCGGGGGGGTCGGGCAGCGCACGCAGCGAAGGGAGGTGTGGCGGCTGTGGGTGGCATTCAGGCACGGGCGCCATGGGAGAAGCAGCTAAGGAGCTCAGGGTCGGGCCCAGATGGGCTTCCCAGGGCCCGATCTGGGTCCTGGCGGGCCTGCGGCTGGGGGAGGAGGAGAAGTGCCTAGTGGAGACTAGGATTTGGGGCAGCACGGAAAATGATGCGGATTGTAGGGTTTTCCATTTAGGGTAGGGAGGCATGTTTATTTATAGGCAGGGAGGCTAGGGTTAGGTTTTTTGTCCGTTTTTGGATCATACGATCTTGATCGGATGGCTAAGGTCGAGGGGTTTTGTTAGGTGGGTTGTGTAGGAGGGGTTTGGGCTGAGATGAGAGGGAGATTTTTTGCCCATGTCAGAGTACTAAATACCAAAACGTCCGACAAATAAACCGGCGATAGTGCCGCTATAGTTTAACGGTTGTGGCATCGAACGGCCTCCGAATGCGCCGAAATTTGACGGGCGGTCTACCTACAATAAATTAAGACCGCTCACCAAGTTTCAACCCATTCAGAGAACATTTTTTATCCCACTTATAAAACGATATTTTTGAGATGCCGCGGGCGCGTGCGTGTGTGGTTGGTTTCAAAACCGTCAATGACGAGAACGGGAAGACCCCGCAACTACGAACGGATGCAAGTTTTCGAAAAATGACGGAAATGGAGTGCCGATGCTATGCAGAAGATGCGATGATGAATGCGACAACCAAATGGAACACACAGCGAAACACAAAATAAATGGAAGGCATCTGGAGCGTCAGTCTTGGGTTGTTACACTTGTGGTCGGTGAGCACTTCAACTAACCTTCCGAACAAGAGGTGTCTCCAAGTCATTTGAGCATGAACAACTGCCGCCAGCTCAAGTTCGTGAGTGGTGTTGTTCTTCTCATTAGGCTTTGGCTGGCGACAGGTATAAGCTACCAGTTTTCTGTCTTGCATTACACTCCACCAAGGCCTTGGAGAGATGCATCACAGAATACTTGGAATGGCTTGGATTCATCGGGAGGAGTGAGAACTGGAGCTGAAGTCAGCTTTTCCTTGAGTGTATTGAACACAACATCACAGTCAGGAGTCCACACATATTTGACATTCTTCTAGAGAAGGTTCGATAAAGGCTTAGCAATCTTGGAGAAGTTCTCCATGTATCTTCTACAATAGCTTGCAAGCCCGAGAAATCTTTGAAGCTGCTTGACATTCTAAGGAGGCTCCCACTTCACAATGGCTTCAACCTTTTCAGGATTCACTTTGATGCCCTCGGCAGAGATGATATTTCCAAGGTACACCACTTCATTGAACCAGAATTCGCACTTTGAGAATTTTGCACAGAACTTGTACTCTCTGAGCTTATCAAGCACAAGCCGGAGATGTTCTGCATGTTCCTCTTTAGTTTGGGAGAAGACAAGGATATCATCAAGGTACACCAAGACAAACACATTCTTGAAGGGAGAGAATATGAAGTTCATCATCTGAGAGAAGGTTGGAGGATCATTTGCAAGACTAAAGGACATAACTGTGTACTCATAAGAGCCAAAGTTTGTCCTGAAAGCAGTTTTTGGAATGTCTTATTCGCGAATTCGGATTTGATGATAGCCCATTCGAAGATCGAGCTTTGAGAAAACCTTGGCACCTTTCAATTGCTCGAACAATTCGTTGATGTTGGGGAGTGGATACTTATTCTTGATTGTCTTTTTTATTCAATGGCCGGTAATCGATGCAAAGTCGTGTTGTGCCATCCTTCTTATTGACAAAGAGAACACCACAACCCTAAGGTGAAGAGCTTGGTCTGATCAGACCCAGACGCTCTTGCTCATCTAGCTGCTTCTTCAATTCTTTCAGCTCTTCACGGCCAAGTTTATAAGGACGCTTGCAAACCGGTTCAGCTCCAGGCTCGAGTTCAATCACAAACTCCACTGGCCGGTGAGGAGGCATTCCTGGCAATTGTTCTGGAAAGACATCTTCATACTCACAGACGATGGGGACTTGAGATAATGCAGAAATTTCACCCATCTCATTGAGGGAGAACAAACGAATAGTGTCATCGCAAGCAGCGAATACAACCACATCTTCGAAACGATGGGATAATTGGATTTTCTTGGCCGCACAATCGATTCGAGCCTTGCACGCCCCGAGCCAATTCATACCCAGAATTAGATCAGTGTCGGAATTACCGAGAACAATCGGAGAAGATAGGAAAGAATAATTGCCCAACTTGATAGAAACATCGGGAACCACCTTATTAGCACTCATGAGCATACCGGGCGAGACAACAGGTAATGATTGTTTCAAATACTCGGAATCAAAATCATGCTTGGCAAAGAATGTTCTTGAAACGAAAGAATGCAATGCACCTTAATCAAATAGAACTCTTGCAAGAATAGAGTTAACCGGAAAATTACCCATTATCACTTCAGGAGATTCCTCTGCTTGAGTTGCATTGACCATGTTCACTCTGACTGACTTGGGATTATGCTTCACCACTGCATTGCTTGGATGCCTGATAGGAGGAGGAGCCGGAAGGTGCCGTTGAGGACACTTAGGAGTATAGTGACCTCTCTGTCCACACTTGTGACAAGTAACCTTTGAAAATGGACAAGAGTGGGCAGGAGGAGGACCACCTGTCCTAGGCGCCTGGGGTCTCTACTGGCTCACTAGGTTCGGTGGGTGGGAAGAACCACGACCACCAATCTACTTCTACTGTTAAGGACAAAATGGTGGAGGAGGGGAACCCAATACCTCTGCTTCTAGGGAACCACCTGAGAGGAAGACGACGTTGGTTTTGACTCTCTGAACCGCTTCTTAGAAGCCTCGGCCTTGGACTGAGCTCCTTCTAGCCTTAGAGCCAAGTTGTAAAACTGATCAAACTGGGTCGTATCGGTGAGAACAAGTCCAAGCTGAAGGTCTTCTCTAAGGCCCCTCGAACTGATAGATTTTACTCTTCTCGTCTGGCACATCTTGCTTGGCATAGCGGGCGAGGTTCTGGAACTCTGAGTTATACTGATACACAGACATGCTGCCTTGCTTTAGTTGCCTGAACTTCTCACGCATACTCTCAACAACACTGGTTGGGATATGGTGAGCCCTGAAGTCACGACAGAACTCATCCCAGCTGATCACACGACCTCCTCTAGAGTCCTTGTACTGTTGCCACCAATCTGCAGCTTGGTTCTTGAGATGGAAGGTAGCAAACTTGACTTAGTCCTCAGGCCTGGCATTACTGCACTCAAAATGCTTGTTCATATCCATGAGCCAATCGTCACCATCAAGAGGCTGAATACAGGCACTGAAAGACTTAGGATTATTGTCGAGAAACTGGTTAAGAGTTGCATGTTGCGGCTGATTGTTGAAATTTCTTTGAAAGCCTTGGTTCCCTTGGTTCCGTTCTTGCATGAGCTGGAGTAGAATCTGAGTATTCGCATTGGTCACGGCCATCAGAGCTTGCCAACCCTCCAGAGGCGGAGGTGGAGGTGGAGGTTGTAACATCCTGAGACCGATGCTCCACATGCTTCCCAGTTATTTCAAGTTTTGTCATGTTATTTATCTGTTTGTCGCATTCATCATCGCATCATTCGCATTGTATCGGCAGTCCATCGCCATCATTTATTCAAAACTTGCATCCGTTAGTAGTTACCGGTTCTCCCCGTTCTCGTCGACGGCCGTTTTGAGACTAAACACGCTCACCCTCGCCCGCGACATCCCTAAAATATTGTTTTTATAAGTGGGAAAAACATTCTCATAATAGGTTGAAAGTAGGTGTGCGGTCTTAATTTATTGTAGGTAGACCGCCTACCAAATTTCGTCGCATTCGGAGGTCGTTTGATACCCGAACCATTAACCCTATAGCAGCAGTATAGTCGGTTAAATAGCACACGTTTTTCGAATTTCAAAACTTGTTATCGGGCTGCCCGTCTTCCCTCTCGTCTCATACCTAGCCTCTCTACACAGTGCACACACCCCTCACGTGCGTCCGTTAATTTTCCCGAACCCAAAATGCATGTCCGTGTCCAGAGGGTTCGCATCAACCCCGAAATACCCCAAACATGTTATCTTTCTTCATTGGACATTCCTAACCTTTTTATTCTCGACCGTCTGACCTAATCGGAGGGTCCAAAATCTGTCCAAATAGATACCCCTGCCTATTTAAGCAGTGCAACCCTAGCCCTAGCCAGTCTAATCCATCCAATCCTCCTCGCTGCCGCCACCCACTTGAAAATTCCCCTCGGGATCCATCCCCACCAACAAGCAGCCTCCAACCACCTCCCTTGTTTTCCTTCGCCGCCCAACCAACAGCTACCTCGCACCTATTATCTCGCCTCGTCCAGGAGCTCGAACTCCCTGCCGGACCTCCCAGGCCCCGAGCCACCCAGTGCAGCGCTCGATCCAGATGGGATCGAGGCAACCAGCCCGCAGCCTGCAGCTCCCTCTCCTCTGCTCAATCTAGGGGAGACCACGAGCAGCTTCTCATCGCCGGAGACCGCACAAGCAGGTCGTTCCTGCCACCGCTCTCCCTTCCTCTCCTCTCCTTTTTCCCCTCCTCTCACAAGGTTCTCCTCTAACTAGCGCGCCGTCAGTCTCGCAGGTCACCAAGTCACCATGGGAGGCCTAGGACCTCGGCAGCCTCGGCCATGGAACCCTCGATGTCCTAATGACCGCTGCTTCCATTATCCAGCGTCGCCCTTGTCTCCTGCAACTCCGACCACAAGTGCCATGGCCACAAGCTCCTCCTCAAACCCGACATAGATTGTCATCCCCAACTCCCATGCCTGGCCATGGTTGCCTTCATGGCCACGCAGAGATCCTCCTTCCCCCGATTTGCTGCCTCACCACCGTGCAGGCTAGCGCGACACTGGAGCACCGCAGGTCCAGTGCCATGGCTTGCCCTCCTCTTCTTTTCCTCCCTCTCCTTCTCTGACCTCTCTCATCTCTTTTCTCTCTTTCTCTCTTGCTCTCTCGCTCTCTCTCTCTCTCTCTCTCTCTGAGGTAACGCTGCAGCCCTACCATGGATAGCCTCTTCAGGAACTTGGCTATCGTCCTCAAGTTCATCTCCTCGCTGAAGAACACCGTCCCCAGCCGAATACGGACGCCTGTTCCTCATCCCCAACCTCCTAGCGCAGCCCCCTCAACGCCCAGGCTTGCCTTATTGATTGCTGCCACGAGCACATCAAGGCCGTCCTTTGTTTCTGCTGGTTTCAGTCAGGTGCAGATAGATAACTCTGTTGTGTTTCCAGTTTCGTTCAGATCCGCGGAAGTGTTGGTTCATTCTACGGAAGTCAATTGTTTTATTTGCAACCAGTAGATCCTTGGTTCGAGTCCCCACGGATGCATTTTGTTTTCTGCAATTTTGCCCCTTGAGGATGAGCTCCTGTAGTTGTTTTAGTTACCTCGAGCTCTTGTTCTTTCATAAATCAGTAGCCAGCCCAACTTGTTAGAGTGCTCGCCCAAGTCCATCAGGTTCTGGGTTCGAATCCCAGGCGCTGCAAATAATTTTTAGCTTTTTGTTTCTTTCTCCAGCTGACAGGTGGGACACCCCTGTCATTCACACACACACACAGCCATTTGGCCCTGTTTCCACTCCTGGGCCGCTGCAAGCTATTGCAATCCGGCCTTTTCCACTCCTGGGCCACTGCAAGCTATTGCAATCCAGCCCGTTGACTTTTTCAGTTTCTGTGTTTTTCTCTATTTTTCAATGCATGCATATTTTACAAAATGCCATAATTTTCAATTGCTCATAACTAAATAACCGTGCATCGTAATAAAACATACCATATATGTAAAATGGGTAGAATTTTATGTAGTTTCACAATTTCCAACTTGCATCTATGTTCAAATGTTTAAAGTTGTGGTTTGTTTAAATTTGCGTAAATGCCATGTTAAAACAGTTTTATTCATATCTAGTTAACCGTATGTCTAAATTAAATGATCTACATATCTAAATTGCTTAGAAAAACATGTAGAATAACATGGTGCACTTTATTTTCTTGCTTAATAAATATAAAAAATGTTTTAGTCAGATCTGAACCAAATTCCTAATTGTATATGGGGTCGTTTTGGAAATACTAAATACTATAAGGTTTTCGGCCTCACTTAAAATGCCTAGATAAATAGTTTATTTATGCTTCACCTATTGCCATGTTTAATAACATTTAAACTTGTTGAGTAAATAAATGAGAGTGAACTAAATATTTGAACGTGGAGTTTCGTCAATATGCAACCTGTTGCATATTGAACTTCACTTAATTTGTAGTAGTTGATTGTTATGATTGTCATTTCTGGCATATTCAAACTTGATGTGCATCATCCTTGTTTGTGCATCATGTCATTAATATGTTCTGGTGTTTACCGTGTCATTTGTTTGTTTCCGTATTTGCTTATCCTCGCTAGAGTTCCGAAAGCGTTTCAGAGTGTGAGGATTCGTTCGACTACGCCCGTTTGTCTACTTCATGGATTCGTTCTTCTTCCAAGCGAGATTTCAGGCAAGATGGTCATTTCCCTGGATACCACTACTATCATTGCTATGCTAGTTATCTCGTTTCTATCGCTATGTCTCGCTACCAATCACTTGTTTTTCAAGCCTCCCAAAATGCCATGATAATCCTCTAACCCTCCACCTCCAAGCAAACCACTGTTTGGCTAAGTTACCGCTTGCTCAGCCCCTGTTATAGCATTGCTAGTTGCAGGTGCAGGTTGTTCCATGTGATAACATGGACATCTTGGGATATCACAATATTCTTGCTATTTAATTTAATGCACCTATACACTTGGCATAAGGTGGAAGGCTTGACCTTTTGCTCAGTGTTTTGTTCCACCAATGCCTCCCTAGTTTTTGTGTACCGGTGTTATGTTCCATATTAAGCGCTCCTAACATGCTATGGGTTGCTATGGGGACCCCTTGATTATTCGTTTTGGGATAAAACTCTTCCGGCAAGGCCCAACATTGGTACTATATCTTCCCAACATAATAATATTGAACACTTTTATTAATTCATAGGGAGTTAGCGCTACCCGTTGATTTAATCTACATAATATAGGGGGGGCCAGTGCTGGTCCAAACCAGAGAAGCTTATTAACGCCGCCCGGGGCAATCCAGTGATTGGCCTGCTAACCATAGCTTATTCTTCGTGTCCTGAGAACAAGATAGGCGGCTCCTATCAGAATCGTCGACACGTCAGGAAGTCTTGCTGGATTAGTTTTACCCTTCTCGAATGTCTTGTGCTCCGGGATTCCGAGGATACTTTGGGTTATCTCGAGGTTGAGATTTTCCACCGCAGCTTGTGGCTAGTTTGTGATTGATGAGTTGGAGCACCCCTGCAGGGTTAAATCTTTCGGAGAGCCGTGCCCGCATTTAAGTGGCAACTTGGAAATTGTTTAACACCCGGTTATAGCAAACTTGAAGTAAAGTCAATTAAAATACACCAATCGTGTGTGTAACCCTAACTCTCTCTTCTTGTGGGGTTTGAACCAAGAAGGGAACATGGTGGGTTTATGTTTGACTCGTAAGTAGATGTTTATGATCACTTCTTGATCATTACTAGTTCACGTCCGGTTATGCGTAGATCACTCTTCTTATTCTTGTACTTGTAAGTTAGCCAGATATTAAATGCTTAGCACTTATTGCAGCCTCACCACTTAACCATACGTCACCCATTAAGCTTTGCTAGTGTTGATACCCTTGGAAATGAGATTGCTGAGTCCCCGTGGCTCACAGATTACTACAACAATAGTCGGATACTGCTCTTGACGTGAGAGCGATGCTTGTTCTATTTGGAGTTTCTTCTTCGTCGTCGTCGATCATAGGATGGGTTCCAGGTCGGCAGCCTGGGATAGGAGGGTGGACGTCGTCTCTTTTTCATTTGTGTTTCATCCATAGTCGGATACTGCTCTTCTGTATGCTGATTGAATGTATTGTTGTATTGATGTATCCCTATTGTAACTTGTGATGAGTGTAAGCTAAATCTTGTATACTCTTCTCCTCAGTACATGTACTTGTGACAATATCCACCTTGCAAAAGCGTCTCCGATATACTCTTCTATCCCTATTAGACCTTCAAGTTTCTGTGAGGATAGGACCGCATAATGGGCATTACAAGTTGGTATCAGAGCAGTACCGACCTAGGAGCCCCCTTGTTTGATCGAACATTGTCGTTGTCGAGTGTAGAAAAAAAACTATATTTTGAGTCTAGTTATATATCGAAGAGTAGGAATTATTTTTACTTCTCATCCCCCTCGTCGCTCTGGTGAGGAATCGTGCCATAGGAATTTTATTTCTACCCCTCTTCTCACTCACAATTTTTTAGGATCACGCGGGTATTTTGGAACCTCTATGATGTTAGTGCGCCGGAATTCTATACTTGGTACCTCCTGTCTGAATTGACTTTTGTTCCGGGAAGTAGAGCTCCGAGGGGTTCTCGACACACCGTTATTATTTAGTTTCCTTAGTATCTCAAGATGAGGATGTTCGAAATTGCTTCAATACTATTTGTGGTGAGAGGAGTTTCACGCCACCCAGTGCTGGGGAGAGCGTCCTGATGTACTGTCATGTTTAGTATCATTGTGATTATGAGGGGTTGAGGTAGATGAGTTTCCGAGACCTCTGGTTATGTGTTGACGAATGTGATACACTGGAATGTAGTATCATGCGAGGAGTTGAGTGATGGATTTTACTACATACATCTGTGGACCCGATTGCATAACCGGAAGATTTCGGAAGTTCTAAGATGGGAATTCATGTAGTTACCTAGGATTATCCTTCCAACAAATGCATAATGGGTTATGTATTTTTTTTTCTCGCTTAATTGGCAAGCCTCATCCTTTGTTTTGTTGGAGTATGGTAATTCAAGTTGCTTCAATGTCAAGTGTTGATTTCATATCTTTCCTAAGCGGTGTACTCATATTTCTATGGGAGTGGTAATCATTTTTCTCAATCAAATAGTCATGTCAATTCTTTTTCAACCGATATGATTCTATTCAAGATAATTTAATCCTCTCCAATATTTGCAAGATATATTCTCATTTTTCCTTTTCCAAAGTTCATTTCATCCGTCCTAAGTTTTCTTTGTTTTCCCCACCCTCCAAATTCTTCTCAATTGTTGTCTCTTCATTCGTATCTCAATTATTTTGGTGCTTCGTTCAAGTTTTCTACTAAACGGATTGTGATCTCTTCGTTCTCATGTATCTCCATTCATTCTTAGTATCCTGATTCATTTCAAATTCTTACCGGTGTTTCAATCAAGACTTCTTCAAGGTCATGTTATCTCTCTTCAATCGTTTTCTAGAAGAATAAGTAGTATGTCAAAACAGTGTTTGTCATCAATTTAACTTGATGAAGGATAAGCATAACATAATCCTTATTATTCTTTATTCGAAGTGATTGCATTCCTTTTCGGAGTTGGTCATGATATCATATTCTCGATTATAAGTTGTTTATCTTTTCTTTTCCGGAGCTCCAAGTTTTTCTCAAGTATCTCGTCGCGAAGCTTCATATAAATCTTTGCAAGGCCTTAATCTCGTTCTTTTATGCAACCTTCAATTATTTTCTATCATTCTTTCATTCTGGAGTTCTTCCAGAGGTTCTTCATCTTGGTTCTTCAAGGATTTAATTCATTCTCAAAGTATTATTCAATATTCTAGTGGTAGTACCTCAAGTATTCTTTATCTTGCATTTCAAGTGTGATTCATTCTATCTATCTATTGATATGGTTTTATATAATTCTTGATTGATGAGGAGTCTCGAAGAGAATTTGTCAAGAATGATACAATTAAACCCATTTTTCTTCCTTGGGGCTATCTTGGATTGGATTTCACATAAATCATTTCCTAAAGATTGTTGCTTTTATGGTGTTTATCAATGATCCAAGTTCTCAATGAATCCTCTTGGTGAAAGAAGTTTTGCATATCTTGTTGCCCCCAAGTAATCAATTGTTTCCGTTAGTGGTCGGTTGTCACCTCGTAATTTTGAGATGTTTTTCCATAAGTCCACAACAAGTTTATTCTTTCGTTGTTGATTTTACAACAACTCCATTAAATCCTTCTTCGTAAAGGATGCTTTTCAAATCCAATTGTGATATAATATGTCTTTTTCTGCTCCGTTCTCTTCTCTCCAAAGATCTAGCTTATATTCTTTTGTTCCGGAGGCATTGTCGTGTTGCTCTCTTCGAGTCATCATCTCATTTCATCAAGATCATGGTGTTTCCTTCGTTATCCATTTAACCAGAGTGTCGTGTCCTCTTTTCAAGTTATTTTCATCTTATCAAGTTTTGCTTCTATTTCAACCGAATTACAGCCGCAATTTCATTTGAATTCTTGCTTGTGCCTCGTGCTATCCTTCATCTCTTTGCAACCTCTAAGTTTTGTTGGTTTCACTCGTTTGTCAAGAAGCAACTAAGTTTTACCTCTTTCACTTTCTCTTCCTCTTATCATTCTAAGATATCGGGTTGAAATCTCTTGTAAGTGGGGGAGAGTTGTAACAGCCTGAGACCGACGCTCCAGATGCCTCCCAGTTATTTCGTGTTTCGTCGTGCGATTTATTTGTTTGTCGCATTCATCATCGCATCATTCGCATCACATCGGCACTCCGTCACCATCATTTTTTCAAAACTTGCATCCATTACTAGTTACAGGTTCTCCCTGTTCTCATCGACGACCGTTTCGAGACTAAACACACTCACCCAGGCCCGTGACATCTCTAAAATATTGTTTTTATAAGTGGGAAAAACGTTCTCGAGATAGGTTGAAAGTTGGCGTGCGGTCTTAATTTATTGTAGGTAGACCGCCTGCCAAATTTCGTCGCATTTAGAGGTCGTTTGATACCCGAACCATTAACCCTATAGCGGCACTTTAGTCGGTTAAATCACAGACGTTTTTTGATTTTCAAAACTTGTTGTCAGGCTACCCGTCTTCCCTCTCGTCTCATGCCTAGCCTCTCTACACAATGCACAGACCCCTTGCGTGCGTCCGTTAATTTCCCTGAACCCGAAACGCCTGTTCGTGACCAGTGGGTCCGCATCAACTCCGAAATACCCCAAACATGTTCCGTTTCTTCATTGGATCATCCCTAACCTTTCTATTATTGACCGTCCGATCTAATCGGAAGGTCCAAAATCTGTCCAAATAGACACCCCTACCTATTTAAGCAGTGCAACCCTAGCCCTAGCCTGTCCATTCCATCCAATCCTCGCCGCCGCCACCACCCACTCGAATATTCCCCTCGGGATCCTTCCCCACCAACAAGCAGCCTCTGACCACCTCCCTTATTTTCCGCCGTCGCCCAACCAACAGCCACCTCGCGCCTGATGTCTCCCCTCGTCTAGGAGCTCGAGCTCCCGGCCAGACCTCCCAGGCCCCGAGCCACCCAGTCACAGCGCTCGATCCAGATGGGATCGAGGCTACCATCCCGCAGCCCGCAGCTCCCTCTTCTCTGGTCAATCCAGGGGAGACCACGAGCAGCTTCTCATTGCTGGAGACCGCACAAGCAGGTCGTTCCCGCCGCCGTTGTCCCTTCCTTTCCTCTCCTTTTTCCCCTCCTCCCGCATGGATTCTCCTCTAAATAGCATGTTGTCGGTCTCGCAGGTCACCAAGTCCCCATGGGCAGCCTAGGACCTCAGGCGGCCTTAGCCATGGAGCCCTCGACGTCCCAACGACCGGTGCTTCCATGCTCCAGCGCCGCCCTTGTCTCCTGCAACTCCGACCACAAGCGCCATGGCCACAAGCTCCTCCTCGAACCCGATGTAGGTGGTCGTCCCCAACTCCAATGCCCCGCCATGGCTGCCTTCATGGCCGTGCAGAGCTTCGCCTTCCCCAGATCTGCTGCCTCACCACTGCGTCGGTGAGCGTGACGCCAGGGCACCGTTGGTCCAGCGCCATGCCCTGCCCTCCTCTTCTTTTCCTTCCTCTCCTTCTTTGACCTCTCTCATATCTTCTCTCTCTCTCAGGTAACGCTGCAGCCCCGCCTTGGATGGCCTCTTCAGGAACTCGGCTGCCGTCCTCAAGTTTGTCTCCTCGCTAGAGAACATCGTCCCCAGCCGGATCAGGACATCGGTTCCTCATCCCCAACCTCCTAGCGCAGCCCCCCAACGCCCAGGCTTGCTTTGTTGAACGCCACCGCAAGCCCATCAAGGCCGGCCCTTGTTTCTGCTAGTTTTTGTCAGGTGCAGATAGATAACTCTTGTTGTGTTTTCAGTTTCGTTCAGATCCGCGGAAGTGTTGGTTCATCTTGCGGAATTCAATTGTTTTATCGCAATCCCTTCGTAGTCCAGTTGGTCAAGACGTTGGTCTACAACCAGTAGATCCTGGGTTCGAGTCC
Source organism: Elymus sibiricus (assembly GCA_039707655.1). Classification (NCBI taxonomy): domain Eukaryota; kingdom Viridiplantae; phylum Streptophyta; class Magnoliopsida; order Poales; family Poaceae; genus Elymus; species Elymus sibiricus. Next base: position 312,090,295 of record CM077669.1, on the reverse strand, counting down.
CCACCGATGCATTTTGTTTTATGGAATTTTGCCTCTCGATTTCAGTTACCACGAGCTCTTGTTCTTTCAAAAATCAGTAGCCAGCCGTTCAGGGCTCGATCTTACAGTAGCCATCATGTACAAGATAGTGCACACGACATACGAAGCGTCCTCGAATCATAGCAAGCTACAAGGATTCTTTAATGCACAACGAGAACCACTGTAAGAACGACCGTCAACAAGCGAACCACTTAATGTCGAACCCCAATCTCACATCTGTCATATGTTGGAAGAAAAACCTGGGTAACTACTTGAATTCCCACGTCAGAACTCCCGAAATCCTTTGGTTATGCAATTAGGTCCACGGATACACGTAGTAAAATCCATCACTCAACTCCTAGAATGATACTACTCTCCAATGTATCATAGCCATCAACACATAACCAGAGGCCTCGGAAATTCATCTACCTCAGACCCTCGTAACCACAACGATACTAAACATGGCAGTACATCTGGATGCTCTCCCCAGTACTGGGTGACGCCAAACTCCTCTCGCCATGAGTAGTATTGAAGCAATTTCGAACATCTTCGTCCTGAGATACTAAGGAAACTGAACGATAGCGTGTGTGAAAAGAAAACCTTGGAGCTCAACTCCCCGGGAGACTGACACAACCCCAAAATGATAGGAGGCACCAAGAACAGAATTCTGGTCACACCGAAATCATATAGTTTCCAAAATACTCGCGTGATCTTAAAAAAATGAGTGAGAAGAGGAGTAGAATTAAAATGCTTACGCCTTGAATCCTCACCAGAGTGACGATGGGAAGAGGAGTAAAAAGAATTCCTACTCTCCGATATATTACTAGACTCAAAATATAGTTTTTCACTAGACACAATTCGTCCAAGTTCCGATCAAGCAAAGGGGCTCCAATGGTCAGTACTGCTCTGATACCAACTTGTCACGGCCCAAATGCGGTACAATCCTAACGAAGGCATGAGGGCCATGAGAAGGATTGAAGAGCATTTCGAGTCGCTTTGCAAGAATGAATATCATCATAGTACTTGTAGAGAAGATATGAGTATATGGAGTTGGCTTACACTTGCCACATGCTACAGCATTCATTATTCAAATACAAAACATCCATACAATCATCATCTAGAAGAACATGGTCTGACTACGGACGATATCAAATGAAAAATATGATATCATCAAGCAAATCCTAGGTTGACGACCAAGGCTTCCCTCTCTACTCGTCGGGGTAAGTCACGTACATCCGCCCACGTTCTTCGTCATACTCAAACTGGAGTGTTGTGGCACCATCATCGACAAGAGCATCTATACCTGTACATGTGGTGTTGTAGTAATCTATGAGCCATGGGGACTAAGCACTCATATTACTCGGGGTACCGAAACTATCCAAACTTATAGGTGGGATATGGTTAAGTGGTGAGGTTGTAGCAGCACTAAGCAGTTTAATTGACTAACTTACGAGAACAAGAATAAGATGAGTGATCTACGCATCATGGTCAATTTCTAAATATGATCAAGAAGTGATCCTGAACACCTACTTACGATCAAGCATAACCCCACCATGTTCTCTTCCCGAACTCCCTTGAAAATAGATGATCACGGTTACACACACAGTAGGTGTATTTTAATTGGATTAACTTCAAGTTTTCTATTACCGGGTATTATCAAATTTCCAAGTTGCCACAGAACCACAGCCACGGCTTTCAGAAAGATTTAACCCTGCTGGGGTGCTCCAGCTCATCCATCACAAACTAGCCACAACCTGCAGTGGAAAACCTCAACCGTGGGATAGCCCATAGTATCCTCGGAATCCCAGTGCACAAGACGTTCATCAAAGGTAAAACAAATCCAGCAAGATCACCTGGCAGGCCAGATCCTTATAGGAAACGCACGTATCTCGTTCTCAGGGCACTACCAGGTGAGCGACGGGTACAGCGGCCAAATTAAACACGCAAGTTGCCCCGGGGTGGCCCCGCACAGTGCTCTCTTTTGACCAACACTCATGAGGAGCACCTGGCCGGGTTGTTGATTAATTAGCCAACGGGTTGATCATTCCCTATGCAAGTTTTATTAGATATTAAGCAAATAGTACCAATGTTGGGCCTTGCACGAAGAGTTATATCCCAACACAAAAATCAAGGGGGTCCCCATAACAACCCCAAGCATGTTAGGAGCGTTCAATATGAAACATAACACTGGTACTCGGAAACTAAGGCGGCAAGAGTGGAACAAAACACCAAGCAAAAGGCCAAGCCTTCCACCCTTTACCAATATATAGATGCATTAAATTAAATAGCAAGAATAACATGTGATATCCCAAGATATCCATGTTATCACATGGATCCACCTACACCTGCAACTAGCAATGCTATAAGAGGGGCTGAGCAAGCGGTAACTTAGCCAAACAACGGTTTGCTAGGATGTGGAGGGTTAGAGGCTTGTCATGGCATATTGGGAGGCCTGACAAACAAGTGGTAGGTAACGAGACATAGCGATAGCAATGAGAACTAGCAAAGTAAAGATAGTAGTTGTATCCAGGGTAATGATCATCTTGCCTTGAGGTTCTTCAGTGGGATAACAAGCTTGCTCCTCGAAAACGTTCTCGACAGGATCCTCGAACTCAAACTCGCCACCCGGAACTACCCACAAGAAATAACAACATACAATAAACATACAACCATGGAAAATGCACAAACAATTATGATGTGTGACCATTTAATATTTTAACATGGCAATCCTACTCTAGTCACATTAAATGAAGTCTTGTTCCATCTGAAGCATGGATCAAGCAACACTTCATATGCAATTTGGTTGGCTTTTAACATTCTGGATAGAACAGCAACATGTATTATTATGACATGCATGAACATGGAAAAATGCATTCTACTCATGAAAACCATGCAAATGCATATAAAGAACATCGCAATCGAAGTTACGGATCTCTCAGAACACTCATGTCAAGATACGGAAGCAGACGGAGGTAGATCTGGACAAAAGGAGGATAGTGGCAAAATCTTGGCATTCCAAGCATGCCACTGTATAATATATGGAATTCTAGAGGAAAGGCTATAAAGATCATGAAAATCCAATGCAAAGATCTCACACAATCAACAAAACAATATTGCAATGCAATCTGCCACAAATAGTAACAAGGCACTTTGCAACCATCAAACAGTGAGCTACAGTATTCTAAAATGCTCAACATGGAGATGTAGTTGTAGTATACATGATGCACAATAATTCATCCAACAGGATCAGGTTTTTTAGAAGCATGTATCAACTGGAAATGAGCTCACACTATGGCTATATAAACTAACAGATTATGACTTGGTGAAAATAATAGGGTTTCACAGAGCAGTGTTAACATGGAGGCAAGTCATAGCAAGTTTTATATATTCCACTCTACTTATCATGGCATGAACTTTAACAGCATGGTAGTAACTACAAATCATCCAACGGGACCATCAACAAAAGACCCATAGTTCATGGCAATCATCCATAAAAATGTAATGATGAAACTTACTGATTCTCAGACTTAGAGAAAAACAGGGTAGTCATGCAGCAATTTTTAATAAGTAGGCATGTTGACAGCAAGAAATAAATATGAAGCAAAGCTCTAACATGGCATCAAATGGCATAGCATGATAGACTATAACATGTACTCAAAATCATCCTACATGAGAATTTGCAAAGGAGCTATGAATCCATGTCAATCATCAAGACAACAAGCTAAGTTTCAATCCAGTTTCAGACTTGGTGAAATTTAACTAAATCCATAACAACAGTTTTGTCTACGCATGTTTGCACGGTGATAACAGAAGCTTAGCATGGTTTTCATGGTAATACAAAAATATCAGGAGCAAGTTCATATGAAAATGGGCATATCTTATGTTCAAAATTAATTCATATGGTGCATGGATTAATTCACACAAAAATCACGAAATGCCTAATCCTACAAAAATGAGATGCACCATAACTTGATCAAAATGCAAAACAAATGCCAAGATGGATTCCTTGGATTTTTCGACCCCAAAATCATATATAATAAGCATATATTAATATTAGGAAAAACCCAAAACAAATTATGCAAGAATTACATGTTTACTGAAAATCCGAAATAACAGATGAATGATTTTTGAAAAATAAATAAACTAGAAAATACTAATTACACCTGGGCTCAGCTAGCCACTTAGAATGACTAGTGGGTCCAGGTTCACACACAGAGGGGTTTGATCCCAGGGACGTTGACAGGTGGGGCCTACCTGTAAGTGACCCATTTTCACCAAAAATGGGGGGTTTTAACGTGCGCCCATGGGGGATCGAACCCGGGCCGCACAGCTAGTGCTGGTCTGGCTCGACCATTCGGGCTAGGGGAGGTGGTTCGAAAGAGGAGGGGCTCAGAGGGATTTGACTTATCCCTCGGACCACTCGGGCCAACAAATCAGAGACACACACAGATTTAAAGCAGAGCAAGGACAAGCCGATGAGGCAGAGGGCGGCGAGGTCACCGATGGAACCGCAAATGAATTCCGCACACACGCATGCTACTCACTACACCAGGCGGCGATGGAGGCGACAAGGCGACGTGGTACAGAGGCGGAAACAGCGATCTCGAAAACGATGACGCCAAGGGCAAGCTAAGCGATTGACGGCATAAATGGAATGCACAACGGCGATAAACTACGAGTGAACACGGGCTCCTAGCATGGTCGGAGCACTCGCCGGAGACAAGGTCCGGTGGTGGAAGCTTCGGGTGCCCATGGCATCCTCTCTCAAAGCGATCAAAAAGCAAAATTGAGCGAGGGGAATGGCATGGATGCTCACCATGATCGCGGCGATGGCCTTGGCTTGCTGGGAGGTTATCGGAGTTGAGCACAGCGACGGACGAACGGCTATGGCTGCCGGAGTTGAAGAAGAGGAAGAAGACGATGATGTAGGGGCTCCTAGCTCCTCATAGTCGACGACGGGGAAGACGATCGACATGGTCAGCAAGGACGGAGATGGCGATGCTCACGGCGGCGCCATGATCTTGCTCTCTACTACGCTCGGATGGTGGTCGATTAGGTGGATCTGGTGGCTCTCGAAGCTCTACAACGGCGACGAAGGCAGAGAGGAAACCCTAGGGTTCCAGGGGACATGGAGAAGGCCATTATAGGCGGCCCGGACGCCGAGGTGGAGCTCGGGCACGCTCGGGTGCGCCATGTGCATGTGCGGCTGAAGCTTAATAAAAAAGGTGGGTGTGGGTCAACTACAACGTGAGGCTGACGAGCGGGGTCGGCTCATACGCGTAGCGTGTATAGGCTATGGGCGAGCAAGCGAGCGAGTGAGAAAAGGAGGGACGCGTGCGTTGTGGGGTTGTTGGGCTGCGGTTGTTGGGTCGGCTGCTGATGAGCTGGTCTCTCTCTCTCTCTCTCTCTCTCTCTCTCTCTCTCTCTCTCTCTCTCTCTCTCTCTCTGGATTTCCTTTTTCCATTTAAAATAAACAGAAAAGAAAATGGAAAAGCACACAGAAATAGAGAGGGGTTTTGGACTGGACCAAAATACATTTGAGGCCCTGGATTTATGCTCTATTTAACAAAATTGATTTGGACATTTTTAAAGATAGAAAAATAAATCAAGGTTGAAATTAATTCAAACTTGAGGAATTCTTGAATCCAACCAAAACAACATGAAATGACCTGAAATTTGGAGGAGGTCTACTAGGCATGGTTTAGGGAATTAAGAAAAATAGTGGACACTAAAATAAGGTAGGGAGAACACACTTGCAAAATAAGAAAGAAATAGGAGGGGAAGTGGTTTTTGAGATGGAAATAAAGGGTTTTTGCAATTGGAACCAGCACAAGGTGTTGGCAAAACCTACCACACTCATCACAACACATCACCACACAATCAAAATGATGAACACAAATGATGCCATGATGCAGTGATGACATGAGGCAAACATTAAGCATCTCCAAATCAAACTCAAGATGGAAAGTCATAAGAGGTTCACGCATGGAATTGATAAAAAATAGGAATGTTGCTCTTGGGTTGTTATAAGAATGCTCTTGGGTTAGCGACTGGTTTTTCTCCATCTCCTCAACCAACAACCCTTCGGATTTCCTTAGGGTTTTGTCAATTTTCTCAAGAGAGTTTTATTGCCTGTTAGCAATGTTAAGCAGTTTAGCATGGTCATATTCATCTGAGGAAAACTAATCACTGGTGTAAACCTTGCGGTGTTTATAGGATACCTTTTCTTTCGTTGATTTTTCCATGAAGCAGTAAGAAGGTGATTTATCATCGCTTGAGTGGTTTCCAAAGAAGTTTGTTGATGGAGTAGAGGCGCATGCTATGCCATCCATGCCCGAGTCTGAATCATCATTGGAGTCATCCTCTTCTTCGGAGTCTGGTGCAGACTCTTCATATCCATTTCCTTGCCGATGTATGCCTCGGCCTTGTGAGAACTATTCATGCGGTTGGACGAGGACTTGGAAGGATTCGTGACAAAGATCTTGATGAGGACTTGGAGGAGGTGATGTCCTTCTTTTTGAAGAACTTCTTGGTTTTCTTCTCATCTTCTGAGTCACAGTTCTTGCTCTTCCCTTTCTCATGGTTGTTGTTGCCCGAATAGTATCTGCCACTAGCACGAATCTCAACTTCCCAGAGAGGGCGGTCTGAAATGAAATGCACTGGCTTTTTGCACTTGAAACATGTCTAGTCTCTAGTAGGTTTAGAGGACTTGGAGTTTCCAGAACTGCTTGATCCTTTCTTCTGAAACTGGTTTTTCTTTCGGAAGCGCTGGAATATTTCCGTGATCAGTGCAAGATCCTTGTTGATTCGTTCTAGGTCATGTGAATCTTCTTTGGCATTATTGTCTGGGGAGGATTCAGCAGCGGCCTTGAGAGCGTGATTCTTTTGGTGAGCAGAACCATACAGGTCTCTCTTTTCTTCTTCTTGTTACTCATGGGTGTTCAGCCTTCCCATGATATCAGTGGTGTCGAGAACTTTGAAGTCAGCTCTTTCACGAATCATTAGAACCAAGGTATCGAATGAGTTGTCCAGAGATCGGAGCAGTTTCTTAACAACTTCATGATCAGTGATATCTTTTGCACCGTGACCTTGCAACTTATTTGCAATGTCAGTTAGGAGATCGTAGGTTTGCTGACATCTTGCATTTCCAACTCTCTTGAATCGGTTGAACTTGGCACGGAGTGTGTCAATGCGAGCTTCTTTATGAGTTGAAACTCCTTCGTTGATCTTCTCGGGGATATCCCATAGTTCCTTCATAGTTTCACATTGATGGTAGCGAAGAAATTGAGCCCGAGAGAGATGGCCACCAATTTCATGTTTGGCTTGAGCATCCATCTAAATGAGTTTGTTCTCGTGATCAGTGGTGACTTGAGGTACCTCAATAGTGAAACCATTCTGCACCACATACCACATATCATCATCAATGGATCGGAGGCGAATCTTCGTATTCTCTTTCTAGAAGGGATAGTTCGTCCCATCGAAGATGGGGATCTTGAGGTGCGAGTTGTAGCTTACCGAAGACATACTTAAACTCCAAGGTTGTTAGGCCAAAATAAGCAGAGTCAAGGAGTAGCTTGTTATGATACCAATTGTAGGAACGAAGTATGTCAACCTGAGGGGGTGAATGGGAGTTTAAATTTTCTTTCGAAAAGTTTAAACTCTCAGAACCCAGCAGCGGAACGAATGAAAACTAAGATACAATGATTAATAACGAGAGGACAAACAGTAGCTACAGCTCATGCACCAAATGAAATCACATGTTTGATATACTTCATGGAGCATCGAAGGAAATGAAAGATGCGATAAGAATCACCATGGGTGCTCGATGGCGACAAGGCGTTTGATAGACTAGTTCCCCCTTCTGCAAAAGGACTGCGTCTGGTTGGAGGGGCTATGATTTAACACCGAAGATAAACTCTCTTCACCCTATTCTCCTCGACAATTGATTTGTCAACCAATGTTGATTACTAGTGGTAGATACTTGAGGCGATCTCTGAACCTTTACAGACTTCTTTGAGAACCACAATTACTCTAGGTTTCTGAAGATTTGACACCTAATCATCTAGAGAGTTGGCAGCTCTCAAGAGTAATAGGTGGAGCATACTAGACTTAGATTTGAGTGATGCTAAACCACTATATAATTTTTTGGCTCTGGGGTTTTCTCTCGGTGGATTTTAAACTCAAATCACTCAGGAGAGAGGGTAGCTCACAAACATCTCAGAATCAAACAGAGCAGCCACCGGATAAAGCCGGTGCGGGTGGCTATTTATAGTCTGAGCATACCCTGATGGGAAATGACCATTTTGGACACGCAGTCCAGCCAATGGCCAACCAACACGTTCTCAATGGTTGGATTTCAAGAGCAATGGTAACATTACTTGAGGAAGAAGAAATGCTAACTCCTCAATCTGAGATAAATCTCTCGCAGTGAAGAAGATCACAGTCTCTTGCCGGCGAGAATTTGCTCGGAGCACAAAGAGATTTCTCTCAACTCACATAGGATTGAATTTAGCATCAGTGAATTGAAATCTTCGAAAACTACACCCCTCTTAATAGTACGGTGGTCCTATGACTCAATGAAAGAGAAGAAGAAGAACGAAAAGAATGCTACATCTTTACTTCTTCTTCATCTTCTCGACTGTAGTCAAATCCTTCGGACAAACACCGAACCAATTGCTTATCGTCGGCAATTTTTAGGGGTCACTTTTTTCAGCATAATATTTGGTGATAAGTCTCGCTGCAAAGCAGGAGATTATATTTGGAGTTTGACCAAACTCCTCGAGACTTCAGGGACTTGTTACTCTGTGTGCACTAGCAACCACATCAGTCTCCAACTAATTATGTCAACAAAATCCAAAACATAAGGAGGCAAATTATTGCACCAACACACGTCCTACAGTCAACACATTGTTCTCTGTGTGTCTCTATGCCAACCCCTGGATCAAATGGTCGGCATACATGGTAACGACGTTGTATCATACACAAATGTGTCCTTTATTACATCACATGATCCAGAAAGCAAATAGCCTTACAGACTCAAGCCAGTGTGTAACGCCCAAGATGCAATCCTATCCTTGTTTTCGCTCGAGGGCCTCGACAGGGATAGAAGCGCATCTCGTCGTTTCGCAAGAATGGGTATCATTACAAGTGCATGTAAAGAAGAGATGAGTATATGGAATTGGCTTACACTCGCCACAAACTAATTCAAGATCACATCAATACAACAGCATATACAATCATCATACATAAGAGCAGGGTCCGACTACGGACGAAATCAAACGATAAAATGACATCCACCCTTGCTATTCCAGGCTGCCGGCCTGGAACCCATCCCAGATCGATGAAGAAGAAGAAGAAGAACTCCAAATCAAACAAGCATCGCTCTCACGTCAAAGCATCGCATTACCTGTACCTGCAACTGTTGTTGTAGTAATCTCTGAGCCACAGGGACTCAGCAATCTCATTTCCAAGGGTATCAAGACTAGCAAAGCTTAATGGGTAAGGTATGGTTAAGTGGTGAGGCTGCAGCAAGCACTAAGCATTTATTTGAGTGGCTAACTTATGAGTACAAGAATAAGGGGGGTGATCGTCGCATAAACGGACGTAAACTAGTAATGATCACTAAGTGATCCTGAACACCTACTTATGGTCAAACATAACCCCACCGTGTTCTCTCTCGATTCAGAACTTCACGAGAAGAGACAGTCACGGTTACGCACACAGTTCGTGTATTTTATTTGAGTTTACTTTAAGTTTTCTATGACCGGATGTTAAACAAATTTCCAAGATGCCACATAACCGCGGGCACGGCATCTCGAAAAGATTTAACCCTGCAGGGGTGCTCCAACTCATCCATCACAAACTAACCACAAGCTGCATTGGAAATCCTCAACCGCGGGATAACCCGTAGTATTCGCGGAATTCCGAGGGAAAATCTCAACCTCGAGATAGCCAGAAGTGTCCTCGAAATCCCGTGCACAAGACGTTCGAGAAAGGTAAAACAAATCCAGCAAGGCCGCCCGACGTGCCGACAATCCTGATAGGAGTCGCGTATCTCATTCTCAGGGCACAACCGGATGGGTCAGACTACGAGTCAAACCAAACCCCGAGTTTCACCGCGGTGGCCCCGCAGTCTGCCCGTTTGGGACCAACACCATCAGCACTGGCCCCCCTGTATTATGTTGAATTAATCCATGGGTTCATGACGCCCTATGCATTACTAACGGTGTTCAATATTATTATGTTGAGCAAATGTAGTACCAATGTTGGGCCTTGCTAGATGAGTTTTATCCCAAAACAAAAATCAAGGGGGTCCCCATAACAACCCCGAGCATGTTAGGAGCGCTCAATATGGAACATAACACCGGTACACAAGTAACTAGGGCGGAAAAAGTGGAACAAAACACCGAGCAAAAGGCCAAGCCTTCCACGTTAAATTAAATAGCAATAATATTGTGATATCTCAAAAACATCCATGTTGGCACATGGAGCAACTTCTACCTGCAACTAGCAACGCTATAAGAAGGGCTGAGCAAGCGGTAACATAGCCAAACAATGGTTTGCTGGGAAGTGGAGGGTTAGAGGCTTATCATGGCATTTTGGGAGGCTTCACAAACAAGTGGTAGGTAGCGAGACAAAGCGATAGAAACGAGACAACTAGCATGGCAATGATAGTAATGGTATCCAAGGAAATGTTCATCTTGCCTGAGATCCCGCATGGAAGAAGAATGAATCCATGAAGTAGATGAATGGGACGTAGTCGAACGAATCCTCACACTCCGAAACGCTTTCGGAACTCTATCGAGCAGAAGCAATCCGGAAACAAAAAAATGACACGGTAAACACCACAGCATTATTCATGACATGATGCACAATCAAGTATGATGCATGTTTGGTTTAATTATGCATGGCAAGGCAATCACAACAAGCAAACACTACAAATTAAGTGAAGTTCAATATGCAACGAGTTGCATATTGACGAAACTCCACGTTCGAATTACTTGGTTCACTCTCGATTAGGTACTCAACAATATTAAATGTTGTTTAACATGGCAAGAGGTGAAGCAGAAGTAAACTTGACATCTAGGCATATTAAATGAGGTCGGAAACAACATATAGCATTTCCGAAACGACCCGATGTGTTAATTTCGAAATTGGTCAAGATCTGAACTAATCAGGTTTTATATTTGTTAAACAGCAAAACAAAATGCACCATGTGATTCTACATGTCATTCTAAGCGATTTACATATAGAGATCGTTTAAAACGGAGCTACAGCCTGAAAGATATGACAAACACAAGATAATATGCCATGAATGCAAATGCATGCAAAGACCACCACAAACATGTTAAATCATGGATGCAACAAGATATGTTGAAACTACATGATATTCTAAGCAAGTTTCATATATGGCATGTCCAAAACGAAGCTACGGTTCAACCACAACAACCAACACAAGTTTTATTTAAAATCTGCCCAAAACAGCAACATAGCATATTGCACACATGAAAACAACAAGCTACAAGATTCTAAAATGTACAAACTAAGCATGGGGCCATAGCCTATAACACACACTTCATTTCATCTTAATTTAGCATACTCCAAAGAGTCATGGATCACATGGTGGTAGGAAGCTCACAACATGGCAAGAAAATAGAGCAGATTAGGACTTAGTGAAAATAACAGTTTTTAACAGAGCAGATTTTCGTGAAGGCATATTGGCAGTAAGAAAACTATATGCTACAGGGCATATCAAGTCATGAAAAATTACAGCATGGTAGAGGACATGATGCACTACAATTCATTTCATTATGGCAACATCAAATTATGCATAGATTCATGGCAAACATCAACACAACATGGCATTCCGATATAACAAGATTCTCAGACTTAGTCAAATTTAGAGTAGACATGAGCAGCAGTTTTTAACAGATTGACATCTTTGACAGCGGAATTAATTAGGATGCAAAACCTTTACATGAGAACAAATGGCACAACATGGCAGAGCATAACATGCTTAACAAAAGACTCCATGGTGGCAACAACAAAAGGTTCCTAGAACACTAGCAAATCACATGGCAACATGACAACAAAATAACAGTTTCAGACTTAGTAATATTTAGACCCCTCAAAACAGCAATATTTTATAGCATGTTGGCAACAAGAAAATAACTCCTACACATGGATTTTTATAGCAACCAAAAATACCAGGGCTAGCACACATATCCAAGGGCATATCTCATGTTTGCAACTATTCCAAAATATGCATGGATTAAATCACACAAAATAACAAAAGGGCATCATAGCAAAATAACATGCACACAAATTTGCTAAAAAGACAAAACTAAATGCACAGATAAATTCCATGGATTTTTCTACCACAAAATCATATATAATATGTGGGTTTTTACTATAAAACAAATGACACAACATTTATGTGAGATTAGGACATAAACCGTTTTAGCAAGTTATTTTAGCAAATTAAATGCAAACAGCAAGTTAAACATTTTTAGGATGCATGAAAAAGCGATACAAATAATCTACACATTTTACATATATGGTTTGCTTAATTCCGGTGCACGGTTAATAATTATGCGCAATGCAAAATCATGACACTTATGCAAATTACCAGAAAATGGCTTGTTAAAACATTTTTTATCATTTGCGAAAACGGGATATTGCAAATCTACATGAAATTCTACACGTTTTACATATATAAAAATATTTCGATACGATGCACGGTTAATTACTTATGAGCATTTTAAAATCATGCACTTTTCTGCAATTAAAAAAAGCCAATGGGCCAAATATAGCACAGGGCCCGAAATAGTGGCATGGGCGATGGTTAACAATACGACGCACAGGGAGTCACATAACAGAAAGGAGGGGCTGGCTTGCTCACCTAGCGGGCCTTGACCCAGCTTGGTGGCGCGGCGGACGCAGAGGCTGGCTGGGCTTCGTGGCCGGCTGGGCCGCGGGCGGCGGCCCAAGCGAGCGCTCGTCCCCGTCCCGTCGTCTCCCTCCTGGAGAATGAGCACGGGGGGTTGACCGGCGCCGGCGCGACCTGCAGGGGCTCCGGTGGGGCGAGGCGTCGTGGGGAAAGGCGGGAGGCGGCGGAGATCCTCCGGATCTGGCGGTTCCCGGCCGGATCAGGGTGCGGCAGGGTTGGCGGCGACCTGAGCTTTGGGCGCCAGCATCCATGGCGGTGGCTGGCTCGATGCCGAGCTCCGGCGTGGAGGCGTGCGGTCCGGCGGCGTCGGGTGCTCCGGTGGCCTTCATGGCCGCCAGCGAGGAGGTTGGCACGGGGCACGAGGGCACGCTGCGGTTGCGGGGCCGAGGGCAAGCGGCGGCGCTTGCGGGCTGCGGCGGCGGTGGTTCGGCCGGCGCTCGGTGGGGCAAGGCGGCGGTGAGGGCATCCGGCAACGGGGCGGCGAGGTTCCACGGCGGCGGGGTCAAGCGGCTCCAGCGGCCCACGGGCGCGGTGCGTTGCAGGAAGGAGGCGAGCGAGCGGGCGAGCTTGGGCTCGCGCGAGCCGGCGGTGTGGCCAGACGGGCCCGGGAGGGCCACGCGCGGGCTCGGGCAGGCTGCTGGGGCTGGTGAAGGCTGTGGGGCGCCAAGTGGCGCGTGCGGAGTGGCTGGAGCGGCGGCTACGGCGGCGCGGCCCGCCGGCTGGCTGCCAAGTGGCGGCGGTTGGTTCAGCCGGCATGGAAAACGATGTGGGCGGCTGCTCAGAGGTGGGAGGAGGCTATGGGCGGCATGGATTTCGATGCAGGTGCTAGGGGGCATTTTTGGAGAGGTAGCACATCTATTTATAGAAAGAGGGCTAGGGTTAGGTGTTTTGCTCCGTTTTCAGACCCACAGATCTCGATCTGACGGCTCCGATCGGAGGGGGGCTAGGCTGGGCTAGTGGGTTGTGCAGGGGGTTGGGGGCTGAGAAGAGAGGGAGGTTTGCGGCCCAGCAACATATTTTTAAAACACCGAAAACGTTCGCTAATTAACAGATGACGGCAACGCTACAGTTGAACGTTGGGGTATCAAATGACCTCCGATTGCGATGAAATTTGGCAGGCGGTCTACCTACAATAAAACAAGACCACATGCCAACTTTCGACCCAATCTGAGAAAGTTTTATACGCACTTTTAAAAACATTATTTATCGATGCTGCGGGCGCGTGCGAGTGTGGTTGGTCTCGAAACAGACGATGACACGAACGAAGGGAACCGGCGACTACAAACGGATGCAAGTTTTCAAAAACGAGTGACGATGCTATGCAGATGATGCGAATGATGCGATGATGAATGCAACAAACGAATACATCACACGGTGATAACAAAATAAATCGGGAATCTTCTGGAGCGTCAGTCTCGGGCTGTTACAACTCTCCTCCACTTACAAGAGATCTCGACCCGAGATCTTAGAATGAGAAGGGGAAGAGGAATAATAAAGGAAGAGGTAAAACTTAGTTGCTTCTTTGACGAACAAGTGAAACCAAGAGTTGAAGAATAGCACGAGGAACAAGCAAGAATTCAAAGAAATTTGGCAGCACTTCGGTAGGAATAGAAGAGAAACTTGATAAGATGAAAAGAACTTGAAGAAGGGGCACAACACTCCAGTTAAATGGATAAGCATGGAAAGAACATGGTCTTAATGAAACGAGATGATGGTTCAAACAGAGCAACATCACAATGCCTCCGGAACAAAAGAATAGAAGTTAGATCTTTGGAGAGAAGAGAACGGAGAAGAAAATGAGATATTCTACCACAATTGAACTTGAAAAGAATCCTTACAAATGAGGATTGAATGGAGTTGTTGGAAAATCAACAACGAAAATAAAAGCTTGTTGTGGGCTTATGGAACACATCTCAAAATCATGAGGTGACAACCGGCCACAACGGAAACGTTGGGAACAACAAGATATGCAAACCTTCTTTCACCAAAAGGATATCTTAAGAACATGGATCATTGATAAACACCATGATAGCAACAATATTTCGGAAATGCTTTAGGTGAAAATCCAATCCAAGATAACTCCAAGAAGAAATGATGGGTTTAATGATCTCACTCTTGATAAATTCTCTTCGAGACTCATCAAAATCAAGAATGCTATAACACCATCTCAAAAGATAAGGGAGAAAGAATTGCACTTTGAAATGCAAGATAAAGAATACTTGAGCTACTCCAACAAGAATATTGAAGAACACTTCGAGAACGAATTAAATACTTGAAGAACCACAATGAGGACCTTCGTATAGGAAAGAATGATCAAAAGAAATGAAGGTTGAAAAGGAAAGATTATGACGTTGCAAAGATTTAGATGAAGCTTCGCGATGAGATACTTGAGAAAAATTGGAACTCCGGAAAAGAAAAGATGAAACACTTAGAACCAAGAATTAGATATCATGAACAACTCCGGAAGAAAGACTGAAATCACTTGATGAAATAAAAATAAGAATCATGGTATGCCTATCCTTCATCATGTTAAACTGATGACAAGCAACAAATTTGGCACACTGCTTATTCTTCTTGAAAGCTTGAAGAGAGATTCATAAGCTTGAAGAAATCTTCAACGAAACACCGGTAAGAATTCACAAACGAATGGGGATACATTACTCATGAATGGAATACATGAGAACGAATAGATCATGATCCGCCTAGCAAAAACTTAAACAAGGCACTAGAATAATTGAGATACGAACGAAGGGACAACAATTGAGAAGTATTTGAGAACGAAAGTTGAAAGCTTAGAACGAAGAATTTTCTGAAATGATGGCCTTCAGAGGATCGAGCAATTAAAACAACTCTGAAATGCTCCGGCTAGATATGGAAGGAATTTTTGATGATCAAAAACAATTTAATATGATATCAACAAGCTTGAAGCACGACCTTCACGAGAACGGATAAGATTTAAGAGAAACTCCTCTTCTGACTACGTTGCTGAGAATGACAATGATGAACACCACCAAGAATTACTGAGACACTTCAGAACAATGAATAAGGAAAGGTTGAGCCAATGATGAAAATTACTTTGAATCAATCTTGGAGAAGGAATATGACCGATGGAATTCATTCTTACGTCATATTTGAATTGAACTTGAGGACATCTCCGGGAAGATTAAAAGAGCCAGGTAAGATCCTGGGGGGAAACCTGTGGGTTATGGGCCCACTAAAAGAAACCACCGTGGAAACAATTACTTAGAAAGAGATATTGCACCGGTACAAATGAAAACTTGATGAGGTGAGAACCTCAAAATAATTTCAGAGGATATAAATGGAAATGCAAATCTTTTGAGATATCTTGACACTCCAGATAGGATAGATAGAGGCGAACAAACAAGAGAGGCTTGGATAAGAATTTCCATCATGGGGAATCATATAACGAATGACAAGGATATGATGAACACCGAGAGGTTTAATTGAATCCATCGGAGAAGAAAACAAGAACAAAGAATGATGAACTTAGCACTTTGAGGATCTTCACAACGAATCACCGGATACATCATGGAAGAGAAGATAGCGGAAGCATCACAAGAATAGAAAAGGCACTTGAATGAGAATTTAATTGTTGAAGAAAAAGGGCGGGGGGTGGGGAAAACAAAGAAAACATGGGACGGTTGAAAAAGAACTCCGGAAAGAAATATGAGGATAAATCTTGCAAATATTGGGAAGGAATGAATTATCTTGATGAGAAACACACCGATTAGGAAAGATATGAAATCACCACTTGACATCGAAGCAACTCGAATTACCATACTCCAACAAAACAAAAGATGGGGCTTTCGAATTAAGCCGGAAACAAATACATAACCCATTTGCATTTGTTGGAAGGATAATCCTAGGTAACTACTTGAATTCCCACCTAAGAACTCCTGAAATCTTTCTGGTTATGCAATCTGGTCCAACGGATACATGGATCAATTACTGAATAAATCACACAACTCCTAGCAATAATACTACCCACCAGTGTATCACATCCGTCAACACATAACCAGAGAAACCTCAGAAATTCATCTACCTCAGACCCTCGTAATTACAACGATACTAATCATGGCAGTACATGTGATCCCGCTCCCCAGTACTGGGTGCCACCACACTCTTCGCACCACGAATAGTATTGAAGCAATTTCGAACATCCGCGTCATGAGATACTAAGGAAACTGAACGATAACGATGTGTCAAGAATCCCCTGGAGCTCAACTCTCCGGGTCCAATCCATACGGTCGGGAGGCACCAAGAACAGAATTTCGGTCACATCGACATCATAGAGGTTCCAAAATACCCGCGTGATCCTAAAAATATTTGAGTGAGAAGAGGGGAAGAATTCAAATTCCTAAGTCGTAATTCCTCACCAGAGAATAGAAGAGGAGTAAAAAGAATCCTACTCTCCGATATATAACTAGACTCAAAATAGATTTTCTTTCTAGACTCGACTCGGCCAAGTTCGATCAATCAAGGGGGCTCCTAGGTCGGTACTTCTCTGATACCAACTTGTAACACCCAAGATGCGATCCTATCCTTGTTTTGGCTCGAGGGCCTCGACAGGGATAGAAGCGCATCTCGTCGTTTCGCAAGAACGGATATCTTTACAAGTACATGTATAGAAGAGATGAGTATATGGAATTGGCTTACACTCGCCACAAACTGATTCAAGATCACATCAATACAACAGCATATACAATGATCATACATAAGAGCAGGGTCCGACTACGAACGAAATCAAACGATAAAATGACATCCACCCTTGCTATCCCAGGCTGCCGGCCTGGAACCCATCCCAGATCGATGAAGAAGAAGAAGAAGAACTCCAAATCAAACAAGCATCGCTCTCACATCAAAGCATCGCATTACTTGTATCTGCAACTGTTGTTGTAGTAATCTGTGAGCCACAGGGACTCAGCAATCTCATTTCCAAGGGTATCAAGACTAGCAAAGCTTAATGGGTAAGGTATTGTTAAGTGGTGAGGCTGCAGCAAGCACTAAGCATTTATTTGAGTGGCTAACTTACGAGTACAAGAATAAGCGGGGGTGATCGTCGCATAAACAGATGTGGACTAGTAATGATCACTAAGTGATCCTGAACACCTACTTACGGTCAAACATAACCCCACCGTGTTCTCTCTCGGTTCAGAAATTCACGAGAAGAGACAGTCACGGTTACGCACACAGTTGGTGTATTTTATTTGAGTTTACTTTAAGTTTTCTATGACCGGATGTTAAACAAATTTCCAAGTTGCCACATAACCGCGGGCACGGCTTCTCGAAAATATTTAACCCTGCAGGGGTGCTCCAACTCATCCATCACAAACTAACCACAAGCTGCATTGGAAATCCTCAACCGCGGGATAACCCATAGTATTAGCGGAATTCCGATGGAAAATCTCAACCTCGAGATAGCCCGAAGTGTCCTCGAAATCCCGTGCACAAGACGTTCGAGAAAGGTAAAACAAATCCAGCAAGGCTGCCCGATGTCGGGGTACACAAACAGGGATGTTTATTCCCCCTGACTTGTGCACGGACGATAAGCCTCTGACCCGGTGGCCTAAGCCTGCCGGGAAAGCTACTGCCCCGTCAAGACCCAGTCCAAGCCAAAGAAGCAGCTCTACGTGAGATCAAGGAGCGCATCAAGAAGACGAAGCCAACATTCAAGACCAAGACTCTGGCAGAAGCAACCTACACCGGCTAGCAACGCCGGCAAAGTCGATGCAACGGGCCAGAACGGGCCCGAGCCGCGCCAGTCGCGTCCCCGGTGCCTACCGGGGACCGAGGCGCACACATCTTCAGGAAGCCCCGGCAAGCCATCCCCCGGCAGGCGCGAGCCGATCGGCCACCGCTCCACCGCATCGCGACGCTAGTCAGTTGTCGATGCGGTGCCGAGCCCTCAGGTGGTAAGTGGCTCTCGCTAAGCACGTGGCAACACGCTGGAAGGCAGATTATGCCCATTTGATACACCCGTCCAAAGGTGTGTCAAGATACTATGCATCAGTCAGCCAAGCGGTGGTAAGAGCCAGCCGGGGATGCACCCCCGCATGCCACCTAGACTAGCATTTATGACATTTTATCCTAAGTGCCAGAGTTAGGTATGATAGCTCTGTTAGCTATCTAATCAATAGGTAATGTCTATTTTGCCACTGTGGTTGCCCCTTGAGCTATAAAAGGAGGCCCAAGGCAACCTAGCTAAAGATTTGGACCTTTGGACACTTGTACTAGCATAGCAGCTCTCCTGAAGGCAACCTTGCCGGGTTTGAGCGCTGCGTGTGCTTCATGTTCCCCCGATCAATCCACCAAAGAAGGAGTAGGGTTTTACGCTTCTCAGCGGCCCGAACCTGGGTAAAACACCAGCGTCCCGTCGCTGTGTTATCTCATGACCTTCGCTCTTTGTGCAACGTGACCTCACCCCCGCCGAACCACAAAGGGGCCCGTGGCCTCATAGGTGATCGTGTGCATCGTGCCCCGACACCCGACGTGCCGACAATCCCGATAGGAGCCGCGTATCTAGTTCTCAGGGCACAACCGGATGGGTCACACTACGAGTCAAACCAAACCCCGAGTTTCCCTGCAGTGGCCCCGCAGTCTGCCCGTTTGAGACCAACACCATCAGCATTGGCCCCCCTGTATTATGTTGAATTAATCCACGGGTTCATGACGCCCTATGCATTACTAACAGTGTTCAATATTATTATGTTGAGCAAATGTAGTACCAATGTTGGGCCTTGCCAGATGAGTTTTATCCCAAAACGAAAATCAAGGGGGTCCCCATAACAACCCCGAGCATGTTAGGAGCGCTCAATATGGAACATAACACTGGTACACAAGTAACTAGGGCGGCAAAAGTGGAACAAAACACCGAGCAAAAGGCCAAGCCTTCCACCTTTTACCAAATATATATGTACATTAAATTAAATAGCAATAATATTGTGATATCTCAAAAACATCCATGTTGGCACATGGAGCAACTTGCACATGCAACTAGCAACGCTATAAGAAGGGCTGAGCAAGTGGTAACATAGCCAAGCAATGGTTTGCTGGGAAGTGGAGGGTTAGAGGCTTATCATGGCATTTTGGGAGGCTTGACAAACAAGTGGTAGGTAGCGAGACAAAGCGATAGAAACGAGACAACTAGCATTGCAATGATAGTAATGGTATCCAAGGAAATTTTCATCTTGCCTAAGATCCCGCATGGAAGAAGAACGAATCCGTGAAGTAGACGAGCGGGACGTAGTGAACGAATCCTCACACTCTGAAACGCTTTCGGAACTCTATCGAGAAGAAGCAATTCGGAAACAAAGAAATGACACGGTAAACACCACAACATTATTCATGAGATGATGCGCAATCAAGTATGATGCATGTTTGGTTTAATTATGCATCGCAAGGCAATCACAACAATCAAACACTACAAATTAAGTGAAATTCAATATGCAACTAGTTGCATATTGACGAAACTCCACGTTCGAATTACTTGGTTCACTCTCGATTAGGTACTCAACAATATTAAATGTTGTTTAACATGGCAAGAGGTGAAGCATAAGTAAACTAGACATCTAGGCATATTAAATGAGGTCGGAAACAACATATAGCATTTCCGAAATGACCCCATGTGTTAATTTAGAAATTGGTCCAGATCTGAACTAATCATGTTTTATATTTGTTAAACAGCAAAACAAAATGCACCATGTGATTCTACACGTCCTTCTAAGCGATTTAAATATAGAGATCATTTAAAACGGAGCTACGGCCTAAAAGATATGACAAACACAAGATAATATGCCATGAATGCAAATGCATGCAAAGACCACCACAAACATGTTAAATCATGGATGCAACAAGATATGATGAAACTACATGAGATTCTAAGCAAGTTTCATATATGGCATATCCAAAACGGAGCTACGGTTCAACCACAACAACCAACACAAGTTTAATTTAAAATCTGCCCAAAAACAGCAACATAGCATATTACACACATGAAAACAACAAGCTACAAGATTCTAAAATGTACAAACTAAGAATGGGGTTGTAGCCTATAACACACACTTTGTTTCATATTAATATAGCATACTCAAAAGAGTCATGGATCACATGGTAGGAAGCTCACAACATGGCAACAAAATATAGCAGATTAGAACTTGGTGAAAATAACAGTTTTTAACATAGCAGATTTTCGTGAAGGCATATTGGCAACAAGAAAACTATATGCTACAAGGCATATCAAGGCAAGAAAAATTACAGAACGGTAGAGGACATGATGCACTACAATTAATTACATTATGGCAACATCAAATTATGCACAGATTCATGGCAAACATCAACACAACATGGCATTCCGATATAACCAGATTCTCAGACTTAGTGAAATTTAGAGTAGACATAAGCAGCAGTTTTTAACAGATTGACATCTTTGACAGCGGAATTAATTAGGATGAAAAACCTTTACATGAGAACAAATGGCACAAAATGGCAAAGCATAACATGCTTTACAAAAGACTCCATGGTGGCAAGAACAAAAGATTCCTAGAACACTAGCAAATCACATGGCAATATGACAACAAAATAACAGTTTCAGACTTAGTAATATTTAGACCCCTCAAAACAGCTATATTTTATAGCATGTTGGCAACACAAAAATAACACCTAGACATGGATTTCTATAGCAACCAAAAATATCAGGGGCTAGCACACATGTCCAAGGGCATATCTCATGTTTGCAACTATTCCAAAATATGCATGGATTAAATCACACAAAATAAACAAAAGGGCATCATAGCAAAATAACATGCACACAAATTTGCTCAAAAGACAAAACTAAATGCACAGGTAAATTCTATGGATTTTTCTACCCCAAAATCATATAGAATATGTGGGTTTTTACTATAAAACTAATGACACAACATTTATGCGAGATTA
The DNA here is from genome assembly GCA_039707655.1 of Elymus sibiricus. Taxonomy (NCBI): domain Eukaryota; kingdom Viridiplantae; phylum Streptophyta; class Magnoliopsida; order Poales; family Poaceae; genus Elymus; species Elymus sibiricus. The sequence goes on along the minus strand of CM077669.1, from coordinate 312,068,376 downwards.
GGACATAAACTGTTTTAGCAAGTTATTTAAGCAAATTAAATACAAACAGAAAGTTAAACATTTTTAGCATGCATGAAAAATTGATACAATTAATCTACACATTTTACATATATGGTTTGCTTAATTCCGGTGCACGGTTAAATAATTATGCGTAATGCAAAATCATGACACTTATGCAAATTACCAGGAAATGGCATGTTAAACATTTTTTTATCATTTGCGAAAACGGGATATTGCAAATCTACACGAAATTCTACATGTTTTACATATATAAAAATATTTCGATACGATGCACGGTTAATTACTTATGAGCATTTTAAAATCATGCACTTTTCTGCAATTAAAAAAATGCCAATGGGCCAAATCTAGCATAGGGCCGAAACAGTGGCATGGGCGATGGTTAACAATACGACGCATAGGGCGTCACATAACGGAAAGGGAGGAAGCTGGCTTGCTCACCTAGCGGGCCTTGGCCCAGCTTGGTGGCGCGGCGGACGCACAGGCTGGCTGGGCTTCGTGGCCGGCAGGGCCGCGGGCGGCGAACCAAGCGAGCGCTCGTCCGCGTCCCATCGTCTCCCTCCTGGAGAACGAGCACAGGGGGTTGACCGGCGGCGGCGTGACCTGCAGGGGCTCCGGCGGGGCGAGGCGTCGTGGGGAAAGGCGGGAGGCGGCGGAGATCCTCCGGATCTGGCGGTTCCCGGCCAGATCCGGGCACGGCAGGGTCGGTGGCGACGTGAGCTTCGGGCGCCAGCATCCATGGCGGTGGCTGGCTCGATGCCGAGCTCCGGCGTGGAGGCGCGCGATCCGGCGGCGTCGGGTGCTCCGGTGTCCTTCATGGCTGGCGGCGAGGAGGTTGGAACGGGGCACGGGGGCACGCTGCGGTTGCGGGGGCGAGGGCAAGCGGCGGCGCTTGTGGGCTGCGGCAACGGCGGTTCGGCCAGCACTCGGCGGGGCAAGGCGGCGGCGAGGGCATCCGGCGACGGGGCGGCGAGGTTCCATGGCGGCGGGGTCGGGCGGCTCCGGCCGCCCACGGGCGCGGCGCGAGGCAGGGAGGAGGCGAGCGAGCAGGCGAGCTCGGGCTCGCGCAGGCCGGCGGCGCGGCCAGACGGGCTCGGGAGGGCCACGTGTAGGCTCGGGCAGGCCTCTAGGGCTCGTGGAGGCAGCGGGGCGCCAAGTGGCGCGTGCGGAGTGGCTGGACCGGCGGCAACGGCGACGCGGCCCGCCGGCTGGCTGTCAAGTGGCGGCGGCTGGTTCAGCCGGAGCGGAAAACGATGCAGGCGGCTGCTCAGAGGTGGGAGGAGGCTGTGGGCGGCACGGATTTCGATGCAGGGGCTAGGGGGCATTTTTGGAGAGGTAGCACATCTATTTATAGAAAGAGGGCTAGGGTTAGGGGTTTTGCTCCGTTTCCGGACCCTCGGATCTCGATCTGACAGCTCCGATCGGAGGGGGGCTAGGCTGGGCTAGTGGGTTGTGCAGGGGGCTGGGGGCTGAGAAGAGAGGCAGGTTTGCGGCCCGGCAACAGATTTTTTAAACACCGAAAACGTTCGCTAATTAACAGATGATGGCAAGGCTACAGTTGAACGTTGGGGTATCAAATGACCTCCGATTGTGACGAAATTTGGCAGGCGGTCTACCTACAATAAAACAAGACCGCATGCCAACTTTCGACCCAATCTGAGAAAGTTTTATACACACTTTTAAAAACATTATTTATCGATGCCGCGGGCGCGTGCGTGTGTGGTTGGTCTCGAAACGGACGATGACACAAACGGAGAGAACCGGTGACTACGAACGGATGCAAGTTTTCAAAAATGAGTGACGATGCTATGCAGATGATACGAATGATGCGATGATGAATGCGACAAACGAATACATCACACGGTGACAACAAAATAAATCGGGAATCTTCTGGAGCGTCGGTCTTGGGCTGTTACACAGTGGCTAGTCCAATACATCTTTACCTAATAATAAAGCACACATTGCTTCTTTCAGGTTCACTGTTGCACAATTTTTGCAAGAAAGTCCCTCTTATTTTAGGTACTTAACCCGCAGTCCTCCTCATAAGTCAACCTGAACCGGTACAGGTGAGAGAATATAAAAACAATAGCCCACTCGCCCGCACGAACCTGCCTCCCAATCATATCTCCGACAGCGTGCTGCCACCTCCTGCCCCGCCCCGCCTCAGCCTCACAATGTGCTGCCCGCCGCACAAACTGCTCTCGACCGTCGCCGGGATTCCCCGCAGCTGCAGCTCTTGCTGATGATCTGGCATCCATCCTGCACGAAGCCCCCTCCCATGGATCCTTCTCCATCTACATAAGGAGCACCTACATATCTCATCTCACGTTTGACGCCATGGAGCAGGATGCATCAGTTTCTACGAACCCGAGCCGCCTCCCCCACACCAGTGTCGCGTTGCATCCCTATGCGCCCGCGTTCCACCCACCCTTCGCCTTCCTTTGCTCGAGGCCTCCCCGCCTTGCCTCAATCCTCTCCGGCCATCATTGATGTCCGACTCCGTTGACTTGGGTTCTCAATTGGTCACCACTGCCGGCCTACAAATCAAAGACTCGACTATGTCTATATGGGAAAACTTCTACTCAATTTTATCCTGGGAGACGCAGAGGTGCGCCCCACATCCATCTGATAATTACTTATAGTGTCATACTCTGGGAAGCTACTGGATTTGTGAACCTGAAATATTCCCACTGTGTGCGGCAACTCAGTAAAAAGAAAAATCTTTCCACTAATCCCCATTGCGTGATTGCATGAAGGTTTGGAGGAGACCGTCAATTGGTACTGCCAGTCCATCGGGAGGTGACTTCCCACTGGTCACCAAGGGGGGCCATCATGTTTCTAAAACTCTTCATCAAGCTTGCTGATTAATTTGCCCATTATATTCACATGAAATAGCATCAGTCCAATTCATTTGATTTTGTAGGCAGGGGGAGATCAACAGCAAGATTTATGATTTCACAAGTAAGATGACATACAACTGAGTATGTTGTTCTGACTTTACGATATGAGTGTTCTGCACAAATATTTCTCATGTTCAACTGATAATGAGCATCTGTTCTATTCTAATGTTGCATTAATCAATGTTTCGAACTGATGTATCTAAGGGTCTGATACCCTATGATAAAATATTGAAGTTATGGACATGTTGATAGTTGGTTATCATTTATCAAGCAAAGAGATAGTTTCATAAAATATTATTGGTTATCGCAAGAAGTTGATTCATTTACATGTGTGGTAAGAAAGTGGCACAAACTGATTTTGTATGTACTAAATTTGCTTGCATGATTTTATAGTCGTTTCCTCCATATGGAGGCGTGTGCATGTTTTTTCTAAGGTTATATAATATTTTCAGGTAGCTGCTCTTGCTAAGATCCATGGCTTGCGTATCGTACTTCTATAGATCCTTTCTTTCCTTCGGTCTAGATTTGATCAGGGTAGCTACTCGGTATTTTGGAAATTTGTATAACATGACACTGAGGTTGTATCCTGACTTATGAGTCTGTCCAGAAAATGATCTCATCACAAAAATAAAACCATTTTATCTCATCATGTTCACGTATGAACATGGAGTGTCGCACGCCACCTATTCGATACTTTACGACAGAAGGTGTTTGATGCTTTGTTTTGTTGACCGTAATTTTTGATGACTTGCATCAACGGTGTTCTTCTGGAGCTATTGGTCAGGAGCTACTTCTCATAAAAGATACAGAAGGTTTGCTTGGTATTTAGTTTATAATAGGGAGTGCGGAGCGTCGAGGTGTAGCCGGCGCTGGAGCTGAGAGAGAGAGAGAGGGAATCTCGCTGTTGAGATTAGCGCAGATGTTATGACCCTTTTCCCACAAGTCCATCGCAACACTCCTCACCTTCCAAGGCACCCGACGACGTGGTGGTGCCCGCCGTTGCAGTTGATACCTTCCTCACGACTGGAGACATCTCCGAGCGGAGCCATGGATGTATATGCTATTTGATCAAACTCAACATCGCCCTGCCCACCCCCGCCATGTCTGATCACCAAGGCCCGCCCATACAAGCACACTTCCCTCTGCTACTGGAGGTAATTAGCCAATCATTGAATGCTTCCTCTGTTTTAATGGATGTTGCTTCTTCAGGTAAATTTCTGGCCAAATGGGATCTACAATTTGGATATGTGGATCCTCAATTTCTTTTTTGCAACCTGAAATTATTTATCAAATATTTGTTGGCTACAATCAGGAAATAACGAGTATGTTATTCTTCTATAATACATGTCTTGTTATCCATGTAGCAGATCCTTCATGTTTCTGCAATATCCACACTCATGCTAGAATTTAGATAGGATTGAACTTCTAGTATACTGCATATGTATAGATGAATCATGCTATTCAATCATGGTTTGGAGAGGTCAAACTTCATACCTAGGTTTTTTGGAATGCTCAGAGATAATAAAACTTGATGAGGCCTCTTACAACGCACTACTGATATGACAGACCGAGGGAAAGAATTAAATAAGATATTACTAAAATGAAGACCATTTTAATTGCTATTTCCTTTACAAAAATCCACTCTTGAGCTTTATGCCAATCAATTTCTTTCTTTGTGTACAACTTAACCTTCATTTCCTACTTATGCAGACGTAATTTTGCTTCAGGGTTGGTAGTAGCAGTTCTTCGGAGCCACTAGGCAGCATTTGACAGGGAAGAAAGTGTTTATATTAGTCCCTTGATTTTCTTTCTTGGGGAGTTCCTACATGTATTAGTAGATAATGCTTTGTCCTATGCTTTAGGACACATCTTGTTGCAGATATGTGTTCGCATGCTTCATGCTTTTAAGTATCTGCTTTCATGAGATAACTCGGTCCCTATGTTTCTTGAGAGGATAGGACGAACTGGAAAATAATATATGGCTCACAACATGAAGAAGCATGCAGTAATTTATAAGTTTTGTTATTTGCTAAACTTTGGTTCTAATTTGAAACATAGGTATATTATTTTTTCAGTTTGCTTTACTTGGTGTGATTATAAACGCATGCATTTCTATGATACACGTTCAAGCTGAAGAGTTAATTGTATTAGGTTTAAGAAATGAGTAAATTGTATTATATGTCACCTCGGCTTGGAGTAAGGGGGTTGTTAAAACGTAGGCTTTATGGGTTTTACTCTAGGTATGCATCTACAGCCATCTTCACTTGTTTTTGTTGTGCTATTCTTGACATCGGACTAAGATGGGTAGTTTGCAAAGTTGTTGGATAAATTAGGAAGATATTGTTTTTTTTTGCACATTTGGTCTATCTTATGATGCTAACGGAGCCCTGTCGATGTTGTTCTTATCTTGATGTACATACAAATTGTTCTCTGAGATTGACTGAGCAGTCTTCATTACCATAAATGTTGTTCCTTTTGTCGGTATATACAATTTCTTGATTTTGTTTGCAAAAATTAAATAAGTAAAGTTCTGACGGTGGTTTTGCGGTAAGTATATTATCAATCTATGTGAAGTATGTATAGTTAGCTCACTCCATCGGTATGAAGCTCCTATGTTTGTGTCGTCTAATGGGCATGTATGGTTAGTGTTTGTGTGGGACCAGAGGTGCAGATGAAGATCTTGTTCGACCCGCTGCTCCCCGTCACCGACTCACAAAAGGAGGACTAACTGTTTGATCCATAGCAAACCCGTGCACGGGCTCTTATCCTAGATAAGTCTCATGGGTGGCTATGTAATTCACTTGTTATATGTCAAGTTGGAGCTCTGAAGAACATAGTGAATCTGTTAGTTCCAAAGAACAGATGTCACTGTTTGAGCTCTCTTGTTGTACTATCTTTATATCTGAGAACTAAAGTGTATATTCTTTTAATTAGGAACCAATTTAAGTAGCAAGTTTGTTTTTCATTGGTTAGTTGTATCATTGTTCTCCAACACTGAGCATTAACTAACAACCAGCCATGATCATCCGTCCATCAATTTAGTTTTCTTTTCATTTTGTTAGTTTTTTTACTAACCTCGTGATTCGACTCTTGGTGTTTATGAATTCTGAATGAAGTACGAGCAGCCAATTTTTCTAAATGAATTTGTTGAGGATTTGCATGGGTATTTTTCATTCTGGATGCATGGCTATTCTTGGGTTTGAGCCTTAGGCATGCAACAATGAGATCTAATTGCACTATTTCGTGAGCCATTTAAACTGAAATCCTTCATTCATTTTGTTCAGAAATTTTATCCTGATACTTTTGATCACTATTGTACTTCTATTTCGACAACATAATTTGTTTCAACTTGCCATGTGCCAGTTCACCAACACTACAGACATCATGCAACTTTGAACATCAAGTAAGAGCATATCCATGTTTACTTGTTATATTCTTTGAGCACGTTATGGGATTAACATACTGAAAATATTAATTGTTTGATAATTGTTCGAACAATGTCGTTCTGCTATGGTTGTTTGATTACTTGCAAATTGATTTGGTTGGTAATTGCTTTCAACTGTCTAAGCATAAATTTATTTATTTTGCACCCAGTGCAACGCACAGGCACTTTTATTTATTTTGACCAAACTCCTCGAGACTTCAGGGACCTGTTACTCTGTGTGCACTAGCAACCACATCAGTCCCCAACTGTTTATGACAACAAACTCCAAAACATAAGGAGGCAAATTATTGCACCAACACACGTCCTACAATCAACACATTGCCCTCCGTGTGTCTCTATGCCAACCCCTGGAGTGAATCGTTGGCATACACGGTAACAATGTTGTATGATACACAAATGTGTCCTTTATTACATCGCATGATCCAGAAAGCAAATAGTCTTACAGACTCTAGTGAGTGGCTAGTCAAATACATAATCTTACAATAACCAAACAGAGTTCATAACAAGTGGAAACGAAAGCAAATCTAAGGTAGATGTCTTCGTAAGTTGCATCAATGCCATGGGGAAGCATGTCGAGTGGAGGCATGAAGCCCTACGTAAATCACTCCTCATAATAGTCACCTGCAACATGATACGTTGCAGCCACTAGGGTCAATACATTGCATGTATTGGAAAGTCCACAGTTAATGGAAACATGTTCACCTACATGCACTTTGGCTGGTGGGGTTCAAGGCTCTTTTGCATAAAACATAGTTTGCCCTATATATTGTATAGTGGTGTACTCTACTAGCAATATGACACTCTGTGTAACCCCGATCGTAGTCTAGAGTTACTCCGGTAACCCTGGGCGTAACTCCAATGCAGTCTGAGCATGTGGACTCTCGGTAACCCCGGTCATCCCAAGCTTCTCTCTAGAGAACCAGGTAACCCAGTCGTCTGAGATCAGTGTCATAACTCCCCATTGGTTCAAACCATTGCTTTTAGTTGGAAGAGGTGAATGAGATCAAGCTAGAATCCTCAGATGATTTGCTCAAGTTGTCCATAACTAGGGACACGGTTAATCATGATAAGTTTTTATACAATCTGCAGAGGTTTGTGTACTTTACTCATGATTCCTGACCGCACCTTCCTTCTACTAAACTTCACCTATGAAGTAGCTAGGTAGGTCAAGACAAGACTTTTGGGAAGTAGTCGCCCTCTCAGAAAAGACAGACCCAGTCCAACCTACACACCTACATTTGTTGATCTGTCGCATGAGGGTTCCCACAACTTACTCGATCCTGACAGAGCCCATATTTTCTCACAGTCACACATGGAAGCTACTCAACTTTTGAACTCACACAATCTCTGGTACCTAGGTGGCATTCCCCAACAAAGCCTACACTCGGATGACCCAATCAAAGCCAGTCCACCGAGATCGATTCATTAACTAGTAGTAGTTAAGTAGTCAACCATGCGATTGTATGGTGGAATAATTATTGTTGATTCCCAATCCACATCATAGTAGCTAAGCAACTACTCGATGGTTACAAGGTCAGGGTAAGTTTGGACCTAAGTTGTCAACTACTGGGTTGTACAGAATTTAGCATCCTAAACTCACACACGTATCATGGCAAAGCTACAATGCAATAAAAATAATTGGTGATATGATCAAGTGGAACTTGCCTTGGTTTTTGTTGTCTCCGGTGCACTCCTCACAGTCACATGAGTTGCACTCCTCATAATCTAACATCGACAAACAATGACACATAGCAATCATAAGCAAAATATTCATGCGAAGGGAAAACTTGCATAAATGTGAATACACCACACACACAATACTAGTGTTGTGTTTGTGGTTTGTTTTGGTCAATTCGTGTTTTCAATTATATTTAGGATTTGATTTGCAGTGCCTAAGAATTTAATTAGTCACATCAACTCGGTTGAACACATTTAATAAATGAGTTACACTAGTCATTTCAAAGTAGTTCACAAGTTTGAATTGTGTTTGAATCCTACTTGACCCTTACCTATATTTGATTTCATTTAATCAACATTTAAGTTGACATTCTTTGTTTGAAAATATTTGAATTAAGGTTTAATTCAATTGATTTTGAATTCACTTGAAAAATATTTTACTTATGTTTGACTTGCCTTCATTTCAAAACATTTGATTCAGATGTGACATATGAAAATAAATGAATAAGTTTGACTTGCATAATATTTTGAAAATAACTCAACCATAATATATTATTAAATGATTTGGATTTAATTCATTATAATTCTTGAATTAAATTCAAATGATTTGGAATGCCTATTTGATTTCATTTCCAGTTCAAATAAAGTTCAAAATATTTCAAAAATAATTTGACATGTCCTAACAAGTCACAAATTAACCGAAGAATTCCCTGAATTACTCTAATTTATTTATAAATTTTATTTCATTAAAGAATTCAAAAATCCTTTTAAATTAGAATCTACATGTTTCTTTCAAAAAAATAACTTTATAAAATTGAAGAAATGGTCTAATTTGATCTGCAAATCACTAGTTCCAATCTGCAAAAACAATCAACTCATTTGGATTTATAAATTAAAAGTTATGGCCTATTTTTTATTTGAATGAATGTGTTTGAATATAAAATTTTAAAAGTTCAAATTTGATTATTTTTTCCTGAAATTATACTGAAACTACATCTCATAAGGTGTCATTTACAAAAAGAATCATTCAATTTGGACCTCTCGATAATTAGTTATAATGAATTCAAGTTCCAGGGGCTTTTCTGCAAAGTTTATTTTTCTTTTTAATTGACGAATTTCTCTGGACTAAGCGTCGAACATGGGGTGACACGTGGCGCGTTCCTATTGGCTAGAAGGTGTCCGCGGCTAGCATTTACGGTGAACAGCGGAAACCTAAGAGAAAATGCTTCGACGTTTTACGTGTTCTAACCGTGTGCATCCATGCTAGATCCAACGGTCGAGATCTAAAGGAGCTCACCGGGCGGCACGGGTCACTGGAGATGGAGGGGATGGTGGCATGGGCGGCTCGGGTTCGATGTGGACGGTCTCTTCGATGGTCGCCGGAGCACGGAGAGGGCATGGCGAGGTTAGGCTCATCGTGGCGGTCCCGTTAGTGGTCACGGTGGCGCTCGTGGGTGACGGAGTCGACGCAGAGGGGCTCGCCGGAGATGGAGGCGCGTCGGGTGGCTTGGGTCCTCCTCACAGGCCTTTTCTCGGGGCTCTCCTAGGCAAACAAAGGGGTGTGGAAGAGAGAAGAGATCGCGGCGAGGTCGCCGGTAACCAGGTGAGCGGCGGAGGCTTACCGGAGCGGGCATAATGCCTCGCCGGAGCAGGAGGATGCGGCCGCGGTCCGAGCTCACGAACGGGTGGCCTGGCGGCGAAGAGCTTCGTGCAAGTAGGGGAATGGATCAAGGGGGTCGGGGTTTTATAGGCGGGGTAAGAGGGTCTCGGGGAAGGCCGAAGCGTCATGGGCGACGTGGAGGTCGCAGACGGTTGCGGGGCAAGAGTGGGGGTCGTGGGTGCGAGAGAGAGGTGGGGGATGATAGGTGGGTCCGGCTTGTTAGCGAGAGGGAGAGAGAGCGAGCGAGCGGGCGAGCGCGGGGCTGGCTGGGACGGCTACCTCGGCTGCGACCTAGCTAGCTCGTTCGGATGGCCTTTTCTGTTTTCTGTTTTCTATTTTCTTTTTTGTTTTCCTTTTTGCTCTCTATTTTCACTTTATCAAAATGAATTTCAATTTTCTTCAAAAAGAAAATAGTATCTAAATTAACTTCGGAATACTTCTAAATTGTTGAACATTTCCCAAGTATTTTTGCACAATAAAAATATTATCATTCCTAATGGTCCTATTTGAATAGTTTCAAATTTCATTTTCTGTTTTTCTGTTTTGTTTTCAATTTCCACGGTTTTACTTATAGTTTATTTTCCCAAAATAAACTATTTTCAAACTCTGGTTCACTCAAAATAAAATAGGGCATGTATATATAATCTTAAGAAATTCCTTTCATGTCCTAATACAATTTCAAAAATGAATTTTAGGGTGAGGCCTCCCTGGCTTTCATTTCAATTCAAATGATGGTTTGAAAGTTGGGGAACGTTGCATGGGAAACAAAAAATTTCCTACACACACGCAAGATCTATCCATGGAGATGTATAGTTACGAGAGGCGGAGTGTATCTACATAACCTTGTAGATCGCTAAGCGGAAGCATATATAACGTGGTTGATGTAGTCGTATTCTTCACGATCCAATCGTGATCCAATCCGATCCAGCGCCGAACGGACGGCGCCTTCGCGTTCAGCACACGTGCGGCTCGATGACGTCTCCTCCTTCTTGATCCAGCAAGAGAGGAAGGATAAGTAGATGGGATCTCAACTATCACGACGGCGTGGTGGAGATGGTGGCATCACAGTGCCGGCAGGGCTTCGCCAAGCGCCTCCGGAACAACGTACGAGGAAGAAACGGGAGAGACGGGAGGAGGGCCACGGCCGTGGGAGGGTCATCAGCCCCCTTGCGCCTCCCCACCTTTATATAGGCATGGGAGGGGCTGGTGGCTCACCCTCCAAGCCCCTAGGGTCAAGGGGGGAGGAAGGAAATCTCTCCTTTCCTTCCCCACCGATCACTATCCCACCTTTTTAGGGATCTCGATCATATCCTTTTGGAATATGATCCTATTCCTTTTAAGGGGGGATCTTGATGCATCTAGACCAGGGGTGTGGGGACTTTCCCCATTGCCCACGTTCATGTGGGTCCACATGCAGGTGGGCCCCACTCCGGAACCATCTAGAACCTTCCCAGTACAATACCGAAAAATCCCGAACATTTTTCGGAACCCTGAATATGACTTCCCATATATAAATATTTACCTCCGGACCATTCCGGAGCTCCTCGTGACGTCCGGGATCTCATTCGGGACTCCGAACAGCATTCAGTCGCCAACGTAAATATCCCAATACTACTCTAGCCTCACCGAACGTTAAGCGTGCGGACCCTACGGGTTCGAGAATCATGTGGACATGACCGAGACACCTCTCTGGTCAATAACCAATAGCAGGACCTGGATGCCCATATTGGTTCCCACATATTCCACGAAGGTCATTATTGGTCGAACCACGATGCCAAGGATTCAATCAATCATGTATGCAGTTCCCTTTGTCCATCGGTATGTTACTTGCCCGAGATTCGATCGTCGGTATCCTCATACCTAGTTCAATCTCGTTACCGTCAAGTCTCTTTACTCATTCCGTAATACAAGATACCGTGACTAACTCCTTAGTCACATTGCTTGCAAGCTTTTTATGATGTTGCATTACCGAGTGGGCCGAGAGATACTTCTCCGTCATACGGAGTGACAAATCCCAGTCTCGATCCATGCCGACCCAACAGACACCCTCGGAGATACCTGTAGAGCACCTTTATAGTCACCCAGTTACGTTGTGATGTTTGATACACACAAGGCATTCCTCCAGTGTCCGGGAGTTACATGATCTCATGGTCATAGCAACAGATACTTGACATGGATAAAGCAGTAGCAATAAACTGACACGATCAACTGCTAAGCTTACGGTTGGGTCTTGTCCATCACATCATTCTCCTAATGATGTGATCCCATTATCAGCTGACAACTCATGTCTATGGTCAGGAAACCTTGACCATCTCTGATCAACGAGCTAGTCTAGTAGAGGCTCACTAGGGACATGGTGTTGTCTATGTATCCACGCATGTAGTTGAGTTTCCGATTAATACAATTCTAGCATGGATAATAAACGATTATCATGAACGAGGAAATATGATAATAACCAATTTATTATTGCCTCTAGGGCATATTTCCAACAGTATCCCACTTGCACTAGAGTCAATAATCAAGTTCACATCACCATGTGATTAACACCCGATGAGTTCTGGGGTTTTATCATGTTTTGCTTGTGAGAGAAGTTTTAGTCAACGGGTCTGCAACATTCAGATCCGTGTGCACTTTGCAAATCTCTATGTCATACTGTAGATGCTGCTACCACACTCCACTTGGAACTATTCCAAATGGTTGCTCCACTATACGTACCTGGATTGCTACTAAGAGTCATCTGGATTGGTGTCAAAGCTTGCATCGACGTAACTCTTTATGACGAACTCTTCATCACCTCCATAATCGAGAAACATTTCCTTAGTCCTGTAGTTACTAAGGATAATTTTGATCGTTGTCTAGTGATCCACTCCTGGATCACTCTTGTACCCCTTGACAGACTCATGGCAAGGCACACACTAGGTGTGGTACACAGCATGACATACTATACAGAGCCTATGGCTAAGGCATAGGGGACGACCTTCGTCTTTTCTCTTTCTTCTGCCGTGGTCGAGCTTTCAGTCTTACTCAACTTCACACCTTACAAATTAGGAAAGAACTTCTTATTTGATTGATTCATTTTGAACTCTTTCAAAATTTTGTCAAGGTACGTACTCATTGAAAGTCTTATTCGGCGTCTTGATCTATCTCTATAGATCTTGATGCCCAATATTTAAGTAGCTTTATCCAGATCTTCCTTTGAAAAACTCCTTTCAAACAACCCTTTATGCTTTCCAGAAATTCTACATTATTTCTGATCAACAATATGTCATCCACATATACTTATCAGAAATTCTATAGTGCTCCCACTCACTTTCTTGTAAATACAAGTTTCTTATAAACTTTGTATAAACCCAAAAGCTTTGATTACCTCATCAAAGCGTATATTCCTACTCCGAGATGCTTGCTCCAGTCCATAGAAGGATCGTTGGAGCTTGCATGTCTTTTAGCATCCCTAGGACCGACAAAACCTTCTCGTTGTATCACATACAACCTTTCCTCATGGAAACCGTTAAGGAAACTCTGTTTTGACATCCATCTGCCAGATTTCATAATCGAAAAATGCAGCAACTGCTAACACAATTCCAACAGACTTTAGCATCGCTACGGGTGAGAGAGTCTCTTCGTAGTCAACTCCTTGAACTTGTCGGAAACCACTTTGCGACAAGTCGATCTTTATAAATAGTGACAATTACCATCAGCGTCTGTCTTCTTCTTAAAGGTCCATTTGTAATTAACGGTCTACCGTTCAATGGGCAAGTCTACCAAAGTCCATACTTGGTTTTCATACATGGATCCTATCTCGGATTTCATGGCTCCTAGCCATTTTCTAGAATCCGGGCCCACCATCACTTCTTCATAGCTCGTAGGTTCATTGTTGTCTAACAACATAACCTCCAAGACAGGATTGTCATACCACTCAGGAGCGGTACGATTCCTTGTCGACCAACGAGGCTCAGTAGTAACTTTTCTGAAGTTTCATGATCATCATCATTAGCTTCCTCTTCATTTGGTGTAGGCGTCGCAGAAACATCTTTCTGCGTCGTGCTATCATCCAACTAAAGTGACGGTTCAATAACTTCATCAAGTTCTACCTTCCTCCCACTCAATTCTTTCGAGAGAAACTCTTTCTCGAGAAAGGACCCGTTTTTAGCAACAAACACTTTGCCCTCGGATCTGAGATAGAACGTATACCCAACTATTTCCTTAGGGTATCCTATGAATACGCATTTGTCCGCTTTGGGTTCGTGCTTATCAGGTTGAAGTCTTTTCACATAAGCATCGCATTCCCAAACTCTAAGAAATGACAGCTTAGATTTTTGACAAACCATAATTCATACGGTGTCATCTCAATGGACTTTAGATGGTGCCCTATTTTAAAGTGAATGTAGTTGTCTCTAATGCATAACCCCCAAAATGATAGCGGCAAATCGGTAAGAGACATCATAGTACGTACTATATCCAATAGAGCACGGCTACGACGTACGGACACACCATCACACTATGGTGTTCCAGGCGGCGTGAGTTGTGAAACAATTTCCACATTGAATTAAGTTGCATACCAAACTCGTAATTCAGATATTCACCTCCATGATCATATCATAGACATTTTATCTACTTGTCACGATGATCTTTAACTTCACTCTGAAATTGCTTGAACTTTTCAAACATTTCAGACTTGTGTTTCATTAAGTAAATATACCCATATCTACTCAAATCATCGGTGAAGGTAAGAAAATAATGATATCAACCGCACGCTTCAACACTCATTGGACCGCATACATCAACATGTATCATTTCCAATATGTCACATGCCCACTCCATCAAACCAGAAAATGGGGTCTTAGTCATCTTGCCCATGAGGCATGGTCTGCATGTCTCAAGCGATCCGAAATCGAGTGAGTCCAAAGATTCATCAACATGGAGTTTCTTCATTCGCTTTACACCAATATGACCTTAGCGGCAGTGCCACAAGTATGTGGTACTATCATAATTAACTTTGCATCTTTTGGCATCAATACTATGAACATGTGCATCACTACGATCGAGATTCAATAAACCATTCACATTGAGTGTATGACCATTGAAGGTATTATTCATGTAAAAAGAATAACTATTATTCTCTGACTTAAATGAACAACCGTATTGCAATAAACACGATCTAATCATGTTCATGCTCAACGCAAACACCAAATAACATTTATTTAGGTTCAACACTAATCCCGAGGGTAGAGGGAGCGTGCGATGGTGATCACATCAACCTTGGAAACACTTCCGACACACATCGTCACCTCACCCTTAGCTTGTCTCCGTTTATTCTGTAGCTTTCACTTCGAGTTACCAATATTAGCAACTGAACCGGTATCTAATACCCAGGTGCTACTAGGAGTACTAGTAAGGTACACATCAATAACATATATATCAAATATACTTTTGTTGACGTTGCCAGCCTTCTTATCTGCCAAGTATCTGGGGCAGTTCCGCTTTAGTGACCGTTCCCCTCATAACAGAAGCACTCAGTCTTGGGTTTCGGTCCAACCTTAGGTTTCTTCACTGGAGCGACAACTAGCTTGCCATTCTCGAAGTTTCCCTTCTTGCCCTTGCCCTTCTTGAAACTAGTGGTCTTACCATCAACACTTGATTCTCCTTCTTGATTTCTACCTTTCTGGTGTAAAACATCGCGAATAGCTCAGGGATCATCATCTCCATCCCTGGCATGTAATAGTTCATCACGAAGCTCTAGCAGCTTGGTGGCAGTGACTTGGAGAATTGTGTCAGTCACTATGTTATCAGGAAGATCAACTCCCACTTGATTCAAGCGATTGTAGCACCCAGACAATCTGAGCACATGCTCACCGATTGAGCTATTCTCTTTCATCTTGTAGGCAAAGAATCTTGTTGTAGGTCTCATACCTCTCAACACGGGCACGAGCCTGAAATCCCAATTTCAGCTCTTGGAACATCTCATATGATCTGTGACGTTCAAAACGTCTTTGGAGCCTTAATTCTAAGCCATAAAGCATGACGCACTGAACTATCAAGTAGTCATCAAAAACATGCTTGTCTGATGTTCTCAACACCCACAGACGACGCTTGAGGGGGTGGCGCACCGAGCGGCACATCAAGGACATAAGCCTTTTGTGCAGCAACTGAGGACAATCCTTAGATCACGGACCTAGTCCGCATAATTTCTACTACCATCTTTCAACTTAGTTTTTCTCTAGGAACGTATCAAAATATAGGGGAGCTATAGCGCGAGCTATTGGTCCACAACATAATTTGCAAAGATATTTTGACTATGTTCATGATAATGAGTTCAATTAATCATATTACTAAATAACTCCCACTCAAATCAACATCCCTCAGGTTGTCCGAGTGTAACATGATCCAAATCCACCAACCCAAGTCCGATCATCACGTGAGATGGGGTGGCTTCAATGGTGAACATCTCCATGTTGATCATATCTACTATATGACTCATGTTCGACCTTTCGGTCTCCTGTGTTCCGAGGCCATGTCTGTACATGCTAGGCTCGTCAAGTTTAACCCAAGTATTCCGCGTGTGTAAATCTCGCTTACACCCGTTGTATGCGAACGTAGTTTCTATCACACCCGATCATCACGAGGTGCTTTGAAACGAAGAACCTTCGCAATAGTGCATACTCGGGGAGAACACGATTTATCTTGAAATTTTAGTGAGGGGTCATCTTATAATGCTACCGTCGTTCTAAGCAAAATAAGATGCATAAAAGGATTAACATCACATGCAAATCATATAAGTGACATGATATGGCCATCATCATCTTGTTCTTTTGATATCCATCTCCAAAGCACCGGCATGATCTCCATCGTCACTGGCATGACACCATGATCTCCATCATCGTGTCATCAAGTGGTTGTCACGCCAACTATTGCTTCTACAACTATTGCTAACTCATAGCGATAAAGTAAAGCAAGAATGGCGGAAATAAATTAAAGACAACCCTATGGCTCCTGCCGGTTGCCGTACTCATCGACATGCAAGTCGCGATAATCTATACAAAACATGATCATCTCATACATCACATATATCACATCATGTCTTTGGCCATATCACATCACAACATGCCCTGCAAAAACAAGTTAGACGTCCTCTACTTTATTGTTGCAAGTTTTACGTGGCTGCTATGGGCAACTAGTAAGAACCGTTCTTACCTACGCAAAGCCACAACGGTGATATTCAAGTTGCTATTTAACCTTCTACAAGGACCGCCTCTATCGAATCTGATTCAACTAAAGTGGGAGAGACAGACACCCGCTGACCATCTTTATGTAACAAGTTGCATGTCAGTCGATGGAACCGGTCTCTCGTACGTGGACGAGTAAGGTTGGTCCGAGCCGCTTCATCCCACAATACCGCCGAATCAATATAAGACTAAGGAAGTAAGCAATCTAAACATCAACGCCCACAAGCTCTTTTGTGTACTACTCGTGCATATCATCTACGCATAGACCTAGCTCATGATGCCACTGTTGGGGAACGTTGCATGGGAAACAAAAAAATTCCTACGCACACGCAAGATCTAACCATGGAGATGTATAGCTATGAGAGGGGGAGTGTATGAGAGGGGGGGGTATCTACATACCCTTGTAGATCGCTAGGCGGAAGCATATATAACGGGGTTGATGTAGTCGTACTCTTCATGATCCAATCGTGATCCAATCCGATCCAGCGCCGAACGGACGGCGCCTTCGCGTTCAGCACACGTGCGGCTCGATGACGTCTCCTCCTTCTTGATCCAGCAAGAGAGGAAGGATAAGTAGATGGGATCTCAACTAGCACGACGGCGTGGTGGAGATGGTGGCGTCACAGTGCCGGCAGGGCTTCGCCAAGCGCCTCCGGAACAACGTACGAGGAAGAAACGGGAGAGACGGGAGGAGGGCCACGGCCGTGGGAGGGTCATCAGCCCCCTTGCGCCTCCCCACCTTTATATAGGCATGGGAGGGGCTGGTGGCTCACCCTCCAAGCCCCTAGGGTCAAGGGGGGAGGAAGGAAATCTCTCCTTTCCTTCCCCACCGATCACTATCCCACCTTTTTAGGGATCTCGATCATATCCTTTTGGAATATGATCCTATTCCTTTTAAGGGGGGATCTTGATGCATCTAGACCAGGGGTGTGGGGACTTTCCCCATTGCCCACGTTCATGTGGGTCCACATGCAGGTGGGCCCCACTCCGGAACCATCTAGAACCTTCCCAGTACAATACCGAAAAATCCCGAACATTTTTCGGAACCCTGAATATGACTTCCCATATATAAATATTTACCTCCAGACCATTCCGGAGCTCCTCGTGACGTCCGGGATCTCATTCGGGACTCCGAACAGCATTCAGTCGCCAACGTAAATATCCCAATACTACTCTAGCCTCACCGAACGTTAAGCGTGCGGACCCTACGGGTTCGAGAATCATGTGGACATGACCGAGACACCTCTCTGGTCAATAACCAATAGCAGGACCTGGATGCCCATATTGGTTCCCACATATTCCACGAAGGTCATTATTGGTCGAACCACGATGCCAAGGATTCAATCAATCATGTATGCAGTTCCCTTTGTCCATCGGTATGTTACTTGCCCGAGATTCGATCGTCGGTATCCTCATACCTAGTTCAATCTCGTTACCGGCAAGTCTCTTTACTCATTCCGTAATACAAGATACCGTGACTAACTCCTTAGTCACATTGCTTGCAAGCTTTTTATGATGTTGCATTACCGAGTGGGCCGAGAGATACTTCTCCGTCATACGGAGTGACAAATCCCAGTCTCGATCCATGCCAACCCAACAGACACCCTCGGAGATACCTGTAGAGCACCTTTATAGTCACCCAGTTACGTTGTGATGTTTGATACACACAAGGCATTCCTCCAGTGTCCGGGAGTTACATGATCTCATGGTCATAGCAACAGATACTTGACATGGATAAAGCAGTAGCAATAAACTGACACGATCAACTGCTAAGCTTACGGTTGGGTCTTGTCCATCACATCATTCTCCTAATGATGTGATCCCATTATCAGCTGACAACTCATGTCTATGGTCAGGAAACCTTGACCATCTCTGATCAACGAGCTAGTCTAGTAGAGGCTCACTAGGGACATGGTGTTGTCTATGTATCCACGCATGTAGTTGAGTTTCCGATTAATACAATTCTAGCATGGATAATAAACGATTATCATGAACGAGGAAATATGATAATAACCAATTTATTATTGCCTCTAGGGCATATTTCCAACAGTATCCCACTTGCACTAGAGTCAATAATCAAGTTCACATCACCATGTGATTAACACCCGATGAGTTCTGGGGTTTTATCATGTTTTGCTTGTGAGAGAAGTTTTAGTCAACGGGTCTGCAACATTCAGATCCGTGTGCACTTTGCAAATCTCTATGTCATACTGTAGATGCTGCTCGATGACGTCTCCTCCTTCTTGATCCAGTAAGAGAGGAAGGAGAAGTAGATAGGATCTCAACCAGCACGACGGCGTGGTGGAGATGGTGGCGTCGCGGTGCCGGCAGGGCTTCGCCAAGCGCCTCCGGAACGACGTACGAGGAAGAAACGGGAGAGACGGGAGGAGGGCCACGGCCGTGGGAGGGTCATCAGCCCCCTTGCGCCTCCCCACCTTTATATAGGCGTGGGAGGGGCTGGTGGCTTGCCCTCCAAGCCCCTAGGGTCGTTGGTCAAGGGGGGAGGAAGGAAATCCCTCCTTTCCTTCCCCACCGATCACTATCCCCCCTTTTTAGGGATCTCGATCTTATCCTTTCAGGATATGATCATATTCCTTTTAAGGGGGGGGGGGGTCTTGATGCGCCTAGACCAGCGGTGTGGGGACTTTCCCCATTACCCACGTTCATGTGGGTCCACATGCAGGTGGGCCCCACTCTGAAACCTTCTAGAACCTTCCCGGTACAATACCGAAAAATCCCAAATATTTTCTGGAACCCTGAATATGACTTCCCATATATAAATATTTACCTCCAGACCATTCCAGAGCTCCTCGTGACGTCCGGGATCTCATCCGGGACTCCGAACAACATTCGGTCACCAACGTACATATCCCAATACTACTCTAGCGTCACCGAACGTTAAGCGTGCGGACCCTACGGGTTCGAGAATCATGTGGACATGACCGAGACACCTCTCCGGTCAATAACCAATAGCGGACCTGGATGCCCATATTGGTTCCCACATATTCCACGAATATCATTATCGGTCGAACCACGATGCCAAGGATTCAATCAATCCCATATGCAGTTCCCTTTGTCCATCGGTATGTTACTTGCCCGAGATTCGATCGTCGATATCTCCATACCTGGTTCAATCTCGTTATGAGCAAGTCTCTTTACTCGTTCCATAATACAAGATCCCGTGACTAACTCCTTAGTCATATTGCTTGCAAGCTTCTTGTGATGTTGTATTACCGAGTGGGCCCAGAGATACCTCTCCGTCATACGGAGTGACAAATCCCAGTCTCGATCCATGCCAACCCAACAGACACCCTCGAAGATACCTGTAGAGCACCTTTATAGTCACCCAGTTACGTTGTGACGTTTGATACACACAAGGCATTCCTCCAGTGTCCGGGAGTTGCATGATCTCATGGTCGTAGGAACAGATACTTGACATGGATAAAGCAGTAGCAATAAACTGACACGATCAACTGCTATGCTTACGGTTGGGTCTTGTCCATCACATCATTCTCCTAATGATGTGATTCCATTATCAGCTGACAACTCATGTCTATGGTCAGGAAACCTTGACCATCTCTGATCAACGAGCTAGTCTAGTAGAGGCTCACTAGGGACATGGTGTTGTCTATGTATCCACACATGTATCTGAGTTTCCGATCAATACAATTCTAGCATGGATAATAAACGATTATCATGAACAAGGAAATATGATAATAACCAATTTATTATTGCCTCTAGGGCATAGTTCCAACATTGAATTCAATGTTGGTCTTGTTGGTCTCAAAAATCAAATATGCTGAGAAATATGGATGCATATGATTCTAATTTCACAACCAAAATTTGGAGGAAATTTAGGTTGTGACATCTTGTTGCGTGACCCGATTGCACCCGCCTCATACACGATAAGTCTGTTGTACCCATGTGACATGGCTCACCTCGAGATGACATGTACTCCAAATGATTCTACACTCGGGAGAACACTAACTACTTGATATTTTGTGTGAGGGATCACCCTATAAAACACGTCTAGCGTGCATCAAACAAGGCACATTAAAAGGGATAAACAACATCGGAAATTCATAATTTCATGATATGGCATGGCCCGTTCCGTTCTGGCAGTCGTTTTTTCTGTTGTGTTAGTGGTTTCAGAAACTCTGTCGAGACAACTGTTTTTCGACAGAAAACCACTATTGTGGCAACAGAAAACATTGTCGTGGCAAAACTTTCCTATCGTGGCTTGTTTCTTCGACTTTTCTTCGCCAGAGAACTCCTTCCAGTTGGACTTTTGCGTCAAGGTACATTGTTGAAAATTGTCCTCGCCATGTGTTTGGACTATAACTATTGCTATCTCCAAAGCTAATAAATAAAACCCTTTAATTGAAGTTTGACTCGCATGTCAATAAAATTAAGTGACAACCATATGGCCCCAGCCATCATGTCGTACCACGACACACATGTCATGTAAAAATTACATTACAACATATAGCATATCATACAAACTCATTGACATGACGAAGGTTATACCACATCACATGCATACCCTACAAAAACAAGTTAGACGCCTCTACTCGTTTTGCGGATTACCATGGCGGCCACTGTTTGCTACTTGTGTAATCATCAAGCATGATGACTTCTAGCTGCTAGTTTAATTGTCAAGATGTTTGAAACACGAGACTTAAATAAAAATCTTGAGCCCCATATGAAACTTCGTTAAACACGTGATCTTCGCGTAGATCACATATACAATCCCTGTACTTCGTAAAAAAAAATATTTCTTAACTAAAGTGAAACCCAAAGACACTGAATTGTGACGTTGGTCAGACAACCATCATACTCAGAAGCAGCATAGAAGGATCGTAGAAAGCCAGATCTTTGTAACATAGTCGCACTACGCCCTCAAGATAAAAAAAATAGTAATTTAAAGGGAAGCAACAAAAACATCAAGTAAGAGATCAAATCTAATGCCCGCATAAAACTGTGCAATGCCCACACATCACCATGTGCTCTAGATTGTACCTACATCTACTAATAGAACTACTCTCTTACCACTGTTGGTGAATGTAGTACAAAATATAAAAAATCTATCATACATACATACAAGCCTAGGATCACTATGAAGATGCAATAGGTAGATCCATCTTGCCAACAATCTTAGCGGAGAAAAAGATGTTGGTGGTCGCGTGAAGATTCTCGTGGTTAGGTTAAACCTCCCAGTCATGAGAATTTTCCCTCAAATTAGTTCGCCGACGAAGCACCGAAAGCACGATGCCTCTACGCTATGCACCATACCTAGGTAGTGGTTCAACAGAACTTCGTCGTCCAGGAAAAGAATTGTTGAGAGAACTAAGGGGAGGAGTAGCCTAACAGTAAACAAATATGTTTATGTGTTGCACGCCTCACATAGGGCGGCTGGATATCACATATATAGATTACAATACTTGATCATCAAGGAAGATCAAGAGGATCCCTAACGAAATCAGTACATATTCGGTAGGTGATCATATGCCTATACAAAGACATCTATACAAAAGGAATACGTTAACAGCCCCCCTCAGTTTGTGCGTCGTATGGCAAGAGGCACAAACTGGACCGAAACTCGGAGAAGAGCTGCGACGATAGCCCTTTTGTCATAATGTCGGCGTACTGATGGGAAGATGGCACATGTAGAACCCGCACCTCGCCAAGGGACACCTTCTCACGAACAAAGTGAATGTCGATCTTGATGTGTTTGGTACGACGATGCTGGACTGGGTTGGATGCCATGTAGACGGTGCTTACATTATCACAGAAGACAATGGTGGCAGTCGATAGGGGATGATGAAGCTCACCGAGAAGCTGCCGTATCCAACAACACTCAGCAACGACATGAGCAACAGCACGATACTCCGCCTCAGCACTGGAACGAGATACCGTGGTCTGGCGTTTTGACGACCAAGAGACCAAAGTATCACCAAGATAAACACAATATCCAGAGGTCGAGCGTCGAGTGTCGGGGCAACCGGCCCAGTCAGCGTCAGAGTAAGCTGTGAGACATGTCGATGAAGAGGGGGCGATGTGCAAGCTGAGGTCTAGGGTGCCCTTGATATACCGAAGGATACGCCTGACCAGCTGCAGATGCGGCTCGCGAGGTGCATGCATATAGAGACAAGCCTGCTGAACAGCATGCGCGATGTCGGGTCGCGTGAGTGTCAAGTACTGTAGACCACTAGCATAGCTACGGTACTCGGTGGGATCAGCGAGGAGAGAACCATCTTGCGCCGAGAGCTTGCACTTGGCGTCAATGGGAGTAGCCGACGGATTACAATCAACCATGCCGGCACGCTGGAGGAGATCCAACGCATACTGTCGCTGGGAGAGCACCATACCAGACGATGTGCGAGTGACAGCAATGCCGAGGAAGAATGATAAGGTGCCAAGATCCGTCATGGAAAACTCGGAGTGGAGCTGCTGAGTAAGATGACGAAGGAGCTGGTCCGTGGAGGCGGTGAGGACAATGTCATCCACATATAGGAGAATGTAGGCGAGGTCATGACCATCCTTGTAGATGAACAGAGAGACATCCGACTTGGAAGCGACAAACCCCAATCGGTGTGCAAAATGAGCAAACCGCTGGTACCAAGCACGCGGAGCTTGCTTGAGACCGTAGAGCGATTTGTGGAGACGGCACACATAGTTGGGGCAGCGAGCATCGACGAAGCTAGGAGGTTGCTGACAGTAAACCTCCTCGTCAAGATTGCCATTAAGAAAGGCGTTCTTGACGTCGTGAACCGGCCACACCCGTGAAACGGCAAGGCTAAGGACGATGCGTATCGTGGCCGGCTTCACCACAGGGTTGAATGTCTCGTCGAAGTCGATGCCCGGCTGTTGAGAGTAGCCACGGACCACCCACCGAGCCTTGTAACGAGCAAGGCTGCCGTCAGAGTGAAACTTATGCTTGAAGATCCATTTCCCTGAAACAACATGAGCACGAGGAGGTCGAGGAACAAGTGACCATGTTCCGTTAGCAACAAGAGCATCAAATTCCTCGAGCATGGCACGACGCCAGTGAGGGTCATGGAGAGCACCCCGGTATGTTTTGGGAATGGGAGATGGAGTGGAGTGTGATGCCGTGAGGTTTAGAAAATCAGTGGGTTGGAAGAGCCCACGTTTGGCACGTGTGAGCATATTATGCGTATTACTCGGTGACGGCGGCCGGTGAATGATGACAGGCGACGACAAGATGGGAGACACGGGGGAAGGAGGGGAGGCGGGGTCATCGGTGAGAGAAGGGGAGGCCGGCTGGATAGGTGGAGAGTTGGGCGAACACATAGGCTGGCTGGTGGGAGCTGGTGACGCCGTGGGAGGCGGAGAGCCATTGTGCATGGCTGGAGACGGGGCTGCATGCAGTGTAGGGGAGTTGTCACAGGCTGATGCAGAGTTGGTTGGAGCCCCACCATGCATGGCGGGTGATGGATATACATCCATAACGGGTTGGCTCTGGGTTGGTGCATGATGTGTGGCCGCTAGATGGAGCAGGAAATCTAGATCGGCTAGTGTAGTTTTTGGGTGATCAGGGATACGGCTGAACGGAAAGACATGTTCGTCAAAATTGACGTGACGAGAAATTATAACTCGTCGGGTGGCAAGGTCGAGACAACGATAGCCTTTGTGTTGACTAGGATAGCCAAGAAACACACACGCGACAGATCGAGGAGAGAGTTTGTTCTTAGCGGTGGCGGATTGATTGGGGTAGCATAGACAACCGAAGACACGAAGAGTGGCGTAATCCGGCGGAGAGTCGAATAAGCGAATATAGGGTATGGCGAAGTCTATGGCTTGGGAAGGACGTATGTTGACGAGGTGGGTAGCTGCGGCAAGGGCCTCTGCCCAATAGGATGGCGGCATGGATGCCTGAAACAGAAGGCTCCGGACCACGTCATTGATTGTACGAATGGCGCGTTCGGCCTTGCCATTTTGGGCAGAAGTGTAGGGGCACGAGAGGCGAAGGCGAATGCCGTTAGTGGAGAAGAAGGTGGTAACTGTGGAGTTGATAAATTTAGTGCCATTGTCAGCTTGCATGGCAACAAGGGGGCGAGAAAATTGTGTCCGAACATACGCGACAAAATTGATTAGAATGGCAGCGGTGTCAGACTTTTGACGGAGAGGGAAAGTCCACATAAAATGTGAAAAATCCTCAACAATGATAAGGTAATATCTAAAGCCGGAATTACTCAAAACTGGAGAGGTCCAGAGATCACAATGGATCAATGTGAAAGGTTCGACGCTTATTGAAGATGACCTAGAGAAGGGCAAGCGCACATGCTTGCCAAGTTGACAAGCATGACAAACACATGAAGCTGCCTTATTACAAGAAATAAAAGACTGTTTATGAAGTTGGGACATGGCGTCACGTCCTGGATGTCCTAAGCGGCGATGCCAAAGCTCGGTGGAGGTGGTGGCGAGTAGTCCATGGGCGTGGTGATTGACGACGGACGATGGGAAGATGTAGAGTTCTCCCTCGCTATTGCAACGGAGGATCACGGCCCTGGTGCGGTCAAATTCAATAGAGCAAAGATTGTCAATAGTAAAACGACGAACAGAGAGTAAATTTTTGACAATGTGAGGAACAAGTAGGACATTGCTAAGCAAGAGTGTGCGAGCGGAAGTGGGTATGGACGTGTGACCAATGTGTGAGATGGGCAAGGTGGAGCCATTGCCCACGGTAACAATAGAAGAAGAATTGGAAGGAGCTAGGTGTTGGAGCATACCGGGGTCGGAGGCCATGTGTGCGGTGGCTCCGGAATCCATGACCCACTCCCCAACAGTCGACGGGGTGGCGGCGTTGTTGAGGGCGGCCATCAGCGCGGTGCAGTCCCAAGACGGAGTGCCACCATAGCCGGGGATCGGCGGCGGGTTGGTGCCGAACGCCTGTCCATGGAGAGGAGCCAGCGAGGTGAAGGCTTGCGCCGGTGGAAGCGCTGCGGGTCGCGAGCCGAGGAGGCCGGCCCTTGTGTTCTGCCTTGCCGTTGGAGACGCCTGGAGCTGCTGACCCGTATATGGGTTAAAGCACACCCACGGGCCAACATGAGAGCTAGCTTGGCTAGAGCGTTGATTGCTAGAGTTGCTGCTGGTGTTGCTTCCGCCGCTGTTTTTCTTCTTGCGCCAGTTGCCGCCGCCGTTGCGATTGCCGCCGAAGTTGCCGCTGCTTCGGTTGCCATCACCGCGGTTCTGGCCGGACGTGTTTGAGCCACCAGCGCCATAGGAACCACCAGCACCATGGTAGCCACCCGCTCCATGGGATGACCCGCCGCTGTAGAGCGTGGTCTGGTGCCCAACTACCATGGAGTTCGCGAGCTGGGTCTCACGCAAAGTGAGGAGAGAGCGCGTCTGGGCGAAGGACGGCAAGGGGCTCTGCATGGTAACGATGGTAGTGATGTCGGAGAAGCGCGCGTTGAGGCCGCGGAGGCAGTTGAGGACGAGCGTCTGGTCGGAGATGGGAGTGCCGACATCGCCGAGGGCATCCGAGAGAGCCTTGAGGCGATGGCAGTAGGTGGTGACGGAGAGGTCACCTTGGACGAGGCCGCGGAACTCCGCCTCGAGGTAGATGGCGCGGGTCATCTGATTGTCGAGGAAGAGGTTGGTGATGAGTGTCCACACGTCCTGAGCCGTCTGGTCCTCCGCCATGATGATGTCGAGGATCTCATCGGAGATGGACCCGTAGAGCCACGACCGGACGACGTAGTCCTCGCGAGTCCAGTCGGGCGTGCGGTCTGCCTCGACGGTGACGGTGTTGACGTGAGGGAGCAAGTCGTACTTGCCGAGGAGAATGCGGACGAGCATCCGCCACTTGGTGAAGTTGGAGGTGTGGAGATCGAGCGTGATGGGCACATGCGTGCGCACGCTAGCGACCTGAACTGCCAAGGAGGTGGCAGGCATGGCAGCGGTGACGAGGACGCCGGACGTGGAGTTTAGGGTGGCGGGCAGGGAAGGCGCGGTGAGGGAGGAGTTGGTGCCCGCGGTGCCGGTCATGGCGACGGCGAGATTGGATCAGGGACGGGAAGCGTCCGGAGCTAGAAGAGGCTGGATCGGGAAGGTTAGCTGATACCAAGTAAACAAATATGTTTATGTGTTGCACGCCTCACATAGGGCGGCTGGATATCACATATATAGATTACAATACTTGATCATCAAGGAAGATCAAGAGGATCCCTAACCAAATCAGTACATATTCGGTAGGTGATCATATGCCTATACAAAGACATCTATACAAAAGGAATACGTTAACACTAACGACGTTTTGATCTAGAAGTGGTCTAGACTGGAGGAGAAACAGGGCCCGGGGCACAAAGGGAGGGGCAGACGTAGGCTAGCTTGTGTGCCTTTGTGCGCCCCGCCTTCACATATATTTATAGGTGGAGGGCTTAGGGGGTTTGCCGATCTAAGGGAAGATTCCTCCCCGAGTCGGCCATCCTCGTAGTCCTCACCGGAAGAACTCGACCCTAGGGGTGCCTTGCCACTATTGGATTCTATGTCCGGCCAACCTAGGACCTTGGTGGTACCTTTCCCCCAAGGCAATGGGGCCTTGGACCATCAGGAACCTTATAAACCTTTCAAAAGGGTTAAAAGCTTCCAGGACCTTTTCGGACATTTTTAGGACCTCTCGGAACACTTCTGGAGTCATCTGGAATACTTTTGTAACCCGCTTTCTTATTCTCCTTTGTCTCCTAGTTCTCTAACACCACTACGTTGGGTGTGTGATCCTACAAGTTCATTAATACGTAGAGATGACCCAAAACACCTTTTGATCAATAATCAATAGCGGGATCTGGACACCCATATTTATTCCCACATTCACATGAATATATTTATCGATCAAACCTGCTGATTACGTACACAGTTTCCTTCGCCTTGTGATACTTAACAAAACCCGAGGGGGGCTTCTGTAGGTATCCTTGTCGAGCAACAATTTGATCACAATACCAAGTTATCCTCGTTACCGGTTTTGTTCTCTTTTCTCGTTTCTGTATTTTGGTACCCTCGTGATCATATAACGATGTGTATGGTCAGACGATCATGGATACCGTAATACCGAGGGGGCCCATAGAGTATCTCTCCATTGTTGGAGGAGCAAATCCCGGTCTTGAATTATCGAGTCCCTAAACATGCTTTTTTGATGTACCTGGACGTTGTCATTATAATCACCCTATTATGGATAATATTTGTCAACCCCAAAGTAAACGTTCAACATGATGGTATTCGACATTCTCATGGTCTAAGGACGTGTGTATACGTTAACACTTTCATGATTATACTTATAACATTGTGAGTGATCTCGTAGTATATCATTCACTTGGTTCTGTCCAACACCATTGTTTTGTTAATAATGTGCTTCGATTGTTGCCGACATCCTTGTTACTTTTAACGGTGCCCTATGATTAGGAAACCATGATCATCATGCAACACATGAGCTAGTTTTAGAGACGAGACTAGGGAATGACTTGTGTTCACATGCAAGTGTGTTATTCTCATAATCAATAATCATAGCAATTATAGTATGGAAATATAAACTTAATTATGAATGTGGAAATAAATAATAATAACAATATGTATTATTGCCTATAGGGCATATTTCCAACACTTTCTACTTGTGCAATCGCACAACAATACTTCATGACTGCGTTATGGTGTACTACCGATGAAGTAACAACTTCACATTGCGATTACGGATCACATCCAGATTGAAGGGTGTGTGGTGCTTGTGCTCGTGAAACAAAGAATACACGTGTTGCCAAAATATCATGCCCTTTTGCTTCATGCTTACAAACCCCGCACTTGTGGCCAACCACATGTCGCACAAGAACGCATCCTCCCTCACCGCGTACCTTGCAATCGTGCTTGCTTCATGTTACACGATAAAGTCAAAAAAAATCAATGGCATTTGGTCGAATACTTGTCGGGTGTGGTGTTCACCATGGATCACGTCGGCAGGGGGCGGACGATACCTGTGTTGTGGACAGATACGGGATGCAATGGCGACAAAGTACAAGGTGCCTAGGTGGAGCGGAGGTCCAGTAAGAACTGGTCGGCAACCGAAATGGTGTAAAGGCGGCGGTGATTTTGATGGTGCGGATATAAAGCAAGGGGGAATGGATGAGGTGGGGAAAAGGGCTCTAGGAGGGGGTGAGTGGTATTTGGGTGGGCCAGGTGTGTCGGAGTCCGATGTAGCAGGTGTCCAGACTTCAAACGTCACACAAGTTTGTTTCCGTTTAGGCAAAATTCGGATGTCCGGCCAGTTCACTCACGTTTGATGCAGCATTGAATGACAAAAAGTGCGGACATTTAGCAATGTTTTAGTGTTTTGATGCATGGCTTTGGAGATGCCCTTAGATTGGAAATCCCCATCATGTAACGTTGACATACTCATTTTTGTGTTCTTTGACAACAGGTTAGAATACTCTCGGGTTTATTTATTTTTGGCCCCTGATGTGTCACACATGACACGAACACTTACAACTTCGAATGTCTTTTACGACAAGTTTAGTGATGTAAGAATGGTAACTATAGTTGTCAAATATGACAACTTCCTTTTCAGATGACAAGTTTCAGTTTTTTTGAGGTTATTTTTTTCTTCTCAAACGACAACTTTAGTTGTAAAAAAGTCAGGGCCGACTGCTTCGTGCCACACGTGTGGCACTTACCATTTAGGTTATTTTTTGCATTGATGGATGAAACCTATCTGAATAGATCATATCGTAATATTTTTGAATATCGACCCTAAAAAAAATATTGTTGTATATCTATTGAGTATTGGCGCTCTGGCCACCATTCAAGTTCAAATTTGCTTTGCAGGAAAAAAAGCAGCTGCATCTTACCAATTATACCATAGCTCATACAGTATAAAATAGAAACAACATTACATGTTATTGCCTCTGCCGTCCAAAACCATCATGTTTACTCGTCAAATCAAAAAGAAACAAGGTGTATTTTCATGTGCTATGACATAGCAAGAAAAATATTCAGGCCCGTCAAGGCAAGATATACAATTTATGCAGCACAAGATGTCCAGGTTGAGTATCCCTAGAGGAAAATTCTGAAACCAGGAAACTAACAGTTTAAATACGGTAATCTAACAGTAATACAATAACAACACAATACAATACACACTAACTTCCATGAAACAGCACACCTGTATGCTCATAACTGAATAATTTCGATGGAATACCGATCCTTAAGTTACCCGTCACTTACTTGATAAGAGACTCCATAGCTTCAAAGAATAGAGGGACAAACTCCCTGTTGGGAGTCTTCACTGCACACTTCGCACCAGGAACACCAACGGCAGCAGTAAGCTCTATCAGGAATGGAATCCCATGGGGGATCTTCGCAGACAGATACAGCACATCCATGTTTGCATTTCTCCGCTTGGCAATAAAGAACACATTTGATGCTGCAAGGTGTTCAATGGTGGCATCTATGCTGCTGATGACAGAATTGGGGTATTCTTTTGAAAATTCATTGTCATCAGGTAAAGATTTCCAGGCCTGCAATACCAATTCAAACTACAGATAAACAAGAAGGATACGATAGCGGAAGAGTACTCTCGCTCGCCACATGCGGTGTCTACAAGTCCTAAGGCCAACAAACCAAACCAAACAGCCAAGCGAATCAAAACAACTAGAACAGCAAGTACCGCAGAAAAGAAAATATTTAGTAGATTTTACCTCAAGAAAACTCGTTCGCTCCATTTTGCCATCTTCACCAAAGAAGACATGCAGCGAACCTTTGTCACTGAAATACCACACAGGTTGCTGATTATTCTTCACTGCAACCTGCAATAGCGAGTTTGGTGCTCCAGGAGAGACATTCTGGGAGAAAACCATAGCTAGGAGGGTCCTGGCTGAGGCCCCAGGTTGGAGTGGAGGAACCTTATTCATCAACGGACACCAAGTTCAGCACAGGAAACTGAAATTTAGAAACAGAACTAATGAAATGTATAGACATCCTTGCACCTGAAGTGGTCCACCGGCTGCAAGACCAAATGTATTCTTGTTAAACTGAATCATAAATCCATCTAATACACCCTGGGTTCCATTCTCAAAAGATATATCATAGTATATCTGACCATCGCGCCGCACCAGTTGCGCACTGATCTGGAGTCCTTGGCCAGTGGTTGAAGGCAATACAACAGGCAGTGGAAGTCTGCAGGGAAAACAATTAGAAAAATCGAACTGGAGAAAAACTGGTTCTAGCCGTATAACATGAATAAAATATCAAACTAAAACTGGAGCAAAAACAATAAAAAGTTTTGCTGACCCTGAAGATGCTGTAGGCTCGTCAACAGGAACCAGGGCATTATCCAAACCCATTAAATCACCTAGGAGATCTGGGATCGGAGCAGGAACTGCTGGGGCTGCAGCCGCCGGCTGCTTCACTGGTACATTTGATGAAGTGCCAGTACTAGAGGACGGTGATGCCCCATCCACTCCCTGAGATGGTGACTCCGAATACCCAGTTTCTCCAGCATCAGCAAACTCCTCATCATCCGCCCTAGGAGCTGCCTTAACACGGCTGACAAAGGCTTCGGGGGGCTTGTGATAAACTGATGATAATGTAGAAATGTTTGCTAATAACTCATCAAGAAGCGAAGGGTCAAGCTGGTTAGAGTCATCGCTGATCACAGGCTTCTCTGCCAGAACAACATCTTTTGCTGCCTGTCAAAGCCACGCACATACCCAGTGGTCACAGGGATATCTGACAAACAAAGGATAGCAAGGTGTGAAGTGTAAACTTTCAATACCTCAGGATCAGTAGAAAGAAGTCGCCAGTATATGTAAGCTCGATCACGCAGATCAGGATTGTCTGTTTCAACTGTTGCATTATTGAGAACAGCCTACAGCAAATGATACAGATTAGGCAGAAAACTGTGGCACATCAAGTTACTAAACAGAATTTGTTAGGGACAGGACATACATTCTATTAGAATAGGCCACTGTTCATTCATTCAGCTAAGAGAAATTTGAACTTAGTGTACCCTTATGAAGCAAATCTTCTCATTCTCAACCCAGAAAATTGACTATTCTAATTATTAATGTTGCAGCACAATTCAAGGTATGCTCAGTGCTGTAAAGATTTCAACGAGCCTTTTTGAACACCATGACATGCCATGGTATCAAATAAGGTGATATTCAAAGACTCTTACACCATGCCAAAAGTTATTCTTTGCTCAGCAATCTAGTGTATCCATCATCTGCAAGAGTAAACGCAGGAACTGAGAATAGTAACCTGTATCATCTGCTGGGGCCCCTCAGTTGGCTTCTTAAGAAACAACTTAACAGTCGCTGTTAGCAACTGCAGTTGAACTAATGCTGGTTCTTCTGGGAATGTATCCAAGAAACTCTCAAGGAGTTCATCAGCATTGTCAATTCTTTCGGCATATTCTCCAATTATCCAAATCATTGATGCCTGGAGAAGAAAATAACATGTAAGTGAACAAAACATGCAATAAATTGCAAAGACCATTCATAGACAATACCTTAGCCTCTGGTTCATCTAAAGTGTCCAAACTTTCACAAAGTGTTGCGATGATAGACTCATATCTGCATATTTTGGCAAGAAAAAGGTTACTTGTTAACAAAAACATATGTTGAGCACAAAAGAAGAACTCAGTAGTTCCATAGTTCCAAAAACATAGAATGTTGAGCTTCCAGGCAAACCACTCACGTGTTGGGATAGCGTCTAAAGATGTCTTTGATAACAATGATAGCTTCCTGTACAACATAATTAACCTTTATCTTGATCAGCTCAAGCAAGACACTGATGCACCTTTCAGCAGCTCTCTCCAATTTAATTGCACATCTTCCAATCGCACGTACAGCTTTCCTCACAAAGTCAACATCCACCTCTGTGGCGTACTCTTTGAACTCCAATAGTACCTATAAAGAGCTCAGTCAACATTTGGATGGCAACTCGTAGAAAACAGATCTAGTACTATAATCAGAAATGAACAAGATGCTTAATAAATTAAACTATGGTAAGATTCAAACTTGAGGTGATGGACTTCCGTTCCTACGGAGTTTTATTTACTATCTCTGTAATTATGTTATGTATGAGACAGGAATATAATAACACAAGGCAGTAGCTGAAAATGTTGTTCCACTCAAAGCAACATCATAACCAGAATCAACAGTAAATTAGTACATAAGAAATAAGATTATGTACCTGGTCAATGTTCCTATCTGAGGCAAGCTTTATCATAATCTCTAACTTTTCCATCTTGACATATATTGGGTCATTGTACTTGCAAAAGAAGACCTATTGCCAAACATAATATTGAGTTACAGAAACACTATGGCATGATTGATTGATGAATAAGAATAGCTCGAAGACAAACAAATGTCACCTTAATTTCATGTGCAAGTATTGTAGGCCTTTTTTGAACAATCAGATTGATATTTCTCAATGCTACATACTGAATCTCAGGCTCTGACGACAGTAGAGTAACCAAAGGGGGTGCCATTTTCTTGCAGAGATTCCGGACGACGTCAGTGCTTGTAATGAGCTCCATTTGTAGAAGGATTATCTGTGTGAAAGAGATAGCCAACAGGTTAACTCTTACTGGAAAATTAAAAACAAACAGCAACTGCTGTCTTGAATAGTACCAGAACCAGCGTTCCAAATTAAATGGATATGTATCATACTCCGACTAAAAGGTCAGGAACATGAAAATCAATCCAATGTCACACTCCATTTGTTCTTCCTATGATTTATGATGATACATTTAAGAGGAAAGAAAAAACTTTGTTACCTAGTTAAATGAGCCCATAAATAATCAATATGAGTGTGCCTTATTTGGTTCCTTGCAGACAAGTTTTTCCTTACCCTGCTACCCATGCAGTGAGAACTGGCAGCGCCCCTATTTAGGCCTGACAGATTAATACAAGTACACATGGCACTGTGCCAATCTATGGTTAATGAATACCACATACACAACTGCATGCAACACTTTCTAAAACTTTACTGTGTTCTAGTACAAGTGAATCAGGCTAATGTACCTTGACAGCAGAAAGAACAACTGCACAGTTTGCATGTTGAAGACGGGGTGTAACTCGTTCCACTATATTTTCTGCGTCCCTTGCATCTGTTGCTTTGTACCTTGACAGAGAATCAAGAATGAAAACTTGTCCCCACCTGCAAAATTATCAAAAATGATAAGCAGCTTACTCTAGAAAAATATGGGGGTTCAGAACCCAATATAGCAAGAACTGCATCATACTCTGTGCATTCATTCAGAGCAGTCAGAAGCTTTGTCAATGTATGGCTGGTGATCTCAAAGATAGGACGAGCACTACTGTCTTGAATCTCTGCCAGAGCAGCAACAGCATTTGCAACCACCATAGGATTATTGTCGGAAATTAAGTCTTTGAGGGCTTCTAGAAATCCTCTGTCCTCCACTAGCTCAGCATTTATATCATAAAGCTTAGCAACACAAATAGCTGCTGTCTTCCGCACATATGGATCATCGTCCTGTGAAAAAATTAAAGACACAAGTATAGGCTTAATTCAACGGAAGACTTTTTTTTTTTGGAAAGAAGTGTACAAGCACCAATAGACACCTTGAGGCATCTCTGAAGAGGGTCGCACAGATACTCTGTGATTTTGTCTACACGGATGCAACCCATTGTCCTCACAGCCAAAGCACGGATCAGTGGATTTGGATCTTGTGAATCCTGCAAAAGTTTTGAATCTTCTTATCAGTTGCTGCTTCTGCATGGTTTGTTTCACACATGTTACAGCTTTATTTTTCTGCATAAATGTTCATTGGTAGTATATGGTTATAATTTCTCACCTTAACAAATGTGTTCACGGCAAGTATCGCTAGGTCTGGTTGACTTTTAGCATAGTTGATGAGATATAAGTATACTAGTTTTTTCAGCTCCAAGTTCTCAGTCTGCATACAGTTCACGACATCCGTAAACAATGATGAGACATCTTTTCCAACGGTCATCGCTGCAATCACTCTCTTGACAGCATCTTTTCTCTTATCCTGCAAACCATGTTTCCACCAAAGCCTCAGATGCCAGAAGTAAACACATAATATGGTCTTACATCATTTATTCTTGCATTAAAATCAGGAAACAAAGAAATGGGATCTATGGTTGGTGAATGATTGACAACAGTACATAGTCCAACCATTCTTGCTACATAGCATACTTCATCGCTGAGAAAATTTCATATTAAAGACTGATAATGTACAAATGTTCACTAATTTTGCATTAGAACACGCATTTTACAGCAAACGACACTGCAAAATTGTCACACCTGCATCCCTCTGAAGATGCAGTGGACAAGGAAAGCGTGGGCCATCGACCTTTGTAAGCATAGGGTCCACAGGCCAGGGGGTGGTGTGTGTGTGTGTCTATTTAGTCTGAATGTGGACAGCGAAGGAGCATGCATGTTGTATGAGCTCTCTGAAACTCACCCACCTCTCTGATCTAACCTACCTCTCTATGTACCTCATCTTCTTCTTCTGCAAGGAAACCACAAGGCTCCGATCTCTCATCCCCTTCTCTGGTTTTGATCCTGGATCTTGCTGGGTTATTACAAACTGGTAATCAGAGCCTCTTCCCATCCCACCACAATTTTTTTCGCTGCCCCGTTGTGCTCTCAATCTCTCGATTGGACTGTAACACCCACCGCTACGGGTGTGGATTCGCTCTAGTGATTCCACCCAAAATCCCCAGCGGGGTTAGTCCGATTAGGAGCAAGCGCGACGGCGCCGCCGTCGAAACCTTCCGCCCAAACACGCCATATCCTTGCCGCCATGTCGGAATCGAGTGGTGAAATCAAATCGCTTCTCGAGTCACTCCTGGCGCGATTCGAAGAGAGCAAAATCACCGGCGACAAACATGTGGAGGCGCAACTGGCCTTCAACGAGCAGACCTCCGGCAACTTGGCCCACCTGCGCCGGCAGATGGATTTGACACAAGCCGATGTGGATGATGTGCGATAGCAGCAACAGCAGCGCGACCACGCACATCCCGCTGCGGCGGCCACATATCAACCGCGTGGAGGCGACCCACCGGCGTTCTCCTTTGCTTCAGCCGCCGATCCCCAGAGGAGCGCCCAGGTGCAAGGACCGCATGCGCGCTTGGTGAACTACGGGCCACCCCTCATCCCGAGGCGGCCCGTGTTGTCCCTTGGCGGCGGCGCACAGGCGCAGCAGATCTCGCCACGAGGCCTCCATCAGGCACTGCCCGTGGACGACTACGTTGTCAAGCCGCCCAAGCACGATTTCCCAAGATTCGACAGCATTGCGCCATACCTCTGGATCGACCGGTGCGAGTCCTATTTCGAGCTCTACCGGGTGCCGCTACACAGCTGGGTGAACACGGCCTCGCTCTACATCGAAGGGCATGCCGCACACTAGCTCCAAGCATACCGCCAGGCACACCGCGCGCTCAACTGGGACGCCTTCTGCCGTGCTCTCAAGGAGGAGTTCGGCCCTGATGAATTTGAGCTTGAGATGCACAAGCTGCTGCAGCTCCGCCAGGCGGGAACAGTTGCAGACTACCAGCTCGCCTTCGAGACACACGTGTATCATCTGTTGGCGCTTGACGCGACCCTGAGTACAAAATTCTTCGTCATCCAGTTCTTACTTGGCCTCCGTGACGACCTCCGTGCAGCAGTACGCCTGCAGGCCCCTTCCAGCATCACCCGCGCGTCGGTGCTTGCACGCATTTAAGAGGAGGAAGCAGATCATCACCGACCACGCCCACGCCTGATTCCGGCCGAGCAGCCACCACCACCTCCCTTGGCGCTTCCGGCTCGCCCGCAAGGGACCTCGCCCCGCGGGAGCCGTTCCTGTGGCTGCCGCCGATGAATTCGTGCGCGAGCGGCAACTACGCGACCATCGTCGTGCCCATGGTCTGTGCTTCAAATGCGGCGACAGATACTCTCGTGACCACCGCTGTAAACAAGCAACACAACTGCTCACAATTCAGGTGGGAGACCATGGGGAAATTCTCACAGACGAGGCCGTTCATGCAATGGAACTGCTCGACGAGCCAGCACCAAAGGCAGCAGAACAAGAATGTTGTGTCATCTCAACGCATGCCGTCTCCGGTGGCGAGACGCCGCGCACAATCCGGCTCCGCGCCTTTGTGGGAAATCAGGTCATGCTCCTGCTTGTTGACTCCGGAAGCACTCATAGTTTCATCTTGTCAACGTTTGCAGAACGCATTGCTGCAACAACTACATCACTACCACCAGTGGAGGTCCGAGTGGCCAACGGCAAGTGGCTGGTTTGTAACAAGCTCGTTCCCAGCGTCAAGTGGTTATTGCAGGGTCATACATTCAGGACGGACATGCGTTAACTACCACTGGATGCATACGACGGAGTGCTAGGCATGGATTGGCTGGAACGATTCAGTCCAATGAGTTGCCACTGGCTTGAGAAGACCCTCACCTTCGAGCACGAAGGCGCCATGATCACGTTGCAAGGTGTTCGACATCAGGCAATTCAGTCCCTAGAGACGATTGAGCCAGATCAGTTTCAGAAATGGCACGCTGGCAATGAAATTTGGTACATGGCTCTCATTGACAGACAACCACCACCATCCTGCAAGAAGACCAACAAGCTTCCGGCGGGCACTCAAGCAATAATTTCTGACTACAGTGATGTGTTTGGGGATCCAAAGAAGCTGCCGATGCGATCATGGTGGTCGTGGACAGATTGACGAAATTTGCCCACTTCATTCCACTTCGCCACCCATTCAACGCCGCCCAGGTTGCCCGCGTCTTTTCTGGGACAGCGTCGTCAAGCTGCATGGCATTCCCAACTCTATCGTCTCCGACCGTGATCGAGTCTTCACCAGCGCGCTCTGGCAGGAGTTGTTCACCACGGCAGGCACCAAATTGCTTTATTCCACGGCGTACAACCGCCAGACCGACGGCCAGAGCAAGCGCGTCAATCAATGCATGGAGATGTACCTTCGATGCGCCATCCATGGCGCACCTCACTGCTGGCGTCGATGGCTGCCCACGGCAGAATTCTGGTAAAACTCGTCTTTCCATTCTTCCATCAATTGCACCCCGTTCAAAGCTCTCTATGGTGTCGAGCCCAATTTCAGAGGCATGGCTCTGAGGGATGACAAGGTTGCCCCAGTCCTCGACTCCGAGCATTGGGACTGGGGGAGCATGCTGCCCGCCTCCGCGCGCAAATTCTGCGTGCCCAGAACCGGTTCAAGAAACAAGTCGACCGCAACCGGACTGAGCGCAGCTTTGAAGCAGGGGATTCGGTGCTACTCAAGCTGCAACCATACGCGCAATCGACCGTCGTCAACCGTCCGTGTGCCAAATTAGCCTTCAAGTTCTTCGGACCATTCAAGATTCTTGAGCGCATCGGCAAGCTCGCATACAAGCTGGAGCTGCCTGTGGACAGACGCATCCACGACGTCTTCCACGTCTCCCAGCTGAAGCCCTTCACTCCAAACTACTCGCCAGTGTTCACCGAGCTGCCTCGTCCCCCTGATTTAGCAACAAGTGACGCTGAGCCGGAGGAAATTCTGGAGCGTCGGGTGGTCAAGTGCGGCGATCAAGCCATTGTCCAGTTACAGATTCGCTGGTCATCCTCTCCGGGACGCACCACGTGGGAAAACTACGACACTCTTCGCCAACGTTTCCCAGCTGCAGGAATCTGGCAGGATGCACCGGCTAACCAAGACGCAAGCCGATCTGAAGATGATGCACTCTCTGAAGATGGAGCTCGTTCTGAAGAAGAGGGGCATGTCACACCTGCATCCCTCTGAAGATACAGTGGACAAGGAAAGTGTGGGCCATCGACCCTTTGTAAGCGTAGGGCCCACAGGCCAGGGGTGTGTGTGTGTGTGTCTATTTAGTCTGAGCGTGGACAGCGAAGGAGCATGCGTGTTGTATGAGCTCTCTGAAACTTACCCACCTCTCTGATCTCACCTACCTCTCTCTGTACCTCATCTTCTTCTGCAAGGAAACCACAAGGCTCCGATCTCTCATCCCCTTCTCTTATTTTGATCCTGGATCTTGTTGGGTTATTACAAAAATGTAGCTGGAACAGGGACAGAATATTTTTGTGACCAGGGGGTAAAGATGGCGTCTCAAATCCACTAGACCACCAAAACAAAATGATGTAGCATGTCTTGCTTGCAAAACATGGAGAAGTGATAGAGACTACAATGTTCCTTGCTGTTTTAACCGTGTGCGGAAAACCGCGAAGATGGTATAGATAAATATAAAGGATAAACACCTTTTTATCAGCAGCAAGGTGCCATTTCTACAGCTACTGAGCTACACCAATCCATATTGATGCATATCTGGAGCCATGGAGATAAAAAATAAACTAGATGGAGGTAATGCACGGCCTGCACATAAACTCCAAAATTTCTACCTTATTCAAAACTTATTCATTTACCCTCGACAGCCTGGCTAACCAGACATCGAGCAATCACTATGTTCGATTTAATCCTGCTTTCACTGAAATGCCTCGAGATGGATCAGAACTCAGTGCATTCATCTCGCTCCAAAGCAATTCAAACTCAAATCCGCTTGAACAAATATAACCCAGTCCTGCACTGAATTCGGCACATTTAAACACATTTTGTTGAAGAAATGACCCCGAGATCGTCACTCTGCCGCAAATTCCAATCCTCGCAACAGAACCTAATTCCGTGGGATACCAACAAAAACTCGCAGATCTCAAACCGACCGCGCGTGGGCACCCAACACCCTGGCCAGATCTGGATCCAGGCCAACCAATCCTCGGGCAAAGAAAATCACACAAGAAGATGGACAGGGGAGAGACGGCGAGGTAAGGAGGGTGACCTTGTACTGGGAGTTGAGCTCCTCCTTGAGCTCCGGGATCTCCCCCTTTTTGGTGGTGGAGAAGTACTTGGAGTCGTGCCCGCTCATATCGCCCCGGCGAGCCTACCTGCCAAACACACACCGGTCGCCGCCTCCGGCTGCGGAGCCGGGGGGTCGTGGTGGAGGCGTCCGATCTCGCGCGCGGTGGCGGTCGGCGGCCTGCCTGCCTGCGCGATGGGATGGGATTGGACTCGGCGAGGGGGAGCCAGACGGGTGTGCGTGCGTGCGAGAGTTATGGAGATCAGAGAGATCGGGAGGAAGACGGCGACGACGGTGGAGATCTGATCGGCTGCTCGCGAGTCATTCTAGTCTCTCTTCTTCTTTTTCTGACCTTCGACGCCTATGATGTGCGTTTCTATTTTTATTTTTTCTGAATTAGAGAATTACCGCCTTTTTTGATCAACTTTTTTTTTTTGATCAACTAGAGAAATACCGCCTTAGTTTCAGTTTAGGGTCAAAAACATCACTGTGTAGCCCGGACGTCGATCGCAGGTACGAGTCCTTAGAAAAAGCCGAATGGAAACACGGTATGCAAGATACCTGACAAGATTGTTTAAAGATCAGAAACCCCACACTTTCGAAAGGAACCTCATCACAGGGTGTGACGACTAAGGATTGTCCTACATCGGTCTTACCGTCCCTATAGGGTTGAGGTTCTTCGTCGTCCTAGTCTCCTAGACGAAGATCTATGAAGATCAAGAAGCAAAAAAAGTCGGCAAAAAATACTGATTGATTGATTTGTTCGATTGTGTGTTGTTCAACCGGTTATTATCCTTCATCTATATATGAGTTGGCTGGACT
Source organism: Elymus sibiricus (assembly GCA_039707655.1). NCBI lineage: Eukaryota > Viridiplantae > Streptophyta > Magnoliopsida > Poales > Poaceae > Elymus > Elymus sibiricus. The sequence goes on along the minus strand of CM077669.1, from coordinate 312,027,777 downwards.
TTTCTTACCGTAAAATTACTCATATTTTTTGTCCAAAACCCAATTTGACCTAATTCAGACAAATAGGCATGGGATTCTTGGTTGATCTTCCGCATAATGCACGATACTATTAAATCAGGAGGTAGTTCGGAATGTCCGAGAAGGTTTTTCGCGCAAAAAGTGTTGCACGATATTGTTAAGCTCGAAGATTGCATGAAACCTCCCAACGGTTTTTTATGCAAAAGTGTCATGGAACCTCCCAACGGTTTTTTATGCAAAAGTGTGGCACAATAATACTGCCTCTGGACCGATGTGTATGCATGTCACTACTTTTGCTCTAGAGGTAAAATATAACTTTGGATTGAGGTGATCAAAAAAGCAAAGTTCCAGTTTGACGGGGTCGCACAACTTTTGAGTACTTTCCCATTAGAGGTCTTCATGGGATGATCCCGTGCACGCAAAAATTGGTCATCAACACATGTCCTGTTATGCAAAGGTTGTGTGCCATAAAATATATTGCAGTAATTTTTTGTTCTCGGATACCATTCTCTTTGCTTGGTGATACATTACAAAACATGATGTGAGATATTATCAGTATCCCTATGATCAACTCCTTGATCAATATACCGGTTATCCTCGTTACGATTGTGTTCTCTTTACTCGTATCTGTATTCCAATATCCATGTGATCTCAATCACATGTATCTGGCCAGATGATGATGATACAGTAATACCGAGTGGACCCACAGAGTATATATCCATTGTCGGAGGGGCAAATCTCAGTCTTGAACTGTCGATACTGAGACATACGTTTTTCGTATACTTGTAAGTTACTTTTATTATCACCGAGTTGCAGTGTGACGTTTCGCAACCCTGAAGTAACCATCTAGTTGATAATCTAGATCATGCGCTTTTATCAAATCCCGGGGGTTGTCATTGTTGTGTGATATGTGGGAGGTAAATGTGAAGTGGTAAGTTCTTGTTGTTGTTGATGATGATGATGATGATGATGATGATGATGATGCTATGGTTGTTAATGTTGCTATTATTGTTGTTTTTGTTGCTGTTGTTGTTGATGTTGTTGAGGACTTGACCAATTTACTGGACAATGCCTTTGAGGACGCAGACGACATGGATGAAGATGTCGACGACATGTCTTATACCGCATCACCGCTAGTCGCATCCAGTACTGGCAACTGGACAGCCACCTCCACCTATGGTGTCTACATGATAGATACCCCCAAGGATGATGGAGACAAAGAGTCGCCCAAACACCGATGTAGGAGACGCCATGGTAAAGGCGTTCGCAACGACGATGCTTGCCACGATGCCACCGACAACGGTGATGCCACAGAGACCGCTACTCCGAACGGTATTGAGGACTAGAACGCAGGCAAAGATGTCAGCACTGGGGACATCGACGACGCCATGTCGAACGGGGACGATGACGACCCCGATGACGACACCTATTATCCGGAGTCCGAGGGGGATAAGCCTCATGCCCAACGAAATCGACGTCCCCGAGGAGCCCGTGGCGGATCCTCACCTTCAAGCATTCCGCCGGCGGTTAATCAGCATGGCCAAGAGCATCATGCAGAAGAGCCAAAATCTCAAGTCCGAACAGGACGAGCTCAATGAAAAATGGGTCGAGGTCCTTAGGACCGAGCAGGAACTCGAGGATAGACTTACAGGGAAAAATCAGTCCTACCCTCGGAGACGCCTGCTCCCAGAATTCAACGAGGAGGTTGATGGCGGTGTGTGTTGACACCGATTTCAGCCAAAGTGAAACATGGTGCTTAGATATTATTAAAATAAAATCATTTACATAAAATGATAAAACAAAATAGTGAATTGCCGAATACGCGGATAAAAATACCATGATGAGTTTCCACCACGCATCTCAATATAAAATAACAGACCCGGAAATAAAAGAAAAGAAAATGAGCCATACCGTCGTATAAACTAGAGGACATATGACTTCCATACACATCCGCCGTCATCAACGGCGAAATTCTGATGTTCACCCAAATTCAAAGTTTCATAGACAACGCTAATATTGCCAAAATATTATATCATATTTATGAACATTATTCTATCACCACTAAAAGAAATATTGGCACAATAATGTTCGCGTAAAATAATATAACATGCGTCGATGTATAAAGAAAATGTCAAGCCGTCATATAATTATCAATAGAAAAAATGTTTTCCCGTGTCACAACAATTAATTCAGCCTCGCTAGCCCAGTCATACATGTGTTATGCATGGGTTAATTATACGGGAAGTAATTAGCCAGCCCATGGCCATAACACGTATGGCATGCATGTGTTAACTTATTATAATCAGCTGAGGCCATCCAACTAAACTTTTGAAGCCCATTAGAGAGATGAGAGGGGAAGCTGGTCGCATAAAAGGTCAGCCCTGTCAAGTTCCCACACGATGAGAAGAACGTGGGCAAAACTCCCATGATCACACTCACACGACGTGAGCACGCCTAGCCAGAGGCCTCCCGTTGATGTCCCCGCTCCTATACCAGCCTGATACGTCTCCAACGTATCGATAATTTATGAAGTATTCATGTCATATTCACCTATGTTTACAATAATTTATATGGTTTTGATGCACTTTATATGATTTATTTAGAACTAACCCAGACTGACGTTGTTTTCGGCAGAATTACCGTGGTGTTGTTTTTGTGCAGAAAATGAAAGTTCTCGGAATCGCCCGAAACTTTTTGACGATTTTTTTGGAACAAAAGAGGCACTAGACGCTTCGTGGGAGAGCCAGACGAGCCACGAGGTGGGCACAACCCACCAGGGCGCACCAGCCCCCCCCCCCCGGCGTGCCCTGGTGTATCGTGCCCACCTCGTGGCCCATCTTCGCGTGAAACCGAGGCTCAAAAATCCTATAAATATAGAAACCATCAGAAATAACCCTAGACTCTTCGCTCCGCCGCCACAACTCTCTGCATCGACGAAAAACCAATCTGGAGACGTTCCAGTACCCTGCCGGAGAGTGGAATCCATCTCCGGTGACCATCTTCATCATCCCGACGGAGGCCATGACGAGGAGGGAGTAGTACACCCTCGGGGCTGAGGGTATGTACCTGTAACACCCCCAGTGGTTAGCTACAGTAATCTCACATGATAATGCCAAGTCATCATGGTTAACTATGCTTGATCATCATTTGCATCATATCTCATTTCACTTCCAAATTCAAATTGAAATTCAAATGCATGTGAAATATTAAGTTGCTCAAACACTGATGGAAAAATGTTCATTAAATAACAAATAATCCAGAGGCAATTCTAAAATTATAATCAACATTTATGGAATTAGCTAAGTGACTCAAACAATATGAAACAACACCAAAACAGTAATATAAAGTGCCAATTCATTTATTAAAAATTCCTATGAAATCATAATTTGCCCAAACCAATTTCTGGTGGTAAGGAATATTGCATGGTAATATTTGAACCAAGTTACACATTTTTCAAAAGTAGTTAAGTAGCCAGACAATTTGCAAAACAGAAATAAAGCAGAAAACAGAAAAGGAAAAAAGAAATAAGAAGAAACTTACCTGTGCACTTAGGCCCAGCGGAACAGTAGCCGGCCCAGCCCGCCAGCGCCATCGTTTCCCTCCTCGCACTGCTCACCCCCGCTCGCTGTCGAGCGCTCTGCGCGCGCGCACGCCCGCGCCAGGCCCCCCCTCTCTCCCTGGTCGACAGCGGCTCCGCCCGCTCGTGGAGGGGATAATAAGGACCCCCGCTACTCTCTGGACGCCTCTGCTCCTCCACCCGCTCACTCCCTCGCTCGCCCTCCTCCTTCCCGAGCGCCACCGTCGCCATGGCCGACGGCTAGTCGCGCCCACAGCGCCTCCCACGCGACGCCACCGCGCCAAGAAGCTCCGCCAGCTCCTTCTCCCTCGACTGCGCCCGCCCATTGGAGTCCATCGTCACCGCAGCGACGACCACGAGCTCCTTCCTCTTCGGATCGCCGCCGCGCTCTGGCGATCGTTCCGGCTACACCGAGCCTCCCCCGAGCCCGCTAAGCACCCCTACAGGACCCCAGTGAGCTCCTGCTTCTTTCCCCTCCTTCCCCTCGACGAACCCGAGCTCGTAGCGTCGGTTTTCACCGGAGCCCGAACCCACCGCCGCAAGAGCTCGTCGCCGGCGACCGTCCAGTGACCTTTTGGTCCGGTGACCGAGCCCATTCGCCTCCCGCGCACGTGTAGAGCACGTCCCGCGGTAGTGTAACCCCTTTTGATCGCCGTAGGCACGCGCCCGTGCTCGCCCGAACGCAACCGCCGCCACGGCTCGTCGCCGGCGCCCCTACCGACCACCCCTGGTGCCGCTGATGGCCCAGATCGACGCGCGCGAGCACCAGCTGCTCGTAGGTAGTCGCGGCGCGCGAAATGGTGGCCGGAGCGCCATTTCCGCCCCCCTCCGCCGTCCCTGGAGCTCGCCGGAGCTCCTGCGGTGGCCGGCCGGCGCCGCCGCTGACCTGGCCGACCGGGGCCACAGCCAGTGACACTGGCCAGTGGGCCAGGGCGACCCAGTTGACCAGTTGACTTGGTCAACTGGCTGACTGGGCACAGCCCAGTCACTGACATGTGGGGCCCCAAGCCCCTGTGTCTATGACAGTGGGCCAACCCTGTCAGCTAATCAATTTAGTAAATTAGATTAATGAAAATAATTAACTTAACCTAATCTGTCACTGACAATGGACCCCACTTGCTATTTAACCTCTGGTTAGTTTAAACAAAAACTGAATTAGAGCTGAGTCTATGACATGTGGGACCCACTGGTCAGGTTTGACCTGGTCAGTCCCACTATTGACTGCTGATGCAATGCTGACCTCATGCTGACGTCACCCTGCACTGTTCTGGATAATGTTGATTTAAATAAATAGAATTAATTCCAGAAAATGATTAAAACTTTGAAAAATCATAGAAATTAATCGGTAACTCGGATGAAAATAATTTATACATGAAAATTGATCAGAAAAATCCCACGAATCCGAATACGCTATCCGTTCGTCTGTCACATGCTCCTAGCATAGCAAACATGGAACTTTCCCCTCCGGATCATCTGTCCGATAAATCCAAAGACCCGGGAAATATCGTCAGATATTCTCCCGCTCCGTCTGTGACATGTAGTACTGCGTTAGTGCATGCCTAGCTCTGCATATTGCCATGTCATGCATCGTGTTGCATCTGTGCTTTGTATTTATTGTTTCTCCCCCCTCCTCTTACCGGTAGACCCCGAGACTGACGGTGCTGTCGGGTACGACTACATCGTTCACGACCAGGCCTTTGCCGTAGAGCAGCAAGGCAAGCAACCCCCCCCTTGAGCATTCCGATATCGCCTATTCCTTTCCCTCTTATTCTTGCATTAGATTTTGCTACTGTATTGGTTAGCTCCTATTCTGATGCATAGCCTGCTTTTGATAAACTGTTACTATACCTGCAATCTTATCAACTGCTTAGTATAGGTTGATCACTGAATCCCCGGTGACCCCCCTTAGTCCCAGTTGCCCCTGCTTCTTCATCGACGACTCGACGACTCGAAGACTCGGTCAACCGACCGACAAGCCAGGCCCCTCACATCACCGCACTCCCCTTAGTTGTACGACCCTGCAGCGCTACTATCAAGTACCGAGGGTGACACCTCGTAAAGTACTCATGATGCTAGCTCTGTAGTGTAGCTAGTCGGTCGTGGTTATCGAGGGTGATTCCTCTTTCACCACTCCCGACGATGACTCTGTCGTGCAACCCCTCAAGTGTGGGACCCTCGAGGGTGATTCCTCTAAGTCCACCTTGACGGTTTCATCGAGCGGGGACCATTGAGGGTGATTCCTCAGTTCCCGCCTTGATGTTTTATACACACAGTTACTATGACCTGGTTACTGAAACATAATGGTGATGGGTCGGCCCTGAGGGGTACCCACAGTTTGATGATGATGAGGCGTGGACTGGCGAGAGAGGCCTTTGCCACACATCCTCGAGTCGGGGTGACGGGACCGCACCTTATGGGTCACGCTTGCCCCTCATTAATAAAATGCTAATGGGTTGGGTACTTGATTTGAGTTAGGTCGTTGGCCTTAATACGCACTAACCTTCACGTGGGGAAGATATGGGCACTCAGCGTCGTTGTATCAGCCGAAGCTCTTCGGACGTCAGCAATGGAGCGGCGCGCGCCCGAGTGGTCCGCAACGACATCGCGCTTGTTACTAAGGGGTGCTAGGACTGACCTCGGCCGCGTTCGCATCGTGCAGGAGTGCAAGGGCAAGTGGGCCCACGAACCTGCGCGCTTACGATTTAGACCGGCGGGCTGGCCTCTTCGTTGAGCCTAGGTGGGGCGACGACGTGCTGATATCCCGAGGCCGAGCATGACCCAGGAAAGTGTGTCCGGCCGGAGGTGATTCAGGCGTGTTGGGTAATATGTGGTGCACCCCTGCAGGGATGATTAATCTATTCGAATAGCCGTGTCCACGGTAACAGGACGACTTGGAATTGTGCCTTGACCTTATACAACTATAATTGAGATTTATTTTGAAATGAATGTGGCTCCGGGATTGCTTCCTCGCAGGGAGTCGAGGAAGAATCTCTGGGCATGGTTACTTAATAAAATTGCTACAATAATATGACTATATGTGAGATACCAATCTGCACTCTTCTAATGCTGCAAGATGTTGAAGATGCTAGTCTTCGATAGGACTAGGCCTTTCCCCCTATTCTTGCATTTCTGCTGTCAGCCCAGATATGACCCCTTTACTTGATACTGATGCATACTTAGCATAGTTCTGATGTCAGTCTTGCGAGTACTTTGGATGAGTACTCACCGCTGCTTTGCTTTCTCTTTTCCCCTCGATACGATTCCGCGTTCAGACGATGGAGCCCAGGAGATGGAGTACGCCGGAGACGACTACTGCACCACTGCTGGAGCCTACTACTACGTGGAGAACGCCGACGCTCAGGAGTAGTTAGGAGGTTCCCAGGCAGGAGGCCTCGCCTCTTTCGATCCGCTGCTTATGTTGGTGCTAGCCTTCTTAAGGCAAAACTTGTTTAACTTATGTCTGTACTCAGATATTATTTGCTTCCGCTGACTCATGTTTTGTCGAGCTTTGTATTCGAGCCCTCGAGGCCCCCGGCTTGTAATATGAAGCTGTATGACTTTAATTTGTGTCTAGTGTTGTGTTGTGATATCAATCAGTGAGTCCCTAATCTTGGTTATACGCATTGCGTGTATGTTTAGCGTACGGTCGAGATTGGGGGCGTCACAAGTTGGTATCAGAGCGAACTGTCTGTAGGTAGCCCCCTTTCCAACTCCTTGGCCGAAGTTGAGTCTAGTACTTGAAACACTTTTACTAACATAGTTGTGTGGCTTACGGGCCCACATCTCAATCGGGTGGTATTAGGATCTTTTATTCCTCATCTATACTCTGGGTTCTGATCTATCGTCTATTTCGGGTTAAAGATTTTATTAACTCTAACTCTAGGTTCTCGTAACTACTTCCCCCGGAGAGCCCCTCATTCCAGATGATGGCTTGATTCGTCAGAAGACTTTGAAGATACTCTCCGATGTTCTCTCGAGAACTTGTGCTCATCGCTTTCGCGATTCCCTTCCGCCGTTAACCCCTATGGATGACTACATGCAATTTTCGCTCATACTTTCATATCCAGTAGCTCTTGTTATTACAGGGTACATCGAATTATCTTACCGGAGATTCGTTCTTCCTCGGTTGATCATGTGTTTCACGGAATTCTTGAAACGCTATTCGATCTTCCGTAATCCTCAGTATCCTTTTGCTCTTGACTTTTCGCACCTGCTTGCATTATGGTTAATTCCATATGTCTAGCAATAATTATTAAAATCCTTTGTGATTTTCATTTGATTTTATTGATTCAACCTGTGTGTGAATGCACGCAGTCATCAGTTGTTTATCATAAATTATCCGTCCGACTCAGACGCCTTTCCAAACATGAGTTGGTTCCCGACCAATCAACCTTGATTGATTGCCCATCTAGGTCCTTTCATCTTACTTGTATTTGATCGGAACATCTGTTTCCGATACACCAATTTGGAAATCTTAATTCCTTTGGTTAGTTAAGCATCAAATTAATTGGATATTCTATGATCTCATGCCTTGCATTCTTTCTCCCTCTGATTGAGTACCGATACTTACATCAGGCCCTTTGTGGATCGCCAGACCCAGTGTTGGGTTATTATCCGATGGCATCCTTCACATTCAAAATTCTTATGAATTCTTCCCCTGATACATAATGTCTTTGGTAGAGAGTATCCTTTGCTTTTGTCAACCATGCTCTACTTTCGAGCTTGTGTTATTCACCCTTGAAGTTTGTGGTGTATGTTCCTAAGATGCCCCTATGGGTTGAACCTATGCTTTCCCTAATCTGTGTGAACCCGAGAGTTTTCACGAGTCATATTCTCTGTTGTTTAGCCCGATAAAATTTCAACACTGCAACTTCATCGAAAGCGAGAAGTGAACGATAGGTTATGCCTTGAAGAAGTGGGAGTCGACCTTGAACTTTGTGTTCATGCCCATGGACCCGGTGTATGACTTATCGTGGAGCTTCTTGTAACAATAATCATTCTCTTTGTGTGGATTGATCTTGTATCTATGTTTTGCTACTTTGCAACCGTGGTTTCGACCATGATTGTTCTTCTTTGATCCCATTTCTTGGACAAGTTCAAGCCCTTGTCTTCGGCAGATCAATGCACCTGCCCAACCTCTATTTTGATCTACCTTCGAGTATTACCCCCTGGTATCTCGAGGATATCATGTCATTGCACTACATCTTATGAATTTTAGATGAAGTAATGCTTTTCCCTGTCATAGTCACTCCACGGGTTCTGGGTTGTCATCAACCGAGAACATCGAATGGTGAATCGAGTCCGCACTGCAGTTCAACAACTCATAGTAAACTTCTTTGTTTACGAGTTTGTACTCGGTCATGTCATTCCCAGCTGATTGGCTACCTCATCATCGTCATGCTGAACCTTGACCATGCTACCTAAGTCCTTCATCCCTGGAACACAATTCCAACAGTGCGCTAAGCTTACATCGAGTTTTCAACATCATGATTGGTTGTCTTGAAGGACAATATCGATTTTGAGCTAGCAATCTTATCTGTGGTTCTGATAACCTTTCGCTTCACCATTCCTTTGCTTGATGTCATCGCTGATCGATTACATCTTCATGAAACTTCTCGACAAATGTGTCGTGATCATCATCAACATTTTGAGCTCTTCCAAGTATCAGTCGAATTCATGGTGAGAAATATCATCCTTACCCCTCAACGATTTCTGATATCATCGACAACATTCTCGCCTTCCCTCCAATGCAAACTTATTAATGTTCTGTGTTGCACCTTGAGTTCCTTGATATCCAACTTATGTTCTGTTCTACCTTGGCGTAATGCCGTATCTTATGTCAATGGTGTCATGAGAATTTCACCATCTCTTAAGAATTCTTGGTAAAGTGATACTTCTTGCCATCACCTTTCATTTCTTAGTTCCCGTGTTGTTTCTAACCGGGATACCGACAAATGGATTGTGATGTGTAAATTCAACTCTTATGGCATACCAACTCTATTACCTTGGAGTTAATGAACAATAAGTCCATTCTTAGTGTATTGACTGTTGAGTCAGCATTATAACATTGGTCGTGCTACTTAGTCCGAATTTTGGGTGCACCTTTCGATTAATGTTTAATTGTGGATGTTTCCCTCGGGCATACCTCAATATATCATCTTGTTTGACCAATGCCATCACCTTGTTCACACATTCGTGTAAATCCATCTTTGTGGGAATCTCGACGAATTGTTGCTAAGCCCATCAGCCACATCCTCTTCTCCTTCGTGGTTCTTGATGAACATTTAAGCTAGTGTTGGAAACCTTGAAAGCATTATCTTTGTGCCTAGTTCATGAAGAATATGTTTGATAAAAGAAGTGTTTTTCTATAAGTTCACGTGCATTTTTGCCACCGTGATTATGGGAAAATTTTGTCTCGCTTCCTCTGGAATCGTTCCAAATCATTCAGGCATGTGCGAAGTATTCTATGGTTTGATACATTTGCTACCTTCACTCCATATGTATTTCCTAGCACGCCAAGCCACCGATTGATTTGATTTAACCTAGTCCAGACTTACACATGGAACTTTGATATCCCCTATGATGGTCCCCAACCAGAACTTGATTACATTCCATTTTAGAAAACTTCCATGTGGGCACGAGTGTTCCGACCTTGTGTTCATATGTCTTGCAGTCGGGCTAATGTTCCAAGGCTTGCTTCTGTTGATCATTCCTCGAGAATCTTGCTGCATCGTCTCATAGACGCGTGTTTTCATCCTTTTTTCCTTCTCAAGCTTGCTGAGCCTGAGATATCCTGACACCAACCAGATCTGAATCTCGGCCAGAAATGATGGTTGGAACATTATCAAGAATTATAACATTGGTCTCTAGGTACCCGATAAGGTGATGTCATGTCGGACACACGTGGCCGGATGACCTATTGTTATAATGCCTTGTTCAGCAAGAATTGCAATTCTTCCATGGGGAAATTGTAAGACTTATTTTATAAGTTGTTCCTACTGGATCCTTGTGTAACCAAAGTCTGACCTTTACCTGGTGACCATGTCTTTGCTATCTCGAAGCATGTCTGCGGTACACCGATCATCAAAACAAGAACATTGGAGGCATAATGCTAAATGTTTCTTGATCAATTATCCAAACATTGTTGTAGGGGTAAACATCATAAATTCCTTGCCCCTTAGTCTTAATGGTTACCTACCTGGAGCCTTGTCATGATTGTCTCGCTCTGCTTGCTCTTGGAAAGGATATACACCTAATGCTCGTGTATACACATTTTCCTTTTCATTGGTCTGTTTAATGTGATAATCACATTTTCCTTTCCATTGGTCCGTTTAACCTTTCTTGAGATTTATTTGATCTGAGCAGTGAGAATTCCCTGCTTAGGTAAATACCTCGGTGTACTACTCTCACAGTAAGACCCTGTTACTATTGTTGTTAACATTCGGTAACCGCTGGTGCACGAGAACTTTGCCTATTGGTCCGCCTCGTTTCGCCGAGCAGGAAGATGGTTCTCTTCGTCCCCCGCCCTTGGTACCGATGTTGTTGCCGACATAGTTGACAGACTATCCTCTGACAAGTCTTGCTAGCATGACCGTGCAAGATGTCACCGCTCTTCCTACTCTTAATCCACATGATGGGCCCATAACCCATAGTTCCACAGGATCGAAACCTGACTCTCCTGTACCACTTTGAACCCAAGGTATCTTTTGCACTTGGCTTCGTATGTAATTCCCGAGCCACCGCCTGAGGGATGATCTATTCTTGTGTCAGACGAAATATTATTTCGTTGCTCTGAACCCCTTTTCACCTTCTGATCAGGCATCGAATGATTGCCTACCCGTTTGAAACTTTTGAACCATCGCATATTGCTCTCAATGAATTCCCTGAGTAACAACTCGAGAAATAATTCATGTCTTCTTCCTTGAGTTCACTGTCAGGTGCCCAACTTGGTGGAGATATGTTCTACCAGAGTTTCTCCCTCTAATCGCATTCGTAGGACGATGAAGATCCCGAAGAAAGGATGACGACTTCATCAGGATGACCTGGAACAGCGAATTGAAGACTTCAACATAAGGGGATCGACCTCTTTGATGAGGGCAACAAGAACAAGAAGACTCGTTAGAATTTCGTGACCAAACTTTCTCCCCCTTACTCTACCTCTAAATTCTCTGGACGAGAATTCTTGTTAGACGAGGAGAGTTGTAACACCCCCAGTGGTTAGCTACAGTAATCTCACATGATAATGCCAAGTCATCATGGTTAACTATGCTTGATCATCATTTGCATCATATCTCATTTCACTTCCAAATTCAAATTGAAATTCAAATGCATGTGAAATATTAAGTTGCTCAAACACTGATGGAAAAATGTTCATTAAATAACAAATAATCCAGAGGCAATTCTAAAATTATAATCAACATTTATGGGATTAGCTAAGTGACTCAAACAATATGAAACAACACCAAAACAGTAATATAAAGTGCCAATTCATTTATTAAAAATTCCTATGAAATCATAATTTGCCCAAACCAATTTCTGGTGGTAAGGAATATTGCATGGTAATATTTGAACCAAGTTACACATTTTTCAAAAGTAGTTAAGTAGCCAGACAATTTGCAAAACAGAAATAAAACAGAAAACAGAAAACAGAAAAGGAAAAAAGAAATAAGAAGAAACTTACCTGTGCACTTAGGCCCAGCGGAACAGTAGCCGGCCCAGCCCGCCAGCGCCATCGTTTCCCTCCTCGCACTGCTCACCCCCGCTCGCTGTCGAGCGCTCTGCGCGCGCGCACGCCCGCGCCAGGCCCCCCCTCTCTCCCTGGTCGACAGCGGCTCCGCCCGCTCGTGGAGGGGATAATAAGGACCCCCGCTTCTCTCTGGACGCCTCTGCTCCTCCACCCGCTCACTCCCTCGCTCGCCCTCCTCCTTCCCGAGCGCCACCGTCGCCATGGCCGACGGCTAGTCGCGCCCACAGCGCCTCCCACGCGACGCCACCGCGCCAGGAAGCTCCGCCAGCTCCTTCTCCCTCGACTGCGCCCGCCCATTGGAGCCCATCGTCACCGCAACGACGACCACGAGCTCCTTCCTCTTCGGATCGCCGCCGCGCTCCGGCGATCGTTCCGGCTACACTGAGCCTCCCCCGAGCCCGCTAAGCACCCCTACAGAACCCCAGTGAGCTCCTGCTTCTTTCCCCTCCTTCCCCTCGACGAACCCGAGCTCGTAGCGTCGGTTTTCACCGGAGCCCGAACCCACCGCCGCAAGAGCTCGTCGCCGGCGACCATCTAGTGACCTTTTGGTCTGGCAACTGAGCCCATTCGCCTCCCGCGCACGCGTAGAGCACGTCCCGCGGTAGTGTAGCCCCTTTTGATCGCCGTAGGCACGCGCCCGTGCTCGCCCGAATGCAACCGCCGCCACGGCTCGTCGCCGGCGCCCCTACCGACCACCCCTGGTGCCGCTGATGGCCCAGATCGACGCGCGCGAGCACCAGCTGCTCGTAGGTAGTCGCGGCGCGCAAAATGGTGGCCGGAGCGCCATTTCTGACCCCCTCCGCCGTCCCTGGAGCTCGCCGGAGCTCCTGCGGTGGCCGGCCGGCGCCGCCGCTGACCTGGCCGACTGGGGCCACAGCCAGTGACACTGGCCAGTGGGCCAGGGCGACCCAGTTGACTAGTTGACTTGGTCAACTAGCTGACTGGGCACAGCCCAGTCACTGACATGTGGGGCCCCAAGCCCCTGTGTCTATGACAGTGGGCCAGCCCTGTCAGCTAATCAATTTAGTAAATTAGATTAATGAAAATAATTAACTTAACCTAATCTGTCACTGACAATGGACCCCACTTGCTATTTAACCTCTGGTTAGTTTAAATAAAAACTGAATTAGAGCTGAGTCTATGACATGTGGGACCCACTGGTCAGGTTTGACCTGGTCAGCCCCACTGTTGACTGCTGATGCAATGTTGACCTCATGCTGACGTCACCCCTGCACTGTTCTGGATAATGTTGATTTAATTAAATAGAATTAATTCCAGAAAATGATTAAAACTTTGAAAAATCATAGAAATTAATCGGTAACTAGGATGAAAATAATTTATACATGAAAATTGATCAGAAAAATCCCACGAATCCGAATACGCTATCCGTTCGTCTGTCACATGCTCCTAGCATAGCAAACATGGAACTTTCCCCTCCAGATCGTCTGTCCGATAAATCCAAAGACACGGGAAATATCGTCAGATATTCTCCTGCTCCGTCTGTGACATGTAGTACTGCGTTAGTGCATGCCTAGCTCTGCATATTGCCATGTCATGCATCGTGTTGCATCTGTGCTTTTGTATTTATTGTTTCTCCCCCCTCCTCTTACCGGTAGACCCCGAGACTGACGGTGCTGCCGGGTATGACTACATCGTTGACGATCAGGCCTTTGCCGCAGAGCAGCAAGGCAAGCAACCCCCCCTTGAGCAATCCGATATCGCCTATTCCTTTCCCTCTTATTCTTGCATTAGATTTTGCTACTGTATTAGTTAGCTCCTATTCTGATGCATAGCCTGCTTTTGATAAACTGTTACTATACCTGCAATCTTATCAACTGCTTAGTATAGGTTGATCACTGAATCCCCCGTGACCCCCCTTAGTCCCAGTTGCCCCTGCTTCTTCATCGACGACTCGACGACTCGAAGACTTGAAGAATCGGTCAACCGACCGACAAGCCAAGCCCCTCACATCACCGCACTCCCCTTAGTTGTACGACCCTGCAGCGCTACTATCGAGTACCGAGGGTGACACCTCGTAAAGTACGCATGATGCTACCTCTGTAGTGTAGCTAGTCGGTCGTGGTTATCGAGGGTGATTCCTCTTTCACCACTCCCGACGATGACTCTGTCGTGCAACCCCTCAAGTGTGGGACCCTCGAGGGTGATTCCTCTAAGTCCACCTTGACGGTTTCATCGAGCGGGGACCATTGAGGGTGATTCCTTAGTTCCCGCCTTGATGTTTTATACACACAGTTACTATGACCTGGTTACTGAAACATGATGGTGATGGGTCGGCCCTGAGGGGTACCCACGGTTTGATGATGATGAGGCGTGGACTGGCGAGAGAGGCCTTTGCCACACATCCTCGAGTCGGGGTGACGGGACCGCACCTTATGGGTCACGCTTGCCCCGCATTAATAAAATGCTAATGTGTTGGGTACTTGATCTGAGTTAGGTCGTTGGCCTTAATACGCACTAACCTTCACGTGGGGAAGATATGGGCACTCAGCGTCGTTGTATCAGCCGAAGCTCTTCGGACGTTAGCAATGGAGCGGCGCGTGCCCGAGTGGTCCGCAACGACATCGCGCTTGTTACTAAGGGGTGTTAGGACTGACCTCGGCCGCGTTCGCATCGTGCAGGAGTGCAAGGGCAAGTGGGCCCACGAACCTGCGCGCTTAGGATTTAGACCGGCGGGCTGGCCTCTTCGTTGAGCCTAGGTGGGGTGACGACGTGCTGATATCCCGAGGTCGGGCATGACCCAGGAAAGTGTGTCCGGCCGGAGGTGATTCAGGCGTGTTGGGTAATATGTGGTGCACCCCTGCAGGGATGATTAATCTATTCGAATAGTCGTGTCGACGGTAACAGGACGACTTGGAATTGTGCCTTGACCTTATACAACTATAATTGAGATTTATTTTGAAATGAATGTGGCTCCGGGATTGCTTCCTCGTAGGGAGTCGAGGAAGAATCTCTGGGCATGGTTACTTAATAAAATTGCTACAATAATATGACTATATGTGAGATACCAATCTGCACTCTTCTAATGCTGCAAGATGTTGAAGATGCTAGTCTTCGATAGGACTAGGCCTTTCCCCCTATTCTTGCATTTCTGCTGTCAGCCCAGATATGACCCCTTTACTTGATACTGATGCATACTTAGCATAGTTCTGATGTCAGTCTTGCGAGTACTTTGGATGAGTACTCACCGCTGCTTTGCTTTCTCTTTTCCCCTCGATACGATTCCGCGTTCAGACGATGGAGCCCAGGAGATGGAGTACGCCGGAGATGACTACTGCACCACCGCTGGAGCCTACTACTATGTGGAGAACGCCGACGCTCAGGAGTAGTTAGGAGGTTCCCAGGCAGGAGGCCTCGCCTCTTTCGATCCGCTGCTTATGTTGGTGCTAGCCTTCTTAAGGCAAAACTTGTTTAACTTATGTCTGTACTCAGATATTATTTGCTTCCGCTGACTCGTGTTTTGTCGAGCTTTGTATTCGAGCCCTCGAGGCCCCTGGCTTGTAATATGAAGCTGTATGACTTTAATTTGTATCTAGTGTTGTGTTGTGATATCAATCAGTGAGTCCCTAATCTTGGTTATACGCATTGCGTGTATGTTTAGCGTACGGTCGAGATTGGGGGCGTCACAGTACCAGTAGCTATGTGTTTAATCTCTCTCTCTCGTGTTCTTGAGATGTCACGATCTTGATGTATCACGGGCTTTGTTAATATTGTCGGATCATATGATGTTATTCCCTTGCTATCATGTTGTGATGAATTGAATCTTTCTCTTTGAGATATCGTTATGTTGGATTGAATATTGGATTTGAGAACACTTGATATATGTCTTGCATGTGGATACCCGTGGTGACATTGGGGTGTTCTATTGATTCACTTGATATATGTCTTGCATGTGGATACCCGTGGTGACATTGGGGTGTTCTATTGATTCACTTGATATATGTTTTGGTACTCAACTTGCGGATTCCCGAGATGACATTGGGGTAATCTATGCATAGGGGTTGATACACGTTCTTGTCCTACTTTCTCCGATAGAAATCTTGGGGGTACTCTTTGAGGTTCTTTGTGTTGGATTGAGTATTATGAATCTGAAATTGTTTGATGTGTATCGTATAATTAACTCGTGGATACTTGTGGTGACATTGGAGTATCTAGGTGACATTAGAGTTGGTTGATGCGTATCATATGGTGTTATTTTAGTACGAACTCTAGATAGATTGATCATAAAGGATAACTTGATGTTATTTTAGTACGAACTCTTGGATAGATCGATCGGAAAGGATAACTTTAAGGTGGGTTCGTACCCTACAAACAATTTCTTCTTATGTTCTCCACTAGATAAGAACTTTGGAGTGATTCTTCGTTGCACGTTGAGGGATGGTTATGTGATCCAATTATATTAGCATTGTTGAGAGATTGCACTAGCGAAAGTACGGACCCTAGGCCTTGTTTTCAAGCATTGCAATACCGTTTGTGCTCACTTTTGTTACTTGTTACCTTGCTGTTTTTATATTTTCAGATTACAAAAACCTATAGCTATCATCCATATTGCACTTGTATCACCATCTCTTCGCCGAACTAGTGCACCTATACAATTTGCCATTGTATTGGGTGTGTTGGGGACACAAGAGATTTCTTGTATTTGATTGTAGGGTTTTGAGAGAGATCATCTTCATCCTACACCTCCCACGGATTGATAAACCTTAGGTCATCCACTTGAGGGAAAATTGCTACTGTCCAACAAAACTCTGCGCTTGGAGGCCCAACAAAGTCTACAAGAATAAAGTTGCGTAGTAGACATCAAGCTCTTTTCTGGCGCCGTTGCTGGGGAGGTGAGTGCTTCAAGGTATATCTTTAGATCTTGCAATTAAATCTTTTAGTTTCTTGTTTTTCACTAGTTTGGTTTTATAAAAGAAAACTAAAAAATGGAGCTTAGGTTGCATCATTTGTCTCGTCTTTATAAAGTCTTTCGTGAAAATGATGGTTCAGAAAATTGTGCTCAATTGGTAGAGAAAGAATTTATGAAAATACTTAATGAGAATTCCTTCAATGATGAGCATGATAGAAATATTGCTAGTATGAATTCTCTGAATATCCATGATGCTAACGATATGCAAAGATACAAGCTTGGGGATGCTATGTTTGATGAAAATGATATTTTTAGTCCCCCAAGTTTTGATGAGCAAATTTATTATGATGATGGAATGCCTCCTATCTATGATGATTATGATGATGACATGTATGCTATAAAGAGTGATAGTAACCATGAAACTTGTCATCATGATTTTAATATTGAATGTGGTTATGTCAATCAAGTGTCCCATGATAGTTATTTTGTTGAGTTTGCTCCCACTATTATGAATGAGAAGAAATATGCTTATGTGGAGAGTAATAAACTTTCTATGCTTGTAGATCATGAAAAGCATGCTTTATGTGATAGTTATATTGTGAAATTCCTTCATGATGCTACTGAAATTTATTATGAGGGAGGAACATATGCTTGTAGGAATTGCAATAATATCAAGTTTCCTCTCTATGTGTTCAAACTTTTGAAGTTATGCTTGTTTTGCCTTCCTATGCTAGTTGATTCTTGCTCCCATAAATTGTTTGCTCACAAAATCCCTATGCATAGGAAGTGGGTGTGACGCCCCCGATCTCGACCGTACGCTAATCATACACACAATGCGTACGACCAAGATCAGGGACTCACTGATCGATATCACAACACAACACTAGACACAAATTAAAGTCATACAGCTTCATATTACAAGCCAGGGGCCTCGAGGGCTCGAATACAAAGCTCGACAAACATGAGTCAGCGAAAGCAAATAATATCTGAGTACAGACATAAGTTAGACAAGTTTTGCCTTAAGAAGGCTAGCACAAACATAAGCAGCGGATCGAAAGAGGCGAGGCCTCCTGCCTGGGAACCTCCTAACTACTCCTGAGCGTCGGCGTTCTCCATGTAGTAGTAGGCTCCAGCGGGGGTGTAGTAGTCGTCTCCGGCGTACTCCATCTCCTGGGCTCCATCGTCTGAATGTGGAAATCGTATCGAAGGGGAAAGAGAATGCAAAGCAGCGGTGAGTACTCATCCAAAGTACTCGCAAGACTGACATCAGAACTATGCTAAGTATGCATCATTATCAAGGGGAGGGGTTATATCTGGACTGACTGCAGAAAGCAAGAATAGGGAGAAGGCCTAGTCCTATCGAAGACTAGCATCTTCAGCATCTTGCAGCATTAGAAGAGAGTAGACTGGTATCTCATATATAGTCATATTATTGTAGCAATTTTATTAAGTAACCACGCCCAGAGATTCTTCCTCGACTCCCTGCGAGGAAGCAATCTCGGAGCCACAATTCATTTCAAGTTTAAATCACAGTTATAGTTGTATAAGGTCAAGGCACAACTCCAAGTCGTCCTGTTACCATGGACACGGCTATTCGAATAGATTATTCATCCCTGCAGGGGTGCACCGCATTTCCAACACGCCTGATCACCTCCGGCCGGACACACTTTCCTGGGTCATGCCCGGCCTCGGGATAGCAGGACGTCGTCGCCCCACCTAGGCTCAACGAAGAGGCCAGCCCGCCGGTCTAAATCCTAAGCATGCAGGTTCGTGGGCCCACTTGCGCTTGCACTCCTGCACGATGCGTACGCGGCCGGAAACAGACCTAGTACACTCCAGTCCAAGAGCTGCACCGTCCAGTCCAATCCGGCGCGCGCCGCTCCATTGCTGACGTCCGAAGAGCTTCGGCTGATACAACGACGCTGAGTACCCATAACTTCTCCCAGACGATGGTTTGGTGCGTAAAAAGGCCAACGACCCAACTCAGATCAAATACCCAACCCGTTAGCATTTTATTAATGCAGGGCAAGCGCGACCCTCAAAGTGCGGTCCCGTCACCCCGACTCGAGGATGTGTGGCAAGGGCCTCTCTTGCCCGTCCACACCTCAACATAACCCGGATGCCTTACCGGCGCATCCCACCACAGCTCACACACGGGTACCCTTGGGGCCGACCCGTCTCAAGACTGTCGGGAACTCAGGTCCACCTCAACCAGGGTGGTACCGCCTGTCCCTCCAGTCCCGTCATTCATGTGTAATAAATGTCAAGTCAAGGTAACTGTGTGTATAAAACATCAAGACGGAACCTGAGGAATCACCCTCAAAGGGCCCCGCTCGATGAAAACCGTCAAGGTGGACTTAGAGGAATCACCCTCGAGGGTCCTACACTTGAGGGGTTGCACGACAGAGTCATCGTCGGGAGTGGTGAAGGAAGAATCACCCTCGATAACCACGACCGACTAGCTGCACTACAGAGCTAGCATCATGAGTACTTCACGAGGTGTCACCCTCGGTACTCGATAGTAGCGCTGCAGAGTCGTACAACTAAGGGGTGTGCAGTGATGTGAGGGGCCTGGCTCGTCGGTCGGTTGACCGAGTCTTCGGGTCTTCGAGTCGTCGAGTCGTCGATGAAGAAGCAGGGGCAACTGGGACTAAGGGGGTCACTGGGGATTCATTGATCAACCTATACTAAGCAGTTGTATGATTGCAGGTATGGTAACAGTTTATCAAAAACAGGCTATGCATCTGAATAGGAGCTAACTAATACAGTAGCAAAATCTAATGCAAGACTGAGAGGGAAAGGAAATGGGTGATATCGGAATGCTCAAGGGGGGTTGCTTGCCTTGCTGCTCTGCGGCAAAAGGCTGATCGTCAACGGCGTAGTCGTAGCCGGCAGCAGCGTCAGTCTCGGGGTCTACCGGTAAGAAGAGGGGGGGAGAAACAATAAATACAAAGCAGATAAATGCATCACGATGCATGGCATGGCAATATATAGAGCTAGGCATGCACTAACGCAGTATTACACGTCGCAGACGGGTCGGAAGAATATCTGACGATATTTTCCGGGTCTCGGGCTACTACCGGACTGATGAAAACGATGGAAAGTTCCACGTTTGCTATGCTAGAGGCATGTGACAGACTAACGGACTACGTAGTTGGAACCGTAGAATTATTCTGAGCAACTTTCATGTTCAAAACTTTTTAATCCGAGCTACGGTGTATTTTATATTAATTTCTAAAGATTAAATCATTTTCTGAAATTCATTTAATTATTAAATCCGAATTAACTGATTTAATTAATTGGAATTATTCAAAACAGTAAAATACTATTTAATTTTAATTAATTAACAGATTAATTAACAATTTAATTAATTAATCTAATTAAACTTAATCATCTAATTAACTAATTAATTACTTATTTAATTAATTCACTAATTAATTAAATATTAATATTAATAAATATAGTTATTTTTTTAGCATATACGTATATGTATAAATACATACATACGTATGTATATACATGCATGTGTATACACATACATACATACACACATATACACACACACACCACAGCACATACACACGCACGCATGCACGCACCGGCCGGCGCGGCGGCGCGGCCGCCGGCGGTCGTCGGGTGTGTGTGTGTGGGGGGGGGGGGCGGCAGCGGCGAGCTCACCGAGGGGCGGCGAGGTGGCGGGGCGGCCGGCTCTAGATCCGGGCGGCGGGGGGGGGGGGGGAACGGGCGCGATCGGCTCGGGCGCTGGCGCGCGTCGGCGACGGGGGGGGGGGGAATCGGGGCCGGCTCCCCAAGGGCGAGCGAGCGGCGGCGCAGGGGAGGGGAGGGGGGTGGGGGAATCGGGGGCGGCTGGGGGCGCTAGGGTTGCCCCTGGCCCCCTTATAAGAGCCGGCTGGGCCGGCCCTTTTCGGCCCAGTTAGGCCTTTTTTTTTCTTTTTTTTTAAATTATTATTTAAACAACGTTTGTTTTAATTATTAGAGGTTCTAAAATACTTCGAAAAATGCCGGTTTCAATTTTATAAAATCTTAGAGAATATTTGCAATCCATCCAACATTTTTAATTCCAGTTTTGACAAACTTTTAAATCCACCTTTCAGACGAATTAAATTTGCAACCAAATTTGAACGGGGTTTAAACCAACGCGAGTTTAACAACAGTAAACGCGGTGACGTGGCATCATTAGTGCGGGATTACTGTAGCTTAATTACAGAGATTACTGTAGCACAAAATCAGGGCGTCACAATTCTCCCCTACTAAAAAGAATTCTCGTCCCGAGAATCAAGAAGTAGAAGGAAAGAGCCCGGGGTATTCGGCACGAAGATGATCTTCGCGTTCCCAAGTGGCTTCTACTTCAGAATGGTTTGCCCACTGCACTTTGAAGAACTTGGTAATCTTCTGACGAGTCCGACGTTCAGTTTCATTGAGAATGCGGACTGGTTGCTCTTTGTAAGAGAGGTCTTGTTGCAGCTCAAGCATATCATGATCCACTGCTCGGATAGGATCCTTGAAGCAGCGACGTAGCTGTGACACATGGAACACATCGTGAACCTGAGAAAGGTTTGACGGTAATTCCAGTTGATATGCCACCTTACCACGCCTTTCGAGAACAGTGAAAGGACCAATATATCTTGGAGCCAGCTTGCCCTTGATCCCGAAACGGTGTGTACCTCTCATTGGCGTGACTCGAAGATAAGCCTTTTCGCCAGGTTGATAGACCATATCCTTGTGATGATGGTCATACTGACTCTTCTGACGAGACTGAGCAGCCTTCAGATTTGCATGAATAATGCGGACTTGATCTTCGGCATGTTGGATAATATCCGGACCGATAAGTGTACGTTCCCCAGTTTCTGACCAATTTAGATGAGTCCGACACTTACGTCCATATAATACTTCAAAGGGAGCCATCTTCAGACTAGCTTGATAGCTATTGTTGTAGGAGAACTCAGCATACGGAAGAAATTCCTCCCATTTCTTGCCAAAAGAAATGATACAAGCTCGAAGCATGTCTTCGAGAATCTGATTGACTCTTTCAACTTGACCCTGAGATTGAGGGTGAAAAGCGGTGCTGGATGACAAATGAGTTTCCATAGCTTCCTGGAAACTTGCCCAGAATCTTGAAGTGAATAAACTGCCATGGTCTGAACTGATAACTAGTGGAATACCGTGAAGTGAAACAATTCTGGACTTGTAGAGAGTTGCCAGCTGACTTGCAGTAATAGTTTCTTTGACGGCTAGAAAATGTGCAACTTTGGAAAGTCGGTCAATGACAACAAGAATAGCATCATTACTTTTCTGCGATCTGGGAAAACCAGTAATGAAGTCCATTTCAACATGATCCCATTTCCATTCAGGAATAGAAATAGGTTGCAGAGTTCCAGCAGGCCTTTGATGTTCTGCTTTGATACGACGGCAAACATCACACTCAGCAACATAGCGAGCAATGTCTTGCTTCATGTTAGACCACCAGAATCGTTGCCGAATGTCTTGGTACATCTTGGTACTACCAGGATGAATAGACAACGGAGTGTCATGTGCTTCCTTCATGACCTCCTGAGTCAAATCATTGTTTTCCTCCCTACTTGGTACCACTAGGCGGCCTTTGAAGAACAAAGCGCCATCCTCAGCAATAGTGAAAGGTGAGGGCTTTCCTTCTGCGAGATCGAATTTAATCCTCTTGACTTCATTGTCACACTTCTGGATCCACTTGATGACGTCCACAAGATCTGGTTTAGCAACCATGGTATTAAGAGAACCCTGGGAAACAACATGGAGGTTCATTTTGTAGGACCCTTCGGGAGGGGGGGAGAGATAACCCTGAGGAACAATATGGAGATTCAGCTTGCGAAATTCGTCTTGAAGACGGGGATGAACCTTATGAACCTGAAGGTGATTGCAGTACGACTTGCGGCTCAAAGCATCAGCCATTACATTAGCCTTGCCAGGTGTATAATAAATTCCCACGTTGTAATCTGCTATTCGTTCCATCCATCTCTGTTGACGGAGATTTAGATCTGGCTGAGTAAACAGGTACTTCAGACTTTGGTGATCGGTGTAGATCTCGCAACGATTACCAACAAGGTATTGTCGCCACTCTTTCAGTGCATGAATTACTGCTGCTAGTTCAAGGTCATGAACTGGGTAGTTCTCTTCATGAGGACGCAATTGACGAGATGCATAAGCAACCACTCTGCGCTCTTGCATTAGGACGCAGCCCATGCCTTGACATGAAGCATCACAATAGATAACGAAGTCCTTACGAGTATCCGGAGGAGCAAGCACTGGAGCAGACATCAGTTTGTCCTTAAGTGCCTGAAAGCTCTCCTGACATTTTTCTGTCCACTCATATTTAACACCTTTGTGAAGCAAATTGGTTAAGGGCTTTGCAATCTTGGAGAAGTTCTCGACGAATCGACGGCAATAGCTGGCGAGTCCGAGAAAACTTCTGACTTGCTTGACATTCTTCGGGGGAGTCCAGTCAAGAATAGCCTGAACTCGTTCAGGGTTGACCGCAATACCATCCTTGGAGATCACATGACCAAGGTAGGTTACTTCGTCCATCCAGAACTCACACTTAGAATACTTTGCATAAAGTTGATGTTCTCGAAGCCTCTCCAGTATAAGACGAAGATGTTCAGCATGCTCTTCTTTATTCTTGGAGTAAACCAGGATATCATCGAGATAAACCACGACGAATTTATCGAGGTAGTCCATGAAGATATAGTTCATCAACCGAGAGAAGGTTGCTGGAGCATTGGTTAAGCCGAAGGACATGACGGTGTACTCGTATGAACCATAGCGAGTAACAAATGCAGTTTTGGGAATATCCTCTTCACGAACCCGGATGGTAACCCAACCTCAAGTCGAGTTTTGATTACACCGCTGAACCAGCAAGTTGATCATACAGATCGTTGATCCGAGGAAGCGGATATTTATTCTGAATTGTCGCCTGGTTGATGGGACGGTAATCTTGGACCAATCGATTCGTACCGTCTTTCTTCTTGACAAAGAGAGAAGGTGCTCCCCAAGCAGAGGAACTTGGACGAATGAAACCCAGACGAAGTGAATTATCAATTTCTTGCTTAAGTTCAAGTAGTTCATGTGGTGGCATCTTATACGGACGCTTGGCTATAGGAGTGGTACCAGGTACCAAGTCGATGACAAACTCGACAACTCTAGCAGGGGAGATCCCTGGAAGTTCTTCCGGAAAAACATCTTGGAAATCCCGGACAACTGGAATGTTTTCAATCCCTTCAAGAGGTGACTCATTTAATGCATTCATGGCATATAGTCGGGCTTTAGCATTCCGAACAAGACGAGCATGGTCGCTTACAATCTCATTCGAAGGATGCAGGAGGTGGACGGTTTTGGTGTCACAAACAATTGAAGCGGTATGTGCTTTCAACCAATCCATTCCGAGAATGAGATCGATATTGGAAGACTTCAGCATTATGGGGGAGGCTTGTAATTCCAACCCTTCAATTTCAATGGGAACATTGTGGCTAATAATGGAAGTCTGACATTGGCCTGCGGGGGTGTTTACCACTATTGGGACGTTCATCTCTTCACACTTAATGTCATGCATGTATGCAAAATCTTCAGACATAAAAGAATGCGATGCTCCTGTATCAAACAATACAGAAGCTGGTACTGAATTGACGAGAAGAGTACCCATCACAGTAGCAGGCTGGTCTTGAACTTGATTCAGATCAATATTGTTAGCTTGAACACGACCAGTGTTAGGCCTGGCGTTGCTGTTGCGGGGCTGGTTGGAAGGCAGTGTAAGTTGATTCTGATTCTGCCTGCATTCTCTAGCACAGTGTCCTAGACGACCACACTTGAAGCACAGCCCATCCTCAGGACGAGAAGGGGGAATAGGAGCTCGTGGTGGCGGAGCTGGGAGCCTCGGCTGCCTAGGTGGTGGAGGAGGCAGACGAGGTGCAGCATAGGACGGCCTCGGAGCAGGAGGCGGTGCATGGTACATGTTGTGGGGGATCCAGATCTTGCGCTTCTGACTTCCTGAGCCCGAAGATGAGCCCATGTCACGGTTGCGCTTGCTGCTGTCCTTGTAGTCCTGCAGACCCGTTTCCACTATAATAGACTTGTTCACCAAGGTGGCAAAGTTACCGAAGTCTTGAGCAATGAGTGCCAGTTTGATATCCGGGTGGAGGCCTTCATGAAATTTCTCTTGCCTATGAGCACCAGTTGCGACGTCTTCTTCAGCATAGCGAGATAAGTCCAGAAATTCCCGCTGATAAGCATCCACAGTCTTGTTGCCCTGGACTAAGTTGCGGAATTCACGCTTCTTCTTGTCCATCATTCCATGAGGAATGTGACGAGCACGGAACGCAGCTTGGAACTCTGGCCAGGTGATGATTGTTCCAACAGGCTGAGAGCGCCTGTGGCTGTCCCACCATTGAGCAGCGGGGCCCTTTAGAAAGTACGAGGCAAAGGTGACATAGCTAGCCTCTGGGGCGCCTGAAGACTCCAGCTCATATGTGATGTCACGGAGCCAGTCATCTGCGTCAAGCGGCTGAGTTGAGCTGCGGTAGATCGCAGGGTTGAGTCGCATGAAGTCTTGCAGAGTCATTGGGGCTGGCTGCTGATTCATATTCGGCCTCGGGATCTGGTCCATCAGCCCTTGCATAAACTGGCGATTCAGTTCAAACTGCTGCATCATACCAGCCATGTAGTTCGGTGGTGGTGGTGGTTCAGGCGCACCACGACCACGACCAGCTGGCCTAACCATTCTGTCAAATTTTAACAGTGGTAGTTTAGCATTTGGTAATTGCAAAATCAATGAATCATTCATGAAGTAAATTGCACAAAGAAGGAAGTGCAATAAATACGATATAGTAGTTCAAATTTCAACATACAGATCCATATATAGGCCTATTACAGTCCATAAGTCCGTTACAAATTAGACGATAGGTCCGGCATGAAAATAACCTAGACAACTAGGCGGCACGCAGGCACGCGGTGGAGGGATACAACAACGGGACATAGCGATAAGCTACATCAACGTCGGGGACAACGAAAGTAGCCACGGAACTGCACATGACCCTGAATGTGAAACCTGGTGGCAGGGTCCTGCATCCCGTGCACACTCCGATGCAGAATCTGCATACCAAGCGGGAGCGCAGGTCCACGTGCCGGAGTACGACCTCCAACCTCAGGCCATTCAAGACCTGGAGGAAACTCAGTCCGAGGCGGGTAAAGGATGTGCTCCGGATGTATCCTCGCATGGACTGCTGGCATCAACTGCTCCATAGCCTGATGCAGACGAGCTCGGGTGGCGTACAGCTCGACATTAAGAGCCCTGACAGTGCGATCCAGAGCCTTAGTGTACTAGACCAGAACCTGTGGGTCGTAACGACGACTCACGTAGGGGGTGCAGACAGCAGTGTAGGACCGGTCGTTGCGCTGCGGCGCGAAAGGGGTCAAGACCTCAGCATCGGCCACAGTATCAACTCCAGCAGGAGCATACGGGATGTATCTGTATGCCGTCTCCTCCAAACAAGGGTCCGCTGCTCGGAGACGAACAATAGCAGCATAGGCAACATCCTGTACTGCCATCTCAACAGTTACTCCAATGCCACGGAAGGTTGCAGCTCAGTGATGGAGAGGTCCTGTCGATCCCAGATAACCATCTCAGCCTCATACTGTTCCTGGTTGAACTCATGGTAGTCCTCGTAAACAGTATACTCGGGGTACCAGCGATATCCCAGCTTCTTCAAGAGGCCGACTAGAATGGCCGGGAACCCAGTCGTATCGTGCACAAAGGTCAGACGAACGATCTGCCTAGCGGGACGCATCTGTAACAAGGAGATTCAAGATGTCAAATGACAGTGCGTGCATCGTGACTTCAAAGAAGACAATTTTCGACGAAACAATTCTCCGGTGGATGTGATCACGAGAACCTAATGTTAGATTTAGCAAAATCTTTAACCCGAAAGAGAAGAGAGATTAGAACCCAGAGTATAGACAGGGAGTAAAAGATCCTAATACCACCCGATTGAGATGTGGGCCCGTAAGCCACACAACTATGTTAGTAAAAGTTTTCCAATGACTAGACTCAACTTCGGCCAAGGAGTTGTAAAGGGGGCTACCTACAGGCAGTCGGCTCTGATACCAACTTGTGACGCCCCCGATCTCGACCGTACGCTAATCATACACACAATGCGTACGACCAAGATTAGGGACTCACTGATCGATATCACAACACAACACTAGACACAAATTAAAGTCATACAGCTTCATATTACAAGCCAGGGGCCTCGAGGGCTCGAATACAAAGCTCGACAAACACGAGTCAGCGGAAGCAAATAATATCTGAGTACAGACATAAGTTAGACAACTTTTGCCTTAAGAAGGCTAGCACAAACATAAGCAGTGGATCGAAAGAGGCGAGGCCTCCTGCCTGGGAACCTCCTAACTACTCTTGAGCGTCGGCGTTCTCCACGTAGTAGTAGGCTCCAGCGGGGCTGTAGTAGTCGTCTCCGGCGTACTCCATCTCCTGGGCTCCATCGTCTGAACGCAGAAATCGTATCGAAGGGGAAAGAGAATGCAAAGCAGCGGTGAGTACTCATCCAAAGTACTCGCAAGACTGACATCAGAACTATGCTAAACATGCATCATTATCAAGGGGAGGGGTTATATCTGGACTAATTGCAGAAAGCAAGAATAGGGAGAAGGCCTAGTCCTATCGAAGACTAGCATCTTCAGCATCTTGCAGCATTAGAAGAGAGTAGACTGGTATCTCATATATAGTCATATTATTGTAGCAATTTTATTAAGTAACCACGCCCAGAGATTCTTCCTCGACTCCCTGCGAGGAAGTTATCTCGGAGCCACAATTCATTTCAAGTTTAAATCACAGTTATAGTTGTATAAGGTCAAGGCCCAACTCCAAGTCGTCCTGTTACCGTGGACACGGCTATTCGAATAGATTATTCATCCCTGCAGGGGTGCACCGCATTTCCAACACGCCTGATCACCTCCGGCCGGACACACTTTCCTGGGTCATGCCCGGCCTTGGGATAGCAGCACGTCGTCGCCCCACCTAGGCTCAACGAAGAGGCCAGCCCGCCGGTCTAAATCCTAAGCGCGCAGGTTCGTGGGCCCACTTGCCCTTGCACTCCTGCATGATGCGTACGCGGCCGGAAACAGACCTAGTACACTCCAGTCCAAGAGCTGCACCGTCCAGTCCAATCCGGCGCGCGCCGCTCCATTACTGACGTCCGAAGAGCTTCGGTTGATACAACGACGCTAAGTACCCATAACTTCTCCCACGCGATGGTTTGGTGCGTAAAAAGGCCAACGACCCAACACAGATCAAATACCCAACCCGTTAGCATTTTATTAATGCGGGGCTAGCGCGACCCTCAAAGTGCGGTCCCGTCACCCCGACTCGAGGATGTGTGGCAAGGGCCTCTCTTGCCCGTCCACGCCTCAACATAATCCGGATGCCTTACCGGCGCATCCCACCACATCTCACACACGGGTACCCTTGGGGCCGACCCGTCTCAAGACTGTCGAGAACTCAGGTCCACCTCAACCAGGGTGGTACCGCCTGTCCCTCCAGTCCCGTCATTCATGTGTAATAAATGTCAAGTCAAGGTAACTGTGTGTATAAAACATCAAGACGGAACCTGAGGAATCACCCTCAAAGGGCCCCGCTCGATGAAAACCGTCAAGGTGGACTTAGAGGAATCATCCTCGAGGGTCCCACACTTGAGGGGTTGCACGACAGAGTCATCGTCGGGAGTGGTGAAGGAGGAATCACCCTCGATAACCACGACCGACTAGCTGCACTACAGAGCTAGCATCATGAGTACTTCACGAGGTGTCACCCTCGGTATTCGATAGTAGCGCTGCAGAGTCGTACAACTAAGGGGTGTGCGGTGATGTGAGGGGCCTGGCTCGTCGGTCGGTTGACCGAGTCTTCGGGTCTTCGAGTCGTCGAGTCGTCGATGAAGAAGCAGGGGCAACTGGGACTAAGGAGGTCACTGGGGATTCATTGATCAACCTATACTAAGCAGTTGATATGATTGCAGGTATGGTAACAGTTTATCAAAAACAGGCTATGCATCAGAATAGGAGCTAACTAATACAGTAGCAAAATCTAATGCAAGACTGAGAGGGAAAGGAAATGGGCGATATCGGAATGCTCAAGGGGGGTTGCTTGCCTTACTGCTCTGCGGCAAAAGGCTGATCGTCAACGGCGTAGTCGTAGCCGGCAGCAGCGTCAGTCTCGGGGTCTACCGGTAAGAAGAGGGGGGAGAAACAATAAATACAAAGAAGACAAATGCATCACGATGCATGGCATGGCAATATACAGAGCTAGGCATGCACTAACGTAGTATTACACTTCGCAGACGGGTCGGAAGAATATCTGACGATATTTTCCGGGTCTCGGGCTACTACCGGACAGATGAAAACGATGGAAAGTTCAACGTTTGCTATGCTAGAGGCATGTGACAGACTAACGGACTACGTATTTGGAACCGTAGAATTATTCCGAGCAACTTTCATGTTCAAAACTTTTTAATCCGAGCTACGGTTTATTTTATATTAATTTCTAAAGATTAAATCATTTTCTGAAATTCATTTAATTATTAAATCCGAATTAACTGATTTAATTAATTGGAATTATTCAAGACAGTAAAATATTGTTTAATTTTAATTAATTAACAGATTAATTAACAGTTTAATTAATTAATCTAATTAAACTTAATCATCTAATTAACTAATTAATTACTTATTTAATTAATTCACTAATTAATTAAATATTAATATTAATAAATATAGTTATTTTTTTAGCATATACGTATATGTATAAATACATACATACGTATGTATATACATACATATGTATACACATACATACATACACACATATACACACACACGCACACACCACAGCACATACACACGCACGCATGCACGCACCGGCCGGCGCGGCGGCGCGGCCGCCGGCGGTCGTCGGGTGTGGGAGGGGGGGCGGCAGCGGCGAGCTCACCGAGGGGTGGCGACCGGCGGTCGGAGGGGCGGCGAGCGCGGCGGTCGGCGGCGGGGTCGGGGCGGCCGGCTCCAGATCCGGGCGGTGGGGGGGGGGAACGGGCGCGGCCGGCTCGGGCGCTGGCGCGCGTCGGTGGGGGGGGGGGGGGGAATCGGGGCCGGCTCCTCAGGGGCGAGCGAGCGGCGGCGCGGGGGGGGGGGGAATCGGGGGCGGCTGGGGGCGCTAGGGTTGCCCCTGGCCCCCTTATACGAGCCGGCTGGGCCGGCCCTTTTCGGCCCAGTTAGGCCTTTTCTTTTTTTTAAAAAAATATATTATTTAAACAGCGTTTGTTTTAATGATTAGAGGTTCTAAAATACTTCGAAAAATGCCGGTTTCAATTTTATAAAATCTTAGGGAATATTTGCAATCCATCCAACATTTTTAGTTCCAGTTTTGCCAAACTTTTAAATCCACCTTTCAGACGAATTAAATTTGCAACCGAATTTGAACGGGGTTTAAACCAACGCGAGTTTAACAACAGTAAACGCGGTGACGTGGCATCATTAGTGCGGGATTACTGTAGCTTAATTACAGAGATTACTGTAGCACAAAATCAGGGCGTCACAGTGGGTTAGACTTAAATGTGCTTGCCATGTGATTCATGATGCTCTCTTGCATGTTTCAATTAGTATTCCTATACGAGCATCATTGAAATCATCATGCCTAGCTAAAAGGCTTTAAAGAAAAGCGCTTGTTGGAAGACAACCCAACACTTTTCCTTTCTATTTTTGTGTGTTCACATGATTAAGATACTGTAGTAATCATGTTTTGTGTCTTTTATTTCAATAAAGTGCCAAGTAAAGACTTTGGGAGGACTCACAAGATGAGTAGAATTGATGCTGAACCAAAACAGAAACTTTTGACCCCAGTATAGGAATTTTAGTTTTTTACTGGAGAGAGATAATGATCTGAAATTTTTACACAGTCTTCATATACAAATTCTTCAGGCTTCCCTAATTTGTCAGAATATTTAGAGACAGGGAAGTATGGCTATACTACAGATCTTCACAGACTGTTCTGTTTCTGACAGATTCTATTTTGCATGCATAGTTTGCTTGTTTTAGTGTTTCCATAGCTTATATTTAGTGGTATAAATTATGGGAATGATATAATACAGTAGGTATCATGTGGGAACAATTATGAATCTTGTCTTGACAGTACCTAAGTGAATGATTTATCTTTATTACACTAACCCTTCTCACAAAGTTCCGTTAAGTTTTGTGTGATTGAAGTTTTCAAGTTTTGGGTGAGACACCGATATGAGGAGAATAAGGAGTGACAAGAACCTAAGCTTGGGGATGCCCAAGGCACCCCCAAGGTAATATCCAAGGAAGACTCAAGCGGCTAAGCTTGGGGATGCCCCGGAAGGCATCCCCTCTTTCGTCTTCAACATTATCGGTATATCTTACTTACAGCTATATTTTTATTCGTCACACAATATGTGTTTTGCTTAGATCATCATTATATTTTGTTATTTTCTGTTAGGTGTTATTTATAATCTTGGTTTTCAATAAAAAGTTCCAAGAATTGTCTTAGGATGCTTGCATTGCATGTTTTGATGTGTCCTGTGTAAAAACAAAAACTTTTGCTGTGGTGTTTGAATTTTCATATTTTACTGGAACGTGGAAAGTTTCTGAAATTTTTACACAGTGTTGTCATATAAATTATTTAGCCTATCCTAAATTTTTATAAATTTTTGAGTTACAGAAGTACACTTGTTAAATAGATTGCAGCAGACTGTTTTGTTTGGACAGATTGGTGTCATAGTTTTGTTATCTACTTATTCTATTGTTTCCATAGCCTATATTGGTAGATATAAATTGTGTAAACGATAGTAAACAGTAGATGATGTTTGAAAATTATTGTGCAACTTGTCTCGGCAGTACATGAAGTGTTGATTTGTTCTTATGTGTACTAACCTATCTCACGAGTTCTTTTTGAGTTTTGTGTGGATGAAGTTTTTGAGACCTAGGTGAAACCAGGACATGAGAGGATTGAACGAGATACAAGACCTCAAGCTTGGGGATGCCCAAGGCACCCCAAGTAAATATTTCAAGAAGTCTCAAGCATCTAAGCTTGGGGATGCTACGTGTGACGCCCCCAATTTGACCGTACGCTAAACATACACGCAATGCATACGACCAAGATTAGGGACTCACTGATTGATATCACAACACAACACTAGACACAAATTAAAGTCATACAGCTTCATATTACAAGCCAGGGGCCTCGAGGGCTCGAATACAAAGCTCGACAAGCACGAGTCAGCGGAAGCAAATAATATCTGAGTACAGACATAAGTTAAACAAGTTTTGCCTTAAGAAGGCTAGCACAAACATAAGCAGCGGATCGAAAGAGGCGAGGCCTCCTGCCTGGGAGCCAACCTAACTACTTCTGAGCGTCGGCACTCTCCACGTAGTAGTAGGCTCCAGCGGTGGTGTAGTAGTCGTCTCCGGCGTACTCCATCTCCTGGGCTCCATCGTCTGAACGCAGAATCGTATCGAGGGGGAAAGAGAAAGCAAAGCAGCGGTGAGTACTCATCCAAAGTACTCGCAAGACTGACATCAAAACTATGCTAAGTATGCATCAGTATCAAGGAATGGGGTTATATCTGGGCTAACTGCAGAAAGCAAGAATAAGGGGAAGGTCTAGTCCTATCGAAGACTAGCATCTTCAGCATCTTGCAGCATTAGAAGAGAGTAGACTGGTATCTCATATATAGCAATATCATTGTAGCAATTTTATTAAGTAACCATGCCCAGAGATTCTTCCTCGACTCCCTGCGAGAAAGCAATCTTGTAGCCACATTCATCTCAAATTTAAGTCACAGTTATAGTTGTATAAGGTCAAGGTACAACTCCAAGTCGTCCTGTTACCGTGGACACGGCTATTCGAATAGATAATTCATCCCTGCAGGGGTGCACCGCATTTTCAACACGCTTGATCACCTCCGGTCGGATACACTTTCCTGGGTAATGCCCGGCCTCGGGATCTCAACACGTCGTCGCCCCACCTAGGCTCAACAGAGAGGCCAGCCCGCCGGTCTAAATCCTAAGCACACAGGGGTTGTGGGTCCACTTGCCCTCTGCGCTCCTGCACGATGCGTGGGCGGCCGAGGTCAGCCCTAGCACACTCTAATCCAAGAGATGTACCGTCCAGGCCACTCGGGCACGCGCCGCTCCATTGTTGATGTCCGAAGAGCTTCGGCTGATACAACGACGCTGAGTACCCATAACTTCTCCCACGTGAAGGTTTGGTGCGTAAAAAGGTCAACGACCAACTCAGATCAAATACCCAACCCATTAGCATTTTATTAATGCGGGGCAAGCACGACCCATGAAGTGCGGTCCCGTCGCCCCGTCTCAAGGATGTGTGGCAAGGGCCTCTCCTGCCCGTCCACGCCTCATCATCATCAAACCGTGGGTACCCCTCAGGGCCGACCCATCACCAACATGTTTCTGTAACCAGGTCATAGTAACTGTGTGTATAAAACAGCGAGGCGGAACCTGAGGAATCACCCTCAAAGGGTCCCGCTCGATGAAACCGTCAAGGTGGACTTAGAGGAATCACCCTCGAGGGTCCCACACTTGAGGGGTTGCACGACAGAGTCATCGTTGGGAGTGGTGAAAGAGGAATCACCCTCGATAACCCCGACCGACTAGCTGCACTAAAGAGTTAGCATCATGAGTACTTCACGAGGTGTCACCCTCGGTACTCGATAGTAGCTCTGCAGAGTCGTACAACTAAGGGGTGTGCGGTGATGTGAGGGGCCTGGCTCGTCAGTCGGTTGACCGAGTCTTCGAGTCGTCGATGAAGAAGCAGGGGCAACTGGGACTAAGGGGGTCACAGGGGATTCATTGATCAACCTATACTAAGCAGTTGATATGATTGCAGGTATAGTAGTAGTTTATCAAAAACAGGCTATGCATCAGAATAGGAGCTAACTAATACAGTAGCAAAATCTAATGCAAGGATAAGAGGGAAGAATGGGCGATATTGGAATGCTCAAGGGGGGTTGCTTGCCTTGCTGCTCTGCGGCAAAGGCCTGATCGTCAACGGTGTAGTCGTACCCGGCAGCACCGTCAGTCTCGGGGTCTACCGGAGAGAAGAGGGGGGAAGAAACAATAAATATAAAGCACAGATGCAACACGATGTATGACATGGCAATATGCAGGGCTAGGCATGCACTAATGCTGTATTATACGTCGCAGACGGGTCGGAAGAATACCTGACGATATTTCCCGGGTCTTTGGCTTTTACCGGATAGATGAAAACGATGGAAAAGTTCCATGTTCGCTATGCTAGGAGCACGTGAAAGACTAACGGACTGCGTATTCGGATCCGGAGGATTATTCTGAGCAACTTTCATGTTCAAAACTTTTTCATCCGGACTACGGTTTATTTTATATTAATTTTCAAAGATTAAACAATATTCTGAAATTCTTTTAATTAATAAATTCAAATTATCCTAAACAGTAAAATACTGTTTAATTAACTAATTAATTAATCAATTTAATTAACTAATTAACTATTTATTTATTTATACATTATTTTTAGTTCTATTTTCTTTTTAGTACATACATACATACATACATACATATATATACATGCATACATACATACATACATACATACATACATACATACATGCATGCATACATACACACTCGCA
Source organism: Elymus sibiricus (assembly GCA_039707655.1). Taxonomy (NCBI): domain Eukaryota; kingdom Viridiplantae; phylum Streptophyta; class Magnoliopsida; order Poales; family Poaceae; genus Elymus; species Elymus sibiricus. The sequence continues at coordinate 311,992,819 of CM077669.1, read as the reverse complement.
CTCGGTCGCGCGCGCGCGCACGCAGCGGGGCGGGGGGGGGGGGGATCGGGCACGGGGGGCTGGGGGCGCTGGGGGCGCTAGGGTTGCCCCTGGCCCCCTTATAGCAGCCGGCCGGGCCGGTTGGGCCGGCCAGCTGGGCCGGTCGGTTTCGGCCCGGTTAGGCCTTTTATTTTTTTATTCTTTTTTTAAATATTTTTCTTTTCTTTTTTTCTTTTAGTTTCCCTTTAGTTTTAGTTGTATAAAATACAAAAGTAGTCCCTAATTTAATGTGAATAAATATGCTACTGCCCCATTAACTTTTGGGCATAAGAAAAATAGTTTAATATTTTATAATTTAGGAAAGGCATTTAAATAATTGTTTTAGCTGCCGTTTAATTTATTTTAGAGCATCTAAACATTTTATAAAAGTGTGGTTTCTTCACCAATATTAATCATGACTTATTTGCTACAACTGGAACACTTTAGTTTTGATATTTGAAAACTTTTATCGTTTGACTGTGATTAAAATTTGAGTTTGAACGGGGTTTGAACCAATGCGAGTTTAACAATAGTGATCGGGGTGATGTGGCAACATTAGTGTGGGATTACTGTAGCTTAATTACATACATTACTGTAGCACAAAACCAGGGCGTCACAACTCTCCCCTACTAAAAAGAATTCTCGTCCCGAGAATCAAGAAGTAGAAGGAAAGAGCCCGGGGTATTCTGCACAAAGATGATCTTCGCGTTCCCAAGTGGCTTCGTCTTCAGAATGATTTGCCCACTGCACTTTGAACAACTTGGTAACCTTCTGACGAGTCCGACGTTCAGTTTCACCAAGAATGCGGTTCGGTTGCTCCTTGTAAGAAAGGTCTTGTTGCAGCTCAAGCATATCATGATCCACTGCTCGGACAGGATCCTTGAAGCAGCGACGAAGCTGTGACACATGGAACACATCGTGAACCTGAGAAAGGTTTGGCGGTAGTTCCAGTTGATATGCCACCTTACCACGCCTTTCGAGAACAGTGAAAGGACCAATATATCGAGGAGCCAGCTTGCCCTTGATCCCGAAACGGTGTGTACCTCTCATTGGCGTGACTCGAAGATAAGCCTTCTCGCCAGGTTGATAGACCATATCCTTGTGATGACGGTCATACTGACTCTTCTGACGAGACTGGGCAACCTTCAGATTTGCATGTATAATGCGGACTTGGTCTTCGGCATGTTGGATAATATCCGGACCGATAAGTGTACGTTCCCTAGTTTCTGACCAATTCAGAGGAGTCCGACACTTACGTCCATATAACACTTCAAAGGGAGCCATCTTCAGACTAGCTTGATAGCTATTGTTGTAGGAGAACTCAGCATACGGGAGAGATTCCTCCCATTTCTTGCCGAAGGAAATGACACAAGCTCGAAGCATGTCTTCGAGAATCTGATTGACTCTTTCAACTTGTCCCTGGGATTGAGGGTGAAAAGCGGTGCTGAAGGACAAATGAGTTCCCATAGCTTCCTGGAAACTTGCCCAGAATCTTGAAGTGAATAAACTACCACGGTCCGAACTAATCACCAATGGAATACCGTGGAGTGAAACAACTCTGGACATGTAAAGATCTGCTAGCTGACTAGCAGTAATAGTTTCCTTGACAGCCAGAAAATGTGTAACTTTGGACAGTCGGTCAATGACGACAAGAATAGCATCATTACCTTTCTGCGATCTGGGAAAACCAGTGACGAAGTCCATTTCAACATGGTCCCATTTCCATTCAGGAACCGTAATAGGTTGCAGAGTTCCGGCAGGCCTTTGATGTTCTGCTTTGATACGACGGCAAACATCACATTCAGCAACATAGCGAGCAATGTATTGCTTCATGTTAGACCACCAGAATCTTTGATGAATGTCTTGGTACATCTTGGTACTACCAGGATGAATAGACAGCGGAGTGTCATGTGCTTCCTTCATGACCTCCTGAGTCATATCATTGTTTTCCTCCCTACTCGGTACCACTAGGCGGCCTTTGAAGTACAAAGCGCCATCCTCAGCAATAGTGAAGGATGAGGGCTTTCCTTCTGCGAGATCGAATTTAATCCTCTCGACTTCATTGTCACCCTTCTGGATCCACTTGATGACGTCCACCAGGTCTGGTTTAGCAACCAGGTATTAAGAGAACCCTGAGAAACAACGTGGAGGTTCATTTTGTAGGACCCTTCAGGAGGGGGAGCGAGTGCACCAGGCGAAACAATATGAAGATTCAGCTTGCGAAATTCCTTTTGAAGAAGGGGGTGAACCTTGTGAACCTGAAGGTGGTTGCAGTATGACTTGCGGCTCAAAGCATCAGCCATTACATTAGCCTTACCTGGGGTATAAGAAATACCCACATTGTAATCTGCTATGCGCTCCATCCATCTCTGTTGACGGAGGTTCAGATCTGGCTGAGTAAACAGGTACTTCAGACTTTGGTGATCGGTGTAGATCTCGCAACGATTACCAACAAGGTATTGCCGCCACTCTTTCAGTGCATGAATTACAGCAGCAAGTTCAAGGTCATGAACTGGGTAGTTCTCTTCATGAGGACGCAATTGATGAGAGGCATAAGCAACCACTCTGCGTTCTTGCATTAGGACACAGCCCATTCCCTGACGCGAGGCGTCACAATAAATGACGAAGTCCTTACGAGTATCCGGAGGAGCAAGCACTGGAGCAGACGTCAGTTTGTCCTTAAGTGCCTGAAAGCTCTCCTGACATTTTTTGTCCACTCATATTTAACACCTTTGTGAAGCAAATTGGTTAAGGGCTTTGCAATCTTGGAGAAGTTCTTGACGAATCGACGGCAATAGCTAGTGAGTTTGAGAAAACTTCTGACTTGCTTGACATTCTTCAGGGGAGTCCAGTCAAGAATAGCCTGAACTCGTTCAGGGTTGACCGCAATACCATCCTTGGAGATCACATGACCAAGGTAGGTTTCTTTGTCCATCCAGAACTCACACTTTGAATACTTTGCATAAAGTTGATGTTCTCGAAGCCTCTCCAGTATAAGACGAAGATGTTCAGCATGCTCTTCTTTATTCTTGGAGTAAACCAGGATATCATCCAGATAAACCACGATGAATTTATCGAGGTAATCCATGAATATATAGTTCATCAGGCGAGAGAAGGTTGCTGGAGCATTGGTTAAGCCGAAGGACATGACGGTGTACTCGTATGAACCATAGCGAGTAAGAAATGCAGTCTTGGGAATATCCTCTTCATGAACCCGGATCTGATGGTAACCCAACCTCAAGTCGAGTTTTGAAAACACTGATGAACCACAAGTTGGTCATACAGATCATTGATCCGAGGAAGCGGATATTTGTTTTGAATCGTTGCTTGGTTGATGGGACGGTAATCTTGGACCAATCGATTCGTACCATCTTTCTTCTTGACAAAGAGAGAAGGTGCTCCCCAAGCAGAGGAACTTGGACGAATGAAACCCAGACGAAGCGAATTGTCAATTTCTTGCTTAAGTTCTAGGAGTTCATGTTGTGGCATCTTATACGGACGCTTGGCAATAGGAGTGGTACCAGGTACCAAGTCGATGACAAACTCGACAGCTCTGGTAGGGGGGATCCCTGGAAGTTCTTCCGGAAAGACATCTTGGAAATCCCGAACAACTGGAATGTTTTCAATCCCTTCAAGAGGTGACTCATTTAATGCATTCAAGGCATATAGTCGGGCTTCAGCATTTCGGACAAGGTGAGCATGATAGCTTACAACCTCATTCGACGGATGTAGGAGGTGGACGGTTTTTATTGTCACAAACAATTGAAGCGGTATGTGCTTTCAATCAATCCATTCCGAAAATGAAATCGATATTAGAAGACTTCAGCATTATGGGGAGGCAAGGAATTCCAACCCTTCAATTTCAATGGGAACATTGTGGCTAATAATGGAAGTCTGACATTGGCCTGCGGGGGTGTTTACCACTATTGGGACATTCATCTCTTCACACTTAATGTCATGCATGTATGCGAAATCTTCAGACATAAAAGAATGCGATGCTCCTGTATCAAACAATACAGAAGCTAGTACTGAGTTGATGAGAAGAGTACCCATCATAGTAGCAGGCTGGTCTTGAACTTCATTCAGATCAATATTGTTAGCCTGAGCACGACCCTGAGCAGGCCCGACATTGTTGTTGCGGGGCTGGTTGGAAGGTAGTGCAAGTTGCTTTTGATTCTGCCTGCATTCTCTAGCACGGTGTCCTGGACGACCACACTTGAAGCATAGACCATCCTCAGGACGAGAAGGGGGAACAGGAGCTCGTGGTGGCGGAGCTGGGAGCCTCGGCTGTCTAGGTGGGGGCGGAGGCAGACGAGGTGCAGCATAGGGCGGCCTCGGAGCAGGAGGCGGTGCATGGTACATGTTGTGGGGAATCCAGATCTTGCGCTTCTGAGCAGATGGACCCGTAGATGAGCCCATGTCATGGTTGCGCTTGCTGTTGTCCTTGTAGTCCTACAGACCTGTTTCCACTAGAATAGACTTGTTCACCAAGGTGGCGAAATTATCAAAGTCCTGAACAAGGAGTGTCAGCTTGATATCAGGGTGGTGGCCTTCCCGGAACTTCTCCTGCCTACGAGCATCAGTTGCAACGTCTTCTTTAGCATAGCGGGATAAGTCCAGAAATTCCCGCTGATAAGCATCCACAGTCTTGTTGCCCTGGACTAGGTTGCGGAATTCACGCTTCTTCTTATCCATCAGTCCCTGAGGAATGTGGCAAGCACGGAACGCAGCTTGGAACTCCGGCCAAGTGATGATTGTTCCAACAGGCTGTGAGTGCCTGTGACTGTCCCACCATTGAGCAGCGGGACCCTTCAGAAAGTACGAGGCAAAGGTGACATAGCTAGCCACTGGGGCGCCTGAAGACTCCAGCTCATAAGTGATGTCACGGAGCCAGTCATCTGCGTCAAGCGGCTGAGTTGAGCTGCGGTAGATCGTAGGGTTGAGGCGCATGAAGTCCTGCAGAGTCATTGGGGCTGGCTGCTGATTCATATTCGGCCTCGGGAATTGGTCCATAAGCCCTTGCATAAACTGGCGATTCAGCTCAAACTGTTGCATCATACCAGCCACGTATTCCGGTGGTGGTGGTGGTTCAGGCGCACCACGACCACTGTCAAGACCGGATTTCCAGGATATTAATTTCCCAGTAAATGGCCCTTGTGCTCACCAGCCCCAGGATTACTGTTAGCTGATGAGGCACAATCTTGATACAGAAATCCCAAGCAAAGTACAAAAAAAAGTAGTACAAGACCATTCTGGTCTATGAGTACAACAAAAGGTTTCTAGGGGTTGATGGCGGAAGCGGTTTGCGGATCGTCAGCGTCTATGGGACTCCATTTCCCACAGGAACAACTGACCTGGATAATTCCTATCTTCGCATATCTGCTATCTTCGACGCCTAGGTTCCGGGCTGTCATCGTTGCGCTCCTCTCCAAGCAAGGAATCTGGCCAAGACAATAGCCAGGGACAAGCCAGTGAGTACTTTGAATTTACTCGCAAACATTATGAACACAAGTATAATATAACAGATGATAATCATGAAATATTCCATGATCAGTTAGTCAGTCACGAAATAAAATTCATGACGCACACAAGCAGGTTATTCATATAGACATGAATAAGCCATCAGAGAATAAAATAAAATGCACCGATCGAGTGTCTGAAGCGACGCCTCGAGGGGATAATAATATGAAGTATGCCTCAGTCGGGCGTCTGAGCGACGCCACATAAAGGGCTTATAAAGAAAAGAAATAACACGCCTGCCACAGTCGGGCGTCTGAGCGACGCCACATAAAGGGCTTATAAAGAAAATAAATAACAAGCATGCCACAGTCGGGCGTCTGAGCGACGCCACATAAAGGGCTTATAAAGAAATAACAAGCATGCCACAGTCGGGCGTCTGAGCGACGCCACATAAAGAGCTTATAAAGAAACTAAATAACAAGCATGCCACAGTCGGGCGTCTGAGCGACGCCACATAAAGGGCTTATAAAGAAAATAAATAACAAGCATGCCACAGTCGGGCGTCTGAGCGACGCCACATAAAGGGCTTATAAAGAAAATAAATAACAAGCATGCCACAGTCGGGCGTCTGAGTGACGCCACATAAAGGGCTTATAAAGAAAATAAATAACAAGCATGCCACAGTCGGGCGTCTGAGCGACGCCACATAAAGGGCTTATAAAGAAAATAAATAACAAGCATGCCACAGTCGGGCGTTTGAGCGACGCCACATAAAGGGCTTATATGAGAATAATCACAATGAATATCCAGGAGGTAGAACCATCCCAGGGATACTCAATAATTCAAGTAATATAAACGGTTAGTCCACAATAATAATAATCATAATCATCATTTGTCACACGTCATAATCAATGTTCCAGTTTAGAAGTTTTCCTCCGAAGACCGACACTAAGACCGACACTTGACCCATCCCAGACTGTAGTCCTTAACCGCGGACACGGCTATTCGAATAGATATAAACTCTGTAGAGGGTGTACTCTTTACCCACAAGTAACGGATTCCTTTAGTCCACCGGGACTAATTCCGCTTACGGTCTTTTAATTGAAAACACACCTGACCCGCACACACCAGCTTAACTTACCGGTGTCTGGAATCACCCACGACACCCGTTAAGCAAAACTCTAAGTGGGGAGGCTACAACCTCGACTAGCATGGGATCACAAAATTTATAACGCGCGCAAACTAGGGGAGCTACCCCCTCGGCTCCAACCGGAAACACCCATGCCCCCAGACCAGGTGGCATGCCTACCGGATACAGCCGGTATCTTCCACCATGGCCTCTCTGTACGGTGTGTGCTAAGAAAGGGGTTGACAACTTACTGAACCGTACCCTACCTGAGGCAGGGACAAATGGTAGCACGAAGCAAGTATGGGGGTTACTGGCACAAGACTCGATCTACGGTCGACTCAGGAGGTTAAAGTGTTTCCTGCATAATTAGCATAAAAAATATATATTCCACAACAAAAGACAGAATCACCACTCATCATACCTCACCCTGCCTTACTGAATATACTCATCTCAACGAAATATCAGTAGCAAGCTCGTGTCTACCCAAGACAAAGACTTTCCCGGATTCCTTCCGGTAGGCATGAAAGGCATACGAGGGTGAATACTGTCACAAGCATATCAATACCAACAACAAGGAATTAGCATCACGCATTAGTAAACGTGATCACCTCATCACATGAAATAACGCATACTTCATGTCAACTTGGTGTTGTAGTCACATCAAACAACACACAACAAATATTATGCCAGGGTTCAGAATGCTTGCCTTAGACGTGTAGGTAGTTGAGGTGCACTCCAAAACTTTTGAAAGTTTTTTCCCTCCAAATTCCTATTTTGAGAATATTCTTATTAACGCACAAATTGAAAACAGTACAAAAAGTTGTTTTGGAAAATTTTCAAATAAATATGAAAATAAACTAGATGAAATTTGAGAGAGGTGGGAAAAAGAATCAAATCAATTGGAGTTTTATTTTAGAAATTATAGCCAGTCAAAGATTGGTCAAAATCTGTTTTAAAATAAAACAGATAAAAGGAAACGGTTCAGAGGGAAATACGCTTGCGCGAGGAGAAAACGTACTCAATGGGGGCGTCTCTACTTAAAACAGCGCGGGCCGACTCGGGGGTCACTGACAGTGGGTCCATTGGGCCCACTGGTCAGGTTTGACCAGTCGCCCGCGCCTCCTTCCTCCTCTGGCCGAGCGGAGGCGGAGCTCCGACGACCATTGCCGGTGAACGGCGGCTTCTCACGGGGCTCCGATGGCGGGGATGGATACGTTGGTTCAGGGCGGTCCTCCCAGTGGTCGAAAGGCTAGCGGAGACGAAGGGGGTCGCCGGCGGCGAGCTCCACGGCGGGCGGTGGCTTCAGGAGCTAATGGGGTTTCGGCCTAGGGCGGTTCCTGGTTGAGGCTGAGTGGTGGGGCGGCTCCGCAAGGGCGAGGGGAAGTGGATGGTGGCGATAGGGAAAGCTGGGGCGCTCTGGCTGCGGCTAATTTAGCCGAGGGACGACGTCGGCCGAAGTCACTGGGGTTGGGGAAGACGGTGGCGCCCGGCTAAATTAGAGCTAGGGGAGGCTTCGCTCTGCTTCTCTCATGGCGTTGACGAGCTCACGGGGTCCTGGGGGGTTATTTATAGCCGAGGAAGGTCGGTTCCGCCGCTGCTGAGGATAAGATCGCCGGTCGACTGCTTCTGTTGCGGCAGGGCGACGTGGCGATTGCCGGAGCAGGGGCGGCGCTAGCGGACAAGCTTGGGGATAAGGACGGCCTGCTCATGAGGGCAGCTGGCGAGAAGCTGTGGCTTGGGCGGCGCTGCTATGGCAGAAGCTCGCTGCGGTCGCCGGCGTGCCGCCAAGGGAGCTCTGACGGCGGCGCTGTAGGGCGCCAGGAGTGGCAGCGTGGCTTTGGCGAATGGATGAGATCGGGGCGTGGCCCTACAGGGGAGCAAAGGCCAGGGGCACGGGGTTAGGCGAACGCGGCGGCTCGGTTGCGCGCGCGTGCAAAACGTGCGCTCTGGGCGCGCCGAGAGCACGCACGCCATGTGCTCGGCGAATTGCGAAGGCATGCCAGGAGGCTCTAATGCACATGAGGTTTAGCAGGGTGGGGTTATAGGCCAAGGTAGAGCTATGCGACATGCTGGTTTGGTCTGGGGAGCTAGTCCATAATGCAAACCTGGTTTCATGCCAAATCTGTTCATGAACACAAGGTGTTCGACAGAATGCCAAGGGCATCAAGGCAACTCTACTGGTGGTCAAAATCTCCAGGTTGGGGTCTCTTTAGGTGTAGGTGATGATGGCAACGTTATATTGAGAAAACCAGAAACTTGTTAGTGCAAGTTTTGCAAAACTACAGTTCTGGACAGAAAATAAAGGCTATTATTGCATGTGGTTAAATTACTCTAATGTGTCTGATCTCCTGGACTTAAGAGTTTGATAGGGTGGACTACAAGCAGGAGAAATATCATGGGCAATAGGGGAAGATAAAATGGGGTTGCAGTACAAACTACCAAACTAGACCAGAACACAAAAGAGGATGGTTTGCTCAAATTTTCCAAAACACAAGGCTGTTCCTTTGCATAAATGTGATGTAGGAACCTCACATGTCTTCTACAATTTTTTGTAGAATTTTTAAAAGAAGTCATCAAATGGTTGTAGTGCAAATGAGGCTCTAAAACTTATGAGAAACCATTCTAAAAGAAATAAAGCTTAGGAAAATAATTATAGAAATATTTCTACTGATCATAAATAACAAAAAAAAAGAAATGCTCTGGAGTAGGCACTCAAGTCCAATAACATTTTTGAAAAGTTTCTACTAGGAGGGAAAACTCCACAATTCAGAAGAAAGGAGTGATCCTGAAATCAATAGATGATCCAGAAAATAAAAATTTAATTTCCTGGCAAAATTTTAATTAATAAAACATGGTCAAATTTTTGGGGTGTTACAACACTACCCCCCTTAAGAAAAATCTCGTCCTCGAGATTTGCTAAGGACGGTTTCAAAAATATTACTCCTACTATCATGCAATAATAACTCGAAAATTAAACATCCTGCTTACGCGATATGACGTGGTTACAGTGAGAGGGCAAATAATTGGGGTAACTACAGTGGGGTACTGGCGCTGCGCGGAAAAATCTGCGGTTGAGGAAACCGAGAGATTTCTACTTATGGCTACGGTAAATTTAGAATAAATTTCTAAATTTACAAATTACGCTAGTCGTACCCGAGTGCATAGAGCTCTCTCTGGCTGGCAGGTGGATCCGGGGCCCACTGTTAGTCTCTTCTTCTACCTCTGGCTTTCCTTTCTTCCTCTCTCTCGCGCTCTATCCCGCGCTATCTCCACCGACGGCGTCTAGCGCGTAGGGCATCTAGGCCGTACTGCAGTAGTGCGCGGCGTGCTAGCTGCCGGCGCAGCGTGCACTTACCTCGCGGGCCAGTGCGCGGTCGGCACTGCTCGTGGATTCGCCTCCGAACATCGGCGATCGAGCGACGAGCGGCGCTGGTGGACTTCGTTCACCGTACACCGATCTCGAGCTATAAAATGACCGCGGTGCTTCTCTCTTCTTCCTCACACCTGGCCTCGTTTCTTCTTGTGCTTCCTTCTTCTCCATTTCTGTTTGCAGGAGCTTGAGACGAGGCTCTAATGGCGGAGGTGATGCCAGATTGGTATACGATCCTGATGTGCGGAGGGTTGGCGGCAGTGCTGGGGTTCTCCGTGCTCTTGTGTGCGATGATCCTCAATGATCGTTGCGATGCTGCTGCTCGAGTGTTGGCTCTTCGCGGCGGCGGTGATCATGAGGATTAAGTGTTGGTGTCAGGTGACGGTTGTCAGTGTGCTGGAGGCAATTTGTACTAGAATAATTACCCACAAATTTCTCTTTCAGAAATTGTGGTGTGTTAGTGTGGTGATCAGTTTGGTGCAAAATGTGTACGTGGTCTTGCAATTAATGCATGCGGTCGAGTGGTTGTGGCTGTGAGCCTGTTGTCGTGGTGCTGCGTGAATTTCAATTTATGTCATGGAGAAATATTTGTTGCAATAACTCAAGAAAAATCCCACCTCGGAATTTACTGAGAGTGAAGACAGTTGGTCAAAAATTACAGCAGTAAAAATTACTGACATCAATTGAAACCAAACAATTTATTTATAGCACAAACTTAGGATACAACGCATAAGCTACAACACATAAATAAATGCTAGGCTAACAAACATAGTAGTGGCGTCTACGACGCAAACGTAAAATATGCTGGGTCCTGAGAAAATGTTTCCGGCACTGGGGCACATTCTTCTTCTACCGGAGGAAGCGGATTGACTAGTCGAAGAACACGCCGTTCCTGGTCTGGCCTCAGTGGTCTGCCAATGGCGATGTGAGGATTCAAATCAGCGAGGTTCTGGAGATAACCCATTACTTGCTGGGTCAAACGCTCTTGAGCGATGACGTACTGGGCAAGGTTGGCCAGTACCGGGTCCCTCTCAATTCGTCCACCGGGAAAAGATGCTACTTCTCCGGGTGCTGCACGACTCGGGAAGTAATAATACCCCTTTTCGCTGGCATAGGGTACCGCGAATCGAAGACGAGCAAGCGCTTCGTACGCAGCAGCTTCTATGGCCATTTGCGGAGTCAGCATAGATTTCCCCACGAAGGAGACTTCCGTTGGGTCTTGGTTTGGGTTTGCGGGAGGGATGTGCACTACTGCCCAATATTTCGAGGCGGATGGGGTGATTCTCGTTTTGAGCAGCTCGTACTGGGGTGGATGGGTAGAACTCATGGTACTGCAGGTAAAATCCCACAATATTTTAACAAAACTACCTGGGGTCGCATCTGGAGTTCTCAGATGAATACTAGGGCTCGGCATGGCAAAACTGGCTGTGAGAGCTGTGCACAAAGTGAGGGATGCTTGGTAAGGTCACGGAGTGGCCTCTTATATAGCATCAGGGCTGGGTTACTGATTGCGGTGTGGGGGCAAACTAGTTTGACGCTTCTGCTCTATGGGGGTCGGAGTCAAAGCCACAGATATACATATCTCACAAAAGTGACGTATTACTGCGGGTGTCGTCTGGGGTGGTTTTTGGTAGCTACGCCCGGAATTTAATATGCAACCGAACGCCTACTCATGCGTGGCTACTATTCAAAATATTTGCATACAAGCAATCTGCATTTTATTCATGGTGACTACAAGGTCACACTATTACATGGCGTAGAATACTAAGACTCGGTACTACTCGAGTGACTTAGTCTACCTCGTTAATATCTAGTCGTGCGTGCCTTGTGGACGTCGAGGCTTCTCCATGGGCCTCACCATCGGGGTTTGCTGGATTAGGCTGAGGAGCTGCAGGGTTAGGGTAGCGATGATAACCATCGCGGGGGTTGGTGGTCACAATCCCGTTGGAGCGTGTCCCCAAAAGGCGACGGAGATCTTCCGGGGATACAAATGCATTCCGGTCGGCTACAGGGGCAGACCTCAAGGACTCGATTGGTTGTTCGAACAGCACGACTGGGTTGTCGGCGTCGGGCACATCTTCTCCTCTTGCCGGGGCTCGACGGGCAAGCTCTCCACGAGCGGCGATCAGATCAAGAGTGACCTGGTCGAACAATGCCTCCAGTGCACTTACATAGCGCACCAGATGCAACAATGCAGGGTCCATCTCGTGGTCTCCGTTGGCAACCTGGGGTGGCCTACTATACCCGTCACGGCTGGGGTAGTAGTAGAACGAGCGGCAGTTAACTCTGGGCGACAGGTGCCGGAGTTGAACTATAGCCTCTCGAGCTGCCAGCTGGATGGCTTGTGGCTCAAAGGAAGTTGTCCTTTCGGTGAACCTGTAGGGGCGTTCTGGCGCTATACCCCTACCATAGACGTGCACCGTGGCCCAGAACTGACGATTCTCACCGCTCATGAGCCCTTGGTACACAACATACTCTGGGGGCTCTTCTAATGCAAAGGCACGACGGGTGAGGTTTGCTAGCACGGTTACAAAACCATCAAGGTTGGTTGTTGTGGTCTCATTATGAACAATGGGGCCAGGCATCTTGGCTTGGTTTTGGGGTAGAGGCTGTGCTGTGCTGGGTTGGGGCTAACGTTCCCTTTTATAGAAAAAGAAAACGGAGTCTTCCTTCGCACGCTTGCGAATGAGACAAATTAGGTGTCGGTCACTGGCGCGTGATCGACGGGCTAGGCTGGTAGGTTAGGCACCGACTGCCAAAAAGGTGTCAGGGTCACTGTGTGGCTATCGTATCTGAGAAGCCTAGCTGGGTTTAGGTTAAGGTTTGGTGGGTGGTAACCTAGGTTTATTGACCTGGCTAAGATAGGATTAGCCAATGGTCAGCCTGGCTCTGATACCAAGGTTGTCAAGACCGGATTTCCAGGATATTAATTTCCTAGTAAATGGCCCTTGTGCTCACCAGCCCCAGGATTACTGTTAGCTGATGAGGCACAATCTTGATACAGAAATCCCAAGCAAAGTATAAAAAAATGTAGTACAAGACCATTCTGGTCTATGAGTACAACAAAAGGTTTCTAGGGGTTGATGGCGGAAGCGGTTTGCGGATCGTCAGCGTCTATGGGACTCCATTTCCCACAGGAACAACTGACCTGGATAATTCCTATCTTCGCATATCTGCTATCTTCGACGCCTAGGTTCCGGGCTGTCATCGTTGCGCTCCTCTCCAAGCAAGGAATCTGACCAAGACAATAGCCAGGGACAAGCCAGTGAGTACTTTGAATGTACTCGCAAACATTATGAACACAAGTATAATATAACAGATGATAATCATGCACTGAAATATTCCATGATTACTTAGTCAGTCACGAAATAAAATTCATGACGCACGCAAGCAGGTTATTCATATCAACATGAATAAGCCATCAGAGAATAAAATAAAATGCACTGATCGAGTGTCTGAAGCGACACCTCGAGGGGATAATAATATGAAGTATGCCTCAGTCGGGCGTCTGAGCGACGCCACATAAAGGGCTTATAAAGAAAAGAAATAACACGCCTGCCACAGTCGGGCGTCTAAGCGACGCCACATAAAGGGCTTATAAAGAAAATAAATAACAAGCATGCCACAGTCGGGCGTCTGAGCGACGCCACATAAAGGGCTTATAAAGAAATAACAAGCATGCCACAGTCGGGCGTCTGAGCGACGCCACATAAAGGGCTTATAAAGAAAATAAATAACAAGCATGCCACAGTCGGGCGTCTGAGCGACGCCACATAAAGGGCTTATAAAGAAAATAAATAACAAGCATGCCACAGTCGGGCGTCTGAGCGGCGCCACATAAAGGGCTTATAAAGAAAATAAATAACAAGCACGCCACAGTCGGGCGTCTGAGCGACGCCACATAAAGGGCTTATAAAGAAAATAAATAACAAGCATGCCACAGTTGGGCGTCTGAGCGACGCCACATAAAGGGCTTATAAAGAAAATAAATAACAAGCATGCCACAGTCGGGCGTCTGAGCGACGCCACATAAAGGGCTTATAAAGAAAATAAATAACAAGCATGCCACAGTCGGGCGTTTGAGCGACGCCACATAAAGGGCTTATATGAGAATAATCACAATGAATATCCAGGAGGTAGAACCATCCCAGGGATACTCAATAATTCAAGTAATATAAATGGTTAGTCCACAATAATAATAATCATAATCATCATTTGTCACACGTCATAATCAATGTTCCGGTTTAGAAGTTTTCCTCCGAAGACCGACACTAAGACCGACACTTGACCCATCCCAGACTGTAGTCCTTAATCGCGGACACGGCTATTCGAATAGATATAAACTCTGCAGAGGGTGTACTCTTTACCCACAAGTAACGGATTCCTTTAGTCCACCGGGACTAATTCCGCTTACGGTCTTTTAATTGAAAACACACCTGACCCACACACACCAGCTTAACTTACCGGTGTCTGGAATCACCCACGACACCCGTTAAGCAAAACTCTAAGTGGGGAGGCTACAACCTCGACTAGCATGGGATCACAAAATTTATAACGCGCGCAAACTAGGGGAGCTACCCCCTCGGCTCCAACCGGAAACACCCATGCCCCCGGACCAGGTGGCATGCCTACCGGATGCAGCCGGTATCTTCCACCATGGCCTCTCTGTACGGTGTGTGCTAAGAAAGGGGTTGACAACTTACTGAACCGTACCCTACCTGAGGCAGGGACAAATGGTAGCACGAAGCAAGTATGGGGGTTACTGGCACAAGACTCGATCTACGGTCGACTCAGGAGGTTAAAGTGTTTCCTGCATAATTAGCATAACAAATATATATTCCACAACAACAGACAGAATCACCACTCATCATACCTCACCCTGCCTTACTGAATATACTCGTCTCAACGAAATATCAGTAGCAAGCTCGTGTCTACCCAAGACAGAGACTTTCCCAGATTCCTTCCGGTAGGCATGAAAGGCATACGAGGGTGAATACTGTCACAAGCATATCAATACCAACAGCAAGGAATTATCATCACGCATTAGTAAACATGATCACCTCATCACATGAAATAACGCATACTTCATGTCAACTTGGTGTTGTAGTCACATCAAACAACACACAACAAATATTATGCCAGGGTTCAGAATGCTTGCCTTAGACGTGTAGGTAGTTGAGGTGCACTCCAAAACTTTTGAAAGTTTTTTCCCTCCAAATTCCTATTTTGAGAATATTCTTATTAACACACAAATTGAAAATAGTACAAAAAGTTGTTTTGGAAAATTTTCAAATAGATATGAAAATAAACTAGATGAAATTTGAGAGAGGTGGGAAAAAGAATCAAATCAATTGGAGTTTTATTTTAGAAATTATAGCCAGTCAAAGATTGGTCAAAATCTGTTTTAAAATAAAACAGATAAAAGGAAACGGTTCAGAGGGAAATACGCTTGCGCGAGGAGAAAACGTACTCAATGGGGGCGTCTCCACTTAAAACAGCGCAGGCCGACTCGGGGGTCACTGACAGTGGGTCCATTGGGCCCACTGGTCAGGTTTGACCAGTCACCCGCGCCTCCTTCCTCCTCTGGCCGAGCGGAGGCGGAGCTCCGGCGACCATTGCCGGCGAACGGCGGCTTCTCACGGGGCTCCGATGGCAGGGATGGATCCGTTGGTTCAGGGCGGTCCTCCCAGTGGTCGAAAGGCTAGCGGAGACGAAGGGGGTCGCCGGCGGCGAGCTCCACGGCAGCTGGTGGCTTCGGGAGCTAATGGGGTTTTGGCCAAGGGCGGTTCCCGGTTAAGGCTGAGTGGTGGGGAGGCTCCGCAAGGGCGAGGGGAAGTGGATGGTGGCGATTGGGAAAGCTGGGGCGCTCTGGCTGCGGCTAATTTAGCCGAGGGACGACGGCGGCCGAAGTCACCGGGGTTGGGAAAGACGGTGGCGCCCGGCTAAATTAGAGCTAGGGGAGGCTTCGCTCTGCTTCTCTCATGGCGTTGACAAGCTCACAGGGTCCTGGGGGGCTATTTATAGCCGGGGAAGGTCGGTTCTGCCACTGCTGAGGATAAGATCGCCGGCCGACTGCTTCTGTTGCGGCAGGGCGACGTGGCGATGGCCGGAGCAGGGGCGGCGCTAGCGGACGAGCTTGGGGATAAGGACGGCCTGCTCATGAGGGCAGCTGGCGAGAAGCTGTGGCTTGGGCGGCGCTGCTATGGCAGAAGTTCGCTGCGGTCGCCGGCGTGCCGCCAAGGGAGCTCTGACGGCGGCACTGTAGGGCGCCAGGAGTGGCAGCGTGGCTCTGGCGAATGGATGAGATCAGGGCGTGTCCCTGCAGGCGAGCAAAGGCCAGGGGCACGGGGTTAGGCGAACGCGGCGGCTCGGTTGCGCGCGCGTGCAAAACGTGCGCTCTGGGCGCGCCCAGAGCACGCATGCCATGTGCTCGGCGTATTGCCAAGGCATGCCAGGAGGCTCTAATGCACATGAGGTTTAGCAGGGTGGGGTTATAGGCCAAGGTACAGCTATGCGACATGCTGGTTTGGTCTGGGGAGCTAGTCCATAATGCAAACCTAGTTTCATGCCAAATCTGTTCATGAACACAAGATGTTCGATAGAATGCCAAGGGCATCAAGGCAACTCTACTGGTGGTCAAAATCTCCAGGTTGGGGTCTCTTTAGGTGTAGGTGATGATGGCAACGTTATATTGAGAAAACCAGAAACTTGTTAGTGCAAGTTTTGCAAAACTACAGTTCTGGACAGAAAATAAAGGCTATTATTGCATGTGGTTAAATTACTCTAATGTGTCTGATCTCCTGGACTTAAGAGTTTGATAGGGTGGACTACAAGCAGGAGAAATATCATGGGCAATAGGGGAAGATAAAATGGGGTTGCAGTACAAACTACCAAACTAGACCAGAACACAAAAGAGGATGGTTTGCTCAAATTTTCCAAAACACAAGGCTGTTCCTTTGCATAAATGTGATGTAGGAACCTCACATGTCTTCTACAAATTTTTGTAGAATTTTTAAAAGAAGTCATCAAATGGTTGTAGTGCAAATGAGTCTCTAAAACTTATGAGAAACCATTCTAAAAGAAATAAAGCTTAGGAAAATAATTATAGAAATATTTCCACTGATCATAAATAACAAAAAAAAGAAATGCTCTGGAGTAGGCACTCAAGTCCAAAAACATTTTTGAAAAGTTTCTACTAGGAGGGAAAACTCCACAATTCAGAAGAAAGGAGTGATCCTGAAATCAATAGATGATCCAGAAAATAAAAATTTAATTTCCTGGCAAAATTTTAATTAATAAAACATGGTCAAATTTTTGGGGTGTTACAACCACGCCCAGCTGGCCTAACCATTCTGTCAAATTTTTAACAGTGGTAGTTTAACACTGGGTAATTGCAAAGACAAAGAATCATTCATGAAGTAAATTGCACAATTAAGGAAGTGCAATAGATTCAACATAGTACTTCGAATTTCAACATACAGATCCATACATAGGTCTATTACAAACCATAAGTTCGTTACGAAATAGACGATAGGTCCGGCATGAAATTAACCTAGACAACTAGGCGGCACGCAGGCACGCGGTGGAGGGATACAACAACGAGGCATAGCGATATGCTACATCAACGTCGGGGACAACGAAAGAATCAAGCCATCATCTGGAAGGAGGGGCTCTCCGGGAGGAAGTAGTTACGAGAACCTAGAGTTAGAGTTAATAAAATCTTTAACCCGAAAGAGAAGAGAGATCAGAACCCAGAGTATAGACGAGGAATAAAAGATCCTAATACCACCCAATTGAGATGTGCCCCCGTAAGCCACACACCACTGTTAGTAAAAGTTTTTCAAGTACTAGACTCAACTTCAGCCAAGGAGTTGGAAAGGGGGCTACCTACAGGTAGTCGGCTCTGATACCAACTTGTGACGCCCCCAATTTGACCGTACGCTAAACATACACGCAATGCGTACGACCAAGATTAGGGACTCACTGATTGATATCACAACGCAACACTAGACACAAATTAAAGTCATAGAACTTCATATTACAAGCCAGGGGCCTCGAGGGCTCGAATACAAAGCTCGACAAGCACGAGTCAGCGGAAGCAAATGATATCTGAGTACAGACATAAGTTAAACAAGTTTTACCTTAAGAAGGCTAGCACAAACATAAGCAGCGGATCGAAAGAGGCGAGGCCTCCTGCCTGGGAGCCAACCTAACTACTCCTGAGCGTCGGCACTCTCCACGTAGTAGTAGGCTCCAGCGGTGGTGTAGTAGTCGTCTCCGGCGTACTCTATCTCCTGGGCTCCATCGTCTAAACGCAGAATCGTATCGAGGGGGAAAGAGAAAGCAAAGCAGCGGTGAGTACTCATCGAAAGTACTCGCAAGACTGACATCAGAACTATGCTAAGTATGCATCAGTATCAAGGAATGGGGTTATATCTGGGCTGACTGCAGAAAGCAAGAATAAGGGGAAGGTCTAGTCCTATCGAAGACTAGCATCTTCAGCATCTTGCAGCATTAGAAGAGAGTAGACTGGTATCTCATATATACCAATATTATTGTAGCAATTTTATTAAGTAACCACGCCCAGAGATTCTTCCTCGACTCCCTGCGAGAAAGCAATCTCGGAGCCACATTCATCTCAAATTTAAGTCACAGTTATAGTTGTATAAGGTCAAGGTACAACTCCAAGTCGTCCTGTTACCGTGGACACGGCTATTCGAATAGATAATTCATCCCTGCAAGGGTGCACCGCATTTCCAACACGCTTGATCACCTCCGACCGGATACACTTTCCTGGGTAATGCCCGGCCTCGGGATCTCAACACGTCGTCGCCCCACCTAGGCTCAATAGAGAGGCCAGCCCGCCGGTCTAAATCCTAAGCACACAGGGGTTGTGGGCCCACTTGCCCTCTGCGCTCCTGCACGATGCGTGGGCGGCCGAGGTCAGCCCTAGCACACTCTAATCCAAGAGATGTACCGTCCAGGCCACTCGGGCACGCGCCGCTCCATTGCTGATGTCCGAAGAGCTTCGGCTGATACAACGACGCTGAGTACCCATAACTTCTCCCACGTGACGGTTTGGTGCGTAAAAAGGTCAACGACCAACTCAGATCAAATACCCAACCCATTAGCATTTTATTAATGCGGGGCAAGAACGACCCATGAAGTGCGGTCCCGTCGCCCCGTCTCGAGGATTTGTGGCAAGGGCCTCTCCTGCCCGTCCACGCCTCATCATCATCAAACCGTGGGTACCCCTCAGGGCCGACCCATCACCAACATGTTTCTGTAACCAGGTCATAGTAACTGTGTGTATAAAACATCGAGGCGGAACCTGAGGAATCACCCTCAAAGGGCCCCGCTCGATGAAACCGTCAAGGTGGACTTAGAGGAATCACCCTCGAGGGTCCCATACTTGAGGGGTTGCACGACAGAGTCATCGTCGGGAGTGGTGAAAGAGGAATCACCCTCGATAACCCCGACCGACTAGCTGCACTACAGAGTTAGCATCATGAGTACTTCACGAGGTGTCACCCTCGGTACTCGATAGTAGCTCTGCAGAGTCGTACAACTAAGGGGTGTGCGGTGATGTGAGGGGCCTGGCTCGTCGGTCGGTTGACCGAGTCTTCGAGTCTCCGAGTCATCGATTCGTCGATGAAGAAGCAGGGGCAACTGGGACTAAGGGGGTCACAAGGGATTCATTGATCAACCTATACTAAGCAGTTGATATGATTGCAGGTATAGTAACAGTTTATCAAAAATAGGCTATGCATCAGAATAGGAGCTAACTAATACAGTAGCAAAATCTAATGCAAGGATAAGAGGGAAGAATGGGCGATATTGGAATGCTCAAGGGGGGTTGCTTGCCTTGCTGCTCTGCGGCAAAGGCCTGATCGTCAACGGTGTAGTCGTACCCGGCAGCACCGGCAGTCTCGGGGTCTACCGGAGAGAAGAGGGGGGAAGAAACAATAAATATAAAGCACAGATGCAACACGATGTATGACATGGCATTATGCAGGGCTAGGCATGCACTAATGCTGTATTATACGTCGCAGACGGGTCGGAAGAATACCTGACGATATTTCCCGGGTCTCTGGCTTTTACCGGATAGATGAAAACGATGGAAAAGTTCCATGTTTGCTATGCTAGGAGCAAGTGACAGACTAACGGACTGCGTATTCGGATCCGGAGGATTATTCTGAGCAACTTTCATGTTCAAAACTTTTTCATCCGAACTACGGTTTATTTTATATTAATTTTCAAAGATTAAACAATATTCTGAAATTCTTTTAATTAATAAATTCGAATTATCCTAAACAGTAAAATACTGTTTAATTAACTAATTAATTAATTAACTAATTAATTAATCAATTTAATTAACTAATAAACTATTTATTTATATATACATTATTTTTATTTCTATTTTCTTTTTAGTACATACATACATACATACATACATACATACATACATACATACATACATACATACATATACATACATGCATACATGCATACATACATACATACATACATACATATATACATATATATATATATATATATATATACATGCATACATACATACATACATACATACATACATACATATATATATATACATGCATACATATATACATACATACATACATACATACATACATACATACTAAAACTAAAGGTTTAACAATCACAATATTGGTCATGCAAGCAATTCGTGAATGATTAGTATAAGGAAGAGAACTTTCACATACAAATTTATTATCTTGGACATCTTCTATGATTGTGAATACCCATTAATTATTTTCAAACTTGAGCAAATTAGTTGAAGTTGGACAAGGAAGATAACGTAATGAGTTATGGTTGTGTATATTTGTATAGAAGTTATATTGTTATGGATTTTGCTAGCCAAAAATTCGTACTAAGTAGAGATACTACTTGTGCATCCAAAACCCCTTAAACCCAGTTTCTTTCCATGAGAGTCCACTATATCTACCTAATTGCGATATTACCCTGCCGTTCCAAGTAAATTTGCATGTGCCACCTCTAAAATTTCAAATGACCATCTGTTTTGTGTGCCTGGACTGCTCATGGAGCGACAGGGGGCGGTCAGTATCTTCCATGTTAAGTGGGTTATTCTCATGATGAGTGTTTATTCACTCATCCTTGCATGAGAGGGGCGGTAATAGGGATTCCCAGTCCCCAAAAAAATGCAAATAATTAAACAAAACTCCCCCGGGAATGTTGTTGGTATGGACGGTACCCATGGATTTGGCTAGCCGTGGAGTGTGTTTGTTGGTGGAGGGGGAGTAAACCTTTACTTTTACCGCTTGGGAACCGCCGCTAATGTGTTTAACATGGAAGATATTGATAACTCTTGGTCGTAACGTTGACAGGAAGGGTGCACCTCCCAAAATTATATTTATCTCTGATTTAAGCTTTGAGCTCTGGCACCTTTGCAAATCCCTGCTTCCCTCTGCGAAGGGACAATCTATTTACTTTCATGTTATTTACTATTCATGTTGAGTCAAGTTCTTATTCCAACCTCAGTCTATTAGTTGGCAAGCATCATGTGGTGGGGAAAGATCCAAACATATATATCCAGTCAAATATATTTGATCATGACTTATTATTGTTGACAATTATCTCTATGATAAATGAGTTGGGAGGCGAAACATTAAGCCCCTATCTTTCTCTATGTTCGATGGATGCCATTTGTTCTAAAAATATGCTTTGAGTACTAGCAATCATAGAAGACTATATGATGATTGAGTATGTGGGGCTCTTACTTAGACTTTGTCGAGAATAAGTTGAATTGAAATTGTTTGATGACTAAGAACATAGGTTGTTAAGTTTTAAGAGAATTCATTGTTTGAACCATAACATGTGAATTGGTTGCTACTTTATCATGATGATTTTTATGAGAAAAAGTTGCTGGTTATGATGCTAGAAAATTGACTGAAATTATCAATGATCAAACTTATATATTATGCTAGCATTCACACTTCATAAATTTGTTCTTTTATCATTTACCTACTCGAGGACGAGCAGGAATTAAGCTTGGGGATGTTGATACGTCTCCAACGTATCGATAATTTATGAAGTATCCATGCCATATTCACCTATGTTTACAATACTTTTATATGGTTTTGATGCACTTTATATGATTTATTTAGAACTAACCCGGACTGACGCTGTTTTTAGCAGAACTACCGTGGTGTTGTTTTTGTGCAGAAAATGAAAGTTCTCGGAATCGCCCGAAACTTTTTGACAATTTTTTTGGAATAAAAGAGGCACTAGAAGCTTCGTGGGAGGGCCAGACGAGCCACGAGGTGGGCACAACCCACCAGGGCGCGCCAGGCCCCCCCGGCGCGCCTTGGTGTATCGTGCCCACCTCGTGGCCCATCTTCGCATGAAACCGAGGCTCAAAAATCCTATAAATATAGAAACCATCAGAAATAACCCTAGACTCTCCGCTCCGCCGCCGCAACTCTCTGTATCGATGAAAAACCAATCTGGAGACGTTCCAGTACCCTGCCGGAGAGTGGAATCCATCTCCGGTGGCCATCTTCATCATCCCGGCGGAGGCCATGACGAGGAGGGAGTAGTCCACCCTCGGGGCTGAAGGTATGTACCAGTAGCTATGTGTTTAATCTCTCTCTCTCTCTCGTGTTCTTCAGATGTCACGATCTTGATGTATCACGGGCTTTGTTAATATAGTCAGATCATATGATGTTATTCCCTTGCTATCATGTTGTGATGAATTGAATCTTTCCCTTTGAGATATCGTTATGTTGGATTGAATATTGGATTTGAGAACACTTGATATATGTCTTGCATGTGGATACCCGTGGTGACACTCGGGTGTTCTATTGATTCACTTGATATATGTTTTGGTACTCAACTTGCGGATTCCCGAGGTGACATTGGGGTAATCTATGCATAGGGGTTGATACACGTTCTTGTCCTACTTTCTCCGATAGAAATCTTGGGGTACTCTTTGAGGTTCTTTGTGTTGGATTGAGTATTATGAATCTGAAATTGTTTGATGCGTATCGTATAATTAACTCATGGATACTTGTGGTGACATTGGAGTATCTAGGTGACATTAGAGTTGGTTGATGCGTATCATATGGTGTTAGTTTAGTACGAACTCTAGATAGATTGATCGGAAATGATAACTTGATGTTATTTTAGTACGAACTCTTGGATAGATCGATCGGAAAGGATAACTTTAAGGTGGTTTCGTACCCTACAAACAATTTCTTCTTATGTTCTCTGCTAGATAAGAACTTTGTAGTGATTCTTTGTTGCACGTTGAGGGATGGTTATGTGATCCAATTATATTAGCATTGTTGAGAGATTGCACTAGCGAAAGTACAAACCCTAGGCCTTGTTTTCAATCATTGCAACACTGTTTGTGCTCACTTTTGTTACTTGTTACCTTGCTGTTTTTTATTTTCAGATTACAAAACCTATATCTATCATCCATATTGCACTTGTATCACCATCTCTTCGCCGAACTAGTGCACCTATACAATTTGCCATTGTATTGGGTGTGTTGGGGACACAAGAGATTTCTTGTATTTGATTGCAGGGTTGTTTGAGAGAGACCATCTTCATCCTACACTTCCCACGGATTGATAAACCTTAGGTCATCCACTTGAGGGAAAATTGCTACTGTCCTACAAACCTCTGCGCTTGGAGGCCCAACAAAGTCTAGAAGAATAAAGTTGCGTAGTAGACATCACAGCCCGGCCAGTGTATTTTGGCTTCTCGTCGATCGCTGAGTGAATTGCAGAAAAACATCACATTGAAGCGCAATATTACAGAAAAGATTCTTCTATGATTTTGTTGCAGAAAACACTGATTTCGTGCCTAATCATTTGCAGAAAACACTAAACCGTGTGGTAGGGCATTTTAAACACTATTATAACAGGTGGGGCCCGGTTTCTGTGACATGGCATCACCTGATGTCGTCAGGGTTCCAACGTTTTGGCCCATAAGACAGCCTCAAATCAAAAAACGTTCAATATGAAAGTTATTCGTCTCGTTGAAACGGTTAAATTTATTTTTGGTCTTATCTTCATCCGAGGTCGTTTGCAAAAGTTAGAGCAAACAGAACGGTTCACATCTGACTTCGTTTGCTCTAACTTTTCCAAACAACCTCGGATGAAGATGGGACCAAAAGCAAATTGAACCGTTTCGACGAGACAAACAACTTTAATGTTGAATGTTTTTTTGATTCGAGGCTGTCTTGTGGGCCAAAACGCTGGACCCCTCACGGCATCAGGTGATGCCACGTCACCGATACCGGGCCCCACCTGTCATAATAGTGCTTAAAATGCCCCAACACACGGTTCATTGTTCTTTGCAAATGATTAGGCCCGAAATAAGTGTTTTCTGCAACAAAATCGTAGAAGAGTCTTTTCTGCAATACTGCGCTTCAATGTGGTGGTTTTCAGCAATTCACTCTCGATCGCTCATCCATCCATTGCTCATCATAGTCACTAGTACACCGCCCAAGCATTGCTCACACGCTCGCTCGCGTACGCACCGTCGGCCGCTCGTCGTCGTCGTTGCCGGTCATGCAGCTCCTCATCGGCCACACACGTCACCGGCTGCTCATCATCTGCATCACCCACAAGCCGCTACACACCGGCGGCTGCTCATCCACGTCATCACATCACACGCATGGGAATAAATCCGAGGTAAGGTGAGAATTCATGGCTACCTCCTTGCTCCCTTCTTGATGTATTCCTGCTGCACCATATGTCTCAAATTATATTGGTGTTTTATGTTGCTCTGTATAGCACATCTTGTTTGGTCTCATGTGATCTAGCATCCCTTGTTGATACAAACCAAGGTTAAATTAAGTTTCTGTTGGTTCGGACTCATGGTGATCTTGATCCCATGTTGATACAAATCAAGATAATAGATGAAATGTCGAGTCTAGTCATATTTGATCTTCAATCCTATACTAATGCGAACTAAGTGCACATGTCCAAGCAAGATTCTTCTTGGTTTGGTTGCATGGTGATCTTGCATCCCATGTTGATACAACTCAAGAACAAATTAAATCATTCTTGTTTGGTCTCATGGTGATCTTGCATCCCATGTTGATACAAGTCAATACTAAAAAATATATCCTTCTTGGTTTGGTCTCATGGTGATCTTGCATCCCATGTTGATACAACTAAAGAGTAAGTTATATCCATCTTTTTTGGTTACATGGTGATCTTGCATCCCATGTTGATACAACTCAAGAACAAAATTATATTCATCTTGTTTTGGTCTCATGGTGATCTCGCATCCCATGTTGATACAATTCAAGAACAAAACTGTATCCATCTTGTTTTGGTCTCATGGTGATCTTGCATCTCATGTTGATACAACTCAAGAATCAAATCCACGTTCATCTTATTTTGGTCTCATGGTGGTCTAGCATCCCATGTTGATACAAACCATGATTAAATTAAGTCACCCATGTTTTGTTCTCATGGTGATTTTGCATCCCATGTTGATTTCCCCTTTTGATTTGCACTAGACAGAACATAGTGCACTCGCAATATGGAAAAGTCCCAAATAAACATGATGATAAAGTATATATAGTTGAGTCTTATATAGCTAAACTTGAATTGAGAATTACATTGACTTCATCATGTCCGGATGAAATATAATTTGATACGTGTATATATATACTCCTTGTTTGGTTACACTACATATATGGTGTGTTAGTGATAATACAAGCACGAAGAAACCACCATACAACATTAGGTTATGCTAAGCATGTGCACAATGTTACTACATGATGGTAGTACAAGTGAAGCGAAACCTTATAAAATATTCCCATGCAAATCACATAAATATTTGACTAGTTTATTTAGTTACATATACACATATGATATGTTCCAGACTATAGGAAAACTAGTATTAATATGACTACATGACATAAGATAAGCTCTCATATAGATTAAAATTAAACCATGCATTCCTTTCATATAGGTGCATGCATCAAAGAATAACTAGGGTCATAGCCTATGTTGCTTGCACTAAACATAACATCGTGCGATTGAATATGTCATCACCAAATTTCATATAGCCCCCGCATGTGATGGCTCGACGCAACACTATATACGTTGCTATAAATTATATGCAAATATAAATTGAAATAACGAGTAGGTTTTGGTTCACTTACGATCGATATGCCTAGATAGCCCTCCGCTTCTTGACCTGAAAACTTAGCATAGATATTATGGTGGCATGGTTATAGTGCAAGTGTTAGTGAAGCAAAGTAATCAACACAAAGTTCTTGATCTAGTAGATAAAACAATTTGGAAAACTTCATTTCCTTTAATCTAGACAACACTTGCTTGTCGGGAATGCACGGAGGAGTTTGTTTAGATAGAGCCTTAAAAACATAAGTTAGGGAGTAGAAAGCATGTATTAAAATATGATGCTCAAGTGCTCAAAAGCAAACCCACAATTGTTTCCTCCTCTAGGCTCTTAAAAACTGTGTTTCAATCATTGTTTGCTGGAACTTTGATTGTCACGTGAAGGAATTATGCCAAATAAGTGATCATGCATAGGTTTTCAATGTGGCTTAATGTTTGGGAACTATGGATCTTTAGCAATATGTCTCTTTCGAGCTCTTTTTATCAGGCCCCTTTATTTACCACATACACACCTATTCAAGAGAAAGCCGAATAATATTCGTTTGTAGTGTTGCCACTATGTACAGTAACAAACTCATAGCCGAAATCCGAGCTATCGCTCTTGGTGGATCGTTCATTGGCCAGCGGAGTCCTCAGCGTAACATCAAGAAAGATGAAAAAGCCACATTTACACACGCACACGTGCATATAGTAGCTGGCCCATGGCACCGGTAAGGAGCCGAAGCACCATGTAAGAGATACAACACATATATTTGGCATAATCTCATTCACCTTTCAACTAAGTTCCTCTAGACAATTTAATCCACAAGTGTTATCAAGTCTATTAAAATTAACAGCATCGGGTTGATCATTTCAAACATCACTTCCACTATAATTTCTCAACTTCCAAGTCTCGAGAGACTTTCTCTTGTGCAAAGTTATTCGTGGTTAATATTATTTCTTTTAAAAATTGACCCATGACAAGTCTTAGTTGTCTAAACTAAAGAAAACAAGCGCTACAATATTTCAGCTACTAGAGCAAAACCTTTGTCTCAACTATCAAGACTTACTGATGAGGACATCAATACCATTGTCACACCCACAGGCCCTGCTGCTATACATACTGGACCAATTACTAGAGCTCGCGCACACCAATTGAATTACCAGGTACTTTCGTTTCTTGGAAATCCTTCCAATGTTCATGAACATATGATGCTGCCTAAATTAGATACTTTTGTTTTACTTATGAATAAAGGGCCTAGCATGGACAGGAAGGATGGTCATTGGAACGGGAACAAGCATGGAGAAGAAGGAGCGCGCGAGGGAGAGAACAATGGAGATTCCAGTGGTGATTTTCGCACTTTGAAGCCACCATAATGAGAGCATGAAGGCTTGGACGAAATATTCAAAATGTCACTTCATAAATTTCATCCATAGGCTATTATAGGTGCCGCGCCACCTTATTTTTGGGACTGGCCCATGTAATTTCGAAATACTACATTATAGGCTATTTTTAGAGTCCGTATGTGTGGGGAAATAGAGTTAGGGTTGGTTTCGGACCCCTCCTCCAAGGGGTCATGAAATTCCCCTCTATTCCCCCATATATACAACCCTTAGGGCGCCGTTTAGACTTGGGTTTTGTTTAGATTACAAGTTCGCCATAGCTGCAACTTCGCGTCCTTCGTTTGTGTTCCACGACCAGACCAACACGTCACAGAACTCCACTTTCATCAATAAAGCATTCCTCTTATATTCGCAATATCCAGATTGCAATTTCAATTTCTTGCTTGTTCTTCGTTTGCGTGCAGGAAATAGACCTTCATGGTCAGGTTGATCATGCTCCAGTGACCTCTCGGAGTTGGTTTAGCGATTGCTAAGGCGCGTCGTACTCGCACGTTCGTAGTCGGATCGTCAAAGTCTACTCCACCAAAAACGATAGCCACCATCTCATCGAAAGACGCGACACCTTTGCCTCTATCAAGTGGTATCAGATTTCCAGGTTGCTCGGTGAGATTTTCCAGTTTTTCTTAGCTAGATCGCCTCTTTCTTCGTGCCTAAAGTCCACGAAAAAGCCACAACAAAATTTAGGGTTAGATCATCCTATCCGAACCAATCTGAGCCTTTTTGCAATTTTCTGTTCAGTGTTTTGCCTTTTTGAATTTGCGGTTGCATCGTCGTGTCAAGTTGCTGGTCTTAGCGTCTAGGTCTTTAGAGTTTTGAGTTCTGTTCATAAGTTGTCACGTTGCCGCCGCCGCACCATATTCATCGCATCTGCCATATACCACAACGCACCATCTTCATCGCATATGCCATATACCACCACCGCAACATCCATCATCTTCGCTGCCATATACCACCATTATCATTATTGTGCCATATACCACCACCGCACCATCATCATCACCGCGTTCATATACACCACCACCATCAATTTGTGTCCATATATACCACCACATATCCACCATCGATCCGACTCCATCACATATTAAGTTACTTTTTGAGATCCCTTTGTTTTTAGTTTCGTGTTTCCTTGCCTGAGTAGGATTCAAAAAAAAAAGAGTCTAGAGACCCCTGCACAGTTTTTAGGCCAAAATTTCGACGGATGGAAATATTTTTCCATATCATATTTTTAGGCTTTCCAGAGCGTTTTGAGACACTCGCCATCATAGTGCTTTTTTGTCGCAATTTTTGGTCGTCGCAGCCCCAAATTGCTCCCGAAAAAAATTAGTCAAATTTTATTTGTGCCTATCCTGTTTATACGTCTTGGGAAGAGTTTTGAGACACTTGCCATTACAATGATTTTCTAAAAAAATGAGCGCAACAAAAAAAACAGGCGCCAAAAAAATAGAGTGTGCTCTTCCCTTGATTACGTAAGAGTGTCGAACCCAACGAGGAGCAGAAGGAAAGGACAAGCGGTTTTCAGCAAGGTAATTTCTGCAAGCACTGAAATTGTAGGTAATAGATAGTTTGATAGCAAGGTAATTTGTAACGAGTATGTAACGGTAACGGTAAACAAGGTGCAGCAAGGTAGCCCAATTCTTTTGAGGCAAAGGACAGGTCAGAACAATCACTAGTAATAGGCAAAGTGTTCTTGAGGGTACACGAGAATTTCGTCTAGTCACTTTTATCATGTTGGTTTGATTCGTGTTCGCTACTTTGATAATTTGATATGTGGGTGGACCGGTGCTAAGGTGCTGTTCTTACTTGAACTAACAACCTACTTATGATTAACCCCCTCACAAGCATCCGCAACTACGAGAAAAGTATTAAGACAAAGTATAACCATAACATTAAACATGTGGATCCAAATCAGCCCCTTACGAAGTAGCACATAAACTAGGGTTTAAGCTTCTGTTACTCTAGCAACCCATCATCTAATAAATACTCCACAATGCATTCCCTTAGGCCCATGAATGGTGAAGTGTCATGTAGTCGACGTTCACATGACACCACTAAGGGAATCACAACATACATATCATCAAAAATATCGAACACATATCAAATTCACATGATTACTCGCAACAGGACTTCTCCCGTGACCTCAAGAACAAAGGTAACTACTCACAAATAATAATCATGCTCAAGATCAGAGGAGTATTGAATAGCATAATGGATCTGAACATATAATCTTCCACCAAATAAAACATATAGTAATCAACTACACAAGGTAATCAACACTACTAGTCACCCACTGGTACCAATCTGAGGTTCCGGTACAAAGATTGAACACAAGAGATGAACTAGGGTTTGAGAGGAGATGGTGCTGTTGATGAAGATTGGCCTCCAAAAGATGAGAGGGGTGTTGGT
Organism: Elymus sibiricus; assembly: GCA_039707655.1. NCBI lineage: Eukaryota > Viridiplantae > Streptophyta > Magnoliopsida > Poales > Poaceae > Elymus > Elymus sibiricus. The sequence continues at coordinate 311,962,887 of CM077669.1, read as the reverse complement.
GATGAGGATAGCTTCGATTTCCCCCCTCCGGGAGGGAAGTTTCCCCCGACGGAATCGCTCCGTCGGAGGGCAAAAGTGCTCCTGCCCAAGTTCCGCCTCGAGGCGGCGGCACTTCATCCCGAAAGTCCTCCTCCTAATTTTTTTAGGTTTTTTGGGGATTTATACCAGAAGATGGGCTCCGGAGGTGGGCCAGGGTGAGCACCACCCACCAGGCCGCGCCAGGGGGTGCCTGGCGCGCCCTAGTGGGTGCTCCTCACGAGGTGGCCCCCCTCCGGTAGATTTTTTCTCCAGTATTTTTTATTAATTCCAAAAATAATCTCCGTAAAGTTTCAGCTTCATTGGAGTTGTGCAGAATAGGTATCTCTGACGTGATTTTCTTGGGTCCAGAATTCCAGCTGCCGGTATTCTCCCTCTTTGTGTAAACCTTGCATATTATGGGAGAAAAGGCATTAGAATCACTCCCCAGAGCATTATTATTCAACAAAACAAAGTAAATAACAGTAGGAAATCATGATGCAAAATGGACGTATCAGGAGGGTATGACCAACAAGGAGGTCCATGATAAATTTCAGCAAATGATGGCTGGCCAGGTACAAGACTTCGTGACTAGCCTTGGTGAGGCCATGGAGAAGCTAGATGGTTTGGAGAAGACATTCGACACCAAAATGGATGCCAAATTCAATGAGGTGCTTGACCATCTACCACCACCAGTTGTAGCTACCGTCCCTCTCCAACAACAACAACAACAACAACAACATCAACAGGGCACAAATTTCATGGGACGAGCGCGATGTGTGCCTCTTGACCAAGGCCAAAATTCTGGTGCCGTTGCTACTGGTGCTATTGTTGTGGCTTCTGTGGCTTTTGCTGTTACTATTGTTGAGCAGAATGAGGATTATGATGCTGATTACGATGATGAGGGAGAGGCCGCTCCAAATCAGCACCAGGGGCAACCACCACCACAAGCACCGGGTCATCCACATGTGTACCATCACAACGGTAGGGTTGCACCCCCCTCAGGTACGGGATCATGACCATCTCCCTAAACTTAAATTGAATATTCCGACATTTGATGGTAGATATATTCCTGATATATATCTTACTTGGGAGTTAGAAACAGAACAACGTTTTACATGCTTACAATTTCCTGAGGATAGACGTGTTGCTGCTGCCGTTTGTGCATTCACTAATCAGTAGTTTTGCTTGTGTTTGGTGGTCCGAACATTGTCATGTACATCATGCTAATATTCCAACTACTTGGGCTGCTTTAAAAACTGCTATGCGTAATCATTGGGTCCACCATATTATCAACTGAATTGCTTCAAAATTTGCAGGTTTAAGACAAGGAATTTTTTTTGTAGAGGAATATTATCAGGAATTACAAACTGGCATGATTAGATGCGGTATTGTTGAGGAGAATGAAGCTATGCTTGCACGTTTTATGGGTGGATTGAATAGAGAGATTCAGACTATTCTAGAGTATAAGGAGTATAACACTATCACTCGTTTATTCCACTTGCTTGCAAAGCTGGACATGAAGTGCGGGATCGACAGGCAATGGCGAGAACTAATTTTTCTGCAGGTCGAGCATCACCATGGACACCACGTACATCATCTATGTCCACACGCCCTACTACATCACCACTTATTTCAGCCGCCAACTCCAACAAAGATACAAGAAAACAGGCACCGCCACCAGCCTCCAGCAAGGGCACACCTTCAGGGCCTGCACAGAGCTCTTCTTCATCCATGTCATCTACAGGGCAAACACATGAGGTTATATGTCACCGTTGCAAGGGTAGAGGTCATTTTGCGAGAGAATGCACATCCAGGCGTGTGATGATTGTTACTGAGGATGGTAGATATGCCTCCGCTAATGATTATGATGAGGAGACTTTAGCTCTTATTGCAAGTGAAGAACATGGTGCCGAGGATACTAAACAAGAGACACACTACATGACTGCTGACTATGCGGACATGTATGAAAGTTTAGTTGCTCAACGTGTTTGAGTGTGCAGGTAACACAGGCTGAGCAAAATCAGAGGCACAACTTGTTCCATATAAAGGGAGTTGTGAAGGAACGTTCTGTCCGTATTATAATCGATGGAGGGAGTTGCAACAACTTGGCTAGCATGGAGATGGTGGAGAAGCTGTCTCTCACTACCAGACCACATCCTCATCCTTATTATATCTGGTGGTTCAACAACAGTGGCAAGGTTAAGGTAACATGTACTATTCGTGTGCACTTTAGCATTGCTACATATTCTGATTACGTTGATTGTGATGTGGTACCCATGCAAGCATGCTCCATTTTACTTGGTATACCATGGCAATTTGATAAACATTATGTACACCATGGTAGGACAAATCAGTATACTCTTGTTCATAAGGATAAAAAATATAACTTTGCTTCCTATGTCTCCTGAACATATTATGAAAGATGACATTGCTAGAGCTAGTAAAGCAAAACCGGAGCAAAGTGAGAGTGAAAATTAGATTGTGGCAAAGGAATTTGAGCAACATAATAAGCCTAATAAACCATCATCTGGTGTTGCATCTGAAATAAAACTGAAGAGTGGTTGTTTACCTGCCACTAAATCCGATATTACTGATTTGGATGTTACTACATCTGTTTGCTATGCTTTTGTATGCAAAGAGGTATTATTTTCATTCGAGGACATGCCTCCCTCTTTGCCTCCTGCTGTCACTAACATCTTGTAGGAGTTCGCTGACATCTTTCCACAAGACGTGCCACCGGGATTACCACCCGTTCAAGGGATTGAGCATCAGATTGACTTAATTACCGGTGCATCGCTACCCAACAGTGCACTATACCGTACCAATCCAGAGGAGACGAAGGAGATTATGCGTCAAGTACAAGAGCTGCTCGACAAAGGTTATATATGTGAATCCCTTAGTCCTTGTGCTGTTCCTATTATTCTAGTGCCCAAAAAGGATGGTACATCGCGTATGTGTGTGGATTGTAGAGGCATTAATAATATTACTATTCGTTATCGTCATCCTATTCCTAGGCTAGATGATATGCTTGATGAATTAAGTGGCTCTATAATTTTGTCCAAAGTTGATTTGCGTGGTGGATACCATCAAATTCGTATGAAATTGGGAGATGAATGGAAAACAACATTTAAAACTAAGTTTGGTTTATAATATGAGTGGTTAGTCATGCCTTTTGGGTTAACTAATGCACCTAGTACTCTCATGAGATTAATGAATGAGGTTTTATGTGCTCTCATTGGACGATTTGTGGTAGTCTATTTTGATGATATACTGATTTATAGTAGATCTTTGGAGGAACACTTGGAACATTTACGTGCTATTTTTATTGCTCTACGTGATGCACGTTTGTTTGGTAACCTTGGGAAGTGCACCTTTTGCGCCGACCGAGTATCTTTTTTTTGGCTATGTTGTTACTCCACAGGGAATTGAAGTTGATAAAGCCAAGATTGAAGCTATTGAGAGTTGGCCGCAGCCCAAAACGGTCACACAAGTGAGGAGTTTTCTTGGCCTCGCTGGTTTCTATAGACGTTTTGTGAGGGATTTCAGCACCATTGTTGCACCTCTCAATGAGCTTACAAAGAAGGATGTGCCTTTTTCTTGGGGTACCGCACAGGAAGAAGCCTTCACGGTATTGAAAGATAAGTTAACACATGCTCCTTTACTCCAACTTCCTGATTTTAATAAGACTTTCGAGCTTGAATGTGATGCTAGTGGAATTGGATTAGGAGGTGTGTTATTACAAGATGGTAAACTTGTTGCATACTTTTCTGAAGAATTGAGTGGGCCTAGTCTGAATTATTCTACTTATGATAAGGAATTATATACTCTTGTTCGGACTTTGGAAACATGGCAACATTATTTATGGCCCAAAGAATTTGTTATCCATTTTGATCATGAATCTTTGAAACATATTAAAATTCAAGCAAAACTGAACCTTAGATATGCTATATGGGTTGAATTCATTGAGACTTTCCCTTATGTCATTAAACACAAGAAGGGTAAAGAAAATGTTATTGCTGATGCATTGTCTCATTGTTATACTATGCTTCCAGAACTTGACTTTAAAATATTTGGTTTGGATACCATCAAAGATCAATATGTGCATGATGCTGAATTTAAAGATGTGTTACAACATTGTAAAGAAGGGAGGACATGGAACAAGTTCATCATTAATGATGGATTTGTGTTCCATGCTAACAAGCTATGCATGCCAACTAGCTCCGTTCGTCTTTTGTTGTTGCAGGAGGCACATGGAGGAGGATTAATGGGACACTTTGGCATGAAGAATACAGAGGATGTACTTGCTACACATTTCTTTTGGCCAAAGATGAGATGGGATGTTGAGCGTTTTGTTGCTCGCTGCACTACATGTCAAAAAGCTAAGTCACGACTCAATCCTCGTGGTTTATATATGCCTTTGCCTGTACCTAGTGTTCCTTGGGAGGATATATCTATGGACTTTGTTTTAGGTCTACCTCGAACAAAGAAGGGGAGGGATAGCATATTTGTTGTCGTGGATAGATTTTCAAAAATGGCACACTTTATACCATGTCATAAAAGTGATGATGCTGCTAATGTTGTTGATTTGTTCTTTCGTGAAATTATTCGCTTGCATGGTGTGCCAAATACAATTGTTTCAGATCGTGATGCTAAAATTCTTAGCCACTTTTGGAGATGTTTATGGGCTAAGTTGGGGACTAAATTGCTTTTTAGTACTACATGTCACCCCCAAACTGATGGACAAACTGAAGTAGTGAATAGATCATTGTCTACTATGCTTAGGGCTGTTTTGAAGAATAACTTGAAAATGTGGGAAGAATGCTTGCCTCATATTGAATTTGCTTATAACCGTTCATTGCATTCTACTACTAAGATATGCCCTTTTGAAGTTGTGTATGGTTTCTTACCTCGTGCACCTATTGATTTGTTGCCTCTTCCATCTTTGGAGAAGGTTAATTTTGATGCTAAAGAACGTGTGAATTGATATTAAAGTTGCATGAGTTAACTAAGGAAAACATTGAGCGTATGACTGCTAAATATAAACTTGCCGGAGATAAGGGTAGAAAATATGTTGTCTTTGCACCTGGAGATCTTGTTTGGTTACATTTGCGTAAGGATAGGTTTCCTGATTTGCGCAAGTCGAAGCTAATGCCATGTGCTAATGGTCCATTTAAGGTGTTAAAGAAAATAAATGATAATGCATATAAACTTGAGCTGCCTACAGATTTTGGGGTTAGTCCCACTTTTAACATTGTAGATTTGAAGCCTTATTTGGGTGAGGAAGATGAGCTTCCGTCGAGGACGACTTCATTTCAAGAAGGGAATGATGACGAGGACATCAATACCATTGTTACACCCACATGCCCTGCTTCTATACATACTTGACCAATTACTAGAGCTCGCGCACGCCAATTGAATTACCAGGTACTTTCGTTTCTTGGAAATCCTTCCAATGTTCATGAACATATGATGCTGCCTAAATTAGATACTTTTGTTTTACTTCTGAATGAAGAGCCTAGCATGGACAAGAAGGATGGTCATTGGAACGGGAACAAGCATGGAAAGAAGGTGCACGTGCGGGAGAGAACAATGGAGATTCCAGTGGTGATTTTCGCACTTTGAAGCCACCATAATGAGAGCATGAAGGCTTGGAAGAAATATTCAAGATGCCACTTCGTAAATTTCGTCCATAGGCTATTATAGGTGTTGTGCCACCTTATTTTTGGGCCAGGCCCATGTAATTTCGAAATACTACATTATAGGATGTTTTTAGAGTCCATATGTGTGGGGAAACGGAGTTAGGGTTGGTTTCGGACCCCTCCTCCAAGGGGTCACGAAATTCCCCTCTATTCCCCCATATACACAGCCCTTAGGGCGCCATTTAGACTTGGGTTTTGTATAGATTACAAGTTCGCCATAGCTGCAACTTCACGTCCTTCGTTTGTGTTCCACGACCAGACCAAGGCGTCACATAACCCCACTTTCATCAATAAAGCATTCCTCTTATATTCGCAATATCCAGATTGCAATTTCAATTTCTTGCTTGTTATTCGTTTGCGTGCATGAAATAGACCTTCGTGGTCAGGTTGATCGTGCTCTGGTGTGGTCAATAACCCCTCAGAGTTGGTTTAGCGATTCCTAAGGCGCGACATCCTCGTATGTTCGTAGTCGGATGGTCAAAGTCTACTCCGCCAAAAACGATAGCCACCATCTCATCGAAAGATGTGACACCTTTGCCTCTATCACTTACTCCCATCTATACATATCACACATACAACTACTATATCTACTCTAAGTATTTTAAGTGCAAAAGACGGGGTCGTAGGACATACCTTTACGGTTGCGAATTTACAAACTTCTCTTCCTTACTCTTTCATCCTCATTGTCCGGCGTAGATCAACTCCTGTGAAAACAAAATGCAAACAAACTCCAAGGGGCTAAATATAGAACAAGAGCAAAGCAAAGCTTATTCTATTTTTTTTGTTTTTTTGTTTTTTGAAAACTAACTTGCAACCAAAAAATCGCAAAGGCAAAATAAAAATAAAAAGCAACATGCTGGAACAAACCAACACAAGTGTTTCGAAGCTCCTCGAGCTTAAGTACAACCTCATTACAATTTACTCAAATACTGCCACATCTTGATGTAGAAGTGGTGATGACCTCCCCCAAGCTTAGGTTTTTGCAAGCCCAAACCGGTGAGATCATTGTGGCGGTTGGTCAGGAGCCCACTCCTGGCTCCATTTGGAGAAGTTCACGTTCATGTAGGCGGTCGTGCCTTGAAGGGACGATGCGAGGTTGCTCATATCATGGATAGAGCCCTGGAGGCTGTTGAGGTCTGCGTAAGTGGTCTAGTCTTGTTGGGGCTGATCCTCCTCTTCGTGAGTGTCATGCTCTTCTTCATCTACTTGTTCTGGTTCTGGCCCTTCTTGGTCAAAAGCTGCATCTATTTCCTATGCAACATAATGCAATTGTCGATTCTCGATGGAGAAACGATTAGTCATAGGAGTGGGCAACAAGTGTGTCACTCTAGGAATTCTAACGCAATGACAGCCATTAGGAACTACTACCATACCAGCGCAAGTAAGAACACGAATGTTAACAAGAGTGTTACCGACAATGGGGCGGATATGATTGTAGTTGAGACCAAGGGAGTTGGCCAACATGGTGATCACTCCTCCACACACGATATCTCCTTGTGCATGATTTGTTTGATGCGCGAATTGTAGCAAAAGTATTGCCCCTAAGTTGGGCAAATAGCCGACATCCAGGCTTGCTGCTTTCCCGAGAACTAGCTTGTTCTCGCCATTCACCTTAGAAAATTCTCCTCGTGCCTGCAACGAGTTAGTGATCACATAGTAGAAATAACGTATATCAGGACTTTCAATGCAGCTAGCTCTTTTCCTAGAGCCATGACGACTCATACAGTAAAAGGATTGCCTTGGGTGCAGGTCAGTTAAATCATAAACATATCTAAAATCATCATCATTGTTGATGAAGCCAAAGTTATTACACCACTTATCAAGAGTGATGTCAAAATCCTGGTCAAGGAGATGGAGAGTGATCCTCTCCTCCTCATGTTCATTTGGCTTTAAACCAACATTGTGCGCGAGAGTACTAAGAAACTCAAGCGTTCATAAGTTTCACACCCCCGATAAACAAAATGATGCAACCTGACATTGTGACAAAGCACATTAAAATCATGAGTAAACCTAGCTTGGCGAGTGTATTCACACAAGCCCATTTTGTTGCTTTGATCTTCCTTCTGGTGAGCTTGTGGAACTTCTTCCTTGCTCCACGATCGGTAAAGACGATCCCCTGAGTGAAAACTTGTTGTGGTGGTGCGGTGGATGAACTCAAAGCACCGGGTACGTGAGAAGACCTCCGTGTAAACATCTACAAACAATTTTCCAGTCCAATACAATTAAACAATAAGGATCCCACGGTAGTCACAACATCATACAACTCTAAAAGCATCAACAAATCCATGCCAATCTCAAATTTGTATCAAAAATATGCATATCATAGACATGTCCATGCTAGGCATGTCTAATGTGGATTCACGAAAAATAACTTGGGGATCGGAGGAGAAACATACCGTAGATTGGTCACATGGAAGGATTTGAACTGAAAACGAAAGAGTAGATATATGGGCGAAGTTTTGCTAGGGTTTGGAGAGGTTTGGAGGAAGAATAAGAAAAGAGAGAGATAGGGGTGATTTACCTCCTTCCTCGAGCTTATTGGAGCCGTCGGCACGCAAAATGAACGCTCGTACAGGCGCAAGCGCACGCATGGAACGCCGTCTTTAAACCGAGATAGCTTACCTTTATCTACACGGAGATGGAACAACAGCTGAAACGGGCGGTAGTGCTCATTTTGAACGTTGTCATACACCGTGTTCTTTTTCTTCTCCTGGCCAAGAATGTCAAGCGTACGCTCGAACAGGCGCATGCACCCGTTTGGAGCATCGTCGAACGCTCTGGACTTTTCTCTATTTTCTGCAAAAGAAGTAAAACGACCGCAGAAACGATCACTCGCGCTCACATGATACGTCTTATTCTTCTCTGGTGTCTGTGCTGTTCAGCGCTGGAACCTCCTGTAGGTCATGCGACCTCCCAGACGACTATTACGGTTGTTTGATAGGTCGTCTTTTCGTTTGTTTCTTCTGAAACTTCTTTTTTTTTCTCTGTTTCCCTACGGGTTAGTTCCAAAGCAATACATAGACATATTTCCAGGCATTCAAACATCAATTCAACATATAATTCATCTTGCACAAAGCGAAGCTTTCATTAGAACGACACTTCCAAACTTCTTTATATGGAAATTCAATCACTCTTTTATTAAAAACAAAAATAAAATTTACTTGTCTACTTTATTCACGTGGGTTGCCTCCCACGAATTGCTTGTTTTTGGTCGGATAGCTCGACCGTAGTGGTAATCAAGGTGGTGCTAAAACATGGAGACCATAGCTTCTCGCATTCAAAATGATGCCACCTCCCGTGTAGGTCTTCATTTTCTTTTTCCCGGGGAAATGTCTTACAAAAGAATCTCTAGCTGGTAAATCAAATCGCACATTCCCCTCAAACACATTTATCACATCTTTAATAGTCCTTAGAAAAGGTATATCGAGAATTATAGGAGCAATTGGATCTTCAGGCATATCTACTATCACAAGATCAATCATGACACGACAATCATTAATTTGAACTATAACTCCATGCTTAATGCCTACTGCCTGAGTAAAAGTAGAGTGAGCCATATTCCATATAATCCTAGTATTAGCATAAGGACCAAGATTGAGACTATCATAAACCGATTTGGGGATAGTGGAAACACTTGCCCCTATCACATAAATCACTGAATTTATTAAATCCTATCTTAATCTGTATAGTAGGTTCGAAAGCATCCTCTTGCTTAGCTGGTAACTTATTGAATAACTTTTTTCCTTTCATCATCAAGTTCACGTACCTTGGATGCAACTTGTTCAACAAAGAAATTATATGCCTCATCAATAGTTACCTCCGGTAGTGGATACTTCATGGATATCATCTTGACAAAATCTGCAACGGTGTAGTTGTATTCTGGCACATGGTTTGTGTCAAGCACCTCAACTTTCTCTTTGTTGCTTCTTACCATGTTAACTTCTTCAACCGGGTTAGGCTCCGGTTTTCGTGCAAACTTGTCCAAAATCAAGGTTTGGGTCTCTTCTATTTTTAGCCACTTGTGCTTCCATATTCTTGCATCTTGCTTCAAGTATCTACACATCATTTGTTAGTACAACAACCTTACCGGTCAACTCACGAAGTAAGTTATCATGATTCTTCAAGATATTATTGAAGTTTTCATTCTGCCCAGTGTGGCTAGCAATAAAAAATTTAAGAGTTTCTTCAAGAGTATTTCTATTGCTACAATTAGCTCCGTTAAAATTGTCAGCTGCTCCTCCATAACTAGGATAAGGAAGTTTAGGAGCATATCCATTATTTTTCCAATCAGGATTATAGCTATTGATGGCATTAATGTTTACCTCTTCTTTACCTTTCATCAAGGAGATAAGTTCTTCAAGATTGGTTGTCAACTCTAAGCTATTTCTTCTATGGCATTCACCTTCTTGGTCGTGGTTTGTAACAACCGAATAACAACATTCCATAATTGTACCCATTTCCATGTGATCAACCTTGTATGACTTGCCATTTTGGCTTGAATTGAAATGCATAATGTTTGCCTCATGTCATCATTTGCATCATGGCATCATTTTTGATATTCATCATGTATGGTTTGTGTGTGTTGTGATGTGTGTGTGTTTGAGTGGTACGCATTTCCTCCAAGTGTGCCATGATCAAGATTGAAAACCCCCATCAATTTCATCACCATAAACCCTTTCCTTCCCTATTTTCTTGTTATTTTTTGCAATGCTTGTGATCTTGCCCCAATTTAATGTCCAATTTTTTTATAAATTGCCGAGACCTTGCCAAGAAGCCCTCCTCCAAGTTTCGGCCCCATTTGATGAGTTTTGGACAGATTTGAAATTAGCTCAAGTTTGAATTAATTTCAAACTTGATTTAATTTTTAGTCTTTAAAATTGCCAATGCATTTTGTTCAAGTTGTGCATATTTTGTGTGTCCAAACCTATTTTCCCTAAGCCTAAACCCCTCTCAATTTTTCTGGGAATTTCTAGCAAGTTCCTTTTTATTTTTAAATGGAAAAGGATTTCCACACACACACACACACACACACACACACACACACACACACACACACACAGAGAGAGAGAGAGAGAGAGAGAGAGAGAGAGAGAGAGAGAGCAGCATAGCAACGCAGCCTAGCCGGCCCAGCTTGGAGCCTAGCCACTCGCCCCCCGCGCGCATCTGAAACCTTTCTCACATGCTTGCTCGCTCACCCCACAGCCCGTACATGCCACTTGTATGAGCCGGTCCCGCTCGTCAGCCTCACGCCCAAGTCGACCCGCACCCACCTTTTCATCCTCCTCCAGCTTGCGCACGCACATGGTGCACCCGAGAATGCCTGAGCTCGGTGTTCGGGCTGCCTATAAAGCCATTCGCAATGTTCTCTGGACCCCTAGGATTTCTCTCATCCTCCCTCCGTCGCCGCCAGGTTACCAGCTCCAACAGATCCGCCCAATCGACCAACTCTCGAACGCTCCAGAGAGCATGTTCGTGGCGCCGCCGTGAGCATCGCCTTCCCCGACCTCGCCGTTCGTGTCCATCACCTTCCCCGGCATCGACTACGAGGATCTAGGAGCCCCTGCATCACCATCTTCTTCCTCTTCTTCCACTCCAACGACGTTCCCATTCGACCATCGCCGCAATTGACTCCGACCTCCTCCTAACAAGCCGAGGGCATCAACGTATTTTTGGCGAGCATCCGCGCCATTCCCCTCTGCTAATTTCGCCAATTGCATGCTTCGAGAGAGGATGCCATGGGCACCCGAACCTGCCTCCATCGGACCTCGTCTCTGACGAGTGCTCCGGCCATGCTAATCGCTCGCGTTCGTCCATAATGACCGCCTCCGCGCGTAGGTTCCATTTTCGCCCTTAGATGCCACGTTCGTCCTCTGTTGCCTCACATTTGAGCTCGAAGTTGCTGCGTGTGTACTACGTCGCCAGCGTTGCCTCCGTCGTCGTTCGGTGCCGTGTGATGCATGTGCATGTGCGGGTTTTGTTTGCGGTCAGATTCGTGCCCTCTGCCGCGCCAATAGGTCACCAGAGGAACTCCGGCGCGACCTCGCCGTCCTTTGCCTTGCCATTGTTGCTCCTCTGTTTTGCCCCGATTGTGTCTCGCTGGCTCGTGGTCCCATGTGTGGTCGGGGGTTAAGTCAAACCCAACCGAAACCCCTTTCTGTCAAAAGACTCGAGCCAGCCTAATTGGTCTGACGAAACCCACTCCCCCGTGTCACCCCTGGTTTGATACCCCGCAGTATGAATAAATCCCCCCATTTTGCATTTTAATTGAGAGACTAATAGGGAGGCCCCATGTGGGGATCCTAACTAATAAGTCGTGATCACCGAATGTACGTGCACAGTGATCCCAGAGATCAATGCTCACTGAACACACAGAAACTGAATAACAAGAGTCTTACATCCATTACATACCGTTTTGCTCAAATATGGCCTTTATGACCAAGTCTTCATAAACTCGCAACGGAAATCTTCAACGATAGCGTGAACCCATGCCATCTTCCTTAACCCTACATGCATTCTGACTAGGAAGCGTCCTAGCTCACACGTTCGTCACCAAGGTACTCTTCATTATATCGTGTTCTTTCATGCCCGGCCAATAAAATCACCAGTGGCAAGCCAATGAGTACTTGGAATATACTCGCAAGCAACCCATGTTTGGAACAAGGTACAATAGAGCATGATATAGCACTAATAGGTACTTTTGTGGAAAGCCAATTTGAGTGCAATGGTATGTCCTATCAACATGTAAAAGCATGCATCATGAGGTTCCAAGTAACCATATGAACAGGTTACATATATCAATATGAGTAGAGGCTGGACATCTCATGTTCAATCATCATGACAAGTCATCCGACTTAGTGATATGTCTCCAACGTATCTATAATTTTTGATTGTTCCATGCTAATATATTATCTTTCTAGGATACTTTATGGGTCTTTATTTACCAATTTATAATATTTTTGAGCACTAAGCTATTGCCCCAGTGCCAAGTGCCAGTTGTTGTTTTCTGCGTGTTTTTTACTTTTCAGGTTTGCAATACCAAACGAAGTCCAATTGCCACGAAACTTTTTGATGTTTTTTTCGGACCAAAAGAAGACCTGGAAGCTTTGTAAGGAGGCCGGGAAGCGCACGAGGGCCCCACCACACATCTGGGCGTGCCCTAGGGGGGTGTCTCACCCTGATATGTGGTGGCCCCCTCGTGGATCTCCCGACGTCACTCTCTGGCCTATAAATTCGCTAATATTGCAAAAACCCTGAAAGGAGTCCCGAAACCCTTTTTCCGCCGCCGCAAGTCTCTATTCCGGCGCGAGGCCATCTGGAGCTCCATTCCGGCACCCTGCCGGAGGGGGGATGAATCACAGAGGGCCTCTACATCAACCTTGCTGCCCTCATGATGATGTGTGAGTAGTTCACCGCAGACCTATGGGTCCATAGCTAGTACCTAGATGGCAATGTCTCTATCTCTTGATCTCAATACAATGGTTATCGCATCTTCGCTTTGATCTATCTGATGTAATCCTATTGTGCGTTGTGTTTGTTGGGATCTGATGAATTGTGAGTTTATGTTTAGATTATTCATGAAAAGTATTTGAGATACCTCTGATATATGTTGTCTATTAATTGTATGATCATTATAGCTTCGTAATGCTCTCCGATCTATTGATGTGCTTTGGCCAAGTAGATTGATATTTCATCGGTGGGAGTGGTGCGTTGTGATAGGTTCAACCTGGCGAGTTTCTATATCCCAGTGACAAAGTAGGGGACAAGATGCATCTTTGTGTTGTTGCTACTAAGGATAAAACGATGGGGTTTGTTCATATTGCTTGAGTTTACTTTGTCTATATCATGTCATCGTTCTCCATGCATTACTCTATTTTACTTAATATTCTAGATGCATGCTGGATAGCGGTCGATGAGTGGAGTAATAGTAATAGGTGCAGGCAGGAGTCGGCCTATTTGTTTATGGACGTGATGCCTATATACACACGATCATTGCCGTGAAAATTGCATAACTTTCCGCTTTTCTATCAATTGCCCAACAGTAATTTGTTACCCACCGTATGCTGCCTACATGAGAGATGCCGCTAGGGAAAACTATGGCCCCCGGGTCTATTCACTTATATATTTACAAACGCTATTATTACCTTACTGCCTTTATTTATCTTTTATTTTATTTTGCAATTTATATTTATCAACAACTATCTACACAAGTCATTTGCTTGCAAATAACGAGATCAAGGGGATTGACAACCCTCTTGCCCGCGTTGGGTGCAAGTTGTTTGTTCATTTGTGTGCAGCCGCTGAAGACGGTTGAGGATTGATATTACTATTGGTTCGATAAACCTTGGTTTCATAACTAAGGGAAATATTTACCCACTTTGTGTTGCAATAACCCATTCCTCTTCATGGAAAATCCACACAGACCACAAGTATCAGAAAGGATTTCTGGCGCTGTTGCCGGGGAGTATCATCATAAACCATCAAGTAACTTCACACAAATTTTCATTCACTTGTTTATCTTTTTATTTGCTGTTATATTTAGTTTGCTTTATAAAAGCCAAAAATACAAAAAAATGGAGCTTAGGTTGCCTCATATGCGTCGTCTGTATAATGTCTTTCGTGAAAATAAGGATTCGGAAAATTGTGCTCAATTGTTAGAGGAAAAATTTATAAAAATGGTTAATGTGAGTTCCTTTAATGATGAGCATGATAGAAATGTTGTTAGTATGAATTCTCTGAATATCCATGATGCTAATGATATGCAAAACCACAAGCTTGGGGATGCTATGTTTGATGAAAAGGATATTCTTTGTCCCCCAAGTTTTGATGAGCAAATTTATTATGATGATTGCATGCCCCCTATTTATGATGATTGTGGTGATGACACATATGCTATAATTAGTGATGATAATCATGAAACTAGTCATCACAATTTTAATTTTCAATTTGTTTATGACAATCAAGTGTCACATGATAGTTATTTTGTTGAGTTTGCTCCAACTACCATGAATGTAAAGGAATTTGCTTATGTGAAGAGTAATAAATTTTCTATGATTGTGGATCATGAAAAGAATACTTTATGTGATAGTTATATTGTGGAGTTCCTTCATGATTCTACTGAAAATTATTATGAGGGGGGAACATATGCGTGTAGGAATTGCAATAACATCAATTTTCCTCCCTATGTGTTCAAAGTTTCGAAGTTATGCTTGTCTTGCCTTCCTGCTAGTTGATTCTTGCTCCCGTAAATTGTTTGCTTACAAAATTTCTATGCATAGGAAGTGGGTTAGGATTAAATGTGCTTGTAATATGCTTCATGATGCTCCATTGTGTTTCAATTCTTTACTTTCATGTGAGCATCATTGAAATCATTATGCCTAGCTAGGGGCATAAAACAATAGCGCTTGTTGGGAGGCACCCAATAGTTATCTTTATTTCTGCTTTTAACTTTTTGTTTGTTTTTGATAACATGATATTTCCTCTGTAATAATTATGTTTTTATGTTTAGAGTAGTGTTTTTGCCAAGTATAGCCTTTGGGATGACTCACAAGATGAGTAGAATCGATGCTGAAACAAAACATAAACTTTTGACTCCAGTACAGGAATTTTCATTTTTTACTGAAGCATGATAATGATCTGAATTTTTTACACAGTGTTGATATACAAATGTTAGAGGTTGTACTAATTTTTCATAATTTGTAGAGTTACATAAGTATAGGTTCTCTACATATTATTATAGACTGTTCTGTTTTAGACAAATTCTGTTTTTGCTTGCATAGTTGCTTATTTTGATTATGATATGGATTGTATCATGGGGTATAAGCCATGGAGAAGTTAGAATACAGTACCTATTATGCATTTATGAAATAAGAATCAATTTATAACAGTACCTAAAGTATGCAATATGTTTCTTATATTAACGGATCTCACGAAGTTTTGTTGAGTTTTGTGTGATTGAAGTTTTCAAGTTTTGGGTGTTATCATGATGGACAAGGGAATAAGGAGTATCAAGAGCCTAAGCTTGGGGATGACCAAGGCACCCCACGGTAATATTTTAAAGGAGACTCAAGCGTCTAAGCTTGGGGATGCCTCAGAAGGCATTCCCTCTTTCGTCTCAAATCCATCGGTATGTCACTTGAAGCTATATTTTTATTCGTCATATGATATGAGTTTTGCTTGGACCATCGTTTGCTTTTGTTTGCTTTTACTTTCAGTTTGCCACAATCATGGTTTGCTGGACACACCTATTTAAGAGAGACACACCTTCATCATAATTTATTAGAATACTCTATGTGCTTCACTTATATCTTTTGAGCTTAGCAGTTGCTCTAGTACTTCACTTATATCTTTTTGAGCACGGTGGCGTGTAGATTTTATAGAAATAATTTCACCCTTGTTCTTCACTTATATTTGTTTGAGAGTTAATAAATAGTGACGGTAATTTGCATGGGTCATAAGACTAGTCCAAAAATATTAGGTATTCAATGAGTGATAATCAAAACCATCAAGTAGCACATATAAAGAAATTGTGGGTCAATGATATTGATGTGGTAATATGAAAAATGTGTGAGTTCATAGTTGTTAAACCATAGAAGTGTCGATATTAAGAGAGGTTGATGATTTTGTTCATCTAAAAATTAAAGAGGCATGGTGATGATGTGTGAGCATTTCTATTCCTCGTTGAAATCCTAGTGTTGTTTCGGGTCGGAAGCGCGTGATGGTTAACTCCTCCCAACCTCTTCCCTCGGGGCATGCAAGTAGTACTTTGATTTATGATAAAACTAATTAAACTTTGCAATAAGTATATGAGTTCTTTATGACTAATGTGAAACCATGTACATACGCAATCTCACCTTCTCATATTTGCTAGCCTCTTCGGTACCGTGCATAGCCCATTCTCACCTCGAGGATCGGTGCAACTTTCGTCGGTGCATCCAAACCCCGTGACATGATACGCTCTGTTGCACATAAGCCTTATTATATCTTCCTCAAAACAGCCACCATACCTACCTATTATGGCATTTCCATAGCCATTCCAAGATATATTGCCATGCAAATTCCATCGTCACTTCTCATGACTAGTTCGTTCATCATCATATTGCTTTGCATGATCATATAGAGTTGACATAGTATTTGTGGAAAAGCCACCGTTCATCATATTTTTGATACATGTCACGCTAGATCATTTCACATCCTGGTACACTGCCAGAGGCATTCATACAGAGTCATATCTTCATATCAGTTCTCCATATCGTACACTTTGTAAGATTAATAATTTTGTTTCTTACACTTTAGATATTGCTATGTTAATATTTATTGATTCATCTTTTCTCAATGAGCATACATGCATACGATTACATAATGGATAGCATGTCACATAAAAAATTATGTTTTTATCATTTACCTACTCGAGGACGAGCAGGAACTAAGCTTGGGGATGCTTGATACGTCTCCAACGTATCTATAATTTTGGATTGTTCCATGCTGATATATTATCATTCTAGGATACTTTTTGGGTCTTTATTTACCAATTTATAATATTTTTGAGCACTAACCTATTGACCTAGTGCCCAGTGCGAGTTGCTGTTTTCTGCGTGTTTTTTTACTTTTCAGGTTTGCAATACCAAACGAAGTCCAATTGCCACAAAACTTTTTGATGATTTTTTCTGGACCAAAAGAAGACCTGGAAGCTTCAGAAGGAGGCCGTGAAGCGCATGAGGGCCCCACCACACATCAAGGCGCGCCCTAGGGGGGGCGCCCTAATATGTGGTGGCCCCCTCGTGGCTCACCCGATGTCCCTCTCTGGCCTATAAATTCTCTAATATTGCAAAAACCCTGAGAGCAGTCCCGAAACCCTTTTTCCGCCGCTGCAAGTCTTTGTTCCATCGCGAGGCCATCTAGAGCTCCGTTCCGGCACCCTGCCGGAGGGGGGATCGATCACGGAGGGCCTCTTCATCAACCTTGCTACCCTCATGATGATGTGTGAGTAGTTCACCACAGACCTACGGGTCCATAGCTAGTACCTAGATGGCAATCTCTCTATCTCTTGATCTTCAATACAATGGTCATCGCATCTTCGCTTTGATCTATCCGAATGAATCCTATTGTGCGGTGTGTTTGCTGGGATCCGATGAATTGTGGGTTTATGTTTAGATTATTCATGAAAAGTGTTTGAGATACCTATGATATATATTGTCTCTTAATTGCATGATCATTATAGCTTCGTAATGCTCTCCGATTTATTGATGTGCTTTCGCCAAGTAGATTGATATTTCATCGGTGGGAGTGGTGCGTTGTCGTAGGTTCAACCTGACGAGTTTCTATATCCTTGTGACAAAGTAGGGGACAAGATGCGTCTTTGTGTTGTTGTTACTAAAGATAACGCGATGAGGCTCATTCATATTGCTTGAGTTTACTTTGTCTACATCATGTCATCGTTGTCCATGCATTACTCTGTTTTACTTAATACTCTAGATGCAAGCTGGATAGCGGTCGATGAGTGGAGTAATAGTAATAGGTGCAGGTAGGAGTCGGCCTATTTGTTTATGGACGTGATGCCTATATACACATAATCATTGCCATGAAAATCGCATAACTATCCGCTTTTCTATCAATTGCCCAACAGTAATTTGTTACCCACCATATGCTGCCTATATGAGAGATGCCGCTAGGGAAAACTATGGCCCCCGGGTCTATTCACTTATATATTTACAGACGCTACTATTACCTTGCTGCCTTTATTTATATTTTATTTTATTTTGCAATTTATATTTATCAAAAATTATCTACACAACTCATTTGCTTGCAAATAACGAGATAAAGGGGATTGACAACCCTCTTGCCCGCATTGGGTCCAAGTTGTTAGTTCATTTTTGTGCAGCCGCTGAAGACGGTTGATGATTGATATTCCTATTGGTTCGATAAACCTTGGTTTAATAACTGAGGGAAATACTTACCCACTTTGTGCTGCAATAACCCGTTCCTCTTCACGGAAAACCCAACACAGATCACAAGTATCACTTAGCTCAAGTATCTGTTTCTCACACACACAACAAGTTTTGTGAAAACAACTGGACATAGTCTAAGCAGCACCACCCAACTATCCTTGACCGTGGACACGGCCATTTGAATAGTTTTACACTCCGCAGAGGTTGCACACTTTACCCACAAGACTCGGGGAACTTTCGTGTCAAGCCATGACTCGCAGTATATTACATACCCGAGGTAAGCACCCGAACAATGCCTTTCCCTTGACGACACTAAACAAAGAGTCCACTCGTTGGCACACTGCCCGCATGATGTACATCACAAGTATCATCCATGAAGGGACCAAAGGTGTGCCTGGTGTTTGTGAAAATAGCCCATGGTCATCCTATCAGGCACGACCCCGTATGTGACCATGTCACTCCCGCCACTAGTAATGCGGGCTCTGTGCTAGCTTCGACCATGGTAATCAACAAAGCCCTGTCCCATAAGGGGTATCATGGTTGTACATGTAAGGTTGGGACGGTCGACAAATCTTAAATCTAATCCGTTTTTGAAAAACACACACACACTCAACTTGCCTCGGTACACCACTTCTTTATCAAGTGGTTACCTAGCTCAACACCATCCCCCTCGGGCATTAGTGGCACCCGATGGGGTTTTCGAAAAGTCTTTGAAGACACTTCCTTTCCGACACCATACGTTTTCCCATCCCACTTGCGTAGCAACTACTTAGCATCCTATCTACTTCCCAACCACACAAGCCTCATAGGAAGGTAGGGTCATGCTCAGTGCAAGTATCAACAAGGAAAGTAACGAAGGGAACCCATAGAGGTGGTCACCATGATCATGATGATTTCGATGCAACAATATCAAGTGCTATATGACATTCATAAAAAGGTTTCTTAGACATGG
Organism: Elymus sibiricus; assembly: GCA_039707655.1. NCBI lineage: Eukaryota > Viridiplantae > Streptophyta > Magnoliopsida > Poales > Poaceae > Elymus > Elymus sibiricus. The sequence continues at coordinate 311,943,274 of CM077669.1, read as the reverse complement.
TTAAAGGGCTACTTGCCTGGCTTAGCTAAGTCTTTGAGGTCTTCACACGCCTCTCGTCCAACTCCGAGCACTCTGTCTACTTCGTCAACTACCGTCGGAAACAACAATAATAAGTGACACAACAAGCAGAGAAATAAAAATGTTCTAAAATAGAAGCTTTATTTTTCTAGGATGCATATGGTCATAAGAAAAATACCTAAAGTTTCTCTAATGGATTTGGATCACCAGGGATTTTTGAATGATGGAAATGGAGGGAATTATTGATCCTATAAGGAGTCTACAGAAAACATTTTTATAAAAATTGGTGAATGCACCTATTAAATAGGGCATGATTTCAGAAACATGTAGGAAGTGGTTTCACTAGATTTGGAGTTGAGATGATTTTCCTATGAATTTCTTAAGATGAAATAAATGAAAAATAGGGCTATTTATTTGATCCAGTAGAATCAATGCATGATAAAAATGTTAACCATGGCCATATAAATAGGGGATGATTTTCAGAGCATCTAGAAATTGGAATCACTCAATTCGGAGTTGATTTGAATACTCTAGGAATTTTGCAATGTGGGCATTTCATAGTTTAACTTTGAATATGCATTTGAAATAGTACGGAAAAGTGTGATGCAAAAATGTGAAATTTGCACCGTTAGATAGGTTTAAATTTTAGAAGAATTTAGGAATTTGAATCATGGCATTTGGAGTTGTATTTATTTTTGTGGAAATTTTGCAAGTTTCTGGAAAATAGAAAAAGAAAATGTCTACTCTGCCACTGGGCCAACAGAGCGTCAGTAGAGTTGACCCAGGAGGAACCGGCCCAGACACAGCGCCACGGTAGGTCCACGTCGAAGACGTATTCAGGGAATACGCCTTCGTCCGAAGCGATACGCGCCGCGGCGCGTTCAAACCTGACGGGTCGGGCCCGCCCATCGGCGAGATAGACGGTCAGGAGGGCATGACAGGTGGGCCCCACCTGTCATCTCCTTCCTCGGGATAGAGAAGGGAGGGGCCTCACCGGTGGCGATTCCGGCAAAAGCAAGGCGAGCCAGTGGTAGGAATGGGGTCAGGGCCTCGTCGCCTATTGGGTGGAGGTGGTGGTGGTTGTCGAGGACAACGGAAATGGCGATGGTGTCGGACCCGACACCCGAGCGGTGGAGCTCCGGCCCGAGGGCGAACTGCTTACTCCGAGCTGCGATAGGCACGAGGGAGAGTCAGGAATGCATCAGAGGTGCGAGGGGGGATCAAGGGAAAGGAAAAGAGCGCCGGAGGAGGCCTATACCCTGAGATCGCCGGACGACCGAAGCGGCGGAGCTCCGGTCCGATCCGAGCACACGGGCCTCTGGGGGTCCAACGGGTGGCACATGCGGCTGATTGGAAGGAGGAGGGGGCGAGAGGAGGGCAGTGGGGAGCTCGGGACGGTCTTAAATAGGGAGGCCGGGGGTTCGCTGTGGACCGAGCTCACAATCCCCGCTGGATCGACGCTGCTGGCCAAGGAGGAAGGCCGAGACTCTCTGCAGCATTCGTGGGGGTGGTGCAGGCTGCTGGGAAGCAAGAAGGGGAGCGGGCCAGCGGCGGGGGCAGCGAGTGGTGGACACGGGCGACGTCGGGCACGCTTGGTCTGGGTGAGAGAGAGCGAGGAAGGAGGGGGCCGACAGGGTGGCGGGTTGTGTACGTCGAAGGCATCTCAGGGGACATGGTCCCGCCCCCCAGGCTGTCGGGGGCCTCGGGATGCTCAAGCTACAGTGCGTCTGGGCACTGTAGCGTGCTCCAGAGCGCCCTTTTGGCATGCCATGGCATGTCCTCAGTGCCATGGCTATGGCCACTATTGCCCAATAGGTCCAGAGGGGTTAGAATAAGGGGGAGAAGCCTTTGGATACCCTGGGGGTTCCTTGGGAGGGAAGGAAAGTTGTGAGAGGGGGTTAAAACTGTTGTCCAGAGAGGAATCTTGGGGTTTTACCCCCATGAATGATTGAGACAAAGTTTTAAATTTCTACTGGAGGTAGATGAGATGTGTGGGTAACTGTGGGTAAAATTTTAGAGCAAGGAGAATAGTGGAAGGGGTCAAAACAACAGTTTTACCAATCTACCAGAAGGTGTTTGATGACTGTTTGGGCAAGTAAAAAGATCCTACTTGCCATGATTTTTAGCAGTATCAAGTAGTAGATAGAATTGAGGTTGAACACCAAGTTTGAGCTTATTTGGGGAAAAGTTGCTAATGCAAACTTTATAAACCCTAGAAATGGGCAGAAATGGATTTTCTTAGATCTAGTTAGGCAAACCTATTCTCCTTGATTCACCACTTGGAGTGGTGACATAATTTAGGTGTTAGAGCATTCCCAAAAAGTTTGGGACCAAATGGTGAAACTTGACAATGCAAAAATTTCCAATTCTTGAAATCAACAGAAATGGGTTTGGGTTGATTTGGACAAGTGGATCTGTTCTCCTTGATGCACCGCTTGGTGTGGATGCATTATTAGAGTATTAGAACATGTCCACAAAGTTTGAGCACAATTGGAGGCACTTGGCAATGTAAAGTTGCTCAAGTTTGGATCTGGACAAGGAGGGTTTTGGGGCATTTTGGTGAACTAAAACTATTTGGATTTGGATGAAACTTGGCAAGATGATCACATATAGCCTATGTGACATGCTAGAATTTTCTTGGATTTATTCGGGAATATTTCTTATAGAAATATTTCAAATACTCGAAATATGCAGAAAGGGTTTTGGAAGATTTTGTCCAATATTTTGAATATGACCATGTGTTGAAACTCTTATATGTGGAAAATATATGTCCACTGAGTTTTCCTAAATTTTCTCAAATATTTTGAAAGCATAAAAATAAGTTTTCCCCTATAAAAGACCATTTCCGTCCTTAAGAAAAAGCCTTTAAATAAAATAGAAAAATAATCTTTAAAAATAATATTTAGTGGTTTTGGGAAGTCTTATATATAATAGGTTTCAAATATAGTTTTTGAAAGAATTTGAATACCCTAATTTAAGGACTTGTAGTTCAAGCCTCTAGTCAGGGGTTTTCGAAAACCTAAATTAAATAAATGCTTTTTGGACAAAATAATAATTTATAAAAATAGTTTTATGTCCTATGCAATGGCATGATCATTGGGCAAAGCTTTGGATCTAGGAGATGGGTTTTGAGAGTAGAAGGAATTTTATGAATTAAAGCACAAGCAAGCAAACAAGCAATCAACAATCAAGTCAAGCATCACAAGCACACAAAAAGTTTTTGTTGGCCCAATTTTTTAGTCATGTTAAACTAGTCATGAGGCAAAACACAGGGTGTGATAGACCTACCCCCCTTACAAGAATCTTGTCCCCGAGATTTATAGGCTAGGCATAGAAAAGATGCGGGAATTCAGAGGTGATATACTCTTCACGTTCCATGTTGCTTCTGCTTCGATGTGGTCGCTCCACTAGATCTTGAAGTGCTTGATGATACAGCTTCGAGTGTTTTGCTCGGCTTTGTATGAGGGGTGAGCGGGGTCCTTGTGGTAACCTAGGCCTGACTAAAAGTTAAGGGCCTGATGAAAGGGGTTCGAGCAAAGGTCTGGCTTGCGTGTGTATTCCAAAGTCGGAATACGGGCAAAGTAGTGTCTCTGCGTGCTGGTCCTGGGGTTACTCACATTGGTTAGTGACATCTAGATGCCTTGTGCTAGACGAGAAGGGTCAAGGTTTTGGTATAGCTTCCCGTCGACGGGGAAGCTCTTATCTTCCTTAAAGCAGGAGATCTTCAGTCGCAGGTGGTCTTTATCCTTGAGAGTGTTGAAGCGCGTCATCGTAGGCTTCTCTTCGAGATCTTCTGCTTGAGTAAGTTGCCCAGGTATGTTCTTCAGTCATCTTCGGCTATTTGTCTTCGTCGTCACGGCCGCACACTTCTGGTGGGTCTTCGAGTTTTGGTCTACTTGTCTCTCCGTAGCCATTTGTGACAAGGTTCAGGTTGAGTCTTGTTCCTAAGACTAAGCTTAGAGACTTGGTGTCAAAATAGGTTCTACCATCTGGAAAGGTTTAAGCGGGGTTCTTTAAGTAAGCTGGCTTTTCAAAAGCGTAGAATAGCCATCTAGTCCTCATGGTCTGGGGTTTGGCAAGTGGGGTGATCTACCTTTGACAGGTGGTTTACCATGATCCAGTCAGGGTCACGCCCATGATTGGACCGAAAAGGGGCTAGTAACAAAGTCATGACAGTCATTCCACTCCGTTCCAGACATCTGAAGAGAGTAGGGACGTCATACGTATCGTACACCATCGAGGTGGTGGAGTGAGGGGGGTGCTATTAACTTCTCGGTCCCTTCCGAGTCAGGAACTGATAGGTGACCATCTAAAACAAGGGCCCTTTAATCCTTTTGATGTCCAGGGGCTTCATTGTGCTTGAATGTCGGTGCTTCTTGATATAGTCTAGCTGATGTAGCCGGCGGAGGAGTGGCGGTTGACTTCCCTTGCATCTTCTTCTTCGTCATGGCTTCCCACCGTAGTGGTTCTTCATCTTGCTTGGGTGAGAATGTCTTCTGCTGCAGGGAGAGTGCTTCGAGGAGTCCAACTTCTTTAAGGTATAACCTTATATTTGAGAGGCATGGCAGTTGGTTCTTCTAGGGCTTATCCAAATAGGACTAAAGTGTTCCCTTCTCTCATTGGGTGAATAAGTATGTCATCCATGAGGACAACAACATATTTCTCCAAGTATCGCACAAACACATTGCTCATGGGATATGTGAGAGAAGTGGGCATAGGCCAACCTAAAAAGGGCTTGATGGTATATCCATTAATCGTAAGGTGCAGACGGTGTGGGCTTGGGTAAGACTTGGGGATGGCTTTTAGACTGACGGTATTTGATTCAGCTTGCTCTCGAGAGAAAGCTTGGGAACCAATCTTTGGCTAGTTAGTCTTAATCTTTTGGGAGCTGCATTTGTTTTGGGTGGTTACTTGTCCAGGGGTTTGTGGTCCCTCATACTCTAGCTTTTCGCGTCCACCTTCCTTATGGAAAGGGTGGGTGGTGGTCAAGGTGGAGTACGTGCCATAGTCTTTCGACTTAGAGCCAAGGACTATGGTCATGATCTGACCATGTTATGGCTCGGTAAAGCTTAGGGGTTTCGAGGATCTTAGGATGTGAGTGAACGTCCATCACCTTATCCTTGAGCACGGTTCTTAGATGCCAATAGTCCTACCAATTACTCCAAACAAAATCATCCTATATCATCAAGGGTATCATCTCATATAGGCCAGCTCCAATATCACTCATGCTATTCACATCTCCATGGTTGTGAGGGAAGGACTAAACCAAATCACATATGTGTACTATAGCTAACTCATATGTATCCCTATGTAAAAATCCTCGGGTGAAGCATATAGGCTGCTAAGCTTGAATAAGACACTACAAATCCAAGTGTTCATCTAATATGTCCAAGGTCTAAGGTGTTGCATCTCCATGCTAAGGAAACACGTAATATACCAATCCAAGATTTTGTTTCCTTCCTACAAATCCAATTTAATCGATCCACGAATACCATCCGATATCACATGATCCATTACTGCTACAGATCTGATGACCCACAATTATAGGGGATCAATCGTAGTCCTTTCGATAAGTAAGAGTGTCGAACCCAACGAGGAGCAGAAGGAAATGACAAGCGGTTTTCAGCAAGGTAATTTCTGCAAGCACAGAAATTGTAGGTAACAGATAGTTTGATAGCAAGATAATTTATAACGAGCAAGTAACGGTAACGGTAAACAAGGTGCAGCAAGGTAGCACAATCCTTTTGAGGCAAAGGACAGGCCAGAACAATCACTAGTAATAGGCAAAGCGTTCTTGAGGATACACGGGAATTTCGTCTAGTCACTTTTATCATGTTGGTTTGATTCGTGTTCGCTACTTTGATAATTTGATATGTGGGTGGACCGGTGCTAAGGTGCTGTTCTTACTTGAACTAACAACCTACTTATGATTAACCCCCTCGCAGGCATCCATAACTACGAGAAAAGTATTAAGACAAAGTCTAACCATAGCATTAAACATGTGGATCCAAATCAGCCCCTTACGAAGTAGCGCATAAACTAGGGTTTAAGCTTCTGTCACTCTAGCAACCCATCATCTAATAACTACTCCACAATGCATTCCCTTAGGCCCATGAATGGTGAAGTGTCATGTATTCGACGTTCACATGACACCACTAAGGGAATCACAACATGCATATCATCAAAATATCGAACACATATCAAATTCACATGATTACTCGCAACATGACTTCTCCCGTGACCTGAAGAACAAAGGTAACTACTCACAAATAATAAACATGCTCAAGATCAGAGAGGTAATGAATAGCATATTGGATCTGAACATATAATCTTCCACCAAGTAAACCATATAGTAATCAACTACGCAAGGTAATCAACACTACTAGTCACCCACTGGTACCAATCTGAGGTTCTGGTACAAAGATTGAACACAAGAGATGAACTAGGGTTTGAGAGGAGATGGTGCTGTTGAAGATGTTGATGAAGATTGGCCTCCCAAAGATGAGAGGGGTGTTGGTGATGACGATAGCTTCGATTTCCCTCTCCGGGAGGGAAGTTCCCCCGGTGGAATCGCTCCGCCGGAGGGCAAAAGTGCTCCTGCCCAAGTTCCGCCTCAAGGCGGCGGCGCTTCGTCCCGAAAGTCCTCCTCTGATTTTTTCTAGGTCAAGAGAGACCTTATACCAGAAGATGGGCACCGGAGGTGGGCCAGGCTGAGCACAACCCATCAGGGCGCGCCCAGGGGGGGCTGGCGCGTCTTGGTAGGTTGTGCCCACCTGGGGGTCCACCTTCGATAGTTTCCAGCTCCAGTATTTTTTATTAAATTTAAAAATAATCTCCATAAAATTTCAGCTTCATTGGAGTTGTGCAGAATAGGTATCTCTGACGTGCTTTTCTTGGGTCTAGAATTCCAGCTGCCGGTATTCTCCCTCCTTGTGTAAACCTTGCATATTATGAGAGAAAAGGCATTAGAATCACTCCCCAAAGCATTATTATTCAACAAAACAAAGTAAATAACAGTAGGAAATCATGATGCAAAATGGACGTATCAACTCCCCCAAGCTTAGACCTCGCTTGTCCTCAAGCGAAAGCCGATATTGAAAAGCATGTCCACATGGTTTGAGAGAGAGGTGTCGATAAAAACAAAATACGGACATAGAAGCATCATGCTTATTATCATAACAACAATAAACTCTAACATAGGAACTTATTTCAATACATTTTTATCATATTGCTTCTCGTGAACAAGTAATAATTCATCACAACATAGAAGTATGAAGCATAAACTTTATTGGGAACCAACAAAGTATGTTCTCATTCAACTTTGCAACTACAATTCATCATATTTTCAGGAAGGGTCTCATGTAGGAGCCTTTTGGCAAGTCCACATACTCAACCATCATTTAGTCTTCTATGATTGCTAATGCTCACGGCATACCCATGAACAAAAAGTTTCAACCCGACATGTAGGAAGATAGGGGCTTATAGTTTTGTCTCCCAACTAACTCACCAAAAGGGTGATGTCAACAATAATAACTCATGCCCACCCATATCCAACTGGATATATGTGCCTAGATCTTTCCTCACCACATGATGCTTGCAAAAGAAAAAGTAAAAAGGGATAGGGAAGAATACTTTGACTCTTTGCATAAAAGTAAGTGCATAAAAGTAAAAGATAGGCCCTTCGCAGGGGGAAGCAGAGGTTGTCATGCGCTTATTGGTTTGTATGCCCAATCCCTTAATGTAAAAGAACGTCACACTATATTGCTCCCTATGATAGCAACCTTTATTATGCAGTCCGTCGCTTTGATTACTTTGCCATCATAAGTTCGTATAACGCTCAATTTTCTCTTACACTAATTGATCAAAACACTTTTAGAAGCAATTTTTATTGCCTTGTTGCACCGATGACAACTTACTTGAAGGATCTTTCTCGATCCATAGGTAGGTATGGTGGACACTCAAAGAAAGAGTTTGGTTTGGGTTTTTGGATGCACAAGTAGTATCTCTACTTAGTGCGGAATTTTTTGGCTAGCAAAGATATTGGGCAAGCACCACATGTTAAAGGATCTATGACAATATAACTTCTATGTGGATATGAACAAACATAATTCATTACGTTGTCTTCCTCGTCAAATGTCAACAATTTTGACATATAATATTTGATGGGGCCTCACAATCATAAAAGATGTCCAAGATAGTGTATTTGCATGTGAATCTTCTCTTCCCTTATTAATTCTTTCATGAATTGCATCATTGACCGATGCTATGTTTGTCAATCTCCAATAAATTTTACTACTTATACTTTTCCTTATGTGATGTCATTACTCACCATAAGATTAGCATATGATTCTTTTCATTTGTTTCTTTTCCTTTATTTGATTGCAACAAGAAAGTAGAGAGGCAAAAACTCAAACTAAACTTTATTATATAACTTTCACTCGATTACATAGATAGGTAGGCCACAGAACTAACACACGAAAATAGATCAAACTAAAACTTTTATTCAACTAAAGCAAAGGGAAACTAAAGATCGAACTAAAATAAGTAAAGGTGAATAAAAGTGGTGGTGATACGATACCGGGGCACCTCCCCCAAGCTTGGCTCAAGCCAAGGGGAGTGCCCATACCCGTGTGCTCAAGTCTCCTTTGGTGGTGGTGATGAAGGTGGAGGTGTTGACGTAGTAAGCTTGTCCTCCAGCTTATAGGCAAGGGCTCCCCATCAAAGGATGACACGAGAGTCCCCTGAGTCCAGCAACTGGCAGCTAAACTCATACCTTTAAATCTCACTTCATATTCGAAGACTTGGTTTTGAAGATCATAAACTTGGCTCTGCAGAAAATTAATTTGCTCGTTGAGGGTGGAGATGACGTCCTTCACAGACCGGCCATCCACCATCTGATCACGGGTGAATTCCGTGATCATGGAGTGATTGGCACTAAGTCCATGCTCCACCATCTTCTGGCACTTGAAGATTTCCTGTTCCACCGCCTCGAGCCTAGCCTCCACGCTTCCGGTCTTCCTGGGTCCCTGAACATCACGGATGTGGAGCACCCCCTCACGCATCTCAATGGCTTGAGGGTGCTTCATCACCTCCGGCAAGTACGGGTTGATGACCTTCTCGAAGAACTTGTCCTTGGAGGAGCTTGGTGGAGCCATGGAGATCTAGATCTAATGAGAAAACAGCAAAAAACAAGAACAGAGGATTTTTCTGCGATGCGGTCGTCAAAACAGTCAGGGGTATAAATAGAGAATTTTTATTCTTGGGAAACAAGTATTTGGAAGGAAAACGGAGTCGGGAAGGTGTCCGAGGTGGGCACAACCCACCAGGGCGCGCCCAGGGGTGCCTGGCGCGCCCTGGTGTTTCGTGCTCACCTCGATCACCTTCCGGTTTATTTTTTTATTTCCAAAATTCTAAAATATTCCAAAACTGACAAAAAATATTTTTGCGGATTTTTCGGAGTCCGTTTACTTACCGTATCACGTACCTCCTATTTTTAAGTATTCTGGAGTGTTCCGGAAGGTTTCTTTTATGTGTTCCTCCGATGTCATGGTTTGGATAACATTGCTTTCAACGTTAATAGGCGTACCTGAGATATAATGCTTAATTCTTTGTCCATTGACTACCTTCGGGTTAGTACCTTCGGCGTTATTAATCTTGATAGATCCAGAGCGATAAACCTCTTCGATAATATATGGTCCTTCCCATTTTGAGAGAAGCTTTCCTGCAAAAAATCTTAAACGAGAGTTGAACAAAAGAACATAGTCTCCTATTTTGAATTCCCGCTTTTGGATTCTTTTGTCATGCCATCTTTTTACTTTTTCTTTGAATAGCTTGGCATTTTCATAGGCTTGGGTCCTCCATTCATCTAGTGAGCTAATATCAAATAACCTCTTCTCACCGGCAAGTTTGAAATCATAGTTGAGTTCTTTAATTGCCCAAAATGCTTTGTGTTCTAGTTCTAGAGGCAAATGACAAGCCTTCCCATACACCATTTTATGTGGAGACATACCCATAGGATTTTTATAAGCTGTTCTATAGGCCCAAAGTGCATCATCTAATTTCTTAGACCAATTCTTATGAGACCTATTGACAGTTTTTTGTAATATTAATTTTATTTCTCTATTGCTAAGTTCAACTTGACCACTAGATTGAGGATGATAGGGTGATGCAATTCTATGGTTAACATCATATTTAGCAAGCATCTTACGGACGGCGCCATGAATAAAATGTGAACCACCATCGGTCATTAAATATCTAGGGACTCCAAACCTCAGGAAGATAACCTCTTTAAGCATTTTAATGGAGGTGTGGTGATCGGCACTACTAGTTGGAATAGCTTCTACCCATTTAGAGACATAATCAACCGCAACCAGAATATGAGTGTACCCATTGGAGGAAGGAAAAGGCCCCATATAATCAAAACCCCAAACGTCAAATGGTTCAACAACAAGTGAATAATTCATAGGCATTTCCTGATGCTTACCGATATTACCAATTCTTTGACATTCATCACAAGACAAGACAAACTTACGAGCATCCTTGAAGAGAGTGGGCCAATAAAAACTAGATTGTAATACCTTATGAGCAGTCCTATCTCCCGCATGATGTCCTCCATAAGCTTCAGAATGACATTTCCGTAGGATTTGTTCCTGTTCATGCTCAGGTACACAACGTCTAATAATACCATCTACTCCTTCTTTATAAAGATGTGGGTCATCCCAAAAGTAATGTCTCAAGTCATAGAAAAATTTCCTCTTTTGCTGATAAGTAAAGCTAGGTGGTATATATTTAGCGACAATGAAGTTAGCATAATCAGCATACCAAGGTGTGCGTTGTGAGACACTTATTGCAGCTAGCTGTTCGTCAGGGAAACTATCATCAATAGGTAGTGGGTCATCAAGAATATTTTCTAACCTAGACAAGTTGTCAACTACGGGGTTCTCGGCTCCTTTCCTATCAACGATGTGTAAGTCAAATTCTTGGAGCAAGAGAGCCCACCTAATGAGTCTAGGTTTAGCATCTTTCTTTTCCATAAGGTATTTTATAGCAGCGTGATCGGAGTGAACAATGACTTTGGAATCATCAATATAGGATCTAAATTTATCACAAGCAAACACAGCTGCTAAAAATTCTTTTTCAGTAGTAGCATAGTTTCGTTGGGCACTGTCTAGAGTTTCACTAGCATAATGGATAACATTCAATTTCTTATCAACTCTTTGTCCTAGAACAACACTAACAGCATAATCACTAGCATCACACATAATTTCAAAAGGCAAGTTCCAATCAGGTGGTTGAATGATAGGTGCAGAGGTTAAGGCTTTCTTGAGTGTTTCAAAGGCTTCCACACAATCATCATCAAAAACGAAAGAAATATCCTTTTGCAAAAGATTAGTAAGAGGCCTAGAAATTTTAGAGAAGTCTTTAATGAACCTCCTATAAAAACCAGCATGACCAAGGAAACTTCGAATACCTTTAACGTCTTTAGGACATGGCATTTTCTCAATTGCATCAACTTTAGCTTTATCCACCTCAATACCTCGTTCAGATACTTTATGCCCCAAGACAATGCCTTCATTAACCATAAAGTGGCACTTCTCCCAATTCAAGACGAGATTAGTTTGTTCACATCTCTACAAAACTCGATCAAGGTTGCTTAAGCAATCATCAAAAGAAGTTTCGTAAACGGAAAAATCATCCATGAAAACCTCCACAATCTTTTCACAAAAATCAGAGAATATAGCAGTCATACATCTTTGAAAGGTAGCAGGTGCATTGCATAAACCAAAAGGCATACGTCTATAAGCATAAGTTCCAAAAGGGCAAGTAAAGGTAGTTTTCTCTTGATCAGATTGTGACACAGGTATTTGAGAGAAACTAGAATATCCATCTAAGAAGCAGAAGTGTGTGTGCTTAGATAGTCTGTCTAACATTTGATCAATGAATGGTAGAGGACAATGATCTTTTCTAGTAGCTTTATTTAATTTTCTAAAATCAATTACCATTCTATAGCTAGTAACAATTCTTTGTGGAATGAGTTCATTCTCATCATTAGGAACAACGGTAATACCTCCTTTTTTAGGGAGACAATGAACGGGACTTACCCATCTACTATCAGCAATAGGATAGATTATACTTGCTTCCAGAAGTTTTAGTATTTCATTTCTTACCACTTCCTTCATCTTAGGATTCAATCTCCGTTGGTGATCAACAACGGGTTTAGCATCAGGTTCCATATTGATCTTGTGCTGACATAGAGTGGGACTAATGCCCTTAAGATCATCAAGAGTATATCCGATAGCAACCCGGTGCTTCCTTAGAACTTTTAATAATCTTTCTTCTTCATGTTCTGAAAGGTTAGCACTAATAATAACATGATATATCTTTTTCTCATCAAGATAAGCATACTTCAAAGTGTCAGGCAATTGTTTCAATTAAAACATAGGATCACCTTTAGGTGGAGGAGGACCTCCAAGAGTTTCAATAGGCAAATTGTGTTTCAAGAGAGGTTGTTGTTCGAAGAAAATTTGATCTATTTCATTTCTTTCACGCAAATGCATATCATTTTCATGGTCGAGCAGATATTGTTCTAATGGATCAGTAGGAGGCACGACAATAGAAGCAAGACCAATTATTTCATCCTTATTAGGTAACGCTTTATCACGAGGTTGTCTACTAAATTTGGAAAAATTAAACTCACGAGACACATTACCAAAACTGACACCGACAGTTTGTTTTTCACAATCTATCTTAGCATTGACGATGCTCAAAAAGGTCTACCAAACATAATGGGACAAAAGTCATCTTGTGGGGAACCAAGAACTAGAAAATCAGTAGGATATTTTACTTTCCCACACAAGACTTCAACATCTCTAACAATCCCAAGTGGTGTGATAGTGTCTCTATTAGCAAGTTTAATAGTGACATCAATGTCTTCCATTTCAGTAGGTGCTATTTCATCCATAATTTCTTGGTATAAGGTAAAAGGGATAGCACTCACACTAGCACCTATATCACATAAACCATGATAGCAATGATCTCCTATTTTGACTGAGACAACAGGCAAGCCTTCTATGGGTCTATGTTTATCTTTTTCATCAGGTTTAGCAATTCTAGCAGCTTCATCACAGAAGTAGATAACATGTCCATCAACATTTTCTACCAAGAGATCTTTAACCATAGCAACACTAGGTTCTACTTTAATTTGCTCCGGGGGTTTAGGTGCTCTTATATTACTCTTACGAACCACAGTTGATACCCTAGCATGTTCGTTTATCCTAACAGGGAAAGGTGGTTTTTCAATATAAGCGGTAGGCACAACTGGATCAACATTGTAAAAGATGGTTTGTTCTTTAGCTACGACCGGTTCTTTAATTTCTTCCTTAATAGGGGGATGATATTTAAACCACTTCTCCTTAGGGAGATCAACGTGAGTAGCAAATGCTTCACAGAAAGAGGCTACTATCTCAGAGTCAAGTCCATATTTAGTGCTAAACTTGTGAAAAGCATCCGTATTCATAAAAGATTTAACACAATCAAATTCAAGCTTTGTACCTGACTCATTACCTTCGTCGAGTTCCCAATCTTCAGAGTTGTGTTTAATTCTTTCTAAGATATCCCACTTGAATTCAATAGTCTTCATCATATAAGAACCAGCACAAGAAGTATCGAGCATGGATTGATCATTATGAGAAAGCCAAGCATAAAAATTCTGAATGATAACTTCCCTCGGAATGTCATGATTGGGGGCATGAATATAACATTGACTTAAGCCTACCCCAAGCTAGAGCGATACTTTCTCCTTCACGAGGCCAAAAATTATATATATAATTCCGATCACGATGAACTAGATGCATGGGATAAAACTTTTGGTGAAATTCCAATTGCAAACGATTCTAGTTCCATGATCCAAGATCATCAGATAGCCTATACCATGTTAATGCTTTTCCCTCCAAAGATAAAGGGAAAACCTTCTTCTTAACTTCATCTCCGGGTAAACCTGCAAGCTTAAATAATCCACAAATCTCGTTCACATATAAAAGGTACATATCAGTATGTTCAGTTCCGTCTCCTGCATAAGGTTTAGCAAGCAGTTGTTCTAGCATACCCGAAGGAATTTCATAAGTAACATTTTCAGTAGGTGCTGTAGGTTGAGGAGTAACTAATTGTGGTTCCGGTCGAGGTGAAGATACCCCGAACAAACCCCTCAAAGGATTGTTCTCCATAGCAGCAAGTAGCAATAAATTTCAGCACGTAGTATAAGTTTTTCCTTACCGATTTCCACTTACCAAGAGCGCTTCACTCCCCGGCAACGACGCCAGAAAAGAGTCTTGATGACCCACAAGTATAGGGGATCAATCTTAGTCCTTTCGATAAGTAAGAGTGTCGAACCCAACAAGGAGCAGAAGGAAATGACAAGCGGGTTTCAGCAAGGTAATTTCTGCAAGCACTGAAATTGTAGGTAACAGATAGTTTGATAGCAACATAATTTGTAACGAGCAAGTAATGGTAACAGTAAAAAAGGCGCAGCAAGGTATCCCAATCCTTTTGAGGCAAAGGACATGCCAGAACAATCACTAGTAATAGGCAAAGCGTTCTTGAGGATACACGGGAATTTCGTCTAGTCACTTTTATCATGTTGGTTTGATTCGTGTTCACTACTTTGATAATTTGATATGTGGTTGGACCGGTGCTAAGGTTCTGTTCTTACTTGAACTAACAACCTACTTATGATTAACCCCCTCGCAAGCATCAGCAACTACGAGAAAAGTATTAAGACAAAGTCTAACCATAGCATTAAACATGTGGATCCAAATCAGCCCCTTACGAAGTAGCGCATAAACTAGGGTTTAAGATTCTGTCACTCTAGCAACCCATCATCTAATAACTACTCCACAATGCATTCCCTTAGGCCCATGAATGGTGAAGTGTCATGTAGTCGACGTTCACATGACACCACTAAGGGAATCACAACATACATATCATCAAAATATCGAACACATATCAAATTCACATGATAACTCGCAAAATGACTTCTCCCGTGACCTCAAGAACAAAGGTAACTACTCACAAATAATAAACATGCTCAAGATCAGAGAGGTAATGAATAGCATATTGGATCTGAACATATAATCTTCCACCAAGTAAACCATATAGTAATCAACTACGCAAGGTAATCAACACTACTAGTCACCTACAGGTACCAATATGAGGTTCCGGTACAAAGATTGAATACAAGAGATGAACTAGGGTTTGAGAGGAGATGGTGCTGTTGAAGACGTTGATGAAGATTGGCCTCCCAAAGATGAGAGGGGTGTTGGTGACGACGATAGCTTCGATTTCCCCCTCCAGGAGGGAAGTTCCCCCGGCGGAATCGCTCCGCCGGAGGGCAAAAGTGCTCCTGCCCAAGTTCCGCCTTGAGGCGGCGGCGCTTTGTCCCAAACGTCCTCCTCTGATTTTTTCTAGGTCAAGAGAGACCTTATACTAGAAGATGGGCACTGGAGGTGGGCCAGGCTGAGCACAACCCATCAGGACACGCCCAGGGGGGGCTGGCATGCCCTGGTGGGTTGTGCCCACCTAGGGTGCCTCCTCCGGTAGTTTCCAGCTCCAGTATTTTTTATTAAATGTAAAAATAATCTCCGTAAAATTTTAGCTTCATTGGAGTTGTGCAGAATAGGTATGTCTGACGTGCTTTTCTTGGGTCCAGAATTCCAGCTGCCGGTATTCTCCCTCCTTGTGTAAACCTTGCATATTATGAGAGAAAAGGCATTAGAATCACTCCCCAAAGCATTATTATTCAACAAAACAAAGTAAATAACAGTAGGAAATCATGATGCAAAATGGACGTATCAAGATCCAATACCAGTGATTGTCCCACGTATCTCCTAGAGTTCCTATAGTCCACAATTCATTGAAGGGACTACTATCAAAGTATATTCGCCAGTTTCCATTATCATGATCAAGTTAACTCCAATGTCGGGTGTTTATAGGTCCTCGAATTAAATTGGACAACAACCCAGTATTCCTAGTTTATCCTCCATCAAGAAACATGGTATCATGATCGAGATCATCAGACTGAATCCAAATTACTCCAAACCATGTAGACTTACTCAACACCTATATTCCACTAGGATCACCTATTTAATCCAAATCTTATGTCCAAGAGAATTCCTACTTGTTCTTCCGAGTCATTATTGTAACTTCATCAATCCACTGCTATTACTTGACAAAGTCCAGGTATTATACCACCAAGAATTTTCAGCTTGTGGTCATAATTGTCCTACTAAATCCAATTTTCTCAAGGGAGAAGAAAATTATGCTACTCTATCAACCCGGTCCACCAAGTTCATCTATCTTCAAGAAAATCTTGTAATCTACCAAAGGGTCTCAACTATATCCTTAAGACAGTCAGATCATATTATTCGTCTATGTGTCATATACCCTTAAACAATCTTCCCTATGGCATCACAGTTTTGGTGCTGGCTTAGGATGTAATGTGTCTGTTCACTATGATCACTAGTTCCATAGTGAACCCAGTGCTAAACAATAGCGATTGAATCTCAATAGGTGTCCCGGCAAACCTGTGTGTTAAACACGTGGTTAGAGGATTGAGCTAGGGTAACTCGTGAGTCCTAGGGAAGGGTTTCCAATCCTGAGGGAAAAAGCATAACCCTATGGGGTTGCACTTGGTTGAATAGGTCGCCGTCGAAAATCTTCAGTACTAGTTGTTTGTTGAGGTAGATCCTTGGTGCATCTTGCCTTGCTGGTCTTCAGTCGACGAGAAAGGTGAGAGGGAAAAGTAGCATAGAGGAGGTGCCTAAAGGTGGTTCTATAGTGCAAGTGCAATCAAACAAGTGCCTAAAGGGCTAACACATTCATTAAGATAAGATAGGTGGTATAGCTGTGTACACGTTGCCTAGGACAAACGTGCGACTTATACCCAAACACAAACAGATAAATCAAACAACACACAGCATGGTTTCATTTGAACCATCACACGGACTCGACTTCGCATAGGGGTTACACGACTCATCCTACCCTAGGGGTGCTCAGACTCAGTAGTCGTGCTTGCTTCATATCTTGGAGGGAAGGACGCTCAGTCTCTAGCTCCTGAGTCCTCCTATGGTACCAGGGGGTATGCGACCGTCGGCTGCTTGTTGGGACACCTCCTAACAATATGCCCATATTCGCCACATCCGTGGCATGTGATGGGAGCAAAGAGGTCGTTATTCATCCTTGGGTTACAACATTGCTGATGTGGAGATGGTCTTGCATGTAGTGGGTATGGAAATCTGTTCCAGTGCCTTCTGCGTGGGGCTCGGTTGTAGGCTTCCTGAAGTTCCTCGATTTGTTGCTTCTGGTTGGTGATGTAGACTTGCAGGGCAGCAATTTGTTGTTCTCGCTTGACCACCTTCTTCTTCTCGAGGCAGTGGAGGTGTAGGAGCGAAGGGAAATCCTGGCGGGTCTTGAGGAATTCTTCGGTAAGGTAACATAGAAGGTAATCTACCGCGTTGGCGAAGCGGACCTGGAGCTTGAGGGTTGGGTCATCGTCTCTTGTGGAAATCATTTCTTGAGTAGAGGATCCTAATCCACTCTTGCTGGATAGGTAGTGGGTAGCTTGCCCTTCCTTAATCTCCAGGAGGAGGTCTCGAAGACGGAGGAGGGCTTCGTAGGCTGCCTGCTGAATGGCCATGTCCCTTGTTGACATAGGTGGTCCAACAAAGAACCAACTCTGGGGTGAGGTCTTGGCAGGTACAACTACTTTGGCGTAGAACCCTGTTCCGAACTCGCCGTTGTCCAGTTCGTGCAGGGTGTACATTGGCTCCGAAGGATATTGACATTGTTGGAGGTAGTCTCTCAGGAGAGGTGGGAATCCGGTCATGAGGAGTCTCATGGGAGTGACGGCCATCTACAAGATGGTCAGAGAAGGGGTTAATATGACAAGAGATTATGAGGTGAGTGTAAAAGGTTTTATAGTTGGATAGATCAGAGGAGGAGAGAGGTGCAATAGGTTTTGCAAGGGATTTTGGGGGTCCGGGGGCTAGTTCCTCTCCTAACTAACGTCCATGCTAACTAAGGGCTTCCTGCAGTCAAACTCGCTCTGATACCAGCTCTGTGGGGACCCTGACTCATAAGTCGTGATAACCGAATGTACGTGCACAGTGATCCCAAAGATCAATGCTCATTGAACACACATAAACTAAATAACAAGAGTCTTACATCCATTACATACTGTTTTGCTCAAATATGGCCTTTATGACCAAGTCTTCATAAACTCGCAGTGGAAATCTTCAACGATAGCGTGAACCCATGCCATCTGCCTTAACCCTACAAGCATTCTGACTGGGAAGCATCCTAGCTCGCACGTTCGTCACCAAGGTACTCTTCATTATATTGTGTTCTTTCATGCCTAGCCAATTAAATAACCAGTGGCAAGCCAATGAGTACTTGGAATGTACTCACAAGCAACCCATGTTTGGAACAAGGTACAACAGAGCATGATATAGCACTAATAGGTAGTTTTGCGGAAAGCCAGTTTGAGTGCAATGGTATGTCCTATCAACATGTAAAAGCATGCATCATGGGGTTCCGAGTAACCATACGAACAGGTTACAGATATCAATGTGAGTAGAGGCTGAACATCTCATGTTCAATCATCACGACAAGTCATCCGACTTAGCTCAAGGATCTCTTTGTCACACACACACCTAGTTTTGTGAAAACATCTGGACATAGTCTAAGCAGCAACATCCAACTGTCCTTGACCGTGGACACGGCTATTCAAATAGTTTTACACTCTCCAGTGGTTGCACACTTTACCCACAAGACCCGGGGAACTTCCGTGTCAAGCCACGACTCGCGGTATATTACATACCTGAGGTAAGCACCCGAACAATGCCTTTCCCTTGACGACACTAAACAAAGAGTCCACTCGTTGGCACACAGCACGCATGATGTACATCACAAGTATCATCCATGAAGGGACCAACGGTGTGCCCGGTGTCTGTGGATACAACCCATGGTCGTCCTATCAGGCAAGACCCCGTATGTGACCACGTCACTCCCACCACTAGTAATGCGGGCTCTCTACTAGCATCGACCAAGGTAATCAACAAAGCCCCATCCCATAAGGGGTATCGTGGTTGTACATGTAAGGTTGGGACGATTGACAAATCTTAAATCTAATCCATTTTCGAAAAACACACACACTCAACTTGCCTCAGTACACCACTTCTTTATCAAGTGCGTTACCTAGCTCAACACCACCCCCCTCATGCATTAGTGGAACCCGATGGGGTTTTCGAAAAGTCTTTGAAAACACTTCCCTTCCGACACCATCCTTTTTCCCATCCCACTTGCATAGCAACTACTTAGCATCCTATCTACTTCCCACCCGCACAACCCTCATAGGAAGGTAGGGTCATGCTCAGTGCAAGTATCAACAAGGAAAGTAACGGAAGAAACCCATAGAGCTGGTCACCATGATCATCATGATTTCGATGCAACAGTATCAAGTGCTATATGACATGCATAAAAAGGTTTCTTCGACATGGTCAAAGGGCTGCTTGCCTGGCTTAGCAAAGTCTTCAAGGTCTTCACACGCCTCTCGTCCAAATTTACTAACTCACAAATTAATCTAAGTGAAGCATGAGAGTATTTCTTCTAAAATTTAAAGCACACCATGCTCAAAAAGATATAAGTGAAGCACTAGAGCAATTCCATAGCTCAAAAAATTTAAGTGAAGCATATAGAGCAATTCTAACAAATCATAGCATAATTTTGGCTCTCTCAAATAGGTGTGTCCAACAAGGATACTTGTGACAAACTAAAAAGAAAATCAAGCAAAGACTCAAATAATACAAGACGCTCCAAGCAAAACTCATGATATGTGACGAATAAAAATATAGCTCTAAGTAAAATACCGATTGTCGTTAGAAGAAAGAGGGATGCCACTCGGGGCATCCCCAAGCTTAGTTGCTAGTTTCTCCTTGGATATTATCTTGGGGGTGCTGTAGAATCCCCAAGCTTAGGCTCTTTTCACTCCTTATTCCTTCATCCATCGTGATCTCACCCAAAACTTGAAAACTTCAATCACACAAAACTCAACAAAACCTTCGTGAGATCCATTAGTATAATAAAGCAAATCACCACTCTAAGTACTGTTGCAAACCCATTCAAATTTAATTATTGCATTATATCTACTGTATTCCAACTTTACCATGTCTTATACCCTTCAATACAAACCATAGATTCATCAAAACAGGCACACAATGCAACGAAAATAGAATATGTCAAAAACAGAACAGTGTGTAGTAATCTGTACTCTAACCATACTTCTGTAACTCTAAAAATTCTGAAAAATTAGGACAACGTAAAGACTTTGTATAGCAATACTGTGTTAAATTTTTAGCTCATTATCACACTACAGTAAAAAATGAAAATTCCTTCACTCGAGGCAAAATTTCTGTTTCAGATTCAGCATTGTTTCTACTCATCTTATGAATCATCCTAAAGGCTTTACTTCGCACAAACACTAATTAAAACATAAAAACACAATCATAACAGTAGCATAATTGTGACTCAAAAACAAAAACAAAAAGATGAAAATAAATTTATTCATTGGGTTGCCTCCCAACAAGCGCTATCGTTTTACGCCCCTAGCTAGGCATAAAGCATAGATTCAAGTGTTGTCATCTTTAGTTTTTGTAGAGATATTTTTATCAAGAGGTTTTGCAAATATAACTTGAAACACATCATCCATAGAAATCTTAGCACTATCAAGTTGTCTTTCTATGTACCCTCTTTGATTTCCAGCCACAATCCAAGAATATTGTTGATTAACATCATTGAAAACTTGTTGGATCATATCTAAAACGGGGACTTCCTTTTTAAGGTTCTCATAAAAAAATTGATTATTTCCAAGCAGATGTCTCAATAGGTAGTCACTATTGTAAAGGATCTCCCCTATAACCGGTTTTTCATGGCTCATACAAAAAAAATCAAAAATCTCCCTAGCTTCTCGTACTATGTGATCAAATTCATTCATAAGGACAAGGGTGGCTAACTTTTTAGCTTTGGGATCCTTTATAATGGGTAACTCATAAAACAATATTTGCAAGGTAGGATGGGTATGAATAAACCTATTTTCAAGTTTCAGAACTAGTGCTGAAATAGCTTCCGCATATGTTTTAGTTCTTTTAAGTATAGGAGCATCATTGAGAGTCAAATTACCAGCACAATTGAAAAATTCCTGGATAGTTTCTTCTCCTATAACGTTACCTTGCCCCAAAACAAAAGTTTTAGCATCCAGATTACCAGAACGTCCAATATTAGGAGTCCTGCCATCATCTGTTTCTGCCATACCAAAATCACTCTTGATGACAAGCAAACAAGAGATCTGACGAGAAAAAGGGCAAACGAAAAAGAGGGCGAATAAAACGACACATTTGTGAAGTAGGGGAGAGGAAAATGAGAGGCAAATGGCAAATAATGTAATTGCGAGGAGATGAGATTTGTGATTAGGAACCTGATAGATGTTGATGATGTCTCCCCGGCAACGGCGCCAGAAATTGGCAAGTTGATGGGAGACTACTTTCGTACCTCCTCCCCGGCAACGGCGCTAGAAATTCCTTTGACGTGGCTTCGGACTGCGTCAGTATTTCCCCAAAGAGGAAGGGATGATGCAGCACATCGACGGTAAGTATTTCCCTCAGTTATGAAACCAAGGTTATCGAACCAGTAGGAGAACCATGCCACACTATGTAAACGGTACCTGCACACAAAGAACAAATACTTGCACCCCGACGCGAAAGAGAGGTTGTCAATCTCTCCATGGTAAAAATATAGATTAGATTGTAATAGATTAGATAGATAGATCGCACAAGAACACAAAATAAAAGAGGCAAATAAAAAGTGCAGCAAGGTATTTTTGGGTTTTTGGAATAATAGATCTAAAAACAAAAAGCGGCAAAAGATAGATCGGAAAGCAATATGTTAGAAAAGTAGACCCGCGGGCCGTAGGTTTCACCAGTGGCTTCTCTCATGAGTATAGCACACGGTGGGTAAACAAAAATTATTGTTGGGAAATTGATAGAAGATCAAATAATCATGGCGATATCCAAGGCGATGATCATTATATAGGCATCATGTCCAAGATTAGTAGACCGAAACGATTCTGCATCTAATACTATTACTCCACACATCGACCGCTATCCAGCATGCATCTAGTGTATTAAGTTCATGGAGAAACGGAGTAATGCAATAAGAACAGTGACATGATGTAGACAAGATCTATTCATGTAGGAATAGACCCCATCTTGTTATCCTTAATAGCAACGATACATGCGTGCCTCACTGCCCCTTCTGTCACTGGGAGAGGACACCACAAGATCGAACCCATAACAAAGCACCTCTTCCCATGGCAAGAAAAATCGATCTAGTTGGCCTAACTAAACCAAAGATTCGAAGAAGAAATACGAGGCTATAAGTAATCATGCATATAAGAGATCAAGGAAGACTCAAATAATATTCATGGATAGAAACTGATCATGAACTCAAAATTCATCGGATCCCAACAAACACACCGCAAAAAGTCATTACATCAAATAGATCTCCAAGAGACCATTGTATTGAGAATCAAAAGAGAGAGAGAAAGCCATCTAGCTACTGCCTACGGACCCGTAGGTCTATGGTGGACTACTCACGCATCATCGGAGATGCACCAATGAGGATGATGAACCCCTTCATGATGGTGTTTGATTAGATCTCGTGGTTCTGGAACTTGCGGCGGCTGGAAGTATTTTTTGTCAACTCCTCTAGGGTTTCTGGAATATTTGGGTATTTATAGAGCTCAGATGCGGTGGAGGGGGGTCCCGAAGCCACCACAACCCACCAGGGCGCTCCCAGGGCGTCTGGCGCGCCCTGGTGTCGTGTGGGCCCCTTGGCCTTCCTCCCGGGTACTTCTTTGGCCCACTGGCTTTCTTCTGGTCCAAAAAAATCTCCAAAAAGTTTCATCGCGATTGGATTCCGTTTGGTACTGATATTCTGCGAAGTAAAAAACAAGCAAAAAACAGCAATTGGCACTTGGCACTCTGTCAATAGGTTAGTCCTAAAAATGATATAAAGTTGTTATAAAATGATTGTAAAACATCCAAGAATGTTAATATAACAGCATGGAACAATAAAAAATTATAGATACGTTGGAGACGTATCATGTAGGGTGCTCCAGAGCGCCCTTTTGGCATGCCATGGCATGTCCTCAGTGCCATGGCCATGGCCACTAGGGGCCAATAGGTCCAGAGGGGTTAGAATAAGGGGGAGAAGCCTTTGGATTCCCTGGGGGTTCCTTGGGAGGGAAGGAAAGTTGTGAGAGGGGGTAAAAACTGCTATCCAGAGAGGAATCTTGGGGTTTTACCCCCATGAATGATTGATACATGGTTCGAAATTTCTACTGGAGGTAGAGGAGGTGTGTGGGTGACCGTGGGTAAACTTTTAGAGCAAGGAGAATAGTGGAAGGTGTCAAATAGCAGCTTTACCAATCTACCAAAAGGTGTTTGATGACTGTTTGGGCAAGTAGAAAGATCCTACATGCCATGATTTTTAACAGTATCAAGTAGTAGATAGAATTGAGGTTGAACACCAAGTTTGAGCTTATTTGGAGAAAGTTGCTAATGTAAACTTTATAAACCCTAGAAATGGGCAGAAATGGATTTGCTTAGATCTAGTTAGGCAAACCTATTCTCCTTGATGCACAACTTGGAGTGGTGACATAATTTGGGTATTAGAGCATTCCCAAAAAGTTTGGGACCAAACGGGGAAACTTGACAATGCAAAAAATTCCAGTTCTTGAAATCAGCAGAAATGGGTTTGGGGGGATTTGGACAAGTGGATCTGTTCTCGTTGATGCACCACTTGGTGTGGATGCATTATTAGAGTATTAGAACATGTCCACAAATTTGGAGCACAATTGGAGGCACTTGGCAATGTAAAGTTGCTCAAGTTTGGATCTGGACAAGGAGGGTTTTGGGGGCATTTTGGTGAACTAAAACTATTTGGATTTGGATGAAACTTGGCAAGATGATCACATATGGCCTATGTGACATGCTAGAATTTTCTTGGATTTATTTGGGAATATTTCTTATAGAAATATTTAGAATACTTGAAATATGCAGAAAGGGTTTTGGAGGATTTTTTCCAATATTTTGAATATGACCATGTGTTGAAACTCTTATATGTGGAAAATATATGTCCACTGAGTTTCCCTAAATTTTCCCAAATATTTTGAAAGCATAAAAATAAGTTTTCCCCTATAAAATACCATTTCCGGCCTTAAGAAAAAGCCTTTAAATAAAATAGGAAAATAATCTTTAAAAATAATATTTAGTGGTTTTGGGAAGTCTTATATATAATATGTTTCAAATAGTGTTTTTGAAATAATTTAAATACCTTAATTTAAGGACTTGTAGTTCAAGCCTCTAGTGAGGGGTTTTTGAAAACCTAAATTAAATAAATGCTTTTTGGCCAAAATAATAATTTATAAAAATAGTTTTATGTCCTATACACATGGCATGATCATTGGGCAAAGCTTTATATCTAGGAGATGGGTTTTGAGAGTAGAAGGAATTTTATGAATTAAAGCACAAGCAAGCAAACAAGCAATCAACAATCAAGTCAAGCATCACAAGCACACAAAAAGTTTTTGTTGGCCCAAATTTTTGAGTCATGTTAACCTAGTTATGAGACAAACACACAGGGTGTGACACCCCACCAGTCATTGAGAGTGTGCCATTTCCCCTTTGAGTGGACCAGGGCCCACCTGCCATCCTGTGTGGTTGTCCAATGTGTGTACAAATAGGATTTCAATCCCTGTTTGTTTTATTCTAGATCAGGCCATTCCATTTTTGGCATGTTTCCATATCTGTATAGTCCTTTTTCGGAATATTCCATATTCGGCATATATGATATATCCATATTAGGCAATATTCATATTTTGCATTATGACATTTTTATTAACATGAACATATGCATATTATATATGAAATTGGGGTAGAAAAATCCAGGGAATCCATCTGTGGCATTATTTGTGCATTATGAGCATGTTTTGGTGCATGTCATTTTTACATGATTAGACATTTTGTGATTTTTGTGTGAATTAATCCATGCACCACATGAATTAACTTTGAACATGAGTCATGATTAATTTTACATATACTAGTTCCTGGCATTTTTGCCATGCCCTGAAATCCATGTTTAGACACTATTATCACCTTGTAAACATGCCGGGACAATGCTGTTGTTTTTGGAGATAGCTAAATGGTGATCACTCCTCCACACACGATATCTCCTTGTGCATGGTTTGTTTGATGCGCGAAGTGTAGCAAAAGTATTGCTCCTAAGTTGGGCAAATAACCGACGTCTAGGTTTGCTACTTTCCCGAGAACTAGCATGTTCACGTCAATAACCTTAGAAACTTATCCTCGTGCCTGGAATGAGTTAATGATAACATAATAGAAATAACGTATATCAGGACTTTCAATGCAGCTGGCTCTTTGCCTAGAGCCATGACGACTGATACGCATCCAACGTATCTATAATTTTTGCTTGTTCCATGCTGTTATATTATCATTCTTGGATGTTTTACAATCACTTTTTAGCAACTTTATATCATTTTTTGGATCTAACCTATTGACATAGTGCCAAAGTGCCAGTTGCTGTTTTTGCTTGTTTTTTTTACTTCGCAGAATATCAATACTAAACGGAGTCCAATCGTGACGAAACTTTTTGGAGATTATTTTTGGGCCAGAAGACATCCAGTGGGCCAAAGAAGTGCCAGAGGGGAGGGTCGTTGAGACCACAACCCACCAGGGCGCGCCATGATGGGTTGTGCCCTCCTCGGGACCCCTCTCCACCGCCTCTGACGCCTATAAATTCCCAAATATTACAGAAACCCTAGAGGAGTCGATGAAAAACACATCCAGCCGCCGCTAGTTCCAGAACCTCGAGATCCAATCTAACACCATCATGGAGGGGTTCATCATCCTTATTGG
Source organism: Elymus sibiricus (assembly GCA_039707655.1). Classification (NCBI taxonomy): domain Eukaryota; kingdom Viridiplantae; phylum Streptophyta; class Magnoliopsida; order Poales; family Poaceae; genus Elymus; species Elymus sibiricus. Next base: position 311,917,214 of record CM077669.1, on the reverse strand, counting down.
TGCATCTCCGATGATGCGTGAGTAGTCCACCATAGACCTACGGGTCCGTAGGCAATAGCTAGATGGATTCCTCTCTCTCTTTTGATTCTCAATACAATGGTCTCTTGGAGATCTATTTGATGTAAACTTTTGCGGTGTATTTGTTGGGATCCGATGAATTTTGAGTTCATGATCAGTTTCTATCCATGAATATTATTTGAGTCTTCTTTGATCTCTTATATGCATGATTACTTATAGCCTCGTATTTCTTCTTCGAATCTTTGGTTTAGTTAGGCCAACTAGATTGATTTTTCTTGCCATGGGAAGAGGTGCTTTGTGATGGGTTCGATCTTGCGGTGTCCTCTCCCAGTGAAAGAAGGGGCAGCGAGGCACGCATGTATCGTTGCTATTAAGGATAACAAGATGGGGTCTATTCCTACATGAATAGATCTTGTCTATATCATGTCACTGTTCTTATTGCATTACTCCGTTTTCCCATGAACTTAATACACTAGATGCATGCTGGATAGCGGTCGATGTGTGGAGTAATAGTAGTAGATGCAGGCAGGAGTCGGTCTACTATCTTGGACGTGATGCCTATATAATGATCATCGCCTTGGATACCGTCATGATTATTTGATCTTCTTCAATTGCCCAACAGTAATTTGTTCACCCACCCTGTGCTATACTCATGAGAGAAGCCACTAGTGAAACCTACGGCCCCCGGGCCTACTTTTCCAACATATTGCTTTCCAATCTATCTTTTTGCCGCTTTTGTTTTCGGATCTATTATTCCAAAAACCCAAAAATACCTTGCTGCATTTTTTATTTGCCCTTTTTATTTTGTGTTCTTGAGAGATCTATCTCTCCAATCTGTCATATCTTAATCTATCTTTTTACCATAGAGATATTGACAACCTCTCTTTCGCGTCGGGTTGCAAGTATTTGTTCTTTGTGTGCATGTTGGAAATATGCCCTAGAGGCAATATTAATATAGTTATTATTATATTTCCTTGTTCATGATAATCGTTTATTATCCATGCTATAATTGTATTGATTGGAAACTCAAATACATGTGTGGTACATAGACAACACCGTGTCCCTACTATGCCTCTTATATACTAGCTCATTGATCAAAGATGGTCAAGGTTTCCTAGCCATAGACATGAGATGTCATTTGATAACGGGATCACATCATTAGGAGAATGATGTGATGGACAAGACCCAAACTATGAACGTAGCATATGATCGTGTCAGTTTATTGCTATTGTTTTCTGCATGTCAAGTATCTGTTCCTATGACCATGAGATCATGCAACTCACTGACACCGGAGGAATACCTTGTGTGTATCAAACGTCACAACGTAACTGGGTGACTATAAAGATGCTCTACAGGTATCTCCGAGGGTGTCTGTTGAGCTGGCATGGATCGAGACTGGAATTTGTTACTCCATGTGACGGAGAGGTATCTCAGGGCCCACTCGGTAATACAACATCACAATAAGCCTTGCAAGAAAAGTGACTAAAGAGTTAGCCACGGGATCTTGTATTACGGAACGAGTAAAGAGACTTGCCGGTAACGAGATTGAACTAGGTATAGAGATACCGACGATCGAATCTCGGGCAAGTAACATACCGAAGAACAAAGGGAACATCATACGGGATTAACTGAATCCTTGACATAGAGGTTCAACCGATAAATATCTTCGTAGAATATGTAGGAACCAATATGGGCATCTAGGTCCCGCTATTGGTTATTGACTGTAGAGGTGTCTCGGTCATGTCTACATAGTTCTTGAACCTGCAGGGTCTACACACTTAACGTTCGGTGACGTTTCGGTAGTATTGAGATGTATGTGTTGGTGACCGAAGGTTGTTCGGAGTCCCGGATGAGATCCTGGACGCCACGAGGAGCTCCGGAATGGTCCGGAGGTAAAGATTTATATATAGGAAAGTGGTATTTGGGTTCCGGAAAAGTTTCGGGTATTTCCGGTAGTGTACCGGGAGTGACGAATGGGTTCCGGGGGTCCACCGGGTGGGGTCCACCCACCCCAGGGGGCCACATGGGCCCAAGAGGTGGCGCACCAGCCCCTAATGGGCTGGGGAATCGACCCCATAAGGTCCCATATGCCCAAGAGGAAAAAAGGTGGAGATAGGAAGGAATAGGACTCCTTCCTAATATGAATCCACTTCCTAGTAGGAAGTGGATTGGACTCCTCCTTGCCCTGGTTCGGCCGACCCCTAGTGGAAACCCTAGGGAGGCTGACTCCTCCCCCCTCCCTCCTATATATACTAGAGGAATAGAGCCCCCAAAGACACACGGCTACGTGCTAGTTCTCTATTCTCTAGTTCCTCCACCAAATAGATTCTGGTAGTGCTTAGGCGAAGCCCTGCCGGGATAACTCCACCATCACCACCACCACGCCATAGTGCCGCTGGAGATCTCATCTACCTCTCCGCCCCATCTTGCTGGATCAAGAAGGCGGAGATCGTCATCGAGCTGTACGTGTGCTGAACGCGGAGGTGCCGTCCGTTCGGTGCTAGATCGGGACGGATCGTGATTGGATCGCGGGACGGCTTGCGATTTGGATCGCGAAGACGTTCGACTACATCAACCGCGTTTCTTAACGCTTCCCGCTCAGCGATCTACAAGGGTATGTAGATCCACTCTCCCTCTCGTAGATGCTCATCACCATGGATAGATCTTGCGTGTGCGTAGGAATTTTTTTGTTTCCCATGCAACATTCCCCAACAGTGTAGGTGTTGTTTATTAGGTGGTGGTGATCCTCCTACTAGTTCGATACCTTGGTTTTATTACTGAGGGAAATACTTACCGTCATTGTGCTGCATCATCCCTTCTTCTTTGGGGAAATACCGACGTAGTCTCAAGCCACGTCAAAGGAATTTCTGGCGCCGTTGCCGGGGAGGAAGCGGTCTCTTCTACGTGCCAATCTTTGGCGCCGAGGAGACACCATCATCATCTACCAGGTTCCTTATCACAAATTTCATCTCCTTGCAATTACATTATTTGCCATTTTCCTCTCCCCCACTTCACCAAATTTGCCGTTTTAGTCGCCTTCTTTTTCGGTTGCCTTTCTCTCGTCGGTTCTCTTGTTTTCCTGTCATCATGAGTGATTTTGGTATGGCAGAAACAGATGATGGCAGAACTCCTAATGGACGTTCTGGTAATCTAGATGCTAAAACTTTTGTTTTGGGGCAAGGGAACGTTATAGGAAAAGAAACTATCCAAGATTTTTTCAATTGCGTTGGGAATTTGACTCTCGATGATACTCCTATACTGAAAAGAACTAAAACTTATGCGGAAGCTATTTCAGCGCTAGTTCTGAAACTTGAAAATAGGATTATTCGTACCCATCCTACCTTGCAAAGATTGTTTTATGAGTTACCCGTCATAAAGGATCCCAAAGCTAAGAAGTTAGCTTCCCTTGTTCTCACGAATGAATTTGATCACATAGTATGGGAAGCTAGGGAGATCTTTGATTTCTATGGTATGAGCCGTGAAAAACCAGTAATAGGAGAGATCCTTTACAATAGTGATTACATGTTGAGACATTTGCTTGGAAATAATCAAATTTTTGATGAGAACCTTAAAAAGGAAGTCCCCGTTTTAGATATGATCCAACAAGTTTTCAATGATGTAAATCAACAATATTCTTGGATTGTGGCCGGGAATCAAAAAGGGTACATAGATGGACAACTTGATAGTGCTAAGATTTCTATGGATGATGTGTTTCAAGTTTTATTTGCAAAACCTCTTGACAAAAACACCTCTACCAAGACCAAAGATGACAACACTTGAATCTATGCGTTATGCCTAGCTAGGGGCATAAAACGATAGCGCTTGTTGGGAGGCAACCCACTGAATAAATTTATTTTTGTCTTTTCCTTTCTGTTTTTGAGTGTTGACACAATTACGCCTGTGTTATGATTGTGTTTTTATGTTTTATTTTGTGTTTGTGCCAAGTAGAGCCTTTAGGATGATTCATAAGATGAGTAGAAACAATGCTGAATCTGAAACACAAACTTTGCCTCCAGTGTTCGAATTTTTGTTTTTTACTGGAACGTGATATTGAGATGAAATTGTAACATAGTGTTGCTATACAAATTTTTAACATTGTCCTAATTTTTCAGAATTTTTAGAGTTACAGAAGTATGGTTAGAGTACAGATTACTACAGACTGTTCTGTTTAAGACAAATTCTGTTTTCATTGCATTGTGTGCTTGTTTTGATGAATCTATGGGTTGTATTGAAGGGTATGAACCATGGTAAAGTTAAAATACAGTAGGTATAATGCAACAATAAAATATGAATGGGTTTGCAACAATACTTAAAGTAGTGATTTGCTTTATTATACTAACGGATTTCAGGAAGATTTTGTTGAGTTTTGTGTGATTGAAGTTTTCAAGTTCGTAGAATTGTGTGTTATGCAAAAGAAAAAAGATGTGGACAATGATATAGTGAAGTCGAAATTATTTCCTTTTTCCTTGCGGGATCATGCAAAAATTTGGTTATCTTCTTTGCCTCGTAATAGTATCGATTCTTGGAATAAGTGCAAGTATGCTTTTATCACGAAGTATTTTCCGCCCGCGAAAATTATTTCCCTTAGGACACAAATCATGAATTTTAAGCAACTTGAGCATGAACATATTGCACAATCTTGGGAAAGAATGAAATTGATGCTAAGGAATTGTCCTACTCATGGTTTAAATCTTTGGATGATCATACAAATTTTTTATGCGGGATTGAATTTTGTCTCTGGAAATCTTTTAGATTCCTCCACGGGTGGTACTTTTATGGAAGTTACTTTGGGTGAAGCTACTAAATTGCTAGACAATATTATGTCAAATTATTCACAATGGCATACCGAAAGAGCACCTACTAGTAAAAAAGTCAATTCGGTTGAAGAAATTAGTACTTTGAGTGATAAGGTCGATGCTTTGATGAAGTTGGTTGCTAGTAAAAATGCTCCTATTGATCTTAATGATGTGCCTTTGTCTACCTTGATTGAGCAAAATAGTGATTCTGTAGATGTGAACTTTGTCTCGCGAAACAATTTCAATAACAATGCTTATAGAGGTAATTTTAATCCTAGGCCTTTTCCAGGAAATTCCTCTAACAACTATGGTAATCCTTCTTACAATAATAATAGGAACACCTCTCATCTTGAGAGTAATATTAAAGAATTTATCAATGCGCCAAAGGCTTTCAATACTACGATAGAAGAAAAGTTGAATAAGATTGATGATATGTCTAGAAGCATTGATAGAATTTCTCATGATGTAGAAAATCTCAAGTTGAAAGCTTTTGTGCCTACGATTGATGAATCAATTAAAGCCTTATATGTCTGTATGGATGAAAGTAAGAAAAGAAACGCTATGCTTAGAGCTAGAAGAGAATTCTTAGAAAAGTCATTTTCTAGTGATTGCCTTCATAAAAATGATGAAGATCTTAAAGTGATTGGTGTTTCTCCTATTGATTCCTTGTTTAGTAATATTAAGATTGATGATAAAGGGACTGAAGTAGAGTCAACTTTAGCTAGAAGGCGTCCCAATAATTTGGAGGGTGAAAATCTTGATGAAAAATTTGATGAAAGTGGGTTTGAAGAGGTCAAAACTTTAACTAGTGATGTGCCCACTATTTAGGATTGCAAAGACTTTAATTATGATAGTTGCTCTTTTATTGAATGTATTTCTTTTCTACAATCCGTGTTGAATTCACCCCATGCTTATGAACAAAATAAAGCTTTTACTAAACATATCGTTGATGCCATGATGAAATCATTTGAAGAAAAGTTGGAGTTGGAGATTTCTATTCCTAGAAAATTACATGATGAGTGGGAACCTACCATTAAGGTCAAGATTGAAAATTATGAGTGCTTTACTTTATGTGATTTGTGTGCTAGTGTTTCCATGATTCAGAAATCTTTATGTGATGTGCTTGGTCTCACCAATATCGAAGAATGTTCTCTTAATTTGCACTTGGCGGATTCTACTATTAAAAAGCCTTTGGGAAGAATTAATTATGTTCTTATTCTTGCAAATAGGAACTATGTGCCCATAGATTTTATTGTCCTTGATATTTATTGCAATCCGTCTTGTCCCATTATACTTGGTAGACCGTTCTTACGTACTACAGGTGCCGTGATTGATATGAAAGAAGGCAATATTAGGTTTCAGTTTCCACTAAGAAAGGGTATGGAACACTTCCCTAGAACAAGAATTAAGCCACCATATGAATCAATCATGAGAGCATCCTATGGATCCAAAACCAAAGATGACAATACTTGAAACTATGCGTTATGCCTAGCTAGGGGCGTAAAACGATAGCACTTGTTGGGAGCCAACCCAATAAATAAATTTATTTTCCTCTTTTTCTTTATGTTTTTGAGTGTTTTTGACACAATTATGACTCTGTTATGATTGTGTTTTTATGTTTTATTTAGTGTTTGTGCCAAGTAGAACCTTTAGGATGATTCATAAGATGCGTAGAAACAATGCTGAATCTGAAACAGAAACTTTGCCTCCAGTGTTCGAATTTTCATTTTTTACTGGAACGTGATATTGAGCTGAAATTTTAACACAGTATTGCTATACAAATTCATTACGTTGTCCTAGTTTTTCAGATTTTTTAGAGTTTTAGAAGTATGGTTACAGTACAGATTACTACAGACTATTCTGTTTAAGACAGATTCTGTTTTCGTTGCATTGTGTGCTTGTTTTGATGAATCTATGGGTTGTATTGAAGGGTATGAACCATGGTAAAGTTAAAATACAGTAGTTATAATGCAATAATAAAATATTAATGGGTTTGCAACAGTACTTAAAGTAATGATTTGCTTTATTATACTAACGAATCTCACGAAGATTTTGTTGAGTTTTGTGTGATTGAAGTTTTCATGTTTTGGGTGAGATCACGATGGATGAAGGAATAAGGAGTGAAAAGAGCCTCAGCTTGGGGATGGTACAACAACCCCAAGATATATCCAAAGAGAAACAAGCAACTAAGCTTGGGGATGCCCCAAGTGGCATCCCCTCTTTCTTCTAACGACAATCGGTATTTTACTTGGAGCTATATTTTTATTCGTCACATATCATTAGTTTTGCTTGGAGCGTCTTGTATCTTTTGAGTCTTTGCTTGCTTTGCTTGTTAATTTTTCACTTGTATCCTTGCTGGACACACCTATTTGAGAGAGCCAAAATTATGCTATGATTTGTTAGAATTGCTCTATATGCTTCACTTGAACTTTTTGAGCTATAGAATTTCTCTAGTGCTTCACTAATATCTTTTTGAGCACGGTGTGCTTGGAAATTTTTGTAGAAATACTCTCATGCTTCACTTAGATAAATTTGAGAGTTAGTAAATTTTGAAGAAATCCTCTCATGTTTCACTTATACTATTTTGAGAGATGAAATCTCTATGCTCATGTGCTTCACTTAAATTTGTGCGAGCTTGTCAAAAGCAATGGCAATATATGAAACTAGTCCCAAAGTGATAGATATCCAAGGAGGATATAATAAAAACTTTCATGAAGATCATTGGACAAATTAAACTTGATTCCTTGTAATAGTTTTGAGACATGATGATAGTATATGTGAGTCATGTTAGTGAGTAATTATGCTTTAGTAAGAATATTGGTGTTAAGGTTTGTGATTCCCTATGCATGCATGAAAGTCAATAGTTATGCAATGAAATTACATCCTACTTATTGTGCATTATTCGGTGTTAGTTATGCTCAATGCTTGCTTATGTGAATTTTCGTTTCTTGGTTGGTTGCTTCTCAATCTATTTGCTAGCCTCCACTTGTACTAAGTAGAAATACTACTTGTGCATCCAAAATCCTTAAACCCAGTTTTGCCTTATGAGTCCACCATACCTACCTATATGCGGTATTTATATGCCGTTCTAAGTAAATTTGTATGTGCCATCTCTAATTTTCAAAATGAATTTCCTTTTTGTGTGCTCGTACCGCTCATGAAACGGTAGGGGGTATCCAATATTTTTTCATGCTAGATATGTTATTCTCAAGATGGGTGTTTATTCACTTGTCATTGCACGAGAGTACGGTGGTAATAGGGATGCCCATTCCCGAAATGAAAAAGAATTTTTTTACTTTATGTTGTCAAATAATAAATTCGTTGGAAAGTGTTGGTATGGAAGGCAACCGTGGATATGGCCAGCCATGGATTGTGAAAGAATGGTGGAAAAAGGAATAAACTTTACTTTATGTTTGGGAACCGCCTATGATATATCTAGCATGGAAAGTATTGTGAACTACTTTGTGGTTTTCGTTGACAGGAAAGGCATGCCACCCAAAATATTTCTCTCTCAAATTTTAAACTTTGAGCTCTGGCACCTCTACAAATCCCTACTTCCCTCTGCGAAGGGCCTATCTATTTTCTTTATGCAATTTTTATTTTTACTTTGAGTCTCCATCTTCTCTTATAAAGCACCAACTAGGGGGCACTATGATCGTACTTGAGCATTGTGTGTAGCTAATATTTGAGTATGTTTCATGAATGGATCAATGGTTGAGCATGATGGGCTAGGGATAACTTTCTTTAGTGTAGATATTTTGAAAGACATGGTTGCTTGTTGGCATGCTTGAGTATTGAAGTCATTATGTCCAAACTAGACTATTGCTTTGAACCATCTAAAGTCCAAATGTCCATGCTACAAAAGAAAACATTATGTGATGAACATGTTAGGCAGCACATCAAAAATTCCGCCGCAAGTTCCAGAACCTCGAGATCCAATCTAACACCATCACGGAGGGGTTCATCATCCTCATTGGTGCCTCTCCGATGATGCGTGAGTAGTCCACCATAGACCTACGGGTCCGTAGGCAGTAGCTAGATGGCTTCCTCTCTCTCTTTTGATTTTCAATACAATGGTCTCTTGGAGATCTATTTGATGTAAACTTTTGTGGTGTGTTTGTTGTGATCCGATGAATTTTTAGTTCATGATGAGTTTCTATCCATGAATATTATTTGAGTCTTCTTTGATCTCTTATATGCATGATTACCTATAGCGTCGTATTTCTTCTTCGAATCTTTGGTTTATTTAGGCCAACTAGATCGATTTTTCTTGCCATGGGAAGAGGTGCTTTGTGATGGGTTCGATTTTGCGGTGTCCTCACCCAGTGACAGAAGGGGCAGCGAGGCACGCATGTATCGTTGCTATTAAGGATAACAAGATGGGGTCTATTCCTACATGAATAGATCTTGTCTACATCATGTCACTGTTCTTATTGCATTACTCCGTTTTCCCATGAAATTAATACACTAGATGCATGCTGGATAGCGGTCGATGTGTGGAGTAATAGTAGTAGATGCAGGCAGGAGTCGGTCTACTTATCTTGGACGTGATGCCTATATAATGATCATCGCCTTGGATATTGTCATGATTATTTGATCTTCTATCAATTGCCCAACAGTAATTTGTTCACCCACCGTGTGCTATACTCATGAGAGAAGCCACTAGTGCAACCTACGGCCCCCGGGTCTACTTTTCCAACATATTGCTTTCCGATCTATCTTTTTGCCGCTTTTGTTTTCAGATCTATTATTCCAAAAACCCAAAAATACCTTGCTGCATTTTTTATTTTCCCTTTTTATTTTGTGTTCTTGAGAGATCTATCTCTCCAATCTATCATATCCTAATCTATCTTTTTACCATAGAGAGATTTATAACCTCTCTTTCATGTCGGGTTGCAAGTATTTGTTCTTTGTGTGCAGGTGCTGTTTATTAGGTGGTGGTGATCCTCCTACTGGTTCGATACCTTGGTTTCATAACTAAGGGAAATACTTACCGTCGCTGGGCTGCATCATCCCTTCCTCTTTGGGGAAATACCGACGCAGTCTCAAGCCACATCAATGACTCATACGGTAAAAGGATTGCCTTGGGTGCGGGTCAGTGAAATCATAAACATATCTTAAATCATCATCATTGTTGGTGAAGCCAAAGTGATTACACCACTAATCAAGAGTGGTGTCAGAATCCTGGTCAAGGAGACGGAGAGTGATCCTCTCTTCCTCATGTTCATTTGGCTTTAAACCAACATTGTGCGAGAGAGTACTAAGAAACTCAAGCGTTCATAAGTTTCACACCCCCGATAAACAAAATGATGCAACCCGACATTATGACAAATCAAATTAAAATCATGAGTAATACCTAGCTTGGCGAGCGTATTCACACACGTCCATTTGGTTGCTTTGATCTTCCTTGTGGTGAGCTTGTGGAACTTCTTCCTTGCTCCACGATCGTGGAAGACGATCCCTGATACGTATCCAACGTATCTACTTTTCCAAACACGTTTGCTCTGGTTTTGGACTCTAATTTGCATGATTTGAATGGAACTAACCCGGACTGACGCTTTTTTCAGCAGAACTACCTTGGTGTCAATTTTTGTGCAGAAATAAAATTCCTTGAATTTGATGAAACTTTTTGTGAATTATTTTTGGAATAAATAATGAATTATGGAGCGAAGATCCACCAGAGGGGGGCTACCTGTGGGCCAGAAGCCAACAGGGTGCACCCTGACGGCTTGTGGGGCCCACGTGGCTCCCCCGACCCTAATTCCACTCCTATAAATTCTCATATTCGGAGAAAAAAATCGGAGAGAAGATTTCATCGCGTTTCATGAGATGAAGCCGCCGCCACCTCATGTTCTTCCTCGCGAGGGTTGATTAGGAGTCCGTTTGGGGCTCCGGAGAGGGGGATTCGTCGCCATCGTCACCACCAACCCTTTTTCATCAACACCGCCATGATGCTCACCACCGGGAGTGAGTAATTCCTTTGTAGGCTTGGTGGACAGTGATGGGATTGGATGAGATCGATCATGTAATCGAGTTAAGTTTGATAGGGCTTGATCCCTAGTATCCACTATGTTCTGAGATTGATGTTGCTATGACTTTGCTATGCTTAATGCTTGTCACTTGGGCCCGCGTGCCATGATTTCAGATCTGGACTTATTATGTTTTCATGAATATAAGAGTGATTTAGATCCTATCTTGCAAGTTGTATGCTGATTCTTGTGATCCGCGTTGGGTTTTCCGTGAAGAGGAACGGGTAACTGTAGCAAAAAGCGGATAAGTATTTCCCTCAGTTATGAAACCAAGGTTTATCAAACCAATAGGAATATCAATCCTCAACTGTCTTCAGCGGCTGCACACAAATGAACAAACAACTTGCACCCAACGCGGGCAAGAGGGTTGTCAATCCCCTTGATCTCGTTATTTGCAAGCAAATGAGTTGTGTAGATAATTGTTGATAAATATAAATTGAAAAATAAACAAAAAATAAATAAAGGCAGCAAGGTAATTGTAGCATTTGTAAATATATAAGTGAATAGACCCGGGGGCCATAGTTTTCCCTAGCGGCATCTCTCATGTAGGCAGCATACGGTGGGTAAACAAATTACTGTTGGGCAATTGATAGAAAAGCAGATAGTTATGCGATGTTCACGACAATGATCATGTATATATAGGCATCGCGTCCATAAGCAAATAGGCCGACTCCTGCCTGCACCTATTACTATTACTCCACTCATCGACCGCTATCCAGCATGCATCTAGAGTATTAGGTAAAACAGAGTAATGCTTGGAGAACGATGACATGATGTAGATAACGTAAACTCAAGCAATATGAATGAACCCCATCATTTTATCCTTAGTAGCAACAACACAAAGATGCATCTTGTCCCTACTTTGTCACTGGGATATAGAAACTCGCCAGGTTGAACCTACCACAACGCACCACTGCCACCGTTGAAATATCAATCTAGTTAGCCAAAGCATATCAATAGATCGGAGAGCATTATGAAGCTATAATTATCATGCACTTAAGAGATAATATAATTCAGAGGCATCTCAAATACTTTTCATGAATAATCTGAACATAAACCCACAATTCAATGTATCCCAACAAACACACCGCACAATAGGATTACATCGGATAGATCAAAGCGAAGATGCGATGATCATTGTATTGAAGATCATAAGAGAGAGAGAGATTGCCATCTAGGTACTAGCTATGGACCCGTAGGTTTGTGGTGAACTACTCACACATCATCATGAGGGCAGCAAGGTTGATGAAGAGGTCCTCCGTGATCGATCCCCCCTCCGGCAAGGTGCCGGAACGGATCTCTAGATGGCCTCGCAACGGAACAGAGACTTGCGGCGGCGGAAAAAGGGTTTCGGGACTGCTTCTGGGGTTTTCACGATATTAAAGAATTTATAGGCCAAAGATGGACGTCGGGAGACGCCTGAGGGGGCCACCACATATCAGGGCGTGCCCCTCAGGGCGCGCCCTGATGTGTGGTGGGGCCCTCGTGCACCTCCTGGCTTCCTTTCGAAGCTTCTAGGTCTTCATATAGACCAGAAAAAATCATCAAAAAGTTTCGTGGCCATTGGACTTCGTTTGGTACAGTAAACCTGCAAAGGCAAAAACATGCAAAAAACAACAACTAGCACTGGGTCAATAGGTTAGTGCTAAAAAATGTTATAAATTGGTAAATAATGACCCAAAAAGTATCCTAGAATGATAATATATCAGCATGGAACAATAAAAAATTATAGATACGTTGGAGACGTATCAAGCATCCCCAAGCTTAATTCCTGCTCGTCCTCGAGTAGGTAAATGATAAAAACAGAATTTTTGATGTGACATGCTATCCACTATGTAATCTTGTGCATGTATGTTCATTGAGAAAAGATGAATCAACAAATATTAACATAGCAATAATTAAAATGTAAGGAACAGAATTGTTAATTCTTAAAAGTATACGATCCTTAAGAAAGGTTTACCCCCCCATTCATCTTATTGTATTAGCAAGGCATGACTCCATGTTCACCACATTAATACAAATGTTAAGCACCACGGTGTCCAAGTCAGGCAATTGGGTCATACTTTTTCAATATGCATCAACCTTTTATTCTTCACGCAATACATGAGCATGAGCCATTAGACATAGCACTTGAGTAGAATAGAGTATGGTGGTAGATATCAAAGGGGTAGGAAGTGGAGAAGATAGTCTCACATCAACTAGGCGTACCAACGGGGTATGGAGATGCCCATCGACAGATGTCAATGCAAGGAGTAGGGATTGCCATGCAAATGATGCACAAGAGCTATAAGTGTATGAAAGCTCAAATGAAGCTAAGTGGGGCGTGCATCCAACTTGCTTTCTCATGATGACCTCGGGCATTTGAGGAAACCCATCATAGGAATATACAAGCCAAGTTTGTAATAATGAATAGGTAATTCCCACTAGCATATGAAAGTGCTATATCATGAGACTCTCTACATGAGGAACATGGTGCCACTTTGAGGCACAAGTGTGGTAAATGATAGTAGCAAAGTCCCTTCTCTCATTTTTTTTGAATGGATGGTGGGCTCATTTGGCCTCCCCCATCTTTATTTTTGTCCGGAGTCTTATCTCGACTTATGGGAGAATCATCGTCTCCATCCATCTTTCCTCACTGGGACAATGCTCTAATAATGATGATCATCACACTTTTATTTACTTACAACTCAACATGGAGAACTGATATGAAGATATGACTCTGTATGAATGCCTCTGGCAGTGTACTGGGATGTGCAATGATCTAGCATGACATGTATCAAAAAAATTATGAAAGGTGGCTTTGCCAAAAATACTATGTTAGTTGTATATGATCATGCAAAGCAATATGACGATGAACGAACTAGTCATGTGAAGTGACGATGGAATTTGCATGGCAATATATCTCAGAATGGCTATGGAAATACCATGATAGGTAGGTATGGTGGCTGTTTTGAGGAATATATAATAAGGCTTAAGTGCAACATAGCGTGTCATGTCACGGGGTTTGGATGCACCGGCGAAAGTTGCACCGATTCTCGAGGTGAGAACGGGCTAGGCACGATACCGAAGAGGCTAGCAAATTATGAAAAAGGTGAGATTGCGTATGTCCATGGTTTCACATTAGTCATAAAAAACTCATATATTTATTGCAAAGTTTTATTAGTTTATCATAGATCAAAGTACTAATTGCATGCCCCAAGGGAAGAGGTTGGTAGGAGTTAACCATCGCGCGCTTCCGACCCGAAACAACACTAGGATTTCAACGAGGAATAGAAATGCTCACACATCATCACCATGCCTCTTTAATTTTTAGATGAACAAAATGGTTAACTTTTCTTAATATCAATACTTCTACGGTTTAACAATTATGAACTCACACCTATCTCATATTACTACATCAATATCATTGACCCACAATTTCTTTATATGTGCTACATGATGGTTTTGATTATCACTCTTTGAATACTTAATATTCTTGGACTAGTCTGTATGATCCATGCAAATTAATGTCACTATTTATTAACTCTCAAACAAATATAAGTGAACGAGAGTGAAATCATTTCTTTAAAATCTACACGCCACCATGCTCAAAAAGATATAAGTGAAGTACTAGAGCAACTGCTAAGCTCAAAAGATATAAGTGAAGCACATAAAGTATTCTAACAAATTATGATGAAGGCGTGTCTCTCTTAAATAGGTGTGTCCAGCAAACAATGACTGTGTTAAACTGAAAGTAAAAGCAAACAAAAGCAAACGACGCTCCAAGCAAAACTTATATCATGTGACGAATAAAAATATAGCTCCAAGTGACATACCGATGGATTTGAGACAAAAGAGGGGATGCTTTCCGGGGCATCCCCAAGCTTAGACGCTTGAGTCTCCTTTAAAATATTACCTTTAGGTGCCTTGAGCATCCCCAAGCTTAGGCTCTTGCTGCTCCTTATTCCTTTGTCCATCAAGATAACACCCAAAACTTGAAAACTTCAATCACACAAAACTCAACAAAACCTCGTGAGATCCGTTAGTATAAGAAACATATTGCATACTTTAAGTATTGTTAAAAATTGATTCAAATTTCATAAATGCATAATAGGTACTGTATTCTAACTTCTCCATGGCTTATACCCCCCCGATACAATCCATAGCATAATCAAAACAAGCAACTATGCAAGCAAAAACAGAATCTGTCTAAAACAGAACAGTCTGTAACAATCTGTAGAGAGACTATACTTATGTAACTCTAAAAATTCTTAAAAATTATAAAAACCTCGAAAATTTGTATAGAAACACTGTGTAAAAATTTCAAGTCGTTATCACTCTCCAGCAAAACATGAAAATTCCTGTACTGGAGTCAAATGTGTTTTATTTTTCAGCATCAATTGTACTCATCTTGTGAGTTATCCCAAAGGCTTTACTTGGCACAAACACTAATTTAAACACAAATACATAATCATTAAATAGGAAATAATCATGTTATTAAAAATAAACAGAAAGTTTAAAGCAAAAATTTAAGATAACTACTGGGTTGCCCCCCAACAAGCGCTAATGTTTTATGCCCCTAGCTAGGCATAATGCATAGTTTCAAGTATTGTCATCTTTGACACTCCACCTGTAAGTGGCTCTCATTATAGATTCATAAGGTGGTTTAATTATATTCCTAGGGAGTTGTTCCATCCCTTTCTTTAATGGGAATTGGAATCTTATGTTTCCCTCTTTCATGTCAATGATTGCACCTATAGTTCGTAAGAAAGGCCTTCCAAGTATTATGAGACAAGAAGGATTACAATCAATATCAAGCACAATGAAATCTACAGTCACATAATTTTTATTTTCAATAATAAGCACATCATTGATTCTACCTAAAGGTTTCTTGATGGTAGAATCCGCAAGATGCAAGTTGAGGGAACAATCTTCAATATTAGTGAGACCGAGCACATCACAAAGAGTTATAGGAATAGTTGAAACACTAGCACCAAGGTCACACAAAGCATTGCATTCATATTTATTGATATTTATTTTTATAGTAGGTTCCCACTCATCATGCAATTTTCTAGGAATAGAAACTTCAAGCTCAAGTTTCTCATCATAAGCTTTTATCATAGCTTCTACTATATGTTCGGTAAAAGCGTTGTTTTGTTCATAAGCATTGGGTGAGCTAATAACGGATTATAACAAGGAAATACATTATACTAAAGAGCAATTATCATAATTAAAGTCCTTGTAATCCAAGAGAGTGGGTGCATCACTAGTTAAAGTTTTGACCTCTCCAAACCCACATTTTTCAGTTTTAGCATCAAAATCATCACCCTCCAAGCAAACGGGACGCTTCTCTACTAAAGTTGACTCATCTCCAGTCCCTTTATCATTTATATTCAGAGAAGTAAATAAAGATTCAATAGGAGAAACACCAATCATTTTAAGATCTTCATCGTGATTTCAGTAAAAACCGGGTGGAAGAGCTTTTTCTAAGAATTCCCGCTTAGCTCTCAACTTAGCGGTCCTCTCCTTACTTTCATTAATAGATATTTGGATAGATTTAAGAGCATCATTGAAATCATGCTTGGGTGGCAAAGCTTTATTTTTAAGAGTTTCCACATCAAGAGCAATTCTATCCATGTTTTTAGCCAAAGTGTCAACTACATGCATTTTTTCTTCTACCATAGTGTTGAAAACCTTTTGAGAATTAATAAATTCTCTAATTGTGTTCTCAAGATCAGAGGGAATCCTATTAGAATTTGTAGAAGAATTTCCATAAGAATTACCGTAAGAATTTCCATAATTGTTAGGAGAATTACCGGGATACGGTCTAGAATTCAAATTTCCTCTATAAGCATTGTTATTGAAATTATTTCGCGAGACAAAGTTCACATCAATAGCATCATTATTTTTCTCAATCAAAGTATACAAGGGAACATCATTGGGATCAACATGAGCATTTTTACTAGCAACCATATTCATAAGAGCATCCACTTTTTCACTCAAAGTAGCGATTACTTCAATAGAATTTACCTTCTTACCGGTTGGAGCCCTTTCGGTATGCCATTGAGAATAATTTGTCATAATGTTGTCCAGAAGTTTTGTGGCCTCTCCTAAGGTCACATCCATAAAGGTACCACCTGCAGCAGAATCTAGAAGATTTCTAGACACAAAGTTTAGTCCAACATAGAAGTTTTGGATAATCATCCACAAATTTAAACCATGAGTTGGACAAGTTCTTATCATTAATTTCATTCTATCACAAGCTTGTGCAACATGCTCTTGATCTTGATGTTTAAAATTCATTATTTGATTTCTCAGGGAGATGATCTTAGCAGGAAGAAAAATACTTGGCAATAAAAGCATCTTTACACTTATCCCATGTTCCAATACTATTACACGGTAAAGATGAAAACCAAGCTTTAGCTTTATCTCTTAGTGAAAAAGGAAATAATTTTAATTTCACAATATCATTATCCATACCCTTTTTCTTCTGCTTGTCATATAATTCAACAAAGGTATTAAGATGTGACGCGGGATCCTCATTAGGACTTCCCGAAAATTGATCTTTCATGACAAGATTTAGCAATGCATCTTTAATATCAAAAGCCTCTGCACTAGTGGCGGGTTGTATAGGTGTACTAATAAAATCATTATTATTAGTATTTGAGAAATCAAACAACTTAGTAGTATGTTGAGACATGGTGACCGAACAAGCAAAGTAACAAGCAAGACAAGTAAACTAGCAAGCGAAGAAGGAAACTAGTAACAATCAATGGTAAATATTTTTTTATCTTTTACTTTTATGAGACAAGCTAAATATAACAGGAAATAAAAAGAAGAACAAGTGAATGAAAATTTGTGACGCCCTGGTTTTGTGCTACAGTAATCTCTGTAATTAAGCTACAGTAGTCCTATGCTAATGATGCCATGTCACCACTGTTACTGTTGTTAATCACGCGTTAATCCAACCCTATTCAAATTCAAATTCAAATTTAAAGTAATGTTCAAAGTGTGGCAAATATTCTCTGGATATTTGTCATGTTGAAACCACATTTTTATAAAGTGGTTAAATACCCTAAAATAAATAAAACAGCAGCTAAAACAATTAATTAAATGCTTTTAATTAATAAAACAAAAACAAACTAATTTATTATTATGCCAAACTTTTTGTGGCAGTGACATAATTATTAAAACTAAATTAGGGACTAGTTACATATTTTATAAATCAAAGTTTAAAAACAAATTAAAATAAAACAGAAAAGAAAAATAAATAAAAATACAAAAATAATAAAAAGATAAAAAAAGAAAAAGAAAAAAAGCCCCTACTGGGCCTAAAACGGGCCGGCCCAACCGGCTCTATAAGGGAGCCAGGGCCGCCGAAACCTAGCGCCCCTAGCCCCCCCGTGCCCGATTCCCCCCCCCCCCCCCCGCGCGCCGCCGCCGCCTGGAGCCGCCCCCGCGGGCTCCCTCGTCCCCCCCCGTCGACGCGCCTGCCGGCCGCGCCGGTCCCGACCCTCCCCTGCTCCCCCGCCGACGACGACCCGGCCGGCCCGAGCTGCCGCGACCTCCCCCCCGCGACGGAGCCCGCGCCCGGACCGCGCCGCCGCCTCCGTCCGCCTCCTCGACCGGCCGCCCGCCGTCGCGTCGCCCCGCCGTCGCGCTGTCGCCGCCTCGTGACCGCCGTTAGCCGACCCCGCTGTGAGCTCCCCCCCCCCCGACGACGGCAGCAGCCGGCCAGGCCCGGCCGCGCCGGTGTGCGTGCGTGCGTGTGTATGTATGTGTGTGTGTATGCATGTATGTATGTATGTATGTATGTATGTATGTGCAGGTTTGTCCCTATGACAAACGGGGCCCGCGCCTGTTAAAATGAAATTTAATAATAAAAATGATTTTTTATAAATAAATAATAAATAATATTAGTATTAATTAATTAATTAGTTAAACAATAATTACTATTGTTTTGGATAATTCGGATTTATTAAATAAATGAATTTCAGAATATTGTTAAATCTTTATTAAATCATATAAAATAATTAAACCGTAGCTCAGATGAAAAAGTTTTGAACATGAAAGTTGCTCAAAAAAATCCTATGGTTTCGAATGCGCAGTCCGTTAGTCTGTCACGTGCTCCTAGCATAGCGAACATGGAACTTTTCCATCGTTTTCATCTGTCCGGTAAAAGCCAGAGACCCGGGAAATATCGTCAGATATTCTTCCGACCCGTCTGCGACGTGTAATACTGCGTTAGTGCATGCCTAGCTCTGCATTATGCCATGTCATGCATCGTGTTGCATCTGTGCTTTTATATTTATTGTTTCTTCCCCCCTCTTCTCTCCGGTAGACCCCGAGACTGACGGTGCTGCCGGGTACGACTACACCGTTGACGATCAGCCTTTTGCCGGAGAGCAGCAAGGAAAGCAACCCCCCCTTGAGCATTCCGATATCGCCCATTCTTACCTCTTATCCTTGCATTAGATTTTGCTACTGTATTAGCTAGCTCCTACTCTGATGCATAGCCTGTTTTTGATAAACTGCTACTATACTTGCAATCATACCAACTGCTTAGTATAGGTTGATCAGTGAATCCCCAGTGACCCCTTAGTCCCAGTTGCCCCTGCTTCTTCATCGACGACTCGATGACTCGAAGACTCGAAGACTCGATCAACCGACCGACGAGCCAGGTCCCTCACATCACCGCACACCCCTTAGTTCTACGACTCTGCAGGGCTACTATCGAGTACCGAGGGTGACACCTCGTGAAGTACTCATGATGCTAAATCTGTAGTGCAGCTAGTCGGTCGTGGTTATAGAGGGTGATTCCTCCTTCACCACTCCCGATGATGACTCTGTCGTGCAACCCCTCAAGTGTTGGACCCTCGAGGGTGATTCCTCTAAGTCCACCTTGACGGTTTTCATCGAGCGGGGCCCTTTGAGGGTGATTCCTCAGGTTCCGTCTTGATGTTTTATACACACGGTTACTATGACCTGCTTATCGAAACATGTTGGTGATGGGTCGGCCCCGAGGGGTACCCACGGTTTGATGATGATGAGGCGTGGACGGGCAGGAGAGGCCCGTGCCACACATCCTCGAGACGGGGCGACGGGACCGCACTTCATGGGTCGCGCTTGCCCCTCATTAATAAAATGCTAATAGGTTGGGTATTTGATCTGAGTTGGTCGTTGACCTTTTTACGCACCAAACCTTCACGTGGGAGAAGTTATGGGTACTCAGCGTCGTTGTATCAGCCGAAGCTCTTCGGACGTCAGCAATGGAGCGGCGCGTGCCCGAGTGACCTGGACGGTACAGCTCTTGGACTAGAGTGTGCTAGGGCTGACCTCGGCCGCCCACGCATCATGAAGGAGCGCAGAGGGCAAGTGGGCCCACGACCCTTGTGTGCTTAGGATTTAGACCGACGGGCTGGCCTCTCTGTTGAGCCTAGGTGGGGCGACGACGTGTTGCTATCCCGAGGCCGGGCATTACCCAGAAAAGTGTGTCCGGCCGGTGGTGATTAAGCTTGTTGGAAATGCGGTGCACCCCTGCAGGGATGAAATTATCTATTCGAATAGCCGTGTCCACGGTAACATGACGACTTGGAGTTGTACCTTGATCTACTACAACTAAAATTGTGACTTTAAATTGAAATGAATGTTGGCTCCGGGATTGCTTCCTCGCAGGGAGTCGAGGAAGAATCTCTGGGCGTGGTTACTTAATAAAATTGCTACAATAATATGACTATATATGAGATACCAGTCTACTCTCTTCTAATGCTGCAAGATGTTAAAGATGCTAGTCTTCGATAGGACTAGGCCTTCCCCACTCATTCTTGCTTCTGCAGTCAGTCCAGATATAACCCCTCCCCTTAATAATGATGCATACTTAGCATAGTTCTGATGTCAGTCTTGCGAGTTTTTTGGATGAGTACTCACCGCTGCTTTGCATTCTCTTTCCCCCTCGATACGATTACCGCGTTCAGACGATGGAACCCAGGAGATGGAGTACGCCGGAGACGACTACTACACCACCGCTGGAGCCTACTACTACGTGGAGAGTGCCGACGCTCAGGAGTAGTTAGGAGGTTCCCAGGCAGGAGGCCTCGCCTCTTTCGATCCGTTGTCATGTTTGTGCTAGCCTTCTTAAGGCAAAACTTGTTTAAATTATGTCTGTACTCAGATATTATTTGCTTTCGCTGACTCATGCTTGTCGAGCTTTGTATTCGAGCCCTCGAGGCCCCTGGCTTGTAATATGAAGCTGTATGACTTTAATCTGTGTCTAGTGTTGTGTTGTGATATCGATCAGTGAGTCCCTAATCTTGGTCATACACATTGCGTGTATGTTTAGCGTACGGTCGAAATCGGGGGCGTCACAAGTTGGTATCAGAGCCGACTACCTGTAGGTAGCCCCCTTTCCAACTCCTTGGCCGAAGTTGAGTCTAGTCATTGAAAAACTTTTACTAACATAGTTGTGTGGCTTACGGGCCCACATCTCAATCGGGTGGTATTAGGATCTTTTATTCCTCATCTATACTCTGGGTTCTAATCTCTCTTCTCTTTTGGGTTAAAGATTTTATTAACTCTATCTCTAGGTTCTCGTAACCACTTCCTCCCGGAGAGCCCCTCATTTCAGACGAAGGCTCGATTCATTAGAAGATTTCGGAGATACTCTCTGATGTTCTCCCGAGAACTTGTGCTCGTCGATTTTGCGATTTCCTTCCATCGCGAACCCCTGCGGATAACTCCTCATCCTTATCGAGTATTCGTTCGTCCCCAGTTGTTCTTTCTTTCACAAAATTCTTCGAAACGCTATCCGGTCTTCCAAAATCCTGAGCAGTCTATTGCTCTTGACTTTTTCACCTGCTTACATGGTGGTTAATTCCATATGTCTAGCAATATTAAGTAAATCCTTTGTGGTTTTTATTTGATTTTATTGATTCAACCTAGGTGTGAATGCACGCAATCATCAGTTGTTATCATATATTATCCGTCCGGCTCAGACATCTTTCCAAACATGAGTTGGTTCCCGACAAATCAACCTTGATTGATTGCCCATCTAAGTCCTTTCATCTTACTTGTATTTAATCAGAACATCTGTTTCCGATACACCAATTTGGAAATCTTAACTCCTTTGGTTATTTAAGCATCAAATTATTGGATGTTCTATGATCTGATGCCTTGCATTCTTTCTCCCTCTGATTGGGTACCGATACTCACATCAGGTCCTTGGTGGACCGCCATACCCAGTGTTGGGTTATTATCCGATAGCATCCTTCACATTCAAAATTTTTGTGATGTTCTTCCCCTGATACATGATGCCGTTCATAAATTGTGCCTTCTCCCTCTGATAAGTTGTATCCTATGCTTTCGTCAGCCATGCTCTGTTTGCAAGCATGTGTTAATTACTCTTGAAGCTTGAGGTATATGTTCCTAACATGCCCCGATGGGTTGAACCTATGCCTTCCCTAATCCAAGTGAACCCGAGGGTTTTCACGAGTCTTACTCTCCTGGTGTTTTGCCAGTTAAACTTTCGAAACTACAACTTCATCAAAGGCAAGGTGTAAATGGAAGGTGATGCATTGATGAAGTGGGAGTCGACCTTGAACCTTGTGTTCATGCCCATGGAAACAATGTTGATCTTATCATAGAAGCTTCTCCTTTCAATAATCCTTCATTGTATGATTTGATCTTGTATCTTTGACCTTGCCCTTTACAATCGTGGTTCCGACCATGTTGTTCTACTTTGGTTTCATTCTCAGACAAGTTAAAGTGTTTGTCTTCCACAGATCAATACACTAGTCTAACCTTTATTCTGATCTACCTCCGAGTTTTATCATTGGTATCTCGAGAATATCACGGAGCTATATAACTTTTTATGAGCTCCTCATCAACTATGATATTTCAATGATTCCAGTTTCCTTGTGTTCTGAGTTGTGGGACACTCAGGGACACTGATATCTGAATCGAGTACGCATTGCGATTCGACAACTCTTAGTAATCTTCTTTGATTATGAGTTGTACCCGATCGTGTCATTCCAAGCTGTTAGATGCTGCAACCTGACTATATGCCTGAATGCATTACCTCTTGAGGGGATTGAAAATATCCCTATGGTCCGTGATTTTCAAGATGTCTTTCCAGAAGAACTTCCAGGGATTCCCCCTGTAAGAGCTGTCGAGTTTGTCATCGACTTAGTGCCAGGCACCACCCCTATTGCTAAGCGGCCATATAAGATGCCTCCACATGAACTCCTTGAACTAAAACAAGAAATCGATGATTCACTTCGTCAAGGGTTCATTCGTCCAAGTTCCTCTGCTTGGGGAGCACCTTCTCTCTTTGTCAAGAAGAAAGATGGTACGAATTGATTGGTCCAAGATTATCGCCCCATCAACCAAGCAACGATTCAAAACAAATATCCGCTTCCTCGGATCAACGATCTGTATGATCAACTTGCTGGCTCATCAGTGTTTTTGAAACTCGACTTGAGGTTGGGTTACCATCAGATCCGGGTTCGTGAAGAGGATATTCCCAAGACTGCATTCGTTACTCGCTATGGTTCATACGAGTACACCGTCATGTCCTTCGGCTTAACCAATGCTCCAGCAACCTTCTCTCGCCTAATGAACTATATATTCATGGCTTACCTTGATAAATTCGTCGTGGTTTATCTGGATGATATCCTGGTTTACTCCAAGAATAAAGAAGAGCATGCTGAACATCTTCGTCTTATACTGGAGAGGCTTCGAGAGCATCAACTTTATGCAAAGTATTCAAAGTGTGAGTTCTGGATGGACAAAGTAACCTACCTTGGTCATGTGATCTCCAAGGATGGTATTGCGGTCAACCCTGAACGAGTTCAGGCTATTCTTGACTGGACTCCCCCGAAGAATGCCAAGCAAGTCAGAAGTTTTCTCGGACTCGCCAGCTATTGCCGTCGATTCGTCGAGAACTTCTCTAAGATTGCAAAGCCCTTAACCAATTTGCTTCACAAAGGTGTTAAATATGAGTGGACAGAAAAATGTCAGGAGAGCTTTCAGGCACATAAGGACAAACTGCCGTCTGCTCCAGTGCTTGCTCCTCCGGATACTCGTAAGGACTTCGTCATTTATTGTGACGCTTCGCGTCAGGGAATGGGCTGTGTCTTAATGCAAGAGCGCAGGGTGGCTGCTTATGCTTCTCGTCAATTGCGTCCTCATAAAGAGAACTACCCAGTTCATGACCTTGAACTTGCTGCGGTAATTCATGCACTGAAAGAGTGGCGGCAATACCTTGTTGGTAATCGTTGCGAGATCTACACCGACCACCAAAGTCTGAAGTACCTGTTTACTCAGCCAGATCTGAACCTCCGTCAACAGAGATGGATGGAGCGCATAGCAGATTACAACGTGGGTATTTCTTATACACCAGGCAAGGCTAATGTAATGGCTGATGCTTTGAGTCACAAGTCATACTGTAACCACCTTCAGGTTCACAAGGTTCACCCCCTTCTTCAAAAGGAATTACGCAAGCTGAACCTCCATATTGTTCCTCAGGGTTATCTCACTCCCCCTCCTGAAGGGTCCTACAAAATGAACCTCCACGTTGTTTCCCAGGGTTCTCTTAATACCCTGGTTGCTAAACCAGATCTTGTGGACGTCATCAAGTGGATCCAGAAGTGTGACAATGAAGTCGAGAGGATTAAATTCGATCTCGCAGAAGGAAAGCCCTCACCCTTCACTATTGCCGAGGATGGCGCTTTGTACTTCAAAGGCCGCCTAGTGGTACCGAGTAAGGAGAAAAACCATGATATGACTCAGGAGGTCATGAAAGAAGCACATGACACTCCGCTGTCTATTCATCCTGGTAGTACCAAGATGTACCAAGACATTCATCAAAGATTCTGGTGGTCTAACATGAAGCAAGACATTGCTCGCTATGTTGCTGAATGTGATGTTTGCCGTCATATCAAAGCAGAACATCAAAGGCCTGCCGGAACTCTGCAACCTATTATGGTTCCCGAATGGAAATGGGACCATGTTGAAATGGACTTCGTCACTGGTTTTCCCAGACCACAGAAAGGTAATGATGCTATTCTTGTCGTCATTGACCGGTTGTCCAAAGTAGCACATTTTCTGGCTGTCAAGGAAACTATTACTGCTAGTCAGCTAGCAAATCTATATATGTCCAGGGTTGTTTCACTCCACGGTATTCCATTGGTGATTAGTTCGGACCGTGGCCGCTTATTCACTTCAAGATTCTGGGCAAGTTTCCAGGAAGCTATGGGAACTCATTTGTCCTTCAACACCGCTTTTCACCCTCAATCCCAGGGTCAAGTTGAAAGAGTCAACCAGATTCTCGAAGACATGCTTCGTGCTTGTGTCATTTCTTTCGGCAAGAAATGGGAGGAATATCTCCCGTATGCTGAGTTCTCCTACAACAATAGCTATCAAGCTAGTTTGAAGATGGCTCCCTTTGAAGTATTATATGGACGTAAGTGTCGAACTCCTCTGAATTAGTCAGAAACTGGGGAACGTACACTTATCGGTCCGGATATTATCCAACATGCCGAAGATCAAGTCCGCATTATTCATGCAAATCTGAAGGCTGCTCAGTCTCGTCAGAAGAGTCAGTATGACCGTCATCACAAAGATATGGTCTATCAACCTGGCGAAAAGGCTTATCTTCGAGTCACGCCAATGAGAGGTACACACCGTTTTGGGATCAAGGGCAAACTGGCTCCTCGATATATTGGTCCTTTCACTGTCCTCGAACGGCGTGGTAAAGTGGCATATCAGTTGGAACTACCGCCAAACCTTTCTCAGGTTCACGATGTGTTCCATGTGTCACAACTTCGTCGCTGTTTCAAGGATCCTATCCGAGCAGTGGATCATGATATGCTTGAGCTGCAACAAGACCTCTCTTACAAAGAGCAACCAGTCCGCATTCTTGATGAAACTGAACGTCAGACTCGTCAGAAGGTTATTAAGTTCTTCAAGGTGCAGTGGGTAAATCATTCTGAAGATGAAGCCATTTGGGAACGCGAAGATCATCTTCGTGCAGAATACCCCGGGCTCTTTCCTTCTACTTCTTGATTCTCGGGACGAGGATTCTTTTTAGTAGGGGAGAATTGTGACGCCCTGGTTTTGTGCTACAGTAATCTCTGTAATTAAGCTACAGTAGTCCTATGCTAATGATGCCATGTCACCACTGTTACTGTTGTTAATCACGCGTTAATCCAACCCTATTCAAATTCAAATTTAAAGTAATGTTCAAAGTGTGGCAAATATTCTCTGGATATTTGTCAAGTTGAAACCACATTTTTATAAAGTGGTTAAATAACCTAAAATAAATAAAACAGCAGCTAAAACAATTAATTAAATGCTTTTAATTAATAAAACAAAAACAAACTAATTTATTATTGTGCCAAACTTTTTGTGGCAGTGACATAATTATTAAAACTAAATTAGGGACTAGTTACATATTTTATAAATCAAAGTTTAAAAAGAAATTAAAATAAAACAGAAAAGAAAAATAAATAAAAATACAAAAATAATAAAAAGATAAAAAAAGAAAAGAAAAAAAAGCCCCTACTGGGCCTAAAACGGGCCGGCCTAACCGACTCTATAAGGGAGCCACGGGCGCCGAAACCTAGCGCCCCCAGCCCCCCCGTGCCCGATCCCCCCCCCCCCCCGCGCGCCGCCGCCTGGAGCCGCCCCCGCGGGCTCCCTCGTCCCCCCCCCGCCGACGCGCCGGTCCCGACCCGCCCCTGCTCCCGTCCCCCCCCCCAACTACGACCCGGCCGGCCCGAGTCGCCTCCGTCCGCCTCCTCGACCGGCCGCCCGTCGTCGCGTCGCCCCGCCGCGGCGCTTGCCGCCCCTCCGCCTCGTCCCCGCCGTCGCGCCGCCGCCGCCTCGTGACCGCCGTTCGCCGACCCCGCTGTGAGCCCCCCCCCGACGACGGCAGCAGCCGGCCCGACCCGGCCGCGCCGGTGTGCGTGCGTGCGTGTGTATGTATGTGTGTGTGTATGTATGTATGTATGTATGTATGTATGTATGTGCAGGTTTGTCCCTATGACAAACGGGGCCCGCGCCTGTTAAAATGATATTTAATAATAAAAATGATTTTTATAAATAAATAATAAATAATATTAGTATTAATTAATTAATTAGATTAATTAATTAGTTAAACAGTAATTACTATTGTTTTGGATAATTCGGATTTATTAAAGAAATGAATTTCAGAATATTGTTAAATCTTTATTAAATCATATAAAATAAACCGTAGCTCAGATGAAAAAGTTTTGAACATGAAAGTTGCTCAGAAAAATCCTACGGTTTCGAATACGCAGTTCGTTAGTCTGTCACGTGCTCCTAGCATAGCGAAAATGGAACTTTTCCATCGTTTTCATCTGTCCGGTAAAAGCTAGAGACCCAGGAAATATTGTCAGATATTCTTCCGACCCGTCTGCGACGTGTAATACTGCGTTAGTGCATGCCTAGCTCTGCATATTGCCATGTCATGTATCGTGTTGCATCTGTGCTTTATATTTATTGTTTCTTCCCCCCTCTTCTCTCTGGTAGACCCCGAGACTGACGGTGCTGCCGGGTACGACTACACCGTTGACGATCAGCCTTTTGCCGCAGAGCAACAAGGCAAGCAACCCCCCCTTGAGCATTCTCATATCGCCCATTCTTCCCTCTTATCCTTGCATTATATTTGGCTACTGTATTAGCTAGCTCCTACTCTGATGCATAGCCTGTTTTTGATAAACTACTACTATACCTGCAATCATACCAACTGCTTAGTATAGGTTGATCAGTGAATCCCCAGTGACCCCTTAGTCCCAGTTACCCCTGCTTCTTCATCGACGACTCGACGACTCGAAGACTCGGTCAACCGACCGACGAGCCAGGCCCCTCACATCACCGCACACCCCTTAGTTGTACGACTCTGCAGGGCTACTATCGAGTACCGAGGGTGACACCTCGTGAAGTACTCATGATGCTAACTCTGTAGTGCAGCTAGTCGGTCGTGGTTATCGAGGGTGATTCCTCCTTCACCACTCCCGACGATGACTCTATCGTGCAACCCCTCAAGTGTGGGACCCTCGAGGGTGATTCCTCTAAGTCCACCTTGACGGTTTTCATCGAGCGGGGCCCTTTGAGGGTGATTCCTCAGGTTCCGTCTTGATGTTTTATACACACGGTTACTATGACCTGGTTATCGAAACATGTTGGTGATGGGTCGGCCCCGAGGGGTACCCACGGTTTGATGATGATGAGGCGTGGACGGGCAGGAGAGGCCCTTGCCACACATCCTCGAGACGGGGCGACGGGACCGCACTTCATGGGTCGCGCTTGCCCCTCATTAATAAAATGCTAATGGGTTAGGTATTTGATCTGAGTTGGTCGTTGACCTTTTTACGCACCAAACCTTCACGTGGGAGAAGTTATGGGTACTCAGCGTCGTTGTATCAGCCGAAGCTCTTCGGACGTCAGCAATGGAGCGGCGCGCGCCCGAGTGGCCTGGACGGTACAGCTCTTGGACTAGAGTGTGCTAGGGCTGACCTCGTCCGCCCTCGCATCGCGCAGGAGCGCAGAGGGCAAATGGGCCCACGACCCCTGTGTGCTTAGGATTTAGACCGGCGGGCTGCCTCTCTGTTGAGCCTAGGTGGGGCGACGACGTGTTGCTATCCCGAGGCCGGGCATTACCCAGAAAAGTGTGTCCGGCCGGAGGTGATCAAGCGTGTTGGAAATGCGGTGCACCCCTGCAGGGATGAAATTATCTATTCGAATAGCTGTGTCGACGGTAACAGGATGACTTGGAGTTGTACCTTGATCTACTACAACTAAAATTGTGACTTTAAATTGAAATGAATGTTGACTCCGGGATTGCTTCCTCGCAGGGAGTTGAGGAAGAATCTCTGGGCGTGGTTACTTAATAAAATTGCTACAATAATATGATTATATATGAGATACCAGTCTACTCTCTTCTAATGCTGCAAGATGTTGAAGATGCTAGTCTTCGATAGGACTAGGCCTTCCCCCCTCATTCTTGCTTCTGCTGTCAGTCCAGATATAACCCGTCCCCTTGATAATGATGCATACTTAGCATAGTTCTGATGTCAGTCTTGCGAGTACTTTGGATGAGTACTCACCGCTGCTTTGCATTCTCTTTCCCCCTCGATACGATTACCGCATTCAGACGATGGAGCCCAGGAGATGGAGTACGCCGGAGACGACTACTACACCACCGCTGGAGCCTACTACTACATGGAGAGTGCCGACGCTCAGGAGTAGTTAGGAGGTTCCCAGGCAGGAGGCCTCGCCTCTTTCGATCCATTGTCATGTTTGTGCTAGCCTTCTTAAGGCAAAACTTGTTTAAATTATGTCTCTACTCAGATATTATTTGCTTCCAATGACTCGTGCTTGTCGAGCTTTGCATTTGAGCCCTCGAGGCCCCTGGCTTGTAATATGAAGCTGTATGACTTTAATCTGTGTCTAGTGTTGTGTTGTGATATCGATCAGTGAGTCCCTAATCTTGGTCGTACGCATTGCGTGTATGTTTAGCGTACGGTCGAAATCGGGGGCGTCACAAAATTTATGTGAAGTTACTTGATAGTTGATGATGATATTCCCCGGCAACGGCGCTAGAAATCCTTCCTGATACTTGTGATCTGCGTTGGGTTTTTCGTGAAGAGGAACGGGTAATTGCAGCACAAAGCGGATAAGTATTTCCCTCAGTTATGAAACCCAGGTTTATCGAACCAATAGGAATATCAATCCTCAACCGTCTTCAGCGGCTGCACACAAATGAACAAACAACTTGCACCCAACGCGGGCAAGAGGGTTGTCAATCCCCTTGATCTCGTTATTTGCAAGCAAATGAGTTGTCTAGATAATTGTTGCTAAATATAAATTTCAAAATCAATAAAAAGTAAATAAAGGCAGCTAGGTAATTGTAGAGTTTGTAAATATATAAGTGAATAGACCCGGGGGACATAGTTTTACCTAGCGGCATCTCTCATGTAGGCAGCATACGGTGGGTAAACAAATTACTGTTGGGCAATTGATAGAAAAGCAGATAGTTATGTGATGTTCACGACAATGATCATGTATATATAGGCATCACGTCCATAATAAAATAGGCCGAATCCTGCCTGCACCTATTACTATTACTCTACTCATCGACCGCTATCCAGCATGCATCTAGAGTATTAAGTAAAATAGAGTAATGCTTGGAGAACGATGACATGATGTAGACAAAGTAAACTCAAACAATATGAATGAACCCCATCGTTTTATCCTTAGTAGCAACATCACAAAGACGCATCTTGTCCCCTACTTTGTCACTGGGATGTAGAAACTCGCCAGGTTGAACCTACCACAACGCACCACTCCCAGCGATGAAATATCAATCTACTTGGCCAAAGCATATCAATAGATCAGAGAGCATTACGAAGCTATAATGATCATGCACTTAAGAGATAATATAATTCAGAGGCATCTCAAATACCTTTTCAAGAATAATCTGAACATAAACCCACAATTCATCGGATCCCAACAAACACACCGCACAATAGGATTACATCAGATAGATCAAAGTGAAGATGCGATGATCATTGTATTGAAGATCATAAGAGAGAGATTGCCATCTAGGTACTAGATATGGACCCATAGGTCTGTGGTGAATTACTCACACATCATCATGAGGTCAACAAGGTTGATGAAGAGGTCCTCCGTGATCGATCCCCCCTCCGGCAGGGTGCCGGAACGGAGCTCCAGATGGCCTCACGATGGAACAGAGACTTGCGGCGACGGAAAAAGGGTTTCGGGACTGCTTCCGGGGTTTTCACGATATTAGAGAATTTTTTGGAAAAAGAGGGACGTCGGGAGACGCCCGAGGGGGCCACCACATATCAGGGCGCGGCCCCCCAGGGCGCGCCCTGATGTGTGGTGGGGCCATCGTGCACCTCCTGGCTTCCTTCCGAAGCCTCTAGGTCTTCATATAGTCCAGAAAAAATCATCAAAAAGTTTCGTGGCAATTGGACTTCGTTTGGTACAGTAAACCTGCAAAGGCAAAAACATGCAAAAAACAGCAACTGGCACTGGGCACTAGGTCAATATGTTAGTGCTCAAAAATATTATAAATTCGAAATAATGACCCAAAAAGTATCCTAGAATGATAATACATCAGCATGGAACAATAAAAAATTATAGATATGTGGGAGACGTATCATATGCACCTATTACGTGTTTTGATCCACATACCCCAAGGTGACAATAATTGGGATTCTTTCTGGTGATTGCCGTAGTTTGAGGAGTTCATGTATTCACCATGTGTTAATGCTTTATTCAGGTTCTCTATTAAAAGGAGGCCTTAATATCCCTTAGTTTCCAATAGGACCCCGCTGCCATGGGATGGTAGGACAAAAGATGTCATACAAGTTCTTATCGCAAGCACGTATGACTCTATACAGAATACATGCCTACATTACATTGATGAATTGGAGCTAGTTTTGTGTCGCCCTAGTGTGTAACTGTTACATGATTGATGCCATCTAAATCATTATCCATCACAGATCCACGTGCCTACGCTTTACCTATACTGAAGCTTGCCAAGCTACTATTGCTGCTGCTACTGTCACAACTGCTACAAAATTACTGTTGTCACTACTACTGTTACTTTTGCTACTATTACTTGCCGTTCTAGTAAAACCTTGCTGTAGATAGATATCCCAGGTGCGGTTGAATTGACAACTCAACTATTAAGGCCAATAAATATTCTTTGGCTCCCCTTGTGTTGAATCAATAAATTAGGGTGAAATACTACCCGCGAAGACTGTTGTGATCCCCTATACTTGTGGGTTATCAAGACCTTTTTCTGGTGCCGTTGCCGGGGAGCCTAGCTATATTTATTGTGTTAACTTGAGGACATCCAATTGCAACTATGAAGAATCTGAAAGATACTCGAACTAAGATCATCCCCTCTCGCATGAGAGGAGGTAAGGAACTGCTATCTAGCTCTGCTTTTGATTCACCTACTGTTTTGAATCAGCTTGTTACACCACCACCTGCAGATCGTTCTGATTTGTCACATGAAATTGATGGTGCTACTTCTGAAATTAATGATGATACTATTGCTACTCATGATGAAACTAAAACTTTGCCACTGAATGAATTACTTGATGCTCATATTGCTAAAGCTAGAGAACTTGAGAATACTGTAACTGATGAAGATTTTGAATCACGTGTTACACCTCGCTCTCCTAATAGATATGAATTGCCTTATGTACTTGAAGGTTATGTTATGGATGGAGAGGTAGCTAGGGACTTTCTTGCTTGTGAGAATATAGATGATTTGAAGAAACTACTATGCAAACTAAAAGAAAAATCTATGCTGGAGAAAATGAAACATGATCCTAAATTTGCTACTTCTCCTATATTTGTCACTGATAAGGATTATGAATTCTCTATAGTCCCTGAATTGATTCCTATAGTAGAGTCTGATCCTTTCCATGGTTATGAAAATGAAACTGTTGTCGAACATCTCATGAAGTTGAATGATATTACTGCATTATTTACTAACGAGGAAAATATATGCTACTATTATATCCTTAAGCCTTTTCCTTTCTCGCTAAAAGGGGAGGCCACATAATGGTTTCTTTCTCTTGCTCCTGGTTGTGTGCGTAGTCCCCAGGATATGCTTTGTTACTTTTCTAAAAAATATTTTCCTGCTCATAAGAAATAAGCTGCTTTACAAGAAATATTTAACTTTGTGCAAATTGAAGAAGAGAATCTCCCTCTAGCTTGGGGGAGGCTTCTCCAGTTACTTAGAGCTTTGCCTCATCATCCTCTTAAGAAAAATGAAATACTTGATATCTTTTATAATGGACTAACCGATGATTCTAGGGACTTCCTAGATAGTTGTGCCGGCTGTGTTTACAGGGAAAGAACTGTTGGACAAGATAAAGAACTATTGAATAACATATTGCAAAATGCCGAGGATTGGACACTTCCTGAACCACCGCCAGAACCTATTCAAAATAAGAGAGGTGTTCTATTCCTCAGTCCTGAAGATATACAAGAAGCAAAAAGATCTATCAAAGAGAAAGGTATTAAAACTGAAGATGTCAAGAAATTACCACCTATCGAAGAAATACATGGACTTGACACCCCGACACAGGTAGTAGAGGTAAATTCACTCCGTACCTTTAATGAAAGTGATATACCTTATACTAAGACTCCTAGTCAATGCATGGATGAATTTGATAACTACATTGTTAAGCAAGAGCACTTCAATAATTATGTTAAGGATCAATTAAGACATAATGCCATGATGATAGATCGCTTGAGTGACTTGATGTTTAGAATTGCTAATGATGTAAGGGGTTTAGGTAAACATGCTTCTATGGTTCACACCCAACTAGACCAAATTGCTAAGTCACAAAATGATTTGCTTGCTGAAATAAATAATAATATGAATGATCATGCTGTTAGAGTAATGACTAGAGGAGGTAGAATGACCGAGGAACCTCTTTATCCTGAAGGTTACCCTAAAAGAATTGAACAAGACTCTCAGAGAATTAATGATGATGCACCTAGTCCATCTAAGAAGAAAAAGAAAAAGAAAAATGATAGAACCTTGCATGCTTCTAGTGAACCTGTTATAGAAAACCCTACTGAAAAACATAATGATGTTTCTATTTCTGATGCTGAGACACAATCCGGTAGTGAACATGCACCTAGTGATAATGAAAATGATAATGATGTGGAAATAAAACCCGCTGAAAATCTTGATAACCCACATCCCAAAAATAAATGCTATGATAAAAGAGACTTTGTTGCTAGGAAACACGGTAGGGAAAGAGAGCCATGGGTTAAAAAACCCATGCCATTCCCTCGTAAATCTTGTAAAAGTAAGGACGATGAATATTTTGAATGCTTTGCTGAAATGATTAGACCTGTCCTTTTGCGCACTCGCTTGATTGATATATTGAAAATGCCTCTATATGCTAAGTATATGAAGGATATTATTACCAACAAAAGAAAAATACCTGAAACTGAAATTGCTACCATGCTTGCTAATTATTCTTTTGATGGTGGAGTACCTAAGAAGTTGGGAGCTCCGGGTATACCCACAATACCTTGCTCTATTTAAAGAAGTTATGTTAAAACTGCTTTATGTGATTTAGGAGACTGTGTTAGTGTTATGCCTTTCTCTCTATATAAAAGACTTGATTTGAATAAGCTTACACCTACTGAGATATGTTTGCAAATGGCTGATAAATCCACTGCTTTACCTATTGGAATTTGCGAGGATGTTCCCGTTGTGGTTGTAAATGTTACTATCTTAACAGACTTTGTTATTCTTGATATGCCCGAGGATGACAACATGTCGATCATCCTTGGTAGACCCTTTCTAAATACTGCAGGGGCTGTTATTGATTGCAACAAAAGCAAGGTTACTTTTCACGTCAATTGCAAGCAACATACCGTGCATTTTTCTAAGAAGCAAACTTTGGTTAATAATATTATTGTCATTGAGCCGATTGCCATGGTTATCATTGGAGGTTTTAAAATACCTCTACCTACTGCCAAGAAGAAATATTATAATCTTATTGTTGCGGAGATGCAAATCCCCATTGAGGTAACTTAGTGTTTTATGAAAATTATTCGGTTTCATGTCAATCGGAAACGGTTATTAATAAGACTTGATCAACCTTATTAATGGATCCTTTTTGAAGGACATGTGATTGATGAATTTAGTATGCACAACTCTCTGTATCACAAGTTTATCCTCTGTTATTTTTAGTTAAGAAAAATAAAATAGCTTGATTAACATGTTTTCTGATTTTCCTGTGCAATAAAAATGACCCAAAAATAAAAAGTCTGAGATTGCCACAAAATTTTTAACATGATTTTTCTGGAATATTTAATAATTTTTGGTACTGAAAATACAGCAGGGAGGTGCACATGTGGGCCACAAGCGCACATGGCGCGCCCACCCCCTGGGCGCGCCCTGATGGCTTGTGGGGCCCACAGCCCCCTGCCTTATCTCTTCGGCTCACTTCATCCCTTACCTCCAGAAAAAAATTCCCTAGCTCTCTCTCTCTCGTGTTCTTCCTCTAGAAACTGAAATTTTCGATCTGTTTGCTCGGAACTCCGTTTCTGAAATTGTTTTGAGGAATTGCTCCTTGGTATGTAACTCCTCCATTCCTCCAATTAGTTTTTGCTTTAGTGGTTTATATTTTGCATATTTTTCTGCACTTGGTGCTATAGAAAATGAACTTGCATGTTGAATTCTTTGAGTTTTAAGTAGTATGAATTCTTGATATGGCCTCTAGGTACCTATATGTGTAGTTGCTATCAATCTTATAAAGTTTTATTGACATAAATTTGGGGCTCAAAAATTTCAGAAATTTGTGCTTAGGAAGAGGAGTTTCTTTAGGAGGAGCTCCTCAAGAAAGCATACTTCGGGTGAGTCGTCGAGCGAGGGTTCGGTACAACAAGCTTATGTTGAGCCCCGAACCGACCAGATAGTCATGGCTGACGCCAAATCATGCTGCTGGCCAAGCGAGGAGTTTATGAGAGGTGCAGGTATCAAGGAGGAATTTGATCATTACATTTATACTACCGACCTCACCAACTTCCTCGCAGATAAGTGTGTCCAACACTATAACCTTACCCGTACATTCATGCATGGATTTTGATATTGTTCCAATACTAGGGTGCTATTTAATCTCTATGATAAATCCTTTATTATGACTCTAGAAGAATTCTCTGTTGCAAGCAAACTTACAATATGGGTCTCTCTAGAAAAATAAAAAATGACTGATTATAATTTGTTCCTAGAAAGTCTTTGCGTTGGAGAGGATAGAGGAGTGACAAAAGCTAGAATAAAAATTATTCATTTCCCCTCTATTCGTTACTTTGCACTGTTTAATGGGAAATGTGTAGTAGGTAAACAAGATTGCAGTGCATTGTGTGCTCCGGACTTGAGCCTTATTCACACCGCGGTGACCGGTGAAAAACACTATAACCTTGGTGCAATTGTTACCCGCAGGCTGCATGCTAACGCATGCAGCGGTGATTCGTATGGAGGAAATTATGCCTCCCGCGTAGCTGTAAAATTGAGAGTGTCACCTCAACCTCGTGACCCTATTTTTCCTGAGAGATATTCATACTTTGAAGCCATGCGTCGTCATGACTTTATCATGGACAGTGCTAGGGGTTATGAGTACAACCTAACGTTTAATAAATGTACGCTTGTTTCTGTTTCATTGCCTGTGCCTGTTCTCTTTGATTTTCAGGCTCGACAAAGATACTAAGTTCTTGAGGACGAGGCGCGGGAGTACAACGCCGCAGTAGAGGCCGCTCGCTTGGCAGAGGAGGCAGCAAGGAACACCTCCACGAGCTACCACTTCAACTATTACCCAGACCAGCAATGGTGATCACCAAGCTAGGCAAACACCTAAGCTTGGGGGAGTACGTATCTCTCACCGACATTACATTCATGTTCACACACTTCATATAAATTGTCGGTGTTCATCCTCTTTCATTGTATATCCATGTTAGCTTTATTATTCCACCTTCTTCTTGTGTGTTTGAAAAACTTTGAAAATCCAAAAATATTTCTCGCTTCTTTTCGGTTTTTCTTTCCCGTTTAATTAGTTGTAGTATTAAAAAGAAAACCAAAAAAGATTTCCTTTGCATGTTGGGAGCTTTCCTGTGTAAATAATTTTTCTCGTTCTTGTTTTTTCTTTGTTTATTTGCTTTCTTGAGAAAAACAAAAACTCCAAAATTATTTCAGTGTGTTTCTCTGAATTTATTTTCTTTTTGTTTAGTCATTGAAAGGAGAAGACCATGATGAAAATGTTGAGTGGCTCCCATATGCTTTATTGATGATCTGATAAAGAGCCAATATTACCTTGTCTTCTCCTTTGTATAAAACTGCCCTGCAGATTCCAGCTTAGTCCACGGCATTCTTGCACTATTATTGTTATCACATTGTTCAGTCGTGCAAGTGAAAGGCAATAATGACAATATTTGATGAAGTGATCATGGTCAAGGAAGCTGGTATGAACTGTTCTTGTTTTCTGTTTTTGTAAATATGTTTAGCTCGTTCGATCTCGATTCAGTATATCATGAGTGAACATGTTTATGAGGACAATTAGAGATTATAGTTTCTCATGCCATGCTTAAATAGCTAGGAGTGGATAATGATTTATCTTATGTGTCAACATGCATTAAAATGGTTATGATGTAGTATGGTAGTATGGTATTTCCCTCTGAGTAATTCGAGCGGCTTGACTTGGCCCATGTGCAAACATGTAGTTGATTCAAAACTAATGCAGCCTTCATGATGTTTAAATCCAGGGTGTTCATATCCTACTCATGCTATGTCCAATGTTAATTATTCACAATGCATGCTCATGACCATTTTCGCTCTCTAGCTGGTCGCTTCTCAATCTATTGCTAGCCTTCACCTGTACTAAGCGGGAATGCTGCTTGTGCATGCAAAATCCTTAAACCAAGTTATTCCACATGAGTCCACCATACCTACCTATATACGCCATTACCCTGCCGATCCAAGTAAATTTGCATGTGCCACCTCTAATATTCAAATAAACACCTGTTTTGTGCACTCATACCGCTCATGGAGCGACGGGGCGGTCAATATCTTCCATGCTAAGTAGGTTATTCTCAAGATGGGCGTTTATTCGCCAGCCATTGCACGAGAGACGATGGTAAAAAGGATGCCCAGTCCTGCAAAATAAAAATTAATTAAACAAAACTCCTGGGACAGTTGAAATGTTGGAGGGCATTCGTGGATTCGGTCAGCCATGGCTTGTGTATGTTTGGTGGATGGGAGTAAACTTTACAATTCTGCTTGGGAACTGCCAATAATGTGTTTAGCATGGAAGATATTGAAATCCTTTGTCGTGACGTTGATAGGAAAAGTGCACCACCCAAAAACTATAATTTCAGTCCTGTTTTCAACCTTGAGCTCTGGCACCTCTGCAAATCAATACTTCCCTCTGCGAAGGGCCTATCTATTTACTCTTATGTTGAGTCATCACCCTCTTACTAAAAGCACCAGACCGGAGAGCACTATTGTCATTCTTATGCATTGAGTCTAGTTAATGTTGGATATGATCATGATTGGATCTTTTCTACCCTGAATTATAATGTTTAGCCGCTGCCTGAACCTCAAAGGTGCTCTGCATTTATGTTTTGCGGTCTCAGAAAGGGCTAGCAAAATACCATGTCACCATATTATATCGTGATTGTTTTGATAAATTGTTGGCATGTGATACACCTTATTATTGCTCGCTAGTTGGGTATGTATTGCCATGATTGAATATGATGTTTAATTGTTATCATGTATATGGTTATTTATGATTTATGCTGAAAACTTGAACACTAGCTAAGCATGTGTATAACGACGAGAACAAAAGAGTTTGTAAAAGTTTTCTTTATCACTTTCAGTTTATCAACTGAACTGCTTGAGGACAAGCAATGAGTTAAGCTTGGGGGAGTTGATACGTATCCAACGTATCTACTTTTCCAAACACTTTTGCTCTGGTTTTGGACTCTAATTTGCATGATTTGAATGGAACTAACCTGGACTGATGCTGTTTTCAACAGAACTACCTTAGTGTTATTTTTGTGCAGAAATAAAAGTTCCTGGAATTGGATGAAAGTTTTTGTGAATTATTTTTGGAATAAATAATGAATTATGGAGCGAAGATCCACCAGAGGGGGGCTTCCCGTGGGCCACAAGCCAACAGGGCGTGCACCCCCTCTAGGTGCGCCATGATGGTTTGTGGGGGCCTACGTGGCTCCCCCGACCCTAATTCCACTCCTTTAAATTCACATCTTCGTAGAAAAAAACTGGAGAGAAGATCTCATTGCGTTTCACAAGACGGAGCCGCCGCCACCTCCTGTTCTTCCTTGGGAGGGCTGATCTGGAGTCCGTTTGGGGCTTCGGAGAGGTGGATTCATCGCCATCGTGATCACCAACCCTTCTTCATCAACACCGCCATGATGCTCACCACCCGGAGTGAGTAATTCCTTTGTAGGCTTGCTGGACGGTGATGGGATTGGATGAGATTGATGATGTAATCGAGTTAAGTTTCATAGGTCTTGATCCCTAGTATCCACTATGTTCTGAGATTGATGTTGCTATGACTTTGCTATGCTTAATGCTTGTCACTAGGGCCCAAGTGCCATGATTTCAGATCTGAACCCATTATGTTTTCATGAATATAAGAGTGATTTGGATCCTATCTTGCAAGTTGTATGCACCTATTACGTGTCCTGAGCCGCATACCCCAAGGTGACAATAATTGAGATTCTTTCCGGTGATTGCCGTAGTTTGAGGAGTTCATGTATTCACCATGTGTTAATGCTTTGTTTTGGTTCCCTATTAAAAGGAGGCCTTAATATCCCTTAATTTCCAATAGGACCCCACTGCCACGGGAGGGTAGGACAAAAGATGTCATACAAGTTCTTATCGCAAGCACGTATGACTATATACGGAATACATGCCTACATTACATTGATGAATTGGAGCTAGTTCTGTGTCACCCTAGTGTGTAATTGTTACATGATTGATGTCATCTAAATCATTATCCATCACTGATCCACATGCCTACGCTTTACATATACTGAATCTTGCGATGTTACTGTTGCTGCTGCTAGTGTCACAACTGCTACAAAATTACTACTGTCACTACTACTGTTACTTTTGCTACTATTACTTGCCGTGCTACTAAAACTTTGCTGTAGAGAGATATCCCAGGTGCGGCTGAATTGACAACTCAACTGTTAAGGCCAATAAATATTCTTTGCCCCCCTTGTGTTGAATCAATAAATTAGGGTGAAATACTACCCGCGAAGACTGTTGCGATCCCTATACTTGTGGGTTATCAATCCCGTGAGTGAAAACTTGTTGTGGTGGTGCGGTGGATGAACTCGAAGCACCGCGTACCTAAGAAGACCTCCGTGTAAACATCTATAAATAATTTTTAGTCCAATACAATTAAACAATAAGGATCCCACGGTAGTCACAACATCATACTCCTCTAAAAACATCAACAAATCCATGCCAATCTCAAATTTGAATAAAAAATATGCATATCGTCGACATGGCCATGCTAGGCATGTCGAACGGGGATTCGTGAAAAATAACTTGGGGATCAGAGGAGAAACGTACCGTAGATCAATCACATGGAAGGATTTGAACTGAAAACGAACGAGTAGAGAGATGGGTGAAGTTTTGCTAGGGTTTGGAGGAAGAAGAAGAAAAGATAGAGATAGGGGTGATTTACCTGCTTCCTCGGGCTTATTGGAGCCGCCGGCACGCAAAACAATCGCTCGTACAGGCACAAGCGCACCCATGGAACGTTGTCTTCAAGCCGGGATAGGTTACCTTTGTTTACATGGAGATGAAAGGACGACTGAAACGGGCAGCAGTGCTCGTTTTGGACGCTGTCGTATGCTGTGTTATTTTTCTTCTCCTAGCCGAGAATGTCAAACGACCGCTCGAACGGGTGCATGCACCCGTTTGGAGCATCGTCGAACGCTCTGGACTGCTCTCTGTTTTGTGCAAAGAA
Organism: Elymus sibiricus; assembly: GCA_039707655.1. NCBI lineage: Eukaryota > Viridiplantae > Streptophyta > Magnoliopsida > Poales > Poaceae > Elymus > Elymus sibiricus. The sequence continues at coordinate 311,876,804 of CM077669.1, read as the reverse complement.
GTAAAACGACCGTCGAAACGAGCGCTCGCGCTCACATGATACACCGTCTTCTTCTCTGGTGTCTTTGGCTGTTCTTCGCTGGAACCTCCAGCAAGTCATGCGACTACCCAAACGACCGTTGCGGTTGTTTGATAGGTCGTCTTTTGGCTTGTTTCTTTCGAAACTTCTTTTTTCTCTGTTTTCCTACGTGTTAGTTCCAGAGCAATACATAGACATATTTCCAGGCATTGAAACATCAATTCAACTTATAATTCATCTTGCACAAAGCAAGCCTTCATTAGAACGAGTCTTCCAAACTTACTTCTTCATATGGAACTTCAATCAGTCTTTTATTAAAAACGTAAATAAAAACTTACTTGTCTACTTTATTCACGTGGGTTGCCTCCCACGAAGCGCTTGTTTTTGTTCGGATAGCTCGACCGTAGTGGTAATCAAGGTGGTGCTAAAACACGGAGACCATAGCTCCTAGCATTCAAAATGATGCCACCTCCTGTGTAGGTCTTCATTTTCTTTTTCCTGGGGAAATGTCTCACAAAAGGATCTTTAGCTGGTAAATCAAATCATACATTCCCCTCAAACAGATTGATCACAACTTTAATAGTCCTTAGAAAAGGTCTACCAAGAATTATAGGAGCAATTGGATCTTCAGGCATATCTAATATCAAAAGATCAATCATGACAGGGCAATCATTAATTCAAACTATAAGTCCATGCTTAATGCCTAGTGCCTAAGTAAAAGTAGAGTGAGCCATATTTGATATAATCCTAGTATTAGCATAAGGACCCAGATTGAGACTATCATAAACAGATTTGGGGATAGTGGAAACAATTGCCCCTAGATCACGTAAATCACTGAATTTATTAAATCCTATCCCAATTGACCACCTCCCGAACGCCGCAGTGAGCGTGTTCATGGCACGGCCGCGAGCATGGCCTTCCCCGACCTCGCCGTTTGTGTCCGTTGTCTTCCCCGTCGTCGACTATGTCCCCGTCGTCGACTACGTCCCCGTCGTCGACTAAGAGGAGCTAGGAGCCCCTGCATCACCGTCTTCTTCCTCTTCTTCTTCTCCGAAAGCCGTAGCCATTCGACCATCGCCGGGCTGGACTCCGACCTCCTCCCGGCAAGCCAAGGGCATCAACGTGTTTGTGGTGAGCATCCATGCCATTCTCCTCTATTAATTTCACCAATTGCATGCTCTGAGAGAGGATGCCATGGGCACCCGAACACGCCGCCGTCGGACCTCGTCTCCGGCGAGTGCTCCGGTGATACATCTCCAACGTATCTATAATTTTTGATTTCTCCATGCTGATATATTATCATTCTAGGATACTTTTTGGGTCTTTACTTACCAATTTATAATATTTTTGAGCACTAACCTATTGACCCAGTGCCCAGTGCCAGTTGCTGTTTTCTTCATGTTTTTCACTTCTCAGGTTTATAGTACCAAACGAAGTCCAATTGCCATGAAACTTTTTGATGATTTTTTCTGGAACAAAAGAAGACCTGGGAGATTCGAAAGAAGGCTGGGGGCCACAGCAGGGCCCCACAAGCCAATAGGGCGCGCCCTGGCGGGGGGGCGCCCTGATGGCTTGCGGGCCCCTGGTGGCTCTCCCAACCTTGTTCTCTGGCCTATAAATTCACATATATCGTGAAAACCCTGGAAGCAGTCCCGAAACCCTTTTTACGCCGCTGCAAGTCTCTGTTCCATTGCGAGGCCATCTGGAGCTCCGTTCCGACACCTTGCCAGAGGGGGGATCGATCACGGTGGGCCTCTTCATCAACCTTGCTGCCCTCATGATGATGTGTGAGTAGTTCAACACAAACCTACGGGTCCATAGCTAGTACCTAGATGGCAATCTCTCTATCTCTTGATCTTCTATACAATGATCATCGCATCTTCGCTTTGATCTATCCGATGTAATCCTTTTGTGCGGTGTGTTTGTTGGGATCCAATGAATTGTGGGTTTATGTTCATATTGTTCATGAAAAGTATTTGAGTCACCTCTGAATATTATGATTCAAATTTGCATGATCATTATAGCTTCATAATTCTCTCCGATCTATTGATTTGCTTTGGCCAAGTAGATTGATCTATCTTAAGTGAGAGAGGTGCATTGTGGTAGGTTCAACCTGACGAGTTTCTATATCCTAGTGACAGAAGGGACAAGTTGCGTCTTTGTGTTGTTTCTACTAAGGCTATCACGATGGGATTTATTCATATTGCTTGAGTTTACTTTGTCTACATCATGTCATCGTTCTCCATGCATTACTCTGTTTTACTTAATACTCTAGATGCATGCTGGATAGCGGTCGATGAGTGGAATAATAGTAATAGGTGCAGGCACGAGTCGGCCTGTTTGTTTATGGACGTGATGCCTATGTACACATGATCATTGCCATGAAAATCGCATAACTATCTGCTTTTCTATCCATTGCCCAATAGTAATTTCTTACCCATCGTATGTTGCCTACATGAGATATGCCGCTAGGGAAAACTATGGCCCTCGGGTCTATTCACTTATAAATTCATAAACGCTACTATTACCTTGCTGCCTTTATTTACCTTTTATTTTATTTTGCAATTTACAATTATGTACAATTATCTACACAACTCATTTGCATGCAAATAACTAGATCAAGGGGATTGCCAACCCTCTTGTCCGCGTTGGGTGCAAGTTGTTTGCTCTTTTGTGTGCAGCCGCTGAAGCCGGTTGAGGATTGATATTCCTATTGGTTCGATAAAACTTGGTTTCATAAATGAGGGAAATACTTACCCACTTTGTGCTGCAATTACCCATTCCTCTTCACGGAAAACCCAACGCAGATCACAAGTATCATCCGGCCATGCCAATCGCTCGCTTTCGTCCAGAATGATCGCCTCCGCACATAGGTTCCATTTCTGCCCTTAGATGCCACGTTCGTCCTCTGTTGCCTCACGTTTGAGCTCGCCATCACTGCCTGTGTACTACGTTGCCGGCGTCGCCTCCGTTGTCGTTCGGTGCCGTGTGATGCATGTGCATGTGCGGGTTTTGTTTGCGGTCAGATCCGTGCTCTCCGCTTCGCCAATAGATCACCGGAGCAACTCTGGCATGACCTCTCCGTCCCATGCCTCACCGTTGTTGCTCCTCTATTTTGCTCTGTTTTGCCCCGATTGTGTGTGACTGGCTTGTGGGCCCATGTGTGGCCGGGGGTTAAGTCAAACCCACCTGAAACCCCTTTCCGTCAAAACACTCGAGCGAGCCCACCTGGTCCGACCGAACCCACTCCCCTGCATCGCCCCGGGTTTGATACCCCAGAATGCGAATAAATCCCCCCATTTTGCATCAGGCCATTCCATTGTGTGTACAAATAGGATTTTAGTCCCTATTGGTTTTGTTCCAGATCAGGCTATTCCATTTTTGGCATGTTTCCATATGTGTATAGTCCATTTCGGAATATTCCATATTTGGCCTTTATGATATATCCATATTAGGCAATATTTGTATTTTTCATTATGGCATTTTTATTAACATGAACATATGCATATTATATATGAAATTGGGGTAGAAAAATCAAAGGAATCCATTTGTGCCATTATTTGTGCATTTTGAGCACGTTCTAGTGCATCTCATTTTTACATGATTAAGCATTTTGTGATTTTTGTGTGAATTAATCCATGCACCATATGAATTAACTTTGAACATGATTAGGCATTTTCTGATTTTTGTGTGAATTAATCCATACACCATATTTTGGCATATATCAGATAGCTAAATTTCACTAAGTCTGAAACTGTTATTGCAACATAGCATTTTATCTTGATGATTGTCATGAATCTGTGATTCCTACGAACATGCTCATGTTGGATGAATTGTAGTCCATCATGTCTACTACCAAGCTGTTCAATTCCATGCCATGATAAGTCCTATAGCATATTTAAAATTTTCCATGAACCTGCCTACATGTTAACACTGTTATGTGAAAATCTGTATTTTTCACTGTCATAATGTGTAACATCATATAGCCATTTTGTGAGCTCATTTCCAACTGATCCTTGCATCTAAGCAACCTTAACCTTTTGGATGAAACATTGTGCATTAAACCTACTATAGATAAATGTATTGTTTGAGCATTTCATATTCCTGTAGCTTGCTGTTTTGATGGTTGCAAAGTGCCCTGTTGCTGTTTGTGGCAGATTGCATTGCAATATTGTTTTGATCATTGTGTGAGTTATATGCATTGGATTTTCATTATATTTATATGCATTTCATCTAAAATTCCATATCCTATCCAGTGACGCGCTTGGAATGCCAAGATTTTTCCTCTATCATTTCTTTTGTCCAGATCTATCTCTGTTTGCTTTCGTATCTTATCGTGAGTGTTCCGGGAGAACCGCAACTCCGATTGCGATGATCTTTATATGCACTTACATCGTTTTCACGAGTAGAATTTATTTTTGCCATGTTCATGCATGTCATAATAATCAGTATTGCTATTCTGTCCAGAATGTTAAAAACACTAATTTTGCATATGGAGTGTTGCTTGATCCATGTTTTCTATGGATCAAGACTTCCTTTAATGTGACCAGTGTAGGATTGCCATGCTCAATATATTAAATGGTCATGCATGATAATTGTTTATGCATTTTTCCATGGTTGAGTGTTTATTTGATGTTTGTTCTTTCTTGTGGGTAGTATCGGGTGACGAGTCTAAGTTCGAGGAACCTGTCGAGAATGCTTACGAGGAGCAAGCTTGTTATCCCACTGAAGGATCACAAGGGAAGATGATAATTACCCTAGATACAGTTACTATCTTTACTATGCTAGTTGTATCATTGCTATCGCTATGTCTCGTTACCTACCACTTGTTTGTCAAGCATCCCAACATGCGATGATAAGTCTCTAACCCTCCACATCCTAGCAAACCGTTGTTTGGCTAAGTTACCGCTTGCTTAGCCCCTCTTATAGCGTTGCTAGTTGCATGTATAGGTGGATCCATGTGATAACATGGATATCTTGGGATATCACATTATTCATGCTATTTAATTTAATGCATCTATACACTTGGTAAAGGCTGGAAGGCTTGGCCTTTTGCTTGGTGTTTTCTTCCACTCTTGCCACCTTAGTTTCCGAGTACCGGTGTTATGTTCCATATTGAGCGCTCCTAACATGCTCGGGTTTGTTATGGGGACCCCTTGATTATTGTTTTGGGATAAAACTCTTCCGGCAAGGCCCAACATTGGTACTAAATTTGGTAATAACTAATTAAAATTACATAGGGACTAGCTACCCCGTGGATCTTTATCAACAAACCAGGCAAGTGCACCTCATGAGTGTTGGTCCAAAACAGAGTCGTGTGCGTGGCCACCTTGGGGCAACTTGGGTGTTTAATTTGGCCACTATACACCGCGCTCATCTGGTAGTGCCCTGAGAACGAGATACACGCAGCTCCTATTGGGATCTGGCTTGTTGGGCGGTCTTGCTGGATTTGTTTTACCTTTAACGAACGTCTTGTGCAACGGGATTCTGAGGAAACTACGGGCTATCGCGCGATTGAGGTTTTCCACCACAGCTTGTGGCTAGTTTGTGATGGATGAGTTGGAGCACCCCTGCAGGGTTAAATCTTTAGCAGTGCCCACGGTCATGTGGCAACTTGGAAACTTATAATACCTGGTAATAGAAAACTTGAAGTAAATCCAATTAAAATGCACCAACCATGTGTCTAACTGTGATCGTCTCTTTTCGAGGGAGTTCGGGAAGAGAACGCGGTGGGGTTATGCTTGATCGTAAGTAGGTGTTCATGATCACTTCTTGATCATAACTAGATAACAACCATCATGTGTATAACACTCTTCTTGCTCTTGTACTCGTAAGTAAGCCAATTAAACTGCTTCGTGATGCTACAACCTCACCACTTAAGCATATCCCACCTATAAGTTCAGATAGTCTCGGTACCCCGGGTAATATGATTGCTAAGTCCTCGTGGCTCAAAGATTACTACAACACCCTTGGTACTGGTACAAATGATCTTGCCACTGATGATGCGACAACCCTCTAGTGGGAGTATGATGAGGAACATGGGTGCATGTACGTGAGTTACCCCGACGAGTAGAGAGGGATGCCTTGGTCGGCAGCCTGAGATATGCTTAATGAATGTCATATTTTCCTTTGATTTCGTCCGTAGTCGGACCCTATTCTTCTAGATGATTGTATTTGAATATTTAATGTCGTAGCACGTGGCGAGTGTAAGCTAACTCCATATACTCATCTCCTCTTTACATGTACTGTGATGAAATTCATTCTTGCGAAGTGACTCGAAATGTGCTTCAAGCCTTATCATGGCCCTCGTGCCTTATTTAGGATTGTACCGCATTTTGGGCGTGACAAGTTGGTATCAGACCAGTATCAACCATAGGAGCCCATTTGCTTGATTGGAACTTGACCGAGTCGTGTCTAGTAAAAAAACTATATTTTGAGTCTAGTTATATATTGGAGAGTAGGAATTTCTTTGTACTCCTCTTCCCGTCGTCGCTCTGGTGAGGATTCGTGACGTAGGAATTTTAATTCTATCCCTCTTCTCACTCAATTTTTTAGGATCACACAGGTATTTTGGAAACTATACGATGTTGGTGTGACATAATTCTGTTTTTGGTGCCTCCTGTCATTTTGGGGTTGTGGCAGTGTCCTGAGGAGTTGAGCTCCGAGGTTTTCCTTACATACACGCTATCATTCAGTTTCCTTAGTATCTTAGGATGAAGATGTTCAAAATCGCTTCAATACTATTCGTGGCGAGAGGAGTTTGGCGTCACCCAGTACCGGGGAGAGCGTCTAGATGTACTGCCATGTTTAGTATCATGGTGGTTACGAGGGTCTGTTTCGAGGCCTCTGGTTATGTGTTGTCAGATGTGGTACATTGGAGAGTAGTATCATGCTAGGAGTTGAGTGATGGATTTTACTCTGTGTATTCCTGGACCCGATTGCATAACCAAAGGATTTCGGGAGTTCTCAAGTGGGAATTCCAGTAGTTACCTAGGATTATCTTCCAACAAATGGATGATGGGTTGTGCATTTGTTTCGAGAAAATCTTAGCTCAGTACTTTGTTTTTTCATTCAAGCGGCTTCATGTTCAAATGATGATATCCCTAATCTGCAGAAAGCATTCATATTAATTTCTAGTTTGGATGCAAATTGATGAGACTACCTGTTGCAATATTTCGAGTCATATTGATTCAGCTTATCTTCATCATCTTTGTCAATTGTGTTCTACTCTTCATGTCCATCTTCAGGATGGATCCATCAACTTGTGGAAATCCGGGTCATGATGAGGGGGAGCATTCTGATCCTCCACCACCCCCACCTCCACCTTCGCATCCGGAGGCTTGGCAAGCTTTGATGGCCACAACCAATGCGAATACTCAGATTCTTCTCTAACTGATGCAAGAATGGAACCAAGGGAATCAAGGAAATCAAGGGAACCAAGGCTTTCAGGGGAACTTCAACAATCAGACACATTATGCAACTCTTAACCAGTTTCTCGGCAATAATAGTAAGTCGTTCAGTGCCTGTATTCAGCCTCTTGATGCCGACGATTGGCTCATGGACATCAACAAGCATTTTGAGTGCAGAAATGTTAGGACTCAGGACTACGTCAGGTTTACAAAGTTCCAGTTCAAGAACCAGGCGATAGATTGGTGGCAGTAGTACAAGGACTCTAGAGGAGGTCGTGTGATCAGTTGGGACGAGTTCTGCCGTGACTTCAGGGCTCATCATATCCCGACCAGTGTTGTTGAGAGTATGCATGAGAAGTCCAGGCACCTCAAGCAAGGCAACATGACTCTGTATCAGTATAACTCACAGTTCCAGAACCTCGCCCGCTATGCCAAGCAAGATGTGCCACACGAGAAGAGTAAAATTTATCAGCTTCGAGGGGGCCTCAAAGAAGACCTTCATCTAGCTCTTGTTCTCGCCGATATGACCCAGTTTGATCAGTTTTACAACTTGGCTCTAAGGCTAGAAGCAGCTCAGTTCAAGGCCGAGGCTTCCAAGAAGAAGTTCAGAGAGTTCAACCCATTGTCGTCTTCCTCTCAGGTGGTTCCGAAGCACCAGAAGTATTGGGTTCCTCCTTCTCCTCCTCCGATTTGTCCTTAGCAGCAGAATGTAACGCCCCAGACACACCCGCCGGTGGTCGTTACTCCTGGCGGGATCTAGACTGGCCCCATAGATCAATACTAATCTTTTCCGCGCACTTTGTCCTCACTCGTGCGCACCCGGGACCAACTTGTCGGCTGGTCACCCATCCTAGAACTACTCCAAGCCAAGCAAACTTCCCGGTCGGCCACCCATCCTAGAACTACTTCAAATGGGCTCCCAGAAAAGAAGGAATTCCTTATAGATATGAGTAGTCTATCATCCCTAATATGCCAGGCTATCACATACACCCTACTCAGAGGCACCGACATCCTTGTCGGGTCACAGGAACGTTCCCTCTTGGCACAAACGTCTGTGCATCCAGTCCAGTACATGTGCCATGTCGGGTGCCACGATGGGTCACAAACGTCATGAACAACATGACCGTGCACCTGTCCGCAAACATCCGTGTAACCGCGAGGGTCAGCTCTGATACCAACTTGTAATGCCACGGACACACCCGCCGATGGTCGTTACTCCTGGCGGGATCTAGACTGGCCCCACAGATCAATACTAGTCTTTTCTGCGCACTTTGTCCTCACTCATGCGCACCCGGGACCAACTTACCAGTCGGTCACCCATCCTAGAACTACTCCAAGCAAATCACGCTTAACTTGGGAGTTCTGTTCGAATGGGCTCCCGGAAAAGAAGGAATTCCTTATTGATATGAGTAGTCTATCATCCTTAATATGCCAGGCTATCACACAGAAGCAGATTGGTGGTCGTGGTTCTTCCCACCCACCGAACTCAGTGAGCCAGCAGAGACCTCAGGTGCCTAGGACTGGTGGTCCTCCTCCAGCCCACACTCGTCCGCTTTCAGAGGTTACTTGTCGCAAATGTGGTCAGAAAGGTCACTATGCTCGTAAGTGTCCTTAGCGGTGTCTTCCGCCTCCTCCTCCTATCAGTTCTCCAAGCAATGCAATGGTGAAGCATAATCCAAAGTTAGCTAGAGTCAACACGATCAATGCAGCTCAAGCAGAGGAATCTTCTGAAGTGATAATGGGTAATCTCTTGGTTAATTCTACTCTTGCAAGACTTTTGTTCGATTGAGGTGGATCACATTGTTTCATGTCTCGTCTTTTTTTCGTCAAGCATGAGTTTGATTATCAAGATTTGCCTAGATCCTTGCCTATTGTTTCTCCTGGTAAGATGATGAATTCCAACCGCATAGTTCCGGATGTTTTTATCAAGTTGGGCAATTATTCTTTTCTGGCTTCTCCGATTGTGCTCGGTAATTCCGACACTGATCTCATTCTGGGTATGAATTGGCTCGAGGCGTACACGGATCAAATTGATTGTGCGGCCAAGGAAATCCAATTCACTCATCCTTCCGAAGAAGTGATTATATTCGCTGCTCGCGATGAAACTATTCGATTGTTCTCCCGTAGTGAGAAGGGTGAAATCTCCGCAATATCTCCAGTCCCATCATTTGTGAGCATGAAGATGTCTTTCCAGATTGCGAGGAATGCCTCCTCACTGGCCAGTGGACTTTGTGGCCTGGCACTGAACCGATTTGCAAGCGTACTTATAAACTTGGGCCTAAAGAGCTAAAGGAATTGAAGAAGCAGCTTGATGAACAAGAGCATCTAGGTCTGATCAAACCAAGCTCTTCGCCTTGGGGTTGTGGTGTTCTCTCTGTCAAGAAGAAGGATGACAAGGAATGACTTTGCGTCGATTACCATCCATTGAATAAAAAGACAATCAAGAATAAGTATCCACTCCCCAACATCAACGAATTGTTTGAGCAATTGAAAGGTGCCAGGCTTTTCTCAAAGCTCGATCTTCGAACGGGCTATCATCAAATCCGTATTCGCGAAGAAGACATTCCAAAAAATACTTTTAGGACAAGCTTTAGCTCTTATGAGTACGCGGTTATGTCCTTTGATCTTGCAAATGCTCCTCCAACCTTCTCTCGAATGATGAACTTCATATTCTCTCCCTTCAAGAATGTGTTCGTCTTGGTGTACCTTGATGATATCCTTGATAAGCTCAGAGAGTATCGGTTCTATGCAAAATTCTCAAAGTGCGAATTCTGGCTCAATTAAGTGGTGTACCTTGGACATGTCATATTTGCCGAGGGCATTTTAGTGAATACTGAAAAGGTTGAAGCCATTGTGAAGTGGGAGCCTCCTTAAAATGTCAAGCAACTTCAAAGCTTTCTTGGGCTTGCAAGCTATTGTAGAAGATTCGTGGAGAACTTGTGCAAGATTAATAAGCCTTTGTCGAACCTTCTTCAAAAGAAAGTCAAATATGAGTGGACTCCTTAGTGTGATGTTGTGTTCAGTATACTCAAGGAAGAGATGACTTCATCTCCAGTTCTCACTCCTCCCGATGAATCCAAGCCATTCCAAGTATTCTGTGATGCATCTCTACAAGGCCTTGGTGGAGTGCTCAGGCAAGATAGAAAAGGGGTAGCTTATACCTCTCATCAGCTGAAACCTAATGAGAAGAACTACCCCACTCACGATGTTGAGCTGGCGGCAGTTGTTCATGCTCTGATGACTTGGAGACACCTCTAGTTGGGAAGGTCAGTTGAAGTCTTCACCAACCACAAGAGTCTCAAGTACATTTTCACTCAACCCAATCTCAATCTCCGACAAACACGTTTGGTGGAAATGATCAGGAATATAATTAGAGCATTGAGTATAATTCGCGCAAAGCAAATGTGATTGCAGACGCTCTGAGCAGAAAGGCATACTGCAACAGTCTTATTATCAAGTCATTCCAGCTTGAGCTTTGTGAAGCTGTCCTGTAACAGCCCGAGACCGACGTAACAGACGCCTTCCAATTATTCTGAGTTTCTTCGTGTGATTTATTTGTTTGACGCATTCATCATCGCATCATTCGCATCATTCACATTGCATCGGCACTCCATCACCGTCATTTTTCAAAACATGCATCCGTTCGTACTTGCCGGTTCTCCCTGTTTCCGCCGACGACCGTTTCGAGACCAACGACACTCGCACGCGCTTGTGGCATCACCAAAAATATTGTTTTAAAGGTGCATATAAAACGTTCTTATAATGAGTTGAAAGTTGGCATGCGGTCTTAATATAGTGTAGATAGACCGCCTGCCAAATTTCATCACATTCGGAGGTTGTTTGATACCCCAACGAAATTAACATATAGCGGTACTATAGCCGGTCAAATCGTTGGACGTTTTTCGGTTTTCAAAACTGCCACCGGGTTGCCCGTCTTCCCTCTCATCTCTGCCTAGCCCATCTGCATAGTGCACAAAACCCTTGTGTGCGCCCGATATCTTCCCGACCCCGAATCCTCCGGTCATGACCATTGCGTCCAGATCAACTCTGTAGTACCATCGAACATCTGCGGTCTATTATTTGAACTTCCTATCCTAAAATCTCGACGGTCGAAACTAAACCTATTTTCCTATATATAGACCAACCCCAAACCTATAAACTAGGACACCTGTCCCATCCACCAAATCCCCACACCGCCGCCACCCATCTGTTTCTCCCACCTCGGGGTCCAACCCAAGCCAACCAGCGCGCAACCACCACACCTGATCTTCCCTCGACCTCAAGCTCCTCCACTTCACCTCAACGGACTCAGTCGGCCAGCGAACCAGCAGGTAGCCGCCATGCCCAGCGTCGCCCCTTTCCTTCCCTTAATTGCTCTACAGTCTCCTGCTCTCTCGCATGCCTTCCCCTCGTCTTGTTTTCTATGATCAGGAGCCGCCGTCTCGCCGTCCAGCTCGCCGGAGCTAACAGTAACCACCAGGACCTCCTGGAGCTCGCCATCGCCAGGAGCATCGCCACCTTCAACTTCACCGGACCGGAGCAGCACCGGAGATGCAGGACCGTGCCCTTCCTCTCCATCCTCCCCTCAGTTTCCTTCCTTTCACCCCGAGCTCTTCTCTCTAGGCTCTCTCTCTCTCTCTTGCTGTGGACAAGAGCTGCCATGCCCAACGCCTCCCTGTAGCCTCCCTTCATCGCTGCCTCAAGCTAGAGCTCGCCGTTGACTGCTTCGGATCCGGCCTCCTGCCTCGCCCTCATTCGGGTCATTCGGATCCTGAGCCTGCGTTGCTCGTCGCCCTCTCCGGTTGCCTCGCGGTGAGCACGTCTCGCCATGGCCGAAAGGCTTCGATTTGATTCCTAGATCCGTTCTGGTTCATATGTAGTTAACCCATGCCACTGTTTTCTTTCATAAATACTATGCTGGCCGAGCTGGTCATTGCCACGCGCAATAATCCGACGGGTCTGTAGTTCGAATCCCAGGTGCCCCATTTTTTTTGTATTATTTCTGTTAACCTGCCACCTGATACGTCTCCAACGTATCTATAATTTTTGCTTGTTCCATGTTGTTATATTATCATTCTTGGATGTTTTACAATCACTTTAAAGCAACTTTATATCATTTTTTGGGACTAACCTACTGACATAGTGCCAAAGTGCCAGTTGCTGTTATTGCTTGTTTTTTAGTTTGCAGAATATCAGTACCAAACGGAGTCCAATCGCGATGAAACTTTTCGGAGATTTTTTTGGACTAGAAGACACCCAGTGGGCCTAAGAAGTGCCAGAGAGGTGGGCCGTGGAGACCACAACCCACCAGGGTGCGCCAGAAGCCCCCAGTGTGCCCTGATGGGTTGTGCCCTCCACGGGCCCCCTCTCCAGCGCCTCTGATGCCTATAAATTCCCAAATATTCTAGAAACCCTAAGGGAGTCGACCAAAAACACATCCAGCCGCCGCAAGTTCCAGAGCCTCGAGATCCAATCTAACACCATCACGGAGGGGTTCATCATCCTCATTGGTGCCTCTCTGATGATGCGTGAGTAGTCCACCATAGACCTACGGGTCCGTAGGCAGTAGCTAGATGGCTTCCTCTCTCCCTCTTTTGATTCTCAATACAATGGTCTCTTGGAGATCTATTTGATGTAAACTTTTGCTGTGTGTTTGTTGGGATCCGATGAATTTTGAGTTCATGATCAGTTTCTATCCATGAATATTATTTGAGTCTTCTTTGATCTCTTATATGCATGATTACTTATAGCCTCATATTTCTTCTTCGAATTTTTGTTTTAGTTAGGCCAACTAGTTCATTTTTTCTTGCCATGGGAAGAGGTGCTTTGTGATGGGTTCGATCTTGCAATGTCCTTTCCTAGTGACAGAAGGGGCAGCAAGGCACGCATGTATCGTTGCCATTAAGGATAAAAAGATGGGGTCTATTCCTACATGAATAGATCTTGTCTATTTTATGTCATCGTTCTTATTGAATTACTCCATTTTTCCATGAACTTAATACACTAGATGCATGCTGGATAGCGGTCGATGTGTGGAGTAATAGTGGTAGATGCAGGTAGGAGTCGGTCTGCTTATCTTGGACGTGATGCCTATATAATGATCATCGCCTTGGACATCATCATGATTATTTGATCTTCTATCAATTGCCCAACAGTAATTTGTTCACCCACCATGTGCTATACTCATGAGAGAAGCCACTACTGAAACCTACGGCCCCCGGGTCTACTTTTCCAACATATCGCTTTCCGATCTATCTTTTTGCCGCTTTTGTTTTCAGATCTATTTTTCCAAAAACCCAAAAATATATTGCTGCACTTTTTATTTGCTCTTTTTATTTTGTGTTCTTGAGAGATCTATCTCTCCAATCTATCATTACCTAATCTATCTTTTTACCGTAGAGAGATTGACAACCTCTCTTTCGCGCCGGGTTGCAATTATTTGTTCTTTGTGTGCAGGTGCTGCTTATTAGGTGGTGGTGATCCTCCTACTGGTTCATACCTTGGTTTCATAACTGAGGGAAATACTTATCGTCGCTGTGTTGCATCATCCCTTCCTCTTTGGGGAAATACCGACGCAGTCTCAAGCCACGTCAAAGGAATTTCTGGCGCCGTTGCCGGGGAGGAAGCGGTCTCTTCTACGTGCCAATATCTAGCGCCAAGGAGACACCATCATCATCTACTAGGTTCCTAATCACAAATCTCATCTGCTTGCAATTACATTATTTGCCATTTGCCTCTTGTTTTCCTCTCCCCCACTTCACCCAATTTGCCGTTTTATTCGCCCTCTTTTTCGTTTGCCCTTTTCTCGTCATATCTCTTGCTTGCTTGCAATCTTGTTTGCGTAGTCACGATGACTCAAGAAAACACCAAGTTGAGTGATTTTTCCAATACTAATAATAATGATTTTATTAGTACTCCTATTGCTCCTCCCGTCACTAGTGCGGAGTCTTGTGATATTAATGCCGCTTTGTTGAATCTTGTCATGAATAATCAATTTGCCGGTAATCCTAATGAGGATGCCGCATCCCATCTAAACACGTTCGTAGAATTGTGTGTTATGCAAAAGAAAAAAGATGTGGACAATGATATAGTGAATTCGAAATTATTTCCTTTTTCCTTGCGGGATCATGCAAAAATTTGGTTTTCTTCTTTGCCTCGTAATAGTATCGATTCTTGGAATAAGTGCAAGTATGCTTTTATCACGAAGTATTTTCCGCCCACGAAAATTATTTCCCTTAGGACACAAATCATGAATTTTAAGCAACTTGAGCATGAACATGTTGCACAATCTTGGGAAAGAATGAAATTGATGCTAAGGAATTGTCCTGCTCATGGTTCAAATCTTTGGATGATCATACAAATTTTTTATGCGGGATTGAATTTTGTCTCTAGAAATCTTTTAGATTCCTCCACGGGTGGTACTTTTATGGAAGTTACTTTGGGTGAAGCTACTAAATTGCTAGACAATATTATGTCAAATTATTCACAATGGCATACCGAAAGAGCACCTACTAGTAAAAAAGTCAATTCGGTTGAAGAAATTAGTACTTTGAGTGATAACGTCGATGCTTTGATGCAGTTGGTTGCTAGTAAAAATTCTCCTATTGATCTTAATGATGTGCCTTTGTCTACCTTGATTGAGCAAAATAGTGATTCCGTAGATGTGAACTTTGTCTCGCGAAACAATTTCAATAACAATGCTTATAGAGGTAATTTTAATCCTAGGCCTTTTCCTAGAAATTCCTCTAACAACTATGGTAATTCCTATGGTAATCCTTCTTACAATAATAATAGGAACACCTCTGATCTTGAGAGTAATATTAAAGAATTTATCAATGCGCAAAAGGCTTTCAATACTACGATAGAAGAAAAGTTGAATAAGATTGATGATATGTCTAGAAGCATTGATAGAATTTCTCATGATGTAGAAAATCTCAAGTTCAAAGCTTTTGTGCCTAAGATTGATGAATCAATTAAAGCCTTATATGTCTGTATGGATGAAATTAAGAAAAGAAACGCTATGCTTAGAGCTAGAAGAGAATTCTTAGAAAAGTCGTTTTCTAGTGATTGCCTTCATAAAAATGATGAAGATCTTAAAGTGATTGGTGTTTCTCCTATTGATTCCTTGTTTAGTAATATTAATATTGATGATAAAGGGACTGAAGTAGAGTCAACTTTAGCTAGAAGGTGTCCCAATAATTTGGAGGGTGAAAATCTTGATGAAAAATTTGATGAAAGTGGGTTTGAAGAGGTCAAAACTTTAACTAGTGATGTGCCCACTATTTAGGATTGCAAAGACTTTAATTATGATAGTTGCTCTTTGATTGAATGTATTTCTTTTCTGCAATCCGTGTTGAATTCACCCCATGCTTATGAACAAAATAAAGCTTTTACTAAACATATCGTTGATGCCATGATGAAATCGTTTGAAGAAAAATTGGAGTTGGAGATTTCTATTCCTAGAAAATTACATGATGAGTGGGAACCTACCATTAAGGTCAAGATTGAAAATTATGAGTGCTTTACTTTATGTGATTTGTGTGCTAGTGTTTCCATGATTCCGAAATCTTTATGTGATGTGCTTGGTCTCACCAATATCGAAGAATGTTCTCTTAATTTGCACTTGGCGGATTCTACTATTAAAAAGCCTTTGGGAAGAATTAATTATGTTCTTATTCTTGCAAATAGGAACTATGTGCCCATAGATTTTATTGTCCTTGATATTTATTGCAATCCGTCTTGTCCCATTATACTTGGTAGACCGTTCTTACGTACTATAGGTGCCGTGATTGATATGAAAGAAGGCAATATTAGGTTTCAGTTTCCACTAAGAAAGGGTATGGAACACTTCCCTAGAACAAGAATTAAGCCACCATATGAATCAATTATGAGAGCATCCTATGGATCCAAAACCAAAGATGACAATACTTGAAACTATGCGTTATGCCTAGCTAGGGGCGTAAAACGATAGCACTTGTTGGGAGCCAACCCAATGAATAAATTTATTTTCCTCTTTTTCTTTATGTTTTTGAGTGTTTTTGACGCAATTATGACTCTGTTATGATTGTGTTTTTATGTTTTATTTAGTGTTTGTGCCAAGTAGAACCTTTAGGATGATTCATAAGATGCGTAGAAACAATGCTGAATCTGAAACAGAAACTTTGCCTCCAGTGTTCGAATTTTCATTTTTTACTGGAACGTGATATTGAGCTGAAATTTTAAAACAGTATTGCTATACAAATTCTTTACGTTGTCCTAGTTTTTCAGATTTTTTAGAGTTTTAGAAGTATGGTTAGAGTACAGATTACTACAGACTATTCTGTTTAAGACAGATTCTGTTTTCGTTGCATTGTGTGCTTGTTTTGATGAATCTATGGGTTGTATTGAAGGGTATGAACCATGGTAAAGTTAAAATACAGTAGGTATAATGCAATAATAAAATATTAATGGGTTTGCAACAGTACTTAAAGTAGTGATTTGCTTCATTATACTAACGAATCTCACGAAGATTTTGTTGAGTTTTGTGTGATTGAAGTTTTCAAGTTTTGGGTGAGATCACGATGGATGAAGGAATAAGGAGTGAATAGAGCCTAAGCTTGGGGATGCTACAACACCCCCAAGATATATCTAAATATAAACAAGCAACTAAGCTTGGGGATGCCCCCGAGTGGCATCCCCTCTTTCTTCTAACAACCATCGGTATTTTACTTGGAGCTATATTTTTATTCGTCACATATCATGAATTTTGCTTGGAGCGTCTTGTATCATTTGAGTCTTTGCTTGCTTTGCTTGTTAGTTTGTCATTTGTATCCGTTCTGGACACACCTATTTGATAAAGCCAAAATAATGCTACGATTTGTTAGAATTGCTCTATATGCTTCACTTAAACTTTTTGAGCTATAGAATTGCTCTAGTGCTTCACTTATATCTTGTTGAGCACGGTGTGCTTGGATTTTTTTTTGTAGAAATACTCTCATTCTTCACTTAGATCAATTTGAGAGCTAGTAAATTTTGAAGAAATCCTCTCATGCTTCACTTATACTTTTTTGAGAGATGAAATCTTTATACTCATGTGCTCCACTTAGATTTGTTTGAGCTTGCCAAAAAGCAATGGCAATATATGAAACTAGTCCCAAAGTGATAGATATCCAAGGAGGATATAACAAAAACTTTCATGAAGATCATATGACAAATTACACTTGATTCCTTGTAATAGTTTTGAGACATGATGATAGTAATATGTGAGTCATGTTAGTGAGTAATTATGTAGTAAGAATATTGGTGTTAAGGTTTGTGATTCCCTATGCATGCACGAAAATCAATAGTTATGCAATGAAATTACATCCTACTTATGATGCATTATTCGGTGCTAGTTATGCTCAATGCTCGCTTATGTGAATTTTCGTTTCATGGTTGGATGCTTCTCAATCTATTTGCTAGCCTCCACTTGGTTAGAAATACTACTTGTGCATCAAAATCCTTAAAACCAGTTTTGCCTTATGAGTCCACCATACCTACCTATATGCGGTATTTCCATGCCGTCCTAAGCAAATTTGTATGTGCCATCTCTAAATTTCAAAATAAATTTCTCTTTTGTGTGCTCGTGCCGCTCATGAAACGGTAGGGGGTGTCCAAAAGTTTTCCATGCTAGAAGTGTTATTCTCAAGATGAGTGTTTATTCACTTGTCATTGCACGAGAGTGCGGCAGTAATAGGGATGCCCATTCCCGAAATGAAAAAAAGAAAAACAATATTTAATTTATGTTGTCCAATAATAAATTCCTTGGAAAGTGTTGGTATGGAAGGCAACCATGGATACGGCCAGCCATGGAATGTGAAAGAATGGTGGAAAAAGGAATAACCTTTATTTTCTGTTTGGGAACGGCCTATGATGTATCTAGCATGGAAAGTATTGTGAACTACTTTGTCATTTTCGTTGACAGGAAAGGCATGCCATCCAAAATATTTTTCTCTTTCAATTTAAACTTTGAGCTCTGGCACCTCTACAAATCCCTACTTCCCTCTGCGAAGGGCCTATCTATTTACTTTATGCAATTTTTATTTTTATTTTGAGTCTCCATGTTCTCTTATAAAGCACCAACTAGGGGCACTATGATCGTACTTGAGCATTGGGTGGAGCTAATATTTGAGTGTGTTTCATGAATGGATCAATGATTGAGCATGATGGGCTAGGGATAACTTTCTTTAGTGTTGATATTTTGAAAGATATGGTTGCTTGTTGGCATGCTTGAGTATTGAACTCATTATGTTAAAACTAGACTATTGCTTTGAATCATCTGAAAGCATCAAATGTCCATGCTACAAAAGAAAAGAATATGAGATGAACATGTTAGGCAGCATTCCGAATAAAAAATTCTATTTTTATCATTTACCTACTCGAGGACGAGTAGGAATTAAGCTTGGGGATGCTGATACGTCTCCAACGTATCTATAATTTTTGCTTGTTCCATGCTGTTATATTATCATTCTTGGATGTTTTACAATCACTTTATAGCAATTTTATATCATTTTTTGGGACTAACCTATTCACATAGTGCCAAAGTGCCAGTTGTTGATTTTGCTTGTTTTGTACTTCACAGAATATCAGTACCAAACGGAGTCCAATCGCGACGAAACTTTTTGGAGTTTTTTTTGGACCAGAAGACACCCAGTGAGCCAAAGAAGTGCCAGAGAGGTGGGCCATGGAGACCACAACCCACCAGGTCGCGCCAGAGGCCCCCGGTGCGCCCTGATGGGTTGTGCCCTCCACGAGGCCCCTCTCCACCACCTCTGATGCCTATAAATTCCCAAATAATCCAGAAACCCTAAGGGAGTCAACGAAAAACACATCCAGCCGCCGCAAGTTCCAAAGCCTCGAGATCCAATCTAACACCATCACGGAGGGGTTCATCATCCTCATTGGTGCCTCTTCGATGATGCGTGGGTAGTCCACCATAGACCTACGGGTCCGTAGGTAGTTGCTAGATGGCTTCCTTTCTCTCTCTATTTTGATTCTCAATACAATGGTCTCTTGGAGATCTATTTGATGTAAAATTTTGCGGTGTGTTTGTTGGGATCCGATGAATTTTGAGTTCATGATCTGTTTCTATCCATGAATATTATTTGAGTCTTATTTGATCTCTTATATGCATGATTACTTATAGCCTCGTATTTCTTCTTCGAATCTTTGGTTTAGTTAGGCCAACTAGATCGATTTTTCTTGCCATGGGAAGAGGTGCTTTGTGATGGGTTCGATCTTGTGGTGTCCTTTCCCAGTGATAGAAGGGGCAGCAAGGCACGCATGTGTCGTTGCCATTAAGGATAACAAGATGGGGTCTATTCCTACATGAATAGATCTTGTCTACATCATGTCATCGTTCTTATTGCATTACACCATTTTTCCATGAACTTAATACACTAGATGCATGCTGGATAGCGGTCGATGTGTGGAGTAATAGTGGTAGATGCAGGCAGGAGTCGGTGTACTTATCTTGGACGTGATGCCTATATAATGATCATCGCTTTGGATATCGTCATGATTATTTGATCTTCTATCAATTGCCCAACAGTAATTTGTTCACCCACCGTATGCTATACTCATGAGAGAAGCCACTAGTGAAACCTACGGCCCCCGGGTCTACTTTTCCAACATATTGCTTTTCGATCTATCTTTTTGCCGATTTTGTTTTCAGATCTATTATTCCAAAAACCCAAAAATATATTGCTGCACTTTTTATTTGCTCTTTTTATTTTGTGTTCTTGAGAGATCTATCTCTCCAATCTATCATTACCTAATCTATCTTTTTACCGTAGAGAAATTGACAACCTCTCTTTCGCGTCGGGTTGCAAGTATTTGTTCTTTGTGTGCAGGTGCTGCTTATTAGGTGGTGGTGATCCTCCTACTGGTTCGATACCTTGGTTTCATAACTGAGGGAAATACTTATTGTCGCTGTGCTGCATCATCCCTTCCTCTTTGGGGAAGTACCGACGCAGTCTCAAGCCATGTCACCAGCCACTCTGTTTTGCCATTCAATTTCGCCAGTTCAGCGTGAGCGTATGATACATCTTGTGCAAATAGCCACACTGTATCAATGTCCCATCGCTAGCCTAGCTGGTCATCCCGGCGAACCTGCAACCAGGAGATCCTGGGTTCGAGTCCCCACGGTTGCACTGTTTTCATGCATTTTGCCTCACCAGCGGATCAACTTTTGTCTATGTTTTGATTGATGACTAGTCTCAAGTTCATCACAAGTGGCTGATTAGTCTGCTGGTAGCGCAGCTGTTCTCCACCCAGGGAATATGGTGTTTGAATCCCAGTTTTCCCATATTTTTTAGCCTATTTTACCTCCCGTGAGACCCCACTTGTCATTCTCCCTGTCCACACACACCTCTCCCACCTCAGCACACAGGACCCGTTGGTCATTGGTAGTGATTGGCCCAGCTCGTGCCCCCTATTGTTTTTCTTTTTTTTATGTATTAAAAGGAAAACTACACAAATTTGAGTAAAATGTTGCATTTTGTAGAAGTCATATAAATTCAACCGTGCATCGCATTAAAATATTCTGCACATGAAAAATGGGCAGAATTGCATGTAGTTTTACAATATCCAACTTCCATCCATGTTTAAAATGTTTAATCTTGTTGTTTGATTAAATTTGCATAATGCCATGTGAAAACGGTTTGTCTCATAACTAAATAACCGTAGCTCCTTTTAAAATGATCCACATATGTAACTTGCTTAGAAAATCTTGTTGTTTGATTAAATTTGCATAATGCCATGTGAAAACGGTTTGTCTCATAACTAAATAACCGTAGCTCCGTTTAAAATGATCCACATATGTAACTTGCTTAGAAAAACATGTAGAATCACATGGTGCAATTTATTTTAATGTTTAATAAATATAAAAACATGTTTATTTCAGATCTGGACCAAATTCATAATTTGCATATGAGGTCATTTCGGAAATACTATATGTTGTTTTCGGCCTCATTTAAAATGCCTAGATGATGTAGTTGTTATGCTTCACCTGTTGCCATGATAAAAACATTTAAACTTGCCGTGTAAATAAACGAGAGTGAACTAAATGATTCGAACGTGGAGTTTCGTCAATATGCAACTCGTTGCATATTGAACTTCACTTAATTGGTAGTGTTTGATTCTTGTGCTTGTCATGCCATGCATAATTAAATCGGACATGCATCATACTTGTTTGTGCATCATGTCATGCATATGTTGTGATGTTTACCATGTCATTTGTTTGTTTCCAGATTTGCTTCTTCTCGATAGAGTATGTCAGGACCGGTTTTCCAGGATATTAATTTCCCGGTAAATGGCCCTTGTGCTCACCAGCCCCAGGATTACTGTTAGCTGATGAGACACCATCTTGATACAGAAATTCCAAGCAAAATACAATATTTGAAGTACACGACCAAAGTGGTCTCTGAGTACAACAAAAATTTCTAGTGGTTGATGGCGGAAGCGGTTTGCGGATCATCAGCGTCTATGGGACTCCATTTCCCACAGGAACAGCTGACCTGGATAACTCCTATCTTCGTGTGGCTGCTATCCTCAATTCCTAGGCTCCGGGGCTGTCGACTTTTCGCTTCTCTCCAAGCAGGAAATCTGGCCAAGACAATAGCCAGGGACAAGCCAGTGAGTACTTTGAATGTACTCGCAAACATTATGAAAACATGTATAACATAGCAGTGGTATTCATGCACTGAAATAATCCATGATCACTTAACCAGTCTCAAAATAAAATTCATGATGCACGCAAGCATGTCATTCATATGAGGCATGAATAAGCAATCAGAGGATAAAAATAACCGATCGGGTGTCTGAAGCGACGCGTCGAAAGGATAAT
The DNA here is from genome assembly GCA_039707655.1 of Elymus sibiricus. Lineage (NCBI taxonomy): Eukaryota > Viridiplantae > Streptophyta > Magnoliopsida > Poales > Poaceae > Elymus > Elymus sibiricus. The sequence goes on along the minus strand of CM077669.1, from coordinate 311,854,514 downwards.
AATATAAAGCATGCCTCAGTCGGGCGTCTGAGCGACGCCACATAAAGGGCTTAGAAGAAAAATAAATAACATGCATGCCACAGTCGGGCGTCTGAGCGACGCCACATAAAGGGCTTAGAAGAAAAATAAATAACATGCATGCCACAGTCGGGCGTCTGAGCGACGCCACATAAAGGGCTTATAAGGAAAAATAAATCCAAGCATGCCACAGTCGGGCGACTGAGCGACGCCACATAAAGGGCTTATAAGGAAAAATATATCCAAGCATGCCACAATTGGGCATGTGAGCGACGCCACATAAAGGGCTTATAAGGAAAAATAAATCCAAGCATGCCACAGTCGGGCATCTGAGCGACGCCACATAAAGGGCTTATAAGGAAAAATAAATCCAAGCATGCCACAGTCGGGCGTCTGAGCGACGCCACATAAAGGGCTTATAGAAAATATAATAACACACATGCCGCAGTCGGGCGTCTGAGCGACGCCACATAAAGGGCTTATATAATAAAAATCACAATAATCATCCAGGAGGTAGAACCATCCCAGGGATACTCAATAATTCAAAGAATATAAATGGTTAGTCCATAATAATAATAATCATCATCACTTGTCACACGTCATGATCAATATTCCGGTTTAGAAGTTTTCCTCCGAAGACCGACACTAAGACCGACACTTGACCCATCCCAGACTGTAGTCCTTAACCGCGGACACGGCTATTCGAATAGATATAAACTCTACAGAGGGTGTACTCTTTACCCACGAGTAACGGATTCCTTTAGTCCACCGGGACTAATTCCGTTTACGGCCTTTGAATTGAAAACACACCTGACCCGCACACACCAGCTTAACTTACCGGTGCCTGGAATCACCGACGACACTCGTTAAGCAAAACTCTAAGTGGGGAGGCTCCAACCTCGATTAGCATGGGATCACAAAATTTATATCGTGCGCAAAACAGGGGAGCTACCCCTTCGGACTCATCGGAACACCCATGCCCCCGGACCAAGTGACATGCCTACCAGGGGCCACTGGTATCTTTCACTATGGCCTCTCTGTACGGTGTGTGCTAACAAAGGGGTTGACAACTTACTGAACCGTACCCTACCTGCGGCAGGGACGAGTGGTAGTACGAAAACAAGTATGGGGGTTACTGGCACAAGACTCGATCTACGGTCGACTCAGGAGGTTAAAGTGTTTCCTGCATGATTAGCATAATAAATATATTCCACACTAACAGGCAGACTCACCACTCATCATACCTCACCATGCCTTACTGATTATACTCGTCTTGACGAAATATCAGTATCAAGCTCGTGTCTACCCAAGACAGAGACTTCTCCGGATTCCTTCCGGTAGGCATGAAAGGCATACGAGGGTGAATATTGTCACAAGCATATCAATTCCAACAACAAGGAATCTTCATCATGCACTCATGAGCATCACCATATCTTCACATGAAATAATACTTACTTCATGTCAACTTGGTGTTGTAGTCACATCAAACAACACACAACAAATATTATACCAGGGGTCAGAATGCTTGCCTTGAAGGTGTATGTAGGTGAGGTGCACTCCAAAACTTCTAAAAGTTTTTATCTTCCCTCCAAATTCCTATTTTTGAAAATATTCGAATCATCACACAATTTGAAAATAGTACAGAAAAGTTGTTGGGAAAAGTTTCAAATAAATATGAAAATAAACTAGGTGAAATTTGAGAGAGGTAGGAAAAAGAATCAATTCAATTGGACTTTTATTTTAAAAGTTAGAGCCAATCAAACCTTTGGTCAAAATCCGTTTTTAATAAATCAGAAAAAGGGAAAACGGTTCGCCTGGAATACGTCTTCTGAGATTGGTCGCGCACTTACAGGAAATACGCTTTCACCAGAGGGAATTGCTTTGGCGGGGCCGCGCCACTGGTGGCAACGCTCGTCTCACCGACAGGTGGGGACCACCTGTCGGGTTCGTCCTCGACCTCCAGTGCGCGCCTTGACAGGGGCAGAGGCCGCTTCCAACGGCGATTCCTGGAGGCATAGGCAACCATTTGGCGCGCTATGGATATGGAGATGATCAGGAGGGAAGGCCGCATCTACTCGCGGTGGTTAGGGCGCGGGGGAGGCTCTGGGGGAAGCGGACCATCCTCCACTGCGGAGGTGACTTCGGTGAAGAAGGGGCTTCTGTCCCGGGGCTCTTGTAGGCGAAATTGGTGTTGGGGATGGTTCTGCGGGACCTTGGTGGGACTAATGGTGGTCATGGAGTAGGGGAAGAGGCTCGGGAGGGGTCCTTTTATAGCGGGGGCGAGGTCGGTTCCCGGCGGAGTGGATAGGTCCGGCGGCCTGTAGCTAGCGGGCGACGTGGCGGCGACTGGCGGGACTACGAGGCTAGCAGACGAGTGGGGCACTGCTCCGGGGGTTGCGCTGGCGCGCGGAGACGGCTTGGGCGGTGACGTCCATGGCAGAGGCTCACTGCGGCCGCAGGCTTGCCGCCAAGGGCTTGCTGCGGTGGCGCTGCAGGGAGCCAGGGGGCGGTCGAGTGCGGGCGAGACACGGCGGCACCAGCGGATCAGATTGAGCTCGGGGGAGGGGTCAACCTGGGACGCCGCAGCTCGGGCGCACGCACGTGCAAAACGCGCATTCTGCTCGCGCCCTGGACACGCACGCCATGTGCTCGGCAAAATGCCAATGCATGCTAGGGAGCTTGGATGAAGCTACAAATTAACAGGATGGTTAGGGTGAATGCAATAGGCCTAATGGAGATGGTTGTTGGGTCAGGGGATCAAGTTCACAAAGTAATCACAAAACTATGCCAAATCTGGCCAGACACACAAGGTGTTTGATGAAATGCCATGGCTACCTAGGGCATCTTGCTGGCCACCAAAATTTCCAGGCTTAGGTCTCTTTGGATATAGGTGATGGTGGCAAGGTTGGTTTGGGCAAAATAAAAACTTCCTAGTGCAAGTTTTGCAAAACTACAGTTCTGGACAGAAAATATAGGCCATTATTGCATGTGTTTAAATCACTCTAATGTGGCTGATCTCCTGGACTTAAGGGTTTGGTAGGGCTCACTAATAGTAGGAAAAATCCCAAGGGCAATAGGGCAAAATAAAGATGGGTTGCAGTACAAACTACCAAACTGGACCAGAATGAAGATGAGGATGGTTTGCTCAAATATTCCAAAACACCAAGTTGGGTTTTTGCATAAAAGTGATCCAGGGACATCACATGACCTCTACAATTTTTTGTGGAATTTATAAATGGAGTTATAAAATAGTTGCAGTGCAAATGAGGCTCTTAAAAGGGTTAAAATGCTATTAATTGAATTAAAACTTGGTAAATTTTATTTTCAAAATTATTCCACTAGTTTTACGAAATGCAATAAAAAATGATTCAATGAAACATTCAAGCCACACAATATTATTCAAAAGTTTCAGATAGGAGAGGAGAATTTTTGAAATTCAGACAAAAGGAGTGGCTCTGAAATCACAAGAAAATCCAGAAAGTAGAAAATAATTATTTCGGGCAACATTTTATTTAATAAAACATTATTAAATTTTTGGGGTGTTACAACACTACCCCCCTTAAGAAAAATCTCGTCCTCGAGATTTGCTAAGGACGGGTTCAAATATATTACTTCTACTATCATGCAATAATAACTCGAAAATTAAATATCCTGCACACGCGATACGTTGTGGTTACAGTGAGAGGGCATATAATTGGTGCAACTACAGTGGGGTACTGGCGCTGCGTGGAAAAATCTACGGTTGGGGAAACCGATAGATTTCTACTTTTGGCTACGGTAAATTTAGAATTAATAAAATTCTAAATTCCCAAATTACGCTGGTTGTACCCGAGTGCACAGTACTCTCTCTGGCTGACAGGTGGACCCGGGGCCCACTGTCAGTCTCTTCTTCTACCTCTGGCTCTCATCTCTTCCTCTCTCTCGCGCGCTTTCCCGCGCTTTCTCCACCGGCGGCGTCTAGCACGTAGGGCATCTAGGCCGTACTGCGGTAGTGCGCGGCGTGCTAGCTGCCGGCGCAGTGTGCACTCACCTCGCGGGCCATTGCGCTGTCGGCACTGCTCGCGGATTCGCCTCCGAACACCGGCGATCGAGCGACGAGTGGCGCTTGTGGACTTCGCTCACCGTACACCAATCTCGAGGTATAAAATGACCGCAGTGCTTCTCTCTTCTTCCTCACACCTGGCCTCGTTCTTCTTCTTCTTCCTTCTCCTCCATTTCTGTTTGCAGGAGCTCGAGACGAGGCTCTAATGGCGGAGGTGATGCCGGATTGGTACACGATCCTGATGTGTGGAGGGTTGGCGGCATTGCTGGGGCTCTCCATGCTCTTGTGCGTGATGATCCACGATGATCGTCGTGATGCTGCTGCTCGAGTGTTGGCTCTTCACGGTGGCAGTGATCATGAGGATTCAGGGTCAGTGTCGGGTGCTAACTGCTGTTAGTGTGCTGGAGGCAACTTGCACCAGAATAATTACCCACAATTTTCTCTTTCAGAAACTGTGGTGTGTTAGTGAGGTGATCTGTTAGGTGCAAAATGTGTATGTGGTTTCGCAATTAGTGCATGTGGTCGAGTGGTTGTGGCTGTGAGCCTGCTGTCGTGGTGCTACGTGAATTTAAATTTATGTCACGGAAAAAAAATGTTTGTTGCAATAGCTCAAGGAAAATCCCACCTCGGGATTTACTGAGAGCGAAAACAGTTGATAAAAAAATCATAGCAGTAAAAATTACTCCCATTCAATTGAAACCAAACAATTTTCATAATACAAATTTAGGATACAACGCATAAGCTGCGACACATAAATAAATGCTAGGCTAACAAACATAGTAGTGGCGTCTACGGCGCAAACGTAAAATATGCTGGGTCCTGAGAAAATGTCTCCGACACTGGGGGCACATTCTTCTCTTTCCGGGGGAAGCGGATTAACTAGTCGAAGAACGCACCTTTCCTGGTCTGGCCTCAGTGGTCTGCCAATGGCGATCTCAGGATTCAAAACAGCGAGGTTCTGGAGATAATCCATTATTCGCTGGGTCAACCGCTCTTGAGCGATGACGTACTGGGCAAGGTTGGCCAGTACTGGGTCCCTCTCTATTCATCCACCGGGAAAGGATGCTTCTTCTACGGGTGCTGCATGACTCGGGAAGTAATAATATCCCCTTTCGCTGGCATAGGGTACTGCGAAGCAAAGACGAGTAATCGCTTCGTACGCAGCAGCTTCTATGGCCATTTGCGGAGTCGGCATAGATTTCCCCACGAAGGAGACTTCCGTTGGGTCTTGGTTTCGGTTTGCGGGAGGGATGTGCACTACTGCCCAATATTTCGAGGCGAATGGGGTGATTCTCGTTTTGAGCAGCTCGTACTGGGGTGGATGGGTAGAACTCATGGTACTGCGGGTAAAGTCCCACAATATTTTAACAAAACTACCTGGGGTCGCATCTGGAGTTCTCAGATGAATACTAGGGCTCGACATGGCAAAAATGGTTGTGAGAGCTGTGCACAAAGTGAGGGATGCTTGGTAAGGTCACGGAGTGGCCTCTTATATAGCATCAGGGCTGGGTTACCTATTGCGGTGTGGGGGCAATCTAGGTTGACGGTTCTGCTCTATGGGGGTCGGGGTCACTGCCACAGATATACATATCTCACAAAAGTGACGTATTACTGTGGGTGTCGTCTGGGGTGGTTTTTTTGGTAGCTACGCCCGGAATTTAATATGCAACCAAACGCCAACATACTTATGCGTGGCTACTATTCAAAACAATGTCATACAAGCAGTCTGCATTTTATTCATGGCGATTACAAGGTCACACTATTACATGGCGTAGAATACTAAGACTCGGTACTACTCGAGTGACTTAGTCTACCTCGTTAATATCTAATCGAGCGTGCCTTGTGGACGTCGAGGCTTCTCCTTGGGCTTCACCGTTGGTGTTTGCTGGATTAGGCTGAGGAGCTGCAGGGTCGGGGTAGCGATGATAACCATCGCGGGGGTTGCTGGTCACAATCCCGTTGGAGCGTGTCCCTAAAAGGCGACGAAGCTCTTCCGGGGATACAAATGCATTCCGGTCGGTTGCAGGGGCAGACCTCAAGGAGTCGATCGGTTGTCCGAACAGCACGACTGGGTTGTCGGCGTCGGGCACATCTTCTCCTCTTGCCGGGGCTCGACAGGCAAGTTCTCCACGAGCTGTGATCAGATCAAGAGTGACCTGATCGAACAATGCCTCTAGTGCACTTACATAGCGCACCAGATGCAGTAATGCAGGGTCCGTCTCGTGGTCTCCATTTGCGACCTGGGGCGGCCTATTGTATCCTTCGCGGCTGGGGTAGTAGTAGAACGAGCGGCAGTTAACTCTTGGCGACAGGTGCCGGAGTTGAACTATAGCCTCCCGAGCTGCTAGCTGGATGGCTTGTGGCTCAAAGGAAGTTGTCCTTCCGGTGAACCTGTAGGGGCGTTCTGGCGCTAGACACCTACCATAGACGTGCATCGTGGCCCAGAATTGACGATTCTCACCACTCGTGTGCCCTTGGTACACAACATATTCTAGGCGCTCTTCTAATGCAAAGGCACGACGGGTGAGGTTTGCTAGCACGGTTACAAAACCCCCAAGGTTGGTTGCTGTGGTTTCATTGTGAACAATGGGGCCAGGCATCTTGGCTTGGTTTTGGGGTAGAGGCTCTGCTGTGTAGGGTTGGGGCTAACGTTCCCTTTTATAGAAAAATAAAATGGAGTCTTCCTTCGCATGCTTGTGAATGGGACAATTTAGGTGTCGGTCACGGCGCGTGATCGATGGGCTGGGCTTGATAGGTTGGGCACCGACTGCCGAAAGGTGTCGGGGTCACTGTGTGGGCTATCGGATAGGATAGGCTTGGCTGTGGTTAGGTTAAGGTCCGGTGGGTGGGTTAACCTAGGTTTATCGACCTGGCTAAGATAGGATTAGCCAATGGTCAGCCTGGCTCTGATACCAAGGTTGTCAGGACCGGTTTTCCAGGATATTAATTTCTCGGTAAATGGCCCTTGTGCTCACCAGCCCCAGGATTACTGTTAGCTGATGAGACACCATCTTGATACAGAAATTCCAAGTAAAATACAATATTTGAAGTACACGACCAAAGTGGTCTCTGAGTACAACAAAAATTTCTAGTGGTTGATGGCGGAAGCGGTTTGCGGATCATCAGCGTCTATGGGACTCCATTTCCCACAGGAACAGCTGACCTGGATAACTCCTATCTTCGCGTGGCTGCTATCCTCGATTCCTAGGCTCCGGGGCTGTCGACTTTTCGCTTCTCTCCAAGCAGGAAATCTGGCCAAGACAATAGCCAGGGACAAGCCAGTGAGTACTTTGAATGTACTCTCAAACATTATGAAAACAGGTATAACATAGCAGTGGTATTCATGCACTGAAATAAGCCACGATCACTTAACCAGTCTCAAAATAAAATTCATGATGCACGCAAGCATGTCATTCATATGAGGCATGAATAAGCAATCAGAGGATAAAAATAACCGATCGGGTGTCTGAAGCGACGCGTCGAAAGGATAATAATATAAAGCATGCCTCAGTCGGGCGTCTGAGCGACGCCACATAAAGGGCTTAGAAGAAAAATAAATAACATGCATGCCACAGTCGGGCGTCTGAGCGACGCCACATAAAGGTCTTGGAAGAAAAATAAATAACATGCATGCCACAGTCGGGCGTCTGAGCGACGCCACATAAAGGGCTTATAAGGAAAAATAAATCCAAGCATGCCACAGTCGGGCGTCTGAGCGACGCCACATAAAGGGCTTATAAGGAAAAATAAATCCAAGCATGCCACAGTCGGGCGTTTGAGCGACGCCACATAAAGGGCTTATAAGGAAAAATAAATCCAAGCATGCCACAGTCGGGCGTTTGAGCGACGCCACATAAAGGGCTTATAGAAAATATAATAACACACATGCCGCAGTCGGGCGTCTGAGCGACGCCACATAAAGGGCTTAGAAGAAAAATAAATAACATGCATGCCACAGTCGGGCGTCTGAGCGACGCCACATAAAGGGCTTAGAAGAAAAATAAATAACATGCATGCCACAGTCGGGCGTCTGAGCGACGCCACATAAAGGGCTTATAAGGAAAAATAAATCCAAGCATGCCACAGTCGGGCGTCTGAGCGACGCCACATAAAGGGCTTATAAGGAAAAATAAATCCAAGCATGCCACAGTCGGGCGTCTGAGCGACGCCACATAAAGGGCTTATAAGGAAAAATAAATCCAAGCATGCCACAATCGGGCGTCTGAGCGACGCCACATAAAGGGCTTATAGAAAATATAATAACACACATGCCGCAGTCGGGCGTCTGAGCGACGCCACATAAAGGGCTTATATAATAAAAATCACAATAAGTATCCAGGAGGTAGAACCATCCCAGGGATACTCAAGAATTCAAAGAATATAAATGGTTAGTCCATAATAATAATCATAATCATCACTTGTCACACGTCATGATCAATATTCCGGTTTAGAAGTTTTCCTCCGAAGACCGACACTAAGACCGACACTTGACCCATCCCAGACTGTAGTCCTTAACCGCGGACACGGCTATTCGAATAGATATAAACTCTGCAGAGGGTGTAGTCTTTACCCACGAGTAACGGATTCCTTTAGTCCACCGGGACTAATTCCGTTTACGGCCTTTGAATTGAAAACACACCTGACCCGCACACACCAGCTTAACTTACCGGTGCCTGGAATCACCTACGACACTCGTTAAGCAAAACTCTAAGTCGGGAAGCTCCAACCTCGATTAGCATGGGATCACAAAATTTATATCGCGCGCAAAACAGGGGAGCTAGCCCCTCGGACTCACCGGAACACCCATGCCCCCGGACCAAGTGACATGCCTACTAGGGGCCACTGATATCTTTCACTATGGCCTCTCTGTACGGTGTGTGCTAAGAAAGGGGTTGACAACTTACTGAACCGTACCCTACCTGCGGCAGGGACGAGTGGTAGTATGAAAACAAGTATGGGGGTTACTGGCACAAGACTCGATCTACGGTCGACTCAGGAGGTTAAAGTGTTTCCTGCATGATTAGCATAACAAATATATTCCACACTAACAGGCAGACTCACCACTCATCATACCTCACCATGCCTTACTGATTATACTCGTCCTGACGAAATATCAGTATCAAGCTCGTGTCTACCCAAGACAGAGACTTCTCCAGATTCCTTCCGGTAGGCATGAAAGGCATACGAGGGTGAATACTGTCACAAGCATATCAATTCCAACAGCAAGGAATCTTCATCATGCACTCATGAGCATGACCATATCTTCACATGAAATAATACTTATTTCATGTCAACTTGGTGTTGTAGTCACATCAAACAACACACAACAAATATTATACCAGGGTTCAGAATGCTTGCCTTCAAGGTGTATGTAGGTGAGGTGCACTCCAAAACTTCTGAAAGTTTTTATCTTCCCTCCAAATTCCTATTTTTGAAAATATTCGAATCATTACACAATTTGAAAACAGTACAGAAAAGTTGTTGGGAAAATTTTCAAATAAATATGAAAATAAACTAGGTGAAATTTGAGAGAGGTAGGAAAAAGAATCAATTCAATTGGACTTTTATTTTCAAAGTTAGAGCTTGTCAAACCTTTGGTCAAAATCTAATTTTAATAAATCAGAAAAAAGGAAAACGGTTCGCCTGGAATACGTCTTCTGAGATTGGTCGCGCACTTACAGGAAATACGCTTTCACCAGAGGGAAGTGCTTCGGCGGGTCCGCGCCAATGGTGGCAACGCTCGTCTCACCGACAGGTGGGGACCACCTGTCAGGTTCGTCCTCGACCTCCAGCGCGCGCCTTGACAGGGGCAGAGGCCGCTTCCAACGGCGATTCCTGGCGGCATAGGCCACCATTTGGCGAGCTATGGATATGGAGATTATCAGGAGGGAATGACGCATCTACTCACGGTGGTTAGGGCGCGGGGGAGGCTCAGGGGGAAGCGGACCATCCTCCACGGCGGAGGTGACTCCGATGAAGAAGGGGCTTCTGTCCCGGGGCTCTCTTAGGCGAAATTGGTGCTGGGGATGGTTCCGCGGGACCTTGGTGGGACTAATGGTGGTCATGGAGTAGGGGAAGAGGCTCGGGAGGGGTCCTTTTATAGCGGGGGCGAGGTCGGTTCCCGGCGGAGTGGATAGGTCCGACGGCCTGTAGCTAGCGGGCAACGTGGCGGCGACTGGCGGGACTGCGAGGCTAGCAGACGAGTGGGGCACTGCTCCGGTGGTTGCGCTGGCGCGCGGAGATGGCTTGGGCGATGCCATCCATGGCAGAGGCTCGCTGCGGCCGCAGGCTTGCCGCCAAGGGCTTGCTGTGGCGGCGCTGTAGGGAGCCAGGGGGCGGTCGAGTGCTGGCGAGACACGGTGGCACCAGCGGATCAGATTGAGCTCGGGGGAGGGGTCAACCTGGGACGCGGCAGCTCGGGCGCACGCACGTGCAAAACGCGCGTTCTGCTCGCGCCCTGGACACGCACGCCATGTGCTCGGCAAAATGCCAATGCATGCTAGGGGGCTTGGATGAAGCTACAAATTAACAGGATGGTTAGGGTGAATGCAATAGGCCTAATGGACATGGTTGTTGGGTCAGGGGATCAATTTCACAAAGTAATCACAAAACTATGGCAAATCTGGCCAGACACACAAGGTGTTTGATGAAATGCCAAGGCTACCTAGGGCATCTTGCTGGCCACCAAAATTTCCAGGCTTAGGTCTCTTTGGATATAGGTGATGGTGGCAAGGTTGGTTTGGGCAAAATAAAAACTTCCTAGTGCAAGTTTTGCAAAACTACAGTTCTGGACAGAAAATATAGGCCATTATTGCATGTGTTTAAATCACTCTAATGTGGCTGATCTCCTGTACTTAAGGGTTTGGTAGGGCTCACTAATAGTAGGAAAAATCCCAAGGGCAATAGGGCAAAATAAAGATGGGTTGCACTACAAACTACCAAACAGGACCAGAATGAAGATGAGGATGGTTTGCTCAAATATTGCAAAACACCAAGTTGGGTTTTTGCATAAAAGTGATCCAGGGACATCACATGACCTCTACAAATTTTTGTGGAATTTATAAATGGAGTTATAAAATAGTTGCAGTGCAAATGAGGCTCTTAAAAGGGTTAAAATGCTATTAATTGAATTAAAACTTGGCAAATTTTATTTTCAAAATTATTCCACTGGTTTTACTAAATGCAATAAAAATGATTCAATGAAACATTCAAGCCACACAATATTATTCAAAAGTTTCAGATAGGAGAGGATAATTTTTGAAATTCACACAAAAGGAGTGGCTCTGAAATCACAAGAAAATCCAGAAAGTAGAAAATAATTATTTCGGGTAACATTTTATTTAATAAAACATTATTTAATTTTTGGGGTGTTACAGAGTACTGAAAGCGTTCGGTGTGTGAGGATTCGTTCATCTATATTGGATCATCTTCTTCACGGATTGGTTCTTCTTCCATGCGGGATTTCAGGCAAGATGATCATTTCCCTAGATACCACTACTATCATTGCTATGCTAGTTGTCTCGCTTCTATCATTATGTCTCATTACCTACCACTTGTATGTCAAGCCTCCCAACATTGCCATGAAAAGCCTCTAACCCCCTCCACATCCCAGCAAACCTTTGTTTGGCTATGTTACCGCTTGCTCAGCCCTTCTTATAGCGTTACTAGTTGCAGGTGCAGGTTGTTTCCATGTGACAACATGTATATCTTGAGATATAACAATATTATTGCTATTTAATTTAATACACATATATACTTGGTAAAAGGTGGAAGGCTTGGCCTTTTCCTCGGTGTTTTGTTCCACCTTTACTTCCCTAGTTACTTGTGTACCGGTGTTATGTTCCATATTGAGCACTCCTAACATGCTTGGGGTTGTTATGGGGACCCCCTTGATTTTCGTTTTGGGATAAAACTCTTCTGGCAAGGCCCAACATTGGTACTACATTTGCCTAATAACTAATAAAAATGCATAGGGACCAACCAGCACCCGCGGATAATTAATCAACCCTCGGGCCAATGCTCCTCATGAGTGTTGGTCCAAACTAGAGCCACTTGCGGGGCCACCTCGGTGCAACTCGAGGGATTTCTATCAGGCCACCGTACGTATTGCTCATCTTGTCTTGTCCTGAGAACGTGATATGCGGCTCCTATCGGGTTCGTCGACACGTCGGGCGGTCTTGCTGGATTTGTTTTACCCTTCTCGAACGTCTTGTGCTCCGGGATTCCGAGGATACATTGGGCTATCTCGAGGTTGAGGCTTCCACCAGGATTCTGAGGATACTATGGGCTATCCCACGGTTGAGGTTTTCCACGCAGCTTGTGGCTAGTTTGTGATGGATGAGTTGGAGCACCCCTGTAGGGTTAAATCTTTCTGAAAGCAGTGCCCGTGGTTATGTGGCAACTTGGAAATTTGTTTAACATCCGGTCATAGAAAACTTGAAGTAAACTCAAATAAAATACACCAACCGTGTGCGTAACCGTGAATGTCTCTAGTCATGAGTTCTGAACTGAGAGAGAACACGGTGGGGTTATGATTGACTCGTAACTAGGTCTCCGGGATCACTTCTTGATCATTACTAGTTCACGTCTGTTTATGCATAGATCACCCTTCTTATTCTTGTACTCGTAAGTTAGCCACTCAAATATAAGCCTAGTGCTTGCTGCAAACTCACCACTTAACCATTCCTTACCCATTAATCTTTGCTAGTCTTGATACCCTTGGAAATGAGATTGCTGAGTCCATGTGGCTCACAGATTACTACAACAACAGTTGCAGGTACAGGTAATGCGATGCTTTGACGTGGGAGCGATGCTTGTTTGATTTGGATTTCTTCTTCTTCATCATCGATCATAGGATGGGTTCCAGGCCGGTAGCCTGGGATTAGCAAGGATGGATGTTGCTTTTATCGTTTGATTTTGTCCGTAGTCAGACCCCGCTCTTCTGTATGGTGATCGAATGTATTGTTGTATTTGAGATGATCATGATTTAGCTTGTGGCGAGTGTAAGCCAATTCCATATACTCATCTCCTCTTTACATGTACTTGTAACGATATCCATTCTTGCGAAACGACGAGATGCGCTTCTATCCCTATCGAGGCCTTGAGCCAAAATAAGGATAGGACCGCATCTTGGGCGTTACAAGTTGGTATCAGAGCAGTACCGACCTAGGAGCCCCTTGATTGATCGAACTTGGCCGTGTCGAGTCTAGAAGAAAAAAAATGTTTTGAGTCTAGCTATATATCGGAGAGTAGGATTCTTTTTACTCCTCTTCTATGCTCTGGTGAGGAATCCCCACGTTGGAATTTTAATTCTACCCCTCTTCTCACTCAATTTTTTTAGGATCACGCGGGTATTTTGGAATCTCTATGATGCCGATGTGACGGAATTCTGTACTTGGTGCCTCCTGTTTTCGAGGAGTAGAGCTCCAGGGGGTTCTTGACACATCGTTATCTTTCAGTTTCCTTAGTATCTCAGGACGAGGATGTTCGAAATTGCTTCAATACTATTTGTGGTGAGAGGAGTTTGGCGTCACCCAGTACTGGGGAGAGCGTCCAGATGTACTACCATGTTTAGTATCGTTGTGATTATGAAGGTCTGAGGTAGACGAGTTTGCGAAGTTTCTCGGATTATGCTGTGGAAGGTTGAGGGTGCAGTTGTAGCTGATTACGTTGGGTACGTTCCTGGGTCCGCAACCCGAATTGCATAACCAAGAAAGTTCGGAAGTTCTCAAGTGCGAATTCAAGTAGTTACCTAGGATTATCTTTCCAACAAATGCATCATGGGTTATGTATTTGTTTCTGGCTTATTTTGTAAGCCTCATCCTTTGTTTTGTTGTAGTATGGTAATTCGAGTTGCTTTGATGTCAAATGTTGATTTTAGATCTTTCCTAAGCGGTGTGCTCATATTTCTATGGGAATGCTAACCCTTTTGCTTAATCAAATTGTCATGTCAATTCTTTTCCATCCGGAGTGCTCCTCTTCAAAATAATTCAATGCTCTCCAATATTTGCAAGATCAATCCTTATATTTCTTTCCGGAGTTCGTTTCATCTGTCCCAAGTTGTGTTTGTTTTCCCCGCCCTCCCGCCCTTTTTGTTCAATGATTAAATTATCAATCAAGTGTCTTTCTATTCATGTGAAGCTTCTGCTTTATTTTTTTCCATGTTGTATCCGGTGATTCATTGTGAAGATGCTGAGGAGCTTCAAGTTCATTATTCTTCGTTCTTGTTTTCTTCTCCAGTGGATTCGATTCAACCTCACCGTGTTCCTCATATCCTTTTCATTTGCTAAATGTGTTCCTGTGTTGGAAATTCTTGTCCAAGTATATCTTATTTTTCACCTCTCTCTATTCTATCCGGAGTGCTGAAGATATCTCAGAAGATTCCTGTTTCTCTCCAAATCCTTTCAAATTATTTCGAGGTTCTCACCTCATCGATTTCTTAGTTTGTACTGATGCAATCTTTCTTTATAAGCAATCGTTTCAACGGTGTTTCCTTTTGAGTGGGCCCATAACCCACAGGTTTTCCCCAGGATCTTATCTCGCTCTTCTAATCTTTCCGGAGATCTCAACTTCTTTTCATATATGACGTAAGAATAATTCTCATCAGTCATATTACTTCTCCAAGTCCACTTCTAATTATTATTTTCTTCATTTCCTCAACCTTTTATTTCTTCATTGTTCCGAAGTGTCTCAGTAATTCTTAGTGAGGTGTCTCGCCATTATCCTCAGTGTTGAAGACCGAAGGAGAGTTTATCTTAAATCTTGGTCCATTCTCTTGAAGATTCGTGTTTCTAGCTTGATGCTATTCTTGCAGACGCTTTGAGCAGAAAGGCGTACTACAATAGTCTTATTCTCAAGCAATTCCAGCCTGAGCTTTGAGGAGCTTTCCGCAAGCTCAATCTTCAAGTAGTTCCTCAAGGTTTTCTGGCCAACCTTCAAGCTTCTCCAACCTTGGAAGATCAAATTCGCCAAGCTCAACTTCTTGATGCTATGGTGAAGAAGGTGAAAGATGGTGTCGCCAAGGGCATTCCAAAGTATAAGTGCTTCCGTGTTGATGACAGAGACACTTTGTTCTTCGAGGACCATCTTGTGGTTCTAAAGGGAGAGCTCAGGAAAGTCATTATGGATGAAGCACACAATTCTCTCCTATCCATTCATCTAGGCAGCTCCAAGGTGTATCAAGATCTCAAAAAAACCTTCTTGCGGATTCATATTAAACGTTTGTCAACGAGTGTGACGTGCGCTGCAGAGTGAAGGTGGAACACCAACGTCCAGCAGGCGTCCTTCAACCTCTTCCTATTCCAGAGTGGAAACTTGATAATATCGAGATGGATTTGTCACCGGTTTTCCCAAGTCCAAGAGGGGAAATGATGCCCTCTTCTTGGTCATTGATAAGCTCACAAAAGTCGCTCATTTCCTTCCAGTCAAGGAATCAATAACTGCAGCTCAGTTGGCAGAGTTGTACACTTCAAGAGTGGTTTCCTTTGACGGTATTCGTCAGTTGATTACTTCGACCGTGGAAGCCTCTTCACTTCCAGGTTTTGAGATTCCTTCCAGAAAGCTATGGGCTCTAAGATTCGCTTCAGCATAGCCTTTCATTCTCAAACCAGTGGCCAATTGGAGAGAGTCAATCAAATTTTTGAAGATATGCTAAGAGCATGTGTGATTTCTTTTGGCATGAAGTGGAAAGATTGCCTCCCATTTTCTGAGTTCTCATACAACAATAGTTCCCAAGCAATTCTCTATGGAAGGAAGTGCCGTACCCCGCTCAACTAGTCTGAAACCGGTGAATGTCAACTCCTTGGAAATGACATAATTCCTGAAGCTAAAGATATGTTTCGTGTCATCCCTGGAAATCTCAAAGCTGCTCAATCCCGTCAAAAGAGCTATTATGATAGCAAGCACCATGACGCGGTGTTCGAAATTGGAGACCATGTCTATCTCCGTGTTTCTCCTATGAAACACACTCAAAGATTTGATATCAAGGGCAAGCTTGCACCAAGATTTGTGGGTCCTTTCAAGATAGTTGGCAAAAGAGGCGATCTTGCCTACCAACTTGAGCTTCCTTCCAACTTCTCAAATGTGCATGATGTGTTTCACGTCTCTCAGGTCCGTAAATTCTTCAAGACTCCTGAGTGCACTATTGACTTCCAAAGATATTGAGCTCCAAGAGGACTTATCCTATTGCGAGCATCCCATTGCCCTTCTTGAAGAAACCGAGCGCAAAACTCGCAACAAGTCTATCAAATTTCTCAAAGTTAAGTGGTCACATCATTCAAACCGTGATGTTACTTGGGAACATGAGGACCTTCTCTGTTTCGAATATCCCGATTTGTTCCCTTCCTAGATCTCGGGACAAGATCTCTTTGTAGTGTGTGTGTGTGGGGGGGGGGGTTGTAACAACCCAAGAGCAACATTCCATAATTGTACCCATTTCCATGTGATCAAGCTTGTATGACTTGCCATTTTGGCTTGAATTGAAATGCATAATTTTGGCCTCATGTCATCATTTGCATCATGGCATCATTTGTGATCTTCATGATGTAAGTTTTGTGTGTGTTTGAGTGGTATGCATTGCCCCCAAGTGTCCCATGACAAAGATTGAAAAACCTCATCAATTTCATCACCATAAACCCTTCCCTTCCCTAGTTTCTTGTTATTTTTTGCAATGCTTGTGATCCTGCCCCAATTTAATGTCCACTAATTTCCTAAATTTCCTAGACCATGCCAAGAAGCTGTAACGCCCAAGATGCGATCCTATCCTTATTTTGGCACGAGGGCCTCGATAGGGATAGAAGCGCATCTCGTCGTTTCGCAAGAATGGATATCATTACAAGTACATGTAAAGAAGAGATGAGTATATGGAATTGGCTTACACTCGCCACAAGCTACAACAATATCACATCAATTCAACAACATATCCAAACATCATATAGAAGAGTAGGGTCCGACTATGGACGAAATCAAACGATAAAATGACATCCATCCTTGCTATCCCAGGCTGCCGCCTGGAACCCATCCTATGATCGATGAAGAAGAAGAAGAACTCCAAATCAAAACAAGCATCGCTCTCACGTCAAATCATCGCAATACATGTACCTGCAACTGTTGTTGTAGTAATCTGTGAGCCTCGGGGACCCAGCAATCTCATTTCCAAGGGTATCAAGACTATTAAAGCTTAATGGGTGAGGTATGGTTAAGTGGTGAGGCTCCAGCAAGCACTAAGCATTTATTTGAGTGGCTAACTTACGAGTACAAGAATAAAGGGGGATGATTGTCGAGTAAACGGTCGTGAACTAGTAATGATCTCTAAGAGATCCTGAACACCTACATACGTCAAACATAACCCCACCGTGTTCTCTCTCGAATAAGGACTCACGAGAAGAGACAGTCACGGTTACACACACGGTTGGTGTATTTTATTAGAGTTTACTTCAAGTTTGCTATGACCGGGTGTTAAACAAAGTTTCCAAGTTGCCACGTAACCGCGGGCATGGCTTTCCGAAAGATTTAACCCTGCAGGGGTGCTCCAACTCATCCATCACAAACTAACCACACGCGGCGGGAATAACCTCGACCACGAATCTCGTGATCTTCCAAGGCAATTCCGTTGGAAAACCACAACCTCGAGATAGCCCGAAGTATTTCGGAATTCCTCGCACAAGACGTTCGAGAAAGGTAAAACAAGTCCAGCAAGGCCGCCCGACGTGCCGACAATCCCGATAGGAGCCGCGTATCTCGTTCTCAGGGCACAACCGGATGAGCGCAGCGTACAGTGGCCTGATAGACATCTCCCGAGTTGCCCCGGGTTGGCCCCGCACACGACTCTATTTTGGACCAGCACCAGCAGCACTGGCCCCCCTGTATTATGTTGAATTAACTCCTCGGGTTCATGACGCCCTATGCTTTAGTAACGGTGTTCAGTATTATTATGTTGGGCAAATGTAGTACCAAAGTTGGGCCTTGCCAGACAAGTTTTGTCCTAAAACGAAAATCAAGGGGGTCCCCATAACAACCCCGAACATGTTAGGAGCGCTCAATTATGGAACATAACACCGGTACACAAGTAACTAGGGCGGCAAGAGTGGAACAAAACACCGAGCAAAAGGCCAAGCCTTCCACCCTTTACCAAGTATATATGTGCATTAAATTAAATAGCAATAATATTGTGATATACCAAAAGGATATCCATGTTGGCACATGGAAACAATTGCACCCGCAACTAGCAACGCTATAAGAAGGGCTGAGCAAGCGGTAACATAGCCAAACAATGTTTTGCTGGGATGTGGAGGGGTTAGAGGCTTTTCATGGCAATTTGAGAGGCTTGACATACAAGTGGTAGGTAGCGAGACAGCGATAGAAACGAGACATCTAGCATGGCAATGATAGTAATGGTATCCAGGGAAATGATCATCTTGCCTGAGAACCCGCTTGGAAGAAGAACGAATCCGTGAAGAAGACGAGCCAACGTAGTCGAACGAATCCTCACACTCTGAACGCTTTCGGAACTCTATCAAGAAGAAGCAATCCGGAGACAACAATCAACACACGATAACACCACAACATATGCATGACATTATGCACTTCAAATATGATGCATGTTATGCATGATATGGCAAGCACAACAATCAACTTCTACACATTAAGTGAAGCTCAATATGCAACGAGTTGCATATTGACGATACTCCACATTCGAATATTTAGTTCACTCTCATTTAGGTACACGAAAATATTAAATGTTGTTAAACATGGCAAGAGGTGAAGCATAAGTAAACTACACATCTAGGCAAGTTTAAATGAGGTCGGAAACAACATATAGCATTTCCGAAACGACCCCATATGTTAATTTCGAAATTGGTCCAGATCTGAACAAATCATGTTTTATATTTATTAAACAGGAAAATAAAGTATGCCATGCAATTCTACACGTCATTCTAGTCGATTTACATATATGGAACATCTCAAACGGAGCTACGGTCTAAAAGATATGACCTTCACAAGATGCATATGTTATGAATGCAAAATGCATGGAAAAGACAACCACAAACACTTCAAATCATGAATGCAGCAATTTATTTTGAAACTACATGAAATCTAAGCAAGTTACACATATGGCATGCCCAAAACGGAGCTACGGATCAACCACAACAACCAACACAAATTTTAGTGCAAATCTGTCCCAAAACAGCAACATGGCATATTGCACGCATGAAAACAACAAGCTACAAGATTTTTAAATGCACAAACTAAGCATGGGGCAGTATCATATAACACATACTTCATTTCATCTTCACATTTCATACTCAAAATAATCATGGATCACATCGTAGGAAGCTCACAACCTGGCAACAAAATATAGCAGATTAGGACTTAGTGAAAATAACAGTTTTTAGCATAGCAGAATTTCCCGAAGGCATATTGGCAGCAGTAAAACTATATGCTACAGGTCATATATTGGCATGAAACTTAACAGCATGCTAGAGGACATTGTTAACTACAAATAACTCCATTGCACCAACCCCAAAGGGGTTGTAGATCACTAGCAAAACACATGGCAAGACAGCAACAAAATATTACAAAATCCAGACTTAGTGAAAATTAGAGTAGACATGTGCAGCAGTTTTTAACAGATTGACATGTTGGGCAATGAATATAACTATGATGCAAATCCTATACATGGAATCAAATGGCACAACATGGTAGACAACAACATGCTTAACAAAAGCCCTCTTGGTAGCAACCACAAAAGACTCCTAGAACAATAGCAAATCACATGACAACATGGCAACAAAATAACAGTTTTCAGACTTAGAAATATTTTGGACCCTCAAAACAGCAGTATTTTATAGCATGTTGGCAACAAGAAAATAACACCTAAACATGCATTTCTATAGCAACCAAAATACCAGGGCCTAGCACACATGTCCAAGGGCATCTCTCATGTTTGCAACTATTCCAAAATATGCATGGATTAAATCACACGAAAATAACAAAAGGGCATCATAGCAAAAATGACATGCGCACAAAATTGCTCAAATGACAAAACTAATTGCACAGATAAATTTTATGGATTTTTTCTACCCCAAAATCATATATAATATGTGGGTTTTCATATTAACAAAAATGACACAACAATTATGCGAGATTATGACCTAAACCGTTTTAGCAAGTTATTTATGCCATTTAAATGCAAACATCACATCAAACATTTTTATCATGCATGAAAATGGGTCATAAATAATCTAGACATTTTTTCATATATGGTTTGTTTAATTCCGATGCACGGGTAAATAATTATGCGCAATGCAATATAATGACATATAAGCAAATTAACAGAAAATGGCATGTTAAACATTTTATCATGGATGAAAGTTGGATATAATGAATCTACATGAAATTCTACACGTTTTTCATATACAAAACATTTGGATACGAAGCACGGTTAATTAACTATTGACATTTTAAAATCATGGGTTTTTCTGTAATTAAAAAATGCTAATGGGTCGGACCTATTGCACTAGGCGTAATATAACTAAGCAATGCACCGAGCGTTACTTAGCGGCGGACGGGGCTCACAATGGCCACCTGGGCCGGTTTCGGAGGCTGGGCCGGTCTGGACGTTGGCGCTGGAGAGGCCCACAAGGGCGGTCGCGAGGCCCAGGCGCGGGTCAACGAGGCGGGGCGCTCGTTGCGGTCTCGCCCTCCTCCTGGACGCAGAGGGGCAGGCCATGACCGCCGCCGGCAAGATATCCGGCGAGGAGGCGTCGCTAGGGGACGGGATGGTCGGGAATGGGTCCATCGCGGTGCGGGGCAACCGGATCTGGCAGCTACGGTGAGGTCCCGGGGACGAACGGCGGCGGAGCTTCGGGCGGCCAACCATGGCGGGCAGTTCCTGCATAGGGAGGGAGAGAGAGCTTGAGAGAAAGAGGAGACTGGAGGGAGGAGAAGGGAGAGGTGCGCAGCGGCGGGGGGGCGCGACCTGGCAGAGGTCCACCAGGTCCTCGCCTCCGGCAGCGGTGCTTCGGCGAGGACCGACGGGCGGTGGAGGCTCGGGGCAGGGCTGGCTCGGGAGGACTCCTCCCTCGACCCAGATTTTTTTTTGAGAAGAACAGCGCACTTTATTCAAACTTCAAGGTTCAAAGGAATACAAATGTTGGGAGGAGGATTACATAACCAAATATGCCGGCCGACCTTGAGCGAGGTCGCCATTCTAGCTAAATTGTGAGCCTCCTCATTACATATGCGCTGCTCATGGCATATTTCGCATGCCAAAAACTTTAGCTTGCTAGCCTTGATCTCACGAAGAATCATACAATAATCTCCTCTGTTGTTTTCCATGTGTAGATCTTTGACCAGCTCCAGGCAGTCCGACGCAACTCAAATCCTAGCAAGGCTCAGATCTTCTCCTAGTGCAAACGCTTCTCTGCAAGCATATGCTTCAATCATCTGCGGACTCTTTACCCCATCGAAGACAACAGCAGAAGCGCCCAGAAATTTTCCTTCTTCGTCTCGGCAAACCACCCCGGCTGCACCTCGGTTCGTAGATTTGGCTAAGGCCCCATCTGCGTTCAGCTTTGCTTCACCTTGCGCTGGGGGAATCCATTTGGGAACTTCCCTTTGTAGCCGTTGTCCCGCTTGCTTAGCTGGTGTTCTTGGTTCCCTAATTTCATCCAGAAACCTGCTAATAATAAGATGTGTGGACAATGGGCTTTGGTACTCGTTCTCATGAATCACCTTGCTCCTTGCCCACCAAATCGCCCAGAGAGTCACGAGGACCTCGATAAACTGATCTTGGTTCAGTGTGTTGCACAAGTTAAACAACCATAACTTTGGATCCATGGTCTCATCGCCATACATGGGAATGACCGCATCATCCTCCCGCAGAGCCCACACACACTTTGCCATGTTGCACTCAAGCAGGGCATGCCTCCATGAATCGACTGCCGAGTTGCAAACCATGCATGTTGGCAGCGTCGTCAACTTCCTCCGTGCTCGTTCTTCGCCCGTTGGCAGAGAGCATCTCGACAGCCTCCATGCAAAAACGTGCAGTTTTGGCGGCACTTTAACCCGTCATAGCTTCTTCCAATTCCTCTCCTGCCCATCCAAATCTGAAGATTCAGCACTTCCATTCAACCACGCCTCTCTACGTCTCTTTGTGTCAATCACCATCTTGTAGGCTGACCGAACGGTGAACAACCCCTTCTTATCAAAATGCCATGCCCAGAAATCATCTTGTGCCACATGACTAATCGGGATTTGCTTCACCACCTCAATATCCATGGGCAATAAACATCTCTGTAGCGCTTCTATATTCCATGTTCTTGTAACCGGACACAACAGTTCTGAAACCATCTCTGGTGGATTATCACAAGTGGAGCAAATAGGTCTCAGATTGTGATCCCATGGCAACCAATTATCACGCCAAATATTTGTCGAATTGCCATTGCCTATTCTCCTTATCAAGCCCTGCTTTAATATATCCCGTCATTCGCACAGCGAGCGCCATACCTGTGACGGGTGGCTACCAATTTCCGCTAGCATAATATCTCTGTCCGGAAAGTATACTGACTTTAGAATACGTGCGCTTAGCGATTGTGGTTCCGTCAGAATTCTCCACACCTGTCTAGCAAGTAATGCCAAGTTAAATATCTCCATATCCCGGAAGCCCAAACCGCCCATATACTTAGGCATTGTCATCCCAAGCCACCCATGCCGTCTTCCTCTCGCCCTTTTTGCTGCCCCACCAGAATTTGCGCACCATGGATTTCATATGCTCTAGCAAACCCCTTGGTAATTTGAAAACCGCCATCGAATATGTGGGGATGGCCTGAACCACAGCCTTGATCAGTACCTCTTTCCCACTTCCATCCAAAGTTTTCTCCATCCATCCCTGTACCCTTTTCCATAATCTATCCTTCAAATATGCAAAGGTACCATTTTTTGATCTTCCAACATCGGATGGGAGTCCCAAATATTTCTCATTTAGAGACTCATTCTGCACTTCTAAAATATTCTTTACTTCAACTCTACGAGCTTCACTACAGCCCTTGCCAAAATAAATGGAAGACTTGTCGTTGTTGATTCTTTGACCGGATGCATTGCAATATGCCGTCAAAACGGATTTTAGGTGAACAACTCCATTTGTCATTGCCTTACTGAATAAAAGACAATCATCCACAAACAGCAAATGGTTCACCTCCGGAGCTGACTCTGCAATTTTAATACCTTCCATAGCACCCGACCGAGACGCATGCTTAAGCAAGCAAGAAAGTCCCTCCCCCGCCAGCAGGAAGAGGTAAGGGGAGATGGGATCCCCCTGCCTAATCCCACGTGATGGTACAAATTCACGGGTACTTCCTCCATTGCAGAGAACCGAGAAAGTGACTGTTCTGACTCCACGCATAACAGCGTCAACAAAAGAATGGCATAGCCCTAGCTTCTTCATTATTGCTTCCAAATAGGACCACTCAAGTCGATCATAAGCTTTCCTCATATCTAGCTTAACTGCACAATGTGCATTCTTCTTGCTTCTGTTTGTTTTCATGTAATGAAGGCACTCATAGGCCGATATAACATTGTCAGTAATGAGACGACCCGGCATAAAGGCCGATTGCTCTTCCGAGATTATTTCCGGGAGAATCTGCTTCAGTCGGTTAGCAAGTACTTTGGATGCAATTTTGAACACCACATTGTACAAACTAATAGGCCGAAACTGAGACAGGAAAGTGGGGTTTTGTACCTTGGGAATGATAACAATGAACGTCCGGTTGATCTCCTCAATGGAGTCTTCCCCCTTCAACACTCGGATAACAATATTTGTCACCACATCACCACAAAGATGCCAATATTTCTGGAAAAAATGTGCCGGGAAACCATCAGGCCCCGGTGGCTTCGTCGGGAACATTTGAAACAGCGCAGTTTTAACTTCCTTCTCAGAGTACGGGCAACTGAGACTTTCATTCATAGCACTTGTCACCTTACAAGGAACATGTGACAAAACCCCCGCAATGCCTGTTACACCTTCTGATGTGTATAAGTCCTCATAAAAGGATGAGACCATCTGCTCAATTTGCTGCTGGTCCTCGCACACTGTGCCATCCGCACGAACTAATCTATGGATCCCATTTTTCTTCCGCCGAATGGATGCTTTTTGATGAAAAAAACGGGTATTCCTATCGCCCTCAGCGAGCCACTGAATCCGTGCTCTTTGATGCCACATCACCTCCTCTCTAAACCGCAGCTCAATAATCCGTTGTTCAATTTTAAGCTCCTCATAAGATGGTCCAACTCTATCTTGTACTCCCCTTAATTCAATCAGCCTCTTCCTTAGAGTTCTCAATTCAGCTCGAACAGCCCCAAAGGTGCTCGTGCTCTAGTTAAGAATAGAGCTAGCCATCTCTTTCAACTTATCCTTCAGCTGACCAACTGAGCCCACTCTGGACTTGCCCCATGCTTCATCGATCAGCCTCTGAAAGTCCTCGTGCCTTTCCCACATCAGCTCGTACCGGAAGGGCTTCATGTTCCCTATCCTCTGATTCTGAGCTTCCATTGTATTCATGAGTAAGATTGGAGAGTCGTCCGATTTAACCGCACTAAGATGACACACGACTGCGAGCGGATACAAAGCACTCCAGTCGGCCGTGGTTAGCGCACGGTCTAAACGTACCCGGCGGTACTCCCCATTCTGAATTTTTCGTTCAAAGGTCCAGTCCAAACCCTTGTAGCCAAGATCGCTTAGTTGGCAGACATCCACCGCTTCTCTAAAGGCATTTATCTGACTCATATCTCGCTCATTTGGGCCAAACTGCTCTTCATGCCTCAACACCTCGTTGAAATCGCCAATGCAAAGCCATGGAAGATCATTGTCTGCTTTTAAAAATCTCATCATGTCCCATGTTTTATACCTCATGCTCCTATTCGCATCGCCATACCAACAGGTCAATCTCCACGGATCCCTCCCTGTCTCCATCACTGTCATGTCTATATGATATTTTGAAAAATTTCTCAGTTTCAAGTCAAACGGCTTCTTCCAGAAAATGCAAAGCCCACCACTACGTTCACTGCTACCCACACCATATGCATCATCAAAACCCAGTGTTCTCACCAGTCCTTCCGTGCGATACTTTGCGATTTGTGTCTCCACAACACAGAGAATCGCCGGCGCACTCTCCCGCGCAAGGTCACGCAGCTCATGAACTGTCGCAGGGTCGCCCAACCCATGACAGTTCCAACATAAAATAGTCATTAGGCCCGACGGTCCTCCACAAGGGAGGCCGCCGATTTTGCCAAGTCATTTGTGACGTCCTGCTTTGTTGCACTCTGATTCTTTGGTTCCAATGAAGAGGTCTCTTGCTTCTGTTTCTTCCTATCATGTGGCTTCACGTACTGGGGTGGAGGAGGTGGTATCCCTTTTCTTGACAGCTGAATGTAAATAACCAAGGGTAGCTGCACATTATCTGCACTAGCATTATCCATTGCAATCACTAAGCACTTGCCCAGAATTGAATCATTCTCAGTCATATCAATATCTAACAATTCGCCAGGATCAAAGGTGAAAATAAGAATAGGATGAATCACTTGCAACTTGAACACCTCCCACTGCCTTCTCGCACGTCTGATGCCCGGCAACAACAGTTTACTATCCTGATAAATGCTCAGATCATGAAAATCCCCTCCCATACATCCCATCAGCAAAGATGTTTTGGACTTCATACACAAATCAGGAACAAACTTTAACAAACTCGCATCCAAACCATGTACTGAATCCTTTAAATTGTTGCACCCTTCATCAAACACCTTGACTTCAGTTAGGGGTTCTTCAACACGTGCAGCAACTGATTCCCAATCGAAGGCAGCCGCTGAGTGATGGGATGCTGACCCCGGTGGCAGAACACAAACGCACCCCTGCTGCAGGGATTGCTCCTTGGCGACAACACCCGGACCGCCAGATTTGCAAAAAGCGTCCACTCCAGCCCGCATAACCTGCAGGCATCTCTCAGGATCGTGCGAGCTGCGGACGATATGCAGCGACCGATTCCTCAAGTCTTGTAGGAGCGTCGAGACCAGACCAAGGCTCCCAATCGCCATCAGTGAGAAGCCGAGAAGATCACTGGGAGCAGCGAGGGCGCCCAGAAGAACACGTCTGGCCGGCCTGGAGACACGGACCCCGACCGAGACGAAGCAACTAGCAAAGGGATTGGTCCGACAAGAGAAACAGGACCAAGGAGAGGAGGGGGCGTGGGAAGGAGGGGGCACTAGATTTGGGAAGGATCTAAGGCTGAATCTGGGAGGAAGATGAGATCTGGAAGGAAGAAGCTAGGAACAGGGGAAGGGAATGGCAAATCGCCAAAAATCGCCATCCGGCAGACGCAGCTACCTCCCTCGACCCAGATTGGATCGAGCGCGAGGGGCAGCGAGAGGCGGCGCGATGCGGTCCCGGTTCGGCCCGGGACGGGCCTCCCGTGGGCTCGGGCGGGCCGCGGCGGAGAGGGGCGGCCAGGGGGGCGCGTGGCAAGCCGCGGTTGGCTACGGGTGGCGGCTACGGCGGTGACAAGTGGCGGGGAGGTGGTGGCCGGAGCTGAAAACGGGGCAAGGCTGGCGGCGGCTGCGAGGTGGGAGTGGGTTAGGGGTGGTTTTGACTAGGGTTGTCCAAAAATGGACTAGAGGGGTCTATTTATAGCAGGGATGGCTAGGTTAGGGGGGATTTTGCCCGTTTTCGGACCGTTCGATCCCGATCGGACGGTCCGGAGCGGAGGGGTTAGCTAGGTGGTTGTTGGGCTGTGTAGGCAGGCTAGGCTGAGATGAGAGGGAAATGTGAGGCCCGTGACCGGAATTTTAGAAACACCGAAAACGTCCGATAAATAAACCAAAGACGGTGCCGCTACGGTCGACCGTTCGGGTATCAAACGACCTCTGATTGCGACGAAACTTGGCAGGCGGTCTACCTATAATATAATAAGACCGCACGCCAACTTTCGACCCAATCCGATAATGTTTCAAACGCACTTTTGAAAACAATATTTTGACGATGCCGCGGGCGCGTGCGTGTGTGGTTGGGCTCGAAACGGACGACAACATGAACGGAGAGAATCGGCAGCTACGAACGGATGCACGTTTTCGAAAACGAGTGACGATGCTATGTAGATGATGCGAATGATGCGATGATGAATGCAACAACACTCGAATCACGCGATGACAATGGAATAAAAGGGGAATCTTATGGAGCGTCGGTTCCGGGCTGTTACAGAAGCCCTCCTCCAAGTATCAGCACCATTTGATGAGTTTTGGACAGATTTCAAATTAGCTCAAGTTTGAATTAATTTCAAACTTGATTTGTATTTTAGTCTTTAAAATTTGCCAATACATATTATTCAAATAGTGAATGATTTTCTGAGTCCAAAACTATTTTTCCCTAAGCCTAAACCCTTCTCAACTTCTTTGGGAATTTCTAACTAGTTTTTGTTTATTTTTAAATGGAAAAGGATTTTCAGAGAGAGAGAGAGAGAGCAACCTAGCAGCGCAGCTCAGCCGGCCCAACTCTTAGTGCAGCCACTCGCCCGCGCGCGTGCCTTAAACATTTCTCACCCGCTCGCTCGCTCGCCCCACATCCCGTACACACCACGTGTCTGAGCCGGTCCCGCTCGTCAGCCTCACGCCCAAGTCGACCCGCACCCACCTTTTCGTTCTCCTCCAGCTCGCGCACGCACATGGCGCACTCGAGCGCGCCTAAGCTCCACCTCGGCGTCTGAGCCGCCTAAAAAGCCATTCACCATGTCCCCTGAACCCCCAGGGTTTCTCCCATCCTCCCTCTGCCACCGGCAAGTAACCAGCTCCACCAGATGCGCCTAATCGACCACCTCTTGAATGTTGCAGAGAATGTGTTCATGACGCCGCCAAGAGCATCGCCTTCGCTGACCTCGCCGTTGATACTTGTGATCTGCGTTGGGTTTTCCGTGAAGAGGAACGGGTAATTGCAGCACAAAGCGGATAAGTATTTCCCTTAGTTATGAAACCAAGGATTATAGAATCAATAGGAATATCAATCCTCAACCATCTTCAGCGGCTACACACAAATGAACAAACAACTTGCACCCAACGCGGGCAAGAGGGTTGTCAATCCCCTTGACCTCATTATTTGCAAGCAAATGAGTTGTGTAGATAATTGTTGATAAATATAAATTGCAAAATATAATAAAAGATAAATAAATACGTCAAGGAAAATTTAGCGTTTGCGAATATATAAGTGAATAGACCCGGGGGCCATAGTGTTCCCTAGCGACATCTCTCATGTAGGCAGCATACGGTGGGTAAACAAATTACTGTTGGGCAATTGATAGAAAAGCTTATAGTTATGCGATGTTCATGGCAATGATCATGTATATATAGGCATCAAGTCCATAAGCAAATAGGCCGACTCCTTCCTGCACCTATTACTATTACTCCACTCATCGACCGATATCCAGCATGCATCTAGAGTATTAAGTAAAACAGAGTAATGCTTGGAGAATGATGACATGAATTAGACTAAGTAAACTCAAATAATATGAATGAACCCCATCGTTTTATCCTTAGTAGCAACAACACAAAGACGCATCTTGTCCCCTACTTTTTTCATTGGGATATAGAAAGTCGCCAGGTTGAACCTACCACAACGCAGCACTCCCACCGATGAAATATCAATCTACTTGGCCAAAGCATATCAATAGATTGGAGAGCATTACGAAGCTATAATGATCATGCACATACGAGGTAATATAATTCGGAGGCATCTCAAATACTTTTCATGAATAATCTGAACATAAACCCACAATTCATCGGATCCCAACAAACACACCGCACAACAGGATTACATCAGATAGATCAAAGAGAAGATGCGATGAACATTGTATTGAAGATCATAAGACAGAGAGATTGCCATCTAGGTACTAGCTATGGACCCGTAGGTCTGTGGTGAACTACTCACACATCATCATGAGGGTAGCAAGGATGATGAAGAGGCCCTCCATGGACGATCTCCCCTCCGGCAGGGTGCCGGAACGGAGCTCCTGATGGCCTCGTGACGGAACAGAGACTTGTGGCGGCGGAAAAAGGGTTTCGGGACTGCCTCCAGGGTTTTCAGAATATTAGAGAATTTATATGCCGAGGAGGGACGTCGGGAGGTGCCCGAGGGGGCCACCACATATCAGGGCGCGACCCCCCCAGGCCGCGCCCTGATGTGTGGTGGGGCCCTCTTGCGCCTCCCGGCTTCCTTCCGAAGCTTCTAGGTCTTCATATAGTCCAGAAAAAATCGTCAAAATTTTTTGTGGCAATTGGACTTCGTTTGGTACAGTAAACCTGCAAAGGCAAAAACACGCAGAAAACAACAACTGGCACTGGGCACTTGGTCAATAGGTTAGTGCTCAAAAATATTATAAATTGGTAAATAATGACCCAAAAAGTATCCTAGAATGATAATATATCAGCATGGAACAATAAAAAATATAGATACGTTGGAGATGTATCAAGCATCCCCAAGGTTAATTCCTGCTCGTCCTTGAGTAGGTAAATGATAAAAACAGAATTTTTGATGTGACATGCTATCCACTATGTAATCTTATTCAGGTATGCTCATTGAGAATAGATGAATCAACAAATATTAACATAGCAATATTCAAAGTGTAAGAAACATAATTGTTAATTCCTAAAAGTATACGATCCTTAAGAAATGTTTACCCCCCCATTCATCTTGTTGTATTAGCAAGGCATGGCTCCATCTTCACAACATTAATACAAATGTTAAGCACCACGGTGTCCAAGTCAGGCAATTGGGTCATACCAAGGTGAGATTGCGTATGTCCATGGTTTCACATTAGTCATAAAAAACTCATATGATTATTGCAAAATTTTATTAGTTTATCATAATCAAAGTACTAATCGCATGCCCCGAGGGAGGAGGTTGGTAGGAGTTAACCATCGCGTGCTTCCGACCTGAAACAACACTAGGATTTCAACGAGGAATGGAAATGCTCACACATCATCACCATGCCTCTATAATTTTTAGATGAACAAAAAGGTCAACCCCTCTTAATATCGACACTTCTATGGTTTAACAATTATGAACTCACACCTATTTCATATTACTACATCAATATCATTAGCCCACAATTTCTTTATATGTGCTACATGATGGTTTTGATTATCACTCTTTGAATACCTAATATTTTTGGACTAGTCTGTATGACCCATGCAAATTACCGTCACTATTTATTAACTCTCAAACAAATATAAGTGAAGAACGAGAGTGAAATCATTTCTTTAAAATCTACACGCCACCGTGCTCAAAAAGATATAAGTGAAGTACTAGAGCAACTGCTAAGCTCAAAAGATATAAGTGAAGCACATAGAGTATTCTAACAAATTATGATGAAGGTGTGTCGCTCTTAAATAGGTGTGTCCATAAAACAATGAGTGTGGCAAACTAAAAGTAAAACCAACAAAAGCAAACGACGCTCCAAGCAAAACTCATATTATGAGACGAATAAAAATATAGCTTCGAGTGACATACCGATGGATTTGAGACGAAAGAGGGGATGCCTTCCGGGGCATCCTCAAGCTTAGACGCTTGAGTATCCTTTAAAATATTACCTTGGGGTGCCTTGGGCATCCCCAAGCTTAGGCTCTTGCTACTCCTTATTCCTTTGTCCATCAAGATAACACCCAAAACTTGAAAACTTCAATCACACAAAACTCAACAAAACCTCGTGAGATCTGTTAGTATAACAAACATATTGCATAATTTAAGTACTGTTGTAAATTGATTCAAATTTAATAAATTCATAATAGGTACTGTATTCTAACTTCTCCATGGCTTATACCTCCCGATACAATCCATAGTTTAATCAAAATAAGCAGCTATGCAAGCAAAAACAAAATATGTCTAAATCAGAACAGTCTATAGCAATCTGTAGAGAACCTATACGTATGTAAATCTAATAATTCTAAAAAATTAGGAAAACCTCGAAAAGTTGTATAGCAACACTGTGGATCAGTATCACGCTCCAGCAAAAAATGAAAATTCCTGTACTGGATTCAAAAGTTTATGTTTTGTTTCAACATCGATTCAACTCATCTTGTGAGTCATCCCAAAGGATTTACTTGGCACAAACACTAATTTAACACAAAAACATAATATTTATTGAGGAAATAATCATTTTATTAAAAATAAATATAAAGTTCTAAGAAAAATTTGAAGATAACTATTGGGTTGCCTCCCAACAAGCGCTATTATTTTGTGCCCCTAGCTAGGCATAATGCATAGTTTCAAGTATTGTCATCTTTGATACTCCACCCATAAGTGGCTCTCATAATTGATTCATAAGGTGGTTTAATTTTCTTTCTATGGAAGTGTTCCATCCCTTTCTTTAATGGGAATTGGAACCATATGTTTCCCTCTTTCATGTCAATGATTGCACCTATAGTTCGTAAGAAAGGCCTTCCAAGTATTATGGGACAAGAAGGATTACAATCAATATCAAGCACAATGAAATCTACAGTCACATAATTTTTATTTGAAATAATAAGCACATCATTGATTCTACATAAAGGTTTCTTGATGGTAGAATCCGCAAGATGCAAGTTGAGGGAACAATCTTCAATATTAGTGACACCGAGCACATCACAAAGAGTTTTAGGAATAGTTGAAACACTAGCACCAAGGTTACACAAAGCATTGAATTCATATTTATTGATCTTTATTTTGATAGTAGGTTCCCACTCATCATGCAATTTTCTAGGAATAGAAACTTCAAGATCAAGTTTCTCATCATAAGCTTTTATCATAGCTTCTACCATATGTTCGGTAAAAGCGTTGTTTTGTTCATAAGCATTGGGTGAGCTAATAATGGATTATAACAAGGAAATACATTCTACTAAAGAGAAATTATCATAATTAAAGTGCTTGTAATCCAACATAGTGGGTGCATCACTAGTTAAAGTTTTGACCTCTCCAAACCCACATTTTCCAGTTTTAGCATTAAAATCATCACCCTCCAAGCAAACGGGACGCTCCTCTACTAAAGTTTACTCATCTCCAGTCCCTTTATCATTTATATTCAGAGAAGTAAATAAAGATTCAATAGGAGAAACACAAATCATTTTAAGATCTTCATCGTGATTCCGGTAAAAACCGGGCGGAAGAGCTTTTTCTAAGAATTACCGCTTAGCTCTCAACTTAGTGGTCCTCTCCTTACTTTCATTAATAGATATTTGGATAGATTTAATGGCATCATTGAAATCATGCTTGGGTGGCAAAGATTTATTTTTAAGAGATTCCACATCAAGAGCAATTCTATCCATGTTTTTAGCCAAAGTGTCAACTACATGCAATTTTTCTTCTACCATAGTGTTGAAAACCTTTTGAGAACTAATAAATTCTTTAATTGTGTTCTCAAGATCAGAGGGTATCCTATTTGAATTTGTATAAGAATTTCCATAAGAATTACCATAAGAGTTTCCATAATTGTTAGAGGAATTACCGGGATACGACCTAAAATTGAAATTTCCTCTATAAGCATTGTTATTGAAACTATTTCGCGAGACAAAGTTCACATCAATAGCATCATTATTTTGATCAATCATAGTATACAAGGGAACATCATTGGGATCAACATGAGCATTTTTACTAGCAACCATATTCATAAGGGCGTCACTTTTTCACTCAAAGTAGCTATTTCTTCAACAGAATTTACCTTCTTACCGGTTGGAGCCCTTTCGGTATGCCATTGAGAATAATTTTTCATGATATTGTATAGAAGTTTTGTGGCCTCTCCTAAGGTTACATCCATAAAGGTACCACCTGCAGCAGAATCTAGAAGATTTCTAGACACAAAGTTTAGTCTAGCATAGAAGTTTTGGATAATCATCCACATATTTAAACCGTGAGTTGGAAAATTTATTATCATTAATTTCATTCTCTCCCAAGCTTGTGCAACATGCTCTTGATCTTGCTGTTTAAAATTCATTAGTTGATTTCTAAGGGAGATGATCTTAGCAGGAAGAAAATACTTGGCAATAAAAGCATGTTTACACTTATCCCATGTTCCAATACTATTACGAGGTAAAGATGAAAACCAAGCTTTAGCTTTATCTCTAAGTGAAAAAGGAAATAATTTTAATTTCACAGTATCATTATCCATATCCTTTTTCTTTTGCATCTCACATAATTCAATAAAGGTATTAAGATGTGATGCGGGATCCTCATCAGGACTTCCCAAAAATTGATCTTTCATGACAAGATTTAGCAATGCAACATTAATATCAAAAGCCTCCGCACTAGTGGCAGGTGGTATAGGTGTAGTAATGAAATCATTATTATTAGTATTTGAGAAGTCACACAACTTAGTAGTATCTTGAGACATGGTGACCGAGCAAGCAAAGTAACAAGTAAAACAAGCACACTAGCAAGCGAAGAAGCAAACTAGTAACAAGCAAAAGTAAATATTTTTCTATTTTTGATTTTTATGTGACAACCTAATAATAACAGCAAATAGAAAGAAGAACAAGTGAATGAAAATTTGTGTGAAGTTACTTGGTAGTTGATGATGATATTCCCTGGCAACGACGCCAGAAATCCTTCCTGATACTTGTGATATGCGTTGGGTTTTCCATGAAGAGGAACGGGTAATTGCAGCACAAAGCGGATAAGTTTTTCTCTTAGTTATGAAACAAGGTTTATAGAACCAATAGGAATATCAATCCTCAACTGTCTTCAATGGCTGCACACAAATTAACAAACAATTTGGACCCAACACGAGCAAGAGGGTTGTCAATCCGCTTGATCTTGTTATTTGCAAGCAAATGAGTTGTGTAGATAATTGTTGATAAATATAAATTGCAAAATAGAATAAAAGATAAATAAAGGAATCAAGGTAAATACAGCGTTTGCGAATATATAAGTGAATAGACACGGGGGCCATAGTGTTCCCTAGCGACATCTTTCATGTAGGCAGCATACGGTGGGTAAACAAATTACTGTTGGGCAATTGATAGAAAAGCTTATAGTTATGCGATGTTCATGGCAATGATCATGTATATATAGGCATCACGTCCATAAGCAAATAGGCCGACTCCTTCCTGCACCTATTACTATTACTCCACTCATCGACCGCTATCCAGCATGCATCTAGAGTATTAAGTAAAACAGAGTAATGCTTGGAGAATGATGACATGAAGTAGACAAAGTAAACTCAAACAATATGAATGAACCCCATTATTTTATCCTTAGTAGCAACAACACAAAGACGCATCTTGTCCCCTACTTTGTCATTGGGATATAGAAACTCACTAGGTTGAACCTACCACAATGCACCACTCCCACCGATGAAATATCAATCTACTTGGCCAAAGCATATCAATAGATCGAAGAGCATTACGAAGCTATAATGATCATGCACATAAGAGATAATATAATTCATAGGCATCTCAAATACTTTTCATGAATAATCTGATCATAAACCCACAATTCATCGGATCCCAACAAACACACCGCACAACAGGATTACATCGGATAGATCAAAGAGAAGATGCAATGACCATTGTATTGAAGATCATAATACAGAGAGATTGCCATCTAGGTACTAGCTATAGACCCGTAGGTCTGTGGTGAACTACTCACACATCATCATGATGGTAGCAAGGTTGATGAAGAGGCCCTCCATGGACGATCCCCCTTCCGGCAGGGTGCCGGAACGGAGCTCCAGATGGCCTCGCGAAGGAACATTAGAGAATTTATAGAATATTAGAGAATTTATAGGCTGAGGAGGGACATCGGGAGGTGCCCGAGGGGGGCACCACATATCAGGGCTCGACCCCCCCAGGGCGCGCCCTGATGTGTGGTGGGGCCCTCGTGTGCCTCCCGGCTTCCTTCCGAAGCTTCTAGGTCTTCATATAGTCAAGAAAAAATCGTCAAAATTTTTTGTGGCAATTGGACTTCGTTTGGTACAGTAAACCTACAAAGGCAAAAACACGCAGAAAACAACAACTGGCACTGGGCACTGAGTCAATAGGTTAGTGCTAAAAAATATTATAAATTAGTAAATAATGACCCAAAAAGTATCCTAGAATGATAATATATCAGCATGGAACAATAAAAAATTATAGATACGTTGCAAACGTATCACCGTCCATGTTTATCGACTTCCCCGTCGTCGACTATGTCCCTGATGTAGATTACGAGGAGCTAGGAGCCCCTACATCACCGTCTTCTTCCTCTTCTTCCACTCCGACAAACGTAGCCGTTCGACCGTCGATGCGCTCGACTCCGACCTCCTCCTGGCAAGCCGAGGGCATCAACGTGTTCATGGTGAGTATTCATGCGGCTCCCCTTTGTTAATTGCTCTGATAGAGGTTGCCATGGGTACCAGAACCCGCCGCCATCGGACCTCGTCTCCGTCAAGTGCTCCGGCCATGCTAGCTGCTCGCGTTCGTCCACAGTGATCGCCTCCGCGCACAGGTTCCATTTCTGCCCTTAAATGCCGCGTTTGTCCTCTGTAGCCTCGCTTAAGCTCGCCGTCGCCGTCTCTATACCACATCGCCGGCTTCGCCTCCGTCTTCGTTCGGCGCCGTGTGGTGCATCCGCATGTGCGAGCTTTGTTTGCGGTCAGATCCATGCCCTTCGCTGCTCCAATAGGTCACCGGAGCAACTCCGGCAAGACCTTGCTGTCCCTTGCCTCGTTGTTGTTGCTCCTCTATTTTGCCCCGATTGTATGTCGCTGGATCGTGGGCCCATGTGTGGCTGGGGGTTAAGTCAAATCCAACCGAAACCCCTTTCTATCAAAACACTCAAGCCAGCCCAGCTGGTCCGACCGAACCCACTTCCCCGCGTCGTCAGGGTTCGATCCCCCGCAGTGAGAATAAATCCCCCCTTTTGCATTTTAATTGAGACTCACACGAAGGCCCCACCTGTCATAGCAGTGGGTCATTTCCCCTTTGAGTGGACCCTGGGCCCACCTGTCATCCTCTATGGCTAGTGTAGTGTGTGTACAAATATGATTTAGTCCCTGTTTGTTTTATTGAAGATTAGGCCATTCCTTTTTGGCATGTTTCCATATCTTTATAGTCCATTTTCGGAATATTCCATATTTGGCATATAATATATGTCCATATTAGGTAGTATTTGTATTTTGCATTGTGGCATTTTTATTAACATGAACACATGCATATTATATATGAAATTGGGGTAGAAAATTCCAAGGAATCCATCTGTGGCATTAGTTTTGCATTTTGAGCAAGTTCTGGTGCATGTCATTTTTACATGATTAGTCATTTTGTGATTTTTGTCAGAATGAATCCATGCACCATATGGATTAACATTGAACATTAGTCATGACTAATTTTACAAATAATTGCTCCAGGTATTTCTTCCATGCCATTAAATCCATGTTTAACCACTATTATCACCTTTCAAACATGCCTAGAGAATGTTGCTGTTTTTGGAGATAGCTAAATTTCACTTTGTGAAACTATTATTGTAATATAGCATTTTGTCTTGATGATTGTCATGAATTTGTGATTCTTATGAACATGCTCATGTTGGATGAATTGTAGTCCATTATGTCTACAACCATGTTGTGCAATTTCATGCCATGATAAGTCATGTAGCATATTTAAAACTTGCTATGAACGTGCGTGTGTGTTAACACTGTTCTATGAAAATCTCACGAAGTCATAATCTGTAACATCATATAGCCATTTTGTGATATCATTTCTTATTGATCCATGCATTTAAACAACCTGAACCTTTTGGATGAAATATTGTGCATTAAACCTACTACACCTACATTTCTTGTTTGAACATTTTAGATTCATGTAGCTTGCTGTTTTGATGGTTGCAAAGTGCCTTGTTGCTATTTGTGGCAGATAGCATTGCGATATTATTTTAATCATTGTGTGAGTTCTATGCACTTGATTTTCATGATCTTTATATGAATTTCATCTAATATTCCATATCCTATCCGGTGGCATGCTTGGAGTTTCAAGCTTTTGACTATATCTTTCGTTTTGTCCAGATCTATCTCCGTTTGCTTCCCTATCTTGTCGTGAGTGTTCCGGGAGAACCGTAACTCCGATTACGATGATCTTTATATGCATTTGCATCGATTTCATGAGTAAAATTAATTTTTACCGTGTTCATGCATGCCATAATAATAAATATTGATGTTCTGTCCAGAATGTTCAAAACACTAATTTTGCATATGGAGTATTGCTTGATCCATGTTTCCCATGGATCAAGACTTCATTTAATGTGAGTGGTGTAGGATTGACATGCTAACTATATTAAATGGTCATGCATCATAATTATTTGCACGCTTTTCCATAGTTGAATGTTTATTGGATGTTTGTTCTTTCTTGTTGGTAGTACCGGGTGACGATTCTGATTTTGAGGAACCTGTCGAGAACTCTTAGAAGGAGCAAGCTTGTCATCCCACTAAAGAATCACAAGGCAAGATAATCATTACCCTAGATACAGTTACTATCTTTACTATGCTAGTTGTCTCGTTGCTATCGCTATGTCTTGTTACCTACCATTTGTTTGTCAAGCCTCCCAACATAGCATGACAATCCTCTAACCTTCCACATCCTAGAAAACCGTTGTTTGGCTAAGTTACGGCTTGCTCAGCCCCTCTTATAGCGTTGCTAGTTGCAGGTGCAGGTGGATCCATGTGATAGCATGGATATCTTGGGATATCACATTATTCTTGCTATTTAATTTAACACATCTATACACTTGGGAAAGGGTGGAAGGCTTGGCCTTTTGCTTGGTGTTTTGTTCCACTCTTGCCGCTTTAGTTTTCGAGTACCAGTGTTATGTTCCATATTGCGCGCTCCTAACATGCTCGGGGTTGTTATGGGGGCCCCATGATTTTTGTTTTGTGATAAAACTCTTCCGCCAAGGCCCTACATTGGTACTAAATTTGGTAATAACTAATTAAAATTGCATAGGGACTAGGTACCCCTTGGATATTTATCAACAAATCGGGAAAGTGCTCCTCATGAGTGTTGGTCCAAAACAGAGTCGTGTGCGGGCCACCCCGGGGCAACTTGGGTGTTTAATTTCGCCACTGTACACCGCACTCATCTGGTAGTGCCCTAAGAAGGAGATACATGCGGCTCCTATCGGGATCTGGCCTGCCGGGCGACCTTGCTGGATTTGTTTTACCTTTAACGAACGTCTTGTGAACTAGGATTGCGAGGATACTACGGGCTATCCCGCGATTGAGGTTTTCCACCGCAGTTTGTGGCTAGTTGGTGATGGATGAGTTGGAGCACCCATGTAGGGTTAAATCTTTCTCAAAGCAGTGCCCGCGGTCATGTGGCAACTTTGAAATTTATAATACTCGGTAATAGAAAACTTGAAGTAAATCCAATTAAAATACACCAACCGTGTGTGTAACCGTGATCGTCTCTCTTTGAAGGAGTTCGGGAAGAGAACACGGTGGGGTTCTGCTTGATCGTAAGTAGGTATCAGGATCACTTCTTGATCATAACTAGATAACAACCATCATGCGTATAACACTCTTCTTTCTCTTTTACTCGTAAGTTAGCCAATTAAACTGCTTAGTGTTGCTGCAACCTCACCACTTAACCATATCCCACCTATAAGTTCAGATAGTCTCGGTACCCTGGGTAATATGATTGCTGAGTCCCTTGGCTCCCAGATTACTACAACACCACAGGTACAGGTACAGATGATCTTGCCGCTGATGATGCGACAACCCTCTAGTGG
This sequence comes from Elymus sibiricus, assembly GCA_039707655.1. Lineage (NCBI taxonomy): Eukaryota > Viridiplantae > Streptophyta > Magnoliopsida > Poales > Poaceae > Elymus > Elymus sibiricus. The sequence goes on along the minus strand of CM077669.1, from coordinate 311,815,695 downwards.
GAGTACGATGAGGAACATGGGCGCATGTACATGACTTACCCCGATGAGTAGGGATGGATGCCTTGGTCGGCAGCTTGAGATATGATTGATGAATGTCATCTTTTCATTTGATTTCTTCCGTAATCGGACCCTTTTGTTCTAGATGATGCTTGTATGGATGATTATATTTGAATATTTAAAGTTGTAGCATGTGGCGAGTGTAAGCCAACTCCATATACTCATCCCCTCTTTACATGTACAGTGATGATATTCATTCTATTGAAGCGACTCAAAATGCGCTTCAAGCCTTATCGTGGCCCTCATGCTTTCATTAGGATTGTACCGCATTTTGGGCGTGACAAATTGGTATCAGTGTAGTACCGACCATAGGAGCCCATTTGCTTGATTGGAACTTGGTCGAGTCGTGTCTAGTAAAAAAAACTATATTTTGATTCTAGTTATATATTGGAGAGTAGGAATTCTTTTTACTCCTCTTCCCTTCGTCACTCTGGTGAGGATTCGTGACATAGGAATTTTATTTCTATCCCTCTTCTCACTCAATTTTTTTTAGGATCACACATGTATTTTGGAAACTATACGATGTGAGTGTGACGGAATTCTGTTTTTGGTGCCTCCTGTCAATTTGGGGTTGTGGCAGTGTCCTGAGGAGTTGAGCTCCAAGGTTTTCCTTGCACACACGCTATCGTTAGGTTTCCTTAGTATCTCAGGTTGGAGATGTTCGAAATCGCTTCAATACTATTAATGGCGACAGGAGTTTGGCGTCCCAATACCGGGGAGAGCATCCAGATGTACTGCCATGTTTAGTATCGTGGTGGTTATGAGGGTCTGAGGTATATACATTTTAGAGGCCTTTGGTTATGTGTTTACATATGTGGTACATTGGAGAGTAGTATCATGCTAGGAGTTGAGTGATGGATTTTACTCCGTGTATCCCTGGACCCGATTGCATAACTAAAGGATTTCGGGAGTTCTCAGGTGGGAATTCCAGTAGTTACCTAGGATTATCTTCCAACAAATGGATGATGGGTTGTGCATTTGTTCCGAGAAAATGATAGCTCAATACTTTGTTTTTTCATTCAAGTGGTTTGATGTTTAAATGATGATATCACTAATCTGCAGAAAGCATTCTTACTAATTTCTAGTTTGGATGCAAATTGATGAGACTACCTATTGCAATATTTTGAGCCGTATTGATTCACCTTATTTTCATCATCTTTGTCAATTGTGTTCTACTCTTCATGTCCTTCTTCAGGATGGCTCCAACAACTTGTGGAAATTCGGGTCATGATGAGGGGGAGAAGCTGACCCTCCACCACCCCCACCTCCACCTCCGCATCCGGAGGCTTGGCAAGCTTTGATGGCCGCGACCAATGTGAATACTTAGATTCTGCTCCAACTGATGCAAGAACGGAACTAAGGGAATCAAGGAAATCAAGGGAACTAAGGCTTTAAGGGGAACTTCAACAATCAACCGCAATATGCAACTCTTAACCAGTTTCTCGGGACTAATACTAAGTCATCCAGTCTTAGTATTCAGCCTCTTGATGACGACGATTGGCTGATGGACATCAACAAGCATTTTGAGTGCAGCAATGTCAGGCCTGAGGACTATGTCAAGTTTGCAACATTCCAGCTCAAGAACCAGGCGATAGATTGGTGGCAGCAGTACAAGGACTCAAGAGGAGGTCGTGTGAGCAGCTGGGACGAGTTCTGCCGTGACTTCAGGGCTCATTATATCCCGACCAGTGTTGTTGAGGGTATGCATGAGATGTTCAGACACCTCAAGCAAGGCAACATGACTGTGTATTAGTATAACTCAGAGTTCCAGAATCTCGCCCGCTATGCCAAGCATGATGTGCCAGACGAGAAGAGTAAAATCTATCATTTCCGAGGGGGCCTCAAGGCAGACCTTTTGCTTGCTCTTGTTCTTGCTGATACAACCCGGTTTGATCGGTTTTACAACTTGGCTCTAGGAAGAAGCAACTTAGTTCAAGGCCAAGGCTTCCAAGAAGTGGTTCAGAGAGTCCAGCCCATCGCCGTCTTCCTCACAGGTGGTTCCCAAGAAGCAGAAGTATTGGGTTCCTCCTCCTCCTCCGATTCGTCCTTAGTAGCAGAAGCAGATTTGTGGCCATGGTTATTCCCACCCACCCAACTCAGTGAGCCAGTAGAGACCTCAGGTGCCTAGGACCGGTGGTCTTCCTCCAGCCCACACTCGTCTGCTTTCAGAGGCTACTTGTAACAAATGTGGCCAGAAAGGTCACTATGGTCCCACGTGTCCTCAGCTACATCTTCCGCCTCGTCCTCCTATCAGGCCTCCATGCAATGCAATGGTGAAACATAATCCAAAGTCAGCCAGATTCAACATGGTCAATGCAGCTCAAGCAGAGGAATCTTCTGAAGTGATAATGGGAATCTCTTGGTTAATTCTACTCTTGCAAGAGTTTTGTTCGATTCAGGTGCATCGCATTGTCTCATGTCTCGTCCGTTTTTTGTCAAGCATGAGTTTGATTATCAAGATTTGCCTAGAACCTTGCCTATTGTTTCTCCTAGTATAATGATGAATTCCAACCGCATAGTTCCAGATGTTTGTATGAAGTTGGGCAATTATTCTATGAAGTTGGGCAATTATTCTGTGAAGTTGGGCAATTTTTTTTTCTTTCTTCTCCGATCGTGCTCGGTAATTCCGACATTGATCTCATTCTGGGCATGAATTGGCTTGAGGCGTACAAGGCTCAAATTGATTGTGCGGCCAAGGAAATCCAATTAACCCATCCTTCCGAAGAAGTGATTATATTCGCTGCTCGCGATACACTATTAGATTGTTCTCCCTCGGTGAGAAGAGTGAAATATCAGCAATATCTGAAGTCCCCGTCGTTTGGGAGTATGAAGATGTCATTCTAGAAGAATTGCGAGGAATGCCTCCTCACTGGCCAGTGGAGTTTGTGATTGAACTCGAGCCTGGCACTGAACCGATTTGCAAGCGTCCTTAAAACTTGGGCTGAAGAGCTAAAGGAATTGAAGAAGCAGCTTGATGAACAATAGCATCTGGGTCTGATCAGACCAAACTCTTTGCCTTGGGGTTGTGGTGTTCTCTTTGTCAAGAACAAGGATGGCATGGAATGACTTTGCGTCGATTACCGCCCATTGAATAAAAAGACAATCAAGAATAAGTATCCAATCCCCAACATCAATGAATTATTTGAGCAATTGAAAGGTGCCAAGGTTTTCTCAAAGCTTTATCTTTGAATGGGCTATCATCAAATCCGTATTCGCGAAGAAGACATTCCAAAAACTGCTTTCAGGACAAGCTTTGGCACTTACGAGTACACGGTTATGTCCTTTGGTCTTGCAAATGCTCCTCCAACCTTCTCTTGGATGATGAACTTCATATTCTCTCCCATCAAGAATGTGTTCGTCTTGGTGTAGCTCGATGACATCCTTGTATTCTCCCAAACTGAAGAGGAACATGAAGAACATCTCCGATGCTTTATAAGCTCAGAGAGTATCGGTTCTATGCAAAATTCTCAAAGTGCGAATTTTGGCTCAATTAAGTGGTGTACCTTGGACATGTCATCTCTGCCGAGGGCATATTATTGAATCCTAAAAAGATTGAAGCCATTGTGAAGTGGGAGCCTCCTCAAAATGTCAAGCAACTTCGAAGCTTTCTTCGGCTTGCAAGCTATTGTAGAAGATTCGTGGAGAACTTCTCCAAGATTGGTAAGCCTTTGTCGAACCTTCTTCAGAAGAATGTCAAATATGAGTGGACTCCTCAGTGTGATGTTGCGTTCAATACACTCAAGGAAAAGCTGACTTCATCTCCAGTTCTCACTCCTCCCGATGAATCCAAGCCATTCCAAGTATTCTGTTATGCATCTCTACAAGGCCTTGGTAGAGTACTCCTGCAAGACAGAAAAGTGGTAGCTTATACCTCTCGTCAGCTGAAGCATAATGAGAAGAACTACTCCACTCACAATCTTGAGCTGGTGGCAGTTGTGTTCATGCTCTGATGACTTGGAGACACCTCTAGTTGGGAAGGTCAGTTGAAGTCTTCACCGACCACAAGAGTCTCAAGTACATTTTCACTCAACCCAATCTCAATCTCCGGCAAACACATTGGGTGGTAATGATCCAGGAATATAATCCGAGCATTGAGTATACTCGAGGCAAAGCAAATGTTATTGCACACGCTTTGGGCAGAAAGGCGTACTACAATAGTCTTATTCTAAAGCAATTCCAGCCTGAGCTTTGTGGAGCTTTTCGCAAGCTCAATCTGCAACTAGTTCCTCAAGGTTTTCTAGCCAACCTTCAAGCTTCTCCAACCTTGGAAGATCAAATTTGCCAAGCTCAACTTCTTGATGCTATGGTGAAGAAGGTGAAAGATGGTGTCGCCAAGGGCATTCCAAAGTATAAGTGCTTCCGTGTTGATGACAGAGACACTTTGTTCTTCAAGGACCGTCTTGTGGTTCCAAAGGGAGAGCTCAGGAAAGTCATTATGGATGAAGCACACAATTCTCTCCTATCCATTCATCCAGGCAGCTCCAAGATGTATCAAGATCTCAAACAAACCTTCTGGTGGACTCGTATGAAACGTGCGATTGCTCAGTTTGGCAACGAGTGCGACGTGTGCTCTAGAGTGAAGGCGGAACACGAACGTCCAGCAGGCCTCGTTCAACCTCCACTGGTGTAGTGACATGCTATACAAATGGTTTTTAACCCCTTTATGCGATGTAGTTGTAAACCGTTGCCTTGCATGTGTGGGCGATAGGGGGGGTCCATCCCACACGACACGGAAAACCCGTCGGCGATGGTTACCAACGAACGCAAACGATCTACCAAACGTAATCGTGTGTGGTGCAGGAATATGATGCACATGCTATATTTTGGGCGTACGTGTGGGATTTGGGATTAAATTTCACACGTCTATCACAAGTTAAACGCGTCTAATTGCTCATGGAAAACAAACGGTGTTTGACCTTTTACCGTTTTTGAAACATTACCTAATCCACACGGGCCATGGTAAAAACTGTGTGTGATATCTTCATCATTGCACACGAGATTTCCCTAGAAACCGTCTGCCATGCATTATATCATCCCACACATTTCCCGAAAAGTTTACGCGTGGGATCGTCTTTGCATCGGGCACGGTTTCCCGTTTGGCTCACGTGTGAGATAAGGTGCTATCGCAAACGATTGAGGAGCTCCTAAGCACATGTACAAGTGCTGCAAATTGTTTGCGATTTCTTATGTATCACCAACGTTTCAATTTATATCTCCTGTGCTTTTCCGGTAGATCACAGGCGGTTGCACTATGAGTTGCGTGTGCTTTTACTGTTGATCACAGGCGGTTCCGCTATGAGTTACGTGTGCTTCTACAGTAGATCACAGGCGGTTGTGCTATGAGTTGCGTTTGCTTTCCGTTTTGTTTCACAGACGCTTAGTTGCTTGAACCGTGTGTGCTGAAAAAGCCAGCTTATTGTAAAATAACGCATTTGAATCACCCTGCAAATAGCAAATTCGCCACAATATGCAATCGACAAATAGTGTCCACATGAAGAACATTCATCATAATTCGGCACAATATGCAATTGAACGAATAGTGTCCACAGGAAGAACATTCATCATAATTCGCGACAATATGCAATTGAGCAAATGCTAGCTAAATTCCACATATGTAAGACCGAACACATGATCACATGGAAAACAATGCATCCATGCGTATATGTTTAGCTGATAACAGTATATGAATGCGTACTTATTATTGGGGGATACGAATCCTGAAATCTTTGACGTCTTTAGAGGGCTTGATATAGTGTTTCACAAAGAAGGTGCTAATAAATTTCCTAACAGACAGCAATTCATCTGCGGCGAGCGGTTTTGAAGTCATCGGTCCGAAGATCAACTACAGGACTTTTAGATCAGAATGTGACATATGTGTGGAGTAGAAGATAGTAATTAAGAAGCAGACTTACTGGTTCTATTTTGTCAGCATTGGCACCACATTCAACATGTCTGCATAGGCTAATCATGTGTGAGCAAACGTAGTATCCACATAGGCTGGTCCCTTGTTGTTGCTGAGGACACTTTAATTTTTTGTACAGTATTAGTCATGTATTTGCCCTGTTAGGAACAACCTAACCGGTGTAAGTTGTTTCTTTATTTTCTTTGGAGAGAAATAGAAAGAGGTTTACTTAGAAACTTGAACTATGCCTAGCATTTTCTAAAAATAACGGATTTCGTTGTCTTACCGGAGAAACGATAACGTGTTGCATGGGTAGTTGGGCATCGAACCGTCTCCCTCCAAAAGTTATGGTCTTACACAATACACTGCGAATGAAGATGAATTTTCACATACTCAATTCTTGAACCAGATATGAACACAACATATTAACATCAAAGAATTCAATACCTATCCATGAAATCCTGAAGATGACTCAGATCCTGAGGCGCATTTGACTCTTTGAAGAATCCAGGTAGTAAACTGTGTTGCGATTTGGAACAATGACCACCAAGATCCAGTGATGTCTACAGTTTAGGAAAACCTTGAACTTACGAACTATGTCGAAAACTGAAAGACGATCAATATATGCGTGGTTGTATATTTAACTTGCCCTTCATGATATGGCCACATGAAGAATTCTACTATCTGTAACTCCCACAAGATCGTGGCGACATGCGAGATGGAAGCCTCGCATGTGTCATTTTTACTTAACAAAATGCCGTTTGCTAAACCAGGATCTATGAAATGCGCATGCACCCTTATTGATCTCTGCGCCGTCAATCCCCTGAGAGGAATACAATACAGTTAGCTTTTTTTTCATGTACAACCTTGTATGGAGAAGTTGATCATAGTTTGTGAAGTACTTACAACATCAAGCATTTGACAAGAGTGGCAGCAAGCTTATCGAAGTTGAAGAAGAGATGAAAGTCCCCCAATTCTGCACTGATGGTACCTGCATCATGAGAGAAATGATGATGGTCGTAGTGCAATTCCACAATGTTATGATCTTCTACTTTTGACATTATGTCCATGCAATATTTATGTAACTTGCGACAACTGGAACTGCACTCCTCAAAGTATTCGCCAACAAGAAATGGTTGGCCATGCTTATACTTGTGTTCTTCAAATGGGTCTACTTTCTAACTAGAAAGTAGATTTTAAACTTCTGCTTCAGACATTTTGCCAGAACCGGGATTACCCATCCCTTTGAAAAATTGTTGTTAATTTGGTTATGGGCAATAACTCATTCTAGTAGGAGGCTCTTGGTTCATCCCTCCTCGTTTTTGGGGGCCCCATCTTCCTTTGTGCAACCATGCCCGCTTTCCTCTTGTTAGCTGAAGAACTTCTTGTTTGACGTCCGGTTTCATGAACGACGTGCTGTTGAAAAGCCTATGAAGGTACAATGGACTGCTGAACAGATGATGCAGCTATGATGGACTACTGAGCTATAGTACAAGAGGCGACAGACAGCTGACCAGCCGTTGAAGCTATGCCGGGGTTCTGAGCAGCTAGTGCCAACGTGTCGGTGTGTTGATGCGGCTGTGATAATGCGTTTGTTTGTTGCGCAGGCAGTGCTGACACATCGGTATGCCTATCTGGCGGCTGTGAACCGCTGGATTGTTGAGCAGGCGGTTCCTGACTTTCGGACTGCTTAGCAGGCAGTTCCCGACTTTTGAACTGCTTAGCAGGAGGTTTTGGACTTTCAGACTGCTTAGTAGGTGGTTCGACCGGGTTTGTCTGCTCAGCATGCAGTGTCGATGTGTCCGTACTATCTGCTTCAGTGGCCGGCATCTGAACCGATGATACGTCTTCAGCAGTTGTAGGCCTTGCCAAATGCTACTCAGGAGTGGACGATGACCTGGCCTGTACGGCAAGAAGTCTGGTGGGATGATCACAGGTTGATGCCTCGGGCATCGGATTCCCAAGAGTATGTTCATTGGGGGAGTCACACAAGATCTGCTATGGCGAGAAGAAAGCCACTGGTTCAAGGGCGACATTGGTTGCTTTTGGGGGGCTGGAGGGATCTCATCTAGGAAGTCTATTTCTTTTCGTGGCCACCAGATATGATTTAACCGTGTTTCTTCCAAGGTGCTCTGCCCATCAGGGTCCCCAAGGACATTCTTCAGGGCAAAATTACTGAATCCAGGCTTTATTTCATTCATGTAGCACTTCACACAATCCGACTCCAATGGCACATTGTCCAACAAGAGTCCCCCGTCAAAGTCAGGGTTGTAAACCCACGTTGTTGCACATTTTAAAGTACCTTCATAATGTGTAAGCACGGCCTTCACTCTCCCCCCTGTCCATATAGATCAGATATAGCACCATCATGTCCATCTACAGCATCATTGTCACTAGGGTCAGCTGATGCATGACTACTCTTGTGCGGTGTTGCCATACAATAAGTGGCATCATACATGCCGACATCCCCTTGCGTCTCGTGGCTATCTCTCAGCATTAGTGTCTTCTCCTGCATATATGACTCCTCAACTTCGTTTCGAACTCCAGGATACATGTCCCTCTTAATTGCTTCGTACATTGCTCTCCGCTTACCATCACTCCTAGCTTTTTTCATGCCGAGCCCCTCCTCTTTGCTTAGTGAGAAAGCCCTCTTGTGTGGGACATTGACCCCAATACCCCTTGCACGGCCAGGGGGCTCTTTGGTAGTCAGAGCCTCGGACAGAATGTCACATGGCCCTGAGTTCCTGTAGAACCTTCCAGTGTTTTTGGAAGCATTTGCCATCGCATTATACAGTTCTTGGTCTGCTGAGTTTTCAAAGTAATAAGAACCGTCTCCATGCCTCTTTGCTTTTGCCCGCAAGTAGTACCTAGCGCGAGTGCCCCTAATTTCACTAAAGGCCAGGTTGCCACCCGCATCTACTGCTTCTTTGTCCTCCTGCTCCCATATCGGTTTCATGCTGTAGTATCCTGCCACACCCATACGGTGGGGGTGTGTGTTCTTCTTCTGAAGTTCCGATTGCATGGCACTCTTCTTAATAAACTCTTCACTCGCCCTGACTTTTTTGAATTCTGTCCAGTCTTCCATTATAATTTGGGGGTATGATGGGATTGGGTCCTTGCCTTGACTCAAGAACTTCTTGTACAACACATGCTTCCAGTTTCTCCAGGCATCCCTGGCTTTCTTCAGTGCAGCGTGTTGCACCTGCTCTATCCACTCCTCAGTAACGTTGAAGTGCGCCATGATCTCCCGGACTATCCTCTATCGTGTTTCTGTACCAGCCTTCCGAAACACCGGCAGATTAATGTTGAGCCTTGCCCTGACAACAAATCCACACACACCCCTGAACCTCGTGCGTGCTTTATCTGGTTTAGTTGGAGCCCAAGACTTCAAATCGATGTCAGTTACTTCGTATACACCTTTAGGCTGGTGTGTGGGCTTTCTTGGAGCTCTCTTCCGGCTCTTGACCGGAAGGGTGATTGTGGCAGCTCTATCCCGTTCATCATTTCTTGATACACGATCATCTGTTGCAAACATGTTGGCTTCAGACTCAGATGAAGATACATCGGCAGAAGTATGACTTTTGTCGCTGCTAATAGACATCTACAGAGGACACATGCGAAATTCAGAAAAGGGGGATAATCATAAATAAAATGTAATAGCTTGACAGCTAGCTGTCTAAACATGGCATGTGATCATTTGGAAATGTACGGCTAATCTGTTCATTTTGTGTGACACGTGCGCACATGATATGTAACTCGACAATAACTAATTGGAACAAATACAACTTATATATTAGAAGGTAGATGATGAACATAAATACGCTCTCCATTATTTTATAATCATTTTGGGGACAAACCGAACCAAATAGGAAAATGGATCGTGAGATAATAGACCTCACCGCGATGGAGGGCAGCAACTGACCGGTTTTTTGTGCAAATCCGGCAGGAAAGGCGAGGGAACATGATCGATATGCTCGAGGGTGGCTGGCGAGCAAATGAAGACGGCAAGGCATGGGCAGCCACGTGTTTGGAGCAGCAGTGAAGGGTAGGGTTGATGCCGGGAAGTGGGCACTCGGCCGGGTTGAGCACGACGGCGCCGGAAAGGGTTCTGGTGTGGATCTGGGGGGCGGGAGGGGGAGGGAGCTAGCCGTCGACAGAGTTTGGGTAGAATACGCGGATAGTTGAGCGAAACTGGGGAAGGCGCGGGTTTGGGGGGAGGGGAGGGGGCATGTTGGCGGCTTCGGTGAAAAGTGTGAAAAAAGATCGCCGTGAGCCCCGCGGAAAGGCCTATGCAAACGGTTTTATATAGTAACCCGTGTGCACAAGCAGCATAAATTTGTTCAAAATGAAAACCTGACACTTTGAAATGTAGACGTGACCTCATCGTTTTGTCTTGAAATTTTTCCCAAGGTACGCAGCTATTGTTGTACCCTAGTATTGATTTTCTGGCTCATTTATGGGCTCGTTTGATATTTTTCAGCATTTATCATTTACGGGGCATTTAGTGCATATAAATCAAATCCCAATTTCAACAACTTGTTGACGAGAGATATAAGGACTGTCGTTCAATCTAGGTGAATCCTACTTTGCAGACGTACGATCCATGTGGTTTGGGTTTTGGCCAATCAGAACGCATGACTCACTTTGCGCGTAGTAGGTGTCATCGGCCACAGTTTAGAAAGCACACGGTTTTAGTGAATGAACCGTGTGCTATTTGTTTATGCACAACAATCATATTTTCATTTCAAATGAATTTGTGACTTCATCATTTCGCCTCGAATTATTTTCATCGGCAGGCAATCACCTATTAACCCCTGTATTGATTTTTGGCCGCATTTGATGACTTGTTTGCTAATTTTAAGACACTTTTTCCACCAACATTGGGCTTGTTAGTAATTGAATTGGAGGAAATGCAGATGTATTCCGAAAATCACGAAAATGGGTGTGTCATGGTGGCATGATGTGAATACCCCGTGGATAAAAAATTGGTAATGTCTAGCGGAAGTTGTGATGTACGGCCCTTTGAAAACCAACGCATCTCACACAAAGGGATCATAGTTTCCAAATGTAGAGTTGGAATTTCGGACTCTCCAATCGGTGTCAACCTCATCCTTTCGCCTCGATTTTTCCCATGGTACGCAAATATCATTGTACTCCTATTATTGATCTTTTGGTGGATTACATGGCTCGTTTGCTATATCTAAGGCATTTTTTGTATTTACCATGCATGCATTAGTGCATAAATAAAATCCCAACATGAATTACGTGTGGATGCTGGCAAAGAATCTCTTACAAATCATTTGTGTGTCACTTTTGGGTGATTTTCGTCATTGTGCAAGGAATGAGAAGAATTGTCAAGCATTTCGGATGGGAGATGTGTCCACCTAAATAAATGTCAGTAATTTAATTACAGGAAATGCAGATGGACTCAGAAAATCATGAAAATCGGTGTGTCATCCTGGCGAGATCTCCAGACACCGTGGAAATTTTTTGGTAAAATTTGGCACAAGCTACGATGATCGCTAATTGGAAACCATAGCTTCTCAGTAGAAGGATCATAGTTCCAAAGGGAGAAGCGGCAAATCAAACTCCAATCAACGGTGTCTTCATCGCCTCTCTAGATTTTTTCCACGGTAGTCAATAATCATTATACGCCAGGTTTGATTTTCTGGCGCATTTCTAGGCTCGCTTGCTATATTTAAGCCATTTTTTGCATTTACTGGGTATTTAGTGAATATAAATCGAATCCCAACTTCAACAACGTGTGTTGGCGAGAGGGATAAGGACTGTCGTTCGATCTGGGTCATCCTATGGTGCAGACGTACGATCCGTGTGGTTTGGGTTTTGGCCAATCAAAATGCACGACTCACGTTGCACGCATTAGGTGTCATCGGCCACGGTTTACGAAGCAAACGGCTTTAGTGAATGAACCGTGTGCGATTGGTAAACCAAACTACACATGTTCAGTTCATACATACCGGAGTGAGATCAACATAGCGTTCTAGCTATAGGGTAAATTATCATAAATATTTAAAATTCATTGCTACGGTTGACAACATATTAATCTAGATCAGCACAAGGCCGGGCATACCTTTCAATATAGTACATGCGAAACTTCTAACAGAACAAACTCAGTACACATCGCTCACGATTCAGTACATGCAACAATTCAGTACAGTAGACATAATGATTAGTTTTTTTAATCAATTCCCATGTACATGGGGTGATCGCGATCATTAGGTTGACCCCTAATGAACTTAGGATTTCTGATGATTTTACGCTTCTCCTCTTTCATGTTGCGTGGCCCCTCAGGTGGCAACTCATCATATTGATTGTACTCCTCCTCATCAACAACATTCTCGATGCCTAGTACCCTCCTCTTCCCATACATCACTACATAGCAGTGCGTATGCAAGAGGTCTGGCATAAAGAAAATCTGGGTAGCATCACTGGCAAGAATAAATGGGTCCTTGTGGTATGCCATAACTCTGCGGTCAACATATGTCTTCCTGCTGGAAGCATCAACCTTTACGCTACTAAGAGGGACCCATCTGCACTTGAATAATGCCACCTTCATTCGCACATAGTTAAGCTCCCAAATCTCTTTGATGGTTCCATAGTACACCTGTTTATCATCATTCTCTACAGTTAGGCATTCTATTCGAACAGAGTTGTTCTGATACGAGGTTTTAGCATCATGTTCCTCAGTGTAGAATGTGTTGCCATTTATGTCGTACTCTTGGTACTTCATAATCTTCGTTGATGGCTTTTGTGCCAACCTCGTTGCAAGGTCTTGATTGGATCCGCTTGCCAAACGATCCTTCAGCCATCTTACATAGTCTTTATTGTGTGCATTTGTCTTGGCAGCTGGTGACATCACATTGGGTAAGTTGCTTCGTTGTATCTCGTCCATGTGTTCTGCAACATAAGCGTCGAGTATCGGGCTGTTAAGCAGTACCGTCAAATGGGCTTGATCGGCCTTTTCTCTAGGTGCACAAAACTGCGTGCCAACAAGGACCGGCTTACCAGCCAGCCTTCCCTCATGGCGAGAGAGGGGTACACCTATAGGATGCTTGCCTCTGGATGACATCGGTTCCGACAATAGTGCTTCAATATTCCCATGTACCGCTCGAAGGGATACATGTTGCGAAGAAACACAGGACCACATTACTTTATCTCGTCCACAAGGTCACTGTGAGATGGACCATGACATCAAAGAATGAAGGTGGGAAGAACATCTCTAAGTTTGACAATATTCTTCCATATCTACCACCTTCTACCATAGTTTGTTGAAGAAATCACAGATATCAATCAATATGTTTCTTATGTCTGTGTCCATCATATTCCTTATGGCCAGCGGGAAGATTTGTGTCAACATTACGTGGCAATCACGTGACTTCATGTGAGACAACTTCTTTTTAGCTAAGCTGTCATCCACAAGACTTCTGATGTTTGCGGAGTAGGAAGAGGGTGTCTTAATTGACAACAAAAATTCGAAGAACTCTTTTACTTCTGCTACAGTGAAATTGTAACTTTGGTGTTGGTGGAGCAATTTGTCATCATCTTATGGTTCATTCATGCGTTCTGATTGATCACCAAGCATATCGAGTCGTGCACCGTAACCATCCTTTCTTTTGCCTTTAATCTTGAGCAGAGTACTAAGGATGCTTTCACATACATTCTTCTCTATGTGCATGACATCAATGAAGTGATGTACACTTAGGAACTCCTAGTAAGGTAATTCCCAGAACACTGATTTCTTCTTAAACACTTGGTCCTTGGGTGTTATTTTTGGCGTCGAACCGGATCCCTTGCCAAGCACAACTTCAATTTTTTTAACCATGATGTGGACTACTTTCCCATCATAGGGTCTTGGGCCCGTTCCTTTCTCTACCGTACCATCAAATTCAGCTGTCATTTTTCGGTAAGGGTGACTTTTCCTTAAGAACCTATGATGACGCAAATACACAGTTTTGCACGAGTTGGAAAGAAATCTATTCGCTGTCCTATCCATGCATGTGACACATCCTACTGGTCCCTTTGTTTTCTGCCCCGAACTGTTGCCTAATGCTCGCATATCTTGAATGGTGTGCAGCAGCAATGCATGTAGCCGAAAAAACTCCTTTGCGCAGGCATCATAATAGTTCACACCAGGCTCCCACAATGTCTGCAGTTCTTCTACCAGTAGATGTCGATATCATTTCCAGGTTGCTTCGGGCCTTGGATAATCATCGATATCATGATGTATTTTTTCTTCATACACAACCAAGGAGGAAGGTTATATATGCACAGAAGCACCGGCCAAGTGCTGTGCTTGGTGTTCATATCGCCAAATGGATTAAATCCATTAGTACACTCCCCTAGCCATATTTTTCTAGGATCCTTTGCAAAATCTTTAAACCTATCTGCGATTTGTTCCCACTGAGCCCCATCTTTCGGGTGCCTCATATATCTATCCGCAGTTCGCTCATCATGATGCCACCGCAACCTCTTTGCCTCTTGCAAACAAACGCTTCAACCTTGGAATTATAGGCAAGTACCGAACAACCTTGAACGGGATTCCTATGTCGATCTCTTTGTCCATTTTGTACTTGTCCTTTGCTCTCATGCGCTTGTATCATGAGTGCTTGCATATGCGACATGAACGCAAATCTTTGTAGGCACCGCGGTACAACATACAATCATTCACACAAGCGTGTATCTTCTGTACTTCAAGTTCCAATGGACAAACAACTTTCTTCGCTTTGTTCGTGCTTTTGGGAAGCAAATTATCTTCTGGAAGAATGTCTTTGAAAAGACTAACAACTCTGTGAAGGCCTTGTTTGATAGACCACTTTGTGCTTTAAATCTGAGAAGTGCCAGTGTGACACTCAACTTGGAATATTTCTTTTTTGCAACTTGCATACAATTCTTCCTTGGAGGCCGCATCAATGCTTGGCAGCTCCTTGTACCCGGCTAGATCTTTATCTGGGCCCTGGAAATATGTAATCATAGCAGAAAAATCTGGCATATCATCAAGGTCGGTGTTGTCTGCTTCACACTCTTGGTTTTTTTTGGTTTTTTTGGCATGCCACTCTTGTGTCTGTAGCTTGACGTCTGAGCCCCGAGGTTAAATTCAACACCCATGTGACTCTGACTGGGGTTTGGCACCTCGCCGACATGCATGTTATTACCTTCATCCATAACCGGCTCTTCACAGTGTTTAGTCCATCTTGTGTATCCACCCATAAATCCCCTTTTGTATAAGTGTAACTCGACCTCATCAATTGGAAATGACACCATATTGGTACACTCCTTGCATGGATAGAGGACGCAATATTCTTTGCAAATTCTCTTCTTTGTCCGTTCAGCCAAAGCCATGAACTCCTTCACGCCATCCCTATACCTTGAGCTTGTCCGATCCCCCATACATTCAGATTGTTCCATCTGCACATGTTGCATCCTTAATGGATGCACAAAGATGGGTGAATAAATCACAAAATGTTATTTTCAAAATTTATGGAGGACGCTGCATAATGTTATCCAGCTGTGCAATGACACTAATCAACCAGTCAATTTACACGCATCAACAGTAGTGCCATTATCTGAATTTAATACCTTAATTAGGCCAGTCAAGGAAAAGAATACCTTAATTAATTAGCTGCATCACGGCGAGACAGCAGGGTCGAGGAGCAGAGCTTAGCGGGGCACCTGCCTAAAGTCCGGGCTCCACTATCCCGCCTACGACCGCGAGGGACGTGCTCCAGTCACACCGGCGTCGACCACGAGGATTGAGCTCCTCCTATATCTCCCGCCGCCGACTAAGGATTGACCTCCTATCATGCTGCCACAGCCGACTGACCAAGGATGGACTTCCTATAACGCCGACACCATTGACCGACCGGGGATTGACCTCCTATCCGGTAGTCGCTGCCTCGATAGCCGCCAACATCTCTATCAGCATAATGTTTTTTGGGTTTCCGGAGAGCGGCTGTTTACCGCACCCATATGTACCGGGAATGTAACGTCCAAGATGCAGTCCTATCCCTATTAAGGCGCGAGGCCCTCGATGGGGATAGAAGTGCATCTAGTCGTTTTGCAAGTACAGAAATCATTGCAATACATGTAAAGAGGAGATGAGTATATGAGTTGGCTTACACTCGCCACAAGCTAAATTACAATTCCACACAATCATTCATACAATCATCCATAAGACAGGGTCCGACTACGGACGAAGATAAACGACAAAAGCAATGAAATCTGTCTCGCTACGCCCAGGAATACGACCAAATAGCTCCCTACTCGTTCGGGTACATCACGTACATCCGCCCACGCTCCTCGTCGAACTCCCTCTGGAGCTGGGAAATGTCATCTGGCACGAACTCGTCAGTACCTGTACCTGTATTGTTGTAGTAATCTGTGAGCCATGGGGACTCATCAATCTCATTAACCCGGGTTCCGAGACTATGTAAGCCAATGGGTGAGGTTTTGTTAAGTGGTGAGGCTGCAGCAAGCACTAAGCATTTATTTGAGTGGCTAACTTACGAGAGTAAGAATAAGTATGGTGGCCTACGCATAACGGGCATGAACTAGAATGACAACTAAGTGATCCTGAACACCTACTTACATAAAACATAACCCCACCGTGTTCTCTCTCGGTTCAAACTCATGAGCAGAGACAATCACGGTTACGCACATGGTTGGTGTATTTTATTTGAGTTTACTTCAAGTTTGCTATAACCGGGTGTTAAACAAATTTCCAAGTTGCCACATAACCGCGGGCACAGCTTCTAGAAAAGATTTAACCCTGCAGGAGTGCTCCAACTCATCCATCACAAACTAACCACAAGCTGCATGGAATAACCTCGACCACGGAAAACCCGTGATCTCCTTGGAAATTCTGATGGAAAACCTCAACCTCGAGATATCCCAAAGTATCCTCGGAATCCCGCGCACAAGACATTCGAGAAAGGTAAAACAAATCCAGCAAGACCGCCCGACGTGTCGACTAACCCGATAATAGCTGCATATCTCGTTCTTAGGACACGACGGATGGGTCACACTACAAGTCAAACCAAACCTCGAGTTTCCCCGTGGTGGCCCCGCAGTCTGCCTATTTTGGACCAACACTCCTGAGGAGCACTAGCCCGGGGGTTGATTAATTATCCACGGGGTAGCTATGCCCTATGCAATTTTATTAAGTTGTTAAGCAAATGGAGCACCAATGTTGGGTCTTGCCAGACAAGTTTTATCCTAAAACGAATAGTCAAGGGGGTCCCCATAACAACCCCGGCCGTGTTAGGAGCGCTCAATACGGAACATAACACCGGTAACAAGTAACTAGGGCGGCAAAAGTGGAACAAAACACCGGGCAAAAGGCCAAGCCTCCCACCTTTTACCAAGTATATATGTGTATTAAATTAAATAGCAATAATATTGTGATATCTCCAGATATCCATGTTATCACATGGAAACAACCTGCACCTGCAACTAGCAATGCTATAAGATAAGGGCTGAGCAAACGGTAACTTAGCCCATCAATCTTTGTGAGGAAGTGGAGGGGTTAGAGGCTTTCATGGCAATTTGGGAGGCTGGCAATTTAAGTGGTAGGCAACGTAACATAACGGTAGAAGCGATACATCTATCATAGCAAAAATAGTATGGGGATCCGGGTAACGATCATCTTGCCTGTAGGGTTTTCAGGGGGATAGAACTCTTGCTCTTCAGACACGTTCTCGACTGGTTCCTCATACTCGTTCTCGACACCAAATGCTACCCAAAAGAAATAGCAGCAAAAAACACAGAAACAAGGAATGATGCTCAATCAAGGATGATGCATGTCCAATTTGATGCATTTAACATGGCTACCTACTCTAGTCACATTGAAATGAAGTAAACATATGAAACCTTTAGTGGATTTAGTATTCTGGATAGAACAGCAAGATTAGTTGTTTGGATATGCATGAACATGGCAAAATGAATGCTTCATGAGAAAACAATGCAAATGCAAATGAAGAACGTAGCAAACGGAGTAACGGAACTCTCGGAACTCCCACGACAAGGTTCTAGCGGTAACAGAGACAAAAACAAGGAAGAGGCAGGCCATGGGCAATTCCTTGGTATTCCAAGGGTGTCTCTGGATTGGAAATGAAAAGCTAGTAGGAATAGACCTAAAGATCATGCAAAACAAGTGGGTATAACTCCCACAAGCACAAAACAAACATCATAAGCAATCTGTCCACACACAGCAACATGCCATTTTGCAACACACACAACAAGAGCTACAGCAAGCCACAAAGCACAACAAGGGCATGGACCTGAAGTATACAAGATGCTTAACAATTCATCTAACTATAGAAACATGAATGGCAGCAAGGATCAATACCAATTGAGCTCACAAGATGGCGTGTTGAAACAACATTTAAGGACTTAGTGAAAATTCCAGTTTTATATAATCTGAGTTAACACGATGCATTTTGACAGCAACAACTACACATTCTACAGGGATTTTCATGGCATGAAATTTAACAAGGCTATAGAGGACAACATGCACCTCAATTCACTTCAATACATCAACATCAAAATATGCACAGATCACTGGCTATCATCCTCCCAACAAGGCATATTGAACTTAACAGCCTCCCAGACTTAGAAAAATTTAACAAGTGGCAAGCAGGGCATTTTTAACAGAATGACATGTTTGACAACAAATTTAACCAAGATTCAATACCTCTACTTGCAAGCAATTGGCACAAGCTAACAGAGAACAACATGCTCAACAATACATTACATTGTGCCAACCCAAAAGGAGCTACAGATGCATGGGAATCATCAAGACAACAAGGCAACAAAATAACATATTCAACACTTAGAATTATTTGAGCATGTGAAAACAGCATTTTTGGTGGCATGTTGACAGCAAGATTTCCACATCTAAACATGAATTAACATGGCATGCAAAAATATCAGGGGCTAGTGCACATATCAAATAGCAATTTTTATGTTGACAAGTTTAGCAAATAGTGCAAGAATTAAATCATGTGAAAATGACAAAATGACATACAAAATAACATGTTCACAAACTTGCCCAAATGATAAAACTAACGCCATAAATGGATTCACTGGATTTTTCTACCCCAAATTCGTATATCATAAGCCTATGCTCCTGTAGCAAAAACTCAGACAAATGCCATTCCAAAATTTCAAGAACCTCTTATAACATAGTATATGCCAAATTAGGCATATCCATATTTGGCATAGATAGGAATGGAAATACCCTAATCTGGAAATTTACCCCAAATGGAAAACAACTCAGAAACAGAGAAAATAACACAAAATAAACAAAATAAAAGATGGGGCCACTTGGCATACTCACCAGGGCTCCTAGGAGATGACATGTGGGCCCAGGGACCCATTGTCATTGCGTGAATAAAATGGAAAAAAGGGGCGCCGAGGGGATTCGAGCTCTGGTTGCTGGCTCGGCTTGGTTCGGTCGAACCAGCTGGGCTGGCTCGGGTCATATGACCAAGGGAGGGGCTCGCCCCTTTTGAACCGACCCCGAGGGCTGGCAGGGCCCACGCGGCAGACACACACGCAACACACGCAACAACACACACCGGCGGCGAGGCAGAGGACGACAAAGTCGTGCCGGAGGAGCTCCGATGACCTAAAGACGCGAAGGAGGGCACCACTCTACTCACATGGGGATCCCGCACACATGCACAAGACACACACACCCGGAGGTGGACGGGATCACTGTCGGCGACGAGGAACAGAAGCGGCAACGGCGAACTCGAGCGGCTAACTACGGCGAGGCAACTACATGCTTTGCTTGAAAAATGGAACCTACGAACGACGGCGAGCTCGAGCACCTACTCTAGCTTGCCCGAAAGGGTCGGAGCACTCGTCGGCGACGAGGTCCGATGGCGACGATCTCGGGCTCGAAGAGAGCAACGACACATCAAGTAATCGAGCACGAAAACCTAGCGGGGGCGCGGGGATGCTTACGTTGGGGGGCTTGGCATCGACGATCGGGATCGAGGACGAACGGCGGCGGCGAATTTATCTAGCGACGAGCGTCGGCCGAGGAGGAGGAATGGGAAGAAGCGCTCGGGTCTTGGCGTCCCTCGATGATGCAGCGGACGTCATGGAAGTAGACTGGCGCGGCGATGCTCTTGGACACCTAGCGCTCGCCTGTGATCACCAGAGAGTACGCCGGCGACGAGCTCCACTTCTCTCTCTCTCCGGAAGGAAGGGGGTGACGGATCTAGGTGGCTTCGCTCACCTGGCGGTGGTGAAGGCGGAGGAGAGGAACCCTAGGGGAGGCTCGGACGCCGAGGGGTTTAAATAGGCCCCGGGGTCGCCCAGCTGGCTCCCGCCGTGGCCACGGCACGGCCGGCGTGACACCTTTTCTGTGAGAGAGCGAGGAGGGGACAGGGAGGACGATGACGCGCCCGCAGTCACTAGCAGGTGGAGCTAAGCAGCTGCCACACTGGAAAGCGCGCGCGCGGCTGTGGGCTCGGCTGGCGATGCCTTCAGATGGGCCGCGAGGAGGCCCAGGTGGGTTGCGCTCTCTCTCTCACCCGAAAAGAAAAGGGGTTTCTTTTATAATAAACATCACAACAAAATAAACAGCCAGGGAAATTGGAAAAGAATTTAGAGGGAATAAAATATGTTTTGAACTCTCAAAAATATGCACTATTTAACAAAAATGGTTTGGGCATTTTTAGAGAAAATAATTAAACCACCTATTATTTACCATAATGTTGTTTTTGCAAAAGACGCACAAGGAAAAATGACAACACATGGCAAAGAGCTATTTTAAAAATACCTAACAGGTTATTAGGTAGATGTGCAACATTTATTTGAGATGAAAAGGGCAAGTAAAAACACCACATATCTAGCATTGGAATAAGAAGAGTTTGAGACATAGTTTTAAAGGAATTGAAGAGAGGTTCCACACAAAACAAGTCCCTTGCTTGCAAGCACACAAACTCCACATCACACACTCACAACATATCATAGCAAGGCATGATGCAATTATGAGATGATGATATGACGCCATGATGAAAAATGAAGTCATGAAGCAAACTTTTATTAATCCCAATCACATGAGGGCAAAACATGGAAGGTTCATACATGGAATATTACAAAGAAGGCATGGATTGCACTTGGGCTGTTACAACTCTCCCCCACTACAAGAGGATCTCATCCCGAGATCTAGGAAAGGAAGAATTCGGGAAATTCGGAACGGAGAAGGTCCTCACGTTGCCAAGTGGCTTTTTGTCAGAGTGATGTGACCACTTCACCTTTAGAAACTTGATTGACTTGTTGCGAGTCTTACGCTCAGTCTCTTCAAGGATAGCAACTGGATGCTCATGATAGGATATGTCTGCTTGGAGATCAATGTCTTGGAGATCAACGGTGCGCTCAGGAGTCTTGAAATACTTCTGGAGCTGGGAGACGTGAAACACATCATCTACATTTGAGAAATTGGAAGGAAGCTTGAGTTCGTAGGCAAGGTCGCCTCTTTTGCTAACAACTTCGAAAGGACCCACAAAGCATGGAGCAAGCTTTCCTTTGATGCCAAAGCGCTGAGTGCCCTTCATGGGAGACACTCGGAGATAGACAAAGTCATCGACCTGGAAGGTCATGTCATGATGCTTGCTATCATAATAGCTCTTCTGACGGGATTGAGCTGCTTTGAGATTTTTACGAATGACACATCACATTTCTTCTGCTTCAGTAATCATGTCATTACCAAGGATTTGACGGTCACCGGTTTCAGACCAATTGAGCGGGGTGCGGCATTTCCTGCCATAGAGAATCTCGAATGGGGCCTTGCCCGAACTTGCTTGGAAACTATTGTTGTATTAGAACTCAGCAAATGGGAGACAATCTTCCCACTTCATGCCAAAAGAAATCACACAAGCTATCGTGGTTTTGTCAACCCGGCATATGTCCTCGTAATAGGACTTAGGTGTGAGGCCATCGCCGCTTGGTGGCGACTCGAAGGGGTTAAACGAGAGAGAGAGTCGGGTTTACCCAGGTTCGGCCCCTCCTATGGAGGTACTAGCCTATGTCCTACTTTGTGTGTATTTGATGGATAGATCTCGATTACAAGGGTGCGGAATCGCTAACTTAGCTATCGAGAGGTTGAAACTTGAGTCTTTCGACCCTAGGGGCCTGCCTTTATATACAGGTGGTCAGGCCCTAGGGCTTACAATAGAGTCCGGGTCATATCGTGACATGTGTCCTATCACATCTCTAACTTGTCTTGTATCTTAAGGAAACTTGACTGGCGTCTCTAGCTTCATGTGCCCTAAGCCGCCATCTTCAGGTGTTGGGCCGCCCGACGTCTTGGTCAGCCGCCACCTTACTTACTTTGTACTCAGGACACGGCCCACTTAAACTCGGTTGTAGGGTTGTTGATGTGTTAACCCGGCCCAGTATGGCGGGTTACATCGTGAAGTTATATCCCCGACATTAGGCCCCAAATTGACTTGAATCCACTCATGTCAATACATCTTCTCCCTTTGGCGGCTCATCCTTGGAACGATATCTCTTATGAATTTCATGACGCCGGCTTGTTTTGCTCCCAAACTTGACATTTCCTCCAGCTCGTACTTGTTGTGACATCATATTTGGTGACCGTTGTTTTCCAAAGTCATCATAACGTATCCCTTCGAAAACTGCGCCAAATCTAGGTGGGCGCGAAAACTGAGGCGCACTTGTAGCCACAAATTTACCTCTGTCGCTTTGTTTTTCTCAATGTCGTTTCACTTTCTGTCCCCTTATAAATAGGCCCCGATGGGCTCCACAGCAACCTTTCCTCATCGTCTTCTTCCTCCTGCTTCTCCATTGACTGAACACCACCAGAGCTCCCAAGGCGACTCCGAGGCTTTTCGACTCCATTGCCAGCGTCGTCAAGCCTTCTCGCGACCGCCAAAACGAACTCAATCATCTTCGCATCGGTTCTGACGCCACCTGGTATGAACCCTCACTATCTAGGGTTTTGGCATTTCCAATGTTCTTACCGCCTCCTATGCATTTATTTGAAATCGCGTTCAGTAGATCCATATATTATCCATTCACTGCTGTGTATTCTTAAATCGATCCCCACTCCATTTTCCTTATAAGAAGATCTAAAACGAGCCACCATGGGCTATCCTTTGGACTGTTTCAGTTTTGGTTGTTCCATCGGCTAGAACATATATCTCACTGTTTTTCTTCATTAATTAGATCCGCCTAGAGAGAAACTTTCATAGAAAACTGTTTGTGACCCAATGTATCTGCTAAGTGTTGAAGATATTCCTTCGGCCTTCTTAAATTTCACCGGCTCATAACAATATCTTAATGTAGGCGGCTTATAATCTGCTCTGGTTTATTTTTCCCATTATTCTTGTAGCTACTGCATAACCCGCCATGGCTTCGAAAAACTCCAAAGTTTGTAACTGGGCAAAAAGCAAAGATTCCAAGCTTACCTTGGAGAACCTTGTGTTTCAGGGCTTTTTGCCAGCTCGAAAGACTATAAAGTGGCGAGCTACTGAAGAAGAACCGGCCCCACAACCACAACTAGGAGAGGTTGTAATATTTACTGATCATTTGCGTAGGGGCTTCCGCCCTCCTGGATAAAAATTCTTTAGAGACCTCTTGCACTATTTCAAGCTCAGGCCTCAAGACATTAGTCCGAATTTGATGACAAACATTTGTCAATTTCAAGTGTTATGTGAAGTGTACCTTCAGGTTGAGCCGTCCTTAACTCTGTTCAGAGAGTTCTTTTATCTTAACCGTCAACCAGAAACAAAGAACGGTGCTTCTTGCGAGCTCGATGGTGTTTCCATCCAGAAGAGAAAGAAAAACAGCTTCCCAGAATCAAAGCTGGCGAGTCACCCCAAAGGGTGGAACAAAACCTGGTTCTATTGCAGAGATACTTCACCTGAAGGGGAAAATCCTTTGCCGGGTTTCAGATTGGAAAGACTTAGTGGTGAACTGGAATTCCCGAGTTGGCCAACTGACGAAGAGAGAGTAAATAGCACCTCTTCATGCAAAACTAAGAGACCTGACCGCACATGGCCTGACCGGGATAGATCTGATTCGTTGTTGGTTAAAGTGGCGGATCCAACCTGTCAGTTTGAGGGACGGTTTGATGTGTGATTATTCAGGCGCCTCAAATGATCGTCAGCGGTTTTCCCATGAAAATCTCACTAATAGTGTTCTTACCAAGGAAACAAAGAAGTTTTTCTCTGTCTCAAAAGAGCTGTGCAGCGTCACCGGCTTGGGTCCATTTTACCTTCTCAACCCGCCACCTTAGGTATTAACTATTTCCATTGTCCCTTGTCCATATTTCTCTTGACTCGCCATTTACTAATTATATGTTCTATATATCTGCAAGCGGATTCTAACTTTTGGAAAGTTGCACCTCAAGCCTCCCTTCCTGCTACGGGTAAAAAGAATGCCCCAGTCTCCGTGTCATCTTCAGAGGAGGAATTTGAGGTAGAACTTGACTCTCTCGGCCGCCTGTTTAACGAGCTTGCTGACGCACCTTCTTATCAGGGTGACTCAGAATTTAGCCAAGCCGTCGAAACGGAGGTAACTCCAATTTCCCCCAGTCCTTTGGAAATGCTTGTTCCTTGGAGACCATGACAAGCCGTTTGGAAAGTTAAATTATCTCACCCAGAAGTTCATTTGGCTCCTGACTTTCTTTTGAAGAACACACAATTTGCCATCTCGTCAAACCGCAAGACTCGGGATGATGAAGACCCTAGTTTATCTCAAGCACCGCCGGCTCGCAAACCACGCCTTGAGGTACCCCATAGTCCAACTGACTCTCGTCCTAGAGCCGGCTTGTTTAGACAACCTCTCATTCCTTCAAATTTCCTTTATCAGGATTCTCCTTCATCATCAGGCGACTCAAGCGTGTCACAGCTCCCCCCTTTCAATGTCAACCGTGGGTAAGCGTTTATCTTTTGCAAAGTCCGTATTGTATCTCTCATTGTTTTGATCTCAACTTGTGATAACTTTTGTTGTACTAATAATCCAGAGCCAAAGCTATTTTCTCCAAACGGACAGGCGAGTCATCCTGTGGACCAACAAGCCAAGAGATGCCAATTCTTCTGAAGATGACCCCAATGGTTGATTCTTCTGAAAAGGAACTTGAAGCGAGGGTAGAGCCGGAGGCCGCTACTGAGAAACCCGGAACAGATGAGCCGGTGCTTATGGATGCTCCTCCTGAGATTGAACCATCCATCTTTCCTTCCAAATCAGCTTGTGTGGATGAACCTATGGCGTCATCTGACCACAACGTTCCAAACGTTGTGTTTGTCAAAGAAAATTTGCAAGCCCCCACTGCTTCCACTTCCTTAGCTAAAATCGTGAGCAAGGATGAATCAGTGACTTTGGATAAGGGAAAAGCCAAAATGGAATCCATGGATTTATCCGTATTTGGTGTTGAAGACCTGTATCAAGAGTACTTGACCCGGCTGTCTGAAAGCCAAGAAATTGAGAAGAGCATGATAAATGCGACGAAGGAAAAAATATGAGGTAATCTTCTCATTTACCATTATTCAGCATATTACCATTAGCTTCCAAAGACCAGCTTGTTATGATTAGCTGGTTTTATAGAATGACTGAAAGCCTGTAGTAACCTTGTAGCCCCCAAGGGCCGGCTCATCTGCTTGAGATGAGTCGGGTCTTTGTAATAATTTTGAAGTACGACCTGTAGCCTCCAAGGGCCGGCTCGTCTCCTTGAGATGAGTCGGGTCTTTTTAAGGTAAAATAAGTTCAACCTGTAGCCCCCAAGGGCCGGCTCAACTCCTTGAGATGAGTCGAGTCTTTTTAAGATAAAAGAAGTTCGACATGTAGCCCCCAAGGGTTGGCTCATCTCCTTGAGATGAGTCAGGTCTTCTTCTCTACCTTAGTTTCAAAAGAAACAAAATACATTAGCCCCCAAGTGTCAAGGACATTGCTTGCAATCTTGTTGGGACTTGTTGGGTATTGGTGGTGAACACGTGGTATTAACCACAACTTAGCTGCCTCGGATTTTTCTGAAAAATACCTTGGCCATCATGCTGTTGGAGCTCCGTTCCCGAGTCGCCGCGCGCTTCATCAAAGCGGCCAAGGGCTCCGGACGTGAGCGGCGACTATGCCGCCATGCTCATCATAGCATGAGCCGAAACATGCAGAGGGAGATTACGACGTTCCTCGCAAACCCCCGCTGCGGGCGAAACTCCAAGTTTAGAGTCCGAGTTGACGACGACCGCTTCTTCGATGGTCGGCTCATCCCGAGGGCCGACCCACCGCGAAGATCTGACCACGTTGTGATTTCGGCCATCTTGACACCAGCCGGATTGAGTACGCCGAGCCGGCTCGACGATGTTGGAGCAGATGTCCGGCTCGGGCACCGCCGCGCCGATCTTGCCGATGAAGACTTGGATCTTACCAAAGGAGACCCGATAACCGTACTCGATTGAGTCGCTGTCGGGCCCCCAACCAAAGTCGTTGATGTAGATCTTGCCGTGGCGGCACTTGGTCATACGACCGACCACGTAACTCCCGAACCCTGGAAGGGCTCCCTTCGAGAACTCAACTCCACCGGGCGAGAGCCCCACGGTGGGCGCCAACTGTCGTGGTTTTGTCAACCCGGCAGATGTCCTCGTAAGAGGACTTAGGTGTGAGGCCATCGCCGCTTGGTGGTGACTCGAAGGGGTTAAACGAGAGAGAGAGTCGGGTTTACCCAGGTTCGGACCCTCCTATGGAGGTAATAGCCTACGTCATGCTTTGTGTGTATTTGATGGATAGATCTCGATTACAAGGGTGCGTAATCGCTAACCTAGCTATCGAGAGGTTGTAACTTGAGTCTTTCGACCCTAGGGGCCTGCCTTTATATACAGGTCAGGCCCTAGGGCTTACAATAGAGTCCGGGTCATATCATGACCCGTGTCACATGACATCTCTAACTTGTCTTGTATCTTAAGGAAACTTGACTGGCGTCTCTAGCTTCATGGGCCCTGAGCCGCCATCTTCAGGTGTTGGGCCACCCGATGTCTTGGTCAGCCGCCACCTTACTTACTTTGTACTCAGGACACGGCCCACTTAAACTCGGTTGTAGGGTTGTTGATGTGTTAACCCGGCCCAGTATGGTGGGCTACATCGTGAAGTTATATCCCAGACACAAGCTCTGAGCATATCTTCAAGGACTTGATTGACTCTCTCAACTTGACCACTTGTCTGAGGATGGAAAGTTGTACTGAAATGGATCTTGGTACCCATTGCAGTTTGGAAGGAATCCCAGAACTAGGAAGTAAAGATGCTTCCACGATCTGAAGATATAAGCTGAGGAATACCGTGCAAAGAAACTATCCTTGATGTGTACAGCTCTGCCAGCTGAGCTGCCGAGATAGATTCTTTGACCGGAAGTAAGTGGGCAACCTTGGTGAGCTTGTCGATGACTACGAAGATGGCATCATTACCTCTCTTGGACTTAGGAAACCCAGTGACGAAATCCATCTCAACATGATCAAATTTCCACTCTGGAATAGGCAAAGGTTGAAGGAGACCTGCTGGACGTTGATGTTCCGCCTTCACTCTGCGACAAACATCACACTCGTTCACGAATTGAGCAATCTCACGTTCCATACGAGTCCACCAGAAGGTTTGCTTGAGATCCTGATACATCTTGGAACTACCTGGATGAATGGAGAGGAGAGAATTGTGTGCTTCGTCCATGATAACTTTCCTAATCTCTCCTTTTGGGACCACCAGACGGTCCTCGAAGAACAAGGTATCTTTTTCATCAACATGGAAGCACTTATACTTTGAAATGCTCTTGGCCACACCTATCTTCACCTTCTTCACCATAGCATCAAGAAGCTGAGCTTGGCGAATTTGATCTTCCAAAGTCGGAGAAACTTGAAGGTTGGCGAGAAATCCTTGAGGAACCACTTGGAGATTGAGCTTGCGGAAAGCTTCACAAAGCTCAGGTTGGAGAGGCTTGAGGATGAGACTATTGCAGTACGCCTTTCTGCTCAAAGCGTCTACAATGACATTTGCTTTGCCTGGAGTATACTCAATGCTCGGATTGTACTCCTGGATCATTTCCACCCAACGTGTTTGCCGAAGATTGAGATTTGGTTGAGTGAAAATGTACTTCATGCTCTTGTGGTCAGTGAACACCTCAATTGGTCTTCCCAACAATAGATGTCCCCAGGTCATCAGAGCATGAACAACTGCCGGCAGCTCAAGATCATGAGTGGGGTAGTTCTTCTCACTAGGCTTCAACTGATGGGAGGTGTAGGCAACCACCTTTCTGTCTTGCATCAGAACACCACCAAGACCTTCGAGGGCAGCATCACAGAACACTTGGAAAGGCTTGGATTCATCGGGAGGAGTGAGAACTGGAGCTGATGTCAGCTTTTCCTTGTGTGTATTGAAGGCCACATCACACTCAGGAGTCCACACATATTTGACATTCTAGGAGATTAGACAAAGGCTTAGCAATTTTTGAGAAGTTATCCATGAATCTTTTGCGATAACTTGCAGGTCCGAGGAAGCTACGAAGCTGCTGGACATTCTGAGGAGGCTCCCGCTTCACGATGGCCTCAACTTTCTCAAGATCCACCCTGATGCCCTCGGCAGAGATGACATGCCCAAGGTACATCACTTCATTTAGCTAAAACTCACACTTGGAGAACTTTGCATAGAATCGATGCTCTCTTAGCTTGTCAATCACAAGCCGGAGATGCTCTGCATGTTCTTCTTCAGTTTTAGAGAAGACTGGAATGTCATACAAATACACCAAGACGAACTCATTCTAGAAGGGAGAGAAGATGAAGTTCATCATGCGGGAGAATGTCGGAGGCGCATTTGCGAGGCCAAAGGACATGACGGTGTACTCATAAGAGCCAAAACTCGTCCTGAAAGTAGTCTTTGGAATATCTTCTTCACGGATGCGGATTTGATGATAGCCCATCCGAAGATCTAACTTCGAGAAAACCTTGGCCCCTTTCAATTGCTCAAACAACTCATTGATGTTGGGAAGTTGGTACTTGTTCCTGATTGTCTTCTTATTCAATGGACGGTAATCGACGCATAGTTGGTACGTGCCATCCTTCTTCTTGACAAACAGAACACCCAACCCCACGGTGAAGAACTTGGTCTGATCAAACCCATACATTCTTGTTCATCTAGCTGCTTCTTCAATTCTTTCAGCTCTTCGGGGCCAAGCTTATAAGGACGCTTGCATACCGGTTCAATTCTAGGCTCAAGTTCAATCACAAACTCCACTGGCCGGTGAGGAGGCATTCTTGGAAATTCTTCTGGAAAGACATCTTCATACTCAGAAACGACGGGAATTTGAGATATGGCTGAGATTTCACCCTTCTCATTGAGAGAAAAGAGACGAATCGTGTCATCGCGAGCAACGAAAATAATCACGTCTTCAGAAGAATGAGTCAATTTGACTTCTTTGGCTTCACAATCAAAATAAGCCTTGTTCATCGCAAGAAAATACATGCCAAGAATTAAATCAATATCAGAATTGCCGAGAACAATTGGAGAGGCCAGAAAAGAATAGTTGCCCATCTTGATAAAGACATCCGGAACCACCCAACGAGAACTCATGAGCTTCCCTGGCGAAACAACATCT
Organism: Elymus sibiricus; assembly: GCA_039707655.1. Classification (NCBI taxonomy): domain Eukaryota; kingdom Viridiplantae; phylum Streptophyta; class Magnoliopsida; order Poales; family Poaceae; genus Elymus; species Elymus sibiricus. The sequence continues at coordinate 311,786,113 of CM077669.1, read as the reverse complement.
AATGCCTTAGGCAACTCTTCATGATGCAATTCGTGCTTGACCGCAAAAGGATATGATATGAACGAATGCGATGCACCAGTGTCAAACAAAACTTTTGCAGGAATAGAATTAACCGGGAGATTACCCATTATCACTTGAGAAGACTTCTCTGCTTGAGCTGCATTGACCATGTTCACTCTTGCTGACTTGGGATTGTGCTTCACTATTGCATGTCCTGGAGGTCTGAGTGGAGGAGGAGGCAGAAGACGCCACTGGTTGGTGCACCTGTTGGAGTAGTGGCCCTTCTGACCACACTTGTGACACATAACCTCTGAGAGCGGACGAAAGTTTCCTGGACGAGGAACATTTGCTGACTTGGGAGCCTGAGGCCTCTGCTGAAAACCTGGGTTGGGTGGGTGGTCAGGACCACGACCACCGTGCTGCTTCTGGTGCTGAGGAGGATGAAACGGAGGTGGAGGAGGAACCCAATACTTCTGCTGCTTAGGAACAATCTGAGAGGAGGACAAAGAAGTATGAGAGTCCCTGAACCACATTCTGGAATTCTCGACCTTGAGCTGAACCGATTCATACTTTAGAGCCAAGTTATAGAACTGATCAAACAAAGGAGGCTCGTGAAGGACGAGAGCAAGCTAAAGATCTTCCCTGAGGCCACCTCTGAATTGATAAATCTTTCTCTTCTCATCAGGAACGTCTTGCTTAGCATAGCAGGCCAGATTTTGGAACTCAGAGTTATACTGATAGACAGACATACTCTCTTGCTTCAGGTTCCTGAACTTCTCACGCATACCCTCGACAAAGCTAGTTGGGATATGATGAGCTCTGAAGTCACGGCGGAAATCAGCCCAGCTGACTGCACGGCCACCTCTGGAATCCTTGCACTGCTGCCACCAATCTACTGCCTGACCCTTGAGCTGGAAGGTCGCAAACTTGACATAGTCCTCAGGCCTGACATTTCTGCACTCGAAATGCTTGTTCATGTCACGGAGCCAATCGTCCGCTTCGAGAGGTTGATCACAACAAATGAAGGACTTTTGTTGGTTTGCTAGGAACTGGTTCAGAGTTGCGAAGTGCGGATGATTATTGAAATTCCCTTGATGGCCTTGATGTCCCTGATTCTGAAAGCCTTGCAACAAACTGAGCAACATCTGGGTATTCGCATTGGTTACGGCCATCACCGCCTGCCATGCCTCCGGAGGTGGAGGTGGAGGTTGTCGTGGTTTTGTCACGGCAGATGTCCTAGTGAAAGGACTTAGGGGTGAAGCCATCGCTACGGCGGTTAACTCAAAGGGGTTGGTCGGGACGAAAGACACGGGTTTACCCAGGTTCGGCCCCTCTCGAAGGAGGTAAAAGCCTACTTCCTCCTTTGAGTTGTATTGATTGGGTATCGATTACAAGGGAGCGGATTCGCTTGAGCTAGCTATCGATCAATGGTTTCGTCTCTTAAGCCGCCCAGGGAACTCGCCTTTATATACACAGGTCGAGGCCGTGGGCTTACAAGAGTTCGGGCCGGGTTACATCTAGTAACCGAACTTATCTCTAAGTCGCCTTGCCTTCTCTGGCAAGACATCTCCCGGCGGCTTACGCCTCCAGGTCACACACCATCTTCCGGCTCTGGGCCTCCGCCCGGCCCATCTGGTAAGTTACCTCCAGGCTTGTCTTGGTCTTCTGGCCTGTTTAAGGCCTTACTGCTAAGCCGCCAACTTCCTAACCCGACCCCTCCTAGGCAGGTCATACCATGGGGTTATATCCCCAACATTAGGCCCTAGATTGATTTGAACCTGCTCATGTCAATCTTCAAGTCTTCTGGTTGGCGAGTCTTGTGTTCTTCATAATCACCTAAACTGAAATAAATATTCATGACCCACCATGTAAAATGGATGACGTCATCTCTGGTAAATCCAGAAAATCTTAATGACATCACAACGGATCTTTGCATAAACTAGTCAACCCGGAAATCGAGGCATTTTCCTGGTCAATCATCATCATGTCCCCTCCATTCCCACGTTGGACTGTTGTTGTTCCACCTTTCCCTTATAAATAGGCACGGGGGGGCCATCCTTTTCATTTTCCCCCACTGCCGCTCTCTCTTCTTCTTTGTCCAAGCGCCCTGCGCGACCGAAGCTCCGCCTCACCGACCGGACCGCGCCGTCCTCCTCAACAAGGCCGCTGCATCAACCTGTTCACGACCAGAGCTCACCGGCGCACGCCCGCACTCCCTGCATCTTCCAGGTTCCGATCTTCTTCTCTCTCAGATTCACATTAGTTCATCGGAGTTCTTCCGAGTCCGCCGCCGTTCATCAGAGTGCTTACCATTGATTGGAAAGAAAACATCTTTCGGCTCCGAAACACTAGCAAAATCGCGCGGTGTTCTGCTTAATATATATTTCATATTCGGAGTAGATCGCTTCTTCACTGGAATCCACATATCAACTGCATGTTCTTCCATCGCTGTTTTTAGGGTGAGCAAATATTTCCCTTTTATCCTCATCCATAGATCCGAAATTATAGCTGAAGCCGGTGAAACTTGTTTGTCCATACTTAGCAGCATTTTCAGTTATTCACCGTTTAATTGACCCGCCATCATGCTGCCGGCTCACTCTGGCAAAATGTAATCCATTTCATATCGGTAGTTGACGGTGGCTTATACTTTAACAATGACCCGCCAAATAGCGTTGTCGTCTTAGAATCATAGCTGTTTTTGTCATGTAGTACTCTTAACCCGCCATAACTCTATGCCTTTCCACAGCTTTTAACCCGGTCCATCATGGCTAAAGCCCCCGCCTCTTGCGATTAGGTAGCCTCTGGGGTTACCGAGCTTTTACTCAATGAATATGTAGCTATGGGGGTTTTGCCGGCTCAGGAGGTCATCCATTGGTGGGTTCCTGGTTCCGAGGCTATCCCTGAACCCAAGGAGGGAGAAGTGGTTATCTTTATGGATCATCTTCTCCGTGGCTTCTCGCCACCCGGGTCAAAATTCTTTCGGGATGCCCTGCATTTTTATAAACTTCACCCTCGAGACATTGGCCCCAACTCCGTCACCAACTTGTGCCAATTTCAAGTGTTCTGCGGGGCGTATCCGCAAGAAGAACCCACTGTTGATCTCTTCAGAGACTTCTTTTATATCAACCGCCAGACCGAGATAGCAGACGGGCCAAGTCTTGAACTCGGAGGCATTTCAATCCAGAGGCGGAGAGATGTGTCTTTTCCCTCAGCCACTCTGCCCAGTCATCCCAAGGATTGGAATCGTACCTGGTTCTACTCCAGAGACACTGTCCCGGCTGAAGAAAATACATTGCCGGGTTATCGTCCCTACCGGCTCTGCACCACCACCGAACTTCCAGACCGGTTGTCTGTCATAGAGCGCGCCCAATATTCTCATACATTTTCAAAGATCAGGGCTTTACTAGCCAATGGATTAACTGGTGTTGAGTTGACCCGCTGCTGGGTTACCTGGAGAATCTTGCCGCTGAGCCGGCGTGGCGGCTTAATGTGTGAATATACTGGCAATGTGGATGACCCTTACCGCTTCAACCAGACGCCTCTGATGGATAAGGACCTCAATTTAATTGTCAAATCACTGCTGGGAGAACCTCGGGAGGTTTGCAATAAAACGGGGTTAAATCCCTTCTACGTTCACAACCCGGCTCCCGCTGTAAGACCTTTTGCACTGATCCTTACCTTTCTTTCTTTTTTAGGTTTTGCACTTGACACCTCTTTAACCTTTCTGCAAACGTATATAGGCCGACTCTCCCTTCTGGAAGAGGAGAATAACCACAACCTCCACTTCAAATAACAAAACCAAGGCAACTAAGATCCGGGCTTCGGCTCGTCGAAAGAAACCGACAGCTTAGGAGCTTCTCGAACTGGATGACTCGGAGGTAGAACTTGACTCCCTTGGCCTTCTTTTCATGCAACTTATTGACGCTAACTCCTCTCAGGGTGAAGCGGAGACGAGCCAAGCCGGTGCAGCAGAGGTAACTACCATCTCCTCCGACTCGGAACCTTTGCCAAGAGAGAAAATACGGCGGGTCACCCGAAAAGTAAAGTTTTCACACCCCCTTGCTCACTTGGATCCCAACTTTCTGTTGAAGAAGCAGCAACATGACTCCAGGCGTCAGACCCAGAGCGGCGGCTCTGAAGATCTGGTAGCTGGCTTACCCGACACTCCGGCTCCTCGGAAACGCCGTAATGAGGTAATTCATAACTTTGTTTTCATTTCTTCTGCATGTTAGCCTCATGGAGTAAACTGCTCATATTGCCCAACTTTAATTTTTCAGGAAACACCTCCTTCCTCTAGCGACTCAACCGCTTCAAAGCTGCCACCTCTTGTCATCAACCCAGGGTAGCTTTCTTCTTTGCATCCGATGTTGCTTACTAACCTTTTTATCCTTGCATACAACTTATCATGAAATCTTTTGTTCACAGGGCCCAAGCCAAGAAGAGGAAAATAAGCGGGTCATCCGCCAACCCTGATGCCCCCGAGCCGGAGAATCCGAAACTTGACGCTCCTGAAACCCATGTTGAGCCCTCTGAAACTCATCAAGGCGCCCATGATGAAACACCCCAGCCTACTGAGCCAGCGGATGTTGATGTTGTGATCACCGAGGCTAACCAGGAGGCTAATCCTAAACCGCCCAGTCCTCTGCAAACAGCTGAAGATATGACTTCCCATGAAGAAGGGGTTATCGTTACTGGGACGGGTTATTAAACTCCAGCCCCTTCCAATGTGCTGACCAAGCATATTAGCAAGGATGAGGCGCCTTCGCCTGAGAAGGAGAAAGTTAAAATTGATCTCCCCAATCTTGGGAAGCTTACTGTTGACGAGTTGCATTCTGGATATTTGAGCCACCTCTCCGCAAGCCGGGACATGGAAGCCAACTTAGTTGGTATGATGAAGAAAAAATATGAGGTATACTCAACTTATCCGCATTCCATATATCCTTACGTAGCCCCCAAGAGCTGGCTTATTTTCTTAAAGATAAGTCGGGTCTTCAATAATATATACACTTTACTTCATCGGTGTGTAGCCCCCAAGGGCCGGGTCATTATGTAAATAATGAGTCGGCACTTATTTTGCTAACATGAAAAAATTCCAGCCGTAGCACCCAAGGGCCGGCTTATCTCTCGAGATAGCCGGGTCTTTTACTTTTGTAAAGATAAACTAGTCATCTGTTCTGCAAATTGTAGAGCATGTAGCCCCCAAGGGCCGGTTTATCTTCTTGAAGATGATCCGGGTCTGCTTGTATTATGTGCTTGAAAGAACTGACATACATTAGCCCCCAAGTGTCAAGCATATTGCTTGCAATGTGCTTGAGACTTGTAACAAATTTCTTCACTTCCCCCAAGCGTCATTATGCACCGTGCTACCGGCTTAGGATTGGCAAACTTCCACTTAACAATTGTTATTGTGCAGGAAACTTTAAATGTGGCCGAGTCAAGTTTGACCGACTTGAGGAAAAACCTGGCGTTTCAACAAGAGGCCCAAGCTGATGCTGAGCAAAATTGCTGATCTTCGCAAAAGAGCTGGAAAAAACCAAGGCGGATTTTGAAGCTTACAAAAAATCTGTTGAAGCTGAACAAGCCGCCTTGATCAAACGTGCGGAAGACACAGAGGGTTAGTTGAAACCCATTACTGAAGACATGACTAGCCTTAAACGGCATGTAGCCCAGATGACCGAAGCTGTCTTTGGTAAGTATTGTTTAACTATCCTATGAACATGTTGTTCAAACAGTCTTATAAAAGACTCACCCGACGACTTATACACTTGAACTGTTTGCAGGCCGTCGGACTCGCAATCTTCCAAACGACAGCTTATTGAAGCTGAAAGCTCTATATTCGTTCACTGAGCAGCTGTACGCTAGAAGTCTTTGCACCATCAAGGCGGTGATGAGTGAAAAAGGCACGCCAAAGCTCATCAAAGACATGCTGAGATGCCTCTCAACGATTCCCAAGCAGTTTGAAGAGTTGAAAAAATCAGCCGCCCGTAAGGGCGCTATAGCTTCTTTGAGCCGGGCTTTGGCTTATGCACCAGAGCTTAACCCGAAAGAGATGATTGGAGGGTTTCCACAGCTGAAAGACGACGGGTCAGAATTCACGCAAGAAGACTATGCTCGTTGCATCAAGGTCTCTCGAGCAGTGGCTAGCCGACTAGCCGCCGAGGCGGATCTGAAGGCATATCAGGCGGCTTATGATGACAACAATGTGCGAGTTTGGCCGCCCACCTTTGAGCCGGTGGATCTGACTCCTCAACATCGTAAGCATATATTTGCCCCTAATGTTGACCCGTCTCCCATCTTGCATGACGAAGCTGAATTTCAAGCCTTAATCAATTGCAACTGGGATGTGGACAACCTTCAGATCCAGGAGACAGAAGAGCCGGCGCAGGATGACCCGCCAGCACTTTAGGCAAGGAGTTGGCCCAGGTTGAAGTTAACCCGGATAAACTAACGGCCGGGTTATGACTGTGTGAAAAACTTTGGTCCAAATTTTTGGGCTCCACGCAGCCTTGTAATAGCCTTGGCTAAAAACTGTTTGCCTGTGTCGTGCCTTCATGCACGTTTTGAGCTTTATCAACTTATATCCTGGCTGCTTTGCTGCTGCAAACAACTCCTGTGCTGGCGACTTAAGGCCACACTCCTGGGCGAGTTAACAACTCAGTACCCCATAATCTTGAAAATATGGAAACAAGACCCGCTGGCGGGTCATGATAGCAATATGCTTTGACTAATGAGTAGTCATCCAAAGATGAATAATCTCCTCATGAAAAATTCCTGCAAAAACAACAAACAGAAAATATAGACGTGTATACTTTCAGTTGCTGGAAGGCAGCTATGAAGGCACAACCCAAAAGAGATCAACCCTTATATATATTTTTGAGAAAACTCAAGATTTTTTGCTTCAAAGAAGCTAGGCATTTAACGCCTATAATCCCGTAAGCCGGCTCTCATGTGACATAAATCCGTTATTTTAACCTTAATGAGTTCAGGGTCTTTTTAAAAAAGATTGACTGTTAAGAGTATGAACGGGCCACATAGCCGAGAGACTACAGCGAACAGGTAAGTTTGTCCTAGCTCTCTGTAAGCCGGCTCTCTCGTGACATAAGCCGCCGTTTTAACTTTGACTAGTTCAGGGTCTTAAAAAAGATTGACTGTCAAACGTTCGGCGGGTCACCTGGCGGAGTAGCAAGTTGCAAACAGGCAGGTTTAACTCAAATATGGCTTTTAAGCCGGTCAAGAGGGTATGAAAGATAAACCTAGTGGGTTGGAAGGCCCCAAGTGACCTTATGAACAATCAACTCTTTGCACAAACAATTGTTGCATGAAAACGGCAGAGGCCCCGAATTATGGGGATGCCGGCTTTATTATATTGAAAAAGGTATATACAATCACAGAGGTATGTACATTGATGAGAGTCAATGACTCAAGTATAGTAAGGCCGAAGATTAGCAATATTCCATGGCCTGCTGGTCTCTTCTCCCGAAGTGTGTGACTTGTCGCTCTCCTGTATATCAATGAGGTAATATGACCCATTGTTGAGATTCTTGCTGACCACAAAAGGTCCCTCCCAGGGGAGTGACAACTTATGCATGTCTGTCTGATCTTGAATCAAACGGAGCACTAAGTCACCTTCTTGGAACGTCCGGGTTTTAACTCTGCGGCTATGATAGCGACGCAGATCTTGTTGATAAATTGCTGACCGTGCAGCTGCAAGATCCTGCTCTTCATCCAAGGCATCTAGTGCGTCCTGACGCGCCGTCTCATTATCAGTTTCAACATAAGCCGCCACCCTGGGCGAGTCATGACGGATATCACTGGGGAGAACAGCTTCTGCGCCATAAACCATGAAGAAAGGCGTGTAGCCTGTTGATCTGTTTGGGATGGTTCTGATGCTCCAAAGAACTAAAGGTAATTCCTCCACCCAACAACCCAGCGTTCGTTCCAAAGGAACCATAAGCCGGGGTTTGATCCCTCTCAAAATTTCCTGGTTAGCATGTTCTGCTTGACCATTAGACTGTGGATGGGCCACGGAGGAGACATCGAGGCGGATATGTTCACTTTCACAAAACTCTTTCATAGCCCCCTTGGACAGATTTGTACCGTTGTCAGTAATGATACTGTGGGGGTAACCAAAACGAAAGATCAGCTTTTTGACAAACTGAACTGCCGTTGCTGCGTCGCACTTGCTGACCGGCTCCGCCTCAACCCACTTGGTAAACTTGTCAACCGCCACCAGAAGGTGGGTCTTCTTATCTTTAGACCTCTTAACCGGTCCAACCATATCAAGCCCCCAGACCGCAAATGGCCAGGTGATCGGAATCATCCGCAACTCTTGAGCCGGCACATGAGCTCGTCGTCCAAATTTCTGACATCCATCACATTTGCTAACCAAGTCCTCCGCATTTGCATGAGCTGTTAGCCAGTAAAAACCATGCCGAAAAGCTTTGGCCACCAAGGATTTTGACCCGGCGTGATGACCACAATCGCCGCCATGTATCTCTTGGAAGATTTCACGGCCTTCCTCAGGAGAAACACAGCGTTGAAAAACACCAGTCACGCTGCACCTGTCCAACTCGCCATTGGCGATAGTCATGGATTTAGCCGGCCTCGTGATTTGCCGTGCCAAGGTTTCATCTTCAGGTAACTCACCACGGGTCAAATATGTAAGATAAGGCAGCGTCCAATCTGGAATCGCGCGAAGAGCCGCCACCAACTGTCCTTCCGGGTCAAGTATAGCAAGATCCTCCTCAGAAGGTAACTTGACCGACGGGTGATGCAATACATCCAAAAACACATTAGGCGGCACCGGTTTACGCTGAGACCCCAGCCGTGACAATGCATCAGCCGCCTCATTCTTCAGACGATCAATGTGATCCACCTGATAACCCTTAAAGTGACCAGCAATGATATCAACCGCCTGGCGATAAGCCACCATACGAGGGTCTTTAGAATCCCACGTGCCTAAAACCTACTGAGCCACCAGATCTGAGTCGCCCATACATCTGACCCAGCTCAAATTCATCTCCTTTGCCACACGGAGCCCATGAAGCAAGGCTTCATACTCAGCTGCATTGTTAGTACAAGGAAACATTAACCTTAATACATAACAAAATTTGTCACCTCTAGGGGAAGTCAAAACAACTCCAGCCCCTGAGCCCTCCAACTGTCTAAATCCATCAAAGTGAATTGTCCAATATGTATTATCTGGCTTCTCCTCAGGTGCTTGACACTCCGTCCAGTTATTGATAAAATCCACTAGGGCTTGAGACTTGACAGCTGTCCAAGGCACATACCTCAAATTAAGAGGCCCAAGCTAAATTGCCCACTTAGCAATCCTGCCGGTGGCCTCTCTATTTTGAATGATATCTCCCAAAGGAGCAGAGCTAACCACCGTGATTGGATGCCCAAGAAAATAATGCTTCAGCTTGCGATTTTCCATGAACACTCCAAACACCAGCTTCTGCCAATGCGGGTATCTTTGCTTGGACTCTATCAAAACCTCACTGACATAATAAACCGGCCGCTGGACAGGCGGCTCAACTAACTATTTTTTGAGCGACTGAAACGCATCATTGGCAGCATCACTCCAGACAAAATCATCTGTCTTCTTCATCATCTGATACAAAGGGATGGCCTTCTCTCCCAGGCGGCTTATGAACCGGCTTAAAGCGGCAATACGACCCGCCAAGCGCTGGACGTCATTGATACACGCCGGTTTAGATAATGAGGTCATGGCCTTTATTTTATCCGGGTTGGCTTCAATGCCCCGCTCTGAGACCAAAAATCCCAGGAGCTTGCCTGCAGGTACACAAAAAACACACTTAGCCGGATTAAGCATCATCTTGTAAACCCGCAGGTTATCAAAAGTTTCCTTCAAGTCATCAAGCAGGGTCTGCTTCTTCCTTGATTTGACCACAATATCGTCCACATAAGCATGAACATTGTGTCCGATCTGACCATGAAGGCAATTCTGTACACAACGTTGATAAGTCGCCTGAGCACTTTTGAGTCCAAAAGGCATGGACACGTAGCAGAAAGCTCCAAAAGGTGTTATAAAAGATGTCTTCTCTTGGTCTTTAACTGCCATCTTGATCTGATGATAACCCGAATAAGCATCCAGGAAACATAAACTCTCACAACCCGCTGTTGCATCAATGATCTGGTCGATACGAGGGAGAGCAAATGGATCAACCGGACAAGCCTTGTTAAGGTCTATGTAATCCACACACATGCGCCATGTGCCGTTCTTTTTAAGTACGAGCACGGGGTTAGCCAACCACTTTGGGTGAAAAACCTCCACAATAAACCTAGCCGCTCAGAGCCGGGCTACCTCTTCTCCAATAGCTTTACGTCGCTCCTCATTGAAACGCCGGAGAAATTGTTTGACCGGCTTAAATTTAGGATCCACATTAAGATGGTGCTCAGCGAAGTCTCTCGGTACACCCGGCATGTTAGAAGGCTTCCATGCAAAGATGTCCCGATTCTCACGGATGAATTCGATGAGCGCGCTTTCCTATTTGGGGTCCATATTAGCCCCTATAGTGAACTGTTGCGATGAGTCGCGAGGGACAAAGTCCACCAATTTGGTATCTTCTGCCACAAATTTTAGGGGCGGGTCAGACTCTATGCTGGGCTTCTTCAACGCGGTCATATCTGTCGGGTCAGCATTATCTTTATAAAATTTGAGCTCCGCCTCAGCACAACTTGACTCTGCATACGTAGCATCGCCTTCTTCGCACTCAAGAGCAATTTTCCGATCACCATGCATCGTAATCGTCCCCTTCTGACCTGGCATCTTGAGCTGCAAGTAAACATAACAGGGCCGAGCCATGAACTTGGTATAAACCGGTCGTCCAAATAGAGCATCATATGGACTCTTGATTTTAACCACTTCAAACCACAAGGTCTCTACCCTGTAGTTGAACTCATCACCAAAAGCCACCTCAAGGGCAATTTTCCCTACTGGATAAGCCGACCTGCCGCGCACTACACCGTGAAAGACTGTGGATGACGGCTTGAGATCCTTGTCAGTCAAGTTCATCCGGCGGAAAGTGTCGTAGTACAAGATGTTGATGCTGCTGCCACTGTCCATCGGCACTTTGGTGAACTTGTAGCCTCCTACCTGAGGGGGCACCACAAGGGCCAAGTGCCCTGGGTTATCAACTCGCGGCGGGTGATCCTCCCTGCTCCATGATATCGTGTGCTCAGACCACTTCAAATATTGCAGAATAGCTGGTGTTGCTGCATGAACCGCCCTCTTGCGCACCTTCTGATCACGTTTGTCCAGACTCGTGGTGAAGACGTGATACTGGCCTCCGTTAGGCTGCTTTGGGTTACTCTGATACCCTGACTAGTTGTTTTGCTGCTGACCACTATTACCGGACTGTTGATTATGGCCACCATGGTTGCCTTGACCCTGATAACCCGAGCCTGAGCCGCCCGCACTGAAACCTGACCCGTGAGAGCCGGATCCTGGCCCGCCAGGCGGCCCATTGTCGTTACCATGATGCTGGTTAAGGCTGTAATTCCGGAACTCCCGCATGATATAACAATCCTTCCAAGCGTGGGTGGACGGCTTGTTAGGAAGACTATGTTTCGGGCAGGGGTCGTTAAGCATTGCCTCCATGTTGAAAGGTTTGCCCTTGCCAAAAGGTGGTTTACCGTTGCCCTTGGCGCGGTTGCTCCTAGTGTTGGTGTTGGCCACCAGATCTGACCCGCCGTCTGGGTGCTTCCGTTTACCACCATTGCCTGGGTTATTATTTCTTGCCCCATTCTGCTGCTGACCCTTGCCGTTGCAATTCTTATTACCCTTAGCAAACTTCTCATCATCAGAACCAGGATCCTTCATGCTGTCAGAATCTGCAAATTTAGTGAGAGCCGCCATGAGCTCACCCATGTCATGGCAAGAACGCTTGAGCCGTCCAAGCTTCTGCTTAAGGGGCAAGAAGTGACAATTCTTCTCCAGCATCAGAACTGCCTGAGCTGTTGTGATATTATCAGACGAGTGGATAATGGTTGAGACCTGGCGGACCCAATGATTGTCCGACTCATCCTCATGCTGCACGCAATGATCCAAATCAACAATCGTCATAGGCTGCTTGCACGTCCCTTGAAAATTCTTGATAAATCGTGCTTTCAACTCGGCCCAGGAATTAATGGTATTGGGGGGGGAGACCCTTTAACCATGTACGAGCCGGTCCTTCCAACATCATGATGAAGTACTTAGCACAGACTGCATCACTGACATCCAACATCTCCATGGCTAGCTCATAACTCTCAATCCAGGCTTCTGGAGGTAGATCAGCTGTGTAGTTAGGCACTTTGCGCGGACCCTTAAAATCCTTCGGCAGGCGCTCGTTCCGTAGAGCCGATGCTAAACACAGCACTCCAACAGCCCTAGAAGTGACTCCGGCTCCCACCGAGGTTGAAGGGGTTACAGGCGGCGGCTCTTGGTAAGCCGCCGCGACCGCCGCCTCATACTGAGCTCTGGCATTATCCATGATCGCCTGAGCATTGATAACGGGCGGGCCATCATGGGGTGGGTTCCGACGTCGCTCGCTGCTGGAGACCACTGGTGACTGCAAGCGCCGGCTATAACTGCGGCTTGGGATGGGGGTTGAGTGCACACGACTCCGACTGTACGTATACTTCTCATGTTGCGCCACTGCTGTCTGTAAATACCCAATGGCATTCCTTGCTTCTTCGGCGAAGGGCGTCCCGTCGGCGAGGGGAAGCGCATTGAGCCTGGCAGCCGCTGCTATATTGTTCTCCACCGGGTTAGAATAATGACCAGGTGGTGTCAGAAAACGCTGCGGCGGGGTCTGATTCCTGCGAGGCGGGTCTGGCTGCCGATGCTGAGTCGCTACCCTATTCCCAGGCACCTCCGCCGTTCGGGTCATGGTCAATGGTGCATTCGGTCCTGCCCCCGGGGTGTTAAATAGATTCCTGGGTTCATACTGCTCAGGTAGGTGGGTCTGATGCCTCATCCGAAAAACTGCTTCTGAGGATTGTTGATCTAAATTGAGGCAAAAAGCTTCAGCCTTCAGACGCTCCGACTCAGCATCCATCTGAGCCTGCAATGCATTGATATCCTCCTGGGCCCTGGTCATCTAGTCCTTCAGCCTTGCAATCTCTGCATTGCGGCTTTCTTGATTCTCGGTCGTGACCTCGGTTCCCATCAGAGTCGTTAGCTCATTCATCAAGTCCAGCAGAACCTGAGCCGGAGGCCTGGCTGACCCGGACCCTGCTGCGCCGGCAGCTGCTGCACCAGCCACCGTGCTGCTGGAACCAGGCACCATGCCTGCCATGAAGATGGCGGCTTGGCTCGGCGGCTCATAGGGCTCCGGAATACTGTTGCCATCGAAATTGCCCCCAAGCCCGCCGTCATGGAGCTGATAGATTGACTCCGTCTCTCCGCTCGAGGACCCGTCCTCTAAACAGAAAAGGGTTTCTCCTCCTGATACGGAATCTTCCGCGAGTTCCACGCCTTGCGTGAAGCCGACGAAAACGTGCTTCCGGCCGGGTTGAATCCAGGCGAGTCGCGCGCGCCGAGCCGACTAGACGAGGTTGGTGCAGATGTCCGGCCCGGGCTTAGATCCGCCGATCTTTTCGATGAAAACATGAATTCCGCCAAAGGGAACCCGGTACCCGTACTCAATTGAGTCGGCCTCGGGACCCCAGCCAGCGTCGTTGATGTACAGCTTGCCGCGGCGACTCTTAGTCACCTGCCCCACGGTGGGCGCCAACTGTCGTGGTTTTGTCACGGCAGATGTCCTAGTGAAAGGACTTAGGGGTGAAGCCATCGCTACAGCGGTTAACTCGAAGGGGTTGGTCGGGACGAAAGACACGGGTTTACCCAGGTTCGGCCCCTCTCGAAGGAAGTAAAAGCCTACGTCCTGCTTTGAGTTGTATTGATTGGGTATCGATTACAAGGGAGCGGATTCGCTTGACCTAGCTATCAATCAATGGTTTCGTCCCTTAAGCCGCCCAGGGAACTCGCCTTTATATACACAGGTCGAGGCCCTGGGCTTACAAGATTCCGGGCCGGGTTACATCTAGTAACCGACCTTATCTCTAAATCGCCTTGCCTTCTCTAGCAAGCCATCTCCCGGCAGCTTACGCCTCCGGGTCACACACCGTCTTCCGGCTCTGGGCCTCCGCCCCGCCCATCTGGTAAGTTACCTCCAGGCTTGTCTTGGTCTTCTGGCCTATTTAAGGCCTTACTGCTAAGCCGCCAACTTCCTAACCCGACCCCTCTTGGGCGGGTCATACCATGGGGTTATATCCCCAACAGAGGTGGTGGTGGGGGTGGTGGAGGGTCAGACTGCTCCCCTTCACTACTTGGGTTCCCACGAGTTGCTAGAGCCATCCTGAAGATGGACATGAAGATTAGAACACCATTGATAAAGATGATTGAATTAAGCTGAATCAAATGGCTTGAAAGAAATTGCAACGGAATATCATCAATTGCATTCAACTGAATATTAGAAGAACGCCTTTCTGCAGGATCGTGATAACATCATTAGATCATGAAGCCACTTGAAATAACAAAACAAGTATTGAGCTAAGGGTTGCTCGAAACAAATGTATAAACCATCATACATCTGTCGGAAGATGATCCTAGGTAACTACTGGAAATCCCACCTAAGAACTTCCGAAATCTCTGGTTATGCAATCGATTCCATGGATACACGGAGTTTTATCCATCACTCAACTCCTAGAAGTAATACTACTCTCCAGTGTATATCATCCGTCAACACACAACCAGTGGTCTCGGAAACTCATCTATCTCAGACCCTCGTAATCACAACGATACTAAAGATGGCAGTACATGTGATCCCGCTCCCCAATACTGGGTGCCACCACACTCTTTGCACCACGAATAGTATTGAAGCAATTTCGAGCATCCGCGTCCTGAAGTACTAAGGAAACTGAACGATAACGATGTGTCATGAATCCCTTGGAGCTCTACTCCTCGGAAACAGGAGGCACCAAGTACAGAATTCCGTCACATCGGTATCATAGAGGCTCCAAAATACCTGCGTGATCCTAAAAAATTTTTTGAGTGAGAAGAGGGTAGAATTAAAATTCCTAAGTCATAATTCCTCACCAGAGCATAGAAGAGGAGTAAATACTATCCGAGAGAACTAGACTCAAAATAGTTTTCACTAGACTCGACTCGGCCAAGTTCGATCAAGCAAGGGGCTCCTATGGTCGGTATGGCTCTGTTTACCAACTTCTAACGTCCAAGATGCGGTCCTATCCCTATTAAGGCGCGAGGGCCTCGATGGGGATAGAAGCGCATCTAGTCGTTTCGCAAGTACAGAAATCATTGCAATACATGTAAAGAGGAGATGAGTATATGAGTTGGCTTACACTCGCTACAAGTTAAATTACAATTCCACACAATCATTCATACCGTCATCCATAAGACAGGGTCCGATTACGGACGAAGATAAACGACAAAAGCAATGAAATCTGTCTCGCTACGCCCAGGAATACGACCAAATAGCTCCCTACTTGTCTGGGTACGTCACGTACATCCGCACACGCTCCTCGTCGAACTCCCACTGGAGCTAGGAAACATCATCTGGCACGAACTCGTCAGTACATGTACCTGTATTGTTGTAGTAATCTGTGAGCCACGGGGACTCAGCAATCTCATTAACCCAGGTACCGAGACTATGTAAGCCAATGGGTGAGGTTTGGTTAAGTGGTGAGGCTGGAGCAAGCACTAAGCATTTATTTGAGTGGCTAACTTACGAGAGTAAGAATAAGTATGGTGGCCTACGCATAACGGGCATGAACTAGAATGATCACTAAGTGATCCTGAACACCTACTTACGTCAAACATAACCCTACCGTGTTCTCTCTCGGTTCAAACTCACGAGCAGAGACAGTCACGGTTACGCACACGGTTGGTGTATTTTATTTGAGTTTACTTCAAGTTTGCTATAACCGGGTGTTAAACAAATTTCTAAGTTGCCACACAACCTCGGGCACAGCTTCTCGAAAAGATTTAACCTTGCAGGGCTCGCCCCTTTTGACCCGACCCCGAGGGCTAGCAGGGCCCACGTGGCAGACACACACGCAACAACACACACCGGTGGCGAGGCAGAGGACGGAGAGGTCGCGCCGGAGGAGCTCCGGTGACCTAAAGACGCGGCAGAGGGCACCACTCTACTCGCACGGGGATCCCGCACACACGCACACCACGCACACACCTGGAGGTGCATGGGACTGCTGCCGGCGACGATGAACAGAAGCGGCAATGGTGAACTCGAGCGGCTAACTACGGCGAGGCAACTGTGCGCTTTGCTTCGGAAACGGAACCTACAAACGACGGCGAGCTCGAGCGCCTACTCTAGCTTGCCCGAAAGGGTCAGAGCACTTGCCGGCGACGAGGTCCGACGGCGACGATCTGGGGCTCGAAGAGAGCAACGGCACAACAAGTAATTAAGCGTGAAAACCTAGCGGGGACACGGGGATCCTCACGTTGGGGCACTTGGCGTCGACGATCGGGCTCGAGGACGAACGGCGGCGGCGAAGTCAGCCGGCGACGAGCGTCGGCCGAGGAGGAAGAACGGGAACAAGCGCTCGGGTCTTGGCGTCCCTCGACGATGCAGCGGCCGTCGTGGAAGCACATGAGCGCGGCGACACTCCTGGACACCTAGCGCTCGCCTGTGATCACCGGAGAGCACGCCGACGATGGGCTCCACTCTCTCTCTCTCTGTCAGGAAGGAAGGGGGTGACGGATCTAGGTGGCTTCGCTCACCTGGCGGCGGCGGAGGCGGAGGAGAGGAACCCTAAGCGAGGCTCGGACGCCGAGGGGTTTAAATAGGCCCCAGGGTCGCCCGACTGGCTGCCGCCGTGGCCACGGCACGGCCGGCACGACACCATTTATGTGAGAGAGCGAGTAGGGGACCAGGAGGACGATGACGCGCCCACAGTCGCTGGCAGGTGGGGCCAAGCAGCTGCCACGCTGGAAAGCGCGCGCGGCTATGGGCTCGGCTGGCGATGCCTTCAGATGAGCCACGAGGAGGCCCAGGTGGGCTGCGCTCTCTCTCTCTCACCCGAAAAGAAAAGGGGTTTCTTTTATAATAAATAGCACAACAAAATAAATTGCCAGGGAAATTGGAAAAGAATTTAGAGAGAATAAAATATGTTTTGAACTCTAAAAAATATGCACTATTTAATAAAAATGATTTGGGCATTTTTAGAGAAAATAATTAAACCACCTATTATTTACCATAATGTTGTATTTGCAAAAGACACACAAGGAAAAATGACAGCACATGGCAAAGAGCTATTTTAAAATACCTAACAGATTATTAGGTAGATGTGCAACATTTATTTGAGATGAAAAGGGCAAGTAAAAAACACCACATATCTAGCATTGGAATAAGAAGAGTTTGAGACATAGTTTTAAAGGAATTGAAGAGTGGTTCCACACAAAACAAATCCCTTGCTTGCAAGCACACAAACTCCACATCACACGCTCACAACATATCATAGCAAGGCATGATGCAATTATGAGATGATGATATGATGCCATGATGCAAAATGAAGTCATGAAGCAAACTTTTATTAATCCCAATCGCATGAGGGAAAAACATGGAAGGTTCATACATGGAATATTACAAAGAAGGCAAGGATTGCACTTCGGCTGTTATAGGGAAGCACATCACAAATGGTCATGTTACGTAAACCGTATATCACGCACCATCTCACACCATTTGATTAGGAAAACTGTGTGCCGTATACAATAGAATGCGATAAATAGTTCCCCGCCCGTTATCATCAGATCCCCATAGTTTCCCTGTCTTCCCCAAATCCCTAAATAGCTTCCAAATCCCTAGCACCCAAATTCCCTAGCGTGGCGCTGACATTGGGGGAATGTGGATGAGTGGTGCTGATGGTTTCAGTGCGGCTGCACCGGTTCGTACAGTCGCTCTTGGCAGCGTCGCCACGACGGCGGTCACCGCCGAGCACTTGACTAAGGTCACCAGGAGACCGGTGTACTATGGACCTGAATCGTCTTGTCAGGTTGCAATCATTCCTCATCTTGTTCGCATGTCCAAAGCAAGCAGCTCACTCAGTCCGTCCTGAATTGGAACCCCCCCACACACACAGGAAAGCGATCAAATGCTGAATCCAGAGTATGAGTCCAGGAGACTTGTAATGCCCAAGATGCGATCCTATCCTTATTTTGGCTCGAGGGCCTCGACAGGGATAGAAGCGCATCTCGTCGTTTCACAAGAATGGATATCATTACAAGTACATGTAAACAGGAGATGAGTATATGGAATTGGCTTACACTCGCTACAAGCTAAATCATGATCACATCAAATAAAACAACACATTCAATCACCATACAGAAGAGCAGGGTCTGACTATGGACGAAATCAAACGATAAAAGCGACATCCATCCTTGCTATCCCAGGCTGCCGTCCTGGAACCCATCCTATGATTGATGAAAAAGAAGAAGAAGAACTCCAAATCAAACAAGCATCGCGCTCACGTCAAGCATTGCATTACCTATACCAGCAACTATTGTTGTAGTAATCTGTGAGCCACAGGGACTCAGCAATCTCATTTCCAATGGTATCAAGACTAGCAAAGCTTAATGGGTGAGATATGGTTAAGTGGTGAGGCTGCAGCAAGCACTAAGCATTTTATTTATGTGGCTAACTTACGAGTACAAGAATAAGAGGGGGTGATCTAAGCATAAACGGTCGTGAACTAGTAATGATCACTAAGTGATCCTAAACACCTACTTACGGTCAAACATAACCCTGGCGTGTTCTCTCTCGGATCAGAACTCATGAGTAGAGACAGTCATGGTTACGCACACGGTTGGTGTATTTTATTTGAGTTTACTTTAAGTTTTCTATGACCTGATGTTAAACAAATTTCCAAGTTGCCACATAACCGCGGGCACGGCTTCTCGAAAAGATTTAACCCTGCAGGGGTGCTCCAACTCATCCATCAAAAACTAACCACAAGCTGCGTCGGAAAACCTCAACCACGGAATAGCCCTCAATATCCTCAAAATCCCGGTGGAAAACCTCAACCTCAAGATAGCCTGAAGTATCCTCAGAATCCCGGTGCATAAGACATTCGAGAAAGGTAAAACAAATCCAGCAAGGCCGCCCGACGTGTCGACGAACCCGATAGGAGCCGCGTATCTCGTTCTCAGGACACGACTGAATGAGATAGTGTACAGTGGCCTGATAGAAATTACCCGAGTTGCCCCGGTGTGGCCCCGCACAGTGCTCTCTTTTGGACCAACACTCATGAGGAGCACTGGCCCGGCGGGTTGATTAATTATCCACGGGGTCCAGAAAGTCCCTATGCAATTTTATTAGTTATTAGGCAAATGTAGTACCAATGTTAGGCCTTGCCAGAAGAGTTTTATCCCAAAACAAAAATCAAGGGGTCCCCATAACAACCCCAAGCATGTTAGGAGCGCTCAATATGGAACATAACACCGGTACACAAGTAACTAGGGCGGCAAAAGTGGAACAAAACACCGAGCAAAAGGCCAAGCCTTCACTTGTGCAGGCGCCTGCTATACAAACGGTTTTAACCCCTTTCCGTGACGTAGTTTTAAACCGTCGCCTTGCATGTGTGGGCGATAGGGGGGGGCTATCGCACATGACACGAAAAACCCGTTGGCGATGCCTGCTCTCGGTCACACACGATAGGCAAATTTATGTCGTGTGCGATTGGAAGGACTATCACAAACTTGTATTCAGGAGAAATCGTGTGAGACGTGCATACCATCCCACACAATGAATCCCAAACATATGTTTCCGTTCGTATTGTACATCACACACAATTTTCTGCGTAACATCGTCTGTGTTAGGGGTGGCCATC
This sequence comes from Elymus sibiricus, assembly GCA_039707655.1. Taxonomy (NCBI): domain Eukaryota; kingdom Viridiplantae; phylum Streptophyta; class Magnoliopsida; order Poales; family Poaceae; genus Elymus; species Elymus sibiricus. Next base: position 311,766,238 of record CM077669.1, on the reverse strand, counting down.
ACGCACAGTGCCTAGAAGAAACTGTTTGGCATAGGGCTGTCCATCACACACACGTTTTATGTGAAAACGTTTGCGAATGGGTTTTCTAACACACACAGTTTGCGCCCGGAAATCGTGTGTGATTGTTCACTGATCCAACATGCCAATTTTCCAGCAAGCGTGTGGGTTTGTTGAGGTCATCGCTGACGGTGTTCTATGACAAGACAACTACATTCACTTTAAATAGGGCACCATCTAAATCCGTTGACATGACACCGTATGAATTATGGTTTGGCAGAAACCTAAGCTGTCATTTCTTAGAGTTTGGGAATGCGACACTTATGTCTGATAAGCTCGAACCCAAAGCGGAAAGGTGCATCTTCATAAGATACCCTAAAGCAACAGTTGGGTATACCTTCTATCACAGATCCGAAGGCAAGGTCTTTGTTGCCAAGATTGGATCCTTTCCAGAGAAGGATGTTCTCTCGAAAGAAGTGAGTGGGAGGTGTTGGAAATATGCCCTAGAGGCAATAATAATTTAGTTATTATCATATTTCCTTGTTCATGATAATTTTTTATTATCCATGCTATAATTGTATTGATTGGAAACTCAAATACATGTGTGGGTATATAGACAACACTGTGTCCCTAGTATGCCTCTAATAGACTAGCTCGTTGATCAAAGATGGTCAAGGTTTACTAGCCATAGACATGAGATGTCATTTGATAACGGGGTCACATCATTAGGAGAATGATGTGATGAACAAGACCCAAACTATGAACGTAGCATATGATCATGTCAGTTCATTGCTATTGTTTCTGCATCTCAAAGTATCTGTTCCTATGACCATGAGATCATGCTACTCACTGACACCGGAGGACTACCTTGTGTGTATCAAACGTCGCAACGTAACTAGGTGACTATAAAGGTGCTCTACAGGTATCTCCGAGGGTGTCTGTTGAGTTGGCATGGATCGAGACCGGGATTTGTTACTCCGTGTGACGAAGAGGTATCTTAGGGCCCACTTGGTAATACAACATCACAATAAGCCTTGCAAGCAAAGTGACTAAAGTGTTAGCCACGGGATCTTGTATTACGGAACGAGTAAATAGACTTGCCGATAACGAGATTGAACTAGGTATAGAGATACCGACGATCGAATCTCGGGCAATTAACATACCGAAGAACAAAGGGAACAGCATACGGGATTAACTGAATCCTTGACATAGAGGTTCAACCGATAAATATCTTCGTAGAATATGTAGGAACCAATATGGGCATCCAGGTTTTTCTATTGGTTATTGACCATAGAGGTGTCTCGGTCATGTCTACATAGTTCTCGAACCCGCAGGGTCTGCACACTTAACATTCGGTGACATTTCGGTAGTATTGACTTATGTATGGTGGTGACCGAAGGTTGTTCGGAGTCCCGGATGAGATCTCGGACGTCACGAGGAGCTCCAGAATGGTCCGGGGGTAAATATTTATATATAGGAAAGTGGTATTTGGGTTCCGGAAAAGTTTCGGGTATTTCCGGTAGTGTACCGGGAGTGACGAATGGGTTCCGGGGGTCCACCGGGTGGGGCCCACCCACCCCGGGGGCCACATGGGCCCAAGAGGTGGCGCACCAGCCCCTAATGGGCTGGGGAACCTACCCCATAAGGGCCCATATGCCCAAGAGGAAAATAAGGTGGAGATAGGAAGGAATAGGACTCCTTCCTAATATGAATCCACTTCCTAGTAGGAAGTGGATTGGACTCCTTCTCCACCTGGTTCGGCCGACCCAAGGGGGAAACCCTAGGGCACCAGCCCCTCCCCCTCCCTCCTATATATATTGGAGGGGAGAGAGGGCAGCCGCACCCCAAGCCACGGTGCAGCCCTCTCTCCCCCCGTCTAGACCGTTTTTCCTCTAGATCGTTTTCGGCGGTGCTTGGCAAAGCCCTGCCAGAACAGTTCCACCAGCACCATCACCACGCCGTCGTGCTGCCGGAGTACTCATCTACCTCTCCGCTCCCTCTTGCTGGATCAAGAAAACGGAGATCGTCATCGAGCTGTACGTGTGCTGAACGCGGAGGTGCCGTCCGTTCGGTGCTAGATCGGGACGGATCGTGATTGGATCGCGGGACGGCTTCTGATTTGGGTCGCGAAGACGTTCGACTACATCAACCGCGTTTCTTAACGCTTCCCACTTAGCGATCTACAAGGGTACATAGATCCACTCTCCCTCTCGTAGATGCTCATCACCATTGATAGATCTTGCGTGTGCGTAGGAATTTTTTTGTTTCCCATGCAACGTCCCCAACAGTGGCATCATGAGCTAGGTCAATGCGTGGATGAGATCACGAGTAGAACACAAAGAAGTTGTGGGCGTTGATGCTCAGATTTCTTCCTCCCTTGGTCTTTTCTTGATTCAGCGGTATTGCGGGATGAAGCGGCCCGGACCAACCTTACTCGTACGCTTACAAGAGACCGGTTCCATCAACTGACATGTGACTTTGTTGCATAAAGATGGCTGGCGGGTGTCTGTCTCTCCCACTTTAGTTGGATCAGATTCGACAAAGGCGGTCCTTGAGAAGGTTGAATAGCAATTTGTGTATCACCGTTGTGGTTTTTGCGTAGGTAAGAATCGTTCTTGCTAGATACCCGTAGCAGCCACGTAAAACATGCAACAACAATTAGAGGACGTCTAACTTGTTTTTGTAGGGTATGTTGTGATGTGATATGGCCAATTACATGATAAGATATATGTGATGTATGAGATGATCATGTTTTGTATAGAATATCACGACTTGCATGTCGATAAGTACGGCAACCGGCAGGAGCCATAGGGTTGTCTTTAATTTATTTTCGCCATTTTTGCTTTACTTTATCGCTATAAGTTAGCAATAGTCGTAGAAGCAATAGTTGGAGCGACAACCTCATGGCGACACGTTGATGGAGATCAAGATGATGGAGATCATGGTGTCATGCCGGTGACGATGGAGATCATGCCGGTGCTTTGGAGATGGAGATCCAAAGCACAAGTTCATGGACATATCATGTCACTTATGATTTGCATGTGATGTTAATCCTTTTATGCATCTTATTTTGCTTAGGACGACGGTAGCATTATAAGGTGATCCCTCACTAAAATTTCAAGATAAAATTGTGTTCTCCCCGAGTGTGCACCGTTGCTAAAGTTCATCGTTTCGAGACACCACGTGATGATCGGGTGTGATAGACTCTACGTTCGCAGACAACGGATGCAAGCTAGTGTTGCACATGCGGAACACTCGGGTTAAACTTGACGAGCCTAGCATGTACAGACATGTCCTCGGAACACAAGAGACCGAAAGGTCGAACATGAGTCATATAGTAGATATGATCAACATGAATATGTTCACCATTGAAACCACCTCATCTCACGTGATGATCGGACTTGGGTTGGTGAATTTGGATCATGTAACACTTGGATGACCGGAGAGATGTCAATTTGAGTGGGAGTTTTTAAGTAATATGATTAACTAAACTCATTATCATGAACATAGTCAAAATGTCTTTGCAAATTATGTAGATCAATAGCTCGCGCTGTAGCTCCCCTGTGTTTTTATACGTTCCTAGAGAAGATAGAGTTGAAAGATGATGGTAGCAATAATGCGGACTGGGTTCGTGATTTGTGGATTGTCCTCATTGCTGCACAGAAGGCTTATGTCCTTAATGCACCGCTCGGTACGCCACCCCCTCAAGCATCGTCTGTAGATGTTGTGAACATCTGACAGGCACGTTCTGATGACTACTTGATAGTTCAGTGCGTCATGCATTACGGCTTAGAATTGAGGCTCCAAAATGTTTTGAACGTCACGGAACATATGAGATGTTCTAAGAGCTGAAATTGGGATGTCAGGCTCGTGCCCGTGTTGAGAGGTATGTGACCTCCAACAAGATTCTTTGCCTGCAAGATGAAGAAGAATAGCTCAATCGGTGAGCATGTGCTCAGATTGTCTGGGTGCTACAATCGCTTGAATCGAGTGGGAGTTGATCTTCCAGATAAGATAGTGGTTGATATAGTTCTCCAAGTCACTGCCACAAAGCTACTAGAGCTTCGTGATGAACTATGAAATGCCAGGGATGGAAATAATGATCCCCGAGCTATTCGCGATGTTTGACACCGCGAAGGTAGAAATCAAGAAGGTGCATCAAGTGTTGATGGTTAGTAAAACCACTAGTTTCGAGAAGGGCAAGGGCAAGGAGGGAAAGTTCATGGATGGCAAGCCAGTTGCTGCTCCAGTAAAGAAACCCAAGGTTGAACCCAAACCCGAGACTGAGTGCTTCTATTATGAGGAGAATGGTCACTGAAGCGGAACTGTCCTAGATACTTGGTAGATAAGAAGGCTGGCAACATCAACAGAAGTATATTTGATATACGTATTATTGATGTGTACCTTACTAGTACTCCTAATAGCACCTGGGTATTAGATACCGGTTCGATTGCTAATGTTAGTAACTCGAAGTAAAAGCTACGGAATATACGGAGACTAGCTAAGGGTGAGGTGACGATACGTGTTGGAAGTGTTTCCAAGGTTGATGTGATCACCATCGCACGCTCCCTCTACCTTCGGGGTTAATGTTGAACCTAAATAAATGTTATTTGGTGTTTGCGTTGAGAAAGAGCATGATTAGATCATGTTTATTGCAATACGGTTATTCATTTAAGTTAGAGAATAATGGTTATTCTGTTTACATGAATAATACCTTCAATGGTCATGCACCAAATGAGAATGGTTTATTGAATCTCGATCGTAGTAATACACATGTTCATAATATTGATGCCAAAAGATGCAAAGTTAATAATGATAGTACCACATACTTGTGGCACTGCCGGCAAGGTCATATTGGTGTAAAGCGCATGCAGAAACTCCATGCTGATGGATCTTTGGACTCACTCGATTTCGAATCGGTTGAGACATACGGACCATGCCTCTTGGGCAAGATGACTAAAACACCATTTTCCGGCTTGATGGAGCGGGCAAGTGACTTATTGGAAATGATACATGTTGATGTATGCGGTCCAATGAGTGTTGAAGCGTGCGGTGGATATCGTTATTTCTTACCTTCACTGATGATTTGAGTAGATATAGGTACATTTACTTAATGAAACACAAGTCTGAAACGTTTGAAAAGGTTCAAGCAATTTCAGAGTGAAGTTGAAGATCATCGTGACAAGAAGATAAAATGTCTACGATATGATCGTGGAGGTGAATATCTGAGTTACGAGTTTGGTATGCAACTTAAGACAATGTGGAAATTGTTTCACAACTCACGCCACCTGGAACACCATAGTGTGATGGTGTGTCCGAACGTCGTAGTCGTGCTCTATTGGATATGGTGCGTACTATGATGTCTCTTATCGTTTTGCCACTATCGTTTTGGGGTTATGCATTAGAAACAACTACATTCACTTTAAAATAGGGCACCATCTAAGTCCGTTGAGATGACACCGTATGAATTTTTGGTTTTGCAGAAACCTAAGCTATCATTTCTGAGAGTTTGGGAATGCGACGCTTATGTCTGATAAGCTCAAACCCAAAGCGGAAAAGTACATCTTCATAGGATACCCTAAGGAAACAGTTGGGTATACCTCCTATCTCAGATCCAAGGGCAAAGTGTTTGTTGCTAAAAACGGGTCCTTTCTCGAGAAAGAGTTTCTCTCGAAAGAATTGAGTGGGAGGAAAGGTAGAACTTGATGAAGGTTATCGAGCCGTCACTTCAGTTGGATGGTAGCACGACACAGAAAGATGTTTCTGTGGCGCCTACACCGAATGAAGAGGAAGTTAATGATGATGATCGTGACACTTCGGATCAAGTTACTACTAGACCTCGTAGGTCGACAAGGAATCGTGCCGCCCCTGAGTGGTACGGCAATCCTGTCTTGGAGGTCATGTTGTTAGACAACAGTGAACCTACGAGCTATGAAGAAGCGATGGTGGGCCCGGATTCCAACAAATGGTTAGGAGCCATGAAATCCGAGATAGGATCCATGTATGAAAACCAAGTGTGGACTTTGGTAGACTTGCCCGTTAAACGGCAGGCCGTTGGGTACAAATGGACCTTTAAGAAGAAGACATACGCTGATGGTAAATGTCACCATTTATAAAGCTCAACTTGTCGCAAAGAAGTTTCCGACAAGATGAAGGAGTTGACTATGATGAGACTTTCTCACCCGTAGCGATGCTAAAAGTCTGTTGGAATTATGTTAGCAGTTGCTGCATTTTTCGATTATGAAATCTGGCAGATGGATGTCAAAACATCGTTTCCTTAACGGTTTCCTTGAGGAAAGGTTATATGTGATAAACCAGAAGGTTTTGTCAGTCCTAAGGATGCTAAAAGGTATGCAAGCCCCAACGATCCTTCTATGGACTGGAGCAAGCATCTCGGAGTTGGAATATACGCTTTGATGAGGTGATCAAAGTTTTTGGGTTTATACAAATTTTATGAGAAACTTGTATTTACAAGAAAGTGAGTGGGAGCACTATAGAATTTCTGATAAGTATATGTGGATGACATATTGTTGATCAGAAATGATGTAGAATTTCTAAAAAGCATAAAGAGTTGTTTGAAAGGAGTTTTTCAAAGGAAAGCCTAAAAAAAAGCTACTTAAATATTGGGCATCAAGATCTATAGAGATAGATCAAGACGCCTGATAAGACTTTCAATGAGTACATACCTTCACAAGATTTTGAAAGAGTTCAAAATGGATCAGTCAAAGAAAGAGTTCTTGCCTGATTTGTAAAGGTGTGGAGTTGAGTGAGACTCAAAGCTCGACCACGGCAGAAGAAAGAGAAAGGACGAAGGTCGCCCCCTATGCCTTATCCATAGGCTCTGTATAGTATGCCATGCTGTGTACCGCACATGGTGTGTGCCTTGCCATGAGTCTGTCAAGGGGTACAATAGTGGTCCAGGAGTGGATCACTGGACAACGGTCAAAATTGTCCTTAGTAACTAGAGGACTAAGGAAATGTTTCTCAATTATGGAGGTGATAAAGTGTTCGTCGTAAAGGGTTACGTCGATGCAAGCATTGCAACCAATCCAAATGACTCTAAGTAGCAATCCGGATACGTATAGTTAAGCAGCCATTTGGAATAGCTCCAAGTGGAGCGTGGTAGCATATGCAGTATGACATATAGATTTGCAAAGAACACACGGATCTGAATGTTGCAGACCGTTGACTAAAACCTCTCTCACATGCAAAACATGATCGAAACCCAGAACTCATTGGGTGTTAGATTCATAACAATGTGAATCACATAGCGATGTGAGCTAGATTATTGACTCTAGTGCAAGTGGGAGACTGTTGGAAATATGCCCTAGAGACAATATTAATTTAGTTATTATCATATTTCCTTGTTCATGATAATCCTTTATTATCCATGCTATAATTGTATTGATTGGAAACTCAAATACATGTGTGGGTACATAGACAACATTGTGTCCCTAGTATGCCTCTAATAGACTTGCTCGTTGATCAAAGATGGTCAAGGTTTCCTAGCCATAGACATGAGATGTCATTTGATAATGGGATCACATCATTAGGAGAATGATGTGATGGACAACACCCAAACTATGAACGTAGCATATGATCGTGTCAGTTTATTGCTATTGTTTCTGCATGTCAAAGTATCTGTTCCTATGACCATGAGATCATGCAACTCACTGACATCGGAGGAGTACCTTGTGTGTATCAAACGTCGTAACGTAACTGGGTGACTATAAAGGTGCTCTACAGGTATCTCCGAGGGTGTCTGTTGAGTTGGCATGGATCGAGACCGGGATTTGTTACTCCGTGTGCCGGAGAGGTATCTCAGGGCCCACTCGGTAATACAACATCACAATAAGCCTTGCAAGCAAAGTGACTAAAGTGTTAGCCACGGGAACTTGTATTACAGAATGAGTAAAGAGACTTGCCGATAACGAGATTGAACTAGGTATAGAGATACCGACGATCGAATCTCGGGCAATTAACATACCGAAGAACAAAGGGAACAGCATACGGGATTAACTGAATCTTTGACATAGAGGTTAACCGATAAAGATATTCGTAGAATATGTAGGAACCAATATGGGCATTCAGGTTCCACTATTGGTTATTGACCGTAGAGGTGTCTCGGTCATGTCTACATAGTTCTCGAACCCGCAGGGTCTGCACACTTAACGTTCGGTGACGTTTCGGTAGTATTGAGTTATGTATGGTGGTGACCGAAGGTTGTTCGGAGTCCCGGATGAGATCCCGAACGTCACGAGGAGCTCCGGAATGGTCCGGAGGTAAAGATATATATATAGGAAAGTGGTATTCGGGTTCCAGAAAAGTTTCGGGTATTTCCGGTAGTGTACCGGGAGTGACGAATGGGTTCCGGGGTTCCACCGGGTGGGGCCCACCCACCCCGGGGGCCACAAGGGCCCAAGAGGTGGCGCACCGGCCCCTATTGGGCTGGGGAACCGACCCCGTAAGGGCCCATATGCCCAAGAGGGAAAAAAGGTGGAGATAGGAAGGAATAGGACTCCTTCCTAATATGAATCCACTTCCTAGTAGGAAGTGGATTGGACTCCTTCTCCACCTGGTTCGGCCGACCCTAGGGGGAAACCCTAGGGCGCTAGTCCCTCCCCCTCCCTCCTATATATATTGGAGGGGAGAGAGGGCAGCCGCACCCCAAGCCACGGTGCAGCCCTCTCTCCCCCCGTCTAGACCGTTTTTCCTCTAGATCGTTTTCGGTGGTGCTTGGCGAAGCCCTGCCGGAACAGTTCCACCACCACCGTCACCACGCCGTCGTGCTGTCGGAGTACTCATCTACCTCTCCACTCCCTCTTGCTGGATCAAGAAGGCAGAGATCATCATCGAGCTGTACGTGTGCTGAACGCGGAGGTGTCGTCCGTTCGGCGCTAGATCGGGACGGATCGTGATTAGATCGCGGGACGGCTTGCGATTTGGATCGCGAAGACGTTCGACTACATCAACCGCGTTTCTTAATGCTTCCCGCTTAGTGATCTACAAGGGTACGTAGATCCACTCTCCCTCTCATAGATGCTCATCACCATGGATAGATCTTGCGTGTGCGTAGGAAAATTTTTGTTTCCCATGGAACGTTCCCAACAGGAGGAAGGTAGAACTTGATAAGGTTATTGAACCTTCACTTGAATTGGAAAGTAGCGCAGCGCAGAAAGGTGTTCATGTAATGCGTACACCAATTGAAGAGGAAGCCAACGATGATGATCATGAAGCTTCAGATCAAGTTACTACCAAGCCTCATAGGTGGACAAGGACTCGTACCGCCCCTAAGTGGCATGACAATCCTGTCTTGGAGGTCATGTTGTTAGACAACAGTGAACCTACGAGCTATGAAGAAGCAATGGTGGGCCCCAATTCCAACAAATGGCTAGGAGCCATGAAATCTGAGATAGGATCCATGTATGAAAACTAAGTATGAACTTTGGTGGACTTGCCCGATGAACGGCAGTCCGGTAAGTACAAATGGACATTTAAGAAGAAGACAGACGCTGATGGTAAATGTCACCATTCATAAAGCTCAACTTGTCGCAAAGAAGTTTCCGACAAGTTCAAGGAGTTGACTACGATGAGACTTTCTCACCCGTAACGATGCTAAAGTCTGTTGGAATTATGTTAGCAGTTGCTGCATTTTTCGATTATGAAATCTGGCAGATGGATGTCAAAACAGCGGTTCCTCAATGGTTTCCTTGAGGAAATGTTGTATGTGATATAACCGGAAGGTTTTATCGATCTTAAGGATGCTAAAAGGTATGCAAGCTCCAGTAATCCTTCTATGGACTGGAGCAAGCATCTCGGAGTTGGAATATACGCTTTGATGAGGTGATCAAAGCTTTTGGGTTTATGCAAAGTTTATAAGAAACTTGTATTTACAAGAAAGTGAGTGGGAGCACTATAGAATTTCGGATAAGTATATGTGGTTGACATATTGTTGATAGGAAATAATATAGAATTTCTGGAAAGCATAAAGGGTTGTTTGAAAGGAGTTTTTCAAAGGAAGACCTGAAATGAAGCTACTTAAATTGGGCATCGAGATCTATAGAGATAGATCAATACGCTTGATAAAACTTTGAATGAACAGATACCTTGACAAGATTTTGAAGGAGTTCAAAATAGATCAGTCAAAGAAGGAGTTCTTGGCTGTATTGTAAGGTATGAATTTGAGTAAGACTCAAAGCTCGACCACAGCAGAAGAAAGAGAAAGGACGAAGGTCGTCCTCTATGCCTTAGCCGTAGGCTCTATATAGTATGCCATGCTCTGTACCGCTCCTGGTGTGTGCCTTACCATGAGTCTGTCAAGGGGTACAAGAAGTGATCCAGGAGTGGATCACTGGACAATGGTCAAAATTATCCTTAGTAACTCGAGGACTAAGGAAATGTTTCTCGATTATGGAGGTGATAAAGAGTTCATCGTAAAGGGTTACGTCGATGCAAGCTTTGACACCAATCCGGATGACTCTGAGTAGCAATCCGGATACGTATAGTGGAGCAGTCATTTGGAATAGCTCCAAGTGGAGCATGGTTGTAGCATCTACAGTATGATATGGAGATTCGCAAAGTACACACGGATCTGAGTGTTGCAGACCCGTTGACTAAAACCTCTCTCACAAGCGAAACATGATAAAACCCCAGAACTTATTGGGTGTTAATCACATGGTGACGTGAACTAGATTATTGACTCTAGTGCAAGTGGTAGACTGTTGGAAATATGCCCTAGAGGCAATAATAAATTGGTTATTATCATATTTCCTTGTTCATGATAATCATTTATTATCCATGCTAGAATTGTATAAATCGGAAACTCAGATATATGTGTGGATACATAGACAACACTATGTCCCTAGTGAGCCTCTACTAGACTGGCTCATTGATCAAAGATGGCCAAGGTTTCCTGGCCATAGACATGAGTTGTCATTTGATAACGGGATCACATCATTAGGAGAATGATGTGATGGACAAGCCCCAACCATGAGCATAGCATTTGATCGTGTTAGTTTATTTCTACTACTTTATTCATGTCAAGTATCTGTTCCTACGACCATGAGATCATGCAACTCCCTGACACTGGAGGAATGCCTTGTGTGTATCAAATGTCGCAACGTAACTGGGTCACTATAAAGGTGCTCTACAGGTATCTCCGAGGCTGTCTGTTGGGTTGGCGTGGATCGAGATTGGGATTTGTCACTCCGTATGACGGAGAGCTATCTCTGGGCCCACTCGGTAATACAGCATCACAAGAAGCTTGCAAGCAATGTGACTAAGGAGTTAGTCACGGTATCTTGTATTACGGAACGAGTAAAGAGACTTGCCGATAACGATATTGAACTAGGTATGGAGATACCGACGATCGAATCTCGGGCAAGTAACATACCGATGGACAAAGGGAACTGCATACGGGATTGATTGAATCCTTGGCATCGTGGTTCGACCGATGAAGATCTTCGTGGAATATGTAGGAACCAATATGGGCATCCAGGTACTGCTATTGGTTATTGACCGGAGAGGTGTCTCGGTCATGTCTATATGATTCTCGAACTCGAACGTCCGCACGCTTTACGTTCGGTGACGCTAGAGTAGTATTGGGATATGTACATTGGTGAACGAATGTTGTTCACAGTCCCGGATGAGATCCCAGACGTCATGAGGATCTCCGGAATGGTCCGGAGGTTAAGATTTATATATGGGAAGTCATATTTTGGCTACCGGAAAAGTTTCGGGTTTTGCCGGTATTGTATCGGGAAGCTTCTGGAAGGTTTCGGAGGGTTCCGGAGGAGTCCAGAAGGATCCCTCCAGACCCTAGGGCGTGCATGGGCTGTAGGGAGGCGCCCTAGCCTTATTGGGCCAGGGGCACCAGCCCCACAAGGCCCATGCGCAAGGGGAAGGGGAAACCCTAAGTGGGAGGGAGTCCACTTGCCTTGGGAGGCAGGTTTCCTCCCTAGCCGCCGGCCCTCCTTGGAGGAGGGGCCTATGGCTGCGACCAAACCCTGTCCCTTGCCTCCTATATATAGTAGAGGAGAGGGGAGGGCTGGACACAACAATCCCATGCTCCGGTGGCTGCCCTACCTCTCTCCCTAGGTTGTTTTCTCCTCAGATCGCATCTACGGTAGCGCTTGGCGAAGCCCTGCCGAGATTGCTCCACCAGCATCTCCACCATGCCTTCGTGCTGGTTGAGATCCCATCTACTTCTCCTCCCACGCTTGCTAGATCAAGAAGGAGGAGACGTCATTGAGCTGCACGTGTGCTGAACGCGGAGGTGCCGTCCGTTTGGCGCTAGATCGGATTGGATCACGATTGGATCGTGAAGAGTACGACTACATCAACCGTGTTATATACGCTTCCACAAAGCGATCTACAAGGGTATGTAGATACACTCCCCCTCTCGTAGCTATGCATCTTCATGGATAGATCTTTGGTGTTCGTAGGAATTTTTTTGTTTCCCATGCAACGTTCGCCAACAGCATGTTCTTCTTCGGTCTCGGAGAAGACTGGAATGTCATCAAGATACACCAAGACAAACACATTCTTGAACGGAGAGAAGATAAATTTCATCATGCCGAAGAATGCCGGAGGAGCATTTGCAAGACCAAATGACATCACGGTGTACTCATAAGAGCCAAAACTTGTCCAGAAAGCAGTCTTTGGAATATCCTCTTCACGGATACGGATTTGATGATAGCCCATTCGAAGTAATCGAGCTTTGAGAAAACCTTGGCCCCTTTCAATTGCTCAAACAATTCATTTATGTTCGAAAGTGGATACTTGTTCTTGATTGTCTTTTTATTAAATGGACGGTAATCGACACAAAGTCGTTCCGTGCCATCCTTCTTCTTGACAAAAAGAACACCACAACCCCAAGGTGAAGAACTTGGTCTGATCAAACCCAGACACTCTTCTTCATCCAGCTGCTTCTTCAATTCTTTCAGCTATTCAGGGCCAAGCTTATAAGGATGCTTGCATACCGGTTCCGTTCCAGGTTCGAGTTCAATCACAAACTCCACTGACCAGTGAGGAGGCATTCCTGGCAATTCTTCTGGAAAGACATCTTCATACTCACAAACTATAGGAACTTGAGATATGGCTGAGATTTCACCCTTCTAATTGAGAGAAAAGAGACATATAGTGTCATCGCGAGCAGCGAAAATGATCATGTCTTTAGAAGAATGAGTCAATTTGACTTCTTTGGCCGCACAATCGATGTACACCTTTTTCATCTCAAGAAAGTCCATGCCAAGGATTAGATCAATATCGGAATTGCCAAGCACATAAGGAGAAGCCAGGAAGGAATAATTGCCCATCTTGATAGAGACATCTGGAACCACTGAATTGGTTCTCATGATTGAACCCGGAGAAACAATACCCAACAGCCTATTCAACGATGACGAAGGAAAATCATGCTTGATGAAAAATGGCTTTGACATGAAACAATGCGATGCACCAATATCAAACGAAACTCTTGCGGGAATAGAATTAACCAAGAGATTACCCATAATCACTTCATGAGACTCCTCTGCTTGAGCTGTATTGACCATGTTCACTCTGGATGACTTGGGATTGTGCTTCACCATAGCATTTCCTGGAGGCCTGACAGGAGGAGGAGGTGGAAGACGCCGCTGGTTGGTGCACTTGTTGGAATAGTGGCCCCTCTGACCACACTTGTGACAAGTAACCTCTGAGAGAAGATGAAAGTTGCCTGGAGGAGGAGCACTTCCTAACATGGGAGCCTGAGGTCTCTGCTGGAATCCTAGGTTGGGTGGGTGGGGAGAACCACGACCACCGTGTTGCTTCTGCTGCTGAGGAGGACGGAATGGAGGAGGTGGAGGAACCCAATACTTCTACTGCTTAGGAACAATCTGAGAGGAGGATGAACAAGGGTGAGAGTCTCTAAACCGCTTCTTGGAATTGTCAGCCTTGAGTTGAGCTGCTTCAAGCTTTAGAGCCAAGTTGTAAAACTGATCAAACCCAGTGGGCTCTGCAAGAACGATAGCAACCTGAAGATCTTCCCTGAGGCCACCTGTCGGTGTCAAAACCGGCGGATCTCGGGTAGGGGGTCCCAAACTGTGGATCTTGGATCGATGGGTAACAAGATACAAGGGAGACGATGTTTACTCAGGTTCGGGCCCTCTCTATGGAGGTAATACCCTACGTCCTGCTTGTTTGTATTGATGGTGGTGTATCGAGTACAGAGTTGATCTACCTCGAGATCGCATATAGTGGTCTAAACCCTAGGAGTAATGATCTTCATCTATGACGATATGATCTATGACGATATGATCTAGCCTGGCCTCGGCTTATATAACACACCGGAGGCCTAGGATAACAAGAATCCTAGTCGGCTACGTCGGTGGAGAGAAGTCCTTGTTTTGATCACCAAGTCTTGTGGAATCTTCCTTGCATATCTCATCGACTGCCCGAAGTGGCCCATGAGTCCGGCCCGTCGGTCTCCCTCAGTAGCCCTGAGGACCCCTTAGTACCGGACTCCCTTAGTAGCCCCCTTGAACCGGTCTTCAAGTTAGGGATACTCCTCGGTTCTTCCGAATAGTTCTTCGTCTTCGGTAGCCGGTCTTGAAAACTGGTTCAATAAATCTTTCCATCACTGATCTTGAGGATCGCCAAGGTAAATCCGAAGAGCTCACATGTCGGGCATCCGAGGAGCCCCTTTAAGTTATCGGCCTTTATTAATGCCTCATTATTTTATGCCACAACTCGGGTTTGAAGTGTTTCCCGTGTGGCGGTGTCCTTTTGCATCCGAACTCCAATGCCGAGCTGCATCCGAGGTGTCTTTTTGCAGCCGAGCTCCAACGCCGAACTACATCCGAGGTGTCATAGATTACCCTGGTCTTGAAAAAGTTGAAGGAGTTTATTCGAGCTTAATGCCAGAAATAATCTTTTATGGAGCCAACCATTAGCATCCGAGCTTTATGCCGGACTACTTCCAAGGTGGTGCAATTATTCTCTGCCGAGATATATAGCCAGTAGCCCTCAAGGTGCATGTCGGTCTAAAACCCGGGATGCACCTGAAGGATAAAACAAAACCACTAATCCCAGTAGCCTCTGAGACTCAAGTCGATTCACGAAATCGTCCTGGGGATCAATTCCTTGCTCGGCAGCATACTTTAGGATTTAAAATGTGTTGTGCAATAGCCCCCGAGACTCAGGTTGGGTGCGGCTGACCAACCTGAGGATCATAATCTCCTCGGAAACTGTATTGCACTTTGAATTTACCGCATTGAATCAATCAATGTAGTAGCCCCCGAGACTTGGGTTGGGCAACATGGCCGACCCTAGGATCGTATCTCCTTGGGAACTAGTTAATCCATTGAGTTTGTTTTGACAACGTCGAGGTGTAGCTCGGCAGGGAAGATGGCGAACTGTTGGTCAAAAAATATTTTCCGAGCAGAACCATCACGCAAAACACCTCAAACAAGAGGATGTCCTGCCTCCTGAAAGAAAAACATAAAAATAGGTTAAAGGTGTCGTAAGCTCAGAAAACCAAAAAAATTTAACAAAAACTTTACGTCCGATCTAAATCAAGTTTCTTGGTGCCAATCCAAAATTTTGTCTGAAAAGTAATATGTGCTTCGGTCTTGCTTTAACATGATACATCCGATCTCCAGACTTCAAGCGGGCCAGCCTTCGGCTTCAACCTCCTATCCCGAAGGCGGAGTGCTACTCAGGCCAGTTTAGCAAACTAAACTCGAGTGGCTTTAGTGAGAAACCAGGCTACCCGACTATTGACCAAACACTCGCGTCAGAAAAAGGAGTAGTAGAAAAAGACTTTGCAACGATCAAGAAGAAAATATTCATTATAAAACGGCTCATATAAATTTAAGAGCCCCCGGTTAACATGGGAAAAGGAAGTGTTTTTAACAAACAATGCTTTCAACAAGCCAAGTTTTTAACAAACAACTTTTTTGTTTAACACAAATATAATGCTTGGTTGAAACGCACAGAAATAAAAACTGGAAAAAGTTGAGCATGAAAGCGACTTAGCTGGTTAATATGCTCGGTGTTAATGACCTGGGCCGAGCTTGTAATGGGCCGAGCTTCCATCCCCCAAGCCGGTCTCGAGGTGACCGAGAGAAGAGCTCGGCTTCATGAAGTAGCGATGCAGCACGGTCGATGTGGCATGGCGAAGCCCCCAGTCCAGCTAACACGACGAAGCTGGTCGGTTGGTGACGCCGAAGTCCCCGGAGCAGGTTGATGAGGAGATGGCGAAGCCCCTGGTCTAGCCGAGGTGACGGAGCAGATCGGTAAGGTGACGCTAGAGCCCCCATGCCAGCTGACGTGTCGAAGCAGGTCAGCGTGGTGGACGTCGGCTTGAAAAAGCGACGGCGTGGCGATGCCGACGCAGGTCAGAATTTGTGACGTGGCCAATGCTGGCTTGATGAAGCAACGGAGCGCCCGACCCGTACAACCCGCGGATGACGAGGTTCTCTTGATTATTATTCGGCCCTCGCAATGCCGAACTCTTGGTCGGATTGACCAAGATGATGAGAAAATTTCCTTCAAAAAGGACGTCCAACAACCCATTCATGAAAAAGATGAACTCGGGTCGGATTCGTTTTCGCGCAGAAAATAGATCCAAAATTCGTTGTACTCATCGGACGTTTCCCGAAGTTTAAACGGTCGGATCGAGCTGAAAGTTTGAGGGGTGATCGGTATAAGAATTCCGCAGCCGATGAACGGTGGGATTTTCCAACGGATGTCTGAGGTAGATACTGGAAACCACGCCCTCAACTCATCCAGATTCCCGTCCAGATTCGACGGGGCTCCTGTATATTGGAGATCGTCAGGGATTCCTCCATCGGAACGCGACGAAATTTTGCAGGGTTTTTGTAGATACAATTCCGCACAATTACACCAAAGCAATCGTCAAAGCGAATCTCAAGGAAACGGGGACGACGAACAAAAATTCACTGTCCAGAAAAAACTGCTACCAATCTATAGACGAGCCATCGATCCTTCTGACGATCCCACAGTGGAGCTCTCAATGAAAGCACCAATGTCGGTCTCAAAACTGGCGGATCTCGGGTAGGGGGTCCGGAACTGTGAATCTTGGATCGATGGGTAACAGGAGACAAGAGAGACGATGTTTACCCAGGTTCGGGCCCTCTCTATGGAGGTAATACCCTACGTCCTGCTTTGTTTGTATTGATGATGGTGTATCGAGTACAGATTTGATCTACCTCGAGATCGTATATAGTGGTCTAAACCCTAGGAGTAATGATCTTCATCTATGATGATATGATCTAGCATGGCCTCGGCTTATATAACACACCGGAGGCCTAGGATAACAAGAGTCCTAGTCGGCCACGTCGGTGGAGAGAAGTCCTTGTCTTGATCACCAAGTCTTGTGGAATCTTCCTTGCATATCTCATCGGCTGCCCGAAGTGGCCCATGAGTCCGGCCCGTAGAGATAGGCCGGCGGCCCGAGGACCCCTTAGTACCGGACTCCCTCACCACCTCTGAACTGATAAATCTTGCTCTTCTCATCGGGCACGTCCTACTAGGCATAACGAGCAAGATTCTGGAACACTGTATTGTACTGATGGACAGACATACTCCCTTGCTTCAGATCCTGAACTTCTCACGCATACCCTCGACAACACTCGTCGAGATATGATGAGCCCTAAAGTCATGACAGAACTCGTCCCAGGTAATCACACCACCAGCTCTAAAATCTTTGTATTGCTTCCACCACTCTGCTGCCTGGTCCTTGAGCTTGAACGTTGCAAACTTGACATAGTCCTCAGGCCTGACATTTTTGCACTCGAAATGCTTGTTGATGTCGATGAGCAAGTCATCGGCATCAAGAGCCTGAACACAGTTGTTGAAGGACTTGGGTTGATTCGCAAGGAACAGATTGAGAGTTGCGAAGTGAGGCTGATTGTTAAAATTTCCTTGATGGCCTTGATACCCCTGATTCCTCTCTTGCATCATCTGAAGCAACATCTGAGTATTCGCATTGTTCGCGACCATCAAGGCTTGCCAAGCCTCCGGAGGTGGAGGTGGGGGTGGTGGAGGGTTAGCATCATCCCCCTAACGACCCGGGTTTCCACGAGTTGCTGGAGCCATCCTGAAGATGGACAAGAATATTAGATCACAATTGACAAGATGAAGCTGATAAGCTGAATCAAGGCCTCGAAATATTGCAACATGGAAGTCTTATCAATTCACATTCAACTAGAATTAGTTAGAATGCTTCCCAATGTTTAGCGACAACATAATGAGATTTGAAAGCCACTTGCAATTCAACAAAGTATTGAGCTAAAAATTGCTCGAAACAAATGTATAACCCATTATGCATCTGTTGGAAGAATTTTTCTAGGTGACTACTAGAATTCCCACCTATGAATTCCCGAAATTTCTTGGTTATGCGATTCGGGTTGCGGACCCAGGAACGTACCCAAGGTAATCAGCTACAACTGCACCCGCAACCTTCCACAACATAATCCGAGAAACTCTGCAAACTCGTCTACCTTAGACCCTCGTAATCACAACGATACTAATTATGGCAGTACATCTTGAAGCTCTCCCCAGTACTGGGTGACGCTAAACTCCTCTCGCCACAAAGAGTATTGAAGCAATTTCGAACATCCTCGTCCTGAGATACTAAGGAAACTGAACAATAATGATGTGTTAAGAATCCCCTGGAGCTCTACTCCTCAGAACAAAGTCAATTCAGATAGGAGGCATGAAGTACAGAATTCCGTCACATCGACATCATAGAGGTTCCAAAATACCCGCGTGATCCTAAATTTTTTTGAGTGAGAAGAGGGTAGAATTAAAATTCCTACTTCAGGATTCCTCAACAGAGCATAGAAGAGGAGTGACAAGAATCCTACTCTCCTGTATATAACTAGACTCAAAACATTTTTTTACTAAACTGGATTCGGCCAAGGTCGATCAAGCAAGGGGCTCCTATGGTCGGTATGGCTCTGATTACTAACTTGTAACGACAAGATGCGCTTCTATACCTAGCAAGACCTTGGGCCCGAATAAGGATAGGACCGCATCTTGGGCGTTACATTGAGCTTGCTGCCGAATGTCACCGAAAGAGTGATCTTTCCCTTTGCTTGGCTCCTCCCTGGGTTAATCCTCTGGAATGTCCCCGTGGGCTTGAGATCCATGTCTGGGATCTACAGCCTCTTGATCACGTCTGGCAAGATCAAGTTCAAGCCGGCCCCACTGTCAAATAACATATTCGTTACCTGGAGATTACGCGCCGTTGACGAAACCAACAACGACAAGCACCCGACGACAGTAATGCGGTATAACAGCCCGAGACCGACGCTCCAGAGGATTCCTGTTTTATTCCGTTATCGTCGTGTGATTTATTTCGTTGTCACATCCATCATCGCATCATCCGCATCATTCGCATTGCATCGGCACTCCGTTAACGTCATTTTTTCAAAACTTGCATCCGTCATAGTTGCCGGTTCTCTCTGTTCGTGTCGTCGACCATTTCGAGACCAAACACACAAGCACATGCCCGTGGCATTGTTAAAATATTGTTTTCAAAAGTGTGCATAAAACGTTCCCAGAATGGGTTGAAACTTGGCAAGCGGTCGTAATATATTGTAGGTAGACCGCATGCCAAATTTCGTCGTATTCGAAGGTCGTTTGATACTCCAACGAATAACTATAGCGGCACTATAGCCGGTCAGATCATCAGACGTTTTTCACAGTTTGAAACCGTGATGCCAGGCTGCCCGTTCTTCCGCTCATCTCCACATAGCCTCTCTGCACAGGGCACCGATCCGCTCGCAACAATATCCAAAAACTTCCCCGGACCCGAACCCAGCAGTCGCAACCAGTGGGTCCAGATCATCCCCGAAATACCCCAAACATTTTCTGTTTCTTCATTGGGCTCCCCTAACCCATGTTACCTCGACCGCCCGATCGAAATTGGAGGGTTCAAAATGTAGTCCTTTTCCCTATATATATAGACCACCTAGACCTAATTTTGGACAACCCTAGAAATCCTCCCTCATTTAAATTGTGTTAGGATAGATCTGGACCAAATTCATAATTTGCATATGAGGTTGTTTCGGAAATGCTATATGTTGCTTCCGGCCTCATTTAAAATGCCTAGATGATGTACTTGTGTATGCTTCACCTATTTCCATGTTGAACAACATTTAAAATGATTGTTTAGTTAAACAACATTAACCGCCTTTCTCGTAATATTGAGAGTTATTGTTTTGTTATATGTATGTTCTCCTTCTCCATTTAAAATTGCTTTAAGTCCATCTTCACCTTATGCCATGACCACCCATGTTAAACAACATTTAATATTGATGAGTACCTAAACGAGAGTGAACTAAATAATTTGAATGTGGAG
The DNA here is from genome assembly GCA_039707655.1 of Elymus sibiricus. Taxonomy (NCBI): domain Eukaryota; kingdom Viridiplantae; phylum Streptophyta; class Magnoliopsida; order Poales; family Poaceae; genus Elymus; species Elymus sibiricus. The sequence goes on along the minus strand of CM077669.1, from coordinate 311,745,876 downwards.
TTTCATCAATATGGAACTCGTTGCATATTGAACTTCCCTTAATTTGTAGTGTTTGATTGTTGTGCTTGCCATGCCATGCATAATTAAACCATACATGCATCATCATTGTTTGCGCATCATGTCATGAATATGTTGTGGTGTTTACCATGTCATTTGTTTGTTTCTAGATTGCTTCTTCTTGATAGAGTTCCGAAAGCGTTCGGAGTGTGAGGATTCGTTCGACTACGCCCGTTTGTCTACTTCATGGATTCGTTCTTCTTCCAAGCGGGATCTTAGGCAAGATCAACATTTCCTTGGATACCACTACTATCATTGCCATGCTAGTTGTCTCGTTTCTATCGCTATGTCTCGCTACCTACCACTTGTTTGTCAAGCCTCCCAAAATGCCATGATAAGCCTCTAACCCTCCACATCCCAGCAAACCATTGTTTGGCTATGTTACCGCTTGCTCAGGCCTTCTTATAGCGTTGCTAGTTGTAGGTGCAAGTTGCTTCCATGTGACAACATGGATATTTTGAGATATCACAATAGTATTGCTATTTAATTTAATGCACATATATACTTGGTAAAAGGTGGAAGGCTTGGCCTTTTGCTTGGTGTTTTGTTCCACCTTTGCCGCCCTAGTTACTTGTGTATCGGTGTTATGTTCCATATTGAGCGCTCCTAACATGCTTGGTGTTGTTATGGGGACCCCCTTGATTTTTGTTATGGGATAAAACTCTTCTGGCAAGGCCCAAAATTGGTACTACATTTGCCTAATAACTAATAAAAATGCATAGGGACCCGCCGGCACCCGTGGATAATTAATCAACAACCCGGGCCAGTGCTCCTCATGAGTGTTGGTCCAAACTAGAGCCACTTGCGGGGCCACCTCGGGGCAACTCGAGAGATTTTTATCAGGCCACCGTACGTAGTGCTCATCCGGTCGTGTTCTGAGAACGAGATACGCGTCTCCTATCGGGTTCGTCGACACGTCGGGCGGTCTTGCTGGATTTTTTTACCTTTCTCGAATGTCTTATACACGGGATTCCGAGGATATTTTAGGCTATCTCGAGGTTGAGGTTTTCCACCGGGATTCTGAGGATACTGCAGGCTATTCTTTGGTTGAGGTTTCCCACGCCGCCTGTGGCTAGTTTGTGATGGATGAGTTGGAGCAACCCTGCAGGGTTAAATCTTTCGGAAAGCCATGCCCGCAGTTATGTGGCAACTTGGAAATTTGTTTAACATCCGGTTATAGAAAACTTAAAGTAAACTCAAATAAAACACACCAGCCGTGTGCGTATCGTGACTGTCTCTTCTCGTGAGTTCTGAATCGAGAGAGAACACGATGGGGTTATGTTTGACTCGTAAGTAGGTGTTCAGGATCACTTAGTGATCATTACTAGTTCACGTTCGTTATGCGTAGATCACCCTTCTTATTCTTGTACTCGTAAGTTAGCCACTCAAATAAATGCTTAGTGCTTGCTGCAGCCTCACCACCTAACCATACCTTACCCATTAAGCATTGCTAGTCTTGATACCCTTGGAAATGAGATTGCTGAGTCCCCGTGGCTCACATATTACTACAACAATAGTTGCAGGTACAGGTAATGCGATGCTTTGACGTGAGAGGGATGCTTGTTTGATTTGAGTTCTTCTTCTTCATCGATCATTGGATGGGTTCTAGGACGGCAGCCTGGGATAGCAAGGATGGATGTCGCTTTTATCGTTTGATTTCGTCAGTAGTCGGACCCTGCTCTTCTGTATGGTGATTGAATGTATTGTTGTATTTGGTATGATCATGATTTAGCTTGTCGCGAGTGTAAGCCAATTCCATATACTCATCTCCTCTTTACATGTACTTGTAACGATATCCATTCTTGCGAAACGACGAGATGCGCTTCTATCCCCGTCGAAGCCCTCGAGCCAAAATAAGGATAGGATCACATCTTGAGTGTTACAAGTTGGTATCAGAGCAGTACCGACCTAGGAGCCCCCTTGATTGATAGAACTTGGATGAGTCGAGTCTAGTAAAAAACTATTTTGAGTCTAGTTATATATCGGAGAGTAGGATTATTTTTACTCCTCTTCTATGCTTTGGTGAGGAATCATGACGTAGGAATTTTAATTCTACCCCTCTTCTCACTCAATTTTATTCTTTTCATAAACCCACAACAAGCTTATTCTTTTCATTGTTGATTTCCAACAACTCCGTTCAACCCTTCCTTGTAAGGATGCCTTTCAAATTCAATTGTGGTAGAAGTTTTCATTTTGTTCTCCGTTCTCTTCTTCCAGCCGATCTAGCTTCTATTATTTTGTTCCGAAGGCGTTGTGATATTGCTCTCTTCAAACCATCATCTCGTTTTATCAAGATCATGTTCTTTCCTTGCTTATTCAATTAACCGGAGTGTTGTGCATTCTTCTCAAGTTCTCTTCATCTTATCAAGTTTCTCTTTTATTTCTACCGAAGTGCTGCCCAAATTTCTTACCTTCAAGATTCGTTGGTTTCACACATTTGTCAAGAAGCAACTTAATTTACCACTTCCACCTTCTCTTCCTCTTCTCATTCTAAGATCTCGGGTCGAGATCTCTTGTAAGTGGAGGAGAGTTGTAACAGCCCGACACCGACGCTCGAGAGGATTCCAGTTTTACTCCCTTATCGTCGTGTGATTTATTTGGTTGTCGCATTCATCATCGCATCATCCACATCATTCGCATTGCATCGGCACTCCATTGCCATCATTTTTTCAAAACATGCATATGTCATAGTTTCCGGTTCTCTCTGTTCGTGTCGTCGACCGTTTTGAGACCAAACACACACGCACGCGCCCGCGATATTGTTAAAATATTGTTTTCAAAAGTGTGTATTAAACTTACCCGGATGGGCTGAAACTTGGCGAGCGGCGTAATATATTGTAGGTAGACCGCCTGCCAAATTTCGTCGTATTCGGAGGTCGTTTGATACTCCAACGAATAACTATAGCGGCACTATAGCCGGTCAGATCGTCGGACATTTTTCGCAGTTTGAAACCGTGATGCCGGGCTGCCCGTTCTTCCTCTCATCTCCACCTAGCCTCTCTGCACAGGCACCGATCCGCTCGCGACCTTGTCCGAAAACTTCCCCGGACCAGAACCCAACGATCACAACCTATGGGTCCAGATCATCCCCGAAATACCCCAAACATTTTCTGTTTCTTCATTGGGCTCCCCTAACCCGTGTTACCTCGACCGTCCGATCAAAATCAGAGGGTTCAAAATGTAGCCCTTTTCTCTATATATATAGACCACCTAGACCTAATTTTGGACAACCCTAGAAATCCTTCTCAAGCCACATCATCGCCGTCGCCGCTCTCTCCCTCCCTCGTTTTTAGAGGAGAAAAATTCACTATAGGTCCTCATACTTGTCGTGGTGGTCACTTTAGTACACGTAGTTAGGAATACCCAAAATACGATCACCAAACTTGTCTTAGGGGTTCACATACGGTCCATTCTACGATTTTGTCTACGTACACGCTGATTTGTCGGTTGACTGGCTTGTCCACGTAGGCGTTGAATGACAAGTCAGCTCCAGGGTGTCGTTGAGCTGCAATACGCGTGTAGACCAGGGTTTTTTTTGCAAAATCTCACCGAATTAAAAGAACTCACCCACCTGATCAAAGCACATCTCGCTAAGGGAGGCCTTGGCCCGGCGCTGCGGCGACTCATAGGCCTGGACGCGGGAGCGGGAGCGGCCGCGCCTGCTGTTCTGCAGGAAGACGTCGACCGTGGCTGGGCGTGCTCACGTCTTGGAGGTGGCTGCTGAGCTCGGTGGACCCTGAGGTCGTTGACCTGGCCGATGACCTAGTCGGCCCTCATGCAGGCCATGTCCTTGAGGTCCACGATGGCGTCGTTGAGCAGCTTCTTGCACTCACCGATGGCGCTCAACAGCAATTGTACTACACTACACACCGGCTAATCAAACGATTCGCTTCCAAGAACAGCAGCAGTCTTCTCTTCTCCGAGAGCAGTTGAGGTAGGTTGGTGGTAATCGTACTAATCATGGAAAGGAGATGAGTTCATGGAGTTTTTTAACCATCAAATAGAGACATGAATAGACAAAATTACCCCTGGGCTCATAAGACACAGATCTGTACGTTGTACAAATGTCCCAGCGACCAAATACTGTGTTTAAAAAAAGAATAACCAAATTGCTTCAATTTTGACATGTTCCGAACCAAAAAAAATGGCATAACTCTGCTGCAACACGTGAACATTCACACAAACTGACAGCAATAATATAGTTTCACAATGGTTTCATAATAGCAAATGAGTGCATGACAACAAAGTGAGTCTCTAGCTCACATACACAGGGTAAATTCAACATGGCCTAAATGAGTGCATGACAGCAAATAAAAGTGAGTCTCCACCTCACGTACACAACAAAATAAAGTGAGTTTGCACCTCACATACATAGCAATTGAAGGAGTTTAATGGCAGCCACAAACGGAAGTTCACAGCTCACTCAGTTTCTTCCTTTTAATTGGAGTCATTTTCTTCTTCCCTTTTGCTGGAGGCTTCGGTGGTGGAGTAGCACCTTGAGCTGCAGCTTGGCTCCTAGTGACAGGAGACTTCGGTGGTGGAGTAGCAGCTGCAGCTTGACTCCTAGTGACAGGTCCAGGACTGCTAGTGGTGGCTGTAATGTTGCTCTTAGTTGGTGTAGATGGGAGTGCGTTGCTGACCGAAACATCAAACCATGGCGTTGCATCTTTCCCCCGACTTTTCCTACAAGAAGAAGCAATTAGAGCAAGTTTCCCCCGACCATGTTGTTAAAAATAGACGGAAACAAGTAATATTTTGTACCTGTTCTTAGTTCCATTTGTAGGACAACCAGCTTCTCTATGTCCTACCTCTCCACATTTTTTGCATTTGTTCAAGGATCCCTTACTTGATCCACCTTCAAACCCAAACTTGAATCTTTGTTTCCTAGTTCTTCCAGGACCCTTTTTCTTGCTAGTTGGAAGTGGTCCATGCAACACAAACCCGGTATCCATTTGTGGCCACTGGTTCTTGTCCGTTAGGGGCTGAATTACACCTTCATATGCTGCCTTGAATCTGCTAACCGAGTAGTACTCATGGACATACTCCTCCATGCTAACAAAATTGCGAGCTTGCAACAGATTTATGAAGGCTAGTGCATGGTCACAGGGCTTGCCCGTGTGCTGCCATTGTAGACATGTACACTCATGTGTGAGTGTGTGCACCACATGCCTTTCATCATCTTTGTTGACATTTCTAACTTCACCACTCCAATCAGCTGATGCTTTGGCCTTGAGATGTCCTAGACCTCTAGTCTTTGCATTTAATTGGTGTATGACAAATGGCAGTATCATCCCTTGACATCTTTCTCCAATCATTCTCCTCTTTCTAAACAGCTCCATAATCATCTCTCTTATCTTGTCAGCTAGCTGAACAATTGGCAGGTCTTTGATATCTCGCACCCAAGCATTAAAGCACTCAGCAAGATTGTTATTTATGTAATCACACTTGATATCGGGGTTGAACATACACCTCATCCATAGCAGATTATGGTAATCCCTAAGGTAAGGAAATACCTTGTCGGATGCAGCGTACACCTTCCCCATGTGATGTTGGTATGTTTCAACCCTATATGCCCTAGCAGCAGGCCACAAACGTCCAAACTCATCACCATGGAAATATTTCTGAAAATTGTGCCACATGTGCCTAAAGCACTCACGCTGCTCAGCTTGAGGAAAGACCTTTTTGACAGCATTTTCAAGACCCTTGCAAGCATCGGTACAAACAGCCAATAACGGAGGGTCACCTATTGCCTTCTTCACTTGATTCATAAACCAAGCCCAATTTTCTCCATTTTCAGATTCAATAAAGCCATACGCCACTGGAAACATCCAATTATGACCATCCAAAGCAGTGACTACAGCTAACTGGCCATTCCACTTACCATTCAAGTGAGTTGAATCTATGCTAATATATGGCCTACATCCGTTCAGAAAACCATCTATGCAAGGCTTGAAAGCGATAAAAAGCTTGCTGAAATGTACTTCACCTTCATGTGTGGTTGTATCAATCTCAACAATACTCCCCGGAGACCTTAATTCTATCTCAGCCTTGTAGTTGTACAGCATCCTGAAACTTTCTTCCCAACTCCCATATAAGCCCGTTGCTGCCTTTTGTTTGCCTTTCCAAACTGTGTGGTATTTAAGTGTGACATGATGCTCATCTTGCAGCTCTTTAAGTATCTTCACAGCACCAATGGTTGGATCTTTCTTCAACATAGCTGCTGCCTTATCAGCCACCCATGATTGACTTGTCATGCCTGTCACTTTCCCACTAGTTGAACTACAAATATGCTCCATTTGATGCTTCACAACCTACAGCAAAAAATGATACAAAACTGAAGGTTATAACCATGACAAGAAGGCAATTCGAAATGAACAAAAAAATTGCAGCAAGAAACAAAGTAAGGCAATTACCACCACACAATTTTCGTCTCTCTTCCAACTAGGACTTAAGGACCATTTGCAAGGTTCACCTTTTATGGATTGACCTTTGCAAAAAGCCCGAAACCTCCCTGGCTCATTTTTTTGGGTGCCAAACTCAAACTCTCCATTGATTGCCCATTGTTTTATAGCCTTTCTAAATTCAACCATTGTAGGATAAGGGGTCCCTACAGCCATCGTGGGGTGTCTTTCATCCCACCCAATAAGTGGCTCCTCTGGAGCCTTATCATCAACATCAATAGCTGCCCCTTCAATGTCTTTGAAATCAGCATCAACAGTAGGCACAACAATAGGACCAAGCCCAACTGCTCTCTCCTCCGGCTCTGTTTTTAAGCCCAAGAGACTGAACATGGCTTTCTCGTCCACCGGTTTTTCATCCCCATCATTTTCAGTTTCAGTTTCAATCACAAGACTTGACCAATCCACAATGGTACTAACTTTTTCTACTTCATTGCATGAGATCGCCCCCATGGTTAGATTCGTCACACTGGATTGATTAGAATCATGCAGACACACTGCATCGATCCTATTCAATGTAGACAGGAAAAATTCAGAAATTTGACACACCAAATCGAATGCATAAATCAACCCAGCTGGAATAAAACAAGGAGCTATGATGTTACCTTTTCGGATCCATCACGCCCCCTTCCTCAATCCAGAACCTTGTACTCAAATCCCCATGTAAATCCAACTCGAAACCTAGGGTTTCAACTATTTAGGAACCGAAACAGAGGGAATTGCACAAAATCTGTGAAAGAAAGATGGGGAGAGAGCTTGTCTTACCTGGGGCGGCGGATGGGCGGCGAACGTGGCGGCGGATGGAGCAGCAGGGCGCCGGCGGTGGGTCGCGGCAGGTCGAGCGCGAGGGGAGACGAGTGAGCGCGAGGGGAGACGAGGAGAGTGGCGGCTAGGTCGGGCACGGGCCAGGCCAGGCGTGCCGTTATCCACAAGTGGGGAGGGCAGATTTGGTATTTCGAAAATAATTAAGCCCAAATCCAATCGTTAGCAGCTAATTGAAGGGATAAGATGTCGGGAGGGGGCCAGCAGCAACGATTAGGCAGCGACGGGGGATTCAGAACAAGGCAAGCAAAAAAAGGGGTATATGATCAAAGGCTGCTGAGCTTGGGGGGTTAAAATCAATTCTCCCCTGCCCAAGCGAACAGCCCATCCTCGAACTCCAGCCGCTGGGGCTGTGCCCGTCCCCGGGGTGTGTTCGATCCCGAGGAGGAGAGGAGCTCCTGCCCGAGGGTGCCCAACCTCCTGCCCATGCGCACCCACCCTCGAGCGCCTAGCTGCACTGAAGCCTACCTTGCTGTTCGACGGGCCAGCCGGAGGGCCCCGCCGCTGTCGAGCCATCCCGCGCCGCTGCCAGCGACAAGACCAGCAGCTTCCCCGTCGCCTCCCTGTACTTCCTTCCCCTCTGCCCGTTCTATCTCTCAGCTCTCTCTTTTCTCTTCTTCACAGGAACAGGGGACGACCCCGTGCTCTGCTTCTACCAGATCGCGCCGCCGTCCTTGGAGTTCGTCGTCTCCATCGCTTCCCCGTCCTCCTCGTTGTGTCAATCAAGATCGGGGTGAGCTCCTGCTCCTCCCAGTTTTTTTTCCTTGTTGAATCCATCCGCATAGCCGCCGCATTGCTCATGTCCAAGGCCATTCGCCGTAGTCGCCATGTGCGCGAGTATCCTCATCTGAACCCTGCCCCAACGCTCGCATCACATACATGTGGCAAACCCATCGCACTGCTTGCTCCGGCCGGAGAGCAGCAGCTCAGTGACGCCCATGGCAAGGCTGCCCCTTGGTGTTGATTTTTTTTTCTTTTTTTTATTAGCTGGCCGGTGACTTATGTTCCACCTAGTGTCGAGCTGCTCCTCCAAACAGAACCTGCATCAGTTTCACTGGTTATCTCAGCTTTCTGCAACAAAGAGATCCGGGCATCGAAAGGCTGCATGTTTTCTGTCAATTTGTTTCGTAGTGTCGAGCAATCTCAGAGTTTGTACATTTTGGCCCGAGCAATGTTTGTATCAAACACTTGCTCACGTCCCAGCCTTCTCCCTGAAGGTCTTGAGTCAATCCCAACGCCCTCCTCCTTTATTTTTTTCTTCTTCCACTTTGTTTATTTATTAAACTAGATCATTGATGGCGCGCGTTGCTGCGCCCATCTATTTGACTCTTAGTTGTTAGGGGTATAAAGTAATTTGTTTGCAATGCTTTGAAATATCATGTTTTTTGGGTGCTTGTTCTGCCCCCCCCCCCCCCCCCCCCCCCCCCCCAAAAAAAATTTTTGTACAGTAGTAATATGTAAGTGATGAGAGAAATCCGGTCCAGTTGATCTTGAAATTCATTTTTTTTATTCTTAGGATTAATTGGCTTGTTGATTATTTCTTCATGCTTGTGCTTTTCTCCATTTTGCAGAGTAATGGAACTGAAAAAAGAAATCCGGTCCGGTTGATCTTCAATAAAGTAGTGCATTGAGGTCCTTACGTTTAATTGAGTTGTTGGTTCAAATTGTTGCATGAATTGCATAAGATTTGAATTGGGTATTATTGGTCGATACATGCTCTGTGATCGATCGTGTCCTCTTCTTGGCTCCTAAAAACACTCCCGGAAAGGCTCATGTCAAGACATCTACAAATAAAAATATTGAGGAAAGATATTTGGAATATTTGAGAAAATAAAAATAAAAATAAATATAGGCAGTACAAATATTTCAGATTTTTTGATAACATTTATTATCTACAGAAATCAATGCATTACGGCCTGTAATAAAATTCTAAAAGGGATTACACCCAGGCATATCGCTGACACGTGCCCATTGCGCCTCTGTAGTTCACCAACAATCCATTCCGGTTGATCTTCTGCGGTACCTCACTCCGCGAGAGACACCGACGCCCATGATAAACTATAGAGAAAGAAAAATATACATAAATAAATTGTTTAATGGATGTTTCCTTTGCATTTTGAAATAAGAGGTTCTCCAATCGGTAGTAAATAGTAAACCACAGCAGAAAGATACTAAGCACTAAGCAGGCACTCTGGCAGTACTACTTTACTTTCTTACAATTGTGTGTGTCCATCTGCAGCTCACTTTAATTTATAGCCACCACTGGGCTATGAACATAGGAGCAACAGCTAGCCTTCATTAAGCAGTAACCTGAAACATGAATATGCAGGAAACATAAGAATTATAAATTAAGTGGAAATACCATTGTGAGGATTAATTCAACCAAAGCAGTTGGGGTCCAAAGCTATGCGTTTTGCATAACGCACTACATGACAGATCACATAATTGCCGAATCTAAGTCATCGTCGTACACTGCTTTAAAACAAGAATCGTGTATGTATGTACCTCTGATCAATGATATCATACTAATATCCACATAGAAGTAATACCAAACATGATTATTCAACTGCAAATTTGTAAAAAGCAACAATTGTGTATATTTCAAACCATAAAACCTAATCTCCTTATCTTGAACCATTTGTTAGTTGACAGAAATCATAATTCACATTTACACCGAGGGTTGTACGCAAATGTTTATGTTGTTGGTTGGTTTATTAACTTTCCTAGGCATCAGCTCTCTTTGTTGAGATGAGGTCTGAACCAACCAGTGTATGAATTGACAAAAAACTGGCACGAGAGTTTCTTATAAGCTATAAAGATTATAAACTTGCTTGCTTATTTGAGATGAACATAGTAACCTTGCAAGCCAAATAGCAGACGACGTATATGCAAGCAGCCCGTCAACAAGGAATATATGCAGCCCGTCCACTTGTATATAACCTTGCAAGCCAACCAAATTATAAACTCTTCCTGCATATATCCAACCAATGAACATAGTAACCTTCCGTGATAATATTCCTTGTTGTATATGCAAGCAGCTGCATATCCAAGCTATGTGAATCTGGTTTATATACAAGAAAACGAACGCATTGGAAAGCTCTGCTCACATCAACAAAAAGAGGGACGGGATAAATTATAAATGTCACGCACTGGTTTGATGTTTGCTGGTGAATTGGATTAGGGAAGATGTGAGACCTTGCGGCACAGATGATGTGTGCCCTTGCCTTTGGCAAGCTGCCCGGCCTCGTTTCTCACATGTTTTGCCTGCACCTCAATGCCTAAAACATCAAACAGAGGTACAAATAGATGGGGGAAGAGTGAGGGTCGAATGGGGGATCTAGGACCGCAAGACGAACCGTTCAGAGGGCCTTCATGTTCGCCATGTACTCCTCCATGGCTGTCGGCCCGAGCAGTGGATCGTGGCGGACTGCAGACAGCGGCGACGGAGAGTCTTCAGCGAGTTACGAATTGGTGGAGCAAGGAAGACAAGCTGAGGCGGTGGTGCGTGGCGCCGTGGACGGTGCCGCGAGGGGTAGCGGCCGGAGAGAACGGCGGCGACCAACATCCTGCTCCTCCGATCAATCCCACCGCACACCGCACGCATCGCCTTCCTTGCTCGATCCCGCACCTCCCGTAGATCCAATCGAGCGCCTCGCATCGGCACTGGATATTTTTTTGAGGGGTGCATCGGCACTGGATGGACGCGTAGGGGCGCTCCTCTGTATCCTTGACCGAAGCGCAAATGAGCTGGCCACCGGCCCAGTTAACCAGAGCGTTCTGTTTTTTTGAAAGGAACACAAAAGCATTCCATTAACAAGGCAAGCTGGACTCGCCAGCGACAAGGTTTTTTACATCCCTAGGGAGTGGATCAAGCCATATCTGATAGCTTCTCCGCTCCATACTTACACCGTGAGCAGCTAAACAGTGTGCAGAAATATTACAAGCCCTTGGACAAGTTTCTACTTTACACGATTGGAAAGATGATTGCATCACTGCTCTAATTTCTTTAAACACTACACCCAGATTCGAGTAGTCGTACAGGCCGCTTGTGATTGCCTGCTTCAGTACAGTTGCATCTGTCTCCAGAATGACTCTTTGGCACCCCATTCTTGACGCTTCATTCACAGCATAGAGCATGGCTAGAGCTTCAGCTTGTAGCGGTTCAGCAACATTTTCCAAGTTCCCTGCTCTTGAAACTAGCGTAATTCCACGATCATTTTTTATGGTAAAGCCCCACCCACCTGAACTAGTTGACTGTCTAAAGGCTCCATCTGTATTGATTTTAAGGAAATCATTAGGGGGAGGGCGCCAAACCTGGTTTACGCCCTGCAAATTTTTCTGTTGTCTCTTGATGTATTTTTTGTACTCCAAGAAATGCAACTGTAGTGAATATATGATTTCGTCCGCAGTCCTGATCCTTTCTCCTTGATTAGCTTTGTTCCTTTCAGACCACCATAACCACAAGAGGATACAGATCTTTAGACATTTTTCCTCTTCCATTTCCAGGATGTCCTCCATTGTCGAGATGGCATTTGGGCTATTTATAAGTTGCAACCGATATTCTTCTAGCAAAGCAGTTCTCCAAACAGCCTTGACAAATTTACACTTTAGCAAGCAATGACCTCCATCTTCATCTAATCGATGGCATATTGGACATCGTGTATCCACCTCCATTCCCCTGTTTTGTAGTTTCATTCTTAGTGGAAGGCTATTGTTGGCTAATCGCCATAGAAAGTGTAGGATTTTGTTGGGCAAGGGTAACCCCCATAGTTGCTTCCAAAAAGTGATCCGACGCTGAACATTCTGATTTGATGACGAAGCTACACCATGTGCAGAGTTCCTGGCTTGTTTGTCTAGTACTACTTGATATGCAGATCTTACTGAGAATTTAGCCTTTTTGTCAAAATGCCAGGCTGGTTTGTCTTCAGCGCCCTCTTGGACCGGGATTTGTAGGATTACCTGTACATCTTCTTCGTTGAAAGTTTGTCGGAGCAGTTGTATATCCCATGTGCCAGAGGTAGGGTCAATCAAGTCTGAAACCTTTGTAATAACATGGCTGCCTTGGTGAGATGTTACACTCCTGGACGTGCCCCTTGGTAGCCAAGGGCCTGACCATATATTTATAGTGCATCCATCTCCCACTCTCCATATAATTCCGCTTTGTAGCACCTGTACTCCTTTCAAAATGCTCCTCCAACTGTATGAAATGCCATCCCTTGGCCTCGCTTGTAGTAGATTCTGGTTTGGATAGTATTTGGTTGCCAACACATGTGCGCACAGAGACGTTGGGTTTTGTAACATTCTCCAAGCCTGCCTTGCTAACATAGCTAGGTTGAAAGAGTATAAGTCTCTAAATCCCAGTCCCCCGTCCTTTTTGGGTTTGGTCAGCTTGTCCCATCCAATCCAGTGGATTTTATTTTCTTTATCCATTTGACTCCACCAGAACCTTCCAATCATTGAGCTGATATCCTCACACAAAGATTTGGTAAGGTCAAAACATGCCATTGCATAAACAGGGATTGCTTGCGCTACAGCTTTGATAAGGATTTCCTTGCCGACCTTCGAGAGAATTTTTTCTTCCCCCCCTTGTATCCTTTTCCATACTCTTTCCTTGATATATTCAAAAGCTTTGCTCTTTGATTTACCAATATAGCATGGTAAGCCAAGATGTTTTCCAGAGAAGCCTTCAGTAGCAATATTGAGTTGATTCATTAGCTCCTGTTTGTCCTCCTGCCTTGTATTCTTGCTAAACAAGATGGCTGACTTCTCCTTGTTTATAACCTGGCCTGAACAAGCTTCATAAACACTCAGGATTTGATTCAGCTCATGAGCATTGTTGGCATTTGCTTTCAGGAGGAGAAGTGAGTCATCTGCAAAAAGAAGATGACTTATGCTTGGGCCTGTTCTGCATATTTTGATTCCTTCCAATCTCCCATTCGCCTCAGCGTGTTGTAGCATGGACGAGAAGCCCTCAGCACATAATAGAAAGAGATATGGAGAAAGGGGGTCACCTTGTCGAAGCCCTCGCTCGGGAATAATTATCTCTGTGGTGTCCCCATTGACTTTGATTTGGTATTTCACCGTGGTGATGCACTTCATCACCAGTTGCACCCATCTTCTATTGAAACCCAATTTCAACATGATTTCTTGTAGGAATTTCCATTCAACTCAATCATAAGCCTTGCTCATGTCGAGTTTGATGGCAGCGTAACCTGCTCTTCCGTTCTTCTTCCTCTGCAAAAAGTGAATCATTTCATATGCTAAAAGAATATTATCGGATATCATTCGTCCGGGAACAAATGCACTTTGGTTGGGGGATATTATTTCAGGCAATATATTCTTTAATCTGCTGGTGAGTACCTTCGCTATTAATTTGTAGACCACGTTGCATAGGCTGATGGGTCGTAAGTCCTTTAGTCTCACTGGTGTAGCAGTTTTTGGGATCAAAACTATTATGGTGTTATTCCAATCTTCAGGCATCTCACCACCTCTCAACACCTTGAGCACTTCCTTTGTTATTTGTTCCCCTACGGTATTCCAGAACCTCTTAAAAAAGATTGCAGGCATGCCATCAGATCCAGGGGCCCTTTAGATCACCAATATTATTCAGGGCAGCTCTCACCTCTTCTTCAGTGTATTCTGCACAAAGCAACTCATTTATTTGATCAGTTATTCTAGGTTGAATTGATTGCAGAATTGTGTCATTGTTTTGCCTTGCTGCCGAGGTAAATATACTAGAAAAATAATTTGAAATGTATTCATTTAGTTGTTCTGCCTCTTCTACCCAAGTCCCATCTTCTTTCTTCAGCTTTTGAATGGTATTCCATTTTTTCCTCTCAGATGCACAGGCATGGAAGAAGGCTGTATTTTTATCTCCGAATTGCAGCCATTTAACATGGGCTCTTTGCCGCCAGAAAAGGTTATGCTGCTTCTCTAGTCGATCCAGCTTATCCTTTAGTACAGGCTCCCGATTGACCTTGTCTTGATTTATTTCACATCTTCTGACCATTTCCAGTTCATCTTTTAACTTCTTTATTCTCTTTTGAAGGTCTCCTAGTACATTTACATCCCAAGCTTTTAGGTCCCTGGCTACACTTCTGATGCCTTCAGCCACATTGCCACCAATACTTATATTTGAAGTGTTCCAGGCATTTGTAACAATATCTTCACATTCTTCTTCCTCTAACCATTTCGCCTCGAATCTGAATGTGTTTCCATTTCCACGCCTTCTGGATTGTCTCTTGGCACCTTCGATTGATATGGTGACCGGTCTGTGGTCTGAGTGCCTCGGGTCACCGTTTGTGACCTGATATGATGGGAAACGTGCACACCACTCTCTTGATCCGACAGCCCTATCCAATCTTTCTTTAATGTAAAATCTGGCTTCATGGCTATTATTCCTCCAATTATACCTGTCTCCAGAGTAACCGAGGTCAAGTAATCCACATTCTGATAATGCCATTCTAAACTTCTCCATTGACCTTTGGCTACGACCTAGACCTCCTTTTTTCTCATGGCCATACAACACTTCATTAAAATCCCCTGCACACAACCATGGGAGATTGAGTTGTTGGTTTAGAATTCTTAGTAATTTCTAAGTCTTATCTTTTTTATCCGAGGAAGGTTCACCATATAAGCCCGTAAACCGCCATTTGTATCCATCTTGCTCCACAATCTCCATGTCTATGTGATATCTTGAGTAGTTGTGGAGTTCTGCTTCGACATGCCTCTTCCACATGAGAGCAAGACCCCTGCTTTTACCTTCACAATCCTTCACTATCATTTTTGACATTCCCAATAAGTGCTGGAACCATTGCATCCTTCTCCTGTCCATTTTTGTTTCAGACAAGAAAAGGATATCGGGATCTTCCTGCTTCTGGAGTTCCAGAAGCCCTCGAACTGCCGGGCCGTTCCCCAATCCCCGATAGTTCCATACCATTATTTTCATTTTGACTCGCCGGGCTGTCCCTGCAGCCCAGCGCCTCCACCCTGTGGTCTTTGTTCTTCTGCAAATTGTTTTGCTCTAGCTTCTTCCTCTTCTTCACCATCAATCTCCATCCTGGCCTTCTTCAACAATTCTCCCTCATCATCGAACTCCATGTGTTCGGCAACCCTTTTCTTGGGTCCCAAAATAATGGGAACACTATGTTGCTTCCCTTTGGGTTTCTTCACTCTTCTAAATGTATTTTGTTTCTCCTTTGCTTCTGACTTTTGTACCACCATCTTTTCTTCTTCTTCGCTCTAGACATGTTTATCGTTTTCATCATGAACCCTTTCACTATCACCACGTTGACATGATTGTACTACTACCCCATTAGTCATTTCACACTCTGATCCCTCTTTAAGTTCCTTTTTTGAAAAAGATTCAGAGTTCCTCTCATCAAATACTAGTTTCTTGCCCCCTGTAGTTTTTGTTTGATCATCTAGTGTGATTTTGAGTGGGCTGGTAACATCTCCTTCTTCTCCCCTATTAATTTTCCCATCACCATCTGTGCTTGGCAGATTTTTGCGCCATGAAGGACCATCGCTACCTTTACTACCTGCGCTATTACTCCTCCAGAAACCACTGCGATCACTTGAGCTTTTGCTCCTCCCCTCTTCACTAGAACTGCCCTTAAATATTACAACACGCATCCATGCTCCAAATTGTCTTCCTTCTGCTTTCGCGCCTTTTGTTGGGCAGGCTCCTTCATTGTGACCAATGATTCCACATTTGTAGCAGAAGTCAGGGAGATGTTCGTATCTTAAAGTGATAACTTTCGTCTTATCTTTTATATTCTTCTTTTTGTCTACATCACTCTCTTCCTCTTCCATTTCCTCCCTTTCCTGCTCATGTTCTTCCTCTTCATCAATAATGAGTGTGAAGAACCTCATCAGTGGAACTGTGATATCTATGCGTACTTTGATCCTCAAATACTCCCCCATTGCTGAATCATTTTCATCAAGGTCCACATCCAACACTTCTCCCACTTGTTTTCCTATCAACTCTCCTGTTTCTTTGCACATTGCTCCTAAAGGAACATCATATGCTCTAACCCAGATCGGAATCTTCTTAAAATCATACTCATCGATCGTCTTGCTTGGTGTGAAATCCTCCATAACCAACAACTCCTTATTGAATCTCCAAGGTCCATTGTTCAAAGCCTTCCTTTTCCCCGCCTCATCATGGAACGAGAACAAAAACCGGTTTCTTCCTAACTCTTTGCAGTCCACTCCCGTGAAGGGATACCAGACTTCCCTTAGTGTTCTTGACACATGCTCCGCTTTTGCAGGTCTATCAGACAATAGCTTTCCTACTGCTTTTAGCTGCCCTGCAATGGACGAACTAGTAAACCGAGTGTTGATTCTTATACCTTTCTTTTCTGCCTCGGTCAGTTTCAGATTCCTCAGCTTCCCCTCTACTCCATTAATTCCCTTTGCCTCGTCTCCTTCCATCTTCAGGTTGCGCTGGGCCGAACCACCAGAGCAGAGCCCTGCCTCCACACGCCTCCCGCCTCGCCTCCGATTTAGCACCAAAATGCTAGGGATTTGAGTGTATTATGGTCGCGCACCCCAGCAAACGCGAGAGGTTGATGGGTGGAAGAGTGGGGATGGATTTTGGTTTGGATATATGGGACTAAGCAAGATCAGGGGATTTGGGTTTCGGTGTGGAAAAGATCTCCGAGGGAAGGCAGACCAACTACAGATCGAGGTGCTCTCCTAGGATGGGGATCGCAAGCTTTGCTGGATTGGATTGAGATTGGGGACACACTCGCGAAATCACGGAGGATTTTTCCGGATTCGCGAACACGACGCTTACTGTTCACCAGAAGCTACTGGAGCCGTCACGCGAGGGACGGAAAAGTCGGTTCCTACTCAGAGCGTTCTGTTTTGGCCTCTTGAGCAGCAGCCCACGGGACGGTTAGGCCAGATTAAACATAGTGAGCTACAGATTGTTTTTCACACGAGATCTAACGGCCAGGAATGTCCAGATCATGAAAACGGACGGCCGAAAACGCAAATCGCTGAGAGGGCAGGGATTAGGTGCAGTTTTACTGTCCTTAATTAGGTGCACACACCCAGCCACTAGGACCAAACACTGCACTGCTGCTACTGAGTTCAGTAGTGGAGTGTTTTTTTTGAAGTATTTCGCCTGTTTGGACAGATTTGCATGCAAAAATTGAGATGCTCATAGCTCTTAATTGGTAACTCCATTTGCCAATTTCATTCATGATAAAAATGTTAAAATTGCTGTTGGCATTAATGCACTCCATTTGCCAATTTCATTCATGATAAAAATGTTAAAATTGCTGTTGACATTAATTTTGCATTAATGACATGCTAAAACGGTTTGTCTCATAACTAAATAATCATAGATCCGTTTAAAATGATCCACATATGTAACTTGCTTAGAAAGACATGTAGAATCACATGACGCGCTTTATTTTCCTGTTTAATTAATATAAAATTGTGTTAGGATAGATCTGGATCAAATTCATAATTTGCATATGAGGTCATTTCGGAAATGCTATATGTTGCTTCCGGCCTCATTTAAAATGCCTAGATGATGTAGTTGTGTATGATTCACCTCTTGCCATGATGAACAACACTTAAGATGATTGTTTAGTTAAACAACATTAACCGCCTTTCTCGTAATATGGAGAGTTATTATTTTGTTATATGTATGTTCTCCTTCTCCATTTAAAATTTCTTTAAGTCCATCTTCACCTTATGCCATGACCACCCATGTTAAACAACATTTAATATTGACTAGCAAAAAGGTCCATGCGTTGCAACGGGTGAAAACGTCATTTGCACTGTGATAGGTGTTAGATCCGAGAAAGGAGAGTCAATGTCGTTGTCAAAATGTAGGGAGGCAAGAGGAGGGAGCGCGCGAATAGAGCAAGAAATTTAGGTCGAGATAGAGATATGTACCTTCGGCCAATTAGGCACGATCAATTAGATGACAAAACTATTTTATTTTGTGGATGCAACACATAGGCCTGTACATGCCTATTCCAAAATCATTAATTGTAGCTTATATAGAGTATCGACATTTCGCATTTCCTCCAAAATAAAAATCTATGAATTTGCTGATCACCTTTATTTGTCAGACTCCTCGAGACTCATGGAACAGATAAACACAGAGAAGCGACCGACGATAGAACGGAGGAGTGGTGCTGCTGGTGGTGGTGTGTCGTGGGAAACGAACACCTATGGGATCAAGGAGATCCCTTTACGGTTCGGCAAGGGGAGAGGATTGCACAAAGAGCAGAACTAACGAACAGCACACGGGGATTTACCCAGGTTCGGGCCGCACGGATGCGTAAAACCCTACTCCTGCTTTGATTGTATTATTGTGGATGTTCTTGGCCAAGTTCTGGGAGCTACAGTACTCGGTAGCTGCGCATGCAGAATGGGCCCTCAGAAGTGCTCTCCTCAGATGTGCCATCTCCCCCCGCTGTACGCCTCAGGCCTCCTTTTATATGAGTCAAAGGGGCTACCACAGTGGCGTACAAGATAAGGCATGAGGTGGAAAGTAGCTACAGTGTTATCACAGTGTTATCATACCTAACCCTGACGGCTTAGGACAAGCTCATTAAATGCATCGTGAGGTGTCCGTCGAGGTGTCCCTCAGCGTCTTGGGCTTGGAAAAGCTTTACAGGGGATGGGCAAAAGCAGCCATCCCATCAGCACCGCTTAAGCATCTCGTGGCCAGCATCGCACCACGTCACCATGAGGACAAGCCCTAAATGACAAGGCTGGCTGCTGCACTGGAGCGATAGCGCCGCACTGTGCAGAGCCTTGCCGGGGCTGAATCCTTGCCGGGCCCGGGGCTTGCCAGGACCGAATCCTTGCCGGGCCCGGGGCTTGCCGGGATCGGGTCTTGCCGGGTGCGAGGCCTTGCCGGCAAGGGTCTTGCCGGGTGTGAGGCCTTGCCGGCAAGGGTCTTGCCGGGCCTCCGCAACCCTTTGGTCTTCTGTCTAGTCGTTGACTTGAACGCCTTCTTGGTATCTTAGTCTCGTGATTACTCCTAGCTATTCCCCGGCAAGGCTTGCCGCGGTACGGCTACAACTGCCCGTGCACAAGTAAGGGGTACTAAAAAGACCCATACTTTAGTACGCCAACAGGAGCCCCCGGGCCTAGGCCATACACGGGTGCCAGGCCTGTTGGGCTAGGCCCAAAACAGTGCACGGGCACGCGTGGCAGGGAATAACTGCTCGCAATCATTATCTCTTTTACCACGCCCCTCCACTATGCGCATTAATCGCGCGAAGTGGGAGACGTGGGCGGAAACCCCGCTGCAAAAGCGGGCGGTAAAGAGCCTGCCTCGCGCCTTCCCCATAAAAAGGGAATCGCAGAGGGCACTGCTCATTTACCCCCTCCGCCTTTCCAATCTCAATCTCAGAGCCGTCGCCATCGTCTTCTTCCTCGCGCCCAAAGCAGAGCTTTTCTCCCTCCACCCTCCTCCACCGTGCTCTCGACGTCTTCAGCGCCCACTTCCATAGCCACCATGCCGCCCAAGCCGAGCACGGGCAAGGCGGCGGAAGCAGCCGCCGCGGAAAGCAAGTTGGCGAAGATGCGGAAGGAACACGCTGTCTTCCCCTCGACGCTTGACGCGGAGACCTTGAAGAAGAGGTACCAGTTCGCATGGGCGACTGAGACCACGGCGCATCCATCCACCAGAGTGAGTGCAGCTTCTCGTAGGGCAGAGCCAGGAGATTATCCCTTCTTTGCTGATTACTTCTGGTGCGGCCTCTGTCCTCCGTACTCGGATTTCTTCGTAGATATCATGCTCACCTATGGCTTCCAGCTGTTAGATTTCACACCGAATGCCGTGACTTGCATGTCCGTATTCGCGCACCTTTGCGAGAATTTTGTCGGGGTCATCCCGAGCACTGCACTTTTCCGGCACTATTTCTACCCCCGCATCCAAAAGGGCGACGCCCTCTCCGGCAGCATCACTTGGATTCCGAGGACGGAAACCAAGGAGACGTACCCAGAGGGGCTCTACCACGAGAGATGGGATGAGTGGCGCGGCAAGTGGTGCTGGGTCTGGGAAAAGGAGCCCCAACCGTTCTGCGAGGTGCGGAAGCAGAAGGTGGTCCGCGGCAAGGATTGGAGCGCCGTGGACCCTGACGACAGCAAGCTCACCATCGCCGTCACCAGGATACTGCGCCTCAGGCCTGCCGGGTTGAAGGTGGAGATGATTGCTTCAGATTTCCTTCGCCGGCGCATCGCCCCACTGCAGAACAAGGGGCGCCCTGCCTGGGAGTACATGAACGCTGCCGACATCATGAGGGTGCGGCCTGGGCTGGATAATGATCTGACAGCCATAGGGCACGCAGCCCTCTGTCAACAGCTGTTCAAATCTGGAGCAGTGGGAGACTTGCCGGCAGGCGTCGTCCCACTATGCAACAACTCGTCGCTGACCTCCATCATCGCCATGATGCCGGTGCTCAATGCCCATAGCATCGACGAGAGGTGGATCAAGCCGTCCGCGGAGCAGGCGCTGGCGTTCTTCGACAACTTGACGGAGAAGGCCATCCGCGAGGAGAACCTTGTCCGCGCCACCACGGAGGAGGAGCTCGCCTACATCGCCAGCAGGGCGGAAGAGGCGAACCTTGCCGAAGAAGCCGGCAGTGCTGAGTCCAGCGAAGGCGAGGACTTGCTGCGGGAAGATCTTGCCGGGCGAGATAAGGCTGCCGGGGAGCCGAGCGGAGCCGCCGCCGGGAGCTCTTCTGCCGGAGGCACCGCCGAAGAGGAAGAAGAGGAGGAGGAAGAGTCCCCAGCTCTTCAACACAGGAAGAGGCGCGTCCTCCGGAAGAACACCACTGGTGCTCCAGCCCGCCAACCTTCCTCAAGCAGCGAGGTTTCCGGCAAAGGGGCGGCCGACGAGGCCGCACCGCAACCTGCCGCTGCCAAGTGGCCCAGGACCACTCCTCCTCCTCCTCCGTCAGGAACTGCGGCGGGGGTCGGCTTCGACCTCTCCGCCATCAGCTCCGAGGAAGAAGAAGAAGAGTAAGAGTCCCGCCACAGCTTTGATTCTTATCCTTCTAGTTTTGCTTGATTAACTTGCTCTGTTTTTGCCTCCTCAGGGATACGGAGACTCTGGCGCAGAGGATGGCGAAGAGGGCCAAGACCTCAACAAGCGTCGAGCCGCCGGCAAGCACCTCGGGCGTGCCGGAAACGGTTCTCGTCAGCTCGGAGTCAAGCCCAGAACGCAACCCTCGATGCAGCCCTCGACGCAGCCCCCGGCGCAGCCCCCAGCGTGAGTCTTCTACTCACTACCCAGTGGCGCGTGCCGGGGTGTGCATCTTCTCTGCTGACATCTCCGGGCGTGCAGGAGCGGAGCAACAGCGAGAAGCAACAGCGGGAGCTGCCTCTGCCATGCCACCTCCGTCGACCACACCGCCCAGGGGCGAGTCTTCGGGCAAGCTCTTCCACGACGATGAGGAGGGGCCGGCAAGCGTAAGCTCCGGCAACCCCTTCCCTGACGCAGGTAAATGGCTCAGCCCAGAACTCTTGTCGCTTTGGTTTTTCTACTTTTTGTCTTCTTGAACTTCCTTCCCAGCTTCATCTTAATCAACTCCTTGGCTTTCAATCTTCTTCTGACAGAGCTCATGGACACTGACGTTGTCATTGAAGAGACTGCCAAGGATGCCGCCACTGAAGCCGACAAGGTTGCCGCCGAGGAGGCCGCCAAGCATGCTGCCGCCGAGGCCGCCAAAGCTGCTGCCGCCGAGGCTGCTGCCGTCGAGGCCGCCAAGGCCGCTGCCGCTGAGGCCACCAAGGCCGCACAAGAGGAGGCCGCCAAGACGCCCGCCAAGGGAGCCGGCGAGGAGACCCGTGGCCATACTGACGGCGCTTCCGCTGCAGGAGCGCCAGGCGCTTCTACTGCCGCGGGGCCCTCAACTGCCGAAGATCAACCCTCGTCGTCCCAGGCCCCTTCCTCAAGCCAATACATCAGGGCCGGCAAAAACGTTGTCAGCATGCCGGGGTCGGCAAACATCGAAGAGCTGGTTGAAGGAGAACATCTTGACGGGGAAATCACCGCCGCCGCCGCCAGTGAGCTCAAGGAGGAGCAGCTACTTCAAGCCATGAATGACAACTATCAGAAGCTCCAAACGCTCTACCGTGCCCGGAAGGAGAAACTGGACTCCCGGGCAACGCTCGTCGAGGCCGCGGATGGAGACTTCCAACAACGCGTCACGGAGACACAGGCTTGGTACGGCGAGGCCCTCCAAGAGCTGAATGTTTATCGGGAGAAGCTGGCGGAAGAGCGGAACGTCCTCCTGCTGAAGCAATCAGACATTGAGAAAGCGCAGGAGGAGGCCGCCCGGCAAGCTGCCGCGGCAGAAGCCCTCTTGACGCAGCGCCGCATCAGCCTTGACGCCCAAGAAGAGGACCTTGCCGCGCGCGAGGCGGCGCTTGCCGCCAAGGTTCGCAACAAGGATGAAGAGTTCGAAAGTCTTGTCGCGCGGCGGGTCCAGGAGCTTGAGCAGAAACAGTTGAAGACGCTCAGAGCTCTAACTGAAGACCACGCCGGCAAGCTCAAGGAGGCCCTCGACGCCGCCGGAGCTGCAAAGGCCGCCAAGAACTTGCTAGAGGAGAAGACGAAGCAGCTGGAGGCCGCTCTCGAGGACCACGGCAAGAAGGTCTCAGCACTCGAGGCCGAGAGAGACAAAGCTCTCCACAACCTGATGGAGACGCAGGTTGCCGCATCCGAGAAGGTCCAGCAGCTTTCCTCCGCCAAGGACTCCATTGAAGATCTAAAGCTGAAGCTATCCACGCTGGAGGAGTCTCTTGAGGCCGCCCGAGTTCGCGAGAGGACTCTTATCAAAGACCTCCACGACGAACAGGAGCTGCTCCAGAACGCCGCCGCCACCCACAACGAGTACACTTCTAGCGTGAAGCTCTGGACTGCCAGGCTGGCGGACGTTGCCGAGAAGCTTGGCGCGGAGCTGGAGGCCATGGACTTGCCGGGCTTCGGATACTCTGTCGACGACAACGTATCCTCAAGCGCCAGGCTAACCATGTTCTTCGACAAGCTCGTCGACGCCCTCAAGCTACTCCAGGCGAACCAGACAAGCAAGCTGGCCGACGAATCCCGGAAACTCTGCCAGCTCGTCCTCCGCAAGGTGTTGATGAAGGTGGCGTACAGGAACCCTGGCGTCGACCTCTCCAAAGCCTCGAAGATCTTGCCGAAGGACGCGGACGTCAAGGCTCTCGAAGAGCTTGTCGCGCCCATCGTCGATCGGGTGAGCCAGGTGAAGAGGGTCGAGGGCGATCGCCAGGACTAGCCGCATCCGCCTCATCTCTTCTTCGTCTTGCCGCCAGCATTCCATGTAAAAGACAATTCGTCTTATGTCAGAAACGTGGCAAGCACTGGATGTGATATAATTTGCTCTATTTGAATTATGGCATGCTATTCCCTTTGTTCAATTTCTTTCCGTATAGCATATACCCTACGCTTTGCTGGGAACTTGCCAGAGCATAACCCCGTCGCGAGCGCTGGATTCGGGTCGTCAGCAGCTTGCGGGCAGTGCTGCTCACGGCAAGAAATCTTGACGCTTTCAGCGCGGCCACCTAAGATGTTGAGCGGACTCGAAACAGAGTAAGGGCGCAGCCGATCACGACAAGATTCCATCGCGTGCAGGTTTTCCATACAAAGCCGAAATCGTTCAAGGGAATACAGCCTTACAAAAATCAAAATCTGCTTAAGGGGTTTAACAACTTAGCTCTGCTTTTCGTCGCTATTCTTTTTCTTCCGGCAAGGCGCCAACCTTGAACGTCGTCTGGTATCCATACCACCATTCTCCTTCCCCCCCCGGCAAACTTGCGCGTCGAGGGAATCTTCTGTCTCTTGAGAAAAAGAAAGAAGAGAAAATAAAGGTATGGAACCTTGACGGTTCGTTAGCTCTTACCGGGATCGAGTGCAATACACATCTCAGATAATACATGCATATAGAATGACTGAAATCAACAAGAAACGTAAAGCACACAGATCTTATAAAATATGCATAGGGATGTGCCTGCTCTGTACAAAGGATTACATGCCAGTGGCAACACTTGTACAGAATGGCGTTGCCGGGATCTTGCCGGAGCGTTACGCTGCCGCGAGCGCTGGATTCGGGTCGTCAGCAGCCTGCTGGCCGTATCGCTATCACAGCAAGAAACCCGAACAACTGCGCCTTACGGGTAGAACTTGCGAAGGTGCTCGATATTCCAGGAGTTGCTCACTGGCAAGCCCTCTTCGGTCTCCAGGTGGACAGCGCCAGGCCTGGTGACTCGCACTACCCGGTAAGGGCCTTCCCACTTCGGCGTCAACTTGTTGGAATTCTTGGCCGACTGAATGCGCCGAAGAACAAGGTCGCCTTCCTCAAGACTCCGGGCATGAACCTTGCGGCTATGGTAGCGGCGCAAAGCTTGCTGGTAGCGAGCGGCTCGCACAGTAGCCCGAAGACAGTTCTCCTCAAGGAGCAGCGCGTCATCTTGCCGCAGCTGCTCTTGCTCAAGCTCATCATAAGCGAGCACTCGAGGTGACCCATATATGAGTTCCGTGGGGAGAACTGCTTCCGCTCCATAAACCAGAGCGAAGGGTGTCTGGCCGGTGGCTCGATTTGGCGTCGTCCTGATCGACCAAAGAACCGCCGGCAGCTCATCAATCCAGCGTCTTCCATGCTTGTGCAGCTTGTCGAAAGTTCTGGTCCGGAGACCACGCAACACTTCAGCGTTCGCCCTTTCCGCTTGGCCATTGCTTCTCGGGTGAGCAACAGAGGCAAAACAAATCTTGCCGCCAAGGTCTTGGACGTACTGCATGAAGGTGCGACTAGTGAACTGCGTACCGTTATCGGTGATGATCCTGTTCGGCACACCAAAACGGCACACAATCCCCTTGAAGAACTTGACTGCTGACTGTGCTGTCACCTTCTTCACTGCCTCCACTTCTGGCCACTTCATGAACTTGTCGATGGCAATGTACAAGTACTCGAAGCCCCCGACAGCGCGGGGGAAGGGACCCAGTATGTCGAGCCCCCAGACCGAGAAGGGCCAAGAGAGAGGGATCGTCTGGAGCGCTTGAGCTGGCTGATGAAGTTGCTTCGAATGAAACTGGCACGCTTCACACTTGGTTACTAGTGCCGTTGCATCCTGGAGGGCAGTAGGCCAGAAGAATCCTTGCCGGAATGCCTTGCCGACAAGGGCTCTTGAGCCTATGTGGGCTCCACATATGCCCCCATGAATCTTTGCCAACAGCTCTAGTCCATCCTCCCGAGGAATGCACTTCAATTTCACACCGTTGGGTCTCTTTCTGTACAGGACGTCGTCGACGAATTGGTACATACTTGACTGACGGGCTACTTTCTCAGCTTCTTCCTACTCCTCAGGGAGTTCTCCTGTCTGAAGGAAATGGACTATTTGCTGTGCCCATGCCGGAGCCTGTGGCTCGACGACAAGGACTAAAGGCGACTCTTCAGCTGCGGGAGCATTTGCTTCTATGGCAAGAACCTGAGGTTCTTGGCGGAGCAGCTGCTCACCGGCAACTGGTATTTCTTCGGCAGCAGGGGCGCTTGCTTCGGCGGCAAGAACCCGAGGTTCTGCGCGAAGCCGCTGCTCACCGGCAACCGGTATTTCTTCGGTAGCAGGGGCGCTTGCTTCGGCGGCAAGAACCTGAGGTTCTGCGCGAAGCCGCTGCTCACCGGCAACCGTGTCGTTCCGGCAAGATTCTTGCCGGGGGCTTCGGGAAGCCCTGCCGGGAAGTACTCGCCGGTACTTAACTTTCTTCTCTTATCAGGCCTTGTCGATGGCGACACGGATGGTTGAGTCAAGCGGAGCACAAAAGTCCCTGGTTCCACAGGTAGCTTGAGTGCGGCACGCTTCGACAGGTCGTCGGCAATGCTGTTCTCTGATCGAGGAACATGCTCTGTCTGAAGACCGTCAAAGCGCTCCTCCAGCTTCCTCACTTCATCGACGTAAGCTTCCATCAACGGGCTCTAATAATCTTTGTTGACTTGCCTCACGGCGAGTTGGGAGTCACCTCTAACGATGAGCTTCTTGATCCCAAGGTCTGCCGCGATCCTGAGACCGGCAAGCAGTCCTTCATACTCTGCCGTGTTGTTGGTCGATCTCTCCCGGGGAAAATGCATCTGGATGACGTACTTGAGGTGCTCTCCGGTGGGTGCAACAAGTAGCACGCCGGCACCGGCGCCTTGCAGCGAAAAGGCCCCATCAAAGTACATGATCCATTCGCGATCTGTTTCCTTGCCGGGAATCGCTGATTCTTGAACTTCGTCGTCTAGAGTTGGGGTCCATTCTGCAATGAACTCTGCCAAGGCTCTGCTCTGGATAGTTGAAGAACTTTCAAACTTGAGACCAAAGCATGACAGCTCCAACGCCCACTCCACGATCCTGCCGGTTGCTTCTGGGTTCCGGAGAATCCGTTGCAGTGGAAAGCGAGTGACGACGGTGATCTCATGTGCTTGGAAGTAATGGCGCAGCTTCCTCGAGGCCATGAGAAGGCCGAAGAGCAACTTCTGCACACCAGAATATCTCGACCTAGCCCCCTACAACAGGGGGCTGACGAAATAGACTGGGCGCTGCACCATCATCTTCTTCTGCACTGCTTGACTTGACTGCGCGGATCTTATCTTGTCGGTACCAGACTCTGCCGGGGCTGGCCCCGGCAAGTCGCTTGGCAGGCCTGCCGTTGCCGCTGTATCCTCCTCTGCTTCTCTCTCTGCCACCAGCGCAGCACTAACCACTTGATTCGTTGCCACTAGATATAGCAGCAACGGCTCTTGTGGTCTAGGCGCGACTAGTACTGGCGGAGAGGAGAGGTACTTCTTCAAATCCTGCAGCGCTGCCTCCGCCTCTGGAGTCCATTTCATTGGACCTGCCTTCTTCAAAATTTTGAAAAATGGCAGGGCGCGCTCAGCAGACTTTGAGATGAACCTACTCAAAGCAGCGACGCAGCCGGCGAGGCGGCGCACATCCTTGACTCGTCTTGGCGCTTCAATCTGCTCAATTGCTTTGATCTTGTCGGGATTGGCTTCAATTCCACGCTGAGATACAAAGAACCCGAGAAGCTTGCCGGATGGGACGCCAAACACGCACTTCTCGTGATTGAGCTTCAGGTTGATCCTGCGCAGATTTGCAAATGTCTCCTCCAGATCTTGAATGAGCGTTGCCTTGTCCTTGGTTTTGACCACTATGTCATCCATGTAAGCTTCCATATTTCTATGCAGCTAGGCCCCGAAACCAATCTGGACAGCTCTTGCGAAGGTCGAACCAGCACTTTTCAACCCGAAAGGCATACGCAAGAAGCAATATGTGCCACACGGGGTGATAAATGCGGTCTTCTCTTCGTCTTCTTTCGCCATGAAGATCTGGTGATAGCCTGAGTATGCGTCAAGGAATGACAGCAGATCGCAGCCGGCAGTGGAATCCACAATCTGGTCGATGCGCGGCAAGGGAAAGGGATCTTTTGGATAGGCTTTATTGATATCTTTAAAGTCAATACATAGCCTCCATTTACCATTCGCCTTGCGCACAACAACTGGATTGGCCAACCATGTAGGATGGAGGACTCCTCTAACCAGGCCTGCCGCCTCAAGCTTCTTAATCTCTTCTGCAATAAATTCTTGCCGCTCCAAAGCTTGCTTCCGCACCTTCTGCTTGACGGGCCACGCGTGAGGACAGACAGCTAGGTGGTGCTCAATTACCTCCCTGGGAACACCGGGGATGTCAGATGGTTGCCATGCAAACACATCGACATTCGCCCGCAGGAAGGCAACGAGCGCGCTTTCCTATTTGTCATCAAGGGTGGAACTTATGGTGAAAGTTCCCCCCGTCCCGTCCTCCTTGGCGGGCACCTTCTTGGTCTTAGGCGGAGCAGCCTTGGGTTTCTTGGTCTGGCCGGCAGAGCTCTCTGGTGCATCCTCGACGGTAGCGCAGCACTCCGGAGAGGCGCGCTTGCCGGAGTTTGTACAAGAGGTCTTGCCGGGCTTCTTCTTTTTGCCGGGATCTTGAGCGGCAGGAGCATGCGCCTTGGCGGCGGACGCTGCAACTGCTTCCTGGTAAAGCTTGTCGGTGCAAATGAGCGCGTCTTTCTTGTCGGAGTGGACAGTGATGACGCTCATTGGACCGGGCATCTTCAAGAAGTTGTAGGCATAGTGCGAGGCCGCCATGAACTTAGCCAGCGCTGGGCGGCCAAGGATTCCATTGTACGGCAACGGAATCTTGGCGACGACGAAGACGACCTTCTCCGTCCTGAAGTTCAGCTCGCTGCCGAATGTTACCGGCAGCGTGATTTTGCCCTTCGGTTGGTTCCTTCCCGGATTGACCCCTTGGAAAGAGCCTGTTTCCTCGAGATCTTCGTCGGGAATTTGCAGCCTCTTGATCACATCGGGCGAGATCAGGTTCAGGCCGGCCCCACCGTCAACTAACATTTTCGTCACCTAGAGGTTGCGGATCGTTGGTGAAACCAACAACGGCAAACACCCGACCGCAGTTGTGCGATCAGGGTGATCCTCGGCGTCAAAAATGATAGGCGTGTGGGACCACTTCAGTGGCTTCCGGGCATCGAGGGATGGCTCTGCCGCCTTAATCTCGCGCGCCCACTGCTTGAGCTAGCGGTGAGAGGAATGCAACGAAGCGCCCCCGTCGACGCACATGGCCTCTGTAGCCTTCTGGAACTCGTGTTCGCTGGACTCGTCGCCCTCTGCATCATCATCATCATCTCCTTGCTCTTTGGTGCGGCCCCGGGCAGGCTTCTCTTGCTGCTGCCTGGGCTTGCCGCGGCGACCTCCTCGACCGCGCTTCCTGCCAGACCCTCCGGTACCATCTTGGGCTCTTTCCTTGTCACGCCTTTCGTACTCGGCGCGCTGCTTCTCGGCAAGCTCCTCAACTTGCCGGCAGTTTTGGAGATCATGGCCCTTGGTGCGGTGGATCTTGCAGTACTGCTTGCCGGATCCTTCTGGCTTGTCGGCAGCCGCCAAGGCCTGACACGCCGCACACCCGGCAACCTCCTTGCCGGGGTCGTCGGTCTTGGCCTTCTTGGCGGTGCCGGGGTTGCCGGAACCTTCGACGGCAAGTACGGCCTTGCCCTTGCGCTTCTTGTTCTTCCGCCGCCCCTTCTTTGCCGGGGTAGGAGCGTCTTCGCTATCGGAGTCGACTCCAGCGCCAGGGTTCTCGCCGGGGAGCCTCCTTCCTACTTCTGCCCGAGCACACTTGTCGGCCAAAGCGTAGAGCTCGGCGACATCTCTGACTTTGTTCATCGCCAGCTCCTCCCGCATCTTACGATTGCGCAGATTCTGATGAAAGGCGCTGATGACGGCGGTGGGATGAACGTCAGGAATGTTGTGCTGGATGCGGCTGAACCTCTGGATATACTTGCGCAAGGTTTCGCCCTCCTTCTGGGGAATGATGTGCAGATCACTCTCCTGGCCAGGAGCTTGATGGCCGCCGGTGAAGGCGCCAACAAACTGGTGGCACAGGTCGGCCCAAGAAGAGATGGATTCTCGGGCAGGTGCATCAACCACGATCTCACGTTGGGCTTCAGCACCAACGAAAAGTAGTTGGCCAGTACCTTATCGTCACGAGCCCCGGCAGCTTGCACCGCGATGGTGTAGATGCTCAAGAACTCGGACGGATGAGTCTTGCCGTCGTACTTCTCCGGTACTTCCGGCTTGAAGGAGCGGGAGCTGGGCCACTAGACTTGCCGCAGCTCACGAGTAAACACTGGGCAACCCACCTCGTAAGGTAGGCAGCCAGGGTACCCTGGCGCGGGCTCATCAACAGCGGTCCCAGCGCGCTTGTCGGACTGGCGACGCGCTTCCCTTTCGCGCTCGATGGTGGTTCGAGCGTCCTCCTTCTTCCGTTCCCGAAGAATGTGACGTTGATCGCGACGAACCCGCGGATCAGACGACGCCGTGGAATCATCCTCACGGGCGCTGGTCCGTCGAGTTAACGACCGCCCTTGATGCAGCGGAGGGGAACGCAATGTAGTCGTTCCAGCTCCGGTCTTCTCTCCATCGCCACGCACCAGCCTAGACGACTGCAGCCGCGAGGGTTCACCCTGCTGTGGTACGTCGTTGTTGGCTAGGCCGATGAGGCTCTGGATAGCAGCTCGCCACTCGTCTAGCTTCTCCACGGCAGGAGGGAAGTCTAGGAGCAGCTGAGCTCGCGCCAACGCCTCTGCCGGCGTAGGCGGCGGCGACAGGTGCGAAGAACGTGAGGTGCTCAAACTCCTAACAGGGTTAGAAGGAGCACCATCACGACTCTGCACCCGCGCGCGGCTTCCACCAGCGCGCTGGCGCGGATCTTGGCCCTGCGCACCCTGGGAGTGATGCGCAGGGGTCTTCCCATGCGGACGGCTAGAACCACCAACGTCTTGAGGCCGCACGTCACGCGCGTCCTGAGAAGGTCGCGGTGTATGCGCCGGCGTATTCGTCCTGGAAGGCGCCGCTCCATCCTTGGAAGTCGCTGCACCACCCGTAGGTTGCGCAGCTCCATCCTTGGACCTGTTTCTCGTCCGGCTCGGATCGCCGGAATGCCGTGGAAGCTCGGAGCCTCCACCTCCTCCAACCGCGTCTACCCCGTCGCCTATGCGCGCAGCATCAAGCACGACGGATGCAGATGGACCAACCGCCATGAAACCCTTTTTCTTGGGAGCCATGGTGGTGAAGATGATCGAAGATCTGATGCGCTGATCGCTAGATCAGGTTCGCACAACCTCGATCCCCCTACCTGGCGCGCCAAAGAAGTCGTGGGACACGAACACCTATGGGATCAAGGAGATCCCTTTACGGTTCGGCAAGGGGAGAGGATTGCACAAAGAGCAGAACTAACGAACAGCACACGGGGATTTACCCAGGTTCGGGCCGCACGGATGCGTAAAACCCTACTCCTGCTTTGATTGTATTATTGTGGATGTTCTTGGCCAAGTTCTGGGAGCTACAGTACTCGGTAGCTGCGCATGCAGAATGGGCCCTCAGAAGTGCTCTCCTCAGAAGTGCCATCCCCCCCCCTCTGTACGCCTCGGGCCTCCTTTTATATGAGTCAAAGGGGCTACCACAGTGGCGTACAAGATAAGGCATGAGGTGGAAAGTAGCTACAGTGTTATCATAGTGTTATCATACCTAACCCTGACGGCTTAGGACAAGCTCATTAAATGCACCGCGAGGTGTCCGTCGAGGTGTCCCTCAGCGTCTTGGGCTTGGAAAAGCTTTACAGGGGATGGGCAAAAGCAACCATCCCATCAGCACCGCTTAAGCATCTCGTGGCCAGCATCGCACCACGTCACCATGAGGACAAGCCCTAAACGACAAGGCTGGCCGCTGCACTGGAGCGATAGCGCTGCACTGTGCATAGCCTTGCCGGGGCTGAATCCTTGCCGGGCCCGGGGCTTGCCGGGACCGAATCCTTGCCGGGCCCGGGGCTTGCCGGGATCGGGTCTTGCCGGGTGCGAGGCCTTGCCGGCAAGGGTCTTGCCGGGTGCGAGGCCTTGCCGGCAAGGGTCTTGCCGGGCCTCCGCAACCCTTTGGTATTCTGTCTGGTCGTTGACTTGAATGCCTTCTTGGTATCTTAGTCTCGTGATTACTCCTAGCTATTCCCCGGCAAGGCTTGCCGCGGTACGGCTACAACTTCCCATGCACATGTAAGGGGTACTAAAAAGACCCATACTTTAGTACACCGACATGGTGGGGGGGTGTCTTCCCCCTTTTTCGTTTGTCTCGAATGCCACTTCCCCCACACTCTCAAATGTTTCACAAATATCGACACCTTTTTTGACTTTCGGTATCTTGCAAATGATCATGCATAATCGAAGTTTATTTTTTGCAATGTAAAAGAATTGAAAGTCAGATGAATCCTAATATAATACTCAAATGATCATGCAGGCAGCAGCCGTGATGTCCCCCACCTCCTCCTTTTATTTTGGGCCTTTCTTTCTTGTTGCCATGTGCGACGACAATAGACCGAGCCTAAATTTTGAGGAAGCTGATTGATTCTTCATACAGCTCATGGCGTATATAAGTAAATGGGCTTTGGTTTTAACGAGTGGGGTGGAATTATTTATATTAAACTCCTCTATGTTACCCAGTGTGATACGAATGACGAAGCTTATATTTTTTCCGGTGAATTGAAAGGAAGAATCTATGTTTTTTATATTTAAAAAACCGGTGACTTGGCACACGACCCGAGCTCACTTGTGCTACGATCAACTATTTATTTATTTTTTGGGAAATTATCAACTATTTATTTGATTGTGAGTTACAGTCCTAATCTGAGCATATATTTATATTTGTAGATTGAGCCTGGAAGTGCACTGCGCATAGGCCCATAACTCATCATATGAGGCCCAGCCGAGCGACACACGTACGAACCAGCCTAGAACAATGCGTTTTCTCCTACTTGGGACTTGTAGGTGGATTGCGCATTAGTTTCGAAAAAGGCAAGCTAGGTGGACTGGTTAGTGCATGTGGACTCTTTCTAGACGGGCGTAGTTCGAGTCCCTTGTAATGCAATTTATTTTTTGCGGACAGGCCACGACGCGTACAGAATACAATTTGTCAAAAAATCGTGACGACGTACAAAAAAAGGGACGACGTACGAAAGGCTTGACTGGACAAAAAAAGTGGAGAAACAATCCTCCCTTTAATATTAAGTATAGATGAGTACCTAAACGAGAGTGAACTAAATAATTCGAAGGTGGAGTTTCGTCAATATGCAACTCGTTGCATATTGAACTTCCCTTAATATGTAGTGTTTGATTGTTGTGCTTGCCATGCCATGCATAATTAAACCGTACATTCATCATCATTATTTGAACATCATGTCATGAATATGTTGTGGTGTTTACCATGCCATTTGTTTGTTTCTGGATTGCTGCTTCTCGATAGAGTTCCGAAATCGTTCGGAGTGTGAGGATTCGTTCGACTACGCCCGTTCGTCTACTTCATGGATTCGTTCTTCTTCCAAGCGAGATCTCAGGCATGATTAACATTTCCTTGGATACCACTACTATCATTGCCATGCTAGTTTTCTCGTTTCTATCGCTACGTCTCGCTACCTACCACTTGTTTGTCAAGCCTCCTAAAATGCCATGATAAGCCTCTAACTCTCCACATCCCAGCAAACCATTATTTGGCGATGTTGCCCCTTGCTCAGGCCTTCTTATAGCATTGCTAGTTGCAAGTTGTTTCCATGTGATAAAATGGATATTTGGAGATATCACAATATTATTGCTATTTAATTTAATGCACATATATTCTTGGTAAAAGGTGGAAGGCTTGGACTTTTGCTCGGTGTTTTGTTCCACCTTTCCGCCCTAGATACTTGTGTACCGGTGTTATGTTCCATATTGAGCGCTCCTAACATGCTTGGGGTTGTTATGGGGACCCCCTTGATTTTCGTTTTGGGATAAAACTCTTCTGGCAAGGCCCAACATTGGTACTACATTTGCCTAATAACTAATAAAAATGCATAGGGACCCACCGGCACCCGCGGATAATTAATCAACAACCGGGACAGTGCTCCTCATGAGTGTTGGTACAAACTAGAGCCACTTGCGGGGCCACCTCGGGGTAACTCGAGGGATTTCTATCAGGCCACCGTACGTAGTGCTCATCCGGTCGTGTCCTGAGAACGAGATACGCGGCTCCTATCGGGTTCGTCGACACGTCACGCGGTCTTGCTGGATTTATTTTACCTTTCTCGAACGTCTTGTGCACAGGATTCCGAGGATACTTTGGGCTATCTCGAAGTTGAAGTTTTCCACCGGGATTCTGAGGATACTGCGGGCTATTCCATGGTTGAAGTTTCCCACGCAGCGTGTGGCTAGTTTGTTATGGATGAGTTGGAGCACCCCTGCAGGGTTAAATCTTTTGGAAAGCCATGCCTGCAGTTATGTGGCAACTTTGAAATTTGTTTAACATCCGGTCATAGAAAACTAAAGTAAACTCAAATAAAACACACCAACCGTGTGCGTAACCGTGACTGTCTCTTCTTGTGAGTTCTGAACCGAGAGAGAACACGATTGGGTTATGTTTGACTCGTAAGTAGGTGTTCAGGATCATTAGTGATCATTACTAGTTCACGTCCGTTATGCATAGATAACCCTTCTTATTCTTGTACTCGTAAGTTAGCCACTCAAATAAATGCTTAGAGCTTGCTGCAACCTCACCACTTAACCATACATTACCCATTAAGCTTTGCTAGTCTTGATACCCTTGGAAATGAGATTGCTGAGTCCCCGTGGCTCATAGATTACTACATGTAATGCGATGCTTTGACGTGAGAGCGTTGCTTGTTTTATTTGGAGTTCTTCTTCTTCTTCATCATCGATCATAGGATGGGTTCCAGGCCGACAGCCTGGGATAGCAAGGATGGATGTCGCTTTTATCATTTGATTTCGTCCGTAGTCGGACCCTGCTCTTATGTATGGTGATTGAATGTATTTTTGTATTTGGTATGATCATGATTTAGCTTGTGGCGAGTGTAAGCCAATTCCATATACTCATATCCTCTTTACATGTACTTCTAACGATATCCATTCTTGCGAAACGACGAGATGCGCTTCTATCACCATCGAGGCCCTCAAGCAAAAATAAGGATAGGATCGCATCTTGGGCATTACATGCGGTAAGGGTGATATCTGACATCGAAAATGATAGGCGTGTTGGACCACTTGAGGGGTTTCTGTACCTCCGCTGCCGGTTCTGCCGCATTGATCTCACAGGCCCACTACTTGAGTTGCCGGTGAGAGGAGTGTAATGATGCACCTTCATCAATGCACATGGCGTCTATTGCCTTATGGAGCCCCTTTCCATAAGATCCTTCTTCATCTTCGTCATCACTGTCCTCGTCATCAGATTTCTTGTCGCGGCCTCTTGCAGGCTTCTCCTTCCGTTGCTTGGCCTTGCCGCGGCGACCACCACGGCCGCCACGATTCTTTTTGCCGGAACCACCCGCACCATCCCGACCCTTCTCATTGTCGCGCTTCTCATACTCTTGCTTTTGCTTTTCTGCGAGTTGCTCGACTTGGCCACAGTCATTGACGTCGTCGCCGTTGGTGCGATGGATCTTGCAGTATGGCCCGTTATGCTGCTCGCTTGTCGCAGCTTCGTCATCACCGGAACACGCGGCAGCCTCCTTGCCGGAGCCCTCTGTCTTGGTTTTCTTGGTGGTCTTGGAGTAGCGATAGCCTTCAACGACCATGACTGCCTTGTGAAAGCACATTTGCTCCCTTGGTGGTTTTGGTAATTAATAACAACATATATGTCATTGAACTAATGTTTCCACTAAGCATATTTCAGGAAAAGTTCAATGATAGGATTGGCAAAAGGATTGTGGAGATTGTGGAGATACCCCAAGATGCAAGGAAATGGATTGGCAAAGCTTCAAGCAAGAGGACTCTACATTTTACTTTGTGAGAAATCACTTTGAGTCCATAGGAAAGCCAATACTATTAAAAGGGGGTAAGGTACTGTTGGTGAACAAAATGCTCATACGTGCACAAGTGATAGTCACCAAAAACATCCACAAGCTCTTCCACAAAAGTCTGTCCAAAGTCAAATATCCAAAATCGGTGCAACCAACACTTTCCACTCGGTGCCACCGATTCCCATACTCAGACAGACCGAAGCCAAACCCTAGCCTTTCGGTGCAACCGATTCTGCTTCGGTGCCACCGAGTTCAGCTTGCCAACTTTGTGTTACCCAATTTCACAAAATCGGCCCGACCGAGTTTGTTGAATCGGCGTCACCGAGATTGGGCAATCTGACCGTTGGTCACCTTATCGGTGCAACCAAGTTTTATATATCGGTCTCACCGAGATTCAAAAGTTGTCACCTTTTGGTCACTTCGGTACCACCGAGATTCACACATTGGTGTCACCGAGTTGGTCATTTTAGGTGTAACGGTTGGATTTTTGGAGATGCCTATATATACCCCTTCACCACCACCCACTCGGAAGAGAAGCACTCAGAACTATTCCATACTTGCCCCATCCAGTTTTCTGAGAGAGAGCCACCTACTCATGTGTTGAGATCATGCCATTCCATTCCAACCATATGAATCTTGATCTCTAGCCTCCCCAAGTTGCTTTCCACCAATCCCATCTCTTCCACCAAGCCAAATCTGTGAGAGAGTGATTGTGTGTTGAGGAGTCTATCATCTTGAAGCACAAGAGCAAGGAGTTCATCGACGTTGCTGAGCCTATTACCTTTTGGAGGGTGGTGCCTCCTAAATTGGTTAGGTGTCGCTTGGGAGCCTCGTACTTCGTGTTGTGGAGTTGAACCAAGAAGTTTGTAAGGGCAAGGAGATCGCCTACTTCGTGAAGATCTACCCATAGTGAGGCTAGTCCTTCGTGGACGGAAGCCTTTATGGAATAGTCAAGGTTGCTACTTCGTGGACCCTTGGTGGGTGGAGCCCTCCGTGGACTCTCGCGACCGTTACCCTCCGTGGGTTGAAGACTCCATAAACGTGGATGTACGATAGCACCACCTATCGGAACCACGGGAAAAATCATCGTGTCTACAAATTGCGTTTGATCCTCCTACCCTTCCTTTCTACTCATGCTTGTTGTTACTTTCCGTTGCTACACTCTTAGACATGCATGTGTAGGGTGTACTTGACTTGCTATGAATGCTAAAATCTGCCAACACTAAAAATTGGGAAAAGGCTAGATTTTTATTTGGTCAAGTAGTCTAATCACCCCCCCTCTAGACATACTTTCGGTCCTACAAGTGGTACCAGAGCTTTGGTCTCCATTGCATTGGTCTTACAACCTAGGAGAGTATGGAGTCTAGTGAGGGAAATTATCATCGTAGAGGTCCGTATTTCGATGGCACTAATTTTGCTAGTTGGAAGGACAAAATGAAAATGCATATTCTTGGTCATAACCCCGCCGTATGGGCTGTTGTTCAAGTTGGCTTGCAAGGTGATTTCTTTGGTGATGGAAAGGAACCGGATCGTGAAGCGACCGCGGATGAATTGAAGATGTTGCAATACAACGCTCAAGCATGCGACATTCTCTTCAACTGCCTATGCCCCAAAGAATTCAACAAAATCAGCCGTCTTGAGAATGCAAAAGAGATTTGGGATACTTTGGTTGATATGCACGAAGGAACCGAGTCCGTGAGAGAATCCAAGCTGGATGTTCTTCAAAGTCAGCTTGACAAGTTCAAGATGAAGGATGGTGAAGGAGTCGCAGAGATGTACTCTAGGCTAGCTCTCACCACCAATGAGATTGCCGGCTTAGGAAGCGAAGAAATGACCGACAAATTCATCATCAAGAAGATACTTAGTGCTTTGGATGAGAGATACGACACCGTGTGCACATTGATCCAAATGATGCCCAACTACAAAGACCTCAAGCTTACGGAAGTCAATGGAAGGATTGTTGCTCATGAGATGACACTCAAAGACAAAGAAGAGCTTCACAACAAGTCTAGCGGTGCTTACAAAGCCACAAGTGATGCTCCCGCAACTTCAAGCGACAACCTTGTCACCAATGAAGAGATAAGCCTCATGGTCAAGAAATTCAACAAGTTCTACAAGAATAGAGGCAAAGAACGAAGCTCCAACTCAAGATATGATGAGAAGCGTTCGTCAAGTCGTGACCGCAATTGCTACAATTGTGGGAAGCCCGGACACTACTCCAATGAGTGCACGGCTCCCTACAAACGAAGAGAAGAGTCACCTAGAAGACGAAGCTCAAGGAATGAATCACCTCAAAGAGAGAAAAGGAGTAGAGATGATCATTATGAACGAAGACCCTCAAGGAGAAGTAGAGATTCGGAGAAGAAGGACAAGTACACCAAGAGCTACACAAGAAGAAAACATCAAGCTCATGTTGGTGAATGGGTTTCTGGCTCCGACTCCGACAACAACTCCGAGAGAAGCTATCACTCCAACTCCGACTATAGTCAAGATGAAGGTGTTGCCGGACTTGCACTAGTGACTACCAACTCCTATGATCTATTTGACTCACCAAACGAAGGGAGTGGAAGTTGCTTCATGGCTAAAGGCCCCAAGGTATCACACCCCGAGTATCTTGATTTCAATAGTGATGAAGATGATTTACTTTGTGATGATGACTTGCTCTTTGATGAAACTAGTGATGTTAGTCAAAATGAACTTGATAATTCTCATGCTAGTCAAGATAAGTCATTTGATGATGATAAGATGAAAATAGAACAACTAACTAAAGAACTAAACACTCTTAAGTTAGCCCATGAATCTACTCTCGAAGATCATAGAGAGCTTGTAAG
Organism: Elymus sibiricus; assembly: GCA_039707655.1. Taxonomy (NCBI): domain Eukaryota; kingdom Viridiplantae; phylum Streptophyta; class Magnoliopsida; order Poales; family Poaceae; genus Elymus; species Elymus sibiricus. The sequence continues at coordinate 311,707,286 of CM077669.1, read as the reverse complement.
GACTCATGAGAAGCTACGCTTCGAGAAGCTCAACTTGGAGCAAGAGCATGAGTTCTTAAAGCTATCAATGACGATCTCCGAAAGAAGACTTCATCTTATCTAGCCAAACGACTACTCTTGTCTACATTCATGCCACAAGTTAAATTTAAACAAACTAGTAGCAAAGGCAAGAAAGGTTCTTCATCTAGTAGCAACAATAAAAATGCTAAACCTAATGATGTTGCTTCTAGTAGTTCTATTGATTCCACTAATGATGATTCTCTTAGCCAAGTTACACTTGAGCAAGAAAATGCTTTATTGAAAGGAATTATAGAGAAAGGTATCTACAAGAGTCTTGCCGGGTGTAAGCAATTTGAGGAAATTATACGCAAGCACGGAGGGTACCGGAAGAACCATGGCATTGGCTACTTTAACGCTAATGGAGTTGAATGGGAAGAAGGTCAATACCCCAAGCCCAAGTTTATTCCTGAAAAGGAGAAGTATGAAAATACTCCTCCCAAGGGAACAAACACTCAAGATGACCTTCCACCACAAGACCATAAGCTCAAGGGCAAGAACAAGCTTCAAGAGGACATTGACTCATATGAAGATGAATCCCTAGCTTTGGTGGAGTGGGTTCCCAAAGCAACTTCAAGCTCAAATTCTACAAAGGCTACTTCAACACCAAGGATCCCCATCAAGTTGATGTGGGTCCCCAAGAAGAAGAACTAGAGAGTTCTTGAGGGGTGACTCCACCAATGTAATACACTCACATTCATTATTGGCAAGAACTATTTGCAATCAACATCAACTCTATGCAATAGTTCAAGGAGTCACACATTCCCTCAAAGGTAAGCAAGGGACAAGGTAATCAACAAATCAATGGACATCATCACACATGCTTTGCACTCCATGTCCATAGATATCCTTGTATTTGCCTCTTGTGTGTGGGGACTAACCCATGTAGGTGAGAAGAGTAAGGAAACAACAAGGATGCTCCCAACTCTTGGTGATCTTCATCAACCTTGAGCATCCACCACTACCTCACCAACATGAAGTCTTCATCGACAAAACCCAAGGTTAGTTTATCCCTCCTATGGGGGGATGTCACATCAAGGGGGAGCTTTACTCTAAAGACTTGAGTTAAAGCATCTCTCAGTATGTGACAACATTAAATGCTTTATGTAAAAGTGGTAACCCCACTTGTGCTTAAACGATGAGTATGACCTATGATCAAGTATTCTTACTTGGCTCCTAAGTCAATATACTCATATATAGATGACTCCGTCATCGCCAAAATGCTTGTTAGATGCTAGTATGCATGTGCATGTTTGCCATGATTTCATTTGACATCTTATTGTGTGAGCATGTTGGTGTGCATTTATTTTACCCATTCGAGGACATCCAATTGTTGCTATTTGGTTTTGATGCCAATTGGATGGACAAGAATGCCTAGGACCACTCTCTAGCTATCTATGCTTTCTCACCTTATATTCTATTCATGTTGCATCACAAAATTTGAACAAGTACTTTTCGATCCCTTTGTGTGTGCAGCACTCGGAGTTCCGTATCGACAAAGGACTGACCATTAAAACCTCCCAAGTGCATCTCGGTGGAACCATCCCAAAATTCTTGGTCTCACCGAATGCCTAGGGTTGATCTGGTTTTCAATCTCGGTACTACCGATTCCATATTCTCGGTTACACCGAGTTTCCCTGTCAGCTGACAGTTGAGGAACTCGGTGACACCGAAAATTTAGAATCGGTGTCACCGACAGCGAGGGGTATATATGCTGTGGACCCGACACTTTGAAAATCAATCTTCAAACCGTCGCGCCCCAAAACCCTAAGCTGCCAAACAGGACCCCCTGGTCGTCGCCCTTGTCTCCCCGCGCTCCTCGGCCGCTGGGATCCTCGCCGTCGACGGGCATCTTCACTGCCGTCTTCGCCGTAGCGGATCCGCCACCGAGTTAGGGTATGGATCCGACCCTTCATTGCGCTCCCCATCCGAATCTTGCGCGCTGAAGCTTATTCAATCGATAATCCACCATGTGCAATCCTCCCTATCGTCTAAAAGGTTCCAGTAGATTAGCGAATCGAAATTTTTTAGATTTAGTTGCCCGCAAAATCGCATCTCGGTGATACCGAGTCAGAAAAATCGGTCCCACCGATTTATTTTTTGTGCTACTGAGGACAGTAGTCGGTGAAACCGAGTGGTAGTTTTCGGTCCCATCGAAACTGCTGCCAAGTTTCTGTTAAGAGTATTGTGAGTCTCGGCAGCACCGAAAATGTTGACCCGGTGACACCGAAATCCTTTTTTGCTGTGAACTACGTCTAAGATTTTTCTGTTCAATCTTTCAAAAATAGCTGCATTTTGTGATGACTCATCTTCTTCTTCTCCTGTATACTCTATTCACAGGGTCAGATATGTCAGAGGCTGAGGACTGTGAGAACAACTTCAGAGAGCAGAGTGTTGATTTGGATTCAGGCACTAGTCCCGAGTCTAGTTCATCTTTAGATCTAGGCACCCCCAGTTCTCATGGGTTGCCCAAGGCTGATACTAGGGCCAGGAAGAAACTGAATTCAGATGAGGAGGATTCAGATTTTGTTCCAGAGGAAGTTCTTGCCAAGAAGCAAGACAAAGCTGCTAAGAAGTCTGCTAGTGAAGCCACCTCTTCCAAAAGAACTGTCAGCAAGGTATATGCTAGCTCTGAAGCTATGAGAGCACCTGAGAGTGCTAGGGCTACCATGACCATTGAGCCCCCAAGGAAGTCCATGCCTAAGAAGGCAGGAGAGAAGAAGGCCAGGAAAAGGATTGTCTATGTCACTGGCAGGCAAACCTCTATGTTTGATGACCCATAGGAGACTGCTGGTGCTGCTGCTGCTGAGGAGGAGGAAGAGCATGTTGTCAAGGCCCCTCCCAAGAAGAGGCAAAAGAAGCTTTTGGAAGATGCTATGCCAAACCAAGGTCCCTCCAAGAGCACCAAGTCTGCCCCCAAGAAGGCTGCTGCTGAAAAATCCAAGAGGTCATCCAGACAGATTCCAGCTTCTGAGAAGAACAAAGGAACTACCTCCAGAGTTGAGGATGGGGATGCCATGTCTGCTTTGATGAAGCTTAGACCACACCTTCCTGAACACAATGCCAACCATCCACTTGCTGAAGACATGAAGAAGAGGACGGATTCTGGTTTGAGGGCATGGAGAGCAATTGATCCTTATGCCCAGAGAAGGAAAGCAGCTGTGGACTACATATTCTACACCAAGGAGCAACATGATTTCTATGAGACTGTGCTGCTTGACAAGAGTCCAGCTGTGAGCGATATGAGATATGTTGATTGGAAGTACATCAAGGCTAATGAAGATTTCTTTCCAAATGTTCAAGACAATTTTCATTGCATTGGCCTAGATAAGTTTGTTGGCAAAGAGTTCACTGCATGGAACGATGAGATGATCATCACTACTGGAATCAGGAAATTTGCCGTCAGCCAGATCTTTGCCGTCGGCTAGCGGACGGCAAAGAAAGTCTTTGTCGTCAGCTTATAGAAAACGGACGGCAAAGACAAGGCTGATGGCAAAGATAGGGGTTGCCGTCAGCCAACTCTTTGTCGTCGGCTCGCGAACGGCAAAGGGCCCAGAGGCAGACAGCAAAGAGACCAGCTGGGCCCCATTGGGCCGTGAAGACGGTTAGGTCAAATGGGCGGCCTGGATGCCGTCCGCCCAATCTTTGCCGTCTGCCCCCCGGCCCTTTGCCGTCCGCTAGCGGACGGCAAAGAAACTGCCTGACTAATGACCGTTACCCCCCCGGCGCCGCCCCACTCTCTCACTCTCTTTCTCTCATTTCTCTCTCTCTCTCGCCCCCGGGCGCCGCCCCACCCCACCGCTGCCCCGCCGCCCCCGCCGCATCAGCCCCCCGCCGCTCGGCCACCCCCGCCGCACCGACGCCCCCTGCGCCCCTGCCCCCCGGCGCCCGGCCGCCCCTGCCGCCCGCCGCCCGGCCGCCCCCGCCGCCCTTCCCCCCCGCCGCACCGACTCCCCCTGCGCCCCTGCCCCCCTGCGCCCCTGCCCCCCGCCGCCACCGGCACCCCGACGCCCCTGCCCCTATGCGCCCGCTCCTCCCCCGACGACCTCGGAGCGGCGGCGCCTCCCCGCGACGCCCCACCGCCGGAGCAGGACGCGGCGTCGCCCCTCTCTCCGCAGCCTCCCCCCCCGCGCCGGCTATCCTCCACCACCGCGCCGGCCCTCCTCCACCGGCCTCAAGGTGAGTTTTTTTTCTATTTTTTACTGTTTAGGTTTAGGTTAATTAGTGTATGGTTTAGGTTAGTGCTAGTTTTAGGTTTAGGTTTAGATAAATAGAAGAAGAAGAAGAAATATGAAAAAAATAAGAAGAAAAGAAGAATAAGTAGAAGAAGAGGAAAAAGGAAAAGAAGAAGAAGAAGAAAAAGAAGAAGAAGAGGAGGAGGAGGAGAAGAAGAAGAAGAAGAATAAGAGAAGAGGAGGAGAAGAAGAAGAGGAAAAAGGAAAAGAAGGAAGAGGAAGAAGAGGAAAAAAGGAAAAGAAGAGGAAGAAGGAAAAGACCCCCGACGTGCCTGACCCCCGAGGCCACTGACCCCCGACCCCCGATGCCACTGACCCCCGACGCCACTGACACCCGACGCCACTGACCCCCGACCCCCGACGCCACTGACCCTCGACCCCCGAAACCTCTTCGGCCTCCTGTTGACCGAAAAGGTGCTCTTCGGCCTTCCAGAGGCCGACGGGGTCATAGTTTTGTAAATTATGAGTTAGGTCATATATATATATTCCGATTCTAGCTGTTATGAAAAACATCATATTTGTGTTGATCGGGTGGATTTCAATGTGCAGTTGTTTCGTCGCTGCGAGGGTCTGGTGTTCGACGACCTCCCCGTGCGTTTGACGAGCTCCCCTGCGTTCGTGGGTGAGCATAAATGACATCTCCTCCCCCCCTTAATTTGCTCTGTTCCGGTCTTCGTGCCGATGAAACTTGCTAGTTATATGTGTCTTCAATCATCAGTATGCGTGACCAGTATGCGTCTCCCGTTCGAAAGGGCGACATCTATAAATATGCATGTCTTTGCATATTTATAACCGCCATCCTTTCGAATTGTCCAACGTTATCCATGGACAGCCCGAGTATGTGTAGATTGGGTTCGTTTTCCCTTATGCTCTGCTCCGGATCCGATGCGGAATTTCGTCAGTGCCTCCCTGTTGTTCTCCGGGTACACATCCTCTCTGCTTATTGCCGAGACGTGTATCAGGAGAACAACTGGGAGGTGCTGCCGAAATTCTGCGTCGGATCCGGAGCAGAGCATGGGAAAACGAACCCAATCTACACATACTCGGGTGGGATTAGGACCTATCTTTACCTATTAGCGTGTAGGTTGCATGGACGTAATAAAACTGACAAACTTGATTAACTGATGAATATAGATGATGAATTATATATATATTTCTTGTGCGTTTAGTAGGTAGGCAAGATGAGTGATCGTGCGTGGATGTACACCGGTCACCCTAGTCAGAAAGACATGACCATTGAATGGTTAACAAAAACCAAGGGTTTCTGAGAGCCGCATTTGCAAATGGCCAGGAAATAACCTGGTGCCCCTGTGTCCGGTGCGACAACCATAAAAAGTGGACACGGGATGAAATGGGTAAACACTTGCAGAAGTGGGATTTTACGCCTGATTATACAGTGTGGAGATTTCATGGTGAGTCTGCCCAATGTGCCAGAGCTGAGGTGATTCGTCGTTGCATCGACGAGCATGGTACCGGGATCGAAGACATGGTGCAAGACTTTGATGATGCTAGGGATTCAGACGATGAGATGGAGGAATCTGCGAAGGCCTTCTATGAAATGTTGGAGTCTTCAAAACGTCCTCTCCACGAGCACACTGAGCTTTGTCAGCTGGATGCCATCGCGCAAGTAATGGCTCTGAAGGCTTAGTTCAACCTGGGCAGAGAATGCTACGACGCGATGATGACGATATTTGGACGCTTTCTACCCAAAGGCCATGTATTGCCTGCAAACCTGTACCAGTCGGACAAAATCCTACGCGCGCTTAAGATGCCCTATGAGAAGATAGATGCCTGTGAGAATGGATGTGCCTTATTTAGGCTTGAGTATGAGGGCTTGAACTATTGTCCCATTTGCAAGTCTTCCAGGTATGTTGTGGTAGACAATGGTATGGGTGAGAAGAGTCAGACCAAAATCCCAGTTAATGTTCTTCGGTATATGCCAATCATACCAAGACTTCAACGCCTTTTCATGGTCGAAGAGACGGCCAGATAGATGACGTGGCACAAATTGGGCAAAAGAACCGAACTAGATGCAGATGGGAATCCGATATTGGGACACACTTCAGACGCTTTTGCGTGGAAGCACTTCGATGCATTACATAAGGATAAAGCGGCAGATCCAAGGCATCCTCGAGTCGCCATCAGCACGGATGGGTTCAATGTGTTTGGTATGACGACAACCCAATACAGTTGTTGGCCTGTATTTGTCATTCCTCTCAATCCCCCCCGGAGAGATTATGAAAAGAAAGAACATTTTCTTGACGTTGATAATTCCAGGGCCCAACTATCCGGGGAAGAATATTAATGTGTACATGCAGCCGCTTAAGGATGAATTGCAAGAAGCTTGGGATAATGGGATCAAGATATATGACGCCGCTACAAAAAAACTTCAAAATGCATGTGTGGTACATGTACTCCACGCATGACTTGCCGGCGTATGCGCTATTCGTTGGCTGGTGTGTGCATGGAAGGTTCCCGTGCCCCACATGCAAGACAACTCTTCAGTTCCGTTGGCTGCAGGTGGGTCACAAGTATTCTTGCTTCGACTTGCCTAGACAGTTCCTGGATCCTCGCCATAAGTTCAGAAAAGACAAGAAGAATTTCATCAAAGGTAGAGTTGTCAAAAACTCCGCACCACCTGCATTGACAGGCCAACAGACCCTGGATCAGTTAAATGCTCTCGAGCCTGATCCAGAGCGTCCAGGATATTTCAAAGGGTATAATTCGGAACACGCCTGGACTCACAAGATATGCTTGTGGGATCTGCCTTACTTTAAAGACCTCCTTTGCCCACACAACATCGACGTGATGCACACTGAAAATAATATCGCCGAGGCCCTTTTTTGTACATTGTTCGGCATAGAGGGGAAGTCAAAGGATAATCCTAAGGCTAGAGTCGATCAGGAGGCTCTATGTGATAGACCGTTACAAAACATGCGACAACCGAAAGGAAAGAAGAACTGGAGGAAGCCAAAGGCATGGTTCAATCTTGGAAGGCCCGCTATGAGGGAAATGATCTTGTGGGTGAAAATGCAGTTGATGTTCCCCGATGGGTATGCAGCGAATCTAAAGAGGGGAGCGAGTCTTGACAAATTGAAAATATTTGGTCTCAAGAGTCATGATTGGCACATATGGCTTGAGCGGGTAATGCCGGTGATGTTGCGTGGCTTTATCCCTGAGGATGAATGGCTAGTACTGGCAGAGCTAAGCTATTTATTCCGTGCTCTTTGTGCGAAAGAACTATCGCCTGACGTGCTAGATGAACTGGAAGAGTTGGCGCCGGAGTTGATCTGCAAGTTAGAAAAGATCTTTCCACCGGGCTTCTTTAATCCAATGCAGCATTTGATTTTGCATCTCCCGACCGAGGCAAGATTGGGGGGGCCCGTGCAAAATCGTTGGTGCTTCGCAACTGAGAGGATGCAGAAGACGCTTCGAGCAAAATGTAAAAATAAACATAGAATTGAAGCATCGATGTCCGAGGCATTCATTACTGAGGAGGCGGCAAACTTCGTGACAGCACACTACTAAGCCAAGAATTGTCATTTGCATAATCCGAAGCCTCGGTACAATGATGGCGACCGTTTAAAAGGTCGATCCAACCTCAGCCTATTCAAAGGGAAGCTCGCACCAGCCGGTGCTTCGAAAGCAATAGCGTTGGATGTCGAAGAATGGCGGACCATTTCGTTGTATATCTTCAACAACCTAACAGAAGTGCGACCGTACATCGAGTAAGTTCTCGGTACATTGTTTCGCAACTTCTAATTCCTTCGAAATGCTCTTATTCCCGGATATGTGATACAGTCGATACGTTGCCAAATTCTCGGATGGAGCGGTGATCCAAAAGGATTCCATCGAAGAGTATGAGCTTTTGGCAAAGCATGGAGGCAGCTATCCCGGTTTCATCTCTTGGTTCAAACAAACGGTAATTTCCATTAGACCATTTCATTTCTTCGTCTAGTTTGCGGCTAATGCAACAATCCTTTCGTATTAAACTTGTAGGCTAATTCTAAGTCTATGGATGCCGAATTGAGACAAGTCGCTAATGGTTTTGACTATAAGATCCGTTCATTTGACAAATACGACATCAACGGGTATCGCTTTCGTACTTTTTTCAAAGAGAGATCTATGGCCGACCGAAAGTCTACAAATTGTTGTGTCTCTGCTATCGGCGAAGGAGGTGTCGAGTATTATGGAAGAGTTGAAGCAATTTATGAACTTATATTCTTTGGTGAAAACCCACCGAACGTCGTAGTTTTCAAATGTTATTGGTTCCAACCGAAGGAGACTAGAAGGACTCATGAACATATAGGGCTAGTCGAAATCAAACAAAGCACCCATTTAGATGTTCCCGATGTCTATATTACGACTCAACAGGCGACCCAAGTTTTTTATCTACCGTGGGCCTGCCAAACTGATCCAAATCTGAATGGTTGGGATGTCGTTTATGATGTGCCGCCACGTTTTAGACCACCTCCCCTCAATGAAGATGATTATGAACCTCACATTAACCCAGACACATATGAAGGAGAATTCTTCCAAGAAACACGTCTTTCCAAAAAATGTTTTAAGAACCGCTCTACTTCACCCCAGAACATTGAAGAAGACAGCGATAGTGAATCCGACTTCACCCCTGAGCCGGAACAAGAAGAGACGGAAGAAGAAGAGGTTACTGCTGCGGATGACCTCTCCATGCTTGACCTATTACATAAAGGAGGCCTTCCACATGTTGTTCCTGATAGTGATGATGATGATGCATTTATTGATGATAGTGATGATGACGATGCATTTATTGATCCCGGAGCATATATAAACGATGAAGATTATTATTAGTTCATGTCAGATATTATTCAATTTTTATTATATACATGATGATGATACACTCAAATTATATATATACATATTATTATTCATGTCGGTATTCAATTTTTTTATGTTGTATTAATTTCGTTTACTCTTTGTCATGGTAGGTGTTGAAAGATGGTGGGCGCGGGTCGAGAGCGATCCGAGGCTCCTTCGTCGGCGCATGGTGGGAGGGGTACTTCCATTCCACCCCAAACTCTCCAGAGAGCGTTGTACGACAGTATTAGGACACCCGAGGGCGCTTCTTCGTTGGCCATCGGGAGAGGAGGTCAGGGGATAGGTAGGAAGGCTCCTAAAGGTACACGTGGTGGCCGCGGGAGAGGTAGGAAGGCTGCTACGCCTTCCTCGCCGCCACCCCCAACTGATTCACCCGAGCACATGACTGCTACGGTGGACCCGTCTGAGGTGGAGGCTACAAGGACTCCTGTCCACGAGCCTCGGGTCGACGATCCTCCGCCGATGCCAGTCATTACCACGGCTAGAATAGTGAGTTTCATTTCAGTGTTCATTAGTTACTAGTCTTAACGTTTCAGCGTCATCATGCTAACGCAAATGATCTTTGGTACAACATAACTCCCGAGCCGCATCGCACGATCCTTCTCCAGGGCCAACTAGTGCTCCAGCTGACACTGGCCTAAGCAACCCCGGTGCTTCACCTCCGTAAGCCCTAATATGCCACTTACTTGGCTCATTTTCTCAAACAAAGACAAACATAGCACTTAGACAAACTGAGCACAATGACAAACTTAGCACTTAGACAAATGTCATATTTTACCTAAGTTAGCTTTGTTTCCTCTAAAATGACATAGTAAGCTTACTTACCTCCAAAATGACATATTGTACCTAAGTTAGCTCTAAAATGACCTATACTTAGCATTGTTTCCTCCATACTCACATAATAAGCTTAGTTAACTCAAAAATGGCATAATAGACTTGGTAACCTCATAGATGCCATAGACTTAGCTTATTTTCTTGCAAAATGACACAATAAGCTTAGTTAGGTCAAAAATGTGATAATTATCTAGGTTAGCTCTAAAATGACACAAATAAGCAATAAGAAGAAGAAAAACAAGAGGAGACAGAGAGAGAAGAAAAACGCTTCTTCATCTTCTTCTTCTACATCTTCTTCTACTTCTAGATCTTCTTCTACTTCTTCTAGTATTCTTTTTCTAACTTTCTTATTTCCAATTTTGCAGATTTGATTGAGTTCACGGCAGCTTGCTTTGATGTTGTGCTAGTATTTACTTTCAGTTTTCATTTTGTATCGATGAACTTACGTGAAACTTTCTACCTATATGTATGAGACTATGTATGTATGGATGAAACTATTGTAATATGGTGAACAAAGTGACATTTGATACTTTCAATTTGGTATAATTGTTGGTTGATCATATCCATATGGCAGGGATATTGTTTCTGTGAAATATATATATACATATCATAAATTTGCCTGTGGAAAATGTTGAATATAACAAAAACAGGAAAAAGGAGGCAATACAGCCGCTTTGCCGTCTGCCCCGGACGGCAAAGCCGCTATGCCGACGGCCACCGTCGGCAAAGAAGACACGTTGCAGCCACCTGTTAAACCTGGGAGCGCCAGGCCTAGGCCATTTGGCTTCTTTGCCGACGGTGGCCGTCGGCATAGCGTGGGGCGGACGGCAAAGGGCTGGGGCCATTTGGCTTCTTTGCCGACGGTGGCCATCGGCATAGCGGGGGCGGACGGCAAAGGGCTGGGCTGGGCTGTTGGGGGCAGACGGCAAAGGGCTCGGCCATGGGTCAATGGGCTGGGTGGGGGCCGTCAGGGGTAGACGGCAAAGACATGTGTGGGCCGTCCGGGGCAGACGACAAAGGGCTGGGGGGGGGCGTTAGCCACCTAATGGTGCTACCGTTAGTACTACGCCGTCTGCCGTCTTTGCCGTCTGTAGGCTAACGTCAAAAAATCTTTGCCGTCTGCTGTGTTAATGCAGACGGCAAAGAACCCCTTTGCCGGGGTTTGTTCGGCCCAAACTTTTGCCGTCCGCTGGCTGACGGCAAAGGCCTTTGCCGTCAGTGGTTGTGCCCTTTGCCGTCTGCCATGGCAGACGGCAAAGAGCCTGATTCCTGTAGTGCATGCAGTTCTACTCCAGTGCTCACTTCTATGGAGATGGTAGAATTGTATGGATGACAGAAGGAGCTAGATATGAATCTACTGTTGATGAATGGGCTGCCATCTTAGGAGTCCCGGAGGTGCAGGATGGTGACTTGGATGTCTACTCTGAATCCAAGGAGAGCCATGATGCTATGAAGGATATGTACAATGCTATCCCTGCTGCTAACTTGAAATCACACAAGTTAGGATCTATTTACTTCCTCCAGGCTGGCCTCCGCACCATGAACAGCATTCTGAGGCATACTTTGATGCCCAAGTCAGGAGATGAGAAGATGATTCGAGGCCATTCATTCAACATGCTGATCCATCTTGATAGACACACCAGGATACGTGTGATGGACTTGATAGTAGAGACAGTGAAGAGGGTTGCTGCTGATCAGAAGCGCTCATGCTGCTATGCACCCTACATTTAGATGCTCATCAACTCCAAGCTGGAGAAGCATATCTTTGCTCTGGACAGACCCCATTTGCCCCTACAGCCAGATTTAGAGGACAACATTGTGGTGATGGACCCAGAACATCCCACATCTGCTGCAGCTCAAGCACAGGCAGAGGCAGAGGCAACTAGAGCCACTAGTGCTCAGGTCCCTAGATCCAGGAACGAGCAAATGGATCTCTTGATCTCATCCGTTCAAGGCATGCAGAAGGACATCAAGGACATACTGGACAATCAAAACAGTCTTGTCAGGATCTTTGAGAATAGGATCAAGACCCTTAATGACAAGGTAGATGGGCTGACCAAGACAGTCAATGAGCTCAAGAAGGAAGTTGACTCTGTGCCTCTTCCTCAGTCTACTGATGATGATGATGAGGATGACTCTCCTCTCAGGCCAGGCACACACTTCACTACCCAGGCCAGATCAGCCACAGTGCCAGCTCCAGATTTGAGGCCTTCTTCATCAGCACCTGCTACTGTCACCTCAGCTCCATCAGCTCCAGTTCCTCCAGTTGCTACACCAACTCCATCCATGACATCAGCCGATATCTTCGCCGACGCAGTTCTCTCGACTCCTTCATCAATAACCGGAGGAGATCAGCCCAAGAATGTTTAGCTATATCTCTTTGAACTTTTTGGTAACTTGTTGCCAAAGGGGGAGAAGTGTATATAGATCTTTAGGCTTCGAGTGAGAGAGCGTTTGGTTTTTATCGCTTTTCAAAAACAGTTGATCTTTTGGTGTTTGTGTTGAACTATGTGGTGTTTGATCATACGCTTAATGTGTGTTGCTACTACTTCCTATCATTATGCTGCTTATGAGATGATCATTCACCTATGCTTGATTGTGTTGTGCTATGATGTTAACTCTTATTACTCTCGCACACCACCAAGATGTATGTGACATGGAAGAAGTGCCCCATGTACTTAATCAATTGTGCATTTGCATTCAAACGCAAATTTTAAAATAATGCACAAATTTAGGGGGAGCTCTTGCTTATCACATACTTCTCAAAGCGAAGATTATATTCATTGATTATATCATATGTCGAAGCTTTGATATATATGTTGTCATCAATTACCAAAAAGGGGGAGATTGAAAGCACATTTGCTCCCTTGGTGGTTTTGGTAATTAATAACAACATATATGTCATTGAACTAATGTTTCCACTAAGCATATTTCAGGAAAAGTTCAATGATAGGATTGGTAAAAGGATTGTGGAGATTGTGGAGATACCCCAAGATGCAAGGAAATGGATTGGCAAAGCTTCAAGCAAGAGGACTCTACATTTTACTTTGTGAGAAATCACTTTGAGTCCATAGGAAAACCAATACTATTAAAAGAGGGTAAGGTACTATTGGTGAACAAAATGCTCATACGTGCACAAGTGATAGTCACCAAAAACATCCACAAGCTCTTCCTCAAAAGTCTGTCCAAAGTCAAATATCCAAAATCGGTGCAACCAACACTTTCCACTCGGTGCCACCGATTCCCATACTCAGACAGACCTAAGCCAAACCCTAGCCTTTCGGTGCAACCGATTCTGCTTCGGTGCCACCGAGTTCAGCTTGCCAACTTTCTGTTACCCAATTCCACAAAATTGGTCCGACCGAGTTTGTTGAATCGGCGTCACCGAGATTGGGCAATCTGACCGTTGGTCACCTTATCGGTGCAACCGAGTTTTATATATCAGTCTCACCGAGATTCAAAAGTTGTCACCTTTTGGTCACTTCGGTACCACCGAGATTCACACATCGGTGTCACCGAGTTGGTCATTTTAGGTGTAACGTTTGGATTTTTGGAGATGCCTATATATACCCCTTCACCACCACCCACTCGGAAGAGAAGCACTCAGAACTATTCCATACTTGCCCCATCCAGTTTTCTGAGAGAGAGCCACCTACTCATGTGTTGAGATCATGCCATTCCATTCCAACCATATGAATCTTGATCTCTAGCCTCCCCAAGTTGCTTTCCACCAATCCCATCTCTTCCACCAAGCCAAATCTGTGAGAGAGTGATTGTGTGTTGAGGAGTCTATCATCTTGAAGCACAAGAGCAAGGAGTTCATCGACGTTGCCGAGCCTATTACCTTTTGGAGGGTGGTGCCTCCTAGATTGGTTAGGTGTCGCTTGGGAGCCTCCTACTTCGTGTTGTGGAGTTGAACCAAGAAGTTTGTAAGGGCAAGGAGATCGCCTACTTCGTGAAGATCTACCCATAGTGAGGCTAGTCCTTCATGGACGGAAGCCGTTATGGAATAGTCAAGGTTGCTACTTCGTGGACCCTTCATGGGTGGAGCCCTCCGTGGACTCTCGTGACCATTACCCTTTGTGGGTTGAAGACTCCATAAACGTGGATGTACGATAGCACCACCTATCGGAACCACGGGAAAAATCATCGTGTCTACAAATTGCATTTGATCCTCCTACCCTTCCTTTCTACTCATGCTTGTAGTTACTTTCCGCTGCTACACTCTTAGACATGCATGTGTAGGGTGTACTTGACTTGCTATGAATGCTAAAATCTGCCAACACTAAAAATTGGGAAAAGGCTAGATTTTTATTTGGTCTAGTAGTCTAATCACCCCCCCTCTAGACATACTTTTGGTCCTACACCTTGCCTTTACGCTTATGGTTGCACTTTCGGCCTTTTTTTTGGGGTTGGTTGCATCCTCATCGTCGGAGTCGACCTCCGCACCAACATCCTCACCAGGGAGTCTTCTCCCTTCCTCAGCACGAGCGCACTTGTCAGCCAGAGCGTAGAGCTTGGCGACATCACGCATCTTGTTGATGCTCATCTCCTCGCGCATCCGCCTGTTACGTACATTCGTGTGGAACACAACAATCACTGCGACAAGATGTATATCTAGGATGTTGTGCTGCACACGACTGAACCGTTGAATATACTTACGGAGGGACCCACCGTCCCTTTGGGGGATCACATGCAAATCGCTGGGCTGCCCCGGGAGCTTGTGGCCCCCGTGGTATGCGCTAACGAACTGATTGCACAGATCCGCCCAAGAAGAGATAGAGCCCTCCAGTAAGTTCATCAGCCAACTCCTCACGTTGGGTTTGAGCGCCAAAGGAAAGTAGTTGGCGAACACCTTTTCGTCTTGTCCCCCGGCGGCCTGTACGACAATGGTGTAAATGCCGAGGAACTCTGAGGGGATGATCTTGCCGTGATTTTTGTTCGGCAGATCAAGCCTGAACGTCTTGGTGGAGGGCCAACGGACTTGCCGCCGCTCAAGGGTGAACGCCGGACAACCCATCTCGTAAGGTAGGCTATCGGGAGCCCCAGGTGCACACTCATCAACGTAAGATCCAACACGATCGTTCGACTGATGACGAGGTCCTCTACATCGCTCGATGGTTGTGCGAGCGTCCTCTTTCCGTCGTGTAACGCCCAAGATGTGGTCCTATCCCTATTAAGGCACGAGGGCCTTGACGAGGATAGAAGCACATCTAGTCGTTTCGCAAGTACAGAAATCATCGCATACATGTAGGAAGAGATGAGTATATGAGTTGGCTTACACTCGCCACAAGCTATCTTACAAATCCACACAAGTTATTCATACATTCATCCAGAAGACATGGTCCGACCACGGACGAAATCAAACAATAAAAGAAGCAATGAAAACTGTCTTGCTATCCCAGGAACACCACCACGAAGCTCCCCTACTCATCAGGATATGTAACGTACATACATCTACGTTCTTCATCGTACTCCCACAAGAGCCGTGACACATCATTAGGCACGGACTCGTCAACACCTGTACTTGTATTGTTGTAATCTGTGAGCCACAGGGACTCAGCAATCTCATAACCCGGGTGCCAAGACTATGTAAGCCAATAGGTGAGGAATGGTTAAGTGGTGAGGTTGCAGCAAGCACTAAGCATGTATTTGGTGGCTAACTTACGAGAACAAGAATGTAAATAAGGTGGCCTATGCATGACGGTCGTGAACTAGCATGATCACTAAGTGATCCTGAACACCTACTTACGTCAAACATTACCCCACCGTGTTCTCTCTCGGTTCATCTTCACGAGCAGAGACAGTCACGGTTACGCACATAGTTGGTGTATTTTATTTGAGTTTACTTCAAGTTAACTATAACCGGGTGTTAAACAAATTTCCAAGTTGCCACATAACCGCGGGCACAGCTTCTCGAAAAGATTTAATCCTGCAGGGGTGCTCCAACTCAACCATCACAAACTAACCACAGGCCGCGGGAATAACCTCGACCACGAATCCGGTGATCTCCCAGGAAATTCCGTTGGAAAACCTCAACCTCTAGATAGCCCAAAGTATCCTCGAAATTCCTCGCGCAAGACATTCAAGAAAGGTAAAACAAGTCCAGCAAGACCGCCTGACGTGTCGACGAACCTGATAGGGGCCGCGTATCTCGTTCTCAGGACACGACTGGATGAGCACAACGTACAGTGGCCTGATAGAAATCTCTCGAGTTGCCCCGGGTTGGCCCCGCACACGAATCTAGGTTGGACCAACACTCATGAGGAGCACTGGCCCGGGTTGTTGATTAATTATCCACGGGGTAGCTAAGCCCTATGCATTTTTATTAAGTTGTTTAGCAAATGTAGTACCAAAGTTGGGTCTTGCCAGACAAGTTTTAATCTAAAACGAATGGTCAATGGGGTCCCTATAACAATCCCGAGCATGTTAGGAGCGCAAAATATGGAACATAACACCGGTACTCGGAAATAGTGCGGCAAAAGTGGAACAAAACACCTGGCAAAAGGCCAAGCCTTCCACCGTTGCCAGATATATATGTGCAGTAATTTCAATAACAATAAATAAGGTGATATCTCCAAATATCCATGTTGGCACATGGAAAAGCTTGCACCTGCAACTAGCAACGCTATAAGATAAGGGCTGAGCAGCGGTAACGTAGCCAATCAATGTTTTGCTAGGAGGTGGAGGGGTTAGAGGCTTTCATGGCAATTTAGGAGGCTGACAGTTTAAGTGGTAGGTAACGAAACATAACGCTAGAAGAGATACATCTAGGATAGCAAAAATAGTGTCGGGATCCGGGTACGATCATCTTGCCTGTTGGGTCTTCAGAGGGACAAAGAGCTGGGTCCTCGTAGTTGTACTGTCTGGGATCCTCGTTCTCAGGCTCGACACTCGGGTCTACCCAAAGACAAACAACACCAAATAAACATACAAACAAAGTGCAATGCGCAAACAAGATGATGCATGACCAATTTGAAGTATTTAACATGGCAACCCTATGCTAGTCATGTTTCTCATGCAATTATTAAGTTCTTTAGTATTCTGGACAGAACCTCAAGATTAGTTATTTGAACATGCATGATCACGGATAATATGAATGCTTCATTTAAAAATGATGCAAATGCATATGTAGAACGTTGCAAACAGAGTAACGAAGCTCACGGTACACTCACGGCAAGGTACGAACGTTAACGGAGACAAAAACAAGGATGAGGGAGGCCATGGGCTATTCCTTGGTATTCCAAGGATGCCACTGGATTGGAAATGAAATTCTAGCAAGAATAGACCCAACGATCATGAAAAACAATGGAGTATAGCTCCCACAAGTCACAAAACATTCAAACACACAATCTGTCCACAAACAGCAACATGTCATCTTGTAACACACATAGCCAGAGGTACAACAAGTTTGAAATCGCAACCAAGGCATGGACATGAAGTATACATCATGTTTAACAATTCATCTATTAACAGGAACATGAAAGTAAGCATGGATCATTGGCAAATAAACTCACAAGATGGCATGTTGAAGCAGTTTTCAGGGACTTGTGAAAATTACCAGTTTTACAAATCTGACTTAACATGATGGCATCTTCACAGCAACAATTATATATGCTAGAGGGCATTTCATGGCATGAAAATTGCCAGGTTGATAGAGGGCAACATGTACTTCAATTAACTACATTATGGCAACATCAAAATATGCATGTATCAATGGCTACCATCCTCACAATATGACATATTGAGAATAGCAGATTCACAGACTTAGTGAAAATCAACAGGGGGCAAACAGGGCACTTATTAACATAATGGCATGTTGACAACAAGTTTTAAATAAGATGCAATTGATTAATCCACAAGATCTTGGCACACATTTACAGAGGATGACAAGCACAACAATGCATTCCATTGTGCCAACTCCAAAGGAGCAACATATACATAGGAATCATCAAGACAACATGGCAACAAAATAACAGAGTTCAACACTTATAATTATTTGAGCTTGTGAAAACAGATTTTTGGTGGCACGTTGACATCAAGAATTCCACTCATATAATGATCTATCATGGCATGCAAAAATACGAGGGGATAGCACACACACACATGAACATCTTTCATGTTGATAAGATTATCATATGATGCAAGGATTAATTCATGTGAAAATGGCAAATGACATAATATCACCAAGTAACATTTTCACAAACTTGCCCAAATGGTAATTCCAATGCCACCATTGGATTCACTGTATTTTTCTACCCCAAGTTCATCTATCACATGCCTATGTTTCTATTGACAAAACTACCACAATTGCATTCACAAAATTGACATATCACTTAATACAAGTTATATGCCAAACTTGGCATGTAGTAGATTATTGACAGATTTGGAAACTGGCAAAACAGGAATATTTCCTTAAAAGGAAATAACACAGAAAACACAGAAACAAATAAAAACAAATGCAAAAAGGGGCCACTTGGCAGTGAGCCAGGGGCCCTGTGGGGTTGACATGTGGGCCATGGGCCCACTGTCAACGGTTGGCTAGACAAATTGGAAAAGGGGGGAACCGGGGATCGAACCCGCGACCTCTCGGTCGTCTCCCCGGCACGCTACCACTGCGCCACTGGCCGGTTGCTCGACAGAAGGGGGGGGGCGTGCGACTCTAATACAGATAACAAAGGGGCGGCCTTTTCTGCCCGGCAATAGAGGAGCTGACGTCTCCTCTGTCGCCGGGCAGAAAAGGCCGCCCCTTTGTTATCTGTTTTAGAGTCGCACGCCCCCCCTTCTATCGAGCAACTGGACAGTGGTGCAGTGGTAGCGCGCCGGGGAGATGACCGAGAGGTCGCGGGTTCGATCCCGGCTCCCCCCCCCTTTTCCAATTTGTCCAGCCAGTCGCTGACAGTGGGCCCATGGCCCACATGTCAACCCCACTGGGCCCCTGGCTCACTGCCAAGTGGCCCCTTTTTTTTGCATTTGTTTTGTTTTGTTTTTATTTGTTTCTGTGTTTTCTGTGTTATTTCCTTTTAAGGAAATATTCCTGTTTTGGTAGTTTCCAAATCTGTCAATAATATAGGACATGCCAAATTTGGCATATAACTTGTATTAAGTGATATGTCAATTTTGTGAATGCAATTGTGGTAGTTTTGTCAATAGAAACATAGGCATGTGATAGATGATCTTGGGGTAGAAAAATCCAGTGAATCCAATGGTGGCATTGGATTTACCATTCGAGCAAGTTTGTGAAAATTTTACTTTGTGATATTATATCATTTTGCCATTTTCACATGAATTAATCCTTGCATCATATGATAATCTTGTCAACATGAAAGATGTTCATGTGTGTTTGTGCTAGCCCCTGGTATTTTTGCATGCCATGATAGATCATTATATAAGTGGAATTCTTGATGTCAACATGCCACCAAAAATCTGTTTTCACATGCTCAAATAATTCTAAGTGTTGAACTTTGTTATTTTGTTGCCATGTTGTCTTGGTGATTCCTATGTATATGTTGCTCCTTTGGAGTTGGCACAATGGAATGCATTGTTGTGCTTGTCATCCTCTGTAAATGTGTGCCAAGCTCTTGTGGATTAATCTATTGCATCTTATTTAAAACTTGCTGTCAACATGCCATTCTGTTAATAAGTGCCCTGTTTGCCCCCTGTTGATTTTCACTAAGTCTGTGAATCTGCTATTCTCAATATGTCATATTGTGAGGATGGTAGCCATTGATACATGCATATTTTTATGTTGCCATAATGTAGTTAATTGAAGTACATGTTGCCCTCTATCAACCTGTTTATTTTCATGCCATGAAATGCCCTCTAGCATATATAATTGTTGTTGTCAAGATGCCATCATGTTAAGTCAGATTTGTAAAACTGGTAATTTTCACAAAGTCCCTGAAAACTGCTTCAACATTCCATCTTGTGAGCTTATTTTCAAATGATCCATGCTTCCTTTCATGTTCCTGTTAATAGATGAATTATTAAGCATGATGTATACTTCATGTCCATGCCTTGGTTGCGATTTCAAACTTGCTGTAGCTCTGGCTATGTGTGTTACAAGATGACATGTTGCTGTTTGTGGACAGATTGTGTGTTTGAATGTTTTGTGACTTGTGGGAGCTATACTGCATTGTTTTTCATGATCGTTGGGTCTATTCTTGCTAGAATTTCATTTCTAATCCAGTGGAATCCTTGGAATACCAAGGAATAGCCCATGGCCTCCCTCATCCTTGTTTTTGTCTCCGTTAACGTTCGTACCTTGCCGTGAGTGTACCGTGAGCTTCATTACTCCGTTTGCAACGTTCTACATATGCATTTGCATCGTTTTTACATGGAGCATTCATATTTGCCATGACCATGCATGTTAAAATAACTAATCTTGAGGTTCTGTCCAGAATACTAAAGAACTTAATAATTGCATGAGAAACATGACTAGCATAGGGTTGCCATGTTAAATACTTCAAATTGGTCATGCATCATCTTGTTTGCGCATTGCACTTTGTTTGTATGTTTATTTGGTGTTGTTCCTCTTTGGGTAGACCCGAGTGTCGAGCCTGAGAACGAGGATCCCGGAGAGTACAACTACGAGGACCCAGCTCTTTGTCCCTCTGAAGACCCAACAGGCAAGATGATCGTACCCAGATCCTGACACTATTTTTGCTATGCTAGATGTCTCGCTTCTACCGTTATGTTTAGTTACCTACCACTTAAACTGTCAGCCTCCTAAATTGCCATGAAAGCCTCTTACCCCTCCACCTCCTAGCAAAACATTGACTGGCTACGTTACCGCTGCTCAACCCTTATCATATAGCGTTGCCAGTTGCAGGTGCAAGCTTTTCCATGTGCCAACATGGATATTTGGAGATATCACCTTATTTATTGTTATTTAAATTAATGCACATATATATCTGGCAACGGTGGAAGGCTTGGCCTTTTGCCCGGTGTTTTGTTCCACTTTCGCCGCACTAGTTCCAAGTACCGGTGTTATGTTCCATATTTTGCTCTCCTAACAAGCTCGGGGTTGTTATGGGGACCCTTGACCATTCGTTTTAGATTAGAACTTGTCTGGCAAGACCCAACTTTGTTACTACATTTGCTAAACAACTTAATAAAAATGCATAGGGCTTAGCTACCCCGTGGATAATTAATCAACAACCCGGGCCAGTGCTCCGCTTGAGTGTTGGTCCAACCTAGAGTCGTGTGCGGGGCCAACCCGGGGCAACTCGGGAGATTTCTGTCAGGCCACTGTACGCTGTGCTCATCCGGTCATGTCCTGAGTACGAGATACGCGGCTCCTATCGGGTTCGTCGACACGTCGGGCGGTCTTGCTGGACTTGTTTTACCTTTCTCTAATGTCTTGCGCGAGGAATTCCGAGGATACTTTGGGCTATCTCGAGGTTGAGGTTTTCCAACGGAATTTCCTAGGAGATCACGGGATTCGTGGTCGAGGTTATTCTCGCGGCGTGTGGTTAGTTTGTGATGGATGAGTTGGAGCACCCCTGTAGGGTTAAATCTTTTCAAGAAGCCGTGCCCGCGGTTATGTGGCAACTTGGAAATTTGTTTAACACCCGGTTATAGTTAACTTGAAGTAAACTCAAATAAAATACACCAACTGTGTACGTAACCATGACCGTCTCTGCTCGTGAACATGAACTGAGAGAGAACACGGTGGGGTAATGTTTGACATAAGTAGGTGTTCAGGATCACTTAGTGATCATGCTAGTTCACGACCGTCATGCGTAGGCCACCTTATTTACATTCTTGTTCTCGTAAGTTAGCCACCAAATACATGCTTAGTGCTTGCTGCAGCCTCACCACTTAACCATTCCTCACCTATTAGCTTACATAGTCTCGGTATCCGGGTTATGAGATTGATGAGTCCCTGTAGCTCACAAATTACAACAATACACGTACAGGTGTTGACGAGTTCGTGCCAGATGATGTGTCACAGCTCTAGTGGGAGTACGATGAAGAACGTAGACGTATGTACGTTACGTATCCTGATGAGTAGGGGAGCTTCGTGGTGGTGTTCCTGGGATAGCAAGACAGTTTTCATTGCTTCTTTTATCGTTTGATTTCGTCCGTAGTCGGACCCTTTCTTCTGGATGAAAGTATGAATAACTTGTGTGGATTTGTAAGATAGCTTGTGGCGAGTGTAAGCCAACTCATATACTCATCTCTTCCTACATGTATGCGATGATTTCTGTACTTGCGAAACGACTAGATGCGTTTCTATCCCCGTTGAGGGAGTCCTGGCCTAAGGGGTCCTCGGGCCGCCGGCCTATCTCTCATGGGACGGCTTGGTGGGCCGCTCTCTGGTTATCGCAGGAAGGGCCAGGATATACAGCAACCCCGTATTCTAGAAGGAAACCTCCGAAGACGCGGTGTGCACTCCAAGTCAAGATGAGAAGCTCGGCGTCTTTACTTCCGGCTGGAGACTTATCATGTGTAAACCCTAGGTTCCCCCGGTGTCTATATAAACTGGAGGGTTTAGATGGTAGAGGGCAGACAAGCTCATCTAGGGTTTTGGCTACTTGATCTCGAGGTAGATCGACTCTATAATCTTCATACACATCAATACAACCAAGCAGGACGTAGGGTTTTACCTCCATAGGAGGGCCCGAACCTGGGTAAAACATCGTCTCCTTCGTCCCCTGTTACCCATCGATCCTAGTCTCACAGCTCTAGACCCCCTACCTGAGATCCGCCAGTTTTGGCACCGACATTGGTACTTTCATTGAGAGTTCTGCTGTGGGATCGCAAGAGGAATTGATGGCTCGCTTAATCATTAGCGATGAAGTCCGTAATGGGGGCTCCTTCGCCCCTGGACAAATTTTCGCTTTCGGTAGCATCGTGCTGCACACCGACCCGACTGGCCACCCTGGTCGGACTGGGAGTCTCGCCCCCGATCAAGAGATCAGATTTGGGAACCTAGAGTTCTCCGTAGACCCCCGGGGCGATCTTTCATTCGCCGGGCTCGCGATCTCATCCGACGAGCCCGAGGTCCCTGAAGCCTTAACTTCGAATCTCCTTCTCGACTCCGCCCTCGGGTCTATCTCTGCGATGATCTGGCTACTAGTCCGGATCCGGTCACAGTACCTAAGGGCCAGAGGTCGGCCTCTGCCGAACACGTCCCTCGCACGGACACTTTGGAGGTTAACTCCGAAAGTCCTAGGCAGATCGATCCGGTCGAACTCTCGACGCTCAATGAGGCACTGGATCGAATCTTATCAATAAAAATCACAGACGACCCGACCTCGACCCATGCTCAGATCGGTTTGGAGGCGGGTCATGGGGAATTTTTTGACCCACCCACCACCCACTTGGTAGCCACTATGGAAGACTTAACCGATATGCTGGACTACGCCTCCGAGGAGGCAGAAGACATGGATGAAGAGGACGGCGCCCCCGCCCCTGTCAACACTGGGCGATGGACTGCCACCTCCACCTACGACGTCTACATGGTAGACACCCCCGACGATAAGGGCGACCGCACCCCTAAGAAGAACGTCGATAAATCTGGTGAGGCTCCGTCAAGGCGCCAGAAACAGCGCAAACGATCTAAGGCAAACAAGGGAACTGCAGCCATTGCAGGCACCGGGGAAAACGACACCCCGGAAGACCTCGGCGACCCTGAAGCCCCCGAACAGCCAGTGGAGGACCAGGAAAGGCCCGAAGATCAGCGCGACACCGATGATCCTAATGATTCCGAGGATGACAACTACCTTCCCCGTGTCAAGGAGGAAGACATCCTGGAAGCCGAAGACTTCACCGTCCCCGAAAACCCTGCGGATCAGGAACGGTTTAGGCGGCAGCTTCTCAAAGCCGAACCCTGAAGGCAAAACAACAGCAGCTCAAAGCCGAACAAGATACCCTCAATGATAGATGGACGAGGGTCTTGGCTGCCGAAGAAGGGTATGATACCGATCTATCGGACCAACCCAAGAGCTACCCTCGCCGGCGGCTGCTGCCGCAGTTCGATTTTGAGGCCCTTGAAATATTGCCTCCCAGGCGTACTCTGTACGACCAGCCGGACCGCCCTCCCCGAGGACAGGATAGGACGGTCGGCGATGCCGAGTACAGACCAGCGATACCCCACAGGAGAGGAAAAGAGCCAGCAGGGCCTGAGGACAGGTACGACTTACGACAGGACCTGGATTATAGAGCAGGCCACACAAGATCCATCTATGGATCCAGAGGGTACTCCCCCGCTAGACGGGACGGGTACCAATCTGGGCTCGACCGTAACAATAGAGGTCGGGAACAAAACCGGGCCCGATCTACCGCCGATCATAGGCATGACATAGCTCGGGTCGGAGGCGCTGCCCACCCACAATGCTTCACAGACGAGGTGATGCAGCATCAGTTCCCTGTAGGGTTTAAACCCGTTAACATAGAGCTATACGACGGGACAACAGACCCGGCCGTGTGGATTGAGGACTTCCTCCTCCACATTCATATGGAACGAGGAGATGATCTCCATGCCATCAAGTATTTGCCCCTAAAACTTAAAGGGCCAGCTCGACACTGGTTAAATAGTCTCCCCGAGAATTCTATCGGGAGCTGGGAAGAGCTCGAGGATGCCTTCCGATCTAACTTCCAGGGTACTTATGTCCGGCCACCGGACTCCTCCGACCTGAGCAATGTAGTCCAGAAAGCAGGTGAATCGGCTCGGCAATTCTGGAATCGGTTCCTGACCAAGAAAAACCAGATCGTTGACTGCCCGGACGCCGAAGCAATAGACTCCTTCAGACATAATATCCGGGACGAGTGGCTAGCTCGTCAGCTCGGCCAGGATAAGCCGAGGGCAATGTCCGCCCTTACCTCACTTATGACCCGCTTTTGCGCAGGTGAGGATAACTGGCTAGCTCGACGAAGCCATAACCCCGAAGACCCCGGTACCTCCGAAGTCCGGGATGGAAATGGGAAACCGCGACGTAACAAAAACAAACGCCGGCACAATAACGGCGACGCGGAGGACACGGCCGTTAATGCCGGTTTCCGCAACCCAAAATCCGGACAGCGGAAGAAACCCTCTAAAATAAATCGAGACGGACCTACCACGCTGGACAAAATCATGGATAGGCCCCGCCAGATCCACGACACCCAAGACAAGCCCGCAAACAACACCAACCGTAATTGTTGGGTATTTAAACAAGCTGGCAAACTCGCAGTCGAGGAGCAAGGCAAGAGCCCACGCAGCGTGGACGATGATGAGCCCCGCGGTCCAAGCGATGGAGGACAAAAGCAGTTCCCTCCAGAGGTAAAAACCATGAACATGATATATGCCACTCACATACCAAAGAAGGAGAGGAAGCGCGCCCTTCGGGAGGTCTACGCCGTAGAGCCCGTAGCCCCGAAGTACAACCCATGGTCGGCTTGCCCGATCACCTTTGATTGACGGAATCATCCGACCAGTATCTGTCACGGAGGTTCGGCAGCCCTCGTCCTAGACCCCATTATCGATGGGTATCACCTCACTAGAGTCCTAATGGACGGAGGAAGTAGCCTTAATCTGATTTACTCAGACACGGTGAAAAAGATGGGTATAGATCCGTCAAGGATCAAACCCAGCAACACTACCTTTAAAGGAGTGATCCCAGGCGTCGAAGTCCGCTGCTCGGGCACCGTGAATCTAGAAGTAGTGTTCGGCTCGCCCGACATCTTCCACAGCAAAGACTTGATCTTCGACATTGTCCCTTTTCGCAGCGGTTACCACGCCCTACTCGGCCGCACATCATTCGCTCGCTTTAACGCCGCCCCCACTATGCGTACCTGAAGCTCAAGATGCCCGGACCCAGGGGGGTCATTACTGTCAACGGCAACACAGAGCGCTCTCTTCGAACTGAGGAACACACAGCGGCCCTGGCAGCTGAATTCTAGTACGGCGATGATAGGCCGGCGCCCAAATCAGCCATAAAGGCATGACATGATAGCAAACGAGTTCGGTCTCAACCTGTACTCCCGGAATCATCTTCCGCCCCACAAAAATAGGGATACGCCCCCCACATCACAGCCCTAGTTCCCATAAGATACGTGCCAAGAAGGCACAACTTCGCACTTAAAATACCATGGGCAGCTGTGGGGACCCACTATCAAAGGAAAGTGTTTGGCTCGACCGAACTACTACCAACACACGTCTTCGGACAAACCACCGGTACCATCTAGAACCTTCCAAGTGTAAAGCTCATCCACACTGCAGCGACTTCTCAAGATCTTCTTCCCAAGGTCCGCTAGCCAATAGCAATCACCTATAAAGGAACGCAACCCCCTTGGGAGCAAAGGAGCAGACAGACGATAGGGCACATTGAGGACGTCAAGACACCCATCGAAGACCCTGGGTAAAACCTCTCCTTTGTAAATTTTATTTTTCATTTCAAAATACCTGTAACAGTTGCTTCGGCAGTTTGAGTTATAAGAATTCATCAGAAATAAAGACCATCCTTTACGGCCTCCTCGCTGTATTTTATGTCACATACCCTGTTCTTTACTCACCAACGCCGATAGCAAAGCTATTCGGTACATATTATGATGCGACCGGCTAATAGACCGAGGGCTTGACTATCACAATCGCCCCAAGCATCACCCCGGCACTATTGTTTACGTGTTCGGCGTCTCGGATGTTGCTTTATATGAATTGGTTCCGAATTATGTCTTGGGTCAATGGTTGGGTTGCCCGGCTCATGTGTTTGCCCTCTTAGGTTCCGCTCATTCGACTAACAGGGTAAAGGGAGAACCACTGCGATTGTGCTTCCAGCTCGCCTGGTCAAGTGCCTCAGTAGAGAAAGCCGAAAACTGACTGTCATAATAAGCGAGAACCGGTCTGCAATCCGAGTATAAGTGTCAAACTAAAAATCGATAGAGGTTATTCCGTGTTATACGAGGGGTTTGTACTATTACAAACCATGTGATGCTGGTTTCAACCTCGGTTTATCCGAATATCACAAAACACTGGGGGCTTATCATCAGCCCCCGCAGTCAAGCTCCTACGGCTAAGTGAAAGCACTAAAGCATCATAGTCCGATTGCCTTGTTCCCCTCGCACCACCGCCTTCGGGCACCGATACGTCGGCTAAGGGTCACGGTGTGGAGGAAGAAACACCTCGTGTAGTATCTGCATGGGGGCTGAAGCCGACGACTCGCAACTTTCAGATAAAACGGCCACACAGGAGTCAAAATAATATAAAAGCTTAAAGACATGATAAACCATGCAACCGCATTATAAAGCGGAACAGTCATCGGATACATGACAAAACATTCATTCATACATTACATCTTTAGGGCATTGAGCTTCTATCACCAGAGCACCATCCATCACGGTGGCAAAGCATCTCTCGGGGCGCCTATGCTCCTTCTCAAGGGGTGGAGGCGCGGTGGCCTTTTCGGTCGGCTTGAGCCCCGGCAGGTGCACCATGGTTCTCGCAAAGGCCATCCGAGCTCCCTCGATGCACGTAGAACGCTTTAGAGCGTCAATCCGAGGCACAGCGTCGCACAGTTTCTGCACCAAGCCGAAGTAACGGCTCGACAACGGCTCTGCAAGCCACAGCCGGATGCAGAGTCCCCTCATGGCCGGCTCCGCCATCCTGTGCAGCTCCATTAACTGTTTCATCTGCTTGCTCAGGAGGGGAGGATGCTCGGGGGCTTGAAATGGCGCCCAGAACAGCCGAGGCTCGACATCCCCATCCTGAGAGGCGAAGTATCTGTTCGCGTCCGCTGCACTCCTCGAGAGGTCCGTAAAGGCGCCTGAGGAACGCCACACCCGGGTGAGCAATGCAAACCTGTTACCACCAAAGGCACACTGCAGTAAGTACGGCTTACCATCTGCGATCGCCTTGACTTGGCGGAGTTCTTCTTCAAAGAACCGCCTATCAACTCGCTCCGATTTGAGTTCGGATTTCAGCGAGGATAGTTCGGTGGCCTGATCCTCGTTCTTTTTCTCAAGGGCCTCGCACTTCGTGCTGGCATCCTTGAGCTCCAGCTGCACCTCTACCACCCGGGCCTCATGCTTGTTGCTCACGGCCTTTAACGCCGATAGGTCGGCTGCCGCTCGTTCTGCCACCGCCTTCTCATCCGCGGCCTCTTGCTTCGCTTTCGCCAACTCGACCTTGAGGTTCTCGACCTCCGCGGCCACAACTGTGGCAACAATGAGTAATTAACACTTAGGGATAACAATCCGGATATCTCAATCAATGAGGATGGACAAATAGACCCGAATGATACAATTCGGACTCACCTTGCGTCTCGTCGAACCTCTTGTTCAGGCGATCGAGCTCCTCATCAGAGCTCTTGAGCTTCTGGTTTAGCTCGGCAAGCTCCCCTGCATTGGCGACCGCCACCGATGACGAGGCCTGTAAAAACAAGTTATGTGCATTAAAACTCTCGAGCTGTCGGATTCAGACCCTCTGCTAAGTACTCTTCGGTGCCGTAAGCATCGTTACTAGTATTCGGACATTTGACCCCCGGGTGGGTTTTTCAAACTCACCCAGGGCTCGGGGGCTACTACACTTATAAGGATTGCATAAACTAGGAAAATTAACTTTTTCTAGAGATAAGAGTATTACTTGGCTCACCTTGAAGCCCGTCAAGAGACAGTTGAAGGCCTCTTTCAGTCCGCTATCAACGGATTGAATGCCTTGCAAAACCGCACCCATAAGGGCGCGGTGATCTTCGGCGATGGAGGAGCCGGATAAAGCTTCCTCCATCTTGGACTGCCACCCAGTCATGGGCGGCACCGGTGGTGACCGGCCAGCCCTCCCTCCGGTGGGGGATTGGGCCGCGGCCCTGGAGGCATAGAGCGCTCCGGAGATGTCCTCGGAGGGGACTGGACCAGACTTGCTCCCCCCTCTTTAGTTGCCAGGGGAGTTTCCTTCTCCTGGTCTTCGGCGGCCGAGGTATTAACCTCAGCCATAACCTCGTCACCCCCACCGCCGATGTTCGGCTCAGAAGGAGCCGGGCGCGATAACACCTCCACGGCCTCCTTCGAGACCTCAGGCGGCGTAGGATGAGACGCAGTCCCACTCTCCGCCAGGTCGGTGGGCAGAGACTCCCCGTCTGAAATTTGGTCGGTGGGGAGGTCACGTGGTGGGCTGCAAATTGAAAGACGTTCGCCCATTTAGCATTAAAAACTCTATATAAGTGATCCAGAGGGTCTTCGGATCCATACCTCTGGGCTGGGGGCTTAACCCTTGGGTTCCTTCGGGGAACCCTCTCAAAATCCTCAGACTCCTTATCGGAGTCCGAGTTATCATGGGCCAGGACAGCCTTTGTACGACATGTCCTCTTCAGGGCAGGAGGAGGTAGGTCCTCCGTGGCGCCCGCTGACGCCGCCCTCTTCCTTGTGAGGGGGGAGTCGCACTCCCCTTCGTCCTCATGCTCTTCCTCGTGAGTGGAAGAGGCATGGGTGTCCTCGGACTTAGTGTCCGGAAGACCCCTTTGACAAAGACCCTCTCGGGCCTCCTTTTTCTCCCCTTTCTTCTTCTTCTCCTTCCTCTCTGGCGCCAAATACGGCGCCACGATGAGCATTTCCGTCAACAGATCCGATCGAGGGTCTTCCGGCTGCGGGGCCGGACAGTCAATTTGCACGGCCTTGCTCAGCCATTTCTGCGAAGATGAGGGAGAAGACGTTCAGCCCTTTGTCAAAAAACAGAGCCGGAGAATTAAGATTTTATCATACCTTGGTAGGAGGGGTCTCGGCGTCCAGACCGGTGTCCTCCTCCTCGGCCGGCCAGCTCTTCTGGGCCTTGAATAGCACTTTCCACAATTTCTCGTGGGTAGTGCGGAAGAATTGACTCACGGTGGCCGGGTCCTCGAGCTGATAAGCCCACATTGGAGAGGCCCGGTGCTGGCAGGGGAGGAGACGGCGGTGGAGCATGACCTGGATCACGTTGTCCAGTTCGATCTTGGCCTCAATCATCGAGGAGATGCGCTTCTGCAGTGATTTTACCTCTGCGGCTGACCCCCAGTCAAGGCCCTTCTTGAGCCACGAGGTTAGCCTCGCGGGAGGGTCCGGATCTGAACTCGGCAGGTGCCGCCCAATCCGCGCTCCTTGGTTCGGTGATGTAGAATCACTCCTTCTGCCAGATCTTGACCGTGTTGATGAAAGTGCCATCCGGCCACTCGACACGGGGAAGCTTGCTGATTACCGCCCCTCCACAATCCGCGTGCGCGCCCGCAACTATCTTCGGCTTGACGTTGAACACCTTGAGCCACAGGCCAAAGTGCGGCTGAACCTGCAGGAAGGCTTCGCAGACGATGATGAATGACGATATGTGCATGAAGGAGTTCGGGGGGAGTTCATGAAAATCCAACCCGTAAAAGAAAATGAGGCCCCTAACGAAGGGGTGGAGCGGGAAGCCCAGTCCTCGGATGAAATAGGAGATGAACACCACCCTCTCGCCCGGCTTCGGTGTGGGAACCACCTGATTCGCCTCTGGAGCGCGGTGGGCGATGTTGGCGGAGAGGTAGCCGGCACACTTTAGCTCTCGAATATCGTTGTCAGTGACGGAGGAAGCTTCCCACTTGCCCATGGAGCCTAAACCCGCCATGGCCGAACTCGGATGGAAGATTGAGGAACAACTGGATCTGGGCTCTCAGAGCTTGGG
Organism: Elymus sibiricus; assembly: GCA_039707655.1. NCBI lineage: Eukaryota > Viridiplantae > Streptophyta > Magnoliopsida > Poales > Poaceae > Elymus > Elymus sibiricus. Next base: position 311,676,698 of record CM077669.1, on the reverse strand, counting down.
AAGGTCGAGGAGGCAAAGGCTACGAATTGGGAGCGTGAATAGGCCTTGGGGGTTTTCTCCCTTTTATGGGATGCCGTAATACCAAGAGCCTCCCTTTTACTGCACCGCAGGCCTCGCCACTTCCCGAAACAATCGTGACGTTATGCGTGCGTGGGATAACCGAGGGCATTGAGCGTATCCCGTAATAAACGGGACACGATCTACACGTTGATAAGACGTGCCAATGGAGAAACGGCCTCGAACCGCGAATCGAGTTTTTGTAACCAGCTCAGCGGTCGTGACGGGCCACGACCCTTCGTCAGAAAGGTTGTCAGGAAATACTGTTCACACTTTCACGCTTGGCCTTCGAGGATAAGCGACTTATGGCGCCCGGATAACTATATGTTCGGATAACTACATATCATCGGCGGCCGGACTAGAACCAGCCGATCATAAAGGGGGAAGGGAACTCACCCCGCAAGCCGGAGACTCCGATCACTCAAAGCTGCTAGTGTCATGACCCCTAGCATTGGGGGCTAGTTTGGGGGCTACTGAGGGAGTCCTGGACTAAGGGGTCCTCGGGCCGCCGGCCTATCTCTCAAAGGCCGGCTTGGTGGGCCGCTCTCTGGTTATCGCAGGAAGGGCCAGGATATACGGCAACCCCGTATTATAGAAGGAAACCTTCGAAGACGTGGCGTGCACTCCAAGTCAAGATGAGAAGATCGGCGTCTTTACTTCCGGCTGGAGACTTATCATGTGTAAACCCTAGTTACCCCCGGTGTCTATATAAACCGGAGGGTTTAGATGGTAGAGGGCAGACAAGCTCATCTAGGGTTTTGGCTACTTGATCTCGAGGTAGATCGACTCTGTAATCTTCATACACATCAATACAACCAAGCAAGACGTAGGGTTTTACCTCCATAGGAGGGCCCGAACCTGGGTAAAACATCGTCTCCTTCGTCCCCTGTTACCCATCGATCCTATTCTCACAGCTCGGGACCCCCTACCCGAGATCCGCCGGTTTTGACACCGACACCCATCGAGGCCCTCACGCCTTATTAGGGATAGGACCGCATCTTGGGCATTACACGTCAGTCCTTCAGGATCCGACGCTGATCTTGCTTTTCCCGCGGGCCTGAAGACGCATAAGACATCTCGTCTTGCGCCTCGGTCCGATGGGTTAACCGATGCTGCTACTGTGGAGGCGATTGCACCATGGGTGCACCACCAGCGTCACAGCTTGCAGTGGGTCGCGCTTGCGAGGGCCCTGCCTCATCTGGCTTGTCGCGGTTGGCGAAACTCACCAGGCTGTGAATAGTGGCCCTCCAATCCACCTTCTTCTCCAGTGTAGGCGGGAAGTTCAACAATAGTTGGGCCTATGCCAGGGCCTCCTCTGTGGTCTTCGGCATGGTGCGATGTGTGGCGTGGGTTGCACTCCCGCTCCTGATGGAATTAGGGAGAGCGCTGCCCTGCCCCGAGACGCGCCGCTGATCCCCGTCATGATGTTGGCGATGGGCTTGGCCCTGCGCGTCCTGGGAGTGACGCACATTGGTCTTGTCCACACGTCGCCCAGGATTGCCGCTGTCCCGCGGGCGTCCATTGTGGTTGTCTTGTGAAGGACGGGGCGGATGTCCCGTTGTTGCCATCGCCGCTACCGCTGTCGCGACACACTCGGCTGCTGCTGGCGTCCCGTTGGACGTCACGACAGCAGGGTCCGGGTCACGGCTCGTAGAAGTGTGGTGGCTGCGCTCACTAGTGCGGTGTACGCGATGCCCACCGTCGCCGCCGTCCCTAGTTGCTGCCTGCGAGGGCAGCTTGGACGTAGACGGAGTGGTCGCTGAGGCGCCCTTGGCCTTCTTTGGTGCCATGGGTGTCGATGAAGTTGACGATGATAATGATGATGATGACGCACATAAGGTGGTGAAGATTCACCTACGCGACCCCCTACCTAGCGTGCCAAAGATGTCGGGGTATGACTATCTATGGGACCATCGGCCCCCTTTGCGGTTCTACTGTGGGGACCAACGTGAGCAAAGAGCAACACCAAGTCAAGCACGATCGGGGTTTTAGACAGGTTTGGGCCGCTCAGAAGCGTAAAACCCTACGTCTTGTATTCTTGTGATTGAGTGTGGATGTTCAAGTTTACAAGGAGCATGGTCCCCCAGCAAGGTGTTCGAGGGTGATGCTACGCAGGCAATTGAACAGGGTTTCGACCTTTGTAAAGGTAGCCATGGCCCTCCTTTTATAGGTGAAAGCGGTTACCACAGTAGCTAAAATGGTAAAATACATATAGGTGAATAGTTGCTATGTTAGTGGGAAATATCTAACCTTGACGGATTAGGACATACGCATTAAATGCGCCGTCAGGTGTCGAGCTGGCGATGCTCCCCGGCAAGGACTGCCTCTCCTTCCATGTTGTTTGCCCAACTACCCCTTATTATCTTGACACACTGTCCGGACTAGTGTCATTAAAGCTACTGTAATTTCCTGGAGTCGCCACGTGCGCCGGCAAGGTCTACCTAACAGCCTACCCCCTCGACAACTCTTTGATGGCGACGATCGGCTTGATGAGGTGGAGCATGCATGTTGTAGAAGAGTCTTGCCATGCGTTGAGTCTTCCTCGCCGACAAGGAGGCTTGCCGATGGCTCAGTCTCGTGGAGCGGCCTTTGGCTGGATGGAGTGTCGCCCGACAGGGCTTACCGAGCTGGAGGAGGCTACCGCCTGTGCACAAGTCATGGTGCTAAAGGGCCCGTTCTTTAGTGCACCGACATGCATCATGTCCAAACATTGCATGCCTACTCAAGTTTGGACGTCAGCTCGGGATATAGGGCCGTGGTGGAACATACCGTTCTCTTCGATGACTTATTTTATGATGAGTTTTGCAATGTCCTTCAGGATGCGAAAGAAGTCATATCTTTGTTTATAATACGGATCAGCTCCTAAGGATTCTGCCCATTTGCGGATATGTTCATCATTTCCGGTTGTCATGCGAAGACGTTGGTGATCCCTTCTGAACTCCATCATGAGATGGACGATGTAGAATCCATCGCTCGTACATCCTATCGGTTGATGGACGCTCAGAAGTTGGTTTTATGCCTGAAACCCGGCGCAACCTTCCTTTGTTTCCTGATCTCGATGTGCCCCTCGCCGGACAAAATTAATACACCTCAAGTTAGCCTCCATATGAGCGAAGAAAGATTGAGATGTACGAAAGGGCAATCCGATAATGACTTACATTGGTTGATAAGGTAGGAGAATCGTTTCCTTGTCCTTATTCATTATCATGAACTCTTCAATGTACTTCCTACCAGCTTGACGTTCAAAGTCACCGAGACTCAAGAAGGATTCATGCATGTAGTATGGATTTGCCACCGAGATTTGCGAGATTTGGTCTCTCCTGATGACAAAGTTCATGTGGAGCGCAAAAAGGCGGACTCATAAAATCGTGTCGTCTCATGAGAAACAACTCAAAGATCCGATCAAACCAGAGGAAGAACACTTCTGCGGGGAGTCTGTCGATGTAGCACTTGGCCTAAGGCACACAAACCGCATAAAGCAGGTATATGGATCCTTCGAGGCGAGAAGGCTTTTCTCTATCGACAACACATGGTTGTGCAGTCTCCTGAGATCCTTGGATATGCCCTCTAGCGGTTTCGGCGGTAGGATCTGCTCGCCCGCGACATAGTGCAACGCCGCACCTTTGACTGGTACACGGTCTACAAAATCGGTCGGCAGAGCCGACTGGCTACTAGAAGCTTTGGCAGATTTCTCGGCAACAAAGCCTCTCCCCCTGAAAGCACAACTTCTCCCTAGGTTGTTTTGGTAATTAATAACAACATATATTTCATTGGACTAATGATCCTATCAAGCATATTTCAGGAAAAGTTCAATGAATGGATTGGCGAAGGATTGTGAGAAGATCCCCTAGATGCAAGGAACATCAAATGGGAACAAGCTTCAAGACTCTACATTTTGCATTTTGTGAGATATCACATTTGAGTCCATAGGAAAGCCAATACTATTAAAAGGGGATGAGGTATCTATGATGATCTGGTTGCTCAAGTGCTTAGAGTTCGCCACCAAAAACCCTCATGAATTTTCCCACAAAAATGTTCTGTCCAAACCCTAAAGCCTAAATTCGGTGCCACCAAGTTCACAAATTCGGCCCTACCGAGTTTTACCCTAGACAGAATCTAGAGCCAAATCCTAACCTCTCAGTGACACCAAGTTCTTTTTTGGTGCAACCGATACCATGGACCAACCTTCGGGTGTCCAGTTTCTAAGAATCGGAATTTGAGTTTTGGAAATCGGTGCCACCGAAGCAAGGAACTTCCCAGGCCAGCCAAAATTGGACTCACCGAGATTTATATATCGGTCTCACCGAAACGCCAAAAGTTGCCACATTTTGCACTAGTCGGTGAAACAGAGTTTTTACTTTGGTTTCACCGAGTTGGGCAATAATGTTGTAACGATTGAATTTTTGGAGAAGCATATATATACCCCCACCTCCCTCTCATTCGCAGAGTGAGTACTCAGAACAAACCAACACTTGCCTCATCCATTTTTTGAGAGAGAACCTCCTACTCATGTGTTGAGATCAAGATCTTCCACTCCAACCATATGAATCTTGATTTGTAGCCTCCCCAAGTTGCTTTCCACCCAATCAACCTCTTCTACCAAGTCAAATCTGTGAGACAGTGATTGTGTTTTGAGGAGACTATCTTTTGAAGCACAAGAGAAAGGAGTTCATCAATCATACCACATGAATTACCTTTTGGAGAGTGGTTTCTCCTAGATTGGTTAGGTGTCGCTTGGGAGCCCCCGACTTCGTGTGGAGTTGAACCAAGAAGTTTGTAAGGGCAAGGAGATGGCCTACTTCATGAACATCTACTCCGAGTGAGGCTAGTCCTTCGTGGACGTAAGCCGTGATGGAATAGACGAGGTTGCTACTTTGTGGTCCCTTCATGGATGGAGCCCTCCGTGGACTCTCGCGACCGCTACCCTCCGTGAGTTGAAGTCTCCATCAATGTGGACGTGCGATTGCACCACCTATCGGAACCACGGGAAAAATCTTTGAGTCCCCATTGTGATTGATCCTCCTATCTATACCCTCTACTTATGTGTGCATGTCTTTACTTTCCACTGCTATACTCTTAGACTTGCATGTGTAGGGTGTGTTTGACTTGATAAAATTGCGAAAACTTGCCAACCTTTAATATTGAGAAAAGTCTAGATTTTTATTTTGGTCAAGTGTCTAATCTCCCCCTCTAGACAGACTTTGTATCCTACAAGTGGTATGAGAGCTTTGGTCTCCATTGCATTGGTTTCATAACCTAGGAGATTATGGCGTCTAGTGAGGGAAATTATCATCGTAGAGGTCCATATTTTGATGGTGCAAACTTTTCTAGTTGGAAGCACAAAATGAAAATGCATTTTCTTGGTCATAATCCCGCCGTTTGGGTTGTTGTTCATGTTGGATTGCAAGGAGAATTCTTTGGGGATGGAAAGGAACTGGATCGTGAAGCGACTGCGGAAGAATTGAAGATGTTGCAATACAACGCTCAAGCATGCGACATTCTATTCAACTGCCTATGCCCCGAAGAGTTCAACAAGATAAGCCGTCTTGAGAATGCAAAAGAAATTTGGGATACTTTGGTTGATATGCATGAAGGAACTGAATCCGTCAGAGAATGTAAGTTGGATGTGCTACAGAGTCAACTTGAAAGTTCAAGATGAAGGATGGTGAAGGAGTCGCCAAAATGTACTCTAGGCTTGCTCTCATCACAAATGAGATTGCCGGCTTAGGAAGTGAAGAGATGACTAAAAAATTCATCATCAAGAAAAATCCTTAGAGCCTTGGATGGAAAGTACGACACCATGTGCACATTGATCCAAATGATGCCAAACTACAAAGATCTCAAGTCCACGGAAGTCATTGGATTGTTGCTCATGAAATATCATTCAAGGACAAAGAAGAGCTTAACACCAAGTTAAGCGGTGCATACAAAGCTACAAGTGACATTCCCGCTACCTCAAGTGTCAACCTTGTTACCAATGAAGAGATAAGCCTCATGGTCAAGAAGTTCAACAAATTCTACAAGAATAGTGGCAAAGAGAGAAGCTCCAACACAAGATATGAAGAGAAGCATTCTTCCAGTCGTAACCGGAATTGCTACAATTGTGGAAGTCCTAGACACTTTTCCAATGAGTGCGCGCCCCCACCAGAAAAGAGAAGAGTCACATAGAAGAAGAAGCTCAAGAGATGAGTCACCTCATATAGAGAGAAGGAGTAGAGAAGATCTCTTGGAACGAAGACCTTCCCGAAGAAGCAAGGACTCGGAGAAGAAGGGCAAATACACCAAGAGCTACACAAGAAGAAGACATCAAGCTCATGTTAGTGAATGGGTTTCCGGCTCCGATTCCGACAACCAATCCGAGAGAAGCTACCACTCCAACTCCGACTATAGTCAAGATGAAGGTGTTGCCGGACTAGCACTCATATCCTCCAAGTCCTATGATATATTTTGACTCACCAAATGAAGGAAGTGGAAGTTTCTTCATGGCTAAAGGCCCCAAATTATCACACCCCGAATACATAGACTTTAATAGTGATGAGGATGATTTACTAGGATATGATGACTTGCTCTTTGATAAAACTAGTGATGTTAGTCAAAATGCACTTGATAATAATCATGCTAGTCAAGATAAGTCGTGTGATGATGATAAGGAGATTGTGCGTCTAACTAAAGAACTAAACACTCTTAAGTTATCTCACGAATCTACTCAAGAAGATCATAGAGAGCTCTAAAAACTCATGAGAAGCTACGCTTCGAGAAGCTAAATTTAGAGAAAGAGCATGAATTTCTTAAAGCTATCAATGACGATCTTCGACACAAGAGTTCTTCTTATCTTGCCAAACTCTACATTTGTGCCACAAGTTAAATCCAAGCAAACTAGTAACAAAGGCAAGAAAGGTTCTTCATCTAGTAACAACAAAAGTAATGCTAAATCCAATGATGTTGTTCCTAGTACTTCTATTGATTCCACTAATGATCCTCTTAGCCAAGTTACACTTGAGCAAGAAAATGATTTATTGAAAGGAATAATAGAAAAAGGTGTCTACAAGAGTCTTACCGGAAGTAAGTCACTTGAGGAGATTGTGCGCAAGCAAGGATGCCACCGGAAGAACCAAGGTATTGGTTATGAACGAAAGTTCAATGCCAATGGAGTTGAAAGGGAAGAAGGTCAATACCCCAAGACGAAGTTTGTTCCTCAAAAGGAGAAGTATGATCCTATTCTCTCTAAGGGAACAAAAGCTCAAGATGATCTTCCACCACATGACCACAAGCTCAAGGGGAAAGACAAGCTTCAAGAGGAGATTGACTCATTCGAAGAAAAATCATAAGCCATGGTCAAGTAGGTGTTGGAAATATGCCCTAGAGGCAATAATAAATTGGTTATTATTATATTTCCTTGTTCATGATAATCGTTTATTATCCATGCTATAATTGTATTGATTGGAAACTCAAATACATGTGTGGGTACATAGACAACACAGTGTCCCTAGTAAGCCTCTAGTTAACTAGCTCGTTGATCAAAAGATGGTGAAGGTTTCCTAGCCATAGACATGAGATGTCATTTGATAACGGGATCACATCATTAGGAGAATGATGTGATGGACAAGACCCAAACTATAAACGTAGCATATGATCGTGTCAGTTTATTGCTATTGTTTTCTGCATGTCAAGTATCTGTTCCTATGACCATGAGATCATGCAACTCCCTGACATCGGAGGAGTACCTTGTGTGTATCAAACGTCGCAACGTAACTGGGTGACTATAAAGATGCTCTACAGGTATCTCCGAGGGTGTCTGTTGGGTTGGCATGGATCAAGACTGGGATTTGTTACTCCGTGTGACGGAGAGGTATCTCAGGGCCCACTCGGTAATACAACATCACAATGAGCCTTGCAAGCAATGTGACTAAAGTGTTAGCCACGCGATCTTGTATTACAGAACGAGTAAAGAGACTTGCAGGTAACGAGATTGAACTAGGTATAGAGATACCGACGATCGAATCTCGGGCAAGTAACATACCGAAGAACAAAGGGAACAGTATACGGGCTTAACTGAATCCTTGACATAGAGGTTCGACCGATAAAGATCTTCGTAGAATATGTAGGAGCCAATATGGGCATCCAGGTCCCGCTATTGGTTATTGATCGTAGAAGTGTCTCGGTCATGTCTACATAGTTCTCGAACCCACAGGGTCTACACACTTAACGTTTGGTGACGATTAGTATAGTTGAGTTATTTTGTTGGTGACCGAAGGTTGTTCGGAGTCCCAGATAAGATCCCGGACATGATGAGGATCTCCGGAAGAGTCCGGAGGTAAAGATTGATATATGTGATAATAGTGTTTTGATCTCCGGAAGGGTTCCGGAATTCACCGGAAGAGGTTCCGGATGTTTACCGAAGTGTTCGGGTGCAGCAACACTTTATATGAGCCAAAGGGGTAAAGCCCACGAGGTATTGGAAAGTGCAAAAGGAAGTTTTGCTGCTGCCTTAAGCGGTACTGCCACTGGTAAGGCAGTACTACCGCGTAAGAGGTACTACCGCTTGTGTGAAGCGGTACTACCGCATAAGCGGTACTACCGCTTGTGTGAAGTGGTACTACCGCTCAAGCGGTACTACCGCTCGTGAGCGGTACTACCACTTGTGCGCGGTACTGCAGGGATCCGAGTTGGACTCTTTCCCTGCGGGCCAAACCGACCTTGTGCGGGCAAAACCGACCAGGAGGAGGCTTTTACTCCAAGTTTAGACCCCAAGGCTCAACATATAAATAGAGGGGCAGGGCTAGCACACGGGACACATCAAGATTTCCCAAGCCGTGTGTCGGCAACCCTAACCCTCTAGTTCTCCCGTCATAATCTCCGTAGTGCTTGGCGAAGCCCTGCAGAGATTGTTCCTCACCATCATCACCACGCCGTCGTGCTGCCGGAACTCATCTACTACTTCACCATCGCTCGCTGGATCGAGGAGGTGAAGGCGTCATCAAGCCGTACGTGTGTTGAACGCGGAGGTGCCGTCCGTTCGGCACTAGTTCGTGATCGGATCGAGGGACGACTTGCGATTTGGATCGCGGAGACGTTCGACTACATCAACCGCGTTTCTTAACGCTTCCACTTAGCGATCTACAAGGGTATGTAGATTCACTCTCCCTCTCGTAGATGCTCATCACCATGGATAGATCTTGTGTGTGCGTAGGAAATTTTTTGTTTCCCATGCAACGTTCCCCAACAGTGGTATCAGAGCTAGGTCTATGCGTAGATGAGATCTCGAGTAGAACACAAACGAGTTGTGGGCGTGGGTGTATACATATTGCTTGCCGTTACTAGTTGATATTTGATTCGGCGGTATTGTGAGATGAAGCAGCCCGGACCGACATTACGCGTATGCTTACGCGAGACAGGTTCCTTCAACTAACATGTAACTTCGTTGCATAAAGATGGCTAGCGGGTGTCTGTCTCTCTCACTTTAGTTGAATCGATTTCAATGAAGAGGGTTCTTTTAGAAGATCAAAAAGCAATCACTACACCACGTTGTGGTTTTGCGTAGGTAAGAACGGTTCTTGCAAACCCGTAGCAGCCACGTAAAATTTGCAACAACAATTAGAGGACGTCTAACTTGTTTTTGCAGGGTATGTTGTGATGTGATATGGCCAATTACATGATGAGATATATGTGATGTATGAGATGATCATGTGTTGTATAGAATATCACGACTTGCATGTCGATGAGTACGGCAACTGGCAGGAGCCATAGAGTTGTCTTTAATTATTTTCGCCGTTTTGCTTTACTTTATCGCTATGAGTTAGCAATAGTCGTGGAAGCAACAGTCGGCGCGACAACCTCATGGCGACACGTTGATGGAGATCAAGATGATGGAGATCATGGTGTCATGCCGGTGACGATGAAGATCATGCCGGTGCTTTGGAGATGGAGATCAAAAGCACAAGTTCATGGCCATATCATGTCACTTATGAATTGCATGTGATGTTAATCCTTTTATGCATCTTATTTTTCTTAGGACGACGGTAGCATTATAAGGTGATCCCTCACTTAAATTTCAAGATAAATTGTGTTCTCCCCAAGTGTGCACCGTTGCGAAAGTTCGTCGTTTCGAGACACGCCGTGATGATCGGGTGTGATAGACTCTACGTTCACATACAACGGGTGTAAGCCATGTTGCATGTGCGGAACACTCGGGTTAAACTTGACGAGCCTAGCATGTACAGACATGGCCTCGGAACACAAGAGACCGAAAGGTCGAACATGAGTCATATAGTAGATATGATCAACATGAAGATGTTCACCATTGAAACCACCTCAACTCACGTGATGATCGGACTTGAGTTGGTGGATTTGGATCATGTTACACTCGAATGATCGGAGGGATGTCAATTTGAGTGGGAGTTTTTAAGTAATATGATTAACTAAACTCATTATCTAGAACAATAGTCTAAGTTGTCTTTGCTATATTTATGTTGTAGATCATGGCTCGCGCAGTAGCACCCCTGAATTTTAATGCGTTCCTAGAGAAAGCCAAGTTGAAAGATGATGGAAGTAACTTTGTGGACTGGGCCCGTAATCTAAGGATTATCCTTACGGTTTCCCAGAAGGCTTATGTCCTTGATGCACCGCTTGGTGATCCACCCGCTCCAGTTGAGTCTCTAGACGTTGTGAACGCCTGGCAGGCTCGTTCTGAAGATTACTCAATAGTTCAATGTGCAATATTGTATGGCTTAGAACCGGGACTTCAAAGACGTTTTGAACGTCATGGAGCATATGAGATGTTTCAGGAGTTGAAGTTTATCTTTCAGAAGAATGCCCGGATCGAGAGATATGAGATCTCCGATAAGTTCTATGCTTGCAAGATGGAGGAGAACGGGTCTATCAGTGATCATGTACTCAGAATGTCTGGGTACTCCACCCGTCTGGCTGAATTGGGGATGCCCCTTCCACCAGAGGCTATCACTGACAGAGTTCTTCAATCATTGCCACCTAGCTACAAGAGCTTCGTGTTGAACTATAACATGCACGGGATGAACAAGTCAGTCGCCGAGCTGTTTGCGATGCTGAAAGCCGCTGAGTCTGAAATTCAGAAGGAGCATCAAGTGTTGATGGTCAATAAAACCACTAGTTTCAAGAAAAATGGCAAGGGTAAGAAGGGTAACTCCAAGAAGAGTGGCAAAGCAGTTGCTCCTCTCGTGAAGAAACCCAAGGCTGGACCCAAACCAGAAACTGTGTGCTTTCATTGCAAGGGAACTGGACACTGGAAGCGGAACTGCCCCAAGTATTCGGCTAACAAGATGGCGGCCAACAACAAACAAGGTATATATGATATACATGTTATTGATGTGTACCTTACCAACTCTAGTTGTAGTGCCTGGGTATTTGATACCGGTGCGGTTGCTCATATTTGCAACTCAAAACAGGAACTGCGGAATAGACGGAGGCTGGCAAATGACGAAGTGACGATGCGCGTGGGAAATGGTTCCAAGGTTGATGTGATCGCCGTCGGCACGCTCGCTCTTCGATTATCATCGGGATTAGTGATGAACCTGAATAATTGTTATTTAGTGCCTGCGTTAAGCATGAACATTATATCTGGATCTTGTTTATTGCGAGACGGTTACTCATTTAAATCAGAGAATAATGGTTGTTCTATTTATATGAGTAATATCTTTTATGGTCATGCACCCAATGTGAGGGGTTTATTCTTATTGAATCTCGATAGTAATGATACACATGTTCATAACATTGATGCCAAAAGATGTAGAATTAATAATGATAATACCACTTTCTTGTGGCACTGCCGTTTAGGTCATATTGGCGTAAAACGCATGAGGAAGCTCCATGCTGATGGACTTTTGGAGTCACTTGATTTTGAATCACTTGACACATGTGAGCCATGCCTCATGGGCAAGATGACTAAAACGCCGTTCTATGGAATAATGGAACGGGCAAGTGACTTATTGGAAATCATACATACTGATGTGTGCGGTCCGATGAGCATTGAGGCGCGCGGTGGTTATCGTTACTTTCTCACCTTCACTGATGACTTAAGTAGATATGGGTATATTTACTTAATGAAACACAAGTCTGAAACATTTGAAAAGTTCAAACAATTTCAGAGTGAAGTTGAGAATCATCGTAACAAGAAGATTAAATTCCTACGATCTGATCGAGGAGGAGAATATCTGAGTTATGAGTTTGGCAGTCACTTAAGACAATGTGGAATTGTTTCACAACTAACACCGCCTGGAACACCACAGCGTAATGGTGTGTCCGAACGTCGTAATCGAACCTTATTGGATATGGTGCGATCTATGATGTCTCTTGCCGATTTGCCACTATCGTTTTGGGGTTATGCATTAGAGACAGCTGCATTCACTTTAAATAGGGCACCATCGAAATCCGTTGAGACGACGCCATATGAACTTTGGTTTGGCAAGAAGCCAAAGCTGTCGTTTCTTAAAGTTTGGGGATGTGATGCTTATGTCAAAAAGCTTCAGCCTGAAAAGCTGGAACCCAAAGCGGAGAAAGCGTCTTCATAGGATACCCAAAAGAGACAGTTGGGTATACCTTCTACCTCAGATCCGAAGGCAAAGTGTTTGTCGCTAAAAACTGAACATTTCTTGAGAAAGAGTTTCTCTCGAAAGAATTGAGTGGGAGGAAGATAGAACTTGATGAGGTTGATGAACCTTTACTTCAACCTGAAAGTAGCGCAGCGCAGAAAGATGTTTCTGTAGAGCCTACATTAGCTGAAGAGGAAGTTAATGATGATGATCATGAAGCTTTGGATCAAGTTGCTATCGAACCTCGTAGGTCGACAAGGACGCGTACTGCTCCTGAGTGGTACGGCAACCCTGTCTTAGAGGTCATGTTGTTGGACAACGATGAACCTACGAGCTATGGAGAAGCGATGATGGGCCCGGATTCCGAGAAGTGGTTAGAGGCCATGAAATCCGAGATGGGATCCATGTATGAAAACAAAGTGTGGACTTTGGAAGTATTACCTGAAGGGCGTAAGGCCATTCAGAACAAATGGATCTTTAAGAGGAAGACGGACGCGGACGGTAATGTCACCGTCTATAAAGCTTGACTTGTGGCAAAGGGTTTTTCACAAGTTCAAGGAGTTGACTACGATGAGACCTTCTCACCCGTAGCGATGCTTAAGTCCGTCAGAATCATGTTAGCAATAGCTGCCTTTTTCGATTATGAAATTTGGCAGATGGATGTCAAAACAGCGTTCCTTAACGGTTTCCTTAAGGAAGAGTTGTATATGATGCAACCAGAAGGTTTTGTCGATTCAGAGAATGCTGACAAAGTTTGCAAACTCTAGCGATCCATTTATGGACTGGTGCAAGCATCTCGGAGTTGGAATCTTCGCTTTGATGAGGTGATCAAAGCGTTCGAGTTTATACAAGTTTACGGAGAAGCTTGTATTTACAAGAAAGTGAGTGGGAGCTCTATAGCGTTTCTAATATTATATGTGGATGACATATTGCTGATTGGAAACAATATAGAAATGTTGGAAAGCGTGAAGGAATATTTGAACAAGAGTTTTTCAATGAAGGACCTAGGAGAAGCTGCTTTCATATTAGGCATCAAGATCTGTAGAGATAGATCGAGACGCTTAATAGGACTTTCACAAAGCACATACCTTGACAAAGTTTTGAAGAAGTTCAAAATGGATCAGTCCAAGAAGGGGTTCTTGCCTGTATTGCAAGGTGTGAAGTTGAGTAAGACTCAATGCCCAGTGACTGCAGAAGATAGAGAAAAGATGAGTGTCATCCCCTATGCTTCAGCCATAGGCTCTATCATGTATGCAATGCTGTGCACAAGACCCGATGTCAGCCTTGCCATAAGTATGGTCGGAAGGTTTCAAAGTGATCCAGGAATGGAACACTGGACGGCGGTCAAGAATATCCTGAAGTACCTGAAAAGGACTAAGGACATGTTTCTCGTTTATGGAGGTGATCAAGAGCTCGTCGTAAAGGGTTACGTCAATGCAAGCTTTGACACTGATCCGGATGACTCTAAGTCACAAACCGGATACGTATTTATTCTTAATGGGGGTGCGGTTAGCTGGTGCAGTTCCAAGCAAAGCGTGGTAGCTGATTCTACATGCAAAGCGGAGTACATCGCTGCCTCGGAGGTGGCGAAGGAAGGTGTCTGGATGAAGGAGTTCATGACAGATCTTGGAGTAGTGCCTAGTGCGCTTAACCCAATGACTCTGTTTTTTGATAATACTGGTGCCATTGCTCTAGCCAAGGAACCAAGATTTCACAAGAGGACCAGACACATAAAGCGACGTTTCAATTCCATCCGCGATTACATCAAGGAGGACGACATAAATATTTGCAAAGTACACACGGATCTGAATGTTGCAGATCCGATGACTAAACCTCTTCCAAGGGCTAAGCATGAACAACACCAGAACTGCATGGGTGTTCGATTCATTACAATGTAAATCACATAGTGATGTGAACTAGATTATTGACTCTAGTGCAAGTGGGAGACTGTTGGAAATATGCCCTAGAGGCAATAATAAATTGGTTATTATTATATTTCCTTGTTCATGATAATCGTTTATTATCCATGCTATAATTGTATTGATTGGAAACTCAAATACATGTGTGGGTACATAGACAACACAGTGTCCCTAGTAAGCCTCTAGTTAACTAGCTCATTGATCAAAAGATGGTGAAGGTTTCCTAGCCATAGACATGAGATGTCATTTGATAACGGGATCACATCATTAGGAGAATGATGTGATGGACAAGACCCAAACTATAAACGTAGCATATGATCGTGTCAGTTTATTGCTATTGTTTTCTGCATGTCAAGTATCTGTTCCTATGACCATGAGATCATGCAACTCCCTGACATCGGAGGAGTACCTTGTGTGTATCAAACGTCGCAACGTAACTGGGTGACTATAAAGATGCTCTACAGGTATCTCCGAGGGTGTCTGTTGGGTTGGCATGGATCATGACTGGGATTTGTTACTCCGTGTGACGGAGAGGTATCTCAGGGCCCACTCGGTAATACAACATCACAATGAGCCTTGCAAGCAATGTGACTAAAGTGTTAGCCACGAGATCTTGTATTACAGAACGAGTAAAGAGACTTGCCGGTAACGAGATTGAACTAGGTATAGAGATACCGACGATCGAATCTCGGGCAAGTAACATACCGAAGAACAAAGGGAACAGTATACGGGATTAACTGAATCCTTGACATAGAGGTTCGACCGATAAAGATCTTCGTAGAATATGTAGGAGCCAATATGGGCATCCAGGTCCCGCTATTGGTTATTGATCGTAGAAGTGTCTCGGTCATGTCTACATAGTTCTCGAACCCGCAGGGTCTACACACTTAACGTTTGGTGACGATTAGTATAGTTGAGTTATTTTGTTGGTGACCGAAGGTTGTTCGGAGTCCCAGATAAGATCCCGGACATGACGAGGATCTCCGGAAGAGTCCGGAGGTAAAGATTGATATATGTGATAATAGTGTTTTGATCTCCGGAAGGGTTCCGGAATTCACCGGAAGAGGTTCCGGATGTTTACCGAAGTGTTCGGGTGCAGCAACACTTTATATGAGCCAAAGGGGTAAAGCCCACGAGGTATTGGAAAGTGCAAAAGGAAGTTTTGCTGCTGCCTTAAGCGGTACTACCACTGGTAAGGCAGTACTACCGCGTAAGCGGTACTACCGCTTGTGTGAAGCGGTACTACCGCATAAGCGGTACTACCGCTTGTGTGAAGCAGTACTACCGCTTGTGCGCGGTACTGCAGGGATCCGAGTTGGACTCTTTCCCTACGGGCCAAACCGACCTTGTGCGGGCAAAACCGACCTGGAGGAGGCTTTTACTCCAAGTTTAGACCCCAAGGCTCAACATATAAATAGAGGGGCAGGGCTAGCACACGGGACACATCAAGATTTCCCAAGCCGTGTGTCGGCAACCCTAACCCTCTAGTTCTCCCGTCATAATCTCCGTAGTGCTTGGCGAAGCCCTGCAGAGATTGTTCCTCACCATCATCACCACGCCGTCGTGCTGCCGGAACTCATCTACTACTTCACCATCGCTCGCTGGATCGAGGAGGTGAAGGCGTCATCAAGCCGTACGTGTGTTGAACGCGGAGGTGCCGTCCGTTCGGCACTAGTTCGTGATCGGATCGAGGGACGACTTGCGATTTGGATCGCGGAGACGTTCGACTACATCAACCGCGTTTCTTAACGCTTCCACTTAGCGATCTACAAGGGTATGTAGATTCACTCTCCCTCTCGTAGATGCTCATCACCATGGATAGATCTTGTGTGTGCGTAGGAAATTTTTTGTTTCCCATGCAACGTTCCCCAACAGTGGTATCAGAGCTAGGTCTATGCGTAGATGAGATCTCGAGTAGAACACAAATGAGTTGTGGGCATGGGTGTATACATATTGCTTGCCGTTACTAGTTGATATTTGATTCGGCGGTATTGTGAGATGAAGCGGCCCGGACCGACATTACGCGTACGCTTACGCGAGACAGGTTCCTTCAACTAACATGTAACTTCGTTGCATAAAGATGGCTAGCGGGTGTCTGTCTCTCTCACTTTAGTTGAATCGATTTCAATGAAGAGGGTTCTTTTAGAAGATCAAAAAGCAATCACTACACCACGTTGTGGTTTTGCGTAGGTAAGAACGGTTCTTGCAAACCCGTAGCAGCCACGTAAAATTTGCAACAACAATTAGAGGACGTCTAACTTGTTTTTGCAGGGTATGTTGTGATGTGATATGGCCAATTACATGATGAGATATATGTGATGTATGAGATGATCATGTGTTGTATAGAATATCACGACTTGCATGTCGATGAGTACGGCAACTGGCAGGAGCCATAGAGTTGTCTTTAATTATTTTCGCCGTTTTGCTTTACTTTATCGCTATGAGTTAGCAATAGTCGTGGAAGCAACAGTCGGCGCGACAACCTCATGGTGACACGTTGATGGAGATCAAGATGATGGAGATCATGGTGTCATGCCGGTGACGATGAAGATCATGCCGGTGCTTTGGAGATGGAGATCAAAAGCACAAGTTCATGGCCATATCATGTCACTTATGAATTGCATGTGATGTTAATCCTTTTATGCATCTTATTTTGCTTAGGACGACGGTAGCATTATAAGGTGATCCCTCACTTAAATTTCAAGATAAATTGTGTTCTCCCCAAGTGTGCACCGTTGCGAAAGTTCGTCGTTTCGAGACACGCCGTGATGATCGGGTGTGATAGACTCTACGTTCACATACAACGGGTGTAAGCCATGTTGCACGTGCGGAACACTCGGGTTAAACTTGACGAGCCTAGCATGTACAGACATGGCCTCGGAACACAAGAGACCGAAAGGTCGAACATGAGTCATATAGTAGATATGATCAACATGAAGATGTTCACCATTGAAACCACCTCAACTCACGTGATGATCGGACTTGAGTTGGTGGATTTGGATCATGTTACACTCGAATGATCGGAGGGATGTCAATTTGAGTGGGATTTTTTAAGTAATATGATTAACTAAACTCATTATCTAGAACAATAGTCTAAGTTGTCTTTTCTATATTTATGTTGTAGATCATGGCTCGCGCAGTAGCACCCCTGAATTTTAATGCGTTCCTAGAGAAAGCTAAGTTGAAAGATGATGGAAGTAACTTTGTGGACTGGGCCCGTAATCTAAGGATTATCCTTACGGCTTCCCAGAAGGCTTATGTCCTTGATGCACCGCTTGGTGATCCACCCGCTCCAGTTGAGTCTCTAGACGTTGTGAACGCCTGGCAGGCTCGTTCTGAAGATTACTCAATAGTTCAATGTGCAATATTGTATGGCTTAGAACTGGGACTTCAAAGACGTTTTGAACGTCATGGAGCATATGAGATGTTCCAGGAGTTGAAGTTTATCTTTCAGAAGAATGCCCGGATCGAGAGATATGAGATCTCCGATAAGTTCTATGCTTGCAAGATGGAGGAGAACGGGTCTATCAGTGATCATGTACTCAGAATGTCTGGGTACTCCACCCGTCTGGCTGAATTGGGGATGCCCCTTCCACCAGAGGCTATCACTGATAGAGTTCTTCAATCATTGCCACCTAGATACAAGAGCTTCGTGTTGAACTATAACATGCACGGGATGAACAAGTCAGTCGCCGAGCTGTTTGCGATGCTGAAAGCCGCTGAGTCTGAAATTCAGAAGGAGCATCAAGTGTTGATGGTCAATAAAACCACTAGTTTCAAGAAAAATGGCAAGGGTAAGAAGGGTAACTCCAAGAAGAGTGGCAAAGCAGTTGCTCCTCTCGTGAAGAAACCCAAGGCTGGACCCAAACCAGAAACTGTGTGCTTTCATTGCAAGGGAACTGGACACTGGAAGCGGAACTGCCCCAAGTATTAGGTCACCTAATCGGTACTACCGAGATCTTTGTATCGGTCTGACCGATATTCAAAAGTTGCTACCTTTGGAGCAACTCGGTACCACCGAGTTTTATACTTCGGTGTCACCGAGTTGGTCACTTTTGGTGTAACGGTTGGATTTTTGGGGATGCCTATATATACCCCTTCACCACCACCCACTCGCAAGAGAAGCACTCAAAACTATTCCATACTTGCCCCATCCAATTTTCTGAGAGAGAGCCACCTACTCATGTGTTGAGATCAAGCCATTCCATTCCATCCATATGAATCTTGATCTCTAGCCTCCCCAAGTTGCTTTCCACCAAATCAATCTCTTCCACCAAAGCCAAATCTGTGAGAGAGTGATTGTGTGTTGAGGAGTCTATCATCTTGAAGCACAAGAGCAAGGAGTTCATCGACATTACCGAGCCTATTACCTTTTGGAGGGTGGTGCCTCCTAGATTGGTTAGCTGTCACTTGGGAGCCTCCTACTTCATGTTGTGGAGTTGAACCAAGAAGTTTGTACGGGCAAGGAGATCGCCTACTTCGTGAAGATCTACCCATAGTGAGGCTAGTCCTTCGTGGACGGAAGCCGTTATGGAATAGTCAAGGTTGCTACTTCGTGGATCCTTATGGGTGGAGCCCTCCGTGGACTCTCGCGATCGTTACCCTCCATGGGTTGAAGACTCCATAAACGTGGACGTACGATAGCACCACCTATCAGAACCATGGGAAAAATCGTCGTGTCTCCAAATTGCGTTTGATTTTCCTCCCTACCCTCTACTTCATATGCTTGTATTTACTTTCCGCTGCTATACTCTTAGACATGCATGTGTAGGGTGTACTTGAATTGCTATCATTGCTAAAATCTGCCAACACTTAAAATTGGGAAAAGGTAGAAATTTTATTTTCTCAAGTAGTCTAATCACCCCCTTCTAGACATACTTTCGATCCTACAAGTGGTATTAGAGCTTTGGTCTCCATTGCATTGGTCTCACAACCTAGGAGAGTATGGCGTCTAGCGAGGGAAATTATCACCGTACAGGTCCATACTTTGATGGCACAAATTTTGCTAGTTGGAAGCACAAAATGAAAATGCATATTCTTGGTCATAACCCTGCCGTTTGGGCTGTTGTTCGTGTTGGCTTGCAAGGTGAATTCTTTGGTGTTGCAAAGGAACCGGATCGTGAAGCGACCGCGGATGAATTGAAGATGTTGCAATACAACGCTCAAGCATGTGACATTCTCTTCAACTGCCTATGCCCCGAAGAATTCAACAAAATCAGCCGTCTTGAGAATGCCAAGGAAATTTGGGATACTTTTGTTGATATGCATGAAGGTACCAAATCCGTGAGAGAATACAAGTTGGATGTTCTTCAAAGTCAGCTTGACAAGTTCAAGATGAAGGATTGTGAAGGAGTCGCGGAGATGTACTCTAGGCTAGCTCTCATCACAAATGAGATTGCCGGCTTAGGAAGCGAGGAAATGACTGACAAATTCATCATCAAGAAGATACTTAGAGCTTTGGATGAGAGATATGACACCGTGTGCACATTGATCCAAATGATGCCCAACTACAAAGATCTCAAGCCTACAGAAGTCATTGGAAGGATTGTTGCTCATGAGATGACACTCAAAGACAAAGAAGAGCTTCACAACAAGTCTAGCGGTGCTTACAAAGCCAAAAGTCTAGCGGTGCTTACAAAGCCACAAGTGATGCTCCCGCAACTTCAAGCGACAACCTTGTCACCAATGAAGAGATAAGCCTCATGGTAAAGAAATTGAACAAGTTCTACAAGAATAGAGGCAAAGAACGAAGCTCCAACTCAAGATATGAAGAGAAGCATTCGTCAAGTCGTGACTGAAACTGCTACAATTGTGGGAAGCCTGGACACTACTCCAATGAGTGCACGGCTCCCTACAAACGAAGGGAAGAGTCACCTAGAAGACGAAGCTCAAGAAATGAATCACCTCAAAGAGAGAGAAGGAGTAGAGATGACCGTTATGAACGAAGACCCTCAAGGAGAAGTAGGGACTCGGAGAAGAAGGACAAGTACACCAAGAGCTACTCAAGAAGAAGACATCAAGCTCATGTTGGTGAATGGGTTTCCGGCTCCGAATCCGACAACCACTCTGAGAGAAGCTATCACTCCAACTCCGACTATAGTCAAGATGAAGGTGTTGCCGGACTTGCACTAGTGACTACCAACTCCTATGATCTATTTGATGTACCAAATGAAGGGAGTGGAAGTTGCTTCATGGCTAAAGGCCCCAAGGTATCACACCCCGAGTATCTTGATTTCAATAGTGATGAAGATGATTTACTTGGAGATGATGACTTGCTCTTTGATAAAGCTAGTTATGTTAGTCAAAATGAACTTGATAATTTTCATGCTAGTCAAGATAAATCGGTTGATGATGATAAGATGAAAATAGAACAACTGACTAAAGAATTAAACACAATTAAGTTAGCCCATGAATCGACCTTAGAAGAACATAGAGAGCTTGTAAGGACTCATGAGAAGCTACGCTTCGAGAAGCTCACCTTGGAGCAAGAACATGAGTTTCTTAATGCTATCAATGATGATCTCTGAAAGAAGACTTCATCTTATCTAGACAAAGGATTACTCTTGTCTACATTCATGCCACAAGTTAAACCTAGACAAACTAGTAACAAAGGCAAGAAAGGTTCTTCATCTAGTAGCAACAATAAAAATGCTAAATCTAATGATGTTGCTTCTAGTAGTTCTATTGATTCCACTAATGATGATTCTCTTAGCCAAGTTACACTTGAGCAAGAAAATGACTTATTGAAAGGAATTATAGAGAAAGGTATCTACAAGAGTCTTGCCGGGTGTAAGCAATTTGAGGAAATTGTACGCAATCACAGAGGATACCGGAAGAACCATGGCATTGGCTACTTCAACGCAAATGGAGTTGAATGGGAAGAAGGTCAATACCACAAGCTCAAGTTTGTTCCTCAAAGGGAGAAGTATGAACATACTCTTCCCAAGAGAACGAAAGCTCAAGATGACCTTCCACCACAAGACCACAAGCTCAAGGGCAAGGACAAGCTTCATGACGACATTGAATCATATGAAGATGAATCCCAAGCTTTGGTGGAGTGGGTTCCCAAGGCTACTTCAAGCTCAACTTCTACAAGTGCCACTTCAACACCAAGGATCCCCATCAAGTTGATGTGGGTCCCCAAGAAGAAGAACTAGAGAAGTTCTTGAGGGGTGAATCCGCCAATGAAATTCACTCACATTCATTATTGGCAAGAACTAGCTGCAATCAACGTTAACATCATGCAATAGTTCAAGGAGTCACACATTCCCTCAAAGGTAAGCAAGAGACAAGGTAATCAACAAATCCATGGACATCATCATGTATGCTTTGCACTCCATGTCCATAGATATCCTTGTATTTGTCTCTTGTGTGTTGGGACTAACCCA
The DNA here is from genome assembly GCA_039707655.1 of Elymus sibiricus. Classification (NCBI taxonomy): domain Eukaryota; kingdom Viridiplantae; phylum Streptophyta; class Magnoliopsida; order Poales; family Poaceae; genus Elymus; species Elymus sibiricus. The sequence goes on along the minus strand of CM077669.1, from coordinate 311,654,771 downwards.
TGTAGGTGAGAAGAGTCAGGAAACAACAAGGATGCTACCAATTCTTGGTGATCTTCATCAACCTTGAGCATCCACTACTACATCACCCACATGAAGTCTTCTACGACAAACCCAAGGTTAGTTTATCCCTCCTATGGGGGGATGTCACATCAAGGGGGAGCTTTACTCTAAGACTTGAGTTAAAGCATCTCTTAGAATGTGACAACATTAAATGCTTTATGTAAAAGTGGTAACCCCACTTGTGCTTAAACGATGAGTATGACCTATGATCAAGTATTCTTACTTGGCTCCTAAGTCAATATACTCATATATAGATGACTTCGTCATCGCCAAAATGCTTGATAGATGCTAGTATGTATGTGCATGTTTGCCATGATTTCATTTGACATCTTATTGTGTGAGCATGTTGGTCTGCATTTATTTATCCATTCGAGGACATCCAATTGTTGATATTTGGATTTTGATTTTCTTTTGCCAATTGGATGGACAAGAATTCCTAGGACCCCTCTCTAGCTATCTATGCTTTCTCGTCACATATTCCATTCTTGCTACATCACAAAATTTGAACAAGGACTTTTCGATGTCTCTGTGTGAGGAGCACTCGGAGTTCCATATCGACAAGGACTGACCATTAAAACCTCCCAAGTGCATCTCGGTGGAGCCAACACAAAAATCTCGGTCTCACCGATGCCTAGGGTTGATCTGGTTTTCAATCTCAGTAACACCGATTCCTTATTCTTGGTTACACCGAGTTTCCCTGTCAACTGACAGTTGAGAAACTCGGTGGCACCGATAATTTCGAATCGGTGTCACCGACAGCAAAGGGTATATTACCTGGCGGACCCGACTTTTGAAATTCAATCGCAAAAGTCTGTTTCCTCCAATCCTAAGCTGCCTCTCCGGACCCCTTGGTTGTCACCCTTGCCTCCCCGTGCGCCTCCGGCGTTGGGAATCATCACCGCCGAAGGAATCTTCACCGCCGTCGTCGCCTTAGCGGATCCTTCGCCGAGTTAGGGTATGGATCTGGCCCTCTCTTGCGCTCCCCTCCGATTCATGTGCATTAGAGTAACTCTTATCTATAATCCACTGATTGCAATCCTCTAAATCCTCTAGAAACCTCATTAGCTTATCGAATGAAAGATTTTTAGATCTAGCCATCCGCAAAACCGAATCTCGGTGACACCAAGTCAGAAAAATTGGCTCTACCGATTTTTGTTTTGGAATACTGAGGCCAGTCTCGGTGAAACCGAGTGGCAATTTTCGGTGCAACCGAAATTGCTGCCAAGTTTGTGTAAAGAGGTCTGTGCGTCTCGGTGGTACCGAAATTTTTGACTCAGTGACACCGAAATCCCTTTTTGCTGAAAGCTATATCTAAGAATTTCTTTGATTCAACCTTTGAAAAATCTCTGCATTTTGTGATGACTCAACCCTTCTGCTCTTCTATACACTTTTCACAGGGTCAGAGATGTCAGGTTCTGATGATAGCCAGAATGACTTCAGAGAGAAGAATGTTGACATGAGCTCAGGCACTAGTCCTGAAGGGAGCTATGATGATGTACCTAGCTCACCAGATCTGCCCAAAGCTACAACCAGGGCAAGAAGGAAGCTCAACTCAGATGAGGAGGATGAAGATTTTGTACCTGAGGAGCTACCCAAGAAAGATGCAACTGCCAAGAGCACTGCTGCTGCCACTTCATCCAAGAAAAGGCAATAAGGAAAGAATATGCCAGTTCAGGATCAGTGAGAGCACCAGAGAGTGCTAGGGCAACATTGACTGTTGAGCCCTCAAATAAATCCATGCCCAAGAAGGCTGGAGAGAAGAAGTCTAGGAAGAGGATCATACATGTTGTGGACAGACCTACCTCCATGTTTGAGGACCCAGAAGCAGATGCTGCTGCTGAGGAGGAGGAAGAGCCAGCTACCAAGGCTCCTCCTAAGAAGAAGAAGAAGCTAATGGCTGATGCTATGCCCAAGGATACATCATCCAAAGGCACCAAGACTGCACCCAAGAAGGCTGCTGCTGCTCCAAAACCCAAGAGGTTGTCCAGAGACATCCCAGCTGCTACCAAGAACAAGACTTCTACTTTCAGAGAAGCTGAGGATGATACACAATCTGTTTTGATGAAGCTAAGACCACACCTTCCAGAGCATAATGCCAGCCATCCAGTTGCTGAAGACATGAAGAAGAGGAAGGACTCAGGACTGAGAGAGTGGAGAGTGATTGATCCTTACTCTCAGAGGAGAAGGACAGCTGTAGACTACAGGTTCTACACAAAAGAACAACAAGACTTCTATGAAATAGTTCTGCTTGACAAGAGCCCTGCAGTGAGTGATATGAGGTATGTCGATTGGGAGCACATCAAGGACAACGAAGATTACTTTCCGAGTGTGCAAGATAACTTCCACTGCATTGGTCTTGATGAGTTTGTTGGTAAGGAGTTCACGGCTTGGAACAATGAGATGATCATGCAATTCTACTCCACTGCTCATTTCTATGGAGATGGTAGGATTGTATGGATGACAGAAGGCACCAGGTATGAATCCACAGTTGAGGCGTGGGCTGCCATCTTAGGAGCTCCACAGGTGGAAGACGGTGACCTAGATGTGTAATCCGAGTCCAAGGCAAATCACAATGCCATGAAGAACATGTACAATGAGATCCCTGCTGCAAACTTGCAATCTCACAAGCTTGGATCCATTTACTTCCCCCAGGCTGGTCTACGCACGATCAACACCATCTTGAGGCATACCTTGATGCCTAAGTATGGAGATGAGAAGATGATAAGAGGATATTCTATCAACATGCTGCTCCATCTTGATCAACACACCAGATTCAGAGTGATGGACTTGATAGTTGAAACAGTGAAGAGGACTGCAGCTGATCAGAAGAGGTCATGTGGATACGCTCCATATATTCAGATGCTTATCAACTCCAAGCTGGAGAAGCACACGTATGCACTTGATCGACCACATTTGCCACTCTTGCCAGAGCTAGAAGACAATGTTGTGGTGATGGACCTAGATCATCCCACCTCAGCTACAACACATGCACAGGCTGAGGCAGCCAGAGACTCTAGTGCTTAGGTGCCAAAGACTAGGAGTGAGCAGATGGATCTTCTCCTTAGCTCTGTGCTCAGTATGCAGAAGGACATCGGGAACATCTTGAAGAACCAAGAGAGCCTCTCGAGGATTGTTGATACCAAGTTTCATATTCTCAACAACAAGGTGGATGAGCTCACAGTGACTGTGAATGAGCTCAAGAAGGAAGTTGATGGCGTGCCCAATCCCCACACTACAGATGATGATGAGGATAGTCCACCTCTCAGGACAGCCACTCAGTTCAGGACTCAGGCCAGATCTGCTACAGTGCCAGTTCCAGAGTCTAGACCTTCTTCATCAGCACCTGCCGCAGCTCCTTCAGCTCCTTCAGCTCCTCCAGCACCTCCAGTTGCTACTCCGACTCCGTCCATGACGTTTGTTGAAGTCTTCACTGATGTCGTTCTCTCGACTCCTTCATCAACCACCGGAGGAGATCAGCCCCAAAAGAGCTCTTAGCTCTATACCTTTGAACTTTTTGGTAACTTGTTGCCAAAGGGGGAGAAGTTGTATAGATCATTAGGGCTTCGAGAGAGAGAGCGTTGCTTTTTTATCGCTTTTCAAAACATTGATATCTATTGGTTGGTTTGCTTGTGTTAAACTTTGTTGGTGTTTGATCATACACTTGATGTGTATTGCTACTATTTCCTATCCTTGTGATGCATATGAGATGATCATTCACCTTTGCTTGATTGTGTTGTGCTATGATATTCATTCATATTATTCTCGCACACCACCAAGTTCTATGTGACATGGAAGAGTGCCCCATGTACCTAATCAACTGTGCATTTGCATTCAAACGCAATTTCAAAATAATGCACAATTTTAGGGGGAGCTCTTGCTTATCACATACTTCTCCAAGAGACGATTATATTCATTGATTATATCATATGTCGAAGCTTTGATCTATATGTTGTCATCAATTACCAAAAAGGGGGAGATTGAAAGCACATTTGCTCCCTTGGTGGTTTTGGTAATTAATAACACCATATATGTCATTGAATTAATGTTTCCACTAAGTATATTTCAGGAAAAGTTCAATGATGGGTTAGCAAAAGGATTGTGGAGAGACCCCTAGATGCAAGGAAATGGATTGGCAAAGCTTCAAGCGAGAGGACTCTACATTTTACTTTGTGAGAAATCACCTTGAGTCCATAGGAAAGCCAATACTATTAAAAGGGGGTAAGGTACTGTTGGTGAACATGATGCTCCATGTGCACAAGTGATAGTCACCAAAAACACCCACAAACTCTTCCACAAAAGTCTATCCAAGCCTATTATGCAAATCGGTGTAACCAACTTTTTCCATTCGGTCCCACCGATTCCCACCTCAGACAGACCCATGCCAAACCCTAGCTTTTCGATGCAACCGATTCTGCTTCGGTGCCACCGAGTTCAGCTTGCCAACTTTTTGTTACCTCGATTCTTAAAATCGGAATTTCCGAGATTTTGGATCGGCGTCACCGAGTTTTGGAAACTGACCGTTGGTCACCTAATCGGTACTGCCAAGATCTTTGTATCGGTCTCACCGAGATTCAAAAGTTGCTACCTTTGGAGCAACTCGGTACCACCGAGTTTTTTACTTCGGTGTGACCGAGTTGGTCACATTAGGTGTAACGGTTGTATTTTTGGGGATGCCTATATATACCCCTTCACCACCACCCATTCACAAGAGAAGCACTCAGAACTATTCCATACTTGCCCCATCCAATTTTCTGAGAGAGAGCCACCTACTCATGTGTTGAGATCAAGCCATTCCATTCCATCCATATGAATCTTGATCTCTAGCCTCCCCAAGTTGCTTTCCACCAAATCAATCTCTTTCACCAAAGCCAAATCTGTGAGAGAGTGATTGTGTGTTGAGGAGTCTATCACGTTGAAGCACAAGAGCAAGGAGTTCATTGACATTACCGAGCCTATTACCTTTTGGAGGGTGGTGCCTCCTAGATTGGTTAGGTGTCGCTTGGGAGCCTCCTACTTTGTGTTGTGGAGTTGAACCAAGAAGTTTGTACGGGCAAGGAGATCGCCTACTTCGTGAAGATCTACCCATAGTGAGGCTAGTCCTTCGTGGACGGAAGCCGTTATGGAATAGTCAAGGTTGCTACTTCGTGGACCCTTATGGATGGAGCCCTCCGTGGACTCTCGCTACCGTTACCCTCCGTGGGTTGAAGACTCCATAAACATGGATGTACGATAGCACCACCTATCGGAACCACGGGAAAAATCTTCGTGTCTCCAAATTGCGTTTGATCTTCCTCCCTACCCTCTACTTCATATGCTTGTCTTTACTTTCCGCTGCTATACTCTTAGACATGCATGTGTAGGGTGTAATTGAATTGCATCATTGATAAAATCTGCCAACACTTAAAATTGGGAAAAGGTAGAATTTTTGTTTGCTCAAGTAGTCTAATCACCCCCCTCTAGACATACTTTCGATCCTACACATGTGGGTCCCCAAGAAGAAGAACTAGAGAAGTTCTTGAGGGATGACTTCGCCAACGAAATTCACTCACCTTCATTATTGGCAAGAACTAATGCAATCAACTCCAACCTCATGCAATAGTTCAAGGAGTCACAAATCGCTCATTGGTAAGAAAGGGACAAGGTAATTAATGAATCAATGGACATCATCTTACATTTGTTTCACTCCATGTCCATAGATATCCTTGTATTTGTTACTTGTGTGGGACTAACCCATGTAGGTGAAAAGAATACAAAACAACAAGGATAGCTCCAAACTCAAGATGATCTTCATCAACTATGTGCATACACTACTACAAAACCTACATGAAGTCTTCAACGATAAAACCCGAGGTTAGTTTGTCCCTCTTCGGTGGGATGTCACATGAAGGGGGAGCTTTACTCCAAGATTTGAGTCAAAGCATCTCATAAGATGTGAACACATAAAAAGCTTTATGTAAAAGTGGCAACCCCACTTGTGCTTAAACGATGAGTATGACCTATGATCAAGTATTCTTACTTGGCTCCTAAGTCAGTATACTCATATGTAGATGACTCCATCATCGCCAAAGTGCTTGGTCGATACTAGAGTGGTTTTGCATGTTTGCCAGGTTTTATTTGAAATCTTATTGTGTGAGGATGTTGGTATGCATATTTTTCTTCATTCGAGGACAACCAATTGTTGTTCTTTGGCTTTTATTTTTTTGGCCAATTGGATGTACAAGAATGCCTAAGTATCCCCTCTAGCTATCTATGCTTTCTCGTCTCTAATTCTATTCATGCTTCATCACAAAATTTGAGCAAGCACTTTTCGGACCCTGTGGGTGAGGAGCACTCGTAGTTACCGTTTCGACAACGGCTGACTTCCAAAACCTCCCAAGTGTCTCTCGGTGTGACCAACTCTCAAATCTCGGTTCCACCGAAGCACTAGGGTTGATCTAGGTTTTCAATCTCGGCACCACCAATCTCAAAGTCTCGGCGTCACCGAGTTGTTCTGTCTATAGAAAGTTATGCATCTCGGTGGAACCAAAATTTTTGGCTCGATGTCACGGACAACAGGTGAGTATATATATCTCCCCGGGTCAATGCTTTGAAATCTCACTTCAAACGAAATCCCCACAACCCACTTCTACAACCGCCCGTGTCTCTGGGCGATCTCCATTGCCTCCCGTGCGCCCTCGCCCCAGGAGTCCATCGCCGTTAACGGGATCGGGTCCACTGTTGCCGCCGTAGCGAAGTTTTTTGCCAAGTTGGGGTAAAACTTCGACCCCTCTTGCGCTCCAACCTGTGATTCATGAGCATTAGGACTTATTCCTCTTCTAGCCACAGTTTGCAATGTTTCTATCCAGAAGAAAATCCCGTAGAAATAGTTGAACGAGAAAATTTAGGCTTAGGTTTCTGCCGTATGCGTTTCGGAGTCACCGAGTCAAAACAGATCGGCGTCACCGATGTGGGTTTCCCACAGCACAAAGGGCTTCTTGGTGAAACCGAAAGTTCCCATCGGTGTTACCGATTTGGGTTTTAGGATTTCTGAGAACAACTTCGGTGAGATCGAGTCACGCTTCAGTGAAATCGAAATGAGTGGCCAAGTTTCTATTAACGAAGTTTGTTGTCTCGGAAGCTCCAAAATTTGGAACTCGGTGGAACCGAATCTCGCATAGTTCAAATCTGAAACTAAATTTTTAGGTTCAAATTTGCACAAATGTCTGAATTTTGTGATGCTCGTCTTTTCCACCCCTCAATATCTAATTCACAGCGTCAAAGCTAAGTCATGTTAGGATCAGATGACAGTCAATGGTTTCAGAGAGCCCAGTGCAGACATTGATGCATGTACTAGTCCAGAGGCTAGTTCTGAAGACCCTGGCACCCCTAGTTCACATGGCTTGCCTAAGGCAACCACCAGGGCTGGAAAGAAGAAGTATTCAGATGATGAGGATGAAGATTTCATTCCTGATGATGCCACATCAAAGAGAAAACGTGTCAAAAAGGAGTATGCCAGCACTGATGCTATGAGAGCTCCCAAGTCAGCTAAGGGTGTTGAGTCCCCTAATACTTCTAAGCAAGCAAAGACCTTCGCCAAGAAGCCAACAAAGAAGAGAGAAAGGAAGAGGACTATCCATGTGATAGGAAAGCCAACCTCCATGTATGAAGACCCAGCTAAGCATGAGGAAGAGGAAGAGGAGGAACCTGCTAACCCTCTTCCTTCCAAGCAAAGGAAGCTCATGAACGATGCTATGCCTAGCAAGTCTGCTCCAAAGGCTAAGCCCTCTGCCCCCAAGGCCAAGCCAGCTTCCTCCAAGCCCAAGAGGACAACCAAAAATGTGTCAACTGCTAAGAAGAACAAGGCTTCTACCTCCAGAGATGCAGCAGAGGATGTAGAAGATGTTGCTGTTTTGAGGAAAATTAGACCTCACCTGCCAGACCACAACAATGATCATCCGGTGGCAAAAAACATGAAGGAAAGGAAGTATCAAGGTCTCAGGAAGTGGAGAGCCGATGATCCATATGCTACAAGGTGAAGGACTGCTATTGATGCTCGCTTTCACACTAAGGAGCAGCAGGACTTTTATGAGACTGTTTTGCTACACAAGAGCCCAGCTGTCAGTGACATGAGATATGTTGATTGGAAGTTCATCAAAGAAAATGAAGACTACTTCCCTCATGTCCAAGAAAATTTCAAGGCCATTGGTATTGATGAGTTTGTTGGCAGAGAGATGACTGCCTGGAATGATGAGATGATCATGCAATTCTATTCCACTGCTCACTTTTATCCTGGTGGGAAGATTGTATGGATGACTGAGGGTACCAGACACCAGTCAATAGTTGATGAGTGGGCTGCCAATAGGAGTCCCAACGGTGCAAGAAGGTGATCTTGATGTTTCCACTAAGGCCAAGATGAATCACATCTCCATGGCGAAGATGTACAACCCCATTCCCAGGGCATATGTGAAGACACATAAACTTCGCTCAGTTTACTTTTTGCAAGCAGGACTACCCACCTCAAACACTATTGTGAGGCATACTTTGATGCCCTAGTCAGGTCATGACAAGATGATGTGTGGTTATTCCATCAACATGCTACATCATGTGGATAGCCATACCAGGATCAGAGTGATGGATCTCATTGTTGAGACCATCAAGAAGACTGCTGCTGACCAGAAGAGGTCGTGTGGATATGCTCCTTATATTCAGATGCTAATCAATTCCAAGATTGGAAAGAGCCAATATCTACTTGATCGACCACACCTGCCCCTGTAGCCAGATTTTGAGGACAATGCCGTGGTGATGGATCCAAGTCATCCCACTTCAAGTACTTCATAAGCACATATTGAGGAAGAGGCCAGGGTAGAAGCAGCTGGAGCCACTACTGCTCAAATGCCAAGGACCAAGAGTGACCAAATGGCATATCTTATTAGCACTATTCAAGGGATAGAGAAGAACGTGAGCGAGATTCTGAAGAACCAGAAGAGCCTTGAGAGGATCATGGAAACCAAGTTTCATGACTTGGATATCAAGGTGACTGAGCTGACTACTACCATTGACACCTTGAAGAAGGAAGTAGATGCAGTGCCTAGCCCCAACTCCAGCTCTGGTGATGATGAAGAAAGTACTCCACTCCAGACTCACACTCTGTTCAGGACTCAGCTCAGATCATCTGCAGTGCCAGTTCCAGAGATGAGACCCACTTCATCTGCACCTACATCAGCTCCATTAGCACCTTCAGCACCTCCCGTGTCTACTCCACCACCTTAGAGACTTCACCAGAAGCATTCATAGACGCTGTTCTCTCGACTCCTTCCACGACCACCGGAGCTGCTGCATCGTCTCATGGAGGAGATCATGCCTAGAGTGATGCTTAGCTCTATACCTTCGAGGTTTTTTGTAACTTGTTGCCAAAGGGGAGAAGTGTTATAGATCATAGGGCTTCGAGAGAGAGTGTTGCATTTTGGTTGCTCTTCTCGTTCTTAAAACATTTGGGCTACCATATGTTTGTCTTAAAACTTCGTTGTGTTTGACCATAGGCTTTATGATTGGTACTACTATTTCCTATCTTTGTGGTATCTATATGATGATCATTCACTTATGATTGTTGTTATGTGCATTGTAATCCATTCATATCATTCATGCGCACCACCAAGATGTATGTGACATGGAAGAGTTACCCATGATCCTAATCGATTGTGCATGTGCATTCAAACTCAAATTCAAAATAGTGCACAAATTTAGGGGGAGCTCTTGCTTATCACATACTTCTCAAAGCGATGATGCTATACATTGTTTATATCCTTATCAAAGCTTTGATCTATATGTTGTCATCAATTGCCAAAAAGGGGGAGATTGAAAGCACAACTTCTCCCTAGGTGGTTTTTGTAATTAATAACAACATATATTTCATTCAACTAATTATCCTATCAAGCATATTTCAGGAAAAGTTCAATGAGTGGATTGGCCAAGGATTGTGAGGAGATCCCCTAGATGCAAGGAACATCAAATGACAACAAGCTTCAAGAATCTACATTTTGCATTTTGTGAGAAATCACATTTGAGTCCGTAGGAAAGCCAATACTATTAAAAGGGGATGAGGTATCTATGATGATCTGATTGCTCAAGTGCTTACAGTTGGCCACGAAAAACCCTCATGGATTGTCCCATGAAACTATTTTGTCCAAACCCTAAAGCATAAATTTGGTGCCACCAAGTTTACAAATTCGGCCCTGCCGAGTTTTACCCTACACAGAATCCAGAGCCAAATCCTAACCTCTCAGTGACACCAAGTTCTTTTTCAGTGCAACCGAAACCAGTGACCAACCTTCGGGTGTCCAATTTCTAAGAATCAGAATTTCCGAGTTTTGTGAATCGGCACCACCGAAGCAAGGCCTAGGCCAACCAAAATTGGACTCACCGAGATTTATATATCGGTCTTACCGAAACACCAAAAGTTGCCACATTTTGCACTAGTTGGTGCAACCGAGTTTTTTCTTCGGTTTCACCGAGTTGGGCAATAATGTTGTAACGGTTGGATTTTTGTAGAAGCCAATATATACCCCTCCACCTCCGTCTTATTCGCAGAGAGAGCACTCAGAACAAACCAACACTTGCCCCATCCATTTTGTGAGAGGGAACCACCTACTTATGTGTTGAGATCAAGATATTCCACTCCAACCATATGAATCTTGATTTCTAGCCTCCCCAAGTTGCTTTCCACCCAATCAACCTCTTCTACCAAGCCAAATATGTGAGAGAGTGATTGTGTGTCGAGGAGACTATGTTTTGAAGCACAAGAGAAAGGAATTCATCATTCATACCACAACTATTACCATTTGGATAGTGGTGTCTCCTAGATTGGTTAGGTGTTGCTTGGGAGCCTCCGACTTCGTGTGGAGTTGAACCAAGAAGTTTGTAAGGGCAAGGAGATCGCCTACTTCATGAAGATCTACCTGAGTGAGGCTAGTACTTCATCGACGTAAGCCATGATGGAATATATGAGGTTGCTAATTTATTGACCCTTCATGGGTGGAGCCCTCCGTGGACTCTCGCCACCGCTACCCTCCGTGGGTTCAAGTCTCGATCAACATGGACGTACAATAGCACCACCTACTGGAACCGCAGGAATAATCTTTGAGTCACCATTGCGTTTGATCCTCCTATCCCTACCCTCTACTTATATGTGCATGTCTTTACTTTCCGCTGCTATACTCTTAGACTTCTATGTGTAGGGTGTGCTTGACTTGAATAATTGCTAAAACTTGCCAACCTTTAATATTGGGAAAAGGCTAGATTTTATTTTGGTCAAGTAGTCTAATCACCCTCCTCTAGACATACTTTGGATCCTACACCCCTGATCTCTTCCCGTGCTTCTTCTTGCCTAGAGGTTGTGAGTCTTGCATACCATCCCTGACCACCGTCCCCAGTGTTGTCGGGCTGAACACCCATTCACGACGACCCTCACCTTGTTCATGCTGGGTTGAGGCGGCATCTGGAGGCATGTCCTGCGAGGATTGCATGAAGAAAGACTTCTTGCAATCAACCCTAGGACGTTCCTGCTCTGGCACAACATCCATCTCCTCGCCCGCATGCTCATCATAGCCCGAGTCATATGGCTGACTCATCAATCCTCCATAGTCATATCCGGTATTGAGGAACCAGAGAGGGTCATCCTCCTCCATGTCATCATCCATTGCTTGTTCCACGGGGGCGACCTCATCATCCACTCTTGGACCCCTTCCTTGCATCGTCCGCCGCTCTCACCTGGCACGACAGGCGGTGGTAATTGTGTAGGCGGGGTGATGTTCATACCTTGGTGATGTGTTGTCATTGGTGTGCTCCCGACCGGCTTGACACAAAGAAGACTCTTCGGCCACATCTGCATCCAACCCTTGCATTCTCCAAGCCGCATCGGAGTCTCGTCGTCCTCTCCCCAGAGTCGTACCAGAGGAGCGAAATCCTCGTGGCCTAATTTGAAACTAGCCAAGGAAACCCTGAAGGTGTCAACGAGCATCGACTGGCCATGGAACGACCGTTCCTTGGGCTTCTGTATCGTTGCATTTTGCATGTCCACCTTGTAGCCGTTGCTTATGTACAATAAGGTGCACGGGGTTTCGTCGGCCTGCGAAGACATGTCTGCGGCATCAAACATCTGAAATGCAACGGAAAAGGAAGATTATAGATATGTTGGTGCGACGCGTAATTACCGTGAGGGCGTCAAGCTCAGCCAAAGTCGAAGCCCCATCGAGCACGCGAGAGACGGAGGACGGGCTGCAATGAGTGGCTAATGGAGCAAGCGCGGGTGCGGGAGCATGTCCGGTTGTGAGAGCAAGCGCTGGTGGGATGCTCACTGAGTTGCTCCCGACGAAGCTGGGACAGGGATATTCCACTGCCATTTTGCCTGGATTTTTTGTGCGACCAGTGGATAACAGACGGAATCAAGGTATTAACCGAAGCTACAAAATCACTTATGCAGGAAGCTAAAGTTGCACTGACTCCCTGGTGGATCATCTAATATCTGGTTGCTTTTTTGGCCTCTGCTATTTTTTTCTCGACCTCGGCTGCTTTTTTCTTGACCGCAAGCTTCACCTTCTTGTCCATGTTCACCTTACTAAACTTCCTTCTCTACCTTTTGGCCTATAGGTCCTCTTGGTAGTTGTACTTCCACGTGGCACCGTCTCTGATGCCGTGCACACGTCCATACTATGGCCGATTGTCCAAAGGGAGGCCCTTTTGTTATGTTCAAGGCTCGGTTGAGAGGGGTATCCCACTTGAGCCTCGTCGACGACTGAGACGATGAGTCGCTTTAGACCACAAGCTTGTGTTGCTTTTTCTGCAAAATAAATGTGAACCGTTTACAAATGTTACTACAACGTGTAGCCAACTTGACAAAAAGCTAATATAAGGTGGAAAAATCATAATTACCAGCAATCTCATCAATTTCCTCGTGGGCGCGTCCGTGTACCAAACCTTATTTTTATTGTCCCACTTGTACCGGGCCTTGATGAAGTCACACTCCTGCTGGTCGGTGAACTCCTCAAAGGGGTCTGGGATCCCTGAGGCTTCATGTTCCACGTCCTCCTTAGCCCATATAGGCCACTTGCCAATGTAACCAGGGCTTCCGAGGTGGTGATTCCCCGTGTTCCTTTCCTGAAGCCTCTTGAATTTCTCGGACTTAAGCTTGGCTTCTTCGGTAGCACAAGTGTCCTTGAATTTTCCGTACTTCTCTTCCATAAGTGTTGGATTCTCCGCAAAAATCTTTGAGTAGGGTTCTTTATCATCAATCGATCGTTTCACCCTCACTTTCCATGCGGACAATGCGTTGCTAAAGCCTACGGCGGCGTTGTTAATCTTGACCATGGCATCATCTTCCCACGGATGTTCGCTGTCCTCCCGGGCAGGGAACTTGAATCTGTTGTGCAGCTTCATTAGGAGCAAGTGCTCCATATTTGGTTTACCCCTCAAGTCATAGTCATTGATTCTCGCGGTTTCTCATAGGATGCATCCAACTTGGTTGTCGTAGAACTTGCGAGCCTCCTCCAGCGCTATTGGCTCGAATTTGCCAAGGTGCACCTCTCTGACCAGCTGTCTTCCGATGCCGAGCTTGTTTGGGCGTCATGTCCTCGACTTCTTATTCTTTGGTTTGTTAGCGGCTTTGGCCGGTACCATCCACGCCGTTCTCGGCGCAGGTGTCGGCTCCATCGGTGATGGTGCCGGTCTTGGTGTCGGCGTCCGCGGTAGTACCGCCGTCAGCTATGACAAGGGATCCTTGCAAACCTTGTCCTTGTTGACTAGACAAAAAGTCAAAGAATTCATGTTCATACTGTAAGGCATGTTCAGAAGGCCGACTTCGTCATTGCTCAACATGTTTCCTACGATTAAGTCTGCTAGTTTCATTCTCAAACTATAATAATATGAATAATGACATAAAAAGGCCTATGGTTTGCCATAATGCCGATTGATTGCCATCCCAGCAAATCCCGGGCACTCGATATGTCATACTTTCATACTTTCTTTCACAAGTAATGTCTAAATTCACGGCGAATTTCGGGATGACCTTTGCTAAAAAGTGGACATATCGAGCGCCTGAAATTTTCCACAACAGAAATAAATCAACATTCCGGCAAAACATAGGCCACTCAGAGTTTCCCTGCAATGTTGTGCTACCGTACAAAGAAATAAGAGGCCATCATCTCCATCATGGCAACAACAGTAGCCAAACAAGCACATACACAACACATCATCTCCACCATTTGGCACATCATATGGCAACAAGAGCCAAACATCAGCCAACATCATATTGTAGAAAATAATTCTTGAAAATGAGCTTCGTAAAACAAACATATATAGGAAAACCTTGATAAGTAGGATCATCAGAACTACTTCGAAGTTGAGAAGGACTAGGCTGCTTTTTTTCATCAACGTTTTTTTCATCAAATTGACATTTACTATCATACCTAAAATGTTTAACTTCATCATATTCTCTGTATGCAATAAGTAAATCCACTAGTACACTGAAAAATCGAAGTACTAAATTTAGTTAACAAATTGAGCTAACTAAATTCAGTTAACAAATTCATCAGTTAACTATATTAAGTTAACTAATTCAGTACACTTCATCATATTCTCTCTATGCCATCTATCAAACAAATGTAGTTAACTAAATTCATATATATGAACACCTAGGGTTCATATATATGAACAAAATAAGTTTATTTGTATGCCCAACCAAGCAGAGACATTTTTTAACATTCTGAGTTCTTTTTAGAATTTTTATACACTCTGGACAACATATTCACTAATATTCACTAATATAACCAACAACAACAGTGGACATATGCATTTTGGAAAACATTTCATTTTAATTTTGAAATCAAAACAATTGATTTTCACAAAAAAAATAGCACAAATATCCCTAAATCCCCAGTTACCGAAACCTTTATGTGGATTGAGTGAATTGATCAGCCCCAAATACAGTAACGGAATACTAAATCCCCAATTACCGAAACCCTAAATTCCCAATTACAGAAACCCTAAATCCCTAATTACCAAAGTAGGATGGAGGCGTAGTGGAGGGAGGGAGGGAAGGAATGGGAACCTTCTTTGGCCGTTGTCAGTGGGGAGGACGGAGGCGACGACATCGATGGTGCAGACGGGAGGACGAAGCTCCTTCTCCTTGAGGGTGAGGACGCGCGGGCGGCGTCGATGGTGTGGACGCGCAGGCGGCATGGATGGTGTGCAAGAAACGGAAGGGCGGATGGCGCTCCTACCTGCGGTGTCAACGGGGATGGACATGGGCCGGTCCTTTGACGGTGGCGACGCTCGAGAGAGGGAGAGGGGGAGAGAGAGTGGGAGTGAGAGTGAGAGGGGAATGGAGAAAAAACCGCGCACGCCGGCCAGGTTAAGTCAAAACTAGTAGTAGCGCGTGTCTGGACACGCGCTATAGCTAACTTCGCCGTAGTGTGGTTTGCTCAATCCGGCGCTACTGCTAAGTTAGCTATAGCATGTGTCCAGACACACGCTACTGCTATTCCTTCATTTCTCATTTTCTTTTTTCCTTTCTCCTTTTTATTTTTCTTTTCATTTTCTTTTTTCATTTCTCCTTTTTCTTTTGCTTTCAATTTCTTTTATATTCCTTTCATTTTTCTATTCATTTTCTTTTTTCCTTTCTAATTTTTCTTTTTCTTTTCATTTTATTTTCATTTCCTTTCATTTTTAATTTCGTTTCATTTTCATTTTCTTCTCATTTTCCTTTTTCCTTTTTCCTTTTCCCTTTTCTTTTCATTTTCTTTTTTCGTTTCACCTTTTTATTTTTATTTTCATTTTCATTTTCCCTTTTTCCTTTTCCTTTCTGTGCATGGTGGGAAGAAGGGGGATACATTATAATGTTTATAACTCAGGCGATATATATTACATCAATTATCCAATAACGGTTAAGTGCGTACACAAAATAAACACACACACACATATATATATATATATATATATATATATATATATATATATATATATATATATATATATATATATATATACAGATCGTCTATTCTGACATTGGGTGCAGAATAGTTATTCTGACAACACTTCTGAACCTCCTCCGGAAGCTAAAAGAACTGCACTGCTAGCAAAAGTACACTGCAATATCAACAGAAAAAATTGCACGCGGTTTTTTCGGCATAGTTTCCCTACAGTTTCTACACCATTTGTTGGAATGAGGCGTATAATATACCGTTGGATAGGTAAACACGTTTCGAGATTCCTCAAGGTTTAAGAGCAGTTTCGAAAACGGTGGGCGCATGACGAGTGGCAGCGAGCGTATTTTTGCGTTTTGTCTAATCCGCTCGTCGAAATGAAACAAACGATACGACATTGGAAAGATATCGTCGAGGTGCAACGTTTTCATGTAGAACACACTCTCTAATTCTTTACGATTTAAGAGCAGTTTCAAATTTACCGAAATGCAGAATTCTATTTTTCAAAATTTTCTATTTTTTCGATACGGTTTTTGCTGCAGTTGTTTGAACCGTTTGTCGAAACCAGACGTGTGATACGGTGTTGGAAAGCTATGGAATATGCACAACTTTCATATGTTGGACATTTGTTGAGATTCCTCACGGTTTTAAATGAATTTTGAAAACGGTGCGGCTGCCCACAAGTGGCAGCGAGCGTATTTTCGTAAATTTTTCCAAACCGCTGGTCGGAATGATGCAAATGATACGACGCTGGAAAGATACAGATGGGGCGCACTTTTTCATGTAGAACTCTCTCTCTCTCTAATTCCTTACGGTTTAAGAGCAGTTTTGTAATTACGGAAATGCGGACACTCTGTTTTTCGTGACACCAAAATCGACGCGTGAACCGCGTCAGACAGAAGAACACACTGCTTCAGACTGAAGACCGCACTGCTTCAGACTGAAGACCGCACTGCATCAGACGGGCAAGCGAAGTGCATGGTTTCTTTTGTCAGACGAGAATTTTTACAGACGACAAAGTGGACCGCTCTTCAGACTGGGCGTAAGTGAACCACATTACTTTTCTTTATCGTTTCCCTAGCATTTCTTTTTGTACTTCAGACTAGGCATAACCGAAGCTCAACACTACCGAAAGTGAACCATAACACTCTTGAAGGTGAACCACATTGGTTTTTTTGCTAGCAAACCTCGAAGGCGAATGGTAACACTGTTTTCAATAACTCCATCAACAAATCAGATTTTTCTTTCTCTATAAAAGAAGTGAACTTATCATGATTTTTCTTTCTCTCTTTTTTCACAAAGTGAGCCACATAGGGTCACGCCTGGTGCACATGGGGTGCAACCAAACTGGATTCTACAAATAGGCCTTGTAAAATCCTCAAATACAAAAAGCACCGTCCGCACTGCATGTGCACGTGTTCCAAACTGCATTTTTGAACACATGTCTCGGCGTGAACTGCATTCAATTGATTCCTGCAATTTTTACACACAAATCGTGAGACATAAATGACCATTTCATTGTATGTTTACATGCTCCAAACTGCATGCTATGATACGAACCACACCATGTATCCCACAATGAACATCATCAATTTTTCAACAAGTTTTTTCACATCTTTTTTTTGTACAAAGAAGTGAACCATGGACGAAGTAAACTGCACACATACGAAAAATAGGAGTCCTAAAAAATAGAAGGAATCACCCTGTAAACAAAAAGGAAATTACAATTGGGGGCGAGGGTGGCTACTGTGTAGTATGAGCACTGCATGCGCTACCCCACCGAACTACACCGACGTGCCTGTCGTACTGCATGCGCACACCACACGTCTCCGTGAGGTGGATGGCACGTGGGACTGGAGAGAGGGCACGACAGTGAGAATGGGGCGTGCAGTTCACAGTCGCCCGTCGTGCGGTTCACTGGCGCCATCGGGAAGGAGGAGGTGGGTGACGTCGCCGTCGAGAGCCCAGGGCGTGGAGCGCAAGAGTCTCCTGGTCAGACTACATGTTTTGATTTTCCCCGCCGCCACTGGGACCTACACTAGCTCAAACGTCGGCTGCCGAGCCAACCACTACACCATGTATCCCCGTGCACCACCGAACTGTAACCACCACACTAAAGAACCTCGTTGCAAAAGAAAAAGGAGCCGCAAGCAATGCTATACTCCCTCCATTCCATAATATAGTGCGTCCTTGGTTTTTGAGCTTTAAGTTTGACCATAAATTTAACCAACAAGACCGATTGCGGCGGGAGTAACAATTGTACCATCGAAAACTTCATTCGAATATGAATTCAATGATATAATTTTTACTCCCACCGCAATCGGTCTCGTCGGTTAAATTTGTGGTCAAACTTAGATTTTGGGAAGCGCGGGCGCACTACATTATGGAATGGACGGGCTACCGAACTGCACCACTGAAACCGCACGACGGGAACTGCAAATTCCGAAATCTGCAAAAAAGAGCAAAAGATGTTGCATGGCCGTGGCCTCATCTCCACATGGACATCTACTGCTCTTCCATGGCCGCAACCCCATCTCCACGAGGCAGACGCGTGGGATCTGACTCCTTGGGCACACGTGCGGCCACCGGCCTTGGCAGCTGCGACCAGATCAAGATGCGGGCGATGCGAGGCAAGCGCTAGCGGTGGTGAATTCATCGGCGACGCGTTGGGTCCCGGCGGTGGCAAGTTCCGGGCATCGGCGGCCATGGCTGCGTCCCTGCTGCAGCACACAGAGAGATTGAGAAAGGGGAAAGGGATGAGCGAGAGAAGAGGGAGCAGGGGAAGAAAAGAGAGGCAAGCGGATGATAATGGTCTCACCGGTGTGTAGCTGGCACTGGCGAACTGCTCGGTGGCGTGTCGGGTATCGACATGGTCAACGACCTTGAATCCTTTCCTCGTCCCATAGACGTTGAGATTGACGACAAGGAGCACCTCGTCCTCCTCTGCATGCCACCTCACAAGAGCCTGCGAGGAGAAGTGGTCTCGCTGGTGAGGGATAAGGGGCTCGACCTGTGGCTCGATCCCGATCTGGATCAAGCTTTTTTATAGAACGATCTAGATCAATCTGGGTGATGGGGATGTGGGGAGAGTAAGGGCACCGCGGTGCAGGAGGAGGTTGGAGGGGCGACAGGTGAGGTGGTTGGAGGGGCGGCGAAGAATGGGGGCCCTCCGGCCGGTGCTACGCGGGGTGGTGCGCTTAGTCAAGGAGGATGGCTGGGGTAGGAAGGTGGGAGGAGAGGGAGTGGGCAGGCGCGCTGGATGAGGGTGGTGTTGACCTAGGTTAGAAAGTGGATAAGGGGGGACGTGGTCGTGGGAGGTGTTTGTTTTTTCCCGTTGCAGTTCGGTTTAGCGGCGGGACAGTGTTGGCAGAATAAGGTTTTGGTGTTAGAATAAGACTCTTAAGAGTGTTTTAGAGTAGACCCACCCTATATATATATACACACACACACACACACACACACACACACATATATATAGGGTGGGTCTATTCTGGCACCACCCCTTAAGAGTTATTCTGACACCACCTAACCTTATTCTGACAACACATCCACACTGTCAAAACCCAGGAACCGAACCTCTCACGCAAAACAAACCGAACCGCCTAACCCCGAGCTACCTCCCCCACTGAACCCAACTTCTTCCCGGTCAAGCCGCACCTCTCTCTCTCTCACGATTCCTCCCGCTCCACCCGCAACCTCCAGCGCACCCGCCGCCTCAGGCTTTCCAACTACCTTCTTCACCGTCGTCGAGCTGCCAGGGGACGCGCCGCCACCCATGGATCTCCGCTTCCCCAACAACCTCTCCAACTTCCTTCCTCACCGCATCTGGAGAAGATGCTCACCACCATGGATCTGAGGCCCGCCTGGCCGCCGCCAACCTCCCCGGTTTCCCACTCGCGTGCCTCCTGCCGGCAAACCATCGCCGAAGCACCTTGCGCCGCCTGGCCACCCACCCCTCATCCAGAACCCCCACCTCAGATCCGGGCGGCCACTCCGCCTCTGATTCGGCAGACGCCGCCATTCCCCCACCTCCTCTTCCTTTTGGATGGCTGGCTGCACGAGGAAGAGGTCCGAAAAGTGTGACCTCGCCTCTCCTCATCTCCGGTCATGGTCGGGGCCATGTCAGCCAAAGCCAGGACGAGGTCACCCCGTCCCCAACAGTCCCCCTGTGTTCCTCCCCTCCCCGTTGGTTTCGTCAACCATCCTGGCGACAACGGTGCCGAGCACGACGAGTTCCAGTGCGACTCTAGGCGCCTCCCCAAGCCACCGTGGCCGTGGTGCCCCACTCCACCGCCCAAGCCTCACCCCATAGCCACCTTCCTCCCGCACACTCGGGCCGCCGGGATCGAGCAGGCTGCCCCACATCGGTGCCTCTCCGTGCATCTTCGGCCGTCCAACTTCGCGCCCTGACAGCCTCCTACAAGCATGGTTGCGTCGACCGCCACCCGTCCGCCGCTGCGCGCGTGATGCAGTCCGAGGGTGCACACCATGCGGTCCACGACCCAATCAAATGAAGTGTGGTGGTCTCTTGTGCATGTTGTACGGCGGTCCTAGGCATATAGTTCTCAGGTGAGCTGCAGTGCAGTACTCGGCCAACCTGTGCGATATCCTCTGGCATATTTGTGAACATTGGATCTGATGTGGTTCGTTGTAAAAGATCCATGTGGGATTCATTTTCAGATTTGGGATGCAGTGCACTTTTGGTGTTGTACAGTGCAAAATTGTTGTGTGCAGCTCACCTTTTTGGGTGAAAAAATAGGGTGCAAATGTGATTCAGTATTTATTGATCTCGTGGTTCAGTTTACTATAATTTTTGTAGGAGAATAGGAACAACATAAAAGAGAATAAGAAGTGCACTGCAAACACGGGGTTCACTTTGAAAAAGATTGTAGTTCGTGTCATCCCCTCGTCTTTTTTTTGCATTCCAAATATTGGGGGTCAGAAAAGAGGTTCGCTTGACAATACTGTACAGTTCGTTCCTTGTCGAACGGGGTTTTTCATGCTATATATATAGAGAGAGAAAATGATGTGGTTCATTTTGAGGTCGTTGGCGGTTCTCTTTGTAAAAAAAAGACCAAAGGAAATTCTCGCTAGACGTTCACCTCTTTTTATAATGCAATTTGTTTTGTGTGTTTTAGAACTCAGTCGACTGCAACAGCACCTGCAACGCGCTTTGTCTTGTGATGTGGTTCACTTTTGAGAGTGAAGACGTTCACTTACATCCAACGTTAGAGAAAACAACAATTTTTTTAATGTGGTTCACTTTTAAAAGTGTTGTGGTTCACTTGCCCTCGTCTCTGCATTCCACTCTCGTTCATAAAAGTTAGAACAAAAGACAAAAACTAAAAGAAATTATGCAGTTTGCTTCCCCGTAAGATGCAGTGCGGTTTTCCGTCGGAAGTAGTGCGTTCTTCTCTCTGATGTGGTTCACGCATCGATTTTGGTGTCGCGGAAAACAGAGTGTCCGCATTTTAGTGAAATCAAAATTGCTCTTAAACCGTAAGGAATTAGAGAGAGTGTTCTACATGAAAAAGTTGCGCCTCGTCGATATCTTTGCAACGCCGTATTATTTGTGTCGTTCTGATGAGCGGTATGGAAAAAAATCACGAAAATACGCTCGCTGCAACTTGTAGGCAGCCACACCGTTTTTGAAATTCCTTTAAAACCGCGAGGAATCTCAACAAATGACCAACATATGAAAGTTGCGCCTATTACACAGATTTCCAACACCGTGTCACATGCCTCATTCCGACAAACGGTTAAAAAACTGAAGCGAAAACCGTACCGAAAAAGTTGAAAATTTTGAAAAACAGAATTCCGTTTTTTAGTAAATTTGAAATTACTATCAAACCGTAAGGAATTAGAGAGAGTGATCTACATGAAAAAGTTGCATCGACGATATCTTTCCAACGCCGTATCGTTTGCTTCATTCCGACGAGCGGTTTAGAAAAAAACGCGAAAATACGCTCGCTGCCACTCGTCGGGCGACCACCGTTTTCGAAACTGCTCTTTAACCGTGAGGAATCACGAAAAGTGTTCAACATGATGAAGTTGCGGATTTTCCGTAGCTATCCAACGGTATATTATACGCCTCGTTCAAACATACAGTTTAGAAACTGGAGCGAAAATGGTGCCGAAAACACACGTGCAGTTTTTTCTGCTGACATTGCAGTACTCGTTCGATAGGGATGCAGTGCACCCGCGTTAACCGTGCAGCTCGGAAGTGTTGTCAGAATAGTTATTCTGATCCCTATCGAATGAACACTATAATGTAAGCAGAAAAAACTGCTTGCGGTTTTTCGTCACCGTTTGTCGCAGCAAGACGTATAATATACCGTTGGATAGCTACGGAAAATCCTAAACTTTTCCATGTTGACCACTATTCGAGATTCCTCGTGGCTTAAGAGCAGTTTCGAAAACGGTGGGCGCCCGACGAGTGGCAGCGAGAGTATTTTTGTGATTTTTTCTAAACCGCTCGTCGGAATGAAGCAAACGATACGGCGTTGGAAAGATATCATCGAGGCGCAACATTTTCATGTAGATCACTCTCTCTAGTACCTTACGGTTTAAGAGTAATTTTAAATTTACTCAAACACGAATTCTGTTTTTCAAAAAAATCGATTTTTTCGGTATGGTTTTTGCGGCAGTTTTTAACCGTTTTTCGAAACGAGACGTATGATACGGCGTTGGAAAGCTATGGAATAGACGCAACTTTTATATGTTGGTTGTTTGTTGAGATTCCTCACGGTTTTAGATGAATTTTGGAAACGGTGCGGCGGACGACGAATGGCAGCGAGCGTATTTTCGTGATTTTTTCCGAACCGTTCGTTGGAATAATTCAAAAAATACGGCATTGGAAAGATATCGACGAGGCGCAACTTTTTCATGTAGAACACTCTCTCTAATTCCTTACGGTTTAAGAGCAATTTCGAAATTACCGAAATGCGAACACTATTTTTTCGCGACAACAAAATTATCGTGTGAGCTGCATCAGACAGAAAAACGCACTTCTTAAAACTGAACACCGCACCGCTTCAGATAGTCAAGCGAACTGCATTATTTTTGTCAGTCATAATTTTTTTTACGCGCGTAGCACTGGCGAGTGGACAGCAAGGACTAAGCGAGTGAACCGCATTTTTTTACTTCATGTGCAAAGATAGTGAACTGCTGGATGATGTATGTTTAAAGGGCGAAGAAAGCAAAGCGCATGGTCGAGAAAAATAAACTGCAACACAACGCTGGATGCACTGCTTTTTAAATAAAATCATGTACATCTACGTGAAAAACAACACAATCCATCCCTGAAAAACAAATACACTTTTTAAATACATTTTTTCAAATGAAGTGTACTATAGAGTCCTTTAGAGTGGACTTCTTTGTTAGGCCAGAGCGCACTGCATTTTTCTTTTATAGTCTCTTACTGCATATGACAATCGAGTGAAGTGCATCAAAAATAATGTATTCAAACATAAACAAAACAGCACGCCCAAACGACACCACTTTTTTGCAACTACTGCTGCCCGCGTTCCCTGCTGTCTGCATGGACATCTGTAGCGAGCTACACATACGCTCGTGTCTGTGCTGCAAATTTAGGCACAGTGAGCTTCTCCCGCCGGTGAAACAGGAGCAACGTGCGTCGGCGAACTGCTCTCCATGTCCGATGCTGACCTCCCTTGGCGGCCTCCACCACCACAGCGCCACGCGGTTCCTCGCGCGTGGCCCTGTTCCCCGTGGCCACCGGCCTCCAAAGCGGCAGGGTGAAGAGGGGGGTAGTGATGGAGCTCGCCGACGTCGAGAAACAGCGTCGGGAAGAGGGGGAGGCCCATCAGTGATGGAAGTCAAGGCTGGGCAGGGGGAGGGGGGATCCACGACCGGATCTGGTGAAGTGGCTCCGCGGTGGCCGGATCTCGCGCTTGTGGCCCGCGCTGGGGATGGGGTCAATGGCGACGGCCGTGGCTGGGGGATTCGCTGGCGGGCCATGGCGCCGTGGCTGGATCCCGCGCTGGAGGGTCACTGCAGGCCGTCGGGCGCAGGCCCGGAGAAGTGGAGGCCGGCGGGCGCGGGGCCGGAGCCATGGAGGCCGGCGGGCGCCGGGCCGAAGCCATGGAGGCCGGCGGGCACGGGGCCGTGGCCGTCGAGGCCGGAGGACGTGGGGCCTCGGCCTTGGAGGCCGGTGGGCGTGGGGTCGTGGCCTTGGCTGGAGTGAGAAGGAGAAGGAGGTGGTGGGGTGGAGCGTCGCGGTGGTCGGGGGCCATCCCCATGATGGCCGGCGGCCGGGCAGGTGGTGGGTGCATTCGGGGGAAGAAGGTGGGTGGATTCGGGAAAGAAGGTAGGAGGGGTGGTGGGGGTGGGCTGCTTTTTTTCTTTTCTTGTGGTTATCTGTGGTTCGGTTTGGGGTGCGCAGGCAGTGCTGAAGTGGTGTCAGAATAAGCCCAGGTGATGTCAAAATAAGCTCTTAAGGGGTGTTGTCAAAATAGACCCACACACTCTCTCTCTCTATATATATAGAGGAAAGATGGCGACCGTACATATATAGCGGCCCGAGATGCGTGCGCGCCGTCGAGATTTTGTACATGTGGAAGTACAAAAGACAAAGGGTTTCAAGAGAGAGCTCAAAACACCATGCACAAGAGGGGGGGCTTGTGTGTGCGCATGTGGGTGAAATATTGATATTTTTGTGCGGGAGAAAGAGGGAGAGAGAGAGGGAAGAGCAAATGAGTTGGTCAGTTGCTTTTACGTCGTCGTGCTTCCAAATGGCTCCGCATTCTCTAACGCGGTATGGTCGGCATTTCTGTTCTTCCCGATGCCCTCCGTAAAAATCGATGTTGTGCATATCGGTTGCATAGGATCACAAGCAACCGTGGCCGCTATATAACCTTGGACAGGTAGGGATGGAGCATGAGAGTGGGGGAGGAGTGTGTGTGCGAGAGAGAAATCAAGCCTAGGGAGAGAATGTGTGTGCATAGTGTGAAGGCCATATAGGCTCATGGTGTGAGCTAGATAGATCGTAGTGTGCATGAGTGTTTAAGAAATAGAGACATCATGTATGGGATACAAAGAGAGGAAAGTGTGTTTCTGAGGTAGAGTGACATTGTAACGCCCAAGATGCGGTCCTATCCTTATTTTGGCTCGAGGGCCTCGATAGGGATAGAAGCACATCTCGTCGTTTTGCAAGAATGGATATCATTACAAGTACATGTAAAGATGAGATGAGTATATGGAATTGGCTTACACTCGACACAAGCTACATCAAGATCATCTCAATAAAACAATACGTTCAATCACCATACAGAAGAGCCCGGTCCGACTATGGACGAAATCAAACGATAAAAGCGACATCCATCCTAGCTATCCGAGGCTGCCGGCCTGGAACCCATCCTATGATCGATGAAGAAGAAGAAGAACTCCAAATAGAACAATCATCGCGCTCACGTCAAGGTAACGCTTTACCTGTACCTGCAATTGTTGTTGTAGTAATCTGTGAGCCACAGGGACTCAGCAATCTCATTTCCAAGGGTATCAAGACTAGCAAAGCTTAATGGGTGAGGTATGGTTAAGTGGTGAAGCTGCAGCAAGCACTAAGCATTTATTTGAGTGGCTAACTTACGTGTACAAGAATAAGGGGGGTGATCGTCGCATCAACGGACGTGAACTAGTAATGATCCTGGTCACCTACCTAGGAGTCAAACATAACCCCATCGTGTTCTCTCTCGATTCACAAATTCACGAGAAGAGACAGTCATGGTTACACACACGGTTGGTGTATTTTATTTGAGTTTACTTTAAGTTTTCTACTACCGCATGTTAACCAAATTTCCAAGTTGCCACATAACCGCAGGCACGACTTCTCAAAAAGATTTAACCCTGCAGGGCTGCTCCAACTCATCCATCACAAACTAACCACAAGCTGCGTTGGAACTCCTCAACCGCGGGATGACCCGTAGTATTCACGGAATTCTGATGGAAAATTTCAACCTTGAGCTAGCCCGAAGTGTCCTTGAAATCCCATGCACAAGATGTTCGAGAAAGGTAAAACAATTCCAGCAAGACCGCCCGACGTGTCAACGAAACCGATAGGAGCCGTGTATCTCGTTCTCAGGACACGATGGATAAGCGAAGCGTACGGTGGCCTGATAGACATCTCCCGAGTTGCCCCGGGTTGGTCCCGCACGGTGCTCTAGTTTGGACCAAGACTCATGAGGAGCACTGACCCGGGTTGTTGATTAAAGATCCTCGGGTTAATTACTCCCTATGCAGGTTTATTAGTTATTAGCCAAATGTAGTACCAATGTTGGGCCTTGCCAGAAGAGTTTTATCCAAAACAAAAATCAAGGGGGTCCCCATAACAACCCCGAGCATGTTAGGAGCGCTCAATATGGAACATAACACCGGTACACAAATAACTAGGGCGGCAAAAGTGGAACAGAACACCGAGCAAAAGGCCAAGCTTTCCACCTTTTACCAAGTATATATGTGCATTAAATTAATAGCAATAATATTGTGATATCTCAAAACATCCATGTTGGCACATGGAAACAATTTGCACCTGCAACTAGCAACACTATAAGAAGGGCTGAGCAAGCCGTAACATAGCCAAACAATGGTTTGCTGGGATGTGGAGGGTTAGAGGCTTATCATGGCATTTTGGGAGGCTTGACAAACAAGTGGTAGGTAGCGAGACATATCGATAGAAACGAGACAACTAGCATGGCAATGATAGTACTGGTATCTAGGGAAATGGTCATCTTGCCTGATATCCCGCTTGGAAGAAGAACGAATCCACGAAGAAGACGAGCCAACGTAGTCGAACGAATCCTCACACTCCGAACGCGGTCGGAACTCTATCGAGAAGAAGCAATCCGGAAACAACAATCAACACATGATAAACACCACAACATATGCATGTCCGGTTTAATTATGCATGGCATGGCAAGCACAACACTCAAATACTACAAATTAAGTGAAGTTCAATATGCAACGGGTTGCATATTGACGAAACTCCACGTTCAAATCATTTAGTTCACTCTCGTTTAGGTACTCATCAATATTAAATGTTGTTTAACATGGGTGGTCATGGCATAAGGTGAAGATGGAATTAAAGCAATTTTAAATGAAGAAGGAGAACACACATACAATAAAATAATAAATCTCCATGTTATGTGAAGTGCAGTTAATGTTGTTTAACTAAACAATCATTTTAAATGTTGTTCATCATGGCAAGAGGTGAAGCATACAACTAAATCATATTGGCATTTTAAATGAGGTCGGAAGCAACATATAGTATTTCCAAAATGACCTCATATGCATATTATGAATTTGGTCCAGATCTGTCCTAAGCATATTTTATAGTTATTAAACATCAATATAAAGTGTTCCATGAGATTCTACACGTTTTTCTAGTCAAGTTACATATGTGGAACATTTTAATCGGGGCTATGGTTAATTAGTTATGAGACAAACCAATTTTAACATGGCATTAATGCAAATAAATGAAAATAGCAAGTTAACATTTTTAACATGGGTGAAAGTTGGATATTGTGAAATTACGCGAAATTCTAAGCATTTTACCTATACAAAGTTTTTTACATGCGATGCACGGTTGGGGAGATATTAAATGCACGAACTTGAGGGTCTAATCTGTAAAACTGGCAGTCTCTAGATATTTGGACAAATTCGCTAGCATAAAAAAAACACTACTGGGCCGAAAATGGTTAGCCCAACAAAGCATAGGTGAGCGCAGGATACAAAACATTGCACCGGGCGCTGGATAGGGGAATAGGTGCTCACCAAGGGCCCATAGGCCGGTTCGGTGGAGCTCGGCCTGGCGACAAGGCTGTGCGAGGTCGGCCCAGGATGGCGGGGTGGAGCTGGGCCGCGGATCCTGGGCGAGCCTGGCCCACGTGGCCGTCGGTCAACGGGCAAGCGGGCGGGCGCTGGCCTTGTCTCCTCCTCGATATCTCCTCGATTGGAGGCAGAGGCGACGGTTGCTTGGCGTGGCAAGGCGGCTCGCCGGAAAAGGAGCAGCGGCCTGAGGCAGGATCCGGCGGGGCCCGGTCGGAGATGGCGCCGGCGAGGCCAAGGCTTCGTCAGAGATGGCATCTCGGGGCAGAGGGGTCACGGGCGCAATGGCGCTGCAGGAGTTGCGGGTGAGGCGCGACCTCGGGGAGGAGGCGAGGGATGAGCGCGACTGCTGGGTCCAACGGCGGCTGGTCACCAGAGTTGGGTGCTCCGGTGACCGGCGAGGAGGCCCGGCGGGGAAGCTTCGGAGGCGTGGGCGTAGGGTCGAGGAGCCCGGGGGCACGAGCGGCTGCGTGTGGCGGGCAGCCAGGCGCGCGGGCGGCGGCGCGGATCCGGGCTCGGGCGGGCCTGGGATGGGCTTCGGCGGGCTCTGCGCGCTGGAGGTGGGAGGACAGGTGTGGAGAGGTGGCGGCGGTTGGATGGGGCAGCGTGGAAATCGAGGGAGAAGGCTAGGGTTGCCCAAAATGGAAGGCTAGGGGTCTATTTATAGCAAATGGGGCTAGGGTTAGCAGTTTTTGTCCAAATTCGGATCGTAGGATCGCGATCAGACGGCTCCGATGATGGCTAGGGGCTAGGCTGGGCTAGTGGGCTGTGGAGAGGGGTTGTGTCTTGAGGAGAGAGGGAGATTGCAGCCCGGCAACAAAGTTTTAAACCGCGAAAACGTTCGATAATAAACCGATGACGGTGCCGGTACGGTTGACCGTTCGGGTATCAAATGACCTCCGATTGCGAAGAAATTTGGCAGGTGGTCTACCTACAATATAACAAGACCGCACGCAAAGTTTCGACCCAATCCGAGAATATTTTATACCCACTTTTAAAAACAATATTTTTACCGATGTCGTGGGCGCGTGCATGTGTGGTTGGTCTCGAAACGGCCATCGACACAAACGGAGAGAACTGGCAACTATGTTGGATGCAAGTTTGGACAGAAATGACGGCAACGGAGTGCCGATGCAATGCAGATTATGCGAATGGTGCGATGATGAATGCAACAACCAAACGAATCACACGATGACAATGGAATAAAACGGGAATCTTCTGGAGTGTCGGTCTCGGACTGTTACAACTCTCCGCCACTTACAAGAGATCTCGCCCCGAGATCTTAGAATGAGAAGGGGAAAAGGAAGGGAAAAGGAAGAGGGAAAACTTAGTTGCTTCCTTGACAAATGAGTGAAACCAACGAACCTTAAAGGATGCAAGTAGATGAAGAATGGCACAAGCACAAGCAAGAATTCAAAAGAAATTTGGGCAGCACTTCGGTAGAAAAGAGAAGCAGAACTTGGTAAGATGGAAAGAACTTGAAAAGAGGACACCACACTCCGGTTTAATGGATAAGTAGGGAAAGAACATGATCTTGACAGAACGATATGATGGTTCAAAGAGAGCAACATCACAATGCCTCCGGAACAAAAGAATAGAAGCTAGATCATATGAAAGAAAAGAACGGGGAAGAAAATGAAAACATCTACCACAATTTAATTGAAAGCATCCGTACAAGAAGAGATTGAATGGAGTTGTTGGAAAATCAACAATGAAAGAAAGCTTGTTGTGGGCTTATGGAAACCATCTCAAAATTATGAGGTGACAACCGACCACGAACTGAAACAAGGATTGCTTGGGAACAACAAGATATGCAAAACTTCTTTCACCAAAAGGATAAGAGAAAACTTGGATCACTGACAAACACCATGTGAGAGCCTGGCTTAATAGGAATGATAGACTACCCATATCAACAAGGAATTCCTTCTTTTCCGGGAGCTCATTCGAAAAGAACTCCAAAGTTGAGCGTGCTTGGCTTGGAGCAATTCTAGGATGGGTGACCGACCGGGAAGTTGGTCCCGGGTGCGCACGAGTGAGGACAAAGTGCGCAGGAAAGACTAGTGTTGGTCTGTGGGGCCAGTCTAGATCCCGCCAGGCGTAACGGGGTGTTACACACCATGATAGCAAAAATCCTTAGGAAAAGCTTTAGGTGAAATCTCATCCAGGATAACTCCAAGGAAAAAAATGATGGGCTTTTAATTATATCATTGTTGACAAATTCTCTTCGAGACTCCTCATGAATCAAGAATGTTATAACACCATCTCAACAGATAATGGAGGAAGAATTGCACTTTGAAATACAAAGAATACTTGAGGTACTACCACAAGAATCTTGAAGAATACTTCGAGAAAGAATTAAATCATTGACAAACCACCATGATGAATCTCCACATACAAAAGCATGAAGGTTGAAAAGAATAAGATTAAAGCCGTGCAAAGATTTAGATGAACCTTCGCTACGAGATACTTGAGATAGCTTGGAACTCCAGAAAAGAAAAGACAATCAACTTAGAATCGAGAATTTGATATCATGAACAACTCCAGAAGAAGGATTGGAATCATCTCAAGGAAATATGAATAAGAATTATGTTATGCTTATCCTTCATCAAGTTAAATTGATGACAAGCAACGGATTTCACATACTACTTATTCTTCTTGAAAAAAAAGATTGAATAGAGATGAAACAAGCTTGAAGACATCTTGAATGAAACATCAGTAACAATTTGAAACGAATGAGGATACTTCGAATGAATGGAGATACATGAGAATGAAGAGATCATGATCCGTCTAGCAGAACTAGAATGAGCCACCGGAATAATTGAGATATGAACGAAGGAACAACAATTGAGAAGAATTTGAGAGCGAAAGCTGAAAGCTGAGAACGAAGAAATCTTCTGAAATGATGGCCTTCGGAGGATCGAGAAATGAATACAACTCTGAAATGCTCCGGATAGATATGGAAGGAATTGATCATGATTGAAAACAATTTGAAAGAATAACACCAAGTTCAAATGTTGAATCTTCAAAAGAATGGACAAAGATTTAAGAGAAACTCTCCTTCGGTCTTCAACGCAGAGAGTGATGGCTAGAAACACCACGAAGAATTATTGAGATACTCCGGAACAATGAATAAGGAAAGGTTGAGCCAATGAAGAAACTGATTTAGATGCGATCTTCGAGAAGGAATAAGACTGATGAGATTTATTCTTATGTCATCTTGAAAAGAACTTGAGGTCTCCGGAAAGATTAAAAGAGCCAGGTAAGATCCTGGAAAAACCTGTGGGTTATGGGCCCACTCAAAGAAAACACCAAGAGATTGCACCGGTATGAATGAAAACTTGATGAGGTGAGAACCTCGAAATAATTTAAGAGGATATGAATGGAAACGTAAATCTTCACGATATCATTCGAACTCCGGAGATGAATAGAGAAAGATGAATAAACAAGAGGGACTTGACAAAGAATTCCAACACGAGAAAGCATTTAAAGGACGAAAAGGATATGATGAACACCGAGAGATCGAATCGAATCCACCGTGGAAGGAAACAAGAATGAAGAATGATGAACTTAGCACTTGAGTATCTTCACAAAGAATCACCAGATACAATATAGAAGAAAAGATAGCGGAAGCACCAAAGAAAAGAAAGGCACTTGGATGATAATTTACTCGTTGAAAGAAAGGGCGGGAGGGTGGGAAAAACAAAGACAACTTGGGACGACGAAACGAGCTCCGGGAAAAGGAAAGATGAGGATAGATCTTGCAAATATTGCAGAGGGTTGAATTATCTTGAAGAGAAGCACACCAGATGGAAATGAATTGACATGACAATTTGATTGAGCAAAAGGATTAGCATTCCCATAGAAATATGAGAACACCGCTTAGGAAAGATATGAAATCAACACTTGACATCGAAGCAACTCGAATTACCATACTCCAACAAACAAAGGATAAGGCTTGCAAATTAAGCCGGAAACAAATATATGACAGAGATTCCGTCTAATATTTTCGTGGTAAGGCTCACACGGGCTCGATCGTACATTGGATTGTCATATTGAAATGACGCTCGAATATGCTCCCAAGGCGTAGAGAACTACAAGGATTGACGAAGCAACCCAAGATTGTCCTCTTCAAGAAAGACCGTGAACAAACGAACCACTAGTTGTCGAACCCCAACCTCACATCATGCATCTGTTGGAAGATAATCCTAGGTAACTACTTGAATTCCCACCTAAGAACTCCCGAAATCCTTTGGTTATGCAATCGGGTCCACGGATACACGGAGTAAAATCCATCACTCAACTCCTAGCAGTAATACTACTCTCCAATGTATCACATCCATCAACACATAACCAGAGGACTCGGAAATTCATCTACCTCAGACCCTTGTACTCACAACGATACTAAACATGGCAGTACATGTGATCCCGCTCCCCAGTACTGGGTGCCGCCATACTCTTCGCACCACGAATAGTATTGAAGCAATTTCGAACATCCGCGTCCTGAGGTACTAAGGAAACTAAACGATAACGATGCGTCAAGAATCCCCTGGAGCTCAACTCCCCGGGTCCAATCCATACAGTCGGGAGGCATCAAGAATAGAATTCCGGCACATCGACATCATAGAGGTTCGAAAATACCCGCGTGATCCTAAAAAAAATTTGAGTGAGAAGAGGGGTAGAATTAAAATTCCTATGTCACTATTCCTCACCAGAGCATAGAAGAAGAGTAAAAAGAATCCTACTCTCCGATATATAACTAGACTCAAAATAGTATTTTTCTAGACTCGATGACGGCCAAGTTCGATCAATCAAGGGGGCTCCTAGGTCGGTACTACTCTGATACCAACTTGTAACGCCCAAGATGCGGGCCTACCCTTATTTTGGCTCGAGGGCCTCGATAGGGATAGAAGCGCATCTCGTTGTTTCGCAAGAATGGATATCATTACAAGTACATGTAAAGAGGAGATGAGTATATGGAATTGGCTTACACTCGCCACAAGCTACATCAAGATTATCTAAATACAACAATACATTCAATCACCATACAGAAGAGCAGAGTCTGACTATGGACGAAATCAAACGATAAAAGTGACATCCATCCTTGCTATCCTAGGCTACCGGCCTGGAACCCATCCCATGATCGATGAAGAAGAAGAAGAACTCCAAATAGAACAATCATCGTGCTCACGTCAAGGTAACGCTTTACCTGTACCTGCAACTGTTGTTGTAGTAATCCGTGAGCCACAGGGACTCAACAATCTCATTTCCAAGGGTATCAAGACTAGCAAAGCTTAATGGGTGAGGTATGGTTAAGTGGTGAGGCTGCAACAAGCACTAAGCATTTATTTGAGTGGCTAACTTATGAGTACAAGAATAAGGGGGGTGGTCATCGCATCAATGGACGTGAACTAGTAATGATCACCAAGTGATCCGGGTCACCTACCTACGAGTCAAACATAACCCCACTGTGTTCTCTCTCGATTCAGAAATTCACGAGAAGAGACAGTCACGGTTACAAACACGGTTGGTGTATTATATTTTAGTTTACTTTAAGTTTTCTATGACCGGATGTTAAACAAATTTCCAAGTTGCCAGATAACCGCGGGTACGGCTTCTCGAAAAGATTTAACCCTGCTGGGGTGCTCCAACTCATCCATCACAAACTAACCACAAGCTGCGTTGGAACTCCTAAACCGTGGGATGACCCGTAGTATTCGCGGAATTCCAATGGAAAATCTCAACCTCGAGATAGCCTGAAGTGTCCTCAAAATCCCATGCACAAGACGTTCGAGAAAGGTAAAACAATTCCAGCAAGACCGCCCAACGTGTCACGAACCCGATAGGAGCCGCGTATCTCGTTCTCAGGACACGACGGATAAGCGAAGCGTACGGTGGCCTGATAGACATCTCCCGAGTTGCCCCTGGTTGGCCCCGCACGCTGCCTAGTTTGGACCAACACTCATGAGGAGCACTGGCCCAGGTTGTTGATTAAAGATCCTCGGGTTAATTACTGTTGGAATCGGGGATCCGCAGACCCAAGAAGGTTCGAACTCTGGGGCGTGTGCGAAGATATCAACCCACACTTTCCTCAAGCTTGCCACCACATAGCCAAGCCTTGCCGAATACGCGCGAGCGAACGAGAAGACGGACACAGAGATTTACCCACGTTTGGGCCACCTTGCGGTGTAAAACTCTACTCCTGCTTTTGGTGGATTGGCCTCACGAGGAGGTTCTAGGATGAACTAGTACTGTGATTGAGCAACCCCGCGAGGGCTCTTGGGTGAGGATGGATGGATCTCCCTTCTACGGTGGGTGCTGGTCCCTATTTATAGTGGCCTCGGTCCTCTTCCCTTATCGCACAGGCAGGAAGGGACCCCACAACGGCCAAATTCGAAAGGGGACAGGAGGTACATCTTATCCTGACTAAAGGTGGTCTTCGCGTGCAAAGTTACTGGCGTGACGCAGAGGTGGGCTTGGCGATGACATTCGTCCTGCCGAGCTCGTGGTCTCGGTCTTGTTGCACCAGAATGGAAACCTTTGGGGGATTCCTCGGGAACCCGCGCACGTCCTTGCCTCCTTAGCACCAAAGGGGAAACTGCCCCATCTGTGCCCGCTGGCGCCCGCCTGGCCTCGGTCGTCATGGCTCACATCATCGCAGCCTCCTGAGGCCGGGCAACTGCATAGGAATCTCCGCTCCTCGGGAGGCAGCCTGGGGAGGCCGCTCCCTTGGAAGTCCATGTGTCGTTCGCCTTGCGAGGCCGGGGCCCTCACGAGGGTCTTGTCTTGGGGGGTTTGTCGCCAGGCCATACTGGGCTGGGGAAGTGGGCCATGCGCTGGGCCGCAGGCAGGCAGATCTGGGTACCACCGATCCCAGAATGCCGACAGTAGCCCCCGGGCCCAAGGCGTGCTCTGGTTGGCTTCGGGGCGAAATCAAGGAAGGAAGGCCGAAGCGCCGTGGGCCCCAATCGTCTGCAGGCCAGGCTCGACGCATGGTGCATGACAGTACACGGATGCCTTCACTTCCCCACGTCAGCTCGGCAACCGCCCTTGCTGACAAAAAGCTGGCTCACGTAGTAGGGCCACCATTGTCCCACCCCGCGCCTGCCTTTTGCTCCTCCTTCCTCCGCAAGCTTGCACATTCCTCTCCGGATCTCGCGCTTGGTCCAATCTGCCCCTCCGCCATGGCTCCCAAGAAGAAAAGGGGCAAGACCTCGATGCCGTCGGAGCCCTGGTTGGGACCAGAGCCCGAGCTAGGCCGGTCCTCCATGCTCAATCTCGAAGGGCTGGACAAGGTCTGGTTGGCAACCGCTGCCAATACCAACGAGTGGAGGGCGACGAGGATCTGGCCCGCCTCCCGACTTTCGGTTGATCTTGAGGCCACCAATATCCCCCTTCATCTCCACGCCCTCTTCTCCGGCTTGTTGCCGCCATTTTTGGACTTCCTCTATGCCGTGCTCGCGCACTACCAGGTCCACGCATTACATCTCGACCCTAGGTACATCGTCCTCCTCTCCACCTTCGCGTTCTTGGGTGAGGCCTTCATGGGCATCTCCCCGTCCGTGGCCCTGCTTCGCCACTTCTTCTCCCTCCAAATGGTCGCCAGCGGGCAGTGCTCGGGGTGTGCGTCGCTCCGAGCGGCGGATGCGACCGCCAGTACTGCCCTTGACATCGATCTTCATCCGAAAGTGGAGGGCTTCCGGAGGCAGTGTGTGTATGTCGATGCCGCTGCGTACAGCCCCCTGCTCCAAACTCCGGAGGCCCCCGCGGAGCCGAGCCCCGGTTCGGAACACACAATGCTCGCCGACCCGCGGCTTGCGCGGGTTACGGCCAGGTTGGCCGTCCTGAAGAAGGCGGGTGTGACGATGGCGATGGTGGTGAGGGAGTTCATCGGTCAGCGAATCGCTCCCCTCCAACACCACTCTCGCCCCATGTGGGCCTTTACTGGCCCCGATGACGCCATGAGGCTTCAGGTACCCTCCCTTCCTTCCAGCTGGCTGCGCGAGGTGCTCCGCCTCCTGACCGGCGGGGAACCTACCGCACTACCTCCGGAAGGGCTCCCCTTGTACAATTATCCAAACGGGGGAGCCTTCGCCCAAAAGATGCCACGCTTTGACGAGTGGGGGCTGCTTCCCAAGGACCACGTGGGCCCTCGTGACGACCCCCTCTTGGTGGCCCCAGCCCTGAGCCACGCGTCCCTCGAGTGTCCGCCTCTGTCCCTCCAAGCAGCAAAGGCGACGCCACGCCTGGAGGCACGACCGCCGCCTCTGCCGCAGGGCGCCTTGTGCCAGGCGTCAGCGAGCCATCCCTCGGTACCTGCGCACGCCGGGGGAGGAGGGAGCCCGGGGGCCGCAATGGCCCGGCCCCGGGGGCCCTGAGGAAGAGGAAGTGGATCGCCCTGGATGAGTAAGCGCTCGACTTCCCTTGATTCCCGCATGATGTGCACCTCTGAGTCTTTGCTCCTCAGGTCCCCTCCTGACGAAGGAAAGAGCGCACCTCCGCCACCACCTCCTGAAGACGCTGGGCCCGTGGCGGCTCCATGCCCCGCGAGCTGCCTGACCGCACGCGCGGAGGTCCCCGTTAGGCCCAAGCCGTCCCTAGGGGGCCTCGGGCCCGTGTTTCCAGCGTTCCTCTTCAGGCGTGGCCTCAGGCTTGCGGGAGCAGGGCCGAGGCCTCCTCTGATGATTCTTCCTGGTGACTGGACACCCGGGGCGTCAGCACGTTCTTCGAGCAGGGGGCGGGAGTTCCCATGGAGCCCAGCCCCGAGCTGGAGGGCTGGACAATGGACCCTCGGCCCCCGGATCCCCGCTGGAGACGGGTGGGCCTTCACGTGACTTCCCTGCCTACCGGGGGGCGGAGGAAAACCCCGGTTAAGCACTGGAGCTCGCTTGCCGTCGTAGCGCCGCCCGACACTGCCTCCTTCAAGGCATAGTGAGCACACTAGGTCGCCTCGGGGCCGAGCTTAACGACGTCGACGCGTGCCTTGAGGCGGAACTCTTGCGACTGGCACGCGAATGACGCCGGCTTGAGGTCGCCATCAACCTCGGTTGCCTGCAACGCGAGCATGGCTGCACGGAAGCTGAAGAATCCCTCGTCGCAGCAAGGGAGGCCCGCGATCGTGCCCTTGAGGAGGCCCGGGCCATGGACTGCCGACGTGAGGCTGCAGAGAAGAGCGGGGAAGAGCTTCAAGCTTCCAATGCCGCCCTCGAGCGGCAAGTCCAGGCGCGTAAGGCCACGCTCGCCGCCTCGGTGGGCGGGCCATACACGGACGAAGCAAGTCTCCGCACGCTTGAAGACACACTGACGTTAGAAGCGCTAGAGCAAAGCCTGGAGCACGAGCGGCTGGAGGTGATGGAACGCCATGTGGATGCCGCTGAGGACTCCCTCGCCTCCCAGGAGACGATGATCTGTGGAGAGTTCGATGAGAAGGTGGCGGAGGTTCGCCGGGCCCTCGCGAAGGACTACCGCGGGAAGATGAAGCTTCAGGAGTCCTGTTTCTGCAAGCCGCGCGACGACCTGAAAGGTGAGGTTGACGGCCTCAGGAAGAAGTTAGCCGCGACGGAGCAACGTGAAAAAGCTGCGACGGACGCCCAGGCCGCCGCCGAGGCCGAGCTGTCTTTCCTCTACAAGCAGGTGGAGGATGTCACTTCCCTCATGGAGAAGGCCTCAGACCAGGCGGGCCGCGCTCGGGGGCTGCAGCACACGCGCTCCCAGATGTTCCAGGCCCTTGAGAGGAGGGCCCACCAAGAGCCGAGCAGTATCTGCAACGAGAGCGTCTCCAGTCCGCTCGTTCCTGATGACGCCGACTACCTTGGCTTCTTCACCAGGATTGTGGAGCGCCTTGAAGGGGGCGTAGAGAAAGTCCGCCAACTCATGGAAGAGAAGCGACGCGACCTCCTTGCGTGAGCATCTTCGCGTGTCTTTAGCCACCTTCTTCGCTTCGACCCCAACTTC
The DNA here is from genome assembly GCA_039707655.1 of Elymus sibiricus. NCBI lineage: Eukaryota > Viridiplantae > Streptophyta > Magnoliopsida > Poales > Poaceae > Elymus > Elymus sibiricus. The sequence continues at coordinate 311,616,966 of CM077669.1, read as the reverse complement.
GACTTCGAAGCCGTGATAGCCCCCATGCCCGAGGTGATTCAAGGTGCCCTTGAGGACTGGGTGGAGGATCACGTGGACGACCTGATCGCAGAGTTTTCCCCCGCAGAGGGTGAGGGCCAGCCTTTGGTCGAGGGGCGCGGCTCTGACGGCGGTGGTGGTGACAGTGATGACGACGACAACACATCTCCCTAGGTTGTCTTTTTCCTGTTTTACCTGTCAGGATTTTGAACATGACCCCGCAGGGACGTGAAAGTATTTTGGGAGAAACTCCTTTATGATGTATTAAGTAACGTTGTACTCCCTTGCGTCGCCTTTCCTTTGTTCGTCGGGGGCCCGCAACCCCTGAGGAGGGGTGGGTCATTACCATTATACCGAGTCGCGGTGCCTTGCCAAGGTCGGGAGGCGGATGTTTCGACGGAGACCTCATGCCACGCATGCCTGCTGGCTCGCTTGAGAGCGTCGCGCGAGGACTCGGACGCCAAAGCCTTGGCGAGGTGTGCGTGCGGGCAGGCCCGCGGCTGTTGTGACCTGGGCCCTCGGGGGAGGCCCTCGACACCGCTGGGGCTGGCTCAACATACACACCGTGTCCAGCCCCCACTCGCAGGGTGCGCGCGAGAGAGAGCTAGCAAGGAGAAACGAGACTCAAGATGGGAAACGCTGCAAGGAGAAAAATCCCCACCCCTTTTTCGAATAAAGACGCAAAAATTTCAAACTTTATTCCAAAAAATGGCAAATTCGGGTACAGAGGAGAGCAAAGAACAGCCGCGTCCGGCAGCTAAGCTAGTCTTCCCCCAGCGTGGAGCATGTCGCTTCCACTAGGTGTGGGCATAGTCATTGTAAGACCGTGTCGTCCACCAGCGCGGAGCATGGGGCTTCCACTTGGGCATGGGTGGGGCCCCTCCGCGTCCTCAGGGGACCCCGGGCGTGTACAGCCCACTCATTATTACGTGAGAGTGTCACGGGGAGAGCCTGCGGAGGCATAGGGTGCTCCATGCCTCCGGGGCGCGGACCCCCTCCCTTGTCCCCAGGCACGCGGCGGCGGGCCTGGGGCGCGTCAGGCTCTGAACGGGTCCTCCCGCGGTGCGCGAGCTCATGGGCGCCCTTCCTGGGGAGGACCCGCTTCGGGACGAGGTCTCTAGCCCCCGAGGGCCTGGAGGCGGGCGCCACCGCCGTGGTAACGTCGCGATTCCTTGCGACGTGGACGGGGCCGAGTGCGAGACCCTCTCGCTACGCGTGAGGTTGGCCCCCGGCACGACACCCCGGCGTGCCTTGCCGGGGTGTCCGGGCGTCTTGCACGGGCACTCCACCCTCCGTCTCCAAGCGGGCAGGGCCGGGCTTGGAGACATGGGCGAGTGCTCCACCCTCCGTCTCCAGGCAGGCAATGCCCGGCCTAGAGACATAGGCGCTTGTTCCACCCTCCGTCTCCAGGCAGGCAACGCCAGGCCCGGGGACATGGGCGCTTGTTCCACCCTCCGTCTCTAGGAAGGCAATGCCCGGCCCGGAGACATGGGCGCTTGTTCCACCCTCCGTCTCCAGGCAGGCAACGCCCGGCCCAGAGACATGGGCGCTTGTTCCACCATCCGTCTCCAGGTAGGCAACGCCCGGCCCGGAGACATGGGCGCTTGTTCATGATATCCCCTAGCCGGATGGCGTGCCTCACGAGGTTGCTCACGCCGGGCAACCTCACAAGGCTCACCATGCCAGCTATCCTCGCGAGTCTGCACGCGCCAGGCCTGGCGGAGGCCGCTCGCGAGGACGCGGCCATTCCACGGGGTGTCAATGTGGACGTGCAGCCCGCCACCCACGTCGGGGGCGGCAGCCGCATTGGGTGGTGTAGGGCGATGCTCGCCACGCATGGCCCGCGCCTTCCGAAGCTCCTCGATTGTGCTGGTGATGAACCCCCGCGTGCATCGTGCCTCACGCCGTGCTCCTTGCTCATGAGGGCGCGCATCGAAGCGCGCCTCCAAGCGGTGCCCAAGCGCCTCCCTCGTCACTCCCATCAGGTCGGGAGCCCTCCAGGCGGAAGCCCCCGAGGCCGCCCCTGTGGAGAGCGCTGGGGCCTCGTCGGCGGTGTTGACGGTCTCGGCGACGCGACCCAGCCAGTCGCCATAACGATCACTGTCGGGGCCGTAACACAGCAGCTCACGTGCCACGAGCAGCGCAGTCCGCGCATTCGCCGGCCTGCGGCGAGCGCGGGAGGGTGACGCCACAGCGAGGGCGAGGGATGGAGTAGCGGCGCGGCCGTCGCGCCGCATGGTGGGCAGCGGCAACGAGTCCTGCTGCCCATGAGCAGCCGGGTCGGTGGTAGCATTAGCTGCAGGAGGGGCAGAGCGGCGCGGAACGCCGTGGCCCATGGGTGCCGCCTGGGCAATGCGAGTAGCCCGGCGCTCAGCGCGAGCCCGGCGAGCCTTGGCGATGGGAGCGACAGAGCAGAGACGAAGCAGAACTGGAGGTAGGACTCCGACACGCCCCTACCTGGCGTGCCAAATGTCGGAATCGGGGCTCCATAGACCGAAGAAACTTCGAATTCTGGGGCGTGTGCGAAGATCTCAACGCACAATTGCCTCAAGCTTGCCACCCCACAGACAAGCCTTGCCGAATACGCGCGAGCGAACGAGAAGACGAACACAGAGATTTACCCAGGTTCGGGCCACCTTGCGGTGTAAAACCCTACTCCTGCTTTTGGTGGATTGGCCTCACGAGGAGGTTCGGGGATGAACTAGTATAGTGATTGAGCGACCCCGCGAGGGCTCTTGGGTGAGGATGGATGGATCTCCCTTCTACGGTGGGTGCTGGTCCTTATTTATAGTGGCCTAGGTCCTCTTCCCTTATCGCACAGGCGGGAAGGGATCCCACAACGGCCAAATTCGAAAGGGGACATGAGGTACAGCTTATCCTGACTAAAGGTGGTCTTCGCCTGCAAAGCTACTGGGTGTGACGCCGAGGTGGGCTCGGTGATGACATCTGTCCTGCCGAGCTCGTGGTCTCACTCTTGTTGCACCGGAATGGAAACCTTTGGGGGATTCCTCGGGAACCCACGCACGTCCTTGCCTCCTTAGCACCAAAGGGGAAACTGCCCCCTCTGGTGCCCGCCTGGCCTCGGTCGTCATGGCTCACGTCATCGCAGCCTCCTGAGGCCGGGCACCTGCATAGGAATCTCCGCTCCTCGGGAGGAAGCCTGGGGAGGCCGCTCCCTTGGAAGTCTTGGCGTCGTTCGCCTCGTGAGGCCAGGGCCCTCACGAGGGTCTTGTCTTGCGGGGTTTATCGCCAGGCCATACTGGGCCGGCGAAGTGGGCCACGCGCTGGGCCGCAGGCAGGCAGGTCTGGGTACCCCCGATCCTAGAACGCCGACAATTACACCCTATGCAGGTTTATTAGTTATTAGGGAAATGTAGTACCAATGTTGGGCCTTGCCAGAAGAGTTTTATCCCAAAACGAAAATCAAGGGGGTCCCCATAACAACCCCGAGGATGTTAGGAGTGCTCAATATGGAACATAACACCGGTACACAAGTAACTAGGGCGGCAAAAGTGGAACAAAACACCAAGCAAAAGGCCAAGCCTTCCACCATTTACCAAGTACATATGTGCATTAAATTAAATAGCAATAATATTGTGATATCTCAAAACATCCATGTTGGCACATGGAAACAATTTGCACCTACAACTAGCAACACTATAAGAAGGGCTGAGCAAGCGGTAACATAGTCAAACAATGGTTTGCTGGGATGTGGAGGGTTAGAGGCTTATCATGGCATTTTGGGAAGCTTGACAAACAAGTGGTAGGTAGCGAGACATATCGATAGAAACGAGACAACTAGCATGGCAATGATAGTAGTGGTATCCAGGGAAATGGTCATCTTGCCTGAGATCCCGCTTGGAAGAAGAACGAATCCATGAAGAAGACGAGCCAACATAGTCGAACGAATCATCACACTCCGAACGCGTTCGGAACTCTATCGAGAAGAAGCAATCTGGAAACAACAATCAACACATGATAAACACCACAACATATGCATGACATGATGCACAAACAAATATGATGCATGTCCGGTTTAATTATGCATGGCATGGCAAGCACACAAATAAAATACTACAAATTAAGTGAAGTTCAATATGCAATGAGTTGCATATTGACGAAACTTGACGTTCGAATCATTTAGTTCACTCTCGTTTAGGTAGTCATCAATATTAAATGTTGTTTAACATGGGTGGTCATGGCATAAGGTGAAGATGGAATTAAAGCAATTTTAAATGGAGAAGGAGAACACACATACAACAAAATAATAAATCTCCATGTTATGAGAAATGCGGTTAATGTTGTTTAACTAAACAATCATTTTAAATGTTGTTCATCATGGCAAGAGGTGAAGCGTACAACTACATCATATAGGCATTTTAAATGAGGCCGGAAGCAACATATAGCATTTCCGAAATGACCTAATATGCATATTATGAATTTGGTCAAGATCTGTCCTAATCATATTTTATATTTGTTAAACAGCAATATAAAGTGTGCCATGAGATTCTACATGTTTTTCTAGTCAAGTTACATATGTGGAACATTTTAATCGTTGCTACGGTTAATTAGTTATGAGACAAACCATTTTTAACATGGCATTAATGCAAATAAATGAAAACAGCAAGTTAACATTTTTAACATGGGTGAAAGTTGGATATTGTGAGACTACGCGAAATTCTAAGCATTTTAACTACACAAAGTTTTTACATGCGATGCACGGTTGGGGAGATATTAAATGCACGAACTTGAGGGTCTAATCTATAAAACTGGCAGTCTCTGGATAATTGGACAAATTCGCTGGCATAAAAAACACTACTGGGCCGAAACAGGTTAGCCCAACAAAGCATAGGTGAGCGCAGGATACAAAACATTGCACCGGGCGCTGGATAGGGGAACATGTGCTCACCAAGGGCCCATAGGCCGGTTCGGTGGAGCTGGGCCTGGCGACATGGTTGTGCGAGGCCGGCCTAGGATGGTGGGGTGGAGCTGGGCCGCAAATCCTGGGCGAGCCCGGCCCACGTCGCCGTCGGTCAACGGGCAAGCGGGCGGACGCTGGCCGCGTCTCCTCCTCGATCTTGCCTCGATCGAAGGCAGAGGCGGCGGTTGCTTGGCGTGGCAAGGCGGCTCGCCGGAGAAGGAGCAATGGCCTGAGGCAGGATCCGGCGGGGCCCAGCCGGAGCTGGCGCCGGCAAGGCCAAGGCTTCGTCGGATATGGCATCTCGGGGCGGAGGGGTCACGGGCACAATGGCGCTGCAGCAGTTGCGGGTGAGGCGCGGCCTCGGGCAGCAGGTGAGGGATGAGCGCGACGGCTGGGTCCGACGGCGGCTGGTCACCGGAGTTGGGTGCTCCGGTGGCCGACGAGGAGATCCGATGGGTAAGCTTCGGAGGCGCGGGCGTAGTGTCGAGGAGCTCGGGGGCACGAGCGGCTACGGGCGCCACGCAGCCAGGCGCGCGGGCGGCGGCGCGGATCCTTGCCCGGGCAGGCCCCGGATGGGCTTCGGCGGGCTTTGCACGCTGGAGGTGGGAGGACAGGCGCGGAGAGGTTGCGGCGGTTGGTTGGGGTAGTGCAGAAATCGAGGGCGAAGGTTACCCAAAAAGGAAGGCTAGGGGTCTATTTATAGCAAACGGGGCTAGGGTTAGCAGTTTTTGTCCGAATTCGGATCGTAGGATCGCGATCGGACGGCTCCGACGAGGGCTAGGGGCTAGGATGGACTAGTGGGCTGTGGAGTGGGGTTGTGGCTTGAAGAGAGAGGGAGATTGCAGCCCGGCAATGAAGTTTTAAACCGTGAAAATATCCGATAATAAACCGATGACGGTGCCGCTACGGTTGACCGTTCGGGTATCAAATGACCTCCGATTGTGACAAAATTTGGCAGGCGTCTACCTACAATATAACAAGACCGCACGCCAAGTTTCGACCCAATCTAAGAGTATTTTATACCCACTTTTAAAAACAATATTTTTACCGATGTCGTGGGCGCGTGCGTGTGTGGTTGGTCTCGAAACGGCCATCGACACAAACGGAGAGAACTGGCAACTACGTCGGATGCAAGTTTGGAAAGAAATGACGGCAATGGAGTGCCGATGCAATGCGGATGATGCGAATGGTGCGATGATGAATGCAACAACCAAATGAATCACACGATGACAACGGAATAAAATGGGAATCTTCTGGAGCGTCGGTCTCGGGCTGTTACAGACATAGCAAGTGATAAATGCATGTGTGTGATATAGGTTGTACGTGACACAGAAGTACATGCTAAATAGGGGTTTTAGGGAGAGATTGTGTGTGCACGTGAGAATGCGATGCGGGGGGCTTGGGGCGGGGAGGGGCTGGGTGAGGGTGTGAAACTATGTGCCTTAATGCACGTGTTATGTGCGAGTCTGCAAGGGAGGGACGAATCGAGAGAGATGGTTGTTGTGTTACAAATATTTCTCTCTCTCACTCATACACACACACACACAAACAAGACCGTTCTCCCACGCATACACGTAGTCATTAATATGCCGCCGCGGCCGTTGCGCATGTCAGCGCCCGCATGATCCGGCCGATGATTTTTATCCCATCACAGCCACGTCCCCGCCCTCCCTGTGCCATGAAGTCATAGGCCTCGCCTGCTCATGTCGTTTGCAGTCCCTCTGGGCGATGCCGCCATGCTGCCAAGCACACAAGCAGTTAGAGCCATGTGTATACCTGCAACATACAAAGAGTAGGAGGACGAGCGCATGCTCCAGCACGCTGGCAAGGAGGAGGAGCTAGCGGGTCATTGTGGTGTCTGTCCAGCAAGGACGAGGCCCACATGGTAGCTGTCACGGCGGAAGCCAGTCGCGCCCGCGAGGAGCGTTAGCTCGACTAGTCCCGCGCCGAGGCCGCACTCCGGGTGCCGACATGGAATCTAGTTCGATACCTTAACGCCACGTGGATCCTCCAATGTGATAGAGTAATTTGGGTCAGTCGAATCTTGTGAGAAGTTGGATACAATATGGATGGCCAGATGGGCTTCTTCAGCATCCAAAAATGATGCACTGTTCACCCTCTCTCTCAAACACCGAGCCGCCAAAGTCCTAACCGCGTGCTACCGCTGCCCCACCCTCCCCTCAACCACATCCCTCCGTCGTGATGCTCCCCTCGCCCCCCCCCCCGCCATCCAACTAACCCCAGGCATGATCCATTGTTTTCGTGAACTGCATCCAACACCCAACACTCAGCACCCCTAAGATAGATCATGGACACCCTCCCATCCTAATATATATAGTGGGGTAGCTTCTTTGGCGTCTTCTTCCTTCCCTCAGACGTAGTTCTTTTTTCACAAATCGAATGACCCAATTGCTATAGCTATTGTGTATACTACTTATTACTCTAGGAAATAATTCTAGTACTTATTATGTCGGAACGTGAAGAAGCGATAAGTAGTAGGAACAACAAGATGGACTATAAGAAATAGTATGTACTAAATAGTTCAAGTAACGAGAAAGAACATAACATAATTTTGCTAGGGGATCAGCAGAACACACCTCTTAAATAAAACTAAGCAACTAATCCGGTTGACACTACATGAGAACCAACATGAGCAAAGACACTGCCACCTCACTAATCGTCCTCCTCCAAGTCCACGTCCTCAACATCGTCGATGTCCCTCTTCCTCTTCGTTGATAGTTCTTTGCTTGCACTGGACACTTGGATGTGCCTCTTCATCCACCCCTTGTAGATACTTAAACAAAGGTAGGAATCCAGTGATGCGTACTTGATGTGATCTTCGTCTAGTTTCCTCGACTCCCAAGAATGATGAAACGTAAAACGAGGTTTCTTATGTGGACGGTACGAAGGGTCAATCATGTCTCCTACTAGTGTCAGCGCAGAAGGATGAATGGAGGATGCCTGGATCTTTTTTAGCAGGTCAAAGAGTTGGCCTACAATGAGGCCTATACGACCTAGGACACGCTTGTTTTTCTCTAAGTCTAAAGTAACAAATTTGATTCTCGCATCGTTGAGGAAGTACTCAAATTTCGGGCACCGCACATTGGCATAGCATATGTGGTAGACCAAGCACAAGTTATGTACGCAAACCTGGATCACAGCGGGCTTCTACTTCTCTTCCTTCGGTAAAAACTTCTCTTTTTCCAGGACTGTGGTGAACTCAACATCTAGCCGAGTGACCCATGCATCATGTGACTGATCGAACATGGCTTCGAAGCGGTCAAGGCATTCTTCCACCTTCACTTTAGAAGTGGTGTACATGACATCGAACTCATCACCGATGATGGTTTTAACCTTGTACTCAACGACTATCATGGAGATTTGTGAGGCCATGGATTTTAGAGGAGGGTGAGGTAAAGTGGAAATGCTGCAATGTGAAAGTACAGGGATGAGTGGAAGCGAACTACTATAATGTGAATGGACGTGGACAAGTGGGATCGAACTATTGTAATGTGAAAGGATGGGTACAGGTGGGAGCAAATTGCTAGCGGTTTCCCAATTGTAAAAATATTGAGGACGACATGCGAACTACGTGGGGTAGTGGCTTGCTCGGTGGATAAACGGCTAGATGCCTGCAAAGAGTTGTCTACTATGCGGGACCCACCAGATGGCATGTCTACATGACCCAGGTCATAGGCCTGATAGTATAGCATGCGCTTGTTCGCATGCAACATTGAGTTAATTCCCTCAATCTTCACGCCTCCCATGACCGTCGTGCCTCCCACGATTGTCAGTCCGCTCGCGCGGTCACACCCTTTGAGACTTCAGAAGGCTATAAATGAGCAAAGTTTGCTACACCTACTTCGCATGCATGATACTAGAATAGGACGACTACCGTTGTGACCAGCAATATCTCCTCCTCCTCCCCCTGATTTCCCCAAACAAACAAAATGCCCACCTAGATGTTACATTTATCACACAACATTTCATGTACTCCCTCCGTCCGCCATAGAGCAGAAGTTTCGAGTCAAATTTTTTGCAGGGAAAGTTTAGAGTCAATTGTTTTTCCGAAAATAAGTGTACGTCTGCGTTATGCTGGGTATTTTTGCATTCGTGCCCGTGGATCATGCCTCGAGCATCACTCCAGTACGAGTCACCGCATGCAAACTCCCATATCCTCTTCCTCTACCCTAATGATCCGAGAATCAAACTAGTGGCAAAGATTGTGGTGACTGAATTAAGCAGTGTGAGGGCTTGTTTGCAAAATCCTTAGTTTGCTCACCGTAAATAATGCACCTCCCTCGGCATCTCCCACGGCATTAGGATGAACTATCACATTCATCGCCTTTATCGTAACACCCAAGATGCGGTCCTATCCTTATTTTGGCTCGAGGTCCCCGATAGGGATAGAAGCGCATCTCCTCCTTTCGCAAGAATGGATATCGTTACAAGTACATGTAAAGAGGAGATGATTGTATTGAATTAGCTTACACTCGCCACAAGCTAAATAATGATCGTCTCAAATACAATCATCCACAACAATCATCATACATAAAAGGAGGGTGACTATGGACAAAATCAAACGATAAAAGTGACATCCATCCTTGCTAATCCCAGTTTGCCGGCCTGCAACCCATCCTATGATCGATGAAGAAGAAGAAGAAGAAGAAGAAGAACTTCAAATCAAACAAGCATTGCTCTCACGTCAAAGCATCGCTTTACCTGTACCTACACCTGTTGTTGTAGTAATCTGTGAGCCACGGGGACTTAGCAATCTTATTTCCAAGGGTATCAAGAGTAGCAAAACTTAATGGGTGAGGTATGGTTAAGTTGCGAGGCTGTAGCAAGCACTAAGCATTTTATATCTGGCTAATTTATGAGTACAAGAATAAGAAGAGTGATCTACGCATAAACAAACATTAACTAGTAATGATCAGGAAGTGATCCTGAACACCTACTTACGAGTCAAACATAACCCCACCGTGTTCCCTTCTTGGTTCAAACCTCACAAGAAGAGATGGTCATAGTTACGCACACGGTTGGTGTGTTTTAATTGAGTTTGCTTCAAGTTTTCTATTATCGGGTATTATAAATTTCCAAGTTGCCACATAACCGCGAGCACGGCTCTCAGAAAGATTTAACCCTACAGGGGTGCTCCAACTCATCCTTCACAAACTAGCCACAAGCTGCGGTGGAAAACCTTTATCCTTGACATAGCCCAAAGTATCCTCAAAATCCTAGCAAGACCACCCGGTGTGTCGACGAATCCGATAGGAGCCGCGTATCTCGTTCTCAGGACACAACCCTCTATGCATAGTGCACGATAGCGAGATACCCGAGTTGCCCCGAGACGGCACCGCCGACTGCTAGGTAGCTGGACCAACACTCATGAGGAGCACTGGCCGGGGGTTCATTAATTGTCCACGGGTTAATTACTCCCTATGCAAGTTTTATTAGTTCGGAAAATGTAGTACCAATGTTAGGCCTTGCCGGAAGAGTTTTATACCAAAACGAAAATGAAGTGGGTCCCCATAACAACCCCAAGCATCTTAAGAGCGCTCAATATGGAACATAACACCGATACTCAGAAACTAAGGCGGCAAGAGTGGAACAAAACACCAAGCAAAAGGCTGAGCCTTCCACCCTTTACCAAGTTTATAGTTGCATTAAATTAAATAGCAAGAATATTTTGATATCCCAAGATATCCATGTTATCACATGGAACAACCTAAACCTGCAACTAGCAAAACTATAAGAGGGGGCTGAGCAAGCGGTAACATAGCCAAACAATGGTTTGCTGGGAAGGTGGAGGTTAGAGGCTTATCATGACATTTTAGGAGGCTTGACAAACAAGTGGTAGGCAGCAAAACATAGCGATAGAAACGAGACAACTAGAGTAGCAATGATAGTAGTGGTATACAGGGAAATGATCATCTAGACAGTGATCCCGCTTCGAAGAAGAATGAATCCATGAAGTAGACGAACCAACATAGTCGAACGAATCCTCACACTCCGAAATGCATTCGGAACTCTAGCGAGGAGAAGAAAATACGGAAACAAACAAATGACATGGTAAACACCATAACATATTCATGATGCGCAAACAAGGATCATGCATATCCAATTAAATATGCATGGCATGGCAAAGCACAACAATCAACTACTACACATTAAGTGAAGTTCAATATGCAACGAGTTGCATATTGACGAAACTCGATGTTCGAACCATTTAGTTCACTCTCGTTTATTTACAAGGTAATTTTAAATGTTTTTTATCTTGGCAAGAGAGTAAGCATAATTAAACTACAAATCTAGGCATTTTAAATGAGGCCGGAAACAACTTATAGTATTTGGTCCAGATCTGAACTAAACATATTTCATAGTTATTAAACAGGAAAACAAAATGCAACATGTGATTCTACACATCATTCTAGGCGATTTACATATATAGATCATTTAAAACGGAGCTACGGCTTAAAAGATATGACCAACACAAGATAAATATATCATTTATGCAAAATGCATGCAAACGACAACCACAAGCATTTTAAATCATGTATGCAACATGATATTATGAAACTTCATGAAATTCTAGTCAAGTTTCATGTAGAACATGCTCAAAACGGAGCAACGGTTCAACAATAACAAGCAACACAAGGTTTTGATAAAATCTGCCCAAAACAGCAACTTAGCCTTTTGCAATCATCAAAACAACAGGCTATAGGAACTTAAAATGCGCAAACCAGACATGGGGCAGTAGTTTACATGATGCACAATAATTCATCTCACAGGAGCAAATTGTTTAGAAGCATGGATCAATAGGAAATGAGCTCACAAGATGGCAATTTGAACACAATTAAAGACTTAGTGAAAATAACAGGTTTTAACAGAGCCGTTTTATTCTGAAGGCATATTGGCAGCAAGAAAAATGTATGCTATAGGACTTATCATGGCATGAAAATCTACAACATGATAGTGGACATGATGCACTATACTTCATTCAACATGAGCATGGTCGAAATATGCACAGAAACATGGCTAGCGTTAACACATCAAGGCAATCATAAGAAAACGGATTTTCAGACTTGGTGAAAATTAGAGTAGACATGAGCAGCAGTTTTTATCTGGTAGGTATGTTAATAGCAAGAAAAAAGTATGTAGCAAGGCTATTTCATGGAATCAAATGGCACATCTATATAAACCATAACATGCACTTCAATTCATCCCACATGGGCATTTGCAAAAGAGCTATGAATCCATGGCAATCATCAAGACAAAAAGCTAAGTTTCAATCCAGGTTCCAGACTTAGTGAAATTTTGTTAAGCTCCAAAACAATAGTTTTGACTAGGCATGTTTGCATGGCAATAACAGTAGCATAACAAGCCTTTCTAGGCATGTCAAAGATACTAGAAGCAAGTAGACATAGCATACTACAAATTACTCTATGGGCACAAATTCAAAGGAGGCATGGATTTGATGCAATCATCCACACACGTTTTAATAAAATAACAGTTTTTTTGCTGTTTGTGACGAGAAGCACTTTTGCAACGCATATTTGAGCATGTATATGACTCCTAATATGTGTGCAAATGATGCCATCATGTAGATCATGTTTTATAAAACATTTTTCATATATAACTCATTTTCATACGATGCACGGTTTGAACGCTACAAGCGGCGCAAAAAGCCTACACGCTGGAAACCGCAGACGAAAGGACTTAGTCATATTTAGCACTATTCGTCGGATATCTAAAACAACAAACGATTCATAGGATAGACAAACGATGCACATTCGAAGAACAGCCTTAAACGATGAACGGACGCGGGATAGCTGGTTTGCTCACCGTGGGCCTCGGACAGGAAACGGAGTGGGCTAGCGACTGGGCTGGAGGCAGAGGGGCGATGGGCCGACTGGCGCGGGAGCTGGGCCCAGCGAGGCTGTGGGGCCCACGCAGGAGGTGGCCATCCCTGACCTCCTGCTCGGGTCCGATGTCGACTGGGACGCGGCGGCGGCGCTGAGGAGTGCCGGCGGCGGGGATCTGCGGGGTCAGGCACGACTGCAGGGGACGGCGGCGGCGCTCCGGCTGGGCCACGCAAAGCGTGGGTGGCGGCTCTCTGGTGATGAGGCATGAGGCAGCGCAGAGAGGCGAGGAGCTCGGGCGGTGGTGGCTGGATGCGGGTACGGGCGTGGAACGGTGGAGTCCGGCGAGGCGGCACGTGTGCTGGCCAGCGCGGGCCGGCGGCGGCTGCGAGAGCCACGGGAGGTGCTCGGGCGCGGTTCCCTCCATGGGAGGAGCTTGGAGGCACGGGTGCGCTCGGTCCTGGCGGCAGCAGTTCCGGGCCCGGGCGGGCCAGATCTGGGCTCGGTGGGCCCTGCACGCTGGATGTGGGAGGTGGTGACTATGGAGTGGATGGGGCTGGCGGCAGCACAGATTTCGTGGATGGAACTAGTGTTTGGCCGGATTAGGAAGGGCTACCCTTCCTTTTATAGCAGGGGTAGTTAGGTTAGGGGATTTTGCTCTGTTTTCGAGCCGTGCGATCTCGATCGGACGGCTCCGGATAGCGGGATAGGCTAGATGGGCTATGTGGGCCGCTACCACAGCCGCAACATACGCCCCGGAGCCTAGAGGTGGGTGATCTGGTACTGCGCTGGATCCTCTCCAAAGAGGGGCTCCACAAGCTCTGACCCATGTGGAGGGCCCTTTCAGGGTGAGGCACATCTCTAGGCCCGGCGCGGCCCGACTCAAAACGGTGGAGGGCGTTCTGGTAGAAAATACATGGAACATCGAACATATCCGCAAGTTCTATCCGTGACCCCACGGATACGAGCGAAATGGAGTTGTACACGCTCCGGGGCTCTCTCTACCCACGCTGCCTTTGGCATGTGAGAGTCCCTTCCCACTCTCGTGGAAGCCCCATTTTCAGCGCTGGCGGATGCTCCTACCCACTATTATGGAAGCCCCATGCTCGGCGCTGGTGGAAACCCCATGCTCAGATATGGCAGACCTTTTGGCATGAGGGAGCTTTTCAGCTGCATCAACCTCAGGCTGACCCGTGTCCGTCACCGCAGCACGTGTGTCATCCTTTGAGGGGCACCTCTCGGCCACAGCCTCAAGCTGACCCGTGTCCAGCACGGCAGCATGTATCTTTTTGTTATGTAATGAACCTGCTTCATGCATCAGTAAAGCTCATTTCCTTCAGAATTTCAGTGTGCTTGCAGCTGAGTGTGCCTCAGGAAGGGTGCGTGCTCATGATCTCCCCCGTGTCTGCCATGCGAGCCGGGGCTAGGCACGGTGTATGTGCTCCGGTCAGTCCCTGTAGCTTCACAAAACCCAAGCGACTGAGCTCTGGCTCGCGGGCCTACTCCTGCGTACGTCACCTCACCAGGTCCTTGGTGCTCTTGTCTCCTCGCATGACACCCACAGACAACCTTGCGCGCGTGCCCCACTGAGCTCCCCAGCAAAACTCGGCAGTTTTCCTAGCGCAGGATATTGAAGGATTCGGGAGACCACCTTCGGGAGGCCTTGCGAGCAACGTCTCGCGGACGGAAGGCTTCACGAGGGGATGCACCTCACGAGCCGCTCCCCCCATGGAGAACCAACTCCAAGCTAATCACCTTGAATCAGCTAAGTCTAGAGCTTCCCTTGCATTCTCCCCTCATGTTTTTCTCCCCCTCAAGGCTTCTCGATTTCCTTCGTGCGAGCCGCCTGAGCGTCAAGGGGGGACCCTGCACATCGCGCCTCAGGAGCTCCTACTGGCCCCCAAGAGCCCTACACCTTCTGGCCTTGTTGGGCGTATGCTGCAGGTATACCAGGAATGGCTATAGTCCGCCTCGGGGAATGGGTCCCGGCGACGCAGGGCGTAAAGGCCATGCAAAGGAGAAAGGAGGACCTCGAGGGGTAAGATGGAAGCACGTGAAAGAAGTGAGTTTTGGGAACATAACAGTGCCATACATAATATTTTCATGCCCCATAGGGCTACATCGTTTGCGCAGGAGCAAAAGTAAAGGATCGTCATCCGTCCAGGGCCCGCCACCGGAACCGCTAGCGCCTAGTAGGAGTCCTCGTCTTCGCTCTTGACGCTTCGGAGGCTCCCGTCTTTTGCTTTCGCTCTCCGAGAAGCATTCCACACGGCCACCGGCGACCCCGAAGAAACTCACGAAGAGGGTTGCATCTCCGTCGAACCTAAAGTGCAGGACCTGCCCGTGCTTCAGGTCGTGGGAGCGGGCGAACGGTTTCCACCCCCGGTCCACAAACATGAACCATAGGTGGGAAAACTTTAGTGCGACCCAGGAGGGGCCGTTCCACCAGCCTCGCCTGCAGCCACAGGCTCGAGCGCTCGTGGTCCACCAGCACCCCCGTGAAGGAGTCCGGAAGTCAGAGCCAACTGCGGGGTCGGTGGTGCAGCCCCATAAAGAACTCATGCGCGACCTCTGCCGCATGAGCGTCCGCCGCGGGGGCACCTTCTACAGGAGAGGGGGAGCACGCCCCGCTGCGCCCTCCGTGGCCGCGGGCACCGCATCTCCCGCGACCTCGACTCGCAGGTGCCCCACGGCTGCTCGGGCCGGCCTCCGTCGCAGCCACCAGGGCCAGCGCCCGGCCTCCAGGGGGAACCCTCACCGCCGTAGGCGGAGCGCGGCCCCCGCCCATACGTCTCGTTGGCACTGGCTTAGGTGGCACTGCCTCCTCCGCCGCCCCCTTATATTTCTCGGCGGCCGAGAGTTTCCTTTTGGGAGCCATGGCCACGGCGACTGTCGCAGAAGATTGAGAGGACAGAGAGGCGCGTGTCCCAATAGTCGGTTGTGAGCAGGAAGGGCAATGGAGCCCCGGCACCCCGTGCGGTCTGGCTTTATGACCTAGGCAACTGTGATCGAGGCGTCACAAGGAGTGCAGGCGACATGCCCACAGAAGTCGCCACGCGTGGCCCCTAGGCCCGTCAGCTCGATCGTCCCGCGCCGCTTCTCCCCGAGCAGGTGGGGCATGCGCACCGCAGGACCAGGGGCTATTGTCGGCCCAGTGGGGACCAGGGTACCACAGCCCGTCTGCCTCCGGGGCAGGAGGCGACTGGCGGGTGATACGTCCATTTTGCATCATGATTTCTTATTGGTATTTATGTTATTATTGTCAATTATTACTTATTATCATACAACTCTTATGCCTTTTCTCTCTGAATATGCAAGGTACATCGCAAAGAAGAAAAACTCTAGAAACTGGAATTCTGGACCGGGAAACCAAGAAAAAGGCAGAAAAATCACCGGACTCCAAATAACCTGAAACTTCACAGATAATTTTAACGGAGTATTTAAGAATTATTGGGCCAAAAATATACCAAAGGGTGGCCACCTGCTGGCCACAAGCTAACAGGGCGCGCCCAGCCCCCTGGGCACGCCCTGATGGCTTATGGGGCCCCAATAGGCCTCCCGACCCCCATATTCTCCTATATGGTGTGTTTTACCCTAGAAAAAATCATAAGCAATCTTTCGGTACGAAGCGCCACCGTATCGAGGAGGAAACCTATGCAGAGGCACTTCTGTCCGGGAGGGGGAGATCGAAGCCATCGTCATCACCAACCCTTCCTCCTTCGTGGGAGGACCAGTCTTCATCAAAATCTTCACCAGCACCATCTCATCTCCAACCCTAGTTCATCTCTTGTATTTAATATTTGTCTCAAAACCTCAGATTTTTACCTGTGGGTTACTAGTAGTGTTGATTACATCTTATAGTTTTATGCTTGTTGGTTTACTTGGTGAAAGATATTATGTTCAGATCCTTAATCGCCATTATTACACCTCTGATCTTGAACATGGTGATGAGGTGTGAGTAGTTACTATTGTTCCCGAGTACATGGGAGAAGTCCTGTTATAAGTAATCACTAGATCATGATAGGCACGTGTTGCTGCGCCCGTTTATTTTTGTATTAGAATGATAAGAGTTTACATAGAATATGGACCGAAAGGTGGGTACAATATTTCATTAAAACTTAGACAATATGAATATTTGACCAAAAAAATACTACTTGGAACAAGCCAAATTTACATCTATATTTTATAGGGCCAATTTAGATCTATCTTTTTAACTAATCTTGTCGAGGAACCAAATGATCCTTAAGTACACAGTGCATAGAACACCATTTGACAACAAGATGATCAAAGTTTGGTTATCCCTGAAGTGGTCTGGAAACACCATATAAATTACAAGGTTACTAAATATTTCACAGAGTGGAGTCATTGGCCATGCTGAATTCTTATCTTCACTTGAGATTTCTTCTCATCTCACGTGATTTCCTGTGAGCATAGAAGCAACCTATTTTCAAGCAAATAAACTCTTAACAGAAGAAAATTGTTCGGCTAAGAATTTACTTGGCATGTTATTCATAAACTATTGCAGCTATACATAACTAAAAATAAAAGACATGAAGGAAGCAAGTATAGCAGATGTTTCTGATCAAACCATATGCATATCGAAGAATATAAGAACTAAAGAAGTGTATCAAAGCTCACCAACAATCAGTCGTTGGAGGTTTTCTGATAGGTTTCGATGGACCAATATGAGGACGAGGTTCTCTAGTAAAAGAAATCCTCTGGATCCGTCGCCCATGACCATCTCATGTCCTCTCAAGTGACTGCTGGAGCAGCCTAGCAGCCATCTTGGAAAGTAGGGTGCCTGGGAACACCAGCTGCACCCTCGGCCCTAGTATTTCGTAGCAAGTATGTTGGGGATATAACCCCGTGGTGAGACCCGCCCAAGAGGGGCCGGGTCATACCTGACGGCTCGTAGCCAAGACCTATAAGGTGGGCCGGAAGATGAAGGCCAGGCCGCATGGCGGCTTACCTGGCGGGCCAAGACGAAGGCCCAGAGACAGGAGATGGTGTGAAGACCCGGGCGATTAAGGCGCCCGGAGACGGCTTGCCTAAGACGGCAAGGCGGCTTAGAGACAGGATCAACTACGATGTATGAGTTGGTTTAGGACTCGTGTAACCTAGAGCCTCGACCTCCTATATAAAGGTGAGACTCTGGGCGGTTTAGACAAGAAACCATTCAATCGAGAACTAGGTCAAGCGAATCCGCTCCCTTGTAATCGATACTCCAATCAATACAGCACAAGCAGGACGTAGGCTTTTACCTCTTCTCGAGGGGCCGAACCTGGGTAAACTCGTATCTCTCGTCTCGACCAACCCCTTTGAGTCCACCGTCTTAGCGATGGCCTCGAACCTAAGTCTTCGGACATCTGCCGTGACAAAACCACGACAGTTGGTGCCCACCGTGGGGCTAGCGCTCGGTGGTGTTGAGTTCTCAAAGGGCTCTCTCCCAGGGATCGAGGGGTACGCTGTTGGCAGGATGACGAAGAGTCGCCGCGGCCGGCTCTACATCAATGACGCCGGCTGGGGCCCTGAGGCCGACTCCATCGAGTATGGGTTCCGGGTCCCCTTCGGCGGAATCCACGTCTTCATCGGCAAGATCGACGGATCTGAACCCGGGCCAGACATCTGCACCGACATCGTCGAGCCGGCCCGGCGCGAGCCACCCGCCCGACGCGCGCAACCCGCCTGTGCTGACCCGAGCAGGAAGCATGTCTTCGTCGGCTTCACCCAGGGCATGGAGCTTGAAGATTCTATGTCGCGGGAAGATACCCTCATCTGCTCACAGGATGGATCCTCGAGCGGAGAGATGGAGTCAATCTATCAGCTTCACAATGGTGGGCTTGGGGGCTGCATCGAGCATTACCCCGAGTCAGAATATCATGAGCCGGAGGAATATGAGCCGCCGAACCGCGCAGCCGTCTTCATGGCGGGTTCAGCGCCGGCCCCCAGTAGCACAGCCGCCGGCGCGACCGGGTCAGGAGCTGGCAGGCCGCCGGCTCAGGTTCTCTTGGATCTGATGAATGAGCTTACAACCCTGATGGAAACCGAGGTCACTGCTGAAAACCAAGCGGCCCGCAACGCGGAGATCACGAGGTTGAAGAACCAGATGGCCGGAGTCGAAGAGGAAATCAACGCGCTGAAGGCCCAGATGGATGCTGAGGCGGAGCGCCTTAGGGCGGATGCTTTCCGCCTTGAGCTAGAGCAGCAGTCTGTAGCGGCGGTTCATCGGATGAGGCATCAATCCCGCCTGTCAGATCAATATGAAGCCAGGAATCTTTTTAACATGCCAGGGATGGGACGGAATGTGCCTTTGACCATAACCCGGACGGCGGAAGTACCTGGAAGCCGGGCGGCGGTTCAGCATCAGCAGCCAGACCCGCCCCGACGGAACCAAAACCCGCCACAGTTTTTTCCGACGCCACCGGGTCATTATTCTAACCCGGCGGAGAACATGGTGGCGGTGGCCACCAGGCTTGATACAATTCCCATCCCCGACAAGGCGCCTTTTGCAGAGGAGGTGCGGAACCCTATTGGATACCTGCGGACGGCGGTGGCCCAGCAGGAGAAGTATACTTACAGCCGGAGCCGCGTGCATTCAACTCCCATCCCCAGCCGCAGCTACAGCCGGCGTTATGAGTCGCCGGCGGTTTCTAGCAGTGAACGACATCGGAACCCGCCGCGAGTCGATCGGGTGGCTCTGGATGCTCAGGCGCTGGTGGATCGGGCAAGAGCACAGCGGGAAGCGGCGGCTCTGGCGGCGGCGGCGGCTCATCAGGAACCCACAGTTGCACCTTCTGTCTCAGTAGGGGCAGGATTAACCTCCAGGGCTATGGGAGTGCCGTGTCTAGCACCGGCTCTACGGAACGAGCATCTGCCGAAGGATTTCAAAGGTCCTCGCAAGGTGCCCAATTATACTGCTGACCTACCTCTAGAGGCTTGGATCGAAAGCTATGAGCTGGCCATGGAGATGTTAGACGTCAGTGATGCAGTATGTGCCAAATATTTCATCATGATGCTGGAA
This sequence comes from Elymus sibiricus, assembly GCA_039707655.1. Lineage (NCBI taxonomy): Eukaryota > Viridiplantae > Streptophyta > Magnoliopsida > Poales > Poaceae > Elymus > Elymus sibiricus. The sequence continues at coordinate 311,597,144 of CM077669.1, read as the reverse complement.
GGGCCGGCTCGCACGAGGTTGAAAGGCTTGCCACCCAACACCATTAATTCCTGGTCTGAATTAAAGGCAAAATTCATCAAAAATTTCCAAGGAACATGCAAGCAGCCCATGACGATTGTGGATCTGGACCATTGCGTGCAGCGTGATGACAAGTCGGCTCATCACTGGGTCCGGCGGGTCTCAATCATCATCCACTCTTCTGAACAGATTATGGCGGCTCAAGCAGTTTTGATTCTGGAGAAGAATTGCCATTTTACACCACTGAAGCAGAAGCTTGTCCGGCTCAAGCGCACATGCCAGGATATGGTGGAGCTCATGGCGGCTCTCACCAAGTATGCAGACTCCGATAACACGAAGGATCCTGGCTCCGATGATGAGAAATCGGGTCAGGGTAAGAAAAACAACAATGGCAAGGGTCAATAGCAAAACGCGGCCGGAAATAGCAACCCGGGCAAGCGGAAGAACCCAGACGTCGGGTCAGAATTGGTGGCGAACACCAGCACTGGGAACAATCGTGCTAAGGGCAATGGGAATTTCAGGCCACCCTTTAACAAGGGCAAAGCTCCTTTCAACCTGGAAGAGATGCTCAACAAACCTTGTCCGGAGCACAACCGACCTGATAAGCCGGCATGCCATACATGGAGGGATTGCAGTATTATGCGGCAGTTTCGGGATTACAGCCTTCAACAGCAACGGAATAACGGTAATGGGCCATCAGGCGGCTCAGGGCCGGGCAGATCAAGAGCCGGCTTTGGTGCTGGCGGCTCAGGATCCGGGTACCAGGGTCAAGGCAATCAAGGAGGTCATCATCGGCAGTCTGGCGGTGGAGGCCAGCAGCAGAATAACCAATCGGGGTACCAGACTAACCTGAAACAACTCAGTGGGGGTCAGTATCATGTTTTTACAACCAGCCTCCACAAGTGAGACCGGAAGGTGCGCAAGCGGGCGGTTAATGCAGTCATGCCGGCTCTCCCGCAGTATTTGAAGTGGTCCGAGTATGACATAACTTGGAGCAGGGAGGATCACCCGCCGCGTGTTGATAACCCGGGGCAACTGGCTTTAGTAGTTGCCCCCCAGGTTGGAGGGTATGTGTTCACTAAAGTGCTTATGGATGGTGGCAGCAGCATCAACATCCTGTATTATGACACTTTCAGCCGGATGGGTTTGCTTGATAAGGATCTTAAGCCCTCTTCAACAGTTTTTCACGGTGTGGTACCCGGAAAATCGGCTTATCCAGTAGGAAAGATTTCTTTGGAGGTAGCTTTTGGTGACGAATTCAACTACAGGGTGGAGTCTTTGTGGTTTGAAGTGGTCAAAATCAAGAGCCCATATCACGCTCTGTTTGGACGGCCGGCTTACGCCAAGTTCATGGCTAGGCCTTGCTATGTTTACTTACAGCTCAAGATGCTCGAGTTGAACGGGACGATTACCGTGCATGGTGATCGGAAGACGGCTCTTGAGTGTGAGGAAGGTGACGCAGCTTATGTAGAGTCAAGTTGTGCTGAGGCAGAGCTCAAGTTTTATAAGGAAAATGTTGACCCGGAAGATATGACTCCACTGAAGAAGCCTAACACGGAATCTGAGCCGCCACTCAAGTTCGTGGCGGAAGATACCAAGTTGGTGGACTTTACGCCGGGCGACTCATCACAGCAGTTCACCATCGGGGCTAACATGGACCCCGCATAGGAAAGCACACTCATCAAATTCATCTGTGAGAATCGGGACATTTTTGCATGGAAGCCTTCTGACATGCCGGGTGTACCGAGAGAGTTCGCTGAGCACCACCTTAATGTGGATCATAAGTTTAAGCCGGTCAAACAGTTCCTCCGACGGTTCAATGAGGAGAGGCGTAAGGCTATTGGAGAAGAGGTGGCCCGGCTCTTGGCAGCAGGGTTCATCGTGGAGGTTTTTCACCCGGAGTGGTTAGCTAACCCGGTGCTAGTGCTTAAGAAGAACGGCACGTGGCGTATGTGTGTGGATTACACGGACCTTAACAAGGCCTGTCCAGTTGACCCGTTTGCTCTCCCCCGTATCGACCAGATTATTGATGCAACGGCGGGTTCTGACAGTTAAAGACCAAGAGAAGACGGCTTTCATTACGCCTTTTGGTGCTTTTTGCTATGTGTCTATGCCTTTCGGGCTCAAGAGTGCCCAGGCGACTTACCAGCGTTCTGTGCAGAACTGTCTTCATGGTCAAATTGGGCGCAATGTTCATGCTTATGTGGATGATATTGTGGTTAAGTCAAGGAAGAAGGAGACTCTACTTGACGACCTGAAGGAAACGTTCGACAATTTGCGGGTTTACAAGATGATGCTTAACCCGGCAAAGTGTGTTTTCGGTGTGCCTGCAGGCAAACTTTTGGGATTTCTAGTCTCTGAGCGTGGCATTGAAGCTAATCCGGACAAGATAAAGGCTATCACTTCCCTGTCTGAGCCGGCATGCATAAACGACGTTCAGCGCCTGGCGGGTCAAATCGCTGCGTTAAGTCGGTTCATAAGCCGCCTGGGTGAGAAGGCTATTCCTCTGTATCAAATGATGAAGAAAACAGACAATTTTGTCTGGAGTAAGGCGGCAGGTGAAGCGTTTGAGGCGCTCAAGAAGCAGCTGGTTGAGCCGCCGGTCTTGGCCGCTCCGGCTAAGAAGGAACCTTTACTCCTCTATGTGGCAGCTAACAACAGGGCAGTCAGCGCCGCGATTGTTGTGGAGTGTAAGGTGGCAGGAAAGGAATACCCGGTTCAGAGGCCGGTTTACTACATCAGTGAAGTCCTGATCGAGTCCAAGCAAAGGTACCCGCATTGGCAGAAACTGATATATGGGGTGTTCATGGCAAATCTTAAGTTGAAGCATTACTTCCTGGGACACCAGATCACTGTGGTTAGTTCTACCCCGTTGGGTGACATAATTCAAAATAGAGAAGCCACTGGCAGGATTGCTAAGTGGGCATTGGAGCTCGGGCCTCTTAATCTGAAATATGTGCCTCGCACGGCTGTCAAGTCTCAAGTCTTGGTGGACTTTATAAATGATTGGACAGAGTGTCATTCGCCCAAGAAGAAGTCAGATAACACATACTGGACAATTCACTTTGATGGATCCAGGCAATTGGAAGGGTCAGGGGCTGGAGTTGTCTTAACTTCCCCTAGAGGTGATAAGTTTTGTTACGTGTTAAGGTTGATGTTTCCCTGTACTAACAATGCAGCTGAGTATGAGGCTTTACTTCATGGCCTCCGTGTGGCTAAGGAGATGAACCTGAGCCGGGTTAGATGTCTTCGCGACTCAGACCTCGTGGCTCAGCAAGTTTCAGGTACGTGGGATTCCAAAGACCCACGGATGGCGGCTTATCGTCAGGCGGTGGACATCATTGCTAGACACTTCAAGGGTTATCAGGTCGATCATATTGACCGTCGCAAGAACGAGGCGGCTGATGCCTTGTCAAGGTTGGGCCCTCAGCGTAACCCGGTGCCGCCTAATGTTTTCTTGCATGTGTTGTATCATCCGTCTGTTAAGCTACCTTCAGAGGAGGATCTGGCCGTACCTGACCCGGAGGGGCAGCTGGTGGCGGCTCTGCATGCTATCCCTGACTGGACGCTCCCTTACTTAGCGTACTTGACTCACGGCGAGTTACCCGAGGACGAGACCTTGGCAAGACAAATCACCAGGCGATCTAAATCCATGACTATCATCAATGGTGAGTTACACAAGCGTAGTGTCACTGGTGTTTTCCAGCGTTGCGTTTCTCCTGAAGAGGGTAAGGAGATCCTAAATGAAATTCACGCCGGCGATTGTGGTCATCATGCCGGCTCAAAATCTTTGGTGGCTAAGGCTTTCCGGCATGGTTTCTTCTGGCTGACGGCTCATAAGGACGCAGAAAACTTGGTCATCAAGTGTGATGGATGTCAGAAGTTTGGGCGACGTGCTCACGTTCCGTCTCAGGAATTGCGAATGATACCAATTACCTGGCCGTTTGCAGTCTGGGGGCTTGATTTGGTCGGGCCCTTCAAGAGATCTAAAGACAAGAAGACCCACCTTTTGGTGGCGGTGGATAAGTTTACTAAGTAGGTTGAGGCTGAACCGGTCGGCAAGTGTGACGCGGCTACGGCGGTTCAATTTGTCAAAAAATTGATCTACCGTTTTGGTTACCCTCACAGTATCATCACGGACAATGGCACAAACCTATCCAAGGGGGCTATGCAGGCATTCTGTGAAAGCGAGCACATCCGGCTTGACGTCTCTGCTGTTGCTCATCCACAATCCAATGGTCAGCCGGAGCGTGCTAACCAGGATATCTTGAGAGGCATCAAGCCCCGGCTTATGGTTGCTCTACAGCGAACGCCGGGTTGTTGGGTAGAAGAGTTACCATCAGTTTTATGGAGCATCAGAACTACTCCCAACAGGTCAACAGGCTATACGCCTTTCTTCATGGTTTATGGTGCAGAAGCCGTGTTACCAAGTGATATACGTCATGACTCGCCGAGGGTGGCAGCTTACGTTGAGGCAGATAATGAGACAGCGCGTCAGGACGCGTTAGATGCTTTGGATGAAGAGCGTGATTTGGCGGCGGCTCGATCGTCGATTTATCAGCAAGACCTGCATCGTTATCATAGCCGCAGAGTTAAGACCCGGACGTTTCAGGAAGGTGACTTGGTGTTGCGTCTGATTCAAGATCAGACGGATGCGCACAAGCTATCTCCCCCATGGGAAGGACCCTTTGTGATCAGCAGAAATCTCAACAATGGGTCATACTATCTCATCGACGTACGAGACGAGTCACGCACTTCTGGGCAGGAGACCCACCGGCCGTGGAATATTGCTCATCTGCGGCCGTACTATACCTGAGTCATCGACTCCCACCATTGTACATCATCATTGTATATATCACTTATACATATATATAATAAAGTTGGCATCCCTGCAAGCCGGGGCCTCTGCCGTTTTCTATATCTCAGATTGAGCAAAAGTGGATACAACCATAAGGTCACTTGGGGGCTTCTAACCCGCCGGGTTCAGCTTACACACCCTCTTGATCGGCTCTTCAGCCACCGTAAGGCTGGGTTATATACCCAAAAAGTTGACTCCGTCAACAAGGTCATTTGGGGGCTTCTAACCTGCCGGGTTTAGCTTACACACCCTCTTGGTCGGCTCTTCAGCCACCGCAAGTTTGAGTTAAACCTGCCTGTATGCTGCTGCTGCTCCGCTAGGTGACCCGCCGAACTCTTACCAGTCACTCTCGCTAGAGACCCTGTACTGGTCGAGGTTAAACCGGCGGCTCTTGTCACATGAGGGCCGGCTTACGGAAAGCGAGGATAAACTCACCCATCTGCTGCCGACTCTCCGCTATGTGGCCCGTTCGTACTCTTAAACATTTACTCTTTTTAAAGACCCTGCACTGTTTAAGGTTCAAACGACGGATTTATGTCACGTGAGAGGTAGCTTATGGGCCCTGTGGGTACTCATGCCCTGCTGCATCTCTCTCTGGTTCGTTACGCTCTTATCAGTTAATCTCACCTAGAGACCCTGAGCCGCTCAAAGCAATTGACGGTCACTCTCACTAGAGACCTTGTACTGTTGAGAGTTCAAGTAGCGAATCCACCCAGAAGAACCGGCATATGAGTTTTCACAAAAAGAAAGCAAGATTATACGAGATTTAACATCTCTGGTTTGTGCTTTTTCAAGCTGCCCTTACAGCAATACAGAGCATATTCTGTCTTGTTTCTTTTGCAGGGTCTATCTCTTAAGATGAGCCGCCGTGCAATCTGACATGAGCAGAACACAAGACAGATAAGCATGCATCAAGTTGTGCAACGATTCATACGTGCGCGATGGCACGGCTCAGGCAAACAAGTTTTTTCTATGCCTATTACAAATTCCACAGGGAGCCCAAAATACCACGGACTTAAAGTTTTTGTACACTGCTAGCCTTGGCGGGTCAAGAAGCCGGGTTATCAATTTCAGAAGCAAGATTTCAGCTTGATGGCGGGTCATCCTGCGCCGGGTCTTCGACCTCTTCGATCTGAAGATTGTCCACATCCCAATTGCAGTTTGTTAAAGCTTCAAACTGAGCCTCGTCAAAGAGGGGGGACGGGTCAATTTCAGGAGCAAAGAGTTGCTTACGGTGTGCAGGTGTCAAGTCCCTGGCTTCGAAGGTTGGGTAGCGCACTCGTTTGCTGTCCACACCGTAAGCCGCCTGGTATGTAGTCAGATCAACTTCGTCCGCCAGTGTTGATGCGAGTACTCTGGAGGCCTTCATACACTTGGCATTGTCAGCTTCTGTGAAATCTGAGCCGTCGTCTTTCTTGGACGGAAAAACATCCATCATCTCTTCTGCAGTCAGTTCAGGGGCAAAGGCCAAAGACCAGCTTAGCGCGGCCATTGCTCCCTTCCTGACGGCTGATCGTTTGAGCTCTTCGATTTGCTTAGGTAGAGTTGATAAGAGTTCTATCACTCCCTTCATGAATTTGGGGATGCTTTCTTCGTTCAGCATTGCTTTGATGGTACAAAGGGTCCCACAGTATAGCTGTTCTGCCAAGGAATATACTGCTTTTAACTTCAACAAGCTGTCTGAAGATAGTTGGCGGCTTCTCTGACCTGCAAGGAAAAATTTTGGTGTTATAAGCCGCCCGCACAAGTTTTTAAACAAGGCAAGGAAATTTGCTAAGTATTCAGTGCTTACCAAAGATAGCAGACGTCATCCTAGAGATATGGCGCTTGAGGGTTTGCAGCTCATCTGACACACGCTTGAGTTGCTGGTCAGCATCGTCTGCGCGCTTGGTCAGGGCGGCTTGGGTAGACTCAGTGCTCTTTTTCAAAGCCGCAAAATCAGCTTGTACCTTCTCAAGCTCCTTAGCGGCAACCCGCCATTTTTCTTCCGCCTCAGACCGGGCGGTTTGTTGCGAAGCAAGGTTTTCCTTTAAGCCAGTCAGATCAGACTCGGCTGCCTCCAAGGCTTCCTGTATTGCACAAAAAACAAAACAGTTCAGGAGGTTTAAGTCGCCAGGATAAGATATTCATAGATGATTGATGAAGCTGGTATGCTACAAGTCTCAAGCAGATTGCAAGCAATATACTTGACACTTGGGGGCTAATGTCTGTGTTTTCTCTCCAAGTCTACAATGAAGTTCCGGCTCATCTTCGTAAAGTTAAGCCGGCACTTGGGGGCTACACACGGTGCTTTCCAAGTTTACAGGGAAGTTCCGGCTCATCATTTTTATACTGACCCGGACTTGGGGGCTACCCTTGATCTACTCTTCAACTAAGTACCGGCTTAATATATATATTTACCCGATACTTGGGGGCTACAAGCTAGGCAATTTGAGTTATGACAAGGATTGGAAGATCCGGTCTACTATTTGCAATATTAAACCAGTTCTTGGGGGCTACATAAGGGTACAAAGAAAAAGCAAAAGCAGGAGGAGTACCTCAAATTTTTTCTTCATCAGACCAACAAGTTTGAGCTCCATGTTCCCGCTTGTGGAGAGGCGGTTCAGATATCCCGCATGTAACTCATTTGCAGTTAGCTTCTCCAACATGGGGAATTCAAAATCAAGCTTCTCGGGCGAGGAAGCTTCAGCCTTGCTGGTGTGTTTTGTCAGTACATGAGGCTCGGGAGATTGATAACCCGTCCCAGTGATGATAACGTCTGGAAGAACTGTGTCTTCAACGGCTGTTGAAGGACTGGGCGACTTAGGATCAGCCCTTGGAGGACATTCAGTTGCCATGTCATGATCAGCCGGCTCAGAGGGCTGATGTGTATCTTTAGGCACATCTTTCATAACGTCAGTGGGCTCAGCATGAGTTGAAGGGGAGTCCGGCTTAGCAGTCTCCGGCTCTTGGGCAGTAGGAGCAGCGGTAGACCCGCCGGTCTTCCTTCGTTTTGCTTGAGCCCTGGAAAACAAAAAGTGTGTCACATAGAGGACAAGGATGGTAAAAAGGTATGGTGCAAATACAAAGGTACGCACTCTGGGTTGATCTTCAGAGGAGGCAGCTTGGTTGCAGTAGAGTCGCCAGATGAAGGAGGCGTCTCCTAAAAGAAGGTTAAGACGATGAAAGCCGAGTAAGGTTATAATGAACGAACTAAGAAACTTGACTTAGTTAAAAGAGTACCTCAGCCGGCCGTTTCCGCGGAGCCAGAGAATTTGATAAGCCGGCCAAAAGCTCTTCAGAACCGGCGCTCCGGGTCTGACGTCGGGAGTTGTACTGTTGCTTTTTCAAAAGAAAATTGGGGTCTAAATAAGCAAGAGGATGAGAAAATGGGACTTTTCGGATGACCCACCGTATTTTCTCTGGTGGAAAGTTTTCTGAGTCAGAGGAAATGTAGGTTACCTCAGGGGCGTCTGCATGGCTTGTTTCCATTTCTTCCTGTGAATAATTGTTGTCAATAAGTTGCATAAAGAGACGGCCAAGGGAGTCAAGTTTTACCTCTGAGTCATCAAGTTCAGGCGGTTCCTGAGCGGCAGTTTTCTTCTTCTGGACGCGGGTTTTACCCACTTTAGGTTTCCTCACAGGAGGGTTATACTTCTTCTTCCAGAAAGAAGAGCTGGCCTATGCATAGGCCGCCGAAAAGGTTAAAGGGAGCAAGGTTAAAGGTTAAGACAATAATGGCCAATTTTGTGGAAAAAGATTTCTTACAGCTGGAGCTGGGTTCTTGACATAGAAAGGTTTCAGCCCAACCTTGTTGCAAACTGCTTGCTTTTCGCCAAGAAGTGTTTTGACGGAGGACTTGATGTCTTGTTCTGTCAGAGGGGTGGTATTGAAGCAGAGAGTATCGTTGGGCTCACCCGTGAATTGGTGCATGAGTCGGTCACGCCGGCTCAGTGGCAAGATCTTCCAGCTAACCCAACAGCGGGTTAAGTCGACGCCAGTTAAGCTGTTGGCCATTAAGGCCCTGATCTTCGCGAAAGCTGGAGCATATTTCGCTCGCTCTGCGGCGGACATCCGGTCTGGGAGATCTCCAGTGTTGCAAAGCCGGGTAGGACGATAACCCGGCAGCGGATTTTCTTCTTTGCGAGAAGTGTCCTTGCAGTAAAACCAAGTCTTGTTCCAATCCTTGGGGTGACTTGGCAAGATAGCTGCTGGATAAGGCAAATCACTACGTCTCTGGATAGAGACGCCGCCAAGCTCCAAACTTGGTCCAGCCGCCACTTCAGTTTGGCGGTTGACGTAGTAATAATCACGGAAGAGGTTAACAGACGTCTCTTCTTGCAGGTAAACTTCACATAAGACTTGAAACTGACACATATTGGTGACAGAGTTTGGGCCTATGTCTTGAGGGTGAAGTTTGAAAAAGTGAAGAACGTCCCGGAAGAATTTTGACCCGGGCGGGCTAAACCCACGAAGGAGGTGATCAGTGAATAGGACAACTTCTCCTTCCTTGGGAGTAGGTCTTATCTCTGGCCCGGGAACCCGCCAATGTATAACTTCCTGAGCCAGCAGGATACCCGATTCTACAAAGTCGAGTAGATGTTGCTCGGTGACTCCGGAGCCGACCCAATCGCAGGATGAGGGAGCTCTCGACATAATGGCGGATCAAACTGCGAGAAGGCGCAGAATATGGCGGGTTAGTAAAATATTAACTAGTCAGGGCATCTGTGGTCAACATAGTGGTGAGGTGTTAAGCCGCCGAAGTGTTTTTATCAGAGAGCCGCCAATGCAATGGCGGGTTAGATGGACAAGGCGATGTTGGAAAATACAGTTAAGTGCAGATAAACAGGTTTCTCATATTGCTTCTATAGCTGCAAGATCTACGGGCGAAGGTAAAATGAAGTATATTCAAAAACCTAAAAAGACAGAGGAAGAACAGGCGGACAGCGCGCAGTGGAGATTGTTATGCAGATCTAAAGTAAGCGGGCATTGACAATAAAAGGATGGCCGCGACGGATAAGCAGCAGTACAAGATTCAAGCAGATGCTTGGGGGGTTTGCACTACGAAGAACACCTTGATGAACAGCAGGGAAAAAACGATGTGCTCGGGGGACCCTAATGGAGATGACTCCAGATTTAATGAGAGCTGAGAAGGGTACCTCATGGATGCGGATGGGCTGGCGGAGTTCTGGTCCGAGTCAGGTCGATGCAGCGGCCGGTGTTTGGGACGACGGGGAAGTCCGGTTAGGTGCAGCGGAGCTCCGGAGGTGCGGCTGTTGGAAGGAGGAAGAAGAAGACATGGCGGCGGAGAAGGAAAAAGGGGGGCCCTTCGTATCCCTATTTAAGAGGTGGGATGGCAAACAGTGCGCGCGAAAATTGAGGAAGCACAGTGATGATTGACCGAAGAGGGCACCTCGATTTTTGGGCTGACCCTTCAATAAGAGGATCCGTTGCAGACGTTACAGAATCTTTTTAGCATATTCGACGTGACGTCACGGCGGGTTATGAGTTTTCTTTTTCAGGTGATAAAATGTAAGACTCGCCGCCGAATAAGTTTGAAGATTGACATGAGCAGGCTCAAATCAACCTGGGGCCTAATGTTGGGGATATAACCCCGTGGTGAGACCCGCCCAGGAGGGGCCGGGTCATACCTGACGGCTCGTAGCCAAGACCTATAAGGTGGGCTGGAAGATGAAGGCCAGGCCGCATGGCGGCTTACCTGACGGGCCAAGACGAAGGCCCAGAGACAGAAGATGGTGTGAAGACCCGGGCGGTTAAGCCGCCTGGAGACGGCTTGCCCAAGATGGCAAGGCGGCTTAGAGCCAGGATCAACTACGATGTATGAGTCGGTTTAGGACTCGTGTAACCCAGAGCCTCGACCTCCTATATAAAGGTGAGACTCTGGGGCGGTTTAGACAAGAAACCAATCAATCGAGAACTAGGTCAAGCGAATCCGCTCCCTTGTAATCGATACTCCAATCAATACAGCACAAGCAGGACGTAGGCTTTTACCTCTTCTCGAGGGGCCGAACATGGGTAAACTCGTATCTCTCGTCTCGACCAACCCCTTTGAGTCCACCGTCTTAGCGATGGCCTCGAACCTAAGTCTTCGGACATCTGCCGTGACAAAACCACGACAAAGTAGCAGATATCCAGCAAAATCCAACATGAAGATCACATGAAGAAAATCATGGGGATGGATCTCAAGATAACCTGGAGGGAATAGGGGATCTGTGGGAAAAGGTTGGAAGAAAAAGGAATGTGTCGTTCCATTTAGTCGCAACTAGTGAGTGGCGCACATCAATCTTGATGAATGCTTCCTGAAACTGAAGAGTAATTACCGCATTCATCAACCATCAAAGAGTCCATCGCCGCTTCTCATCTACATGCATGATCCACGACCTCGCCTCCCCATGGACCGGTCTGGTCCTCTCCTAGGAGATGCCGACTGGGCAGACCGCTCGTCGAGCCACGCACGCGCCTCCCAGGGACTGCATCGACCCAGTTCATGACCAAGAAATAAGCAAATATATGTACACCTAGCCCATTTGACCCAAAATCACATAATACGTCCGAAATAGTTCTCGGAGCAGAGGCCCACTCCATTTGATCGCTGCTATGTGGTCATCGTACAGAGCCCATGGGGTGTAGAACGACATCCAATGGATAGCAAAGGCCAAAACAATAGAACTGACGGTTAAAACCCCTAATGGCCTATGGCAAACCCTTGAGTTGCTCTACCAACGGGCAAAATGTGTCGATGGCTGTGTGGCTCATTCCCCTCCTACAAGTCATCATAGACTTCATGAGACCAATACAACAAGAGACCCCATAATAATATCATGTAAACCTGGGAATAAATTTATGCTGAATTTATTCAAAGGGACTCAAGAAGAACAATGAAACACAGTTGGCAGGCTCTCTTGTCTGAAAGTAGAAGTGTGAAACGGGCATAATCTAGTTATGCATGGTTCAGTTTGTCAGATTTGCAACTTCCTTTCATTATTATGCAATTGGTGGATCTCATTTGGAATCACACAAAAGAACTTGGGTCATCTAAAATTAAGTCAATCCTACTAAGCTTAATGGCTTTCCAAATAATGTCAAGAAAAAAGAATTATTCGATCAATCACTTGCAATGGAACAACCACGTACAAAGATTACTGTAAAATGGATCCTGACAATTGAAGTCCACTTCCTGGAAAGAAATAATTCTTCAAATCAATGTGTGGCTTTCTTGTACTTCTAGATCTCTCAGTAGAAAGAAGTGGACCTCCCGAGTGGAGGGTGTGCAGGTAGATGAGCTAGGTCAGGGCACGTCCTGCTGGGGACGACGCTCGAACGGGGCGACAGAGGGAAGAAGGAGCGTGATACGTCCATTTTGCATCAAGATTTCCTACTGTTATTTATTATGTTTCGTTGAATAATAATACTTTAGGGAGTGATTCTAATGCCTTTTCTCTCATAATATGCAAGATTTACACAAAGAGGGAGAATACCGGCAGCTGGAATTCTAGACCTGAAAAAAGCACATCAGAGATACCTATTCTGCACATCTCCAATGGAGCTGAAACTTTACGAAGATTATTTTTGGAATTAATAAAAAATACTAGAGCAAAGAACTACCGGAGGGGGCCACCCTGGTGGGCACAAGACACCAGGGCACGCCAGGTCCCCCCAGGCGCGCCCTGGTGGGTTGTGCCCTCCTCGGCCCACCTACGGTGCCCATTTTCTGGTATATAATCTCTTTTGGCCTAGAAAATAAATAAAGAGAGGACTTTCGGGATGGAGTGCCGCCGTCTCGAGGCGGAACTTGGGCAGGAGCACTTTTGCCCTCCGACGGAGCAATTCCGCCGGGGGAACTTCCCTCCCGGAGGGGGAAATCGAAGCCATCGTCATCACCAACACCCCTCTCATCTTTGGGAGGCCAATATTCATCCACATCTTCAACAACACCATCTCCTCTCAAACCCTAGTGCATCTCTTGTGTTCAATCTTTGTACCAGAACCTCAGATTGGTGCGTGTGGGTGACTAGTAGTGTTGATTACATCTTGTAGTTGATTACTATATGGTTTATTTGGTGGAAGATTATATGTTCAGATCCATTATGCTATTCAATACCCCTCTGATCTTGATCATGATTATTATTTGTGAGTAGTTACCTTTGTTCTTGAGGTCACGGGAGAATTCATGTTGCAAGTAATCATGTGAATTTGATATGTGTTCGATATTTTGATGATATGTATGTTGTGATCCCCTTAGTGGTGTCATGTGAACGTCGACTACATGACACTTCACCATCCTTGGGCCTAAGGGAATGCATTGTGGAGTAGTTATTAGATGATGGGTTGCTAGAGTGACAGAAGCTTAAACCCTAGTTTATGCGCTACTTCGTAAGGGGCTGATTTGGATCCAAATGTTTAATGCTATGGTTAGATTTTATCTTAATACTTTTCTCGTAGTTGTGGATGCTTGCGAGGGGGTTAATCATAAGTGGGAGGTTGTTCAAGTAAGAACAACACCCAAGCACCGGTTCACCCACATATCAAGTTATCAAAGTAGCGAACACGAATCAAACCAACATGATAAAAGTGACCAGATGAAATTCCTTGGTACCCTCAAGAACACTTTGCCTATTACTAGAGACTGTTTTGGCCTGTCCTTTTCCATAAAAGGATTGGGATACCTTGCTACACTTCATTTACCATTACGGTTACTTGCCCATTACCAATTATCTTGCTATCAAACTATCTGTTACCTACAATATCAGTGCTTGCAGAAATTACCTTGCTGAAAACCGCTTGTCATTTCCTTGTGCTCCTCGTTGGGTTCGGCACTCTTACTTATAGAAAGGACTACGATTGATCCCCTATACTTGTGGGTCATCAAGGCTCTTTTCTGGCGCCGTTGCCGGGGAGTGAAGTGCTCTTGGTAAGTGGAAATCGGTAAGGAAAAACTTATACTATGTGCTGAAATTTATTGTTACTTGCTATTATGGAAAACAATCCTTTGAGGGGTTTGTTCGGGGTATCTTCACCTCGACCGGAACCACAATTATTTGCCCCTCAACCTACTGCACCTACTGAAAATATTGGTTATGAAATTTCTTTGGGTATGGTAGAACAACTGCTTGCTAAACCTTATGTAGGAGATGGAACTGAACATCTTGATATGCACTTATTATATGTGAACAAAGTTTGTGGATTATTTAAGCTTGCAGGTTTACCCGGAGATGAAGCTAAGAATAAGGTTTTCCCTTTATCTTTGAAGGGAAAAGCATTGACATGGTATAGGCAATGTGATGATCTTGGATCGTGGAACTGGAATAGTTTGCAATTGGAATTCCACCAAAAGTTTTATCCCATGCATCTAGTTCATCGTGATCGGAATTATATATATAATTTTTGGCCTCGTGAATATGAAAGCATCACTCTAGCTTGGGGGAGGCTTAAGTCAATGTTATATTCGTGCCCCAATCATGATATCCCAAGAGAAGTTATCATTCAGAATTTTTATGCTCGTCTTTCTCATAATGATCAATCCATGATCGATACTTCTTGTGCTGGTCCTTATATGAAGAAGACTATTGAATTCAAGTGGGATATCTTAGAAAGACTTAAACGCAACTCTGAAGATTGGGAACTCGACGAAGGTAATGAGTAAGGTATAAAGCTTGGGTTTGATTGTGTTAAATATTTTATGAATACCGATACTTTTCACAAGTTTAGCACTAAATATGGACTTGACTCTGAGATAGTAGCCTCTTTCTGTTAAGCATTTGCTACTCACGTTGATCACCCTAAGGAGAAGTGGTTCAAATATCATCCCCCTATTCAAGAAGAAATTAAAGAACCGTTCATAGCTAAAGATGAAACCATCATTTATAATGTTGATCCAGTTGTGCCTACCGCTTATATTGAAAAACCACCTTTCCCTGTTAGGATAAATGAACATGATAAGGTGTCAACTGCAGTTCGTAAGAGTAATATTAGAGCACCTAAGCCCCTTGAGCAAATGAAAGTAGAACCTAGTGTTGCTATGGTTAAAGATCTCTTGGTAGAAAATATTGATGGGCATATTATCTACTTCTGTGATGAAGCTGCTAGAATTGCCAAACCTGATGAAGAAGATAAACATAGACCCATAGAAGGCATGCATGTTGTCTCAGTCAAAATAGGAGATCATTGCTATCATGGTTTATGTGATTTGGGTGCTAGTGTGAGTGATATCCCTTTTACCTTATACCAAGAAATTATGAATGAAATAGGACCTGCTGAAATAGAAGAAATTGATGTTACTATTAAACTTGCTAATAGAGACACCATCACACCAATTGGGATTGTTAGAGATTTTGAAGTCTTGTGTGGAAAAGTGAAATACCCTACTGATTTTCTAGTTCTTGATCCCCACAAGATGACTTTGTCCCATTATCTTTGGTAGAACTTTCTTGAGCACCGTCAACGCTAAGATAGATTGTGAAAAACAAATTGTCGGTGTCAGTTTTGGTGGTGTGTCTCATGAGTTTAATTTTTCCAAGTTTAGTAGACAACCTCATGATAGAGCGTTATCTAGTAAGGATGAAATAATTGGTCTTGATTCTATTGCCGTGCCTCCTACTGATCCATTTGAACAATATTTGCTTGACCATGAAAATGATATGCACTTGCGTGAAAGAAATGAAATAGATCAAATTTTATTTGAACAACAACCTCTCCGGAAACACAATTTGCCTATAGAAACTCTTGGAGGTCCTCCTCCACCTAAAGGTGATCCTGTGTTTGAATTAAAGCAATTGCCTGACACTTTGAAGTATGCTTATCTTGATGAGAAAAAGATATATCCTGTTATTATTAGTACTAACCTTACAGAACATGAAGAAAGATTATTAAAAGTTTTAAGGAAGCACCGGGCTGCTATTGGATATACTCTAGCTGATCTTAAGGGCATTAGTCCCACTCTATGTCAGCACAAGAATAATATGGAACCTGATGCTAAACCCATTGTTGATCATCAACGACGCCTAAATCCTAATATGAAAGAAGTGGTAAAAACTAAAATATTAAAGCTTCTGGAAGCAGGTATAATATATCCCATAGCTGATAGTAGATGGATAAGTCCTGTTCATTGTGTCCCTATGAAAGGAGGTATAACCGTTGTTCCTAATGATAAAAATGAACTCATTCCACAAAAAATTGTCACTGGCTATAGAATGGTAATTGATTTTAGAAAGTTAAATAAAGCTACTAGAAAAGATCATTACCCTCTGCCTTTCATTGATCAAATGCTAGAAAGGTTATCTAAGCACACACACTTTTGTTTCCTGGATGGATATTTTGGTTTCTCTCAAATACCTGTGTCACAATCTGATGAAGAGAAAACCACCTTTACTTGCACTTTTGGAACCTATGCTTATAGATGTATGACTTTTGGTTTATGCAATGCACCTGGTACCTTTCAAAGATGTATGACTTCTATATTCTCTGACTTTTGTGAAAAGATTGTGGAGGTTTTCATGGATGATTTTTCTGTTTACGGGACTTCTTTTGATGATTGCTTAAGCAACCTTGACGAGTTTTGCAGAGATGTGAACAAACTAATCTTGTCTTGAATTGGGAGAAGTGCCACTTTATGGTTAATGAAGGTATTGTCTTGGGGCATAAAATATCTGAATGAGGCATTGAGGTGGATAAAGCTAAAGTTGATGCAATTGAGAAAATGCCATGTCCTAAAGATATTAACGGTATTCGAAGTTTCCTTGGTCAGGCTGGTTTCTATAGGAGGTTCATCAAAGACTTCTCTAAAATCTGTAGGCCTCTTACTACTCTTTTGCATAATGATATTCCTTTGGTTTTTGATGATGATTGTGTGGAAGCCTTTGAAACACTCAAGAAAGCCTTAATGTCTGCACCTATCGTTCAACCACCTGATTGGAACTTGCCTTTTGAAATTATGTGTGATGCTAGTGATTATGCTGTTGGTGCTGTTCTAGGACAGAGTTAAAAAAATTGAATGTTATCCATTATGCTAGCAAAACTTTAGACAGTGCTCAACGAAATTATGCTACTACTGAAAAAGAATTTTTAGCAGTTGTGTTTGGTTGTGATAAATTTAGATCCTACATTGTTGAGTCCAAAGTTATTGTTCACACCGATCATGCTGCTATAAAATATCTTATGGAAAAGAAAGATGCTAAACCTACACTCATTAGGTGGGTTCTCTTGCTTCAAGAATTTGACTTACATATCATTGATAGGAAGGGAGCTGAGAACCCCGTAGCTGATAACCTGTCTAGGTTAGAAAATATTCTTGATGACCCACTACCTATTGATGATAGTTTCCCTGACAAATAGTTAGTTGCAATAAGTGTTTCTCAACACACCCCTTGGAATGCTGATTATGCTAACTACATTGTTGCTAAATATGTACCACCTAGCTTGACATACCAACAAAAAAAAAGTCCATTTTACTACCCTGAATAAAGTGGGTGGTTCACTTTACCCCCTGATCTATTTTTCTGCTTCTTTTAGCCCCCAAACAAAACCAAACCGGACAAAACACCCCCTTGGCTGGTTTGTCTCCACCTGCAGCTGATGTGGCACTAGTCAACGGTGGTTTTGACCTGGGTGGGGCCCATTTATCAGGTGGGGTCGGGATAGCAGTGGGGGAGCCCGCACGTCTAACCATCGCCCCTCGCCAAAGATAGGCCGGACCTCTCGACCATCCTCTCTTGCCAGCATCACCCTCACCCCGCCTCCTGCCCTGCTGCCCTGCATCGTTGCCCCGTCGTTGTCGTCCCCTCCGCGGCTTCCCCCGGCGACGATGCCGACGCGCCTGCCCACCCCAATGCGCCTCCCTCCCGCACGGCCGGGCGCCGACGCGCCTCGCCGCCTGCTCCGTCTAGCTCCCGCGCGCCCGACCCTGGACCCTTCATCTCGTGGTCCACTGCCAATGATCCAATACAACAAAAGAGATAGTAGAAAGTTGACCCTGGACGAGTCACGAATGTAGATTTCTAACTCGAGCGCTGTTGTATTGTATTTGTAGGTCACAAAATTCATGTGCGGTGGATTCTCCGTGGGGATCTGCTTCAGCCACCTGGTGTTCGACGGGCAGGGCACCGCGCAGTTCCTCAAGGCAGCGGGCGAGCTGGCCAGGGGTTCCCCGCGCCATCGCTGGCTCCCGTGTGGGATCGCAAAACGATCCCAGACCCACCCAAGTTGTCGCGTGGCCCGCCGTCGTCCTTCACGGTGTTTAGCTTCGTGACCCAGGTGGTCGAGATCTCGCCAGAGAGCATCCTGCACATCAAGGACGAGTTCAGAGCCGCCACCGACGAGGAGACCTGCTCCACCTTCGACGCCGTGATGGCCGTGGTTTTCAAGTGTCGTGCGCTGGCGGTGGAGCTCCCCGACCACCTAAGGGTGGGGTCCCTTACCGCTCCGTCCAGCTCACACGCCCCAAGCTCGCGAGCACCATCGCTGGTCGCCTCGTCCCGCACGGCCACGCCCCCGCGCCACCGCGGGTCGCCGGGGAGAGAAGAGAAGAAATGGAGAATTTTTTCAGATGGGCCCCACCCAGGTCAAAACCGTCGTTGAGTAGGGCCACATCAGAAGCGGATGGAGACAAACCGGCTAGGGTGTGTTTTGTTCGGTTTGGGTTTGTTTGGGGGCTAGAAGAAGCAGAAAAATAGATCAAGGGGTAAAGTGAACCACCCACTTTATTCAGGGGAGTAAAATGGACTTTTTTCAAGAAAAAAATCTTGTATGATTTAAGAAATTACTTTTTGGATGACCACATCTTTATAAAGAAGGAGTAGATGGTATTATTCGATGTTGTGTACCCGAGCATCAACAGGAACAAATCCGACGGAAATGTCATTCCGAAGCTTATGGAGGACATCATGCGGGAGATAGAACTGCTCACAAGGTATTGCAATCTTATTGGCCTACTCTCTTCAAGGATGCCCGTAAGTTTGTCTTGTCTTGTGATGAATGTCAAAGAATTGGTAATATCGGTAAACGTTAGGAAATGCCTATGAATTATTCACTTGTTGTCGAACCATTTGACGTTTGGGGTTTTGATTATATGGGACCTTTTCCTTCCTCTAACGGGTACACTCATATCTTGGTTGCTGTTGATTATGTCACTAAGTGGGTAGAAGCTATTGCAACTAGTAGTGCTGATCACCACACCTCCATTAAAATGCTTAAAGAAGTTATCTTCCCGAGGTTTGGAGTCCCTAGTTACTTAATGACTGATGGTGGTTCACACTTTATTCATGGTGCTTTCCGTAAGATGCTTGCTAAATATGATGTTAACCATAGAATTGCATCACCCTATCATCCTCAATCTAGTGGTCAAGTTGAACTTCGCAATGGAGAAATAAAATTAATATTACAAAAAACTGTCATTAGGTCTCGAAAGAATTGGTCTAAGAAACTAGATGATGCACTTTGGGCCTATAGAACAGCTTATAAAAATCCTATGGGTATGTCTCCATACAAAATGGTATATGGAAAAGCTTGTCATTTGCCTCTAGAATTAGAACATAAAACATTTTGGGCAATTAAAGAATTCAACTATGATTTCAAACTTGCCGGTGGGAAGAAGCTATTTGATATTAGCTCACTAGATGAATGGAGAACCCAAGCTTATGAAAATGCCAAACTATTCAAAGAAAAAGTAAAAAGGTGGCATGACAAAAGAATCCAAAAGCGGGAATTCAAAATAGGAGACTATGTTCTTTTGTTCAACTCTCGTTTAAGATTTTTTGCAGGTAAGCTTCTCTCCAAATGGGAAGGACCTTGTATTATCGAAGAGGTTTATCGTTCTGGAGCTATCAAGATTATTACTGCCGAAGGTACTAACCCGAAGGTGGTCAATGGACAAAGAATTAAGCACTATATCTCAGGTACGCCTATTAACGTTGAAAGCAATCTTATCCAAACCATGGCACTAGAGGAACACATAAAAGAAACCTTTCGGAACACTCCATAATTCTGAAAAATAGGAGGTACGTGATACGGTAAGTAAACAGACTACGAAAAATCCGCAAAAATATTTTTTGTGTTTTGGAATTTTAGAAATTTTGGAAATTAAGAAATAAACTAGAAGGCGATCGAGGCGCGCCCTGGTGGGTTGTGCCCACCTCGGACACCTTCCTGACTCTGTTTTCCTTCCACATGCTTGTTTCCCAAGAATAAAAATTCTCTATATATACCCCCGACTGTTTTCATGACCACATCGCAGAAAAATCCTCTGTTCTTGTTTCGTGTTGTTTTCCTGATAGATCCGAAAATATGTCGTCTCAAGACTCGGAGGGGGAGAGCTATGTTGCTGACTATGTTGCAAACCCCAAGATATATGGAGAAGTGGAGCATTATGGATGGACATCAAATGAGGAGGAAGACGTTGCTATGAAGGAAACAAAGGATGATAGCTCTGAGGAAGAGGATGACCGACTACGTCAACCCGGAGACATGCATGTGGAATTCAAGAAGTCAAGCCTTCTAGAGGATACAAACCTGAGGTTCAATTTATCCCATCTCGTTTTCTGCAGGAGATCAAGGCGGCATTATGCAAAAGGATATTAAAGCTCGAGTTGGAGAATGATGATCTGAGGGAGGAAAATTTCATGCTTAAATATAAGTTGAAGAAGAAGGCTACACCACCACCTACTTCATCACCATCACCAAAGGAGACTTGAGCACACGGGTATGGGCACTCCCCTTGGCTTGAGCCAAGCTTGGGGGAGGTGCCCCGGTATCGTATCACCATCACTTTTATTCATCTTTACCTATTTTAGTTCGATCTTTAGTTTTCCTTTGATTTAGTTGAATAAAAGTTTAGCATGATCTATTTTCATGTGTTAGTTTCGTGGCCTATCTATCTATGTAATTGAGTGAGAGTTATATAATAAAGTTTAGTACGAGTTTTTGCTTTTCTACTTTCTTGTTGCAATCAAAATAAAAGAAAAAGAAATAAATGAAAAGAATCATATGCTAATCTTATGGTGAGTAATGACATCACATAAGGAAAAGTATAAGTAGTAAAATTTATTGGAGATTGACAAATATAGCATTGGTCAATGATGCAATTCATGAAAGAATTAATAAGGGAAAAGAAGATTCACATGCAAACACACTATCTTGGACATCTTTTATGATTGTGAGCCCCCATTAAATATTATATGTCAAAATGGTTGACGTTGGACAAGGAAGACAACATAATGATATATGTTCGTTCATATCCACATAGAAGATATATTGTCATAGATCCTTCAACATGTGGTGCTTGCTCAATATCTTTGCTAGCCAAAAATTCCGCACTAAGTAGAGATACTACTTGTGCATCCAAAAACCCAAACCCAAATTCATTCTTTGAGAGTCCACCATACCTACCTATGGATCGAGTAAGATCCTTCAAGTAAGTTGTCATCGGTGCAATAAGGCAATAAAAATT
This sequence comes from Elymus sibiricus, assembly GCA_039707655.1. NCBI lineage: Eukaryota > Viridiplantae > Streptophyta > Magnoliopsida > Poales > Poaceae > Elymus > Elymus sibiricus. The sequence continues at coordinate 311,575,830 of CM077669.1, read as the reverse complement.
GCTTCTAAAAGTGTTTTGATCAATTAGTGTAAGAGAAAATTGAGCGCTATACGAACTTATGATGGCAAAGTAATAAAAGCGACGGACTGCATAATAAAGGTTGCTATCATAGGGAGCAATATAGCATGGCATTCTTTTACATTAAGGGATTGGGCATACAAACCAAAAAGCGCATGACAACCTCTTATTCCCTCTGTGAAGGGACTATCTTTAACTTTTATGTATTTACTTTTATGCAAAAGTCAAAGTATTCTTCCCTTTTCCTTTTTCCTTTTTTCTTTTGCAAGCATCATGTGGTGAGGAAAGATCTAGGCACATATATCCATTTGGATGTGAGTGGGCATGAGTTATTATTGTTGACATCACCCTTGAGGTGAATACGTTGGGAGGCAAAACTATAAGCCCCTATCTTTCTATGTGTCCGGTTGAAACTTTTTGCTCATGGGTATGCTGTGAGTGTTAGCAATCATAGAAGACTAAATGATGGTTGAGTATGTGGACTTGCCAAAAGGCTCCGACATGAGACCCTTCCTGAAAATATAATGAATTGTAGTTGCAAAGTTGACTGAGAACATAGTTTGTTGGTTTTCAATAAGGTTTATGCTTTATACTTCTATGTTGTGATGAATTGTTACATGTTCATGAGAAGTTATATGATGAAAGTATATGAATAAGTTTTATGATAGAGTTTGTTGCTGTTATGATAATAATAATGATGCTTCTATGTCCGTATTTTGTTTTTATCGACACCTCTCTGTCAAACCATGTGGACATGCTTTTCAATTTCGGCTTTTCACTTGAGGACAAGCGAGGTCTAAGCTAGGGGGAATTGATACGTCCATTTTGCATCATGATTTCCTAATGTTATTTATGATGTTTTGTTGAATAGAAATGCTTTAGGGAGTGATTCTAATGCCTTTTCTCTCATAATATGCAAGGTTTACACAAAGAGGGAGAATACCGGAAGCTGGAATTCTGGCCCTGAAAAAAGCACATCAGAGATACCTATTCTGCACATCTCCAATGGAGCTGAAACTTTACGGAGATTATTTTTGGAATTAATAAAAAATACTGGGGAAAGAACTACCAGAGGGGGCCACCCTGGTGGGCACAAGACACCTTGACCTAGAAAAAAATAAGGAGAGGACTTTTGGGATGGAGCGCCGCCGTCTCGAGGCGCAACTTGGGCAGGAGCACTTTTGCCCTCCGGCGGAGCGATTCTGCCGGGGGAACTTCTCTCCCGGAGGGGGAAATTGAAGCCATCCTCATCACCAACACCCCTCTCATGTTTGGGAGGCCAATATTCATCAACATCTTCAACAACACTATCTTCTGTCAAACCCTAGTGCATCTCTTGTGTTCAATCTTTGTACCGGAATCTCAGATTGGTACCTGTGGGTGACTAGTAGTGTTGATTACATCTTGTAGTTGATTACTATATAGTTTATTTGGTGGAAGATTATATGTTCAGATCCATTATGCTATTCAATACCCCTCTGATCTTGAGCATGATTATTATTTGTGAGTAGTTACCTTTGTTCTTGAGGTCACGGGAGAAGTCATGTTGCAAGTAATCATGTGAATTTGATATGTGTTCGATATTTTCATGATATGTATGTTGTGATTCCCTTAGTGGTGTCATGTGAAGGTCGACTACATGACACTTCACCATCTTTGGGCCTAAGGGAATGCATTGTGGAGTAGTTATTAGATGATGGGTTGCTAGAGTGACAGAAGCTTAAACCCTAGTTTATGCGCTACTTCATAAGGGGCTGATTTGGATCCAAACGTTTAATCCAATGGTTAGATTTATCTTAATACTTTTCTCATAGTTGCGGATGCTTGCGAGGGATTTAATCATAAGTGGGAGGTTGTTCAAGTAAGAACAACACCCAAGCACCGGTCCACCCACATATCAAATTATCAAAGTAGCGAACACGAATCAAACCAACAAGATAAAAGTGACTAGATTAAATTCCCGTGTACCCGCAAGAACACTTTGCCTATTACTAGAGACTATTCTGGCCTGTCCTTTGCCACAAAAGGATTGGGCTACCTTGATGCACTTCATTTACCATTACTGTTACTTGCTCGTTACCAATTATCTTGCTATCAAACTATCTGTTACCTACAATTTCAGTGCTTGCAGAAATTACCTTGTTGAAAACCGCTTGTCATTTCCTTCTGCTCCTCATTGGGTTCGACACTCTTAGTTATCGAAAGGACTATGATTTATCCCCTATACTTGTGGGTGAACAGAGCGCGTACTGACGGTGGCGACAAATGGAGATGGAGGCAAAGGTCATGATGGTGGCGGGGAGCTCGGTAGGGGCGGCGTTGATAGATCACGTCGAGATCGCGGTGGAGCTTGAACAGGGTAGCAGAGGGTGATGGAGCGGGTCCTCATCCGACGACGCTTGTGCGGGGCGTCAGAAGGAGAAGAAGGCGGCGCTCGAGAGGGGCATCTGGGAAGGGGCGATGTGGTCTGGTGCTTCCTCCCGCCGGCCGGCGAGACGACCCCCACGGCGCACTAGCAACCAGGGTTGGGGTCGAGCGAGTTAGGACTGTTGGGGAAGGGCCTGCTCGATTCGTAGGGGGGAGAAGGGCTGGTCGATGGGGAGAAACACACGAACCCGGATGAACCATGGGCCTCCAAAAATGCTACGGGAGTAGCGGCCCTTTGTGAATCAGGCCAATCGTGTTCCACGATACGTTGGAAGGATTTGGATATGAATCAGACAACCTTGAATTCTAGATCGTGACAGTGGATGGTTGAGAATCTGATAGTGTGAGATGCCTCCTAAAGTGCTCAGTTATAATGTATTTAAATGCGAAGTTGGTATTTGTTCGATATTTTGATTATATGCATGGAGAAGAAGATGCGCGCGCGGGAAGGAACAAAGGACTTTCCAATGGTGATTTTCGCACTTTGAAGCTACCATAAGGAGTGCTTGGAGGCTTGGACGAAATATACACATGCCACTTCATAAATTTCGTCCATAGGCTATTATAGGTGCTGCGTCACCTTATTTTTGGGCCAGGCCCATGTAATTTCGAAATACCATATTATAGGTTGTTTTTAGAGTCCATATGTGTGGGGAAACTGAGTTAGGGCTGGTTTCGGACCCCTCCTCCAAGGGGCCACGAAATCCCCCTCTATCCCCCCATATATACAGCCCTTAGGGCGCCGTTTTAGACTTGGGTTTTGTTTAGATTACAAGTTCGCCATAGCTGAAACTTCGCGTCCTTCGTTTGTGTTCCACGGCCAGACCAAGACGTCACAGAACCCCACTTTCATCAATAAAGGTTTCCTCTTATATTCGCAATATCCAGATTGCAATTTCAGTTTCTTGCTTATTCTTCGTTTGCGTGCAGGAAATAGACCCTCGTGGTCAGGTTGATCGTGCTCCGACGTGGTAAATAACCTCTCGGAGTTGGTTTAGTGATTGCTAAGGCGTGACGTCCTCACATGTTCGTAGTCAGATCGTGAAAGTCTACTCCACCAAAAACGATAGCCACCATCTTATCGAAAGACAGGGACAACTTTGCCTCTATCAAGTGGTATTAGATTTCCCGGTTGCTCGGTGAGATTTTACCAGTTTTTATAGTTTAGATCGCATCTGTTCTTCATACCTTTAGTCCACAAAAGGCCACAAAAAAATTAGGGTTAGATCATCATCTCCGAACCAATCTGAGCCTTTGCAATTTTCTGATCGGTGTTTGCTTTGTTGAATTTGCGGTTGCATTGTCGTGTCAAGTTGCTGGTCTTAGCGTCTAGTCCTTTAGAGTTTCGAGTTCTGTTCATAAGTTGTCACACTGCCATACCCACCATCATCATCAGCACCGCTACCATACCCACCATAATCATCACCACTACCATATCACCAGCATCATCAGCACCGCTGTCATACCCACCATCATCATCAGCACCACTGCCATACCCACCACCATCATCACCGCTGCCATACCCACCATCATATACCACCACCATATATCTGCCATCAATTCGTATCCATATATACCATCATATATCCACCACCAATCCGAGTCCATCCCATATTAGGGTTGATTTCGAGATCCCTTTGTTTTCGGTTTCGTGTTTCCTTGCCTGAGTAGGTCTCGGAAAAAAAAGATTCTGGCACAGTTTTCAGAGCGGTTTTTAGGCCAAAATTTCAGCGGGTGAAAATATTATTCCCTAATCTATTTTTAGGATTTTCGGAGCGTTTTGAGACACTCGCCATCATAGTGATTTTTGTCGCAATTTTTGGTCGTCGCAGCCCCGAATCGCTCCCAAAAAAAATTGTCAATTTTTTTGTGCCTATTCTGTTTATACATCTCGGGAAGAGTTTTGAGACACTCGCCATTCTAGTGATTTTGTGAGCAAAAAAAAAGAGCACAAAAAAAGAGGCTAAAAAAACGAAATAATATTCAGAGTGTGCTCTTCCCTTGATTACGTGTAGCGTCGTGATTTTGTTGGTGTTCTAGGCTCGTGTCTCTACCACGGTCTAGCCTAGGACCAGCACAGTATCGTCGTTGAGCGTTTATTCAACTTTGCATCTCTAAATTGATTATTGCTGACCCCTTTTGCAACCATATTATAAGCCATCCCAGATACACATACATCTACGTCGTGTGTTGACACCACCTGGCAATCGCTCTATCCAAGCTTTGAGGGTTTTTGACTACACCGGTTGCCGATCACCGCCTGCTGCTGGGTAAGAATTTGAGATTTGCTTGACGGATTTGTGACACACCACCACCACCACTTCCTAGTAGTCTGTAGGTTCATATTGTGTGTTCCTATTGCTACTAACCATGACAGGATCACAAGCCGACGAGATCAACTGGGATGGCATGACGAACAAGGAGCTCCACGATAAATTTCAGCAAATAATGGGTGAACAGGTGCACGACTTGGTGACGAGCCTTGGAGAGGCTATGGAGAAGCTAGATGGTTTGGAGAAGACGGTCGAGGCCAAGCTTGATGCTAAATTCAATGAGGTGCTTGAACGTCTACCTCCACTAATTGCACCTGTCGTACCTCAGCAACAACAACATCGGCCGAATTTCGCGGGACCAGCACGACGTTTGCCTCCTGACCAAGACCAGAATTCTGGTACCGTTGCTACTCCTGAGACTTCTATGGCTTCTGCTGCTACTGCTGATCAGGATGCAGATTATGATGGCGATTACGATGATGACGGAGAGGTTGCTCCAAATCAGCCCCAGGGGCAACCACCACCACACGCACTAGGTCATCCACATGGCTACATTCGCAACGGTAGGGCTGCACCACCCCCTCAGGTACGGGATCATGACCATCTTTCTAAACTTAAATTTAATATTCCCACATTTGAGGGTAGATATGTTCCTTATATATATCTTACTTGGGAGTTAGAAACTGAACAACGTTTTACATGCTTACAGTTTCCTGAGAATAGACGTGTTGTTGCTGCTGTTTGTGCATTCACTAGTTTTGCTTGTGTTTGGTGGTCTAAACATTGTAGAATACATCATGATAATATCCCTACTACTTGGGCTGCTTTGAAAACTGCTATGCGTAATCGTTGGGTTCCACCATATTATCAACGTGAATTGCTTCAAAATTTGCAGCATTTAAGACAAGGAAAAAATTCTGTAGAGGAATATTATCAGGAATTACAAAATGGCATGATTAGATGTGGTATTGTTGAGGAGAATGAAGCTATGCTTGCACATTTTATGGGTGGATTAAATAGAGAGATTCAGACTATTCTTGAGTATAAGGAGTATAACACTATCACTCGTTTATTCCATCTTGCTTGCAAAGCTGAACGTGAAGTGCAGGATCGACAGGCAATGGCGAGAACTAATTTTTCTACAGGTCGAGCTTCATCATGGACACCACGTACATCATGTACTTCCACACGTCCTACCACAGCACCACTTACTTCAGCCGCCAACTCCAACAGAGATATAAGGAAACAGACACCGCCACCAGCCTCCAGCAAGGGCACACCTTCGGGGCCTGCACAGAGCTCTTCTTCATCCATGGCATCTACCGGGAAAACACATGAAGTTATTTGTCATCATTGCAAGGGTGGAGGTCACTATGCGAGAGAATGCCCTTCCAAGCGTGTGATGATTGTTACTGAGGATGGTGGATATGCGTCTGCTAGTGATTATGATGAGGAGACGTTGGCTCTTATTGCTAGTGAAGATACGGGTGCCGAGGATACTGAACAAGAGACACACGACATGGCTGCTGACTATGCTGACAGGTATTAAAGTTTAGTTGCTCAATGTGTTCTGAGTGTGCAGGTTACACATGCTGAGCAAAATCAGAGGCACAACGTGTTCCATATGAAAGGAGTTGTGAAGGAGCGTTCTGTTCGCGTCATCATCGATGGAGGGAGTTGCAACAACTTGGCTAGCATGGAGATGGTGGAGAAATTGTCTCTAACCACCAGACCACATCCTCATCCTTATTACATCCAATGGTTTAACAACAGTGGTAAGGTTAAGGTAACACGTACTGTTCGTGTGCACTTTAGCATTGCTACATGTTCTGATTATGTTGATTGTGATGTGGTACCCATACAAGCATGCTCCGTTTTACTTGGTAGACCATGGCAATTTGATAAAAATTATGTACACCATGGTAGGACAAATCAATATACTCTTGTTCATAAGGATAAAAATGTAACTTTGCTTCCTATGTCTCCCGAACATATTATGAAAGATGACATTGCTAGAGCTAGTAAAGCAAAACAGAAGCAAAGTGAGAGTGAAAATAAGATTGTGGCAAAGGAATTTGAGCAACATAATAAGCCTAATAAACAATCATCTAGTGTTGCATCTGAAATAAAACTGAAGAGTGGTTGTTTACTTGCCACTAAATCTGATGTTACTGATTTGGATGTTACTACATCTGTTTGCTATGCTTTTGTATGCAAAGAGGTATTATTTTCATTCGAGGACATGCCTCCCTCTTTGCCTCCTGCTGTCACTAAAATTTTGCAGGATTTCGCTGACGTCTTTCCACAAGACGTGCCACTGGGATTACCACCTATTCGAGGGATTGAGCATCAGATTGACTTAATTCCCGATGCATCGCTACCCAACCGTGCACCATAGCGTACCAATCCAGAGGAGATGAAGGAGATTATGCATCAAGTACAGGAGCTGCTCGACAAAGGTTATATACGCGAGTCTCTTAGTCCTTGTGTTGTTCCTATTATTCTAGTACCGAAAAAGGATGGTACATCTCGTATGTGTGTTGATTGTAGAGGCATTAATAATATTACTATTTGTTATCGTCATCCTATTCCTAGGCTAGATGATATGCTTGATGAATTAAGTGGCTCTACAATTTTCTCCAAAGTTGATTTACGTAGTGAATACCATCAAATTTGTATGAAATTGGGAGATGATTGGGAAACAACATTTAATACTAAGTTTGGATTATGTGAGTGGTTAGTCATGCTTTTTGGGTTAACTAATGCACCTAGCACTTTCATGAGATTCATAAACGAGGTCTTCAATGCTTTCATTGGACGATTTGTGGTAGTCTACTTTGATGATATACTAATTTATAGTAGATCTTTGGAGGAACACTTGGATCATTTGTGTGTTGTTTTTATTGCTCTACGTGATGCACGTTTGTTTGGTAACCTTGGGAAATGCACCTTTTGCTCCGACCGAGTATCTTTTCTTGGCTATGTTGTTACTCCACAGGGAATTGAAGTTGATAAAGCCAAGATTGAAGTTATTGAGAGTTGGCCGTAGCCCAAAACAATCACACAAGTGAGGAGCTTTCTTGGACTCGCTGGTTTCTATAGGCGTTTCGTGAGGGATTTCAGCACCATTGCTGCACCTCTAAATGAGCTTACAAAGAAGGATGTGCCTTTTGTTTGGGGTACCGCCCAGGAAGAATCCTTCACGGTATTGAAAGATAAATTAACACATGCTCCATTACTCCAACTTCCTGATTTTAATAAGACTTTTGAGCTTGAATGTGATGCTAGAGGAATTGGATTAGGAGGTGTGTTATTACAAGATGGTAAACCTGTTGCATACTTTTCTGAAAAATTGAGTCGGCCTAGTGTGAATTATTCTACTTATGATAAGGAATTATATGCGCTTGTTCGGACTTTGGAAACATGGTAACATTATTTATGGCCCAAAGAATTTGTTATACATTCTGATCACGAATCTTTGATACATATTAAAAGTCAAGCAAAGCTGAACCGTCGACATGCTAAATGGGTTGAATTCATTGAGACTTTCCCTTATGTCATTAAACACAACAAGGGTAAAGAAAATGTTATTGCTGATGCATTGTCTCGTCGTTATACTATGCTTTCACAACTTGACATTAAAATATTTGGTTTGGAGACCAGCAAAGATCAATATGTGCATGATGCAAAATTTAAAGATGTGTTGGAGAATTGTAAAGAAGGGAGAACATGGAATAAGTTCGTCATTAATGATGTATTTGTGTTCCGTGCTAACAAGCTATGCATTCCAGCTAGCTATGTTCGTCTTTTGTTGTTACAGGAGGCGCATGGAGGAGGATTAATGGGACTCTTTCGCGTGAAGAAGATGGAGGACGTACTTGCTACGCATTTCTTTTGGCCAAAGATGAGACGGGATGTTGAGCGTTTTGTTGCTCGCTGCACTACATGTCAAAAAGCTAAGTCACGACTCAATCCTCATGGTTTATATATGCCTTTGCCTGTACCTAGTGTTCCTTGGGAGGATATATCTATGGACTTTGTTTTAGGTTTACCTCGAACAAAGAAGGGGAGGGATAGCATATTTATTGTCGTGGATTGATTTTCGAAAATGGCACACTTTATACCATGTCATAAAAGTGACGATGCTACTAATGTTGCTAATTTGTTCTTTCGTGAAATTATTTGCTTGCATGGTGTGCCAAATACAATTGTTTCAGATCGTGCTACTAAATTTCTTTGCCACTTTTGGAGATGTTTATGGGCTAAGTTGGGGACTAAACTGCTTTTTAGTACTACATGTCACCACCAAACTGATGGACAAACCAAAGTAGTGAATAGATCATTGTCTGCTATGCGTAGGGCTGTTTTGAAGAATAACCTGAAAATGTGGGATGAATGCTTGCCTCATATTGAATTTTCTTATAATCGTTCGATGCATTCTAGTACTAAGATGTGCCCTTTTGAAGTTGTGTATGGTTTCTTACATCGTGCACCTATTGATTTGTTGCCTCTTTCATCTTCGGAGACGGTTAATTTTGAGGCTAAAGAACGTGCTGAATTGATATTAAAGACACATGAGTTAACTAAGGAGAACATTGAGCGTATGAATGCTAAATATAAACTTGCTGGAGATAAGGGTAGAAAACGTGTTGCCTTTGCACCTGGAGATCTTGTTTGGTTACTTATGCGTAAGGATAGGTTTCTTGAATTGCGCAAGTCAAAGCTAATGCCACGTGCTGATGGTCTTTTTAAGGTGCTAGAGAAAATAAATGATAATGCATATAAACTTGAGCTGCCTGCAGATTTTGGGGTTAGTCCCACTTTTAACATTGCAGATTTGAAGCCTTATTTGGGTGAGGATGACGAGCTTCCGTCGAGGACGACTTCAGTTAAAGAAGGGAAGGATGATGAGGACATCCCTACTAATGTTACACCCACATCCCCACCAGCTACACATATTGGACCAGTTACTAGAGCCCGCGCACGCCAACTAAATTATCAGTACTTTCGTTTCTTGGAAATCCTTCGAATGTTCATGAATATATGATGCTGCCTAAATTGGATACTTTTGTTTTACTTATGAATGAAGGACCTAGCATGGACAAGAAGGATGGCCATTGGAGCAGGATCAAGCATGGAGAAGAAGGTGCGCGCGCGGGAAGGAACAATGGACTTTCCAGTGGTGATTTTCGCGCTTTGAAGCCACCATAAGGAGTGCTTGGAGGCTTGGACGAAATATACACATGCCACTTCATAAATTTCGTCCATAGGCTATTATAGGTGCTGCGTCACCTTATTTTTGGGCCAGGCCCATGTAATTTCGAAATACCATATTATAGGCTGTTTTTAGAGTCCGTATGTGTGGGGAAACTGAGTTAGGGATGGTTTCGGACCCCTCCTCCAAGGGGCCACGAAATCCCCCTCTATTCCCCCATATATACAGCCCTTAGGGCGCCGTTTTAGACTTGGGTTTTGTTTAGATTACAAGTTCGCCATAGCTGCAACTTCGCGTCCTTCGTTTGTGTTCCACGACCAAACCAAGACGTCACAGAACCCCACTTTCATCAGTAAAGCTTTCCTCTTATATTCGCAATATCCAGATTGCAATTTCAATTTCTTACTTGTTCTTCGTTTGCGTGCAGGAAATAGACCCTCGTGGTAAGGTTGATCGTGCTCCGACATGGTCTATAACCTCTCGGAGTTGGTTTAGCGATTGCTAAGGCGCGACATCCTCGCACGTTCGTAGTCGGATCGTGAAAGTCTACTCCACCGAAAATGATAGCCACAATCTCATCGAAAGACAGGGACAACTTTGCCTCTATCAGTGGTGTCATGTGAACGTCGACTACATGACATTTTACCATGTTATGGGCCTAAGGGGAGTCATTGTGGAGTAACAGGTAGATGATGGGTTGCTAGAGTGACAGAATCTTAAACCCGAGTTTATGCGTTGCTTCACAAGGGTCTGATTTGGATCCACACGTTGCATGCTATGGTTAGATATATCTTAATTCTTCTTTCGTAGTTGCGGATGCTTGCGAGAGGGGGTAATAATAAGTGGGTTGCTTGTTCAAGTAAGAACAGCACCTTAGAACCAGTCCACCCACATATCAAATTATCGAAGTAGCGAACGAGAATCAACTGATGAACATGACTAGACAGAAATTCCCATGTGTCTTCAAAAGCGCTTGCTTAATATAAGAGTACTTTCAGGCCTGTCCTTTGCTATAAAAAGGATTGGGCTACCTTGCTGCTCCTTTGTTACTATTGTCACTTGTCACTTGTCATGAATTATCTTGCTGCAAAACTATCTATCACTATTACTCATAGCACTTGTAGAGAATACCTTGCTGAAAACAGCTTATCATTTCCTTCTGCTCGTCGTTGGGTTCGACACTCTTATTTATCGAAAGGACTACGATTGATCCCCTATACTTGTGGGTTATCAAGACTCTTTTCTAGTGTCATTGCCGGGGAGTGAAGCGCCTTCGGTAAGTGGAAATTAGTAAGGAAACATTATTAATACGTGCTGAAATTTATAGTTGCTTGTCACTATGAACGGTCACCCTTTGAATGGCTTGTTCGGGGCATCTTCGCCTTGAACGAAATTTGAAGATGTTGCTCCTCAACCTATTGAACCTATTGAAAATATTTATTAATAGATTCCTTCGGGTATGTTAGAGAAAATGTTAGCTAATCCTTATGATGGTACGACTCATCCTGATTACCATTTGATATTTGTCAATGAGATTTGTGGATTATTTCAGCTTGCAGGTTTGTATGGAGGCAAAGTTAAGAAAAAGGTTTTCCCTTTATCTTTCGAGGGAAAGGCATTAAGGTGGTATAGGCTATTGGATGATATTGGATCATGGGACTGGAATCGCTTGAAGCTGGAATTTCATAAAAAGTTTTACCCTATGCATCAAGTTCATCGTGATCAGAACTTTATTTATAATTGTTGGCCTCGTGAAGGAGAAAGTATCGCTCAAGCTTGGGGGAGGCTTAAATATATGATGCACACTTGCCCCAACCATGAGCACTCAAGAGAAATGAATATACAAAAAATTTATGCTCGACTTTCTCATGATGATCAAGAATTACTTGATTCTTGTCCTATTGGTTCCTATATGAAGAGGACTATTGGATTCAAATGGGATCTTCTGGAAAGAATTAAATGCAACTCTAAAGATTGGGAACTCGACAAAGGTAAAGAGTCAGGTATAAAGCTTAATTTTGATTGTGTTAAATCTTTTATGGAAACAAATGCTTTCCATGATTTTAGCAATAAATATGGTCTTGACTCTGATATAGTAGCTCCTTCTTGTGAATCATTTGCTACTCATGTTGATCTCCACAAGGAGAAGTGGTTTAAATATCATCCACCCATTGAAAAACCATTAGAGGAACCTGTTAAAATTAAGAAGCAAGAAATAACTGTTAGCCATGTTGATCCAATTGTTCCTACTGCTTACATTGAGAAACCTCCTTTTCCTGTTAGGATTAGGGAACATGCTAAAGCTACAACTATGGTTAATAAAAGTCATGTTAGGACACCTAAACCTTCTGAACAAATAAAGGTTGAACCTAATGTTGCTATGGTTAAAGATCTCCTAGTTGATAATATTTACGGTCAGGTTATTTACTTGTTTGATGAAGCTGCCAGAATTGCAAAACCCGTTAGAAACGAGCGGAGTGAGCTCAATAAAAACAAACCAGTTGTAGGCATGCATGTTGTTTCTGTTAAAATTGGAGATCATTGTTATCATGGCTTGTGTGACATTGGTGCTAGTGTTAGTGCTATACCTTTTGACTTATATCAAGAAATTATGCATGACATAGCACCCTATGAGATTGAAGATATTGATGTCACTATTAAACTTTCAAACAGAGATACTATTACACCACTTGGGATTGTTAGAGATGTTGAAGTCTTGTGCGGAAAAGTCAAGTACCCAACAGATTTCTTAGTACTTGGTTCAGAACAAGATAACTTTTGTCCCATTATATTTGGTAGACCTTTCTTGAATACTGTTAATGCTGAAATTAATTGTGTTACTGGGAAAGTTAAAGTAAGCTTTGGTGTTGTGTCTCATGAATTTAATTTCTCCAAGTTTGGTAGACAACCACATGAAAAAGAATTTCCTTGTAAGGATGAAATAATTGGTCATGCTTCTATTGTCGTACCTCGTACTGATCCGCTAGACCAATATTTGCTAGACCATGAAAATGATATGCATATGAATGAAAGAAATGAAATAGATGATATATTTCTTAGACAAACACCTATACTTAAACACAACTTACCGGTTGATATTTTAGGGGATCCTCCTCCACCCAAGGGAGATCCCGTGTTTGAGCTAAAGACACTACCTGATACTTCGAAATATGCTTGTCTTGATGAAAAGAAGATATATCCTGTTATTATTAGTGCTAACCTTTCAGAGCACGAAGAAAAGAGATTACTTAAAACTCTTGAGAAGCACATGGGCTGCTATTGGATATACTCTTGATGATCTTAAGGGCATAAGCCCCACTCTACGTCAGCACAAGATTAATATGGAACTGGATGCTAAACCTGTCGTTGACCATCAACGCCGTCTAAATCCTAAGATGAAGGAAGTGGTAAGAACTGAGATACTAAAGCTTCTGGAAGCAGGTATAATTTATCCTATTGCTGATAGTAGATGGGTAAGTTCTGTTCATTGTGTTCCTAAGAAAGGAGCTATAACTATTGTCCCCAATGATAAAAATGAACTTATTCCACAAAGAATCGTAACTGGTTATAGGATGGTAATTGATTTCAGGAAATTAAATAAAGCTACTAGAGAAGATCATTACCCCTTTCTTTTATTGATCAAATGTTAGAGAGAATATCTAAGCACACACACTTTTGTTTTCTTGATGGATATTCTAGTTTCTCTCAAATACCTGTGTCAAAAGAAGACCAAGAGAAAACTACATTTACATGTCCTTTTGGAACTTATGCTTATAGATGTATGCCTTTTGGTTTATGCAACGCTTCCTTTCAAAGATGTATGGCTGCTATATTCTCTGATTTTTGTGAAAAGATGATTGGGGTTTTCATGGATGATTTTTTCGTTTACGGGACTTCTTTTGATGATTGCTTGAGCAACCTTGATCGAGTTTTGCAGAGATGTGAAGAAACTAATCTTGTCTTGAATTGGGAGAAGTGCCACTTTATGGTGAATGAAGGCACAATACTTGGGCATAAAATTTCTGAGCGAGGCATTGAGATGGACAAAGCTAAAGTTGACGCAATAGAGAAAATTCCATGTCCAAAAGATATCAAAGGTATAAGGACTTTCCTTGGTCATGCTGGTTTCTATAGGCATTTCATTAAAGATTTCTCAAAGATTTCTAGGCCACCAACTAATCTTCTTCAAAAAGACATTCCCTTTGTTTTTGATGATGATTGTGTATAAGCCTTTGAAATACTTATGAAAGCCTTGATTTATGCACCTATTGTTCAACCACCTGGTTGGAATTTACCATTTGAAATTATGTCTGATGCTAGTGATTATGATGTTGGTGTTGTTTTAGGGCAAAGAGTAGACAAGAAATTGAATGTTATTCATTATGCTAGTAAGACCCTAGACACTGCTCAAAGAAATTATGCTACTACTGAGAAAGAATTTTTAGTAGTTGTGTTTGCATGTGATAAGTTTAGACCTTATATCATTCATTCCAAAGTAACTATTCACATTGATCATGCTGCTATTAAATACCTTATGGAAAAGGAAGATGCTAAGCCTAAACTTATTAGGTGGGTGCTTTTACTCCAAGAATTTGACTTGCATATCGTCGATAGGAAGGGAGCTGAAAATCATGTACCAGATAACTTGTCTAGGATGAAAAATGGTCTTGATGACCCACTTCCTATTGATGATAATTTTCCTGACGAGCAACTTGTTGTTATAAATACTTCACGTAGTACTCCTTGGTATGCAGATTATGCTAATGACATTGTTGCTAAATATATTCCGCCTAGCTTCACCTATCAACAAAAGAAAAATATATTTTGTGATTTACGACATTACTTTTGGGATGATCCACATCTTTATAAAGAACGATTCGATGGTGTTATTAGACGTTGTGTACCTGAGCATGAACAGGGACAGATCTTATGGAAGTGTCACTCCGAGGCTTACGGAGGACACCATGCTGGTGGCAGAACTGCACACAAGGTACTACAATCCGGTTTTTATTGTCCTACTCTTTTTAAAGATGCTCGTAAGTATGTCCTTTCTTGTGATGAATGTCAAAGAATTGGTATTATTGGTAGACATCAGGAAATGCCTATGAATTATAAACTTGCAATTGAACCATTTGATGTTTGGGGCTTTGATTATATGGGACCTTTTCCTTCCTCTAATGGGTATACTCATATTCTAGTTGCTATTGATTACGTTACTAAGTGGGTAGAATCTATTCCAACTAGTAGTGTTGATCATAACACTTCTATAAAAATGCTTAAAGACATCATTTCCCGAGGTTGGGAGTCCCTAGATATTTAATGAATGATGGTGGTTCACATTTTATTAATGGTGCTTTCCGTAAACTTCTAGCTAATTATGATGTTAACCATAGAATCGCATCACCTTATCATCCTCAGTCTAGTGGCCAAGTTGAATTGAGCAATCGAGAAATAAAACTGATCTTGCAAAAGACTGTTAATAGATCTAGAAAGAATTGGTCTAAGAAGCTAGATGATGCTTTATGGGCTTATAGAACTGCTTATAAAAATCCCGTGGGAATGCCCCCTAGAAAATGGTCTATGGAAAAGCAGGTCATTTACCTCTTGAGTTAGAGCATAAAGCTTATTGGTCAATTAAAGAACTTAACTATAACTTTAATCTTGCCGGTGAGAAGAGGTTATTTGATATTAGCTCATTAGATGAATGGAGGACACAAGCTTATGAAAATGCCAAGTTATTTAAATAAAAAGTTAAAAGATGGCATGATAAGAGAATCCAAAGACGGGAATTGAGACCTAGTACTTTTGTACAATTCTCGTTTCAGATTTTTTGCAGGTAAGATCCTCTCGAAATGGGAAGGCCCTTGCGGAGGTCTATCACTCCGGTGCTATAAAGATTAATAACTTTGAAGGCAAAAATCCGAGAGTGGTAAATGGGCAAAGAATTAAGCATTATCTCTCAGGTATGCCCATTAATGTTGAAACTAATATTATTCAAGCAATAACCCAGAGGAGCACATAAGAGAGATCTTCCGGAACACTCCAGAAACATGAAAAGGGAGTAGGTACATGATACGGTAAGTAAACCGACTCCAAAAATTCCAAAACAAATATGTTCTGTTGGTTCTGGTATTTTAGAAAATTTCCTAAAATAACAGGGAGTCAGGGGGACCCACCAGGGAGGCACAAGCCAACAGGGCGCGCCCACCCCCCATGGGCGCGCCTTGATGGCTTGTTGGGCCCTCGTGTGCCCCCGGACTCTGTTTTCGTCCCGAGCACATATTTTGACCTCGAAAAAATCATTATATATATGCCCGTATGTTTTGACCACCGCATCGCAAGTTTCTCCTCTGCTCTTGTTTCGAGCTATTTTTTTGACAGATTTCTCAGGGAGCGGAAGCTATGTCCTCGTCCTCCTCCAACAACATTGATGGTCAAGCCTGGCTGTTACAGCTGGAATTTGAGTGAGAAGGATCTGAGGAAGTTATCTCGGGAGAGGAACCTATGGACTCGTTGGAAGTGCTTCCCCCTGCTTCCGAACGCGAGACGCTAGCAGGGATCTCCACTTCTCCAAACCCTTGTCCACCAATGAGGAGGAGAGCTCAGCTATCTCAAGAAGTGCAAGGTGAATCTACCCCGAGGAGGCCCCTCGGCGGGTTACATACAAACAACTTTCACAACTTGATTCATAATTATGGAGTTGAGAATATTTCTCCCTCGCATATACCGTACAATTGGGACATCTCTCGTCCAAGTGAAAGTGATGCAGTAAAAAGCTCATGGTGGCCAGAGAATAAGCATATCATGGTGGAAGTACAAAGGAACACTACAATGATTCATCGGTTGCTCCAGGAGATGCGGGAATTAAAGGCTATCGAGTTGTCCATTGCAAAGGACAAGCCTACTACATCATCACCACCATCACCCAAGAGGGACGCTTGAGTACATGGGTATGGGCACCACCCTTAGCTTGTTCCAAGCTTGGGGGAGGTGCCCCGGTATCGTATCACCATCACATTTTTACCATTACCATCTATCTAAGTTTGATCCTTAGCTATTTTGTGATTTTAGATAAATAAATTTCAGATTTGCTTTGCTTAGAATTTTTGCTTTGAGATCTATCTACCCTTCTAATCGAGCATGAGAGTTATATAATAAAGATTAGTTGAGTTTGTGTGCTTTACTTTCATGCACCTATCATCAAAGCATGGCAATGAAAGAAATAGAAAAGATCATATGATTATCTCATGAGGAGTAATGACTTCACATAGAAAAAGTTATAAGTGATAAAAGATGTTGAGACCTAACAAACATAGCATTAGTAATTGATATAATCTATGCAAGATTATAATAGAGAAGAGGAGATTCACATATAAATACACTATCTTGGACACCTTCGATTGTCAGCTCCCATCAAATATTATATAATGATCGAGTGTTGATGTTGGACATGGAAGACAACATAATGATCATGATTGTTTACATTTGCATAGAAGTTATATTGTCATGGATCCTTTAACATGTGGTGCCTGCTTTAGATATTTTGCTAGCCAAAATATTTCTGCACCAAGTAGAGATGCTACTTGTGCATCAAATAATCCCATGAACCTAGTTTCTTATCATGACAGTCCACCATACCTACCTATGGATTGAATAAGATCCTTCAAGTAAGTTGTCATCGGTGCACAAAGCAATACAAATTGCTTCTAAATATGGAAGATCTTTTATTGTAAGGGAAAATAAGCTTTGTACGATCTTGTGATAGCGAAGAAATAAATGCGACAGAGTGCATAATAAGTTTGCTATCACAAGGGCAGTACAAAGTGACGTTCTTTTGCATTAAGAGTTTGCACATCCAAACCAACAAAAGCGCATGACAACCTCTGCTTCTCTCTGTGAAGGGCCTATCTTTTACCTTCTTAAAGCATTTCTTTTCGTGCAAGAGTCAATGATATTTAGCCTTGTTCCTACCTATTAACTCTTTAGGCGGCAAGCATCATGTGTTGAGGAAAGATCCAGATATATATATATATATCCAGTTGAATGTAGGTAATCATGACTCATTATTTTTGACATTATCCTTGAGGTAAATAAGTTGGGTGGCAAAGATAATAATGCCCCTATTTTCCTATGTGTCCGACGGAAACATTAGCTCCAAAAACATGCAATTAGTGTCAAGAATCATAGAAGGCTAAATGATAGTTGAGTATGTGACCTTGCTAGAATAAAAGCTCTTACATAGACTCTTCTCTTGAATATGATGAATTATGATTATCTCAATGACTAATGGCACCATTTGTTGGTTGTCAATAAAGTTTATGCTTCATACTACCTTAGTTGTGAAAAGATCATTACTTGTTTGTGAGAATATATGATGGAAAACTTGTTTCTATGCTAATATTCTTGATGCCCTCATGTTTGTATTTTGTTTTTATTGACTCCTCTCTCTCAAATCATGTGGTCATTATTTTCGAGTTCGGCTTTTGCTTGAGGACAAGCGAGGTCTAAGCTTGGGGGAGTTGATACGTCCATTTTGCATCATGATTTCTTAATGATATTTATGTTATTCTTGTCAATTATTCCTTATTATCATACAATTATTATGACTTTCCTCTCTGAATATGCAAGGTACATCAAAAAGGGGGAAAACTCTGGAAACTGGAATTATGTACCGGGAAACCAAGAAAAAGGTAGAAAAATCACCAGAATCCAAATGACCTGAAACTTCACAGAGATTTTTTATGGAATATTTAAGAATTATTGGGCCAAGAATATACCAGAGGGGCCACCTGCTGGCCACAAGCCAACAGGGCGCGCCCACCCCCCTGGGCGCGCCCTGATGGCTTGTGGGGCCTCAACAGGCCTCCCGACCCCCCCTCTTCTCCTATATGGTGTGTTTTACCCTAGAAAAAATCATAAGCAATCTTTCGGGACGAAGTGCCGCCGTATCAGGGCAGAAACCTGGGAAGAGGCCCTTTTGCACTCCAGCAGGCTGATTCTGCCGGGGAAACTTCTCTCTGAGAGGGGGAGATTGAAGCCATCGTCATCACCAACGCTTCCTCCTTCGTGGGAGGACCAATCTTCATCAACATATTCACCAACACCATCTCACATCCAAACCTAGTTCATCTCTTATATTCAATCTTTGTCTCAAAACCTCATATTGGTACCTGTGGGTTACTAGTAGTGTTGATTAAATCTTGTAGTTAATGCTTGTTGGTTTACTTGGTGAAAGATATTATGTTCAGATCCTTAATCTCCATTATTACACCTCTGATCTTGAACATGTTGATGAGGTGTGAGTAGTTACTATTGTTCCTTAGGACATGTGAGATGTCTTGTTATAAGTAATCATGTGAAGTTGGTATTCATTCGATATTTTGATGATATGTATGTTGTTACTTCTTTTAGTGGTGTCATGTGAACGTCGACTACATGACACTCCACCATGTTATGGGACTAAGGGGAGTCATTGTCGAGTAACAAGTAGATGATGGGTTGCTAGAGTGACATAAGCTTAAACCCTAGTTTATGCGTTGCTTCATAAGGGGCGGATTTCGATCCACACGTTTCATGCTATGGTTAGATTTATCTTAATTATTCTTTTGTAGTTGTGGATGCTTGCGAGAGGGGGTAATCATAAGTGGGTTGCTTGTTCAAGTAAGAACAGCACCATAGCACCGGTCCACCCACATATCAAATTATCAAAGTAGCGAACGCGGATCAACTCAACATGATGAACATGACTAGACAGAAATTCCCATGTGTACTCGGAAGCGCTTGCTTAATATAAGAGTACTTTCAGGTTTGTCCTTGCTATCAAAAGCATTGGCCTACCTTGGTGCACCTTTGTTACTATTGTCACTTGTTACGAATTATCTTACTGCAAAACTATCTATCACTATTACTCATAGCACATGCAGAGAATACCTTACTGAAAACTGCTTATCATTTCCTCTTGCTCCTCGTTGGGTCCGACATTCTTATTTATCAAAAGGACTACGATTGATCCCCTATACTCGTGGGTCATTAGCAGGTAGGCTCGACAAGGGGTGGCTCAGTGCCGGCCGCCTCGGAGAGACTTCCTCGCGAGGGGGTTGATCCCGTGAGGCTCCTCGCCGTCAGGCCGCGCCTAGCCTGATCCACCATGTACTGGACCACCTTGTGAGGGCCCACGTGGGGGGCATGCTGCAAGGACTGGTGCGCGGCACATGTCCGAGGACCCTGTTGTCGACATTTGGCACACCCGTGTGGGGTAGGGTGACAGAGGTCGTGCCAGCACGCGCAGTTGGGTGCAGTTTCCTTTTTGGTGATAAAAAGAAGCGGGCGGCACCTCTCAAAAGCTAGTTCCCCAAAGGTTTCCATTTTGGTGAAAGAAGATCGGGACGGATCGGTGCTGCAGAATAGAGGTCCTCGCCGAGCCCACGACTGCGTCACGAGGACTGCTTTACCAGGCGGAGACCACCTTTAGGAAGGATAGACCTGGCTCCTGTCCCCCTACAAATTGCCGCCCTGAAGCCACCCTTTCCCGCCGATATGTTCCGAGAGGAGGACCAAGGCACTACAAAGAGGAAAGAGTCATGACCATTTAAGAGGATCAAGCCATTCTATCCCCCAACCACAGTGTACCGGAGCCTCAAGCTCCTCTCTTCGGAAGGTAACCAAATCACAAGCATGAGTAGGGTTTTACACCGTACGTTGGCCTGAACCTGGGTAACTCGTGTGTCCCCGTCGTTTCTGGTGAGGTAGAGCGAGTCTGCCGTCAACCATGCCATGTTTGCCTTCGTGTTGCAGGTGGCAAGCCAAGCCCCCCGAGTGTTCGAACCTTGTTCTTGGACGCAAATCCCGGACTCCGACAATAAGGGTAGAAGACATATTGTGTTTGAACTAGGAGATCTTGTATGGTTACATTTATGCAAAGATAGGTTTCTTGATTTGCGCAGATCTAAGCTAATGCTATGTGCTGATGGTCCTTTCAAGGTGTAAGCGAAAATAAATGATAATGCATATAATTTTGAGTTGTCTGCAATTCTGGGGTTAGTCCCACTTTTAACATTGTAGATTTGAAGCCTTATGTTGTTGAGGAATATGAGCTTCCGTCGAGGATGACTTCAAATTCAGGAAGGGGAGGATGATGAGGACATCCCTACTACAGTTACACACACAACTCCTACTGCTATACATATTGGACCAATTACTAGAGCTCACACATGCCAATTAAATTATCAGGTACTTCCTTTTCTTGGTAATGATTCTAATGTTCAGTTGAGTATGATGCCACCTTAATTGGATACATTTGTTTTGCTTACAAGTGAAGGGACCAACATCGACAAGAAGGATGAACATTGGAGCATGGTAAAACATGGAGATGATGGCACACGCAAGTGGAACAATAACGAAGTTTCTGGTGGAGTTTTCAGCACTTTGAAGCCACCATGAGGACATACAAGGACATGGCTAAAATATACAAGATGGACTTTCATGAATTTTGGCCATACTTTATATAGGTGCTACACCACCTTATTTTTAGGCCAGGCCCATGTAATTTCTAAATAAACTTAGTAGGCTGTTTTTAGAGTCCGTATTAATAGGGAAAATGACTTAGGACGAAATGTAGTCCCACCTTGACAAGGGTGGACCAAATTCCGTTCTATCTCCCTATAATTATAGCTCTTAGGGCGTCGTTTTAGACATAGATTTTGTTTAGATTAAAGTTTGCCATGGCACATTGGTAGTCGGATCGTCAAAGTCGACTTCAAACGAAAATGATATCTACCTCTCATCGAAACATCGGGACACCTTTGCCTCTACCACCATCTGTATCGCATGGTGGTTGTCCTACGATGCCACCAACATTCTAGTCCAAAACGATGCCACACGCTGGTCTTGAGGAGCCCTGTACCCCCCTATACTTTGCCCATCTTGCCGTTTGACCAGCATCGTCGAAGTCGGCCTGATTCATGGGCCAACGAAGGATGTCCAGTAACATAACACCCGTCGCTGTGTGAAGAATTAGTGTCTCCAAATCCTCCGCCGTTGCCTTCTTGACCACAAAATCTACCTTCCTGTGCATGTCCTTGATGCTGGTGAAGTTCGAGCACACTTCCATGGTGTTCTCAAACTTGACCACAAAACTCCTCCGCCGTCACCTTCTTGACCACAAAATCCACCTTCTTGTGCATGTCCTTGATACTAGTGAAGTTCGAGCACACATCCATGGTGTTCTCAAACTTGGTGCGGTCGTTGAGCGAGCACCTGAGGAAGAAAGCCCTCCATCCAATGCCCCAAGGGAAGGGGTTAGGAAGAGAGCGGAGAGGGAAGATGACTAATAGTAAGTGACAAAGAGGGTTTGAGTGTGGTGGTCGGTTAGTAGGTGGCCTTTGGGTTGGTAAATATAAGAGCTGGGGGACGATAGGAAGTATTGCTGATTTTCTAACTTTGTTCATGCTCGTGCAACATGTTCTTGGTCATGTTGCTTAAAATTCATAATTTGATTCCTAAGGGAGATGATCTTAGCAGGAGGAAAATACTTGGTAAAGAAAGCATCTTTACATTTATCCCTTGTTCCAGTACTATTACGCGGTAAAGATGAAAACCAAGCCTTAGCTTTATCTCTTAGTGAAATAGGAAATAACTTTAATTTAACCACATCATTATCCATATCCCTTTTCTTTTGCATATCACATAATTCAATAAATGTATTGCGATGCGTACCCGGATCATCATTAGGACTTCCGGAAAATTGTTCTTTCATCACAAGAGTTAGCAATGCAGCATTAATATCATAAGACTCCACACTAGCGGGGGTGGTATAGGTGTAATAATAAAATAATTGTTGTTAGTATTTGATAAGTCACACAACTTGGTATTATCTTGATACATGGTGACCAAGCAAGCAAAGTAGCAAGCGAAGCAAATAAACTAGCAAGTAAAGCAAACAAAGAAGTAAACTAGCAAACTAGAAAAGATATATATTTTTGTATTTTTGATTTTTTTATAGAAAGAAAAATACAACAGCAAATAAAAATTAGAACAAGTGAATGATAATTTGTGAATAGGTACTTGATAGTAAGTTGGTGATAATCCCCGGTAACGGCGCCAGAAATCCTTCCTGATACTTGTGATCTGCGTTGGGTTTTTTCATGAAGTGGAACGGATGATGCAGCATGGTATAGATAAGTATTTCCCTCGTTGAGAACCAAGGTTATCAAACCAATAGGAGGACCACGCAACTCTTGTCTTCACCGTCTACACACAAAAGAGGAAACACTTGCACCCAACGCGGGCAAGAGGGTTATCAAGCCCCTTGAACTCGTTACTTGCGAGCAGATAAGTAGTGTAGTTGATAGTTCGATAAATATAAATTTCAAAATAAATAAAAAGGAAATAGTGGCAGGAAGGAAATAGTAACATTTAGAAATTTATAAGTGAATAGACCCAGGGGGCATAGTGTTCTCTAGTGGCATTTCTCTCGAAGTAGGCATACGGTAGGTAAACAAATTATTGTTGGGAATTGATAGAAAAGCGCATAGTTATGTTATATTCATGGAAATGATTATGTGTATATAGGCATCACATCCACAAGCAAGTAGGCCGACTCCTGCTTGCACCTACTACTATTACTCCACCCATCGACCGCTATCCAGCATGCATCTAGACTATTAAGTAAAACAGAGTAATGCTTGGAGAACAATGACATCATGTAGACAAATAAAATACAATTAATATGAATCAGCCCATCGTTTTATCCTTAGTGGCAGCAATACAAAGACATGTCTTGTCCCCTACTTTGTCACTGGGATATAGAGCACCGCCAGATTGAACCCACTACAACGCACCCCTCTCACTAAAGATGGATCAATCTAGTTGGCCAAACCAAATCATGCAAATAAGAATCATATAATTCAGAGAAGACTCAAATATTTTTCATGAATAATCAGAAAATAAACCCACAATTTATCGGATCCCAACAAACGCACCACACAAAGTGATTACATCGAATAGATCATCGCGAAGATGTGATGAACTTTTTATTGAAGAACATAGAGAGAGAGAGAGAGCCATCTAGATACTAGCTATGGAGCCGTAGGTCTGTGGTAAACTACTCACACATCATCATGGGAGCAGCATGGTTGATGAAGAGGCCCTCCGTGACCGACCCCCCCTCCGGCAGGGCACCGGAACAGGGCTCCAGATGGGCACACAGGGGAACAGAGACTTGCGGCGATGGAAAAAAGTGTTTCAGGAGCTCTCCTAGGGTTTTCAGAATATATGTGAATTTATATGCCAGAGAGGGACATCGAGAGAGGAGAGGGGGCCCATGACCCAACAGGGTGGGGCCACCCCCTAGGCGTGCCATGTTGGGTGTTGGCTCCCTTGTGTGGCCTTCGGTATTCTCCCGAAGTTACCACATGTCCTTTTGGTCCAGAAAAAATCATCAAAATGTTTCGTGGCAATTGGACTTCGTTTGGTACTGTAAACCTGAAAAGCCAAAAACATGCCGAAAACAGCAACTGGCACTGGGCACTGGGTTAATAGGTTAGCGCTAAAAAATAATATGAATTGGCAAATAAATGCCCAAAAAGCATCCTAGAACGATAATATTATAGCATGGAATAATAAAAAATTACAGATACGTTGAAGACGTATCAAGCATCACTGACGAGATTTTCATGTGTGGAACCAATTCTTTTTACCTTTGAATACTATGAATCTTCCGAACGGTTAGGCGTCATGGTCTAGAGCATCCAAGAGGAAATTGTGGATTGTCGGGTGACCGAGTTTGTGGAGGTTTGGAAGTCTACCTTGAAGACTTACCGCGAGTGATTGGGTGGAGTCTGTGTGCCCCTAGCTCAAGGAGAATACGATAAAGAATGTGTGTCCTTTAGTTTAAGTACCAAGACGCTCCAAACCAGATGTATGGCTGTCACAGTAGTTGGAAATGGTAGACCAAATAATTATCTTCATCAAGCATCTGGTTCTATTTCTTCAACCGTTTCACTTCCTTAGTTACTTGTTGATGAAATTGATCTTTACCATTTAAAGACTTTGACCGAAGACTTTCTAAATCTCATCTATCAAATTCTTCTGTCACGTTACTTGCCTATCCCGATCGCTTATTACGTGTACTCGGTATGCCTTTTCATCATGTTGACTATGTTGTTACCATGGTTTGCATGTTTCTGAGTACTTTGTCCGCTTCATGAATTTTGTCACTCAGCAATTTCCTCACCTAGAAATTCCTCATTTACGAATTTGTAAAAATTTCCCAATCACCCCCCTCTGTTCGATATAACGCACTTTTAGGGGGTTTCTTCTATTTTTTGTTTTCTTGGGTCATGCCCTCTTTGGGTTTGCACCTTGTAACCCATCTGTGTTCTCCCTCTTTTTGTTTATTTAGTAAAATGTTGTGGGGCTTATGCCCTATAATCGCAAATTTCAACAAAAAAGAAAAACCTATGTGCCTATATTACCCTGATATCACCACAGAAATCTGCAGGTTGATTACCAAAATATACATCCAGTGACTCAATAGAATACCCGATTGTCACCACGGGTATCCACATACAAGACATACATCAAGTGATCTCAAATCCATAATATTCAATCAGATAATAATGAAACCTCAAAGGGCGAGATTCAATTCATCACAACAAAGGTAGAGAGGGAAGAACATCATATGATTCCACTACATTAACAAAGCTCATGGTACATCAAGATCATGCCCTATCAAGATCACGAGAGAGAGAGAGAGAGAGATATGTCAGGCCCAAGATGCGGTACTATCCTCATCCTAACTAGAGGGCCTCGATAGGGATAGAAGCGCATCTCGTCATTTTGCAAGAATGGAAATCGTCACAATACATGTAAAGAAGATATGAGTATATGGAGTTGGCTTACACTCGCCACATGCTACAACATAAAGATATCAATACATCAATACATGACAATCATCATACAGAAGAGCAGGATCCCACTAGGGATGAAATCAAACAAAAAGAAGACGGCGTAAACCCTTGCTAATCCAAGGCTGCCGACCTCGAACCCATCCTATGATCAATGAAGAAGAAGAAGAAGACTCCAAATAGAACAATCATCGCGCTCACGTCAAATTATCGCATTACCTATACTTGCATCTGTTGTTGTCGGAATCTATGAGCCACAGTGACTCAGCAATCTCATTTCCAAAGGTATCAAGACTAGCAAAGCTTAATGGGTGAGGTATGGTTAAGTGGTGAGGCGGCAACAAGCACTAAGCATTTGAATATCTGGCTATCTTATGAGTACAAGAGTAAGAAGAGTGATCTACGCATAAACAGACGTGAACTAAGTGATCCTGAACACCTACTTTTGAGTCAAACATAACCCCACCATGTTCTCTTCCCGAACTCCCTCGAAGAGAGACGATCACGGTTACGCACACGGTTGGTGTATTTTAATTGGATTTAATTTAAGTTTTTCTATTACCGGGGATTATAAAATTTCTAGGTTCCCACATAACCGCGGGCACGACTTTCCGAAAGACGTGCCCTGCAGGGGTGCTCCAACTCATCCATCACAAACTAGACACAAGCTGCGGTGGAAAATCTCAACCATTTGATAGCCCATAGTATCGTCGAAATCATGGTGCACAAGACGTTCGAGAAGGGTAAAACAAATCCAGCAAGACTGCGTGATGTGTGGACGAACCCGATAGGAGCTGCGTATCTCGTTCTCAGGACACGACAGGATGAACGGAACGTACGGTGGCCTAATAGAAATCCCCCTAGTTCCCTCGGGGTAGCCCCGCACACGACTCTAATTTGGACCAACACTCATGAGGAGCACTGGCTCGGGGGTTGATTAATTATCCACAGGTTAATTACTCCCTATGCAAGTTTTATTAGTTAGGCAAATGTGGTACCAATGTCGGGCCTTGCCGGAAGAGTTTTATCCCAAAATGAAAATCAAGGTGGTCCCCATAACAACCCCAAGCATGTTAGGAATGCTCAATATGGTACATAACACCCGTACTCGTAAACTAAGGCGGCAAGAGTGGGAGAAAACACCAAGAAAAATGCCACGCCTTCCACCCTTTACCAAGTGTATAGATGCATTAAATTAAATAGCAAGAATATTGTGATATCCCAAGATATCCATGTTATCACATGGAACAACCTGCACCGGCAACTAGCAACGCTATAAGAGGGGGATGAGCAAGCGGTAACATAGCCAAACAACGGTTTGCTGGGAAGGTGGAGGTTAGAGTCTTATCATGGCATTTTGGGAGGGTTGACAAACAAGTAGTAGGTAGCGAGACATAGCGATAGAAACGAGACAAGTAGCATAGAAATGATAGTAGTGGTATCCTGGGAAATGATCATCTTGCGTGAAATCCTGCTCGGCAGAAGAATGAATCCGTGAAGTAGATGAACGGGCGTAGTCGAACGAATCCTCACACTCCGAAACGCTTTCGGAACTCTAGCGAGGAGAAGAAAATCCAGAAACAAACAAATGACACGGTAAACACCACAACTTATTCATGACATGATGCACAATCAAATATGATGCATGTCCAGTTTAAATATGCATGGCATGGCAAGCACAACAATCACAAACTACACATTAAGTAAAGTTCAATATGCAACGAGCTGCATATCGACGAAACTCCACAATCGCTCATTTAGTTCACTCCTGTTTATTTACATGACATGATTAAATGTTTTTTAACATGGCAAGAGGTGAAGCACAAGTAGACTACATATTAGTAAAGTTTAAATGAGGCCGAAACAACGAATAACAATTCCGGAAAGTCCCCATATGTAATTTTCGAATTTGCTACTGTTCATCGCTATTCACAATTTTATTGTTGTTAAACAGGAAAAGTAATGCCAACATGTTATTCTACACGTTTTTCTAAGAAAGTTACATATATAGTTCATTTAATTCAGAGCTATGGTTATTTAGTTATGCAATAAACCATTTTAATATGACATTTGTGCAAATCAAATGAAAACAACAAGTTAAAAGTCTAGGTATTTTTCATATATAGATTATTCTAATCCGATGCATGGCTAATGAGTTTTTATATGCATGAAGATTGAGGGTTTTTCTATAAAACGACTATTCTCTGCATAATAGAGAAATTCGCACGACAGGAAAAAAACACTACTGGGCCAAATCTGAGATCTGACCCGGCAGCAGCTGAGCGCACAACATAACTATACTGCGCACTGGGTGCTGGATAGGGCAGCGGGCCTTGCTCACCTTGCGGGCCATGGCCCGGTAGGTGGAGTAGGCCCAAGAGGGGCGAGGCGGGCTGGCTCGAGGTGATGAGCCGCTGGTTGAGGCGAGCTGCTGGGCCTTAGCGCTCGGGGCTGGCAGGCCCAGGGAGGCGCGTTAGGGTGACCATGTTGTTGTCTCCCTCATTCTCCCCATGAACAGGAAGTACAGGGTGGCGCGACGAGACTTGGTGGCAGCAGTCTTAGGCGCGGAGGAGGTCCTGGAGGGTGGGGAATGGCAGATCCAGCGACGAGGCTCCCGATCTAGATGGCAGCAAGGCATAGGTGACAAGGGAGCTTCTGGGGCGCCATGTCCATATCTTCTATGTGGAGACAAAAAGATAGGTGAGGGGGTACAGAAGAGAGAGCGAAGCGGGAGGAGAAGGAAGAGGGGCACGGGGGGGGGGGGGTCGACTTGGCTCCAGCAGCTCGTCGACGGAGGGGCATGGCGGCAGGGTCAGCCGAGGCGCGGGGAGGCGCAGACGAAGGGTGGCTCTAGATCAAGAGCTCCTCTCCCGATCTGGAGCGAGGGGTGAGATGAGAGGGAGGATTGTGGCCCGTGACAGAGTTTTTATAAACAAAAATATCCGCCAAATAATGCGGTTATAGTGCCGCTATAGGTTTAACGGTTGGGCAATCAAATAACCTCTGAATGCGACGAGATTTGGTAGGCGGTGTCGGATTTCGGGCTCCGCAAAACCCTAAGAAGTTCAAACCCAGGGGCGTGTGCGGAGATCTCCAACAGCTTCACCCCCTCCATGCTCACAACACAATGACCCCGCTCGATGGCAAGGAAGAAGATAGCACACGAGAGTTTACCCAGGTTCGGGCCGCTGCGATGCGTATAACCCTACTCCTGCTTTTGGTGGATTGCCTCACGAGGAGGTTTGTGGATGAACTAGTATAGTGGTAAGTTGCCTTGCGAGCGTGTTTTCGGTGGTGTGTCCCCCTCTAGAGAGCAGCCTAGCCTCTATTTATAGTGGCCCGGGTCCTCTTCCCTTGTCGCAATGGCGGGAAGGGATCCCACAACGGCCAAATTCGTAGGGGGACAGGAGGTACACCCTATCCTGACGAAAGGTGGTCTTCGCCTGCAAAGTAGCCGGTGGTGATGCAGAGGTGGGCTCGGTGATGACGTCCGTCCTGCGGGGCTCGGGGTCTTGGTCTTGTTGCACCAGAAGGGAAACCTTTGGGGGGGCGCTCCGAGAACCTGCGCACGTCCATACCCCCTTTGCACCAAAGAGGAAACTGTCCCCTCTGGCGCGCTGGCGCCCGCCTGGCCCGGCTGGCGTCACCCTTGACCTCCCGAGGCCGAGCACTGCATAGAGATCTCCGCCGCTCGGGGGGAGGCCTAGGGAGGCCTCCCCCTTTCGGGAGCCTTAGCGCTGTCCTCCTCGCGAGGATGAGGCTCTCGCGAGGGTCTTGTCTTGAGCAAAGCCGCACAGGGCTGTACAGACCATCTAGTGGGCCATGTCCTGGGCCGCAGGCAGGCAAGTCTGGGTACCCCGATATCCAGAACGCCGACAGTAGCCCCCGGGCCCAAGGCGCGCTCGAGTTGGCTTCGAGGGGAAACTGAAGAAGATGGCCCGGAGCGCCGCGGGCCCCTATTGCCTGCGGGCCAGGTCTGGCGCACGGTGCGTGGTTGGGCGCGGGCGTCCCCGCTCCCGTGTATCCTCGGCAACTGCCCGAACCAACAAAAGCCTGACGTCCAGCGTTGAGCCATTATTGCTTTCCTCTTCTGCGCTCCTGCTCTTCCTTCCAGATCTCCATCCTTTGTGAGAACCTCTCCAGATCTCAGCACCACACCGTCTTCCTTATTGCTTCCTCGGCCCCAAAGGCTTCTCGATGGCTCCCGCCGGCAAGTCGAAACCTGAAGCCCAGAGCTCGGCTTCCGCTCCCGTCTCACCGACGCTCTCAGAGTCCACCATAGCTAAGGACGGGGACCTCGCCCCGGTGCTTCCATCGACGGCGGATGACACCAATGAGCAGGGGCGGACCTTGATATGGTGTGGCTCCGCGGAGAGGCATTGCCTGGCCAAGTCGGCCTACCCTTTCTTCCACCACAGCGTCTTCTCCGGGCTCGTTCCGCCCTTCTCTGCGTTCTTCACCGCCGTCCTCGAGCACTACGAAATCCAGGCTCTCCATCTTCAACCCAACTCCATCCTGCTTCTGTCCGTCTTCTCCTTCTACTGCGAGGCTTTCGTGGGCGTGAAGCCTTCGGTGGCCCTGTTCCGCCATTTCTTCAGCTTGCGGCTTCATGACGGCGCTCAGAGGTCGGCATGCGTCTCCTTCGTCGCGGTCCAGAGCGGGAACATGCTCTTTAAGGCCGGGAATAAGGTGGAGAACTTCAGGCACCGCTGGGTCTTCTTGGATCTCAAGAGCGACAACCCTCGCCTGGAGCTCCCAAAGGGGCTGCCGTAGAAGATTTCTGCGTGGATCTCTGCAAAGCTCTCCGACCCCCGGGCCAAGCCCGTCCTGGAGCGGGTCCTTCGAGACACCAGTGCTAGGAAGTTGATTGGGGGGATGATAGTGAAGGAGTTCCTGGCGCAATGCCTGGCGCCCCTCCAGTCTCACTCGAGGCCCATGTGGGACTATCAGGGTGGTGGCGATGACATGAGGCTCCGCTCTGCGCGCCTGACCCCCGAGGAGTTGAACAGCAAATTGGCGACCCTGCTCAACGGCGACCCCGGGGACCTTCCTGAGGCCTATGCCCCGCTGTACTGCCGCGACGACAAGGCCGATCTGGTCGCCGCGATACCCATCTTCGACGAGCTGGGGCTCTCTCCGGCCGAGAGCCCCGGCGCCCCTGTGGCGGTGTCCTCTGACGACACCGCAGATGAAGAAGACTCGGAGGAGACGGCGGATGACGATCTGGAGGAAGTGTCCCCTCCGTCGCGGAGTGCGCTTCACCGCGGCTTCGATGACGACGACGCCGGCGAGCCCCCTGTTAGGACCCACACCTCGGGCCGCATGATCTGCCTGCCGGGTGACCCCGAGGAAGCGCGAGGCCGGGCCTCCTCCGGAGCGCCCAGCTCGTGCCAGCAAGGTGACCGAAGCGCCCGCCTCGCCCCTGCTCGAGCTGCAACCAGTGGGCAAGGCGGTGGCGTCTAGAGCTGGCGCGGCTTTGCCAGCCGTGGCCCTTACGAGCGGTTCCACTGCTCCTTCATGTAGCAGCACCTCCCCGGAGAAGGACGGGGGCTTCCTCGCCTTCACCGAGGTGCAGAGAAAGAGGAAGTGGGTCGATGTCGAGGAGTAAGTGGTCTTGCTTGGTTTCGGGCCGCCTCCCGGTGGTTTATGTACTGATGGTCCCCTCTTTCCTTGACAATCAGGAGCGCCGCCGTGCTGAAGGCGAAGAAGAAGAAGGCCGGCGTCAAGCCGAGGGCGTCTTCCGACGCGACGCCCGTTCCTGGTGCCTTGCCGTCGCCCGATGAGGCACCGGATGTCGCGGGCGAGGAGGCTCGCGGGGCGACTCTCCTTGTCACGGCCGCGGAGCCCCCGATGCCCATTGAAGAGGCTGTCCCCGCCCTTGGACGCATGTCTGTGCCGTTGCCCGAGGGGCCAGCTGGGTGTAGGGCCGTCCGTCCCCGCCTTGTCCATGGTAGTGGCACAGCCACCGGTGTCTTCTGCTCTCCCTGCTCCTGCACCCGAGAGGACGGCTCCTGCCGCCGCGCAGGCGCCATCTCCCGGCCGGGCCCTGGTGCCACCGGTTCGTGGCCCTCTAGTCGAGTCAGGCGCCCTGGATGGGGCCTACGCCGTCTTGGATCAGGTCCGAGACGCCCTCGGGGGCGCCGACGGTGGCCTTGCATGGGAGCGCTTGGGTCTTCTTTCTGGGTGGCTCCAGTCTGACGCCTCAGCCGTGGCGGTTTGGAGCCAAGCCGAGGCCACCACGGCTGAGAGCAGGAAGGAGGCCTTGTCGGCCAAGACAGCCTACGACGCGGCGCTGGCCGATGCAGTGTCTGCCGCAAAGCGGTGCGACGAGGCGGAGGCTCGCCTGAAGGCTCTTCGGCAGGAGATGACTGTGCTCGCGGAGCGGCTTCGTCAGCGAGAGGAAGATCTCAAGACCTGCGAGGCCGAGCTTGCCGACCGTGACTCCGCGCTATCCAAGGCGGCGGCCGACCAAGCCACGGAGCGCAAGCAGCTGGACAGGTTGAAGGATGAAGTGGTTGCGGAGAAGGCTCGGCTCAACTCCAGGGAGAAAACCCTTGCCACGACGAAGGAAAAGAAGGCTGCGGAGCTCGACGCTCTTCCCTCCGTCGAGCTCAGGCTCTGCAACGCGCTGCAATCCATCTGCCGGGGGGATTTATAGAACCCCTGGTAGCTCCTGAGAGTGGCTTTGCGAGGCTCTCTTCGAAGCTCGCCGAGGTGCTTGAGAGTGCCGTCGCCAGGATGGAGAACGTCTTGGAGAGTGAGTGCCGCGACCTCTTCTCCGCGGCCATGACGTGCGTCTTTAGCCACCTCTACCTTCGCGAGCCGAGCTTCGACTTCGGCTCCGTGATTCGCCCAGTTGACCCTGGGGTTCGCGCCGCCACGGCGACAACCATGGAGGGCGCCGTGAAGGCGCTGATGAAGAAGTTCACCTGCGTCGCCGTTCCCTCACCTCCTCCTACAGCCGTGGGGGTTGGTGATGATGACGACAGCGGCAGCGATGTCAACGACGAGCTCCCCGCGGCCGAGACGAGTGGTGGTGCCAGCTACTCCTAGCTTCTTTTCCTGGGTCTTCTCCTGTAATATTCATCGTGCCTCGTGGAGGCGTTAGACTTGTTTGCGTTTTCGGAGACATTATAATGCTTGTAATGACTGCTAAGCTGTGTGGTTTTATTTCCTCGCTTAATTTCCTTCCTGCTTACTATAGCGCTCTGCGTCGGCAGGGCCCGGTCCCGCGCATACCTCGACCGCCGTTGGGGCGTCCGGATCACCAGGACGGTGCCAAGGGGCGAGGGGCTACGTGACCAGTGAGGCTCCTGAGTCGCGATGCTCAGGGGTCCCCCTTGACGTACGAGCAGCCCTCACGAAGGGAACGCGGCGAAGACGGGGTTGACTTGGAGATTGGAGGGCCTTGAGCTGTCCGTCGGCAGGGCCCGGTCCCGCGCATACCTCAACCGCCGTTGGGGCGACCGGATCACCAGGACGGTGCCAAGGGGTGAGGGGCTACGAGACCAGTGAGGCCCCTGAGTCGTGATGCTCAGGGGTCCCCCTTGACGTACGAGCGGCTCCCATACCTTTCCTCGCCAGCTTTCGTTTGAGAGGGACGCGTGAAGATCAGGCACCAGGGACCTGGGGAGGTGGCGTGTGCCAGGCCTAGCCTGAGCGCAACCCCCGTGCAGCCCCTCACGCGTGCATCCCAAGGGAATGCTGCGAGATGGAGCCGCAAGGGGCCATCCTGAGGTTGAATGCACCCGCTAAGGCGCCCTCAGTTGTTTATCCCCAGCGCGGAGCATAGGGCTTCCATGTTGCGTGGGCATAGCCATTGGAGGGCAGTGTTGTCTGCCAGTGCGGAGCATGGGGCTTCCACTTGGACGTGGGAATGGGGGGCCCCGACTCCTGAGCCCCCCAGGTGTGTACAGCACATTAAGTTCGTACTTGTGGCCTGCACGGTAGAACTGGGAGGTGTATCTGGGCGCTCATGAGGCAGCTCAGGTCTCACGAGGCCCTACCTCAAAGGCGGGTTGCGCCTGAGTCTTCCAGTAGAAAGCGCCGCTTGAAGTCCTGCATATTTTGGGAAACCTGCGCCGAATGGATTTCCAAGGGCCATCGCATGAGAAGGCCAAACACCAATGACCCCAGGAGGTGATGTGAACGGGGCCGGGCCGCCAGACAGAGCTCAGGCATTGGATTTGTCGACGCTGCAGGGACGGACCCGAGCACAAACGCCATGCCCAGTCTTCTCATGCGACAACTCCGAGGAGAAAACACCCGGCGCGCGGTTCCCACGGCGGTGGAAGGTC
Organism: Elymus sibiricus; assembly: GCA_039707655.1. Taxonomy (NCBI): domain Eukaryota; kingdom Viridiplantae; phylum Streptophyta; class Magnoliopsida; order Poales; family Poaceae; genus Elymus; species Elymus sibiricus. Next base: position 311,541,695 of record CM077669.1, on the reverse strand, counting down.
GACTGTGGTCGTAGGAACCGTGTCGCGCGCCCTGACTCACCCACTCCCGATTAGCTCATGCGAGAGTGATAACCCACAAGTATAGGGGATCAGTTGTAGCCTCTTTCGATAAGTAAGAGTGTCGAACCCAACGAGGAGCTAAAGGTAGAACAAATATTCCCTCAAGTTCTATCGACCACCGATACAACTCTACGCACGCTTAACGTTCGCTTTACTAGAACAAGTATGAAACTAGAAGTACTTTGTAGGTATTGTGGGATAGGTTTGCAAGATAATAAAGAGCACGTAAATAAAAACTAGGGGCTGTTTAGATAAATAAACAACTAAGTTAGTTTTAGTAGGGAGCTTTTTGTCACAAGAAAGTTATTTGTCCCTAGGCAATCGATAACTAGACCGGTAATCATTATTGCATTTTTATATGAGGGAGAGGCATAAGCTAACATACATTCTCTACTTGGATCATATGCACTTATGATTGGAACTCTAGCAAGCATCCGCAACTACTAAAGATCATTAAGGTAAAACCCAACCATAGCATTAAGTATCAAGTCCTCTTTACTCCCATACGCAAACAACCTACGTACTCGGGTCTGTGCTTCTGTCACTCACGCCACCCACCATAAGCGAATCATGAACATATTGCAAACCCTATAGTGGGGATCCCTCACGCTTGCGCGACATGGAGAGCACCATAGGACATCACCAATAATAAAACATACAACTCAAACCAATCATGATCATCAATCAACCCATAGGACAAAACGGATCTACTCAAACATCATAGGATAGCCATACATCATTGGGAAATAATATATAGCGTTGAGCACTATGTTTAAGTAGAGATTACAGCGGGGAGAAGGGGTGTTACACCGCTGCATAGAGGGGGAGAGAGTTGGTGATGACGGCGGCGAAGTTGTTGTGTGGATCGCCGTCACGATGATGGCCCCGACGGCGTTCCGGTGCCATCGGGAGAGAGGGGGAGAGAGCCCCCCTCCTTCTTCTTCTTCCTTGACCTCCCCCCTAGATGGGAGGAGGGTTTCCCCTCTGGTCCTTGGCCTCCATGGCAGCAGAGGGGCGGGAGCCCCTCCGAGATTGCATCTCTCTCTCTGTTTCTTTTTGTTTCTGCATTCCCGATTCTGGCCTTTCACCATTTCTTATATTCCCGGAGATCCGTAACTCCAATTGGGCTGAAATTTTAACACGATTTTTATCCGGATATTAAATTTCTTGCGGCGAAAGAAGGGCACCAACGGCCTTACGGGGTGGCCACAAGCCCCCAGGGTACGCCCTTGTGGCTTGTGGGCCCCTCGGGCACCGCCTTCTGTTGATTCTACTTCCCAAAATTCACATATATTCCAAAAAAAATCTCCGTAAGTTTTTATCCCGTTTGGACTTCATTTGATATGGATTTTCTGCGAAACAAAAAATATGCAACAAACAGGAACTGGGCACTGGATCAATATGTTAGTCCCAAAAAGTAGTATAAAAAGTTGCCAAAAGTATATGAAAGTTGTAGAATATTGGCATGAAACAATCAAAAATTATAGATACGACGGAGACGTATCAGCATCCCCAAGCTTAATTCCTGCTCGTCCTCGAGTAGGTAAATGATAAAAAAGATAATTTTTGATGTGGAATGCTACCTAGCATAATCTTGATCATATAATCTAATCATGGCATGAATATTAAGACACGAGTAATTCAAAGCAATAGTCTATCATTTGACATTAAGACAATAATACTTCAAGCATACTAATAAAGCAATCATGTCTTCTCAAAATCTCATGGCTAAAAGAAAGTTATCCCTACAAAATCATATAGTCTGGCTATGCTCCATCTTCATCACACAAAGTATTAAATCATGCACAACCCCGGTTTTAGCCAAGCAATTGTTTCATACTCTAGTATTCTCAAACTTTTTCAACTTTCACGCAATACCTGAGCGTGAGCCATGGATATAGCACTATAGGTGGAATAGAATATGGTGGTTGTGGAGAAGACAAAAATAAGGAGATAGTCTCACATCAACTAGGCGTATCAACGGGCTATGGAGATGCCCATCAATAGATATCAATGTGAGTGAGTAGGGATTGCCATGCAACGGATGCACTAGAGCTATAAGTGTATGAAAGCTCAAAAGAAACTAAGTGGGTGTGCATCCAACTTGCTTGCTCACGAAGACCTAGGGCAATTTGAGGAAGCCCATTATTGCAATATGCAAGCCAAGTTCTATAATGAAAAATTCCCACTAGTATATGAAAGTGACATTATAGGAGACTCTCTATCATGAAGACATGGTGCTACTTTGAAGCACAAGTGTGGAAAAAGGAATAGTAGCATTGCCCCTTGTCTCTTTTCTCTCATTTTTTTTTGTTTTTTTTTGTTTTTTTTGGTGGGCTTCTTTGGCCTCTTTTTTTTATTTGGGCTTCTTTGGCCTATTTTATTTTCCATAAAGTCCGGAGACTCATCCCAACTTGTGAGGGAATCATAGCTTCCATCATCCTTTCCTCACATGGGACAATGCTCTAATAATGATGATCATCACACTTTTATCTACTTACAACTCAAGAATTACAACTCGATACTAGAACAAAATATGACTCTATATGAATGCCTCCGGCGGTGTACCGGTATGTGCAATGATCTAGCGTAGCAATGACATCAAAAAACGGACAAGCCATGAAAACATCATGCTAGCTATCTTACGATCATGCAAAGCAATATGACAATGATGGTGCGTGTCATGAAAAACGGAACGGTGGAAGTTGCATGGCAATATATCTCGGAATGGCTATGGAAATGCCATAATAGGTAGGTATGGTGGCTGTTTTGAGGAAGAGAATATGGTGGGTTTAATGCACCAGTGAAAGTTGCGCGGTACTAGAGAGGCTAGCAATGGTGGAAGGGTGAGAGTGCGTATAATCCATGGACTCAACATTAGTCATAAAGAACTCACATACTTATTGCAAAAATTTATTAGTCATCGAAACAAGGTACTACACGCATGCTCCTAGGGGAAGGGTTGGTAGGACTTAACCATCGCGCGATCCCGACCTCCACACAAAGGATGACAATCAATAAATAAATCATGCTCCGACTTCATCACATAACGGTTCACCATACGTGCATGCTACGGGAATCACAAACTGTAACTCAAGTATTTCTACCAATCCATAATTACTCACTAGCATGACTCTAATATCACCATCTTTATATCGCAAAACTATTGCAAGGAATCAAACATATCATATTCAGTGATCTACAAGTTTTATGTAGGATTTTATGACTAACCATGTGAATGACCAACTCCTGTTAACTCTGTAAATAGATATAAGTGAAGCATGAGAGTTTAATTCTTTCTACAAAAGATATGCCCACGCTCTAACAAATATAAGTGAAGCAAAAGAGCATTCTACAAAGCCATACTCAAAAGATATAAGTGAGGTGCAAAGAGCCTTCTATAAATCAACCAAGGACTTTCTCATACCAGCATGGTGCATTATTAAAAGAAAAATAAAAAGCACACGACGCTCCAAGATTTACGCATATCATGTGACGAATAAAAATATAGCTCCAAGTAAAATTACCGATGGTTGTTAGAAGAAAGAGGGGATGCCTTCCGGGGCATCCCCATGCTTAGTTTCTTGGGAGTCCTTGAATATTACCTTGGGGTGCCTCGGGCATCCCCAAGCTTAGTCTCTTTCCACTCCTTATTCCTTCATCCATCGTGATCTCACCCAAAACTTGAAAACTTCAATCACACAAAACTTAACAAAACCCTCGTGAGATCCGTTAGTAATAATAAAGCAAATTACAACTTTAAGTACTGTTGACAACCAATTCATATTTTGTTTTTTCATTTTAGCTACTGTAATATAACTTTTCCATGGCTTATACCACCGATACAATCGATAGTTTCATCAAAACGAGCAAAACAATGCATCAAAAACAGAATCTGTCAAAAACAGGACAGTCTGTAGTAATCTGAACATTCACCATACTTCTGTAACTCTAAAAATTCTGAAAAATTAGGACGTGGTCAAGAATTTTTATAACAGTATTGTGTAAAAATTTCAGAATTTTTGCACGCTCCAGTAAAATATAGAAATTCAAACACTGCATAAAAAGTTTCTGTTTTTACACAGCACATATCAAACAAGCAATTTAAACATCCTAAAGGTAATTCTTGGCACATTATTTTTATAATACTATGGATTTGTACAAGGGGATAATTATTTTTGTTGAAAAGTTTCTGTAATTAAGATTCACAAGGTTTCCATGGGCATGAACAAAGTTCAAGGCATGCTCCCATTTTAACAATGCTCGTCTCTCTCACTTTCACTTTTCTTTTTGAAAAAGTTTTTAGGTTCCCCTCTTTATTTTTTTGTTTTTTAAACTATATAAAAGCACACAACAGAATAAAATGACTCTCTAAAACTTCCGGGTTGTCTCCCTGGCAGCGCTTTCTTTAAAGCCATTAAGCTAGGCATAAAGTGCTCAAGTAATGGATCCACCTGGATCCCAAGGTATATCAAAGCCAATTTTAATTAACAATGATTTGTAATTTAGTAGTGAGCATAAATTAACATATATCATGCAACAACGAAGTCTAACTCTCTTCCTATGCATTGGCATATCATAAAAGAACAATTCATGCACATCAAGTAAAGGCCAATACATAGCATAAGCAGTTTCTTGTAATTTTATCATATTGGAAACATAGAGAGGTGGAGATGTAGTTCCTCTCTCATAATAATTGCAAGTAGGAGCAGCAAGCACATGCATATTATATCTATCAAAATCATCATGTGTAATAGTAAAAGGCAACCCATCTATATAATCCTTAATAAGTGCAAACTTCTCCGATATAGTGTAGTTGGGAGAATTCAAAAAGATAATAGGACTATCATGTGTGGGTGCAATAGCAACAATTTCACGTTTAACATAAGGAACTATAGCAAGTTCATCTCCATAAGCATCATTCATATTGGCATCATGGCCACAAGCATAGCAAGCATCAAGTTCATCAAAAAGGGATATTTCAAACGAATTCAAGGGATCATAGCAATTATCATAGCATTCATCCTTCAGTAAGAACGAAGGGAAATTAAACAATGTATGAGTTGAAGAGTTACTATCATTAGAAGGTGGGCACGGGTAGCTAATCCGCTCTTCCTCCTTTTGTTCTTCGCTCTCCTCGTCATCTTTTTCATCTAATGAGCTCACAGTGTCAGGAATTTCTTCTTCCATAGATTCCTGCAAAATATTAGTCTCTTCTTGGACAGCGGAGACTTTCTCAATAAAAGCATTAATACTGGCATTATATTTATAATTGGCATAACAATAACGAAGCATAGCCAAATTTTGAGATCGGTAAACAGCATCATCATAATCTTCATACTTTTCAAACAAAGCTTCAATTTCATAAGCACCCTTAAAAGCAACAAACTCTTCTATTTGTTCCACATCATAGTAATCATATATACCATTAGCATAAGAAGCCAAGGTTTCATTATCATTAAATTTGCATGAAAAGGGAAGGTGTTTAGCCTTCATCCTAGAGCAACAAGTAATATCATATCTCAAGCATAAATTCCAAGCATACCGTTTCAACATATGAATTTGATCCCATAATAGTTTCCCTTTTTGAGTCAAGCGATAATCCCTAAAGTATTCACGTTGATCCAACGTGTCTCCCATTATATAATTGAATGGGGTTTTCTCAGGATTATTAAAGTAGTGCATAATATCTTTGACATAATGAGCATCGAGGGTTTTAGGAGGTTCCCCATCTCCATGAGTAGCAAGTACACCTAATTTTTTTTTGGTATTTCGTGTTCCATATCCATAACTAAAGATAGAGAACAACTTAGAACAGCAAATAAAAATTACTTAGTGATAAAGCAAACAAGCACACACGAGAATATACACCCTACGCTATTCCTCCCCGGCAACGGCGCCAGAAAAAGGTCTTGATAACCCACAAGTATAGGGGATCAGTTGTAGCCTCTTTCGATAAGTAAGAGTGTCGAACCCAACGAGGAGCTAAAGGTAGAACAAATATTCCCTCAAGTTCGATCGACCACCGATACAACTCAACGCACGCTTAACGTTCGCTTTACCTAGAACAAGTATGAAACTAGAAGTACTTTGTAGGTGTTGTGGGATAGGTTTGCAAGATAATAAAGAGCACGTAAATAAAAACTAGGGGCTGTTTAGATAAAGAAACAACTAAGTTAGTTTTAGTAGGGAGCTTTTTGTCACAAGAAACTTATTTGTCCCTAGGCAATCAATAACTAGACCGGTAATCATTATTGCATTTTTATATGAGGGAGAGGCATAAGCTAACATACTTTCTCTACTTGGATCATATGCACTTATGATTGGAACTCTAGCAAGCATCCGCAACTACTAAAGATTATTAAGGTAAAACCCAACCATAGCATTAAGTATCAAGTCCTCTTTACTCCCATACGCAAACAACCTACTTACTCGGGTCTGTGCTTCTGTCACTCACGCCACCCACCATAAGCGAATCATGAACATATTGCAAACCCTACAGCGGGGATCCCTCACGCTTGCGCGACACGGAGCGCACCATAGGACAGCACCAATAATAAAACATACAACTCAAACCAATCATGATCATCAATCAACCCATAGGACAAAACGGATCTACTCAAACATCATAGGATAGCAATACATCATTGGGAAATAATATATAGCGTTGAGCACCATGTTTAAGGAGAGATTACAGCGGGGAGAAGGGGTGTTACAACGCTGCATAGAGGGGGAGAGAGTTGGTGATGACGGCGGCGAATTTGTTGGTGTGGATCGCCGTCACGATGATGGCCCCGGCGGCGTTCCGGTGCCACCGGGAGAGAGGGGGAGAGAGCCCCCCTCCTTCTTCTTCCTTGACCTCCCCCCTAGATGGGAGGAGGGTTTCCCCTCTGGTCCTTGGCCTCCATGGCAGCGGAGGGGCGGGAGCCCTCCGAGATTGGATCTATCTCTCCGTTTCCTTCTGTTTCTGCGTTCCCGATTCTGGCCTTTCACCGTTTCTTATATTCCCGGAGAACCGTAACTCCGATTGGGCTGAAATTTTAACACGATTTTTATCCGGATATTAGATTTCTTGCAGCGAAAGAAGGGCACCAACCGCCTTACGGGGTGGCCACAAGCCCCCAGGGCGCGCCCTTGTGGCTTGTGGGCCCCTCGGGCACCGCCTTCTGTTGATTCTACTTCCCAAAATTCACATATATTCCAAAAAAAATCTTCGTAAGTTTTTATCCCGTTTGGACTTCATTTGATATGGATTTTCTGCGAAACAAAAAATATGCAACAAACAGGAACTGGGCACTGGATCAATATGTTAGTCCCAAAAAGTAGTATAAAAAGTTGCCAAAAGTATATGAAAGTTGTAGAATATTGACATGAAACAATCAAAAATTATAGATACGATGGAGACGTATCAAAGAGCAAAGCACCGAGGGCCATGGGAGGTGACGTGCACGGGGCTGGCCCGCGAGACAGAGCTCGACCACTCAGATTTGTCAACACTGCAGGGACGGACCTGAGCACAGACGTCGTGCCAGCCCTTAATCATGAGGCGGTCGAGGGCATGATCATTAGGGAACGGCGGCATTCATGGCGGCGAAGCACCGGGCATGCAGGTTGGGTTATTTAGGAAATAGATCAAGTGCATGAAAGGATCTGATAAATGCGAAAACGACACGGCTGGGATGAGCCTTGGTCACCTGAGGATAATGTAGCCCGATGGGCGCCCTCAAACTGAGCAAACCAAAAAGTTACCTGGTGTGGACCGAAAAAGATTCACCTGGCGGCAACACCGCTGAAGCGTGGAGGCGGTCGTCGAAGCTTGGCCTTGCATCTCCACAAGCTTGGCCTTCATGAGCCCGGCCCCTCACGAGGCTCAGGGCGCTCGCTCGGGCCTGGCACCTCCTCCAACTCCTCGCGGTGCCTGGCCCGGTAAGGCGCGAGCATGGCTTGGGCAAGGCGCTGGAATGTGGCGCCCGCGTTCGCCAGACCGATGGGCATGCGGATGTAGTTGCACGGGTAGGCCCTGCCGCGACCGACGCACGTCGGCCAGAAGACGTCCTATGATGCGGCCCTGTTGATGCTGGGTACGTTGACGCAGATGCGCGGCATGCTGCCCAAATCGACGACGGCGACAGCGCTTGGCGATGCAGGGCCGCGCTCGTCTCGCATGGCCTGTGCTTCCCGAAGCTCCTCAATTGCTTTAGTGACGAACTCCCGCAAACTTGGTGTCTCGCGCCGTGCTCCTTGCTTGGATGGGTGAGCGCCTACGCACGCCCCCAAGTTGTACCTGAGCACCCCCCCGTCTCACTGGTCAGGTCGGTAGCCTTCCGGGTGGAAGCCCCCAAGCCCGACCCAAGGGAGGCGCCGGACGCGCCTTCCTATGCGAAGGGGGAAGGGGCCTTGGCCCCAGCCGCAGAGCCTGAGGCGCCGTCCTTAGAGGTCTTAGCCCCCTGGCGCCCCTAGGAAAGGAGCTGCTTCTTCTTCTTGGGGACATCCTCGCGGGATAGGGCGCCTCCATCGTCGTCTGAGTGCTCGGCTGTTGCGGCACGGTAGGCGCGCTCGAGGGAGCAAACGGCGTCCTTCTCATCACAGGCGACGGTGAAGACGCCGCCACTCCCCGGCATCTTGAGGACGTTGTAGCCATGGTGGGTCACCGCCATGAACTTGGCGAGGGCTGGATACCCTAGGATCGCATTGTACGGGAGGTGGATGTGGGCGACATCAAAGACGATGAGCTCGGTGTGGTAATTGTTGCACCCGCCGAAGGTGACGGGCAGGCGCACTTGCCCGATGGGGACTGTGGAGCCGTCAGTGACTCCGGAGAAAGGCTTGGTTGGCATGAGCTGGTCATAAGGCACTTGGAGCGTCTCGAATGTCTCGATGGAGAGGACATTGAGCCCCACGCCGCCGTCGATGAGGGTCTTGGTGACGAGGACATTGCTGATAGTAGGCGTGCACAGCATGGGGAGTGAGCCCACCATGGCCGAACACCTGAGTTGATCCTTGGAGTCGAAGGTGATGGCGCACTGGGACCACTTGAGGGGGCGCGCAGCCTCGAGCTTCGGGAGAGCCGCGTTCACCTCCCATGAGAACTGTTTGAAGATGCGGTTCGATGCTGGGGCTTGGGCACCGCCCAGGATGCAGTCTATTGCCCTGACCTCCTGGAAGCCCCCAGCCCTGTCATTCTGCTTGTCTTCTTCCTTCCTCCTGGGTGGCGGTGGCAGCGGTGGAAGGCCGGCCTCATGAGGGTGGGCCTCGTGAGGCTGGCCATGATGTGACCCCTCCGGAGGTTCGTCGCGCCAGCGGTCCTCCCAAGGCCGGTCTCGCCACTCCTGGCACGAGTCTCGATTGTCCCAGCGGCCTCCGCCGTGGCTTCCACCGCGTCCGTAGCCCCGGTCGCTACGCGCAAGGCGCCGACCGAAGTGTTCGTCATGGACCACCCTGAGCTCCCGACAGTCGATGGTGTTGTGGCTATTGGTGCCATCGAAGATGCAGAATGGTCGCCCTCCCGCGGGGGGTTCTTCGTCTCGGCTGTGCTTTGCCTCGGGTTCAGCCGCCAGCACCGTGGGGGCCTTGCGCTTCGGCTCCTTAGTCTTGGCCTTCTTGTCTTCGGGTTCCGCCTCCGGGAGCTCGCGGAGTGAGAGTCGGCCCTCTTCCGCCTTCGCGCACTTGTTCGCCAGGTTAAACATCTCCAGAGCCGAGCTCAGGTCGTCATTGATAGCGAGCTCCTCCCTCATCCTGAGGTCCCTGACGCCGTCGGTGAATGCCGAGATGATGGCCTCATCTGACGCCCTCGGGATCTTGAGGCGAACAGTCGTGAAGCGCTGTATGAACTTGTGCAAGGTCTCGTCTGGCTATTGCTTCACGCGACGTAGGTCACCCACTCCATGGGCGTGGTCACGGGTGTCTTGGAAGTTGGCGACGAAGCGCTCGCGCAGGCCTTCCCAGGAGGTGATCGAACCCTCTGGGAGGTTGAGGAGGCAGGAGAGCGCACCTCCCTTGAGCGCCATGGGGAACCAGTTTGCCATGACCTTGTCGTCCCCGCCGGCCGCCTGGATGCTTAGCGAGTAGAGCTGTAGGAACTCGGCGGGATCTGGGGTGCTGTCGTAGCGAGGGGGTAGGTCAGGCTTGAACTTGCAGGGCCACACGGCCGGATGGAGCTCCGGGGCGATGGCGAGGCAACCCACTGGGCCCACGGGCGACGCGCGCTCGGGAGGGGCCTGGTCTTGATGCTCCTGCGCGGCTGCCTCCAGGGGCGCCCGGTCGCGCCACTGATGCAGCGGCACAGGGAGCGCACGCGCATCAGCGCACGGCCGTGGCACCACCTGGCAGCTTACCTCATCTCTCACCCTCGCCGGGGGCCCGCGCGGCTGGTCGCACGGGCGTGCTTCACGCCTGGTCTCGGGGTCGACGTCGCACTGAGGAGGAGGAGGCGGTACATCGTGGGCCTCGTCTCCTGCAAGGGAGGGCTGGGGCCGAAACGAGTAGGAGAGCGCCGAGGCGTCGCCGGCGGCGCTGATGAGCTCTGCAATGCGCCCGAGCCAGTCGTCGTAGCGGTTGGGGGCAGGGCGGTAGCGCAGCAGCTCGCGCGCCATGAGGAGTGTGCCTGACCCACACGCCGGCCCGGGGCGTGCGTGGGAGGATGACCCACTAGCTGGAATGATCGACGGAGTAGCAGTGCGGCCGTCGCGCCACGCGGTGACCGGCTGTGACGAGTCTTGCTGCTCATGGGCTTCCGGGCCTGTGGCGGCGTTGGCCACAGGTGAGGCGGACCGGTGCCCGGCGGTGCGGCCCGCGGGCGCCGTCTGGGCGACGCGGGCCGCACGGCGCTCGGCACGGGCTCGGCGAGCGTCAGCCATCGGAGCGGTGAGGCGGGAAAAGCGAGGCTTGAGGACTACTTCGACACGCCCCCTACCTGGCGCGCCAAATGTCGGATTTCGGGCTCTACAAAACCCTAAGAAGTCGAACCCAGGGGCGTGTGCGAAGATCTCCAACAGCTTCACCCCCTCCACGCTCACAACACAATGACCCCGCTCGATGGCAAGGAAGAAGATAGCACACGAGAGTTTACCCAGGTTCGGGCCGATGCGAAGCGTAAAACCCTACTCGTGCTTTTGGTGGATTGCCTCACAAGGAGGTTTGTGGATGAACTAGTACAGTGGTGAGTTGCCTCGCGAGCGTGTTTTAGGTGGTGTGTCCCCCTCTATAGAGCAGCCTAGCCTCTATTTATAGCGGCCCGGGTCCTCTTCCCTTGTCGCAATGGCGGGAAGGGATCCCACAACGGCCAAATTCGAAGGGGGATAGGAGGTACACCCTATCCTGACGAAAGGTGGTCTTCGCCTACAAAGTAGCCGGTGGTGATGCAGAGGTGGGCTCGGCGATGACGTCCGTCTTGCGGGGCTCGGGGTCTTGGTCTTGTTGAACCGGAAGGGAAACCTTTGGGGGGCGCTTCGGGAACCTGCGCACGTCCTTACCCCCTTTGCATCAAAGAGGAAAAACTGTCCCCTCTGGAGCGCTGGCACCCGCCTGGCCCGGCTGGCGTCACCCTTGACCTCCCGTGGCCGAGCACTGCATAGAGATCTCCGCCACTCGGGAGGAGGCCTGGGGAGGCCTCCCCCTTCTGGGAGCCTTGGTGCTGTCCTCCTCGCGAGGATGAGGCTCTCACGAGGGTCTTGTCTTGAGCGATGCCGCGTAGGGCTGTACAGACCGTCGAGTGGGCCATGTCCTGGGCCGCAGGCAGGCAAGTCTGGGTACCCGGTATCCAGAACGCCGACAGGCGGTCCCCCTACAATATATTAATACCACACGCCAACTTTCAATCCATTCCGACAAAATTTTATACGCACTTTAAAAAAAAAATTAATGATCTCGCGGGCGCATGCGTGTGTGTTTGACCTCGAAACGGTCGACGACGAGAACGGGGAGAACCGACAACTACGAACGGATGCATGTTTTGAAAAATGATGGCGACAGAGGTTCGATGCAATGCGAATGATGCGATGATGAATGCGACAAACAAATAAAACAGACGACAAAACTCGAAATAACTAGAAGGCATCTGGAGCATCGGTCGCGGGTTGTTACAAGATCAAACACATAGCTACTAGTACATACCCTTAGCCCCGGGGGTGGACTACTCCCTCCTCATCATGGGAGTAGCGGGGATGATGAAGATGGCCTCCGGTGATGTCGTTCCCCCTCCGACAGGGGTCCGGAAAAGGCCTCATATGGGATCGTTTCGGAACAGAGGCTTTCAGCGATGGAGTCAAAGTTCTGGGTTTATTTCTGGGGCTTCTCTATTTATAAGAATTTCCAGCGTTGGTTTCACGCCAATAGGAGTTTCGAGGGGGCCACAAGACAACATGGCCCTTCCTACCCCCAGGGCACGCCCTTCTGTCTTGGCACCGCCTCGTGGGTCTTCTGGTCCTCCCACGAAGCTTCGAGGGTCTCTTATGTTCCAGAAAAAATCGTCAAAAAGTTATGTCGCGTTTGGACTTCGTTTGGTATGTATTGGAAGTGATAGATGGATTTGGTGGAATCGATGTTTATTGCTAGAGCCTCCTGGGCATATATATAGCAGTACAACGACCAACTTAGAGTACAAGGCAAGGCAGGAATAAATCCTAGTCTATCCTATACTTCCTAATAATCACGTTACTCAACATCCCTCCGCGGTCACAACGGTAGTGACACCGACGGTGAGACTGGAGAAGAATTCAAAGGTAAGCCGACAGCCATCCCCCCACAGTCGTAACGGTCGATGCATCTGTGGGGACCCTGACTCATAAGTCGTGATCATCGAATGCACGCGTACAGTGATCCCAGAGATCAATGCTCACTGAACACATAGATTCTGAATAACAAGAGTCTTACATCCATACATACCGTCTTACACAATTAAAGACCATCGAGGTCATGTCTTATATAGATAGGGACATGAAGGCCAAACACCAAACATAACTAGCAGCGGAAATCTTGAACGAAAGCGTGAACCCATGCCATCTGCCTTAACCCTACAGGCATTCTGACTGGGAAGCGTCCTAGTTCGCATGTTCGTCACCAATGAAATCTTCTCCATATTCCTGCTCTTCCATGTCTTGCCAATTAAATAACCAGTGGGAGGCCAATGAGTACTTTGAATGTACTCGCAAGCAACCCATGTTTTGGAACAAGGTATAACAAAGCATGATATAGCACTAAGTAGGTAAGTTGCGGAAAGCTAATTTTGAGTGCAATGACATGATCAAAATAACTTGAAGTAGCATGCATCATGAGGATACAAGTATCCGTACGGACAGGTTACAGATATCAATATAATCAAGGTCTAAACATCTCATGTTCAATCATCATGTCAAGTCATCCGACTTGTGTCGAGTATTCCATCTTTCTCACACACACGCCAAGTTGGTAAAAACATCATGGACATAGTTTAAGCAGGACCACCCAACTGTCCTTGACCGTGGACACGGCTATTCGAATAGATTTACACTCTGCAGAGGTTGCACACTTTACCCACAAGAATCTGGGAACTTCCGTGTCAAGCCACGACTCGGGGTATATCACAAACCCGAGGTAAGCACCCGAACATTGCCTTTCCCTTGACGACACTAAACAAAGAGTCCACTCGTTGGTACCCAACCCTCATGATGCACATCCCACGAGCCTCGCTCAAGATGGTAACATCCATGAGGGGACACAACGGTGTGCCCGGTGTCTGTAAAAACAGCACATGATCGTCTTTTCCGACACGACCCCGTATCGAGAGTGACCACATCACTCCCGCCACTAGTAATGCGGGCTCGCTGCTAGTACCGACCAAGGTAATCAACAAAACCCCGTCTATAAGGGGTATCGTGGTTGTACATGTAAGGTTGGGACGATCAGCAGATCTTAAATCTAATTCATTTTTGAAAACACACACACCTCTTGCTCCGGCACACCACTTCTTTCGCAAGTGGTTACCTAGCTCACTTTCTCCCTCGGGCATTAGTGGCACCCGACGGGGTTTTTGAAAAGTCTTTGAAAGTATTTGTTTCCAACACCATGCATATTCCCGTCCCACCTTGCGTAGCAACTACTTAAGCATTCTATCTACTTCCCACCCGCACAACCCTCATAGGAAGGTAGGGTCATGCACGATGCAAGTATTATCGGAAAAGTAACAGAGATAACCCACTACGGTGGTCACCGTTTCATCATGATTCAACATAACAAAATGAAGTGCTATATGCCATGCAATAAAATGGTTTCTTAAACATGGTCAAAGGGGTGCTTGCCTGGCTCATCAAAGTCTTCGGGGTCTTCAAATTCATCTGGTCCAACTCCCTCGTCAACAACGCAATCTATCGTCACAATATTAAAGGGCAAAAATAAGAACACAACAAAAACAGAGAAAATAATCCACTTCTAAAATGTCACTCTACTCTGTAAAACACTACATTGACAACTAAAAATATTCATCTCTAGTTTTGAAGTGAAAAAGGTTTTGAAAATTGTTTTAACAGTGGTTTAAAATATTCAAAACTGGGTTTCAAACAAAACCACTACATAAAATGTTTTCAAAATTTTTTACAAGTGGCATCATTAAATACTACAGAATATTACAAGATTTTTGGTGGAGGAATATTTAAATTTAGAGGAATATTTTAGTCTGTGGAATTTTTGTAAAACAGACACAAAAAGAAAAAGGAAACGCTATTGTGCCTTCGGGCCAAACGGCCAGCCGAGCTGGCCCAGCCAGCGGGGTGGCCCAGGCGGCTCGGCGCCCCCGCGCGCGTCAGGTTTAAACCTGACGGGCGGGGCCTTTAGGCCAGAGAGGGAGAGAGGGGGCGAGAGAGGTGTGGGGATGACAGGGGGGCCCACCTATCATCTCCCACCACGGGACAAAGGGGCGGTGACGCTCACCGGCGGCGAAGGAGGGCACGGTAATGGCAGGCGGGGATAGGAACGGGCTCGGCGTCGAGCCGCCGTTCCTTCGGAGGTTGAAGGGTGGCCGGAGATGCATTGGTTCGCCGGCTGCGAGGAAGCACGACGGAACCGCTTCGGGAGGAGGTTGTCGGCGTCGTCCCTTAGCTGCAAACAAACGGGGAGGAGGGGGAAAACGACCAGGGCACCGAGGGGAGTTTGACGGAGCAAAAATGGGGTCCGGAGAGTGCTCGTACCCAAAGATCACTGGAGCTCCGATACGGCGGAGCTCGGTTCGATCCCGAGTGCCTGAGCTTCAAAACAGAGGGGGAGAGGTGTGGGGGTGTGATTGGGAGGAGGAGGAGAAGGGGTCCAGAGGGGAGAAACGAGCCCGGGGCGGTCATTTTATAGGGAGGCGATGGTCCACCGAATCGCGGGTGCGCCGGCGAGCTCGGGGCCGAAGCCAGAGGGCACGGGAGGAGACACGGACGCGTCTGGGGTGTTTGTGGGGCTGGTCTAGGTCCAGGGAGGGAAGAAAGAGAGGGGGGAGCGCGCGCATGCGACGTCGCTGGTTGGCCGAACCGGGCGGCGCTCGGGCGCGTGTGGCAACGGCCGCTGGAGGGGGAGAGAGAAGGGGTCCGACAGTCCAGCGTGTTGCGGACGCCAAAGCACCTCGACTGGCGCGAGCGGGAGGCTCGAGGTGGCCGGGTATGGGCAGGAGATGGAGGTCAACCCTCTGGAGCGCGGCCGCACGCTCCACAGCGCGACTTTGGCCGGCATGATCACACCTTTTGCGCGCTCTGGCGCGTCCACTTGTGTCATGGGGGCTGCAGGGGGGATAAGCATCTTGGAAAGAGCCTTGGATGCTCTGTAGTGGCCATGAGTGAGAGAGGAGAGAAAGGATGTTGTCCAGGGAGGGTAATGGGGTCTTTACCCCATGCAATCATGCACTTGGGCGCCAGGAAACTTACTGGAAGTGGGGAGGGATTGCATGGTGTTGTGGTAAAAGTTTGGGGTGAAGGAGAATAGAGTAATAGGTGAAAACATGGTTTCTACCAATCTGCCAGAAGGTGTTTGATGTGTGTTTGGGCAAGATAACTTTTCCCACTTGCATTGAGATTTAACACGATCAAATAGGAGGTAAATATAAGAGTGATCACAAGTTTTGATCTTAATTGAAGGAAATTTCCATTGTAAACTTGGTAAACCCTAGAAATTGACAGAATCAGGTTTCTGTAGATCTAGGCATGCTAAACTAATCTCCTAAATGCACCACTTGGTGTAGTAACATTATTTGGGAATCATAACATGTCCACAATGTTTGGGGTCAATAGGAGAAACTTCACAATGTAAAGTGTTCAAATTTGATTCTGGACAGAGAGGGTTTTGAGGTATTTTGGTGAATCAAAACATTGAGGATTGAGATGAAACTTTGCATGATCATCACATATATCATGTGTGACATGCTAGAATTTTCCTGGAATTATTTGAGAACATTTCTTGTAGAAATATTTCAAAAGCTTGAAATAGGCAGAATGGGTTTTGGAGGGTTTTGTCCAGTATTTTGAACATGACCATGTGTTGAAACTCATATATATGGAAAATATGTGTCCACTAAGTTTCCCTAAATTTTCTCAAATACTTTGAAAGCATTTAGATAATTTTTCCCAATGAAAGACCATTGCTGGACTTAAGAAAAAAAACTTTAAATAAAATAGGAAAATAATTTTAAAAATTATTATTTGGTGCTTTTGGGAAGTATTATATATTTTAGGTTCCAAATAAAGTCTTTGGTGCAAAACATTCCACCAAATTTGAGGACTTTTAGTACAAACCTCAATTCAGGGGTTTTATAAAGCCTAATTTGAATAAATGCTTTTTGGCCAAAATAATATTTCATAAAAAATAGTTTTAGGCACTATGATCATTGGGCAACAAGTTTGGATCAAGTAGATGAGTCCTAGAGATTAGGAGAGTTTTTGTGAGCCACAACACAAGCAAGCAATCAAGCAAATGGCAATCAAGTCAAACATCACAAGCAATCAAAAGTTTTAAATAGGTCCAAATTGTATAAGATCATAGTCATAGCAAAGTGAAACAACACAGGGTGTGACAGACCTACCCCCCTTACAAGAATCTCGTCCCCAAGATTCCTAGGCTAAGTGCTAAAAAGATAAGGGAACTCTGATCTAAGGTAGTCTTCACGCTCCCAGGTTGCTTCTGCTTCAGTGTGGTTGCTCCATTGGACCTTGAAGTACCTGATGGCGCGGCTTTGGGTGCAACGTTCAGCTTCATCCAAAATGCGAACTGGCCTCTCATGATAAGCAAGGTCTGGCTGAAGGTCGATGGCTTGATGATCGATGTCCTTGTAGAGGTCGGGGCGGTTGGGAACTTGGAGACACTTCCGGAGTTGTGATACGTGGAAAACATTGTGCACATCAGATAGCTCGGAAGGTAGCTCTAGATGGTAGGCAACTTCTCCTCGTCTTGCGGTGATCTTGAAGGGCCCGATGTATCTTGGTCCAAGCTTCCCCTTAACGTGAAAACGATTGGTCCCTTTAAGAGGCGTGACTCGGAGATAGACATGGTCTCCGCTGTTGAAGCTCGCTTCTCGGCGGTGGGAATCGGCGTAGCTCTTTTGTCTTGACTTGGCGGTCTCTAGGCGCTCTCTGACAAGTTGAACTTGCTCTTCTACTTCGCGGAGGATATCGGGTCCAAAGACTAATCATTCTCTGGTTTCTGACCAATTGAGGGGAGTGCGGCACTTGCGTCCATACAACACCTCAAATGGTACCATCTGAAGACTCGACTGATAGCTGTTGTTGTAGGAAAACTCGGCGAACGGTAAACAATCTTCCCACTTGGCTCCGTACGCCAGAACACAAGCACAAAGCTTGTCCTCGAGTATCTGGTTGACACGTTCAGTCTGTCCTCCGGCCTGAGGGTGAAAGGCTGTGCTGAAAGATAGCTTGGTTCCCAGGGCTTCTTGAAATTGGTTCCAAAACCTTGAGGTAAATTGGGTACCTCGGTCTGACACAATCTCCTTAGGAACTCAGTGAAGGCTCGCAATACGCTCGATGTAAAGACTGGCTAGCTTGTTTCCATCATAGGTGGTCTTGACGGGAATGAAGTGGGCTACCTTGGTCAGGTGGTCGACGATGACCCAAATGGAATCATGTCCCTTGCTTGACCTGGGCAATCCAGTGATGAAGTCCATCCCGACTTTGTCGCACTTCCATTCAGGCACTTTGAGAGGTTGTAACAATCCAACGGGTCGGTGATGCTCAGCTTTGACTCTCTAGCATATGTCACACTTAGCGACAAAAGTGGCTATCTCTCTTTTCATGCCATGCCACCAGAATCTTGCTTTGAGGTCTTGGTACATCTTGGTTCCTCCAGGATGGATGGAATATGGAGTGTCATGAGCTGCTTGCAAGATCAAATTCTTGAGCTCGACTTTGTTGGGCACGCAGATGCGAGTCCCAAACCATACAACTCCTTGCTTGTCCAAGATGCAAAGCTCATCTGCAACAGGCTCTCTGATGTTCATGAAGGCTATCACACTCGTCAAGATCCCATGGTCATCGAATACAATAACTTCCTCAAAATTCAGAAGACAGATCCAACTTCATCTTCCTCATCTATGTGCCTCATGGTAAAAGGTTCAAAGGTACTCAAACATCATTCCTCATCTGAATCCAGTGAATGTGAATGTGATGAAAACCTCAAACCTAGCTATTCCAAACTTGGTAATATTGCCACCAAACAACAAACTGCTTTGAAAGGGTTCAGAAACTGCTAGACAAAAGCGATGACCTATTGAATGAGGAAATGGATCGCACTCAAACTCTGACTAAGGGACTTCAAAGTCTTCAGTCTAAGTATGATAACCTTCAAAGTCGTCATGAGGCTCTCTTAGTCGATCATGAGAAAATTTCTTATGAATTTTTTCAAAGAAAGCAAGATCTTGAGAAACTAAGGGTGTCTCATGAAGATCTTCAAAGGGATAACAATTCTTTCCTTGCTCAACAAATCAGTACCGCTCAGGAAGATTTTGTTCCACCTTGCTTGAAATGCATTGAACGTGAAACTACTCATTCCTCACCTGAAAGTTCAAATGCTTCTATTGCTGCAAATTCTTCATTCCTCATTTGAGGATACCACATCTATCACTGATGAAAATGCAGGGTTGAAGGAATTGTATGTGACATGCATATACAAAAGACTCAAAGGGCATCAAACTCTTTGTGATGTGCTTAAAAAGCAGATTCTGAACGGGAACCCTAGGAAAGAGGGTATTGCCTTTGAGAGGAAACTCATTGTTGATGGATCTTATTGGAAACCTGAGAAATATCCCAAAACCTCATGGGTTGCTGCAAAAGGACCTCCTGTAGATCCATCCACTTTATCTAGCTTTACGTGTGAATCTTCATATTCCTCTGATGAGTCATTTGACTCCAACTATAAACTGTTCAAAAATCAGAATGGTGAAGTATTTGCCAGATATGTTGGTACTAACTGCAGGAACGGTCCCCCGATGAAGAAAATCTGGGTCCCCAAAAGGTACCTTCAAAATCTTCAAGTGAATGTCATCATGACACCACCAGCGAAGAACAGGAACCCCAGATCAAATTCTTCATTTGAACAAAAGTCTTCACAAGGACCAAAGTCCTCACATGGACCAAATTCTTCATAAGTTCAAAAAGCATATCATTCTCGTGCTAATGCTTCTGTTTAGAAGGCAAAATCTAAGGGTCATGAATATGTTCATTATTCTTCAAAACATTATGTTCATAAGTCCTTGAAGAATTTCTCTGCTTGTTCATATGAGTACTCTAACCCCCGTCCTGTGAAACAAAGTGCGCTTGCTTCAATGCCACCATTCTCATATGGAGCTCGTAGCATGATGAACTCTTTGCCACCCCTCCAGATGTGGGTGGTGAAGAAATTGAACTAATCTCTTATGCAGGGTCAGGTCTCCAGACGAACTTGAACGTCTGATGAATTTGCTGGAGACCTGAGGAAATGCTTGAATGGACGCAAGCTAATCACGACGAAATGAATCATTCATTTCTCACGTCCTCACATTACTTTTCTTACTATACTATGTGATGAAATTCAATCTGATGAATTTGATGTCATATTCTTCACTCTGAAGTATATGTGTTCATAAGTGGTACTAATTCATCTGCATGATGAGCCACCTAAAGCTACTGAGTGGGTCCTCGACAGTGGCTGCACCAACCACATGACTGGTGACAGGAGTCTATTGATGGACATTCCTCTTGTTCCATCTCATCTAAAGCATATCACCTACGCTGACAAAGGAAAAAAGCAAGGTATTGGGTCTAGGTAAGGTTGCAATCTCAAAGGATCGACACATGGATAAAGTGATGCTTGCCGAATCCCTCGGATTCAACCTCATGTCTGTCTCAATGCTTTGTGATCTTGATATGGTTGTCATCTTTGGCAAATACCGTTGTGTTGTCATCATGGAATCTGACAAATCCAAAGTCTTTGAAGGCTTTAGGAGAGGAGACTTGTATATTGTTGATTTCTCTACAGGACCATAGCCGGCCACATGTTTACTTGCAAAAGCTTCAGAAGGCTGGCTATGGCATCGATGACTTGGACACGTTGGCATGAGGAACTTGCACACGCTCGCGAAGAAAAAGCACGTCATTGGTATTGAGGGTGTCAAATTCCTCAAGGATCAATTGTGTGGGGCTTGTGAATCTGGAAAGATGACCAGATCCAAGTATCCATCCAAGACTATCATGACTACCACTCGTCCTTTTGAATTGCTTCATATGGATCTCTTTGGTCCCACTCACTATGCCACACTAACAAATACTCCATGCTTATATGGCTTTGTCATTGTTGATGATTTCTCTCGCTATACTTGGGTGCACATTATCCTGTACAAATCTGAAGTACAGAATATCATCAAACGATTTTCTTCAAGGGCCTCGACGAATTTCGGCGTCAAGATCAAGCATATCAGGAGTGATAATGGGACTGAGTTCAAGAACACTGGTCTTAATGATTATCTTGATGAACTTGGTATTACTCATGAGCTATCTGCCCCTTATACTCCTTAGCAGAATGGCGTTGTGGAGCACAAGAATAGAACTCTTGTTGAGATGTCTCATACCATGCTTGATGAATACAAGACCCCTCGTTGTTTCTGGTCTGAGGCAATCAATACTGCTTGCCACATCATCAACAGGGTATATCTTCACAAATTCCTCAAAAATACTTCATATGAACTCCTCACTGACAAGAAACCCAATGTGAGTTATTTCAAAGTCTTCGGTGCTAAATGCTGGATTAGAGATCCTCACCACAGTTCCAAATTTGCACTGAAAGCACATGAAGGTTTTATGCTTGTTTACGGAAAGGACTCGCACACCTACAGAGTCTTCAACACCTATCACAACAAGGTTGTTGAAGCTGTAGGTGTGCGGTTCGATGAAACTAATGGCTCGCAAAGAGAGCACCTGCCTCCTGTGCTAGATGAAATGCCTCCTGAGGAATCCATTAGGTTCAAGGCCACTAAAGATGTGATCCCTACTGAAGAACAACCACTCTCTGAAGAAGTTTACCAACCTTTGAAGATATTCATGCTGATACACCTGGAAAAAATGGCGCTGATGAAATTGCTCAGCCTCAACAAAGTCATCAACCTGCTCATCCAAGACTTGCAAATGAAGTGCAGATTGAGAAAATCCTTGACGACATCAATGCACCAGGACCACTCACTCACTCAAGAGCTTCTCATTTGTCTAACTTTTGTGGGCACTTTGCTTTTGTCTCTATCACAGAGCCCACCAAAGTTGATGAAGCATTCCTGGAGCCTGAGTGGATTCAAGCCATGCAAGAGGAATTGCGTCAATTCAAGCTCAACAATGTGTGGGAACTTGTCAAACGCCCAGATCCTCGCAAGCACAATTTCATAGGTACCAAGTGGATCTACCGCAACAAACAAGATGAACTCGGTCAGGTAGTGAGGAATAAGGCCCGTCTTGTGGCACAGGACTACACACAGGTTGAGGGAATTGACTTTGATGAAACTTTTGCACCTGTTGCTAGACTTGAAGCTATTCGCATATTGCTTGCTTATGCTAATCATCACAATATCATCTTATATCAAATGGATGTGAAAAGTGCATTCCTCAATGGTAAGCTTGAGGAAGAAGTATATGTTGCTCAACCCCCAGGTTTTGAAGATCCCAAATATCCGGACAAAGTCTTCAGACTCAACAAGGCTCTCTATGACCACAAGCAAGCCCCTCAGGCGTGGTATGACACACTGAAGGAATCCCTCATGAAGAAAGGCTTCAAACCCGGTTCACTTGACCCAACTCTTTTCACAAAATCTTATGATGATGAATTATTTGTGTGCCAAATATATGTGGACGATATTATCTTTGGATGTACTGACAAACTTACAGTGACAAATTCTCCTATATGATGAGTGAAGAATATCAAATGTCTATGATGGGACAGCTCAAATTCTTCTTAGGGCTTCAAATTCGTCAACAACGCAATGGCATCTTCATCTCTCAAGAGAAATACCTCAAGGATGTCCTGACGAAATTCGGCATGCAGGATTGCAAAGGCGTCAAGATTCCTATGCCCACATCGGCTCAACTCTGCATTGACGAAACTGGTAAAGATTTCGATCATAAGGTATATCACTCCATGATTGGTTCTTTATTGTATCTATGTGCATCTAGGCCAGATATTATGCTTAGTGTTTGCATGTGTGCCCGATTTCAAGCAAAACCGAAGGAATCACACCACAAGGCTATGAAACATATTCTTCGATATCTAGCTCACACACCAATACTAGGATTATGGTACCCCAAGGGCTCACATCTTGACCTCATTGGATATTCTGATTCTGATTATGCTGGCGATCATGTGGACCACAAGTCAACACAACGCACTTGTGATTTCGTCGGACGATTGTTAGTTTGTTGGTCCTCGAAGAAGCAGAACTGTGTGTCACTATCTACTGCTCAAGCTGAGTACATTGCTGCTGGTTCTTGCTGTGCTCAATTGCTATCGATTAAGCAAACCCTCAAGGACTACGGCATCAACGTGAAGAATGTCCCTCTCTACTGCAACAACGAGAGTGCCATCAAGATTGCTTATAACCCAGTTCAGCACTGAAAGACAAAGCACATCCAGATTCGTCATCATTTTCTTCGTGACCATGTGATGAAGGGCGATATCTTCCTTGACCACATGACGACTGAAGAACAACTCGCTGATATCTTCACAAAGCCCTTCGATGAAAAGAGATTTTGCAAGTTGCGGTGTGAGCTAAATATCTTAGAATCTTCGAATGTTCTTTGAAAGGACACACATCCTAACACTTATGCAAAATTCATGACTTTGATGCGCAACACACGAAGTAACGTTTTTCTTCAATCAATGAAGACTAACTCTCTAAGTGTGAAGAAATTAATGAATAATTTTATTCTCAGAACCCTATGACAATTGTACGCGGTGTCTAAAATCATCATTCTTATACGGTGGGTCACGCCACCAACCACAGTTGAAATTCTTCATGTTTGACTTTTTCCTCATTTTTGCAAATTCTTCAAATTTTCAAATTCTTCAAATTTGCAAAAATCCTCAAAATCTTCAAACTCTTCAAACTTTCAACTTGAGTTCTTCATTGACTATGTACACACACACACACACACAGAGATATATATATATATATATATATATATATATATATTTGAGTTTTTCAATGTCCTCAACATCATTCACCTATTGCTAATTCTTCAAGTCGATTTTCTTCTAAGTGAATGTGATCGGACCCGTTCCCCCTCTATGCTAAACTCAACCCAGTCTCTTCAAAAATTCTTCATATGCGTTCTACCTTGAAACCCGTTCAAAGTCTTCACTGTGTCCTTGTCAGCTGAAGAATTTGTGAACGAAACTTTAAAAATATCAATTTTCAATTTTTCGCGGTTGCCGCTCAAACCGTTCTGATTCCCACGACTGGATAACCCACGATCCTCCACTATCTCCACTACACAGTACGTGGGTGACACATGTCGCGTGGATAGCAAGGGTCAGGGGTATACTGGTCCAAAATCTTCGGACCAGTTAGTTTTTACTGCCGCTATAAATACCCCTCCCTTCCACCTGCTCGGGTTACTCCTCACTCCCATCCCCTCCGAGCTCTAGACCTAGCGTCCCCGCTAACCTCGTCGTCGCCGGAGAGGAAGAGCTTTGCTGCCTCGACCTCGCCATCGTCGTACTCGCATCGGCCACGGAAGTCTTCACTCTGCCGCCGCTGTAGCTGTCTCCCTCTGCCAAGCTAGGGCGTGGCAGATCCGGACTGACGAACTCCTCCACTTCGCTTCTCTGTTCATCGTGTTCTTAATTTGTGGTAATTAAAATTCAATTTTATTACGTGTTTGATTCATATAAATTTCTCAAAATCCTAAAAAAAAAATTCTTCATCAATCCACTCCTTAAACACCGAACCATCCTACTTCTCTTTAATGTTTCTTTAAGTGATGATTTTCTTCATGATTCCTCAATTGTGTGGATCTTCAAATCTATACAACTCTAGAACCTAAGTCAAGAACACTTATTGAAATCCGTCAAATCATCTATGGTGAAATTCCTCAAACTTGATACTTTTGCAAAATTTCTGAGAACGCATATGACCTCTTCAAATTCTTCGCACCTATACTCTATTCACAGTTCCAAATGTCAGCTGATGAATCTCTAGGTTATCATCAACTTAAGTCATTTGCAGCATTTCTTGAAGAAAATCTGCACACCTCATCAGGATCCTCAAAAGTACAAAATCCTCAGCCGAAGAAAATGACTAAGGGCAAAAGACCGCAGAAAGGAGGAAAGCGACCCGGAGTACAGACTGCCTTTGAGATTCCTGATGATTTGTATGATGAATATTGCACACCTGATGAAGAAACTCATGGCAAAGAAACTCAAAAGCAGCGCAAGATCCGTATCCAGAGGATTGAAAGGAGATGGGCACGAGAATGGAGAGAATATCGATATGTCACTCCAAAATATAAGATGAAATTTTCTATCAAACCTCCGTGCAACAGGCCACCTTTGGCTCAAGGCCAACGTGCTGATCCCACCAGTCTCAAATCTGGTGAAGATTTTCCTCATGAATGGGAAAAGCATCAAGCCAAGCTGGCAAGAAAGGCAAAAGAGGCTATGAAGAGATTCAATGAGGACTCTGCTGCTGCTGTCACTACCGGTGCCTCTGCTAGCACCATTGCCTCAAAGAAAGCTGTGGTCAAGAAATCAGCTGTGAAACCAAAGTACTCAGCACCAAAATCTTCAGCTCCAAGTTCTTCACAGCAAATGCCTTAGGCAAAATCATCAAGGGCTCCTGCTATGCCCTCTGTGGCTGCACAGTCTTCAGTTGCTGCTACAAAGTCCTCAACGCCAGTGCACCTTGCAACATGTCAGAGGACTGCTGGTTTTTCAATTGCTTCAGGGGCATCTGCAACTTCATCAGCCCAAGCACATTCATCAACCAGTCCCACTTTGCTAAACATAAAATCTACTGCGGGACGAGGCAGAAGGCCAAGTCCTCACGGCAAGAAATTGGTATTTCAAGTTCCCTCAGGATATGAGGATGATGATG
The DNA here is from genome assembly GCA_039707655.1 of Elymus sibiricus. Classification (NCBI taxonomy): domain Eukaryota; kingdom Viridiplantae; phylum Streptophyta; class Magnoliopsida; order Poales; family Poaceae; genus Elymus; species Elymus sibiricus. The sequence continues at coordinate 311,516,077 of CM077669.1, read as the reverse complement.
CTGATGATGAAGAACTGGCTGCGATAGTCAGAAACAAGCAAGAGAGTGGCTCAAGCAAAGGGGACTCAAATTCTTCTCATGCTAGACCCGAAGATTGTGCTGGATTTCATTGACTTATGGCATCAGGATCCAACCACTCCCATTGATGACTTGAAGCTTCCTCCTGGCCCAAGTCATGTCCTCGTTGCCTTCATTGGTGAGGAAAAATGGAAGTTTGAGCATGCCAAAAGGGCAAAGAAGGCTCAACTGAAGAAGGAACGCTTCATGAAGGACAATGTCCTCAACCTGACGCCAAATCAACTTGTCTCTGTTCAAAGGGATATCAAAGGCCTTAGTGAAAAATACAATAGTCACTACTCAGATTGGCAAGGTGCCAAGGGCAGATTCATCAAGATGGCTGACAAAGTCATCAAGGACCACAAACCAAGGGTTGCTGCTCGCACGCGACCACAAAATCCTCATGCAAGCTCTTCTGCCCAGTCTGCTGAAGAAACTGCGAGTGCAACTGGAGAGATTCCTATTGCTAAAGAAATTCCCATGGCAATTCCAAATGGCGTGCCTAAGGATATTGCAAGGCCAGCTGAAGCAACTGCTGTGCCTGAAGAAACTGCCAGGGCGAATGCATCAGTCATGCCTGAAGAAACTGCTGCACCATCTTCACCCCATGCTCCCCCAGCAACATCCTCAAGGGTGAAGATAGTCTCTCTTCCTTCTACATTAGAAGCGAAGAAAACCAAGGCTGCGGAAAAGGCAGCTGCACTCAAAAGGAAAGCATCACCAACTGCAGATTCCTCAACTGTGAAGAAGTTGAAGACTCTTCCCAGTTCTTTAACAGAACCCATAAATGCTACTCCCCTATCATCTGTCCCAGCCTATGAGATTATCCCGTTTGGTGAAGAATATCACATTCCAGTTGATGATACTGATGAAAATCAATCTGCCGCTTCAGAACCAGTTGATGAAGAAATGCAGATTGATGAAAATGCTCCAACACCTTTGACATCGTCCCCCCAGCCTCATTTAACCGCTGAAGAGGCTGGAGTTGAAGAAATGGAAGAGGATGTGGACATTGGATCCACCACTCCTGTTATACATGATGAATTTTCAGAAGCAGCTCACCCAAATTCGCCAATGGCCACCCCTCTTGCACAGGTTCCCCAGCCCCCTGCACAAACTGAAGAAATTCCAACAGGATCTGAAGAACATCATACTCCTCTCCAGCCACTCAATGAATAAATTCCAGCTGCATCAGCTGATGAAAATGCTGTCCCGAGTGCACCTGAGGATCATGAAGTGCAAATTCCTCAAAATACTGAAACTGCAATTGTGACAAGGGAGGTTGGGAGACGTTTCAAACCAAATCTTCAGCCCAAGCATGCACTGCCTTTCAAAAGGCGACCCAAATTCCTCAAGGAGAATTTCTATGATGAACACCATTTCTTCACTGGTGCAAATCCTTATGATTCTCTGAGGATTCGACAAAAGCGTTTCTGGACTGCAACTCAAGCCAATTTCTACAGTGTCGTGCTGTTTCAGAAGGACAAGGTTTTTCAGCACTATCAAATTCTTCATGCTGACATGGAAACCATTCCTTGCTTCACCCCAATGCTCAATGTTCTTCATGATGCTGGTCTGCTGCCATTCTGTGTTGACATCTGTAATTGGAATGAAGAACTCATTCTTCAGTTCTATGCTATACTTCACCTCTTAGGTGATGCACATGATATAAACACATGGGTAATTGACTGGATGACTGAGAACACTCATTACACTGCTCCCGTAACTGAGTTACTTCGAGTAGTTCCAGTCAGTATTCCCTCAGCTGAAGCCAGATGCCTCTATGAAGAATCTGAACTTCCAAATCATCTCATGCAAGTACTGATGAAGCCTTTGGCTCCAGGTCAAGCTCCCAGAACCACTTTTCTGGTGAAGGATTTGCTCTATGGGCCTCGCACTGTGTACCGCATCATGACCAAAACCCACTGCCCTATCAAAGGTCACAACAATGAAGAGGAAGATGTGGTAGGTGTGATGAAGAACCTGCTGTTCAACATTATTCACGGCATTCCTATAAATCTTCATGATTTCTTCATGAGGACATTGGCCAACATTGCTCTGTCTCCGTTTGAACTGAAGCCTTATGCACCATGGATCATGAAATTCATCAGAGCGAGATCCTCAGTTCCTTATGAAGCTGATCTTCAGAATCATTTCAGTTACCTACCCCCAATTGAAGTCCTCAAGAACACATTTTCCTCAGTTGATGGGAAGGGCAAATCTGTTATTGATGAAGGATCTCGTCCTCTAAATGGTCAATTTCGTCCTGCTGCTTCCTATTCAACCAATGATGACACTGCATCACAAGACTCAGCAGCCAGAGCCACTGCTCAAAACCCCTTGAAACAACTCCAATAGTGATGAATGATCGTGAGTTACTCCTCAGTCTTCATCAAAAGGTCGATCGCAATCACAAGTGGGTCAAGAGGCAGTTTGGTGCAATTCTTTGAGATATGACTGTCACGCATAACGTTGTGAGGAAGAACCACTACTATCTGCATGAAGTCTTCGACCGCACATGGGCCACTCTTGAGCATCTATATACCCCTGAAGAACTTGCAGAGAAGGAATTTCAGAGGGATTTTGATTGGTCTTATCCTCCCAAGAAGAAATACAAGAAGCTTCCAGTTCCTCAGCTCGTTGCAAGTTCATTTTATTCATCGCGCGGAACTGACTCCAATGAGGATATCGATGACACTGCTGCGGGCCCTGCATCAACAAACGACCCCGACAGCGCTGGCGCTCCTCCACCACCTTCAAGATGAAATTCTTCTCGGGCGTTAGTCCTCAATTTCGTCCATTTTGGTCACTTGATGACAAAGGGGGAGAAATTTGATATAGTCTTCAAGCGGGTCTCTTTATATGGGCTATTTCAAATTTAAGTTACAGCTCTCGCTCTTCTGAAGTGTTTGTTGACTGAGTTGTAAACTTTAGTCCGATGGTGGTCTGATACTTTTGAACTGCTTTCTACATGCTTATTTCCTCAAGTATCTTAATGCACGCATGCTGAATTTCCTTAGACACTATTTTCCATCATGCATTTCAATTTCCTCATGATATATATAAAATGCATTTATGGATTACGAGATATAGGGGGAGATCTCCAAGAGCTTATCCTGCCATGTGCATTTGCAGTCCAAAGCAAATTCCTCAAATATGCATATCTTCAGGGGGAGTTCCACTATATCTTGCAATGAAATTCCTCAAACTCGGTACTTACACTTGATATGTTTATCCCCGTTGAAAACTTAACCTATTTGTCGTCAATCACCAAAAAGGGGGAGATTGTAAGTGCATCTAGTGCCCCTTAGTGATTTTGGTGTATTGAAGACTTATAGGTTAAGGGACTAATATGTGTGTAAGTGTACACAGGCTCTATAAGTCGCTGAGGAGTTTGATATATACGAAGAATGTCGACCCCTAAAAATGAATGTCTTTAGCTGAAGACTTTGAAGCTGAAGAATTCAGTGTGACCTTGAAGATATTAGCGAGGACTATGAAGCGTGAAGACTTTTGTTTTCGTAGTTTCCTTTCCTTTCTTTGAGTCATACTAAACACCGTACTGTTAAAGGGGGCCAAGGTAATACTAAGGAAAATTTCCAACTGATGCTCAACTCAAAAGCCTCAACATAACCAATCCTTCGAGTGAAGCCTTTAGAACTCTCTTACACTTCAGTCAAAGTTTTTCAGTGACAGAGACGATGTTCTTCTGGTCACTGAGGAAATTGGTCTGACTTAGGAGTTAGGATTTCGCCAGTGCGAATTGCCTATCGTGAGGAATATGATAAGCCCTGAGGAATTTGACAGCTCAAATTCCGACCATTGTTGTGCTTTGCGCCAGCTGTACAGATATTTTATCCACCTAACGGTCATATCATTGGGGGCATTTATGTCTTATCATGTCGGTTTGCACCCTGGCTATAAATAGCCCCCCCCCCCCCACAACCACTTGCTAGTTGGCTGCTCAGAGAGAGATTGACACTTGTCATTTGAGAGCAACCCATTCCTTGAGGACTTTGAGAGAAAATCATCAGTGAGGAAAAATCCAAAACCCAAACCACCAAAACCCAAAGTGATTGAGCATCACTGAAGAGATTGTTCCTGTGTGGAACCAATGCTTTTTACCTTTGAAGATTGTGTATCTTCCAGACGGTTAGGCGTCATGGTCTAGAGCATCCAGCAGTAAATTGTGGATCTCCGGGTGACCGAGTTTGTGAGGGTTTGGAAGTCTACCCTGAAGACTTACCACGAGTGTTGGGAGAGGTCTGTGTGACCTTAGCTCAAGGAGAATACGGTAAGGACTGTGTGTCCTGGGACTGTGTGTCCTTTGGTTTAAATACCAAGCCGCTCCAAACAGACGTACGACTGTCACAGCAGTTGGAACTGGGTCATCAAATCATTGTCTTCATTGAGCTCCTGGTTCTATTTCCTCAACCCCTTCATTTCCTCGAAGTACTTGTTGATGAATTTGATCATTACCATTTGAAGAATTTGACTGAAGACTTTCTCAATTTCCTCATCTCAAATTCTTCAGTCACTTTATCTTCTGCCTGATTATCCTGTTCACGCTACTTATGCTCAGTGTATGCTTTATTTCATCATGATGACTATGCTACTGCTACGTTTCGCATGCACTTGAGTACTTATTCCGCTGCTAGTATTTTGTCAGTTAGCAAATTCCTCATCTAGTAATTCCTCAGTGACGAATTTGTAAAAATCGCCTATTCACCCCCCTCTAGTCGATATAATGCACTTTCAGGTTGATTTGGAGTGTCTTAGTACTCTACGTCGGCAGGGCCCAATCCCGCGCATACCTCGACCGCCGTTGGGGCGTCCGGATCACCAGGACAAGACCAAGGGGCGAGGGGCTACGTGACTAGTGAGGCTCCTAAGTCGCGATGCTCAGGAGTCCCCCTTGGCTGCGAGCAGCTCCCATACCTTTCCTCGCTAGCTTTCGCCTGGGAGGGACGCGAGAAGACCAGGTGACAGGATCCTGGTGAGGTGGCACGCGCCAGGCATAGCCTAAGCGTAGCCCCCGTCCAGCCCCCTCGCGCGTGCATCCCAGGGGAACGCTACGTGACAGGGCTGTGAGGCCATCCTGAGGTTGGTGCAGCCACTAGGGCGCCCTCAGTTGTTTATCCACCAGCGCGGAGCATGGGGCTTCCACTCGGCATGGGCATAGCCGCTGAGCGACCGTGTCGTTCGCCAGCGCGGAGCATGGGGCTTCCACTTGGGCGTGGGCATAGTCATTGGAGGACCGTGTCGTCCACCAGTGCGGAGCATGGGGCTTCCACTTGGGCGTGGGAAGGGAGCTCTGTGTTAGAGTCTCCGGGCGTGTACAACCCAATTTCATTCGTACGCGTGACTGGCATGACAGAACTGGAGGAGGTGTATTTGGGCACCCGTGAGCCAGTGCGGGTCTCAGGAGGCCCTACCTCAAGGCGGGTTCCGCCTGGGTCTTCTGGCGCGGGACGCGCTTGGAAAACATGTGTGGTGGGGACAGCCTGTGCCGAGCGAATCTCCGGAGGCCATCGCATGAGAAGGCCAAACACCAAGGACCTCAGGAGGTGAAGTGAACGGGGCCGGCCCGCCAGACAAAGCTCAGTCGTTGGGTTTATCGACGCTGCAGGGATGGACCCGAGCACAAACGTCGTGCCCAGTCTTCTCATGAGACAAACCCGAGGAAAAACACCCGGCGCGGCTCCCGCGATGGCGAAACTCTGAACTGCGGTTATACGAATCGAGCCGCGCACCCTGACTCACCTGCTCTCGATTAGCTCATGCGAGGGCAAAGCACCAAGGACCACGGGAGGTGACGTGCACGGGACTGGCCCGCGAGACAGAGCTCGGTCGCTTGGATTTATCAATGCTACAGGGACGGACCCGAGCATAGACGCCGTGCCAGCCCTTAGTCATGAGGCGGTCGAGGGTGGGTTTGTCAGGGCGCCGCGACATTCATGGTGAAAAAGCACCGGGCATGTAGTTTGGAATACTTAGAAAACTCATCAAATGAAGAACTTGTTCTAATGCATGCGCAAAAACGATACAGCTACAGGGGCGGGCCCTAACAGCTTGAGTATGATGCAGCCCGAGGGGCGCCGCGGCCCACGGGCACCGTCTGGGCGAAGCGGGCAGCTCGGCGCTCGGTGCGGACGGCGTCGGCCATGGGAGCGACGGAGCGGAGACGAAGCGGTAGTGGAGGAAGGATTCCGACATGCCCCTACCTGGCGCGCGAAATGTCGGAATCAGGGCTCCGCAGACCCAAGAAGGTTCGAACTCTGGGGTGTATGCGAAGATCCCAACCAGCTCAAGTCTTGAGCCTGCCGCCTCACGGCCAAACCCTGCCAAAGATGCACGAGAGCGCAAGAAGATGGACACGGAGATTTTACCCAGGTTCGGGCCACCTTGCGGTGTAAAACCCTACTCTTGCTTTGGGTGGATTGGCCTCACGAGGGGGCATGAGGATGAACGAGTACAAGGGTGAGAGACCTCGCGATGCCACTCGGGTGAGGATGGATTCGGTCCCTCTCTACGGTGGAGGCTAGCCCCTATTTATAGTGGCCTAGGTCCTCTTCCCTTATTGCACAGACGGGAAGGGATCCCACAACGGCCAAATTTGAAAGGGGACAGGAGGTACAGCTTATCCTGACTAAAGGTGGTCTTCGCCTGCAAAGCTCCTGGCATGACGCAGAGGTGGGCTCGGCGATGACATCCGTCCTGCCAAGCCTGTGATCTTGGTCTTGTTGCACCGGAAAGGAAACCTTTGGGGGGTTCCTTGGGAACCCGTGTTTGTCCTTGCCTCCTTAGCACCAAAATGAAACTGTCTCTGCTGCGCCCGCTGGCGCCCGCCTGCCTTGGTCGTCATGGCTCACGTCATCGCAGCCTCCTGAGGCCGGGCACTGCATAGGAATCTCCACTCCTCGGGAGGCAGCCTGGGTAGGCCGCTCCCCTGGAGGTCTCGGCGCCGTTCCCCTCGCGAGGTTAGGGCCCTCGCCAGGGTCTTGCCTTGAGGGGTTTGTCGCCAGGCCGTACTGGGCCGTCGAGGTGGGCCACGCGCTGGGCCGCAAGCAGGTAGGTCTGGGTACCCCCTAACCCAGAACGCTGACAGTGCCCCCGCGCGCGTCAGGTTTAAACCTGATGGGCGGGGCCCGTAGGCCACAGAGGGAGAGAGGGGGCGAGAGAGGTGTGGGGATGACACGGGGGTCCCACCTGTCATCTCCCACCTCGGGACAGAGGGGCGGCGACGCTCACCGGCGGCGAAGTAGGGCATGACAATGGCAGGCGAGGAGAGGAATGGGCTCGGTGTCGAGCCACCGTTCCTTCGGAGGTGGAAGGGAGGCTGGAGATGCACTGGTTCGCCGGCGGCGAGGAAGCACGGCGGAGCCGCTTCGGGAGGAGGTCGCCTGCGTCGTCCCTTAGCTGCAAACGAGCGGGGAGGAGGGGGGAAACAATCAGGGCACCGAGGGTAGTTTGATGGAGCAAAACTAGGGGCCGGAGAGTGCTCGTACCCGGAGATCACCGGACCTCCAATGCGGCGGAGCTTGGTTCGATCCCAAGTGCTTGAGCTTCAAAACAGAGGGGGAGAGGCGTGGGGGTGCGATTGGGAGGAGGAGAAAGGGTCCAGAGGGGAGAAACGAGCCCGGAGTGGTCGTTTTATAGGGAGGCGATGGTCCACCGAATCGCGGGTGCGCCGGCGAGCTCGGGGCCGAAGCCAGAGGGCACGAGAGGAGACACGGAAGCGTCTGGTGTGTTTGTGGGGCTGGTCTAGGTCCAGGGGAGGGAAGAAAGAGAGAGGGGAGCGCGTGCGTGCGAGGTCGCTGGTTGGCCGAACCGGGCAGTGCTCGGGCGCGTGTGGCAACGACCGCTGGAGGGGGAGAGAGAAGGGGGCCGGGAGTCCAGCGAGTTGCGGACGCCAAGGCACCTCGACTGGCGCGAGGGGGACGCTCGAGGTGGCCGGGTATGGGCAGGAGAGGGAGGTTAACCCTCTGGAGCGCGGCCGCGCGCTCCAGAGCGCGACTTTGGCTGACATGATGACATCTTTTGCGCGCTCTGGCGCGCCCACTTGTGTCAGGGGGGCTGCGGGGGCAATAAGCTTCTTGGAAAGAGCCTTGGATGCTCTGTAGTGGCCATGAGTGAGAGAGAGAGAAGTGAGAGACGAGAGAAAGTATGTTGTCCAAGGAGGGAAATGGGGTCTTTACCCCATGCAATCATGCACTTGGACACCAGGAAACTTACTGGAAGTGGGAAGGGATTGCATGGTGCTGTGGTAAAAGTTTGGGGTGAAGGAGAATAGAGTAAGAGGTGAAAACATGGTTTCTACCTATCTGCCAGAAGGTGTTTGATGTGTGTTTGGGCAAGATAACTTTTCCCACTTGCATTGAGATTTAACAGGATTAAATAGGAGGTAAATATAAGAGTGATCACAAGTTTTGAGCTTGATTGAAGGAAATTTCCAATGTAAACTTGGTAAACCATAGAAATTGACAGAATCAGGTTTCTGTAGATCTAGGCATGCTAAACTAATCTCCTAAATGCACCACTTGGTGTAATAACATTATTTGGGGATCATAACATGTCCACAAAGTTTGGGGTCAATAGGAGAAACTTCACAATGTAAAGTTGTTCAAATTTGAGTCTGGCAAAGAGGGTTTTGGGATAATTTGGTGAATCAAAACATTGAGGATTGAGATGAAACTTTGCATGATCATCACATATATCATGTGTGACATGCTAGAATTTTCCTGGAGTTATTTGAGAATATTTCTGGTAGAAATACTTCAAAAGCTTGAAATTGGCAGAAAGGGTTTTGGAGGTTTTTGTCTAGTATTTTGAACATGACCATATGTTGAAACTCATATATATGTAAAATATATGTCCACTGAGTTTCCCTAAATTTTCTCAAATATTTTGAAAGCATTTAGATAATTTTTCCCTATGAAAGACCATTTTTGGACTTAATAAAAAGCCTTTAAATAAAATAGGAAAATAATCTTAAAAATTATTATTTGGTGGTTTTGGGAAGTATTATATATTTTAGGTTCCAAATAAAGTCTTTGGTGCAAAACATTCCACCAAATTTGAGGACTTGTAATACAAACATCAATTCAGGGGTTTTATCAAGCCTAATTTGAATAAATGCTTTTTGGCCAAAATAATATTTGATAAAAATAGTTTTAGGCACTATGATCATTGGGCAACAAGTTTGGATCAAGTAGATGAGTCCTAGAGAGTAGGAGAGTTTTTGTGAGCCACAACACAAGCAAGCAAGCAATCAAGCAAATGGCAATCAAGTCAAACATCACAAGGAAGCAAAAGTTTTAAATAGGTCCAAATTTTATAAAATCATAGTCATAACTAAGTGATACAACACAGGGTGTGACAGCATCGCGGAAGTTGTGGATGGAGTGGAAACCGACGAGGTTTCTCAAGCAAGGCAATAGCCCTTTGTGCCGATGTCGAAGTAGCCGAGAGTGTAGGGTGGTGGAGACGTGGTCTATGCATCCGTGCGAAGAACGCCGTTGTCGACATCGAGTCAGGGTGGCCGGTGTCGAGGTAGTCGTCGTGGAGCCGTGGGCGCTAGTAAGCACCGAGTTAGTCATGGGCGCAGTGGTGTTGAAGTAGTGTTGCACGAGGAAGAAGACATAGTTGACGCCATGTCACGCCGGGTTTGCCAAGCCCGGGGACACATCGTGGATGAAGGTATGCATCGGTGTTGCCAGCACCAGGCTTGCGTAGACGGACGAAGGCAATGTTGATGATTGATACATCTCCAACGTATCGATAATTTATGAAGTATTCATGCCATATTTTCCTATGTTTACAATACTTTTATATGGTTTTGATGCACCTTAAATGAACTAACCCGGACTTATGTTGTTCTTAGCAGAATTATCGTGGTATTGTTTTTGTGCAGAAAATGAAAGTTCTTGGAATTAGCCAAAACTTTTTGATGATTTTTTATGGAGGAAATAAGCAATATTGGAGCAAAGAACCATTGGACGGGAGCCACCTGCGGGCCACAAGCCATCAGGGCTCCTCCCTGGCTGTGCAGTGTTGGCTTGTGGGGCCCACGTGGCTCCGTTGCGCGTGATTCCAACGCTGAAAAATCCTATAAATCCCAGCAACCCCAGAAATAAAGAGAGACTCTCCGCTCCACCACCGCAACTCTTTGTATCGACAAAAAACCAATCTGGAGCCTTTCCAATACCCTGCCGGAGAGGGAAATCATCATCCGGTGCCCATCTTCATCATCCCGGTGGAGGCCATGACAAGGACGGAGTAGTTCACCCTCGGGGCTGAGGGTATGTACCAGTAGCCATATGTTTGATCTCTCTCTCTCTCGTGTTCTTGAGATGGCACGATCTTGATGTATCACGGGCTTTGTTAATATAGTTAGATCATATGGTGTTCTTCCCTCTCTATCTTGTTGCGATGAATTTAATCTTTCCCTTTGAGGTTTTGTCATGTTGGATTGAATATTTGGTTTGAGAACACTTGATGTATGTCTTGCATGCAGATACATGTGGTGCAAATGGGGTATTCTACTGATCCACTTGATATATGTTATGGCATCAACTTGCGAATTCCGGTGACCTTGGGGATCTATGCATAGGGGTTGATTGCACGTTTTCATACTACTTTCTCCGATAGAAATCTTTGGGTGGTCCTTGAAGTTCGTTGTGTTGGATTGAATATGATAGATCATAAATTGTTTGATGCATGTCGCATAATTTACCCATGGATACTTTAGGTGACATTGGAGTATCTAGGTGACATTAGGGTTGATAGATATGTATCATTGGTGTTATTTTAGTACGAACTCTAGGGCTGTTTGTGACACTTATAGGAATAGCTCAAAAGAATGATTGGAAAGAATAACTTTGAGGTGGTTCTACTACCTACACCAATTTCATCTTATTTTCTCCGCTACTTTTGAACTTTGGAGTGATTATTTGTTGCACGTTGAGGGATGGTTATTTGATTCAACTATGTTAGCCCTGTTGGAAGATTGCACTAGTGAAAGTATGAACCCTAGGCCTTGTTTCCAAGCATTTATACATCGTTTTGCTCGCTGTTTTCCATTTTCTACCTTGTTGTTTTTATATTTTCAGATTACAAAAACCTATATCTACCATCCATATTGCACTTGTATCACCATCTCTTCGCCGAACTAGTGCACCTATAAAATTTACCATTGTATTGGGTGTGTTGGGGACACATGAGATTTCTTGTATTTGATTGCAGGGTTGTTTGAGAGAGACCATCTTCATCCTACACCTCCCACGGATTGATAAACCTTAGGTCATCCACTTGAGGGAAAATTGCTACTCTCCTACAAAACTCTGCGCTTGGAGGCCCAACAGAGTATACAAGAATAAAGTTGCGTAGTAGACATCAACGATGCGGCACTCCAGGTTTGCCAGGCCTGGGAACACACCGGGGATGAAGGCACACGTCGGTGTTGCCAGCATCGGGCATGCATAGATGAGGATCTACACAAATTGGTACGCCATGTAGAGAAGGACTCGACGACGGTTGCGACGCAAATTGGCGGGGGGACGATGTTACCAGCGGTGGTTGGAGTAGATGAAGTGGTCGAGGAAGACGACGGCGACGCCGGCGATGAGATGGTGTTGGAAGGAGATGAAGAGGGTGGATGAGCGGCACGGCTCGGGTGAGCGAGCTGCATCGGCGCCGAAGAAGAGCGGCGGACGCGGCCTGACGGTGGTGGCAGCGGCGGCGATGCTTGAAGTAGGCAAGGAAGAACCCGACAGCGTGACGAAGGCCGGCACGGATAGTGCCGTTCCTGTGTTGAGGGAGTCGGCGCAGCGCATGCCACGTAGAAGTCGACGCACGGGGATGGCAGAGTAGACCGCGGGCCGCGACACTATGGCCCGAAGGGGCGACCTAGTGGTAGAAGGCGGGTCAGGGCGACGGCGTGAAAACCCCATAGCAGCGGCGTTGATCCTGTGCCATGGCACTACAATCCGAAAGGCGACGCAACGGCGGCGTGAGGGTCATGGCAGCCGCAGGGACGACCTCAAGGCGGCGGCATGAACCGCGTGCAGCGGCGCGATGGCCTAAAGGGGCGACGTAGTGGTTGCGCGCTAGTCGGTGCAGCCACGGGGACGGCCTCGAACGGCGGCGGAGACCGTGTGCCACGCTCGCTACGGCCCGATGGGGCAACGCAGCGGCAGCGCGAGGGTCGGTGTAGCCACGGGTACGACCTGGAGCGGACGGCCCTGGGGCGGTAGTAGACTGCAGGCTGCGACACTACGGCCCGAAGGGGCGATAAGGTGGTAGCGCGTGGATTGGTGCAGCCCCGGCGAGAACCACGGGGCGGCGGCGCTGCGGCCCGATGGGGCAACGCAGCGGTAGCCCAATGCTCGATCGGTGGAGGTGCCCACTGTACTCGGGGACGATCTTCACATGACATGCAGAGGCACAAGCAAGCGACTTGCTAGGTCGGTCACGCCGCGAGGATGGAGTAGAGCGGCGACCAGGTGACCAATCTGGCTGCTCGCGAGGTCGGAATCGCCAGTCGGGGATGAGGTGGCCGAGCCACCGAGGCGACGCGTGGGCGACACAATGTAGGGACGGCGGACAGATGCAACCGAGCGGGGTGGAGGTGTGGTGATGCAGGATCCTGATCAGATGAGGGCAACGACGGCCGGCGCAGATCAACGGGCAGGAAGACGCGCGAACGATGGCCGGGAAGGGCCGTCGGCTCGAAGAAGAAGCCGGGTGGACGCAACGTTGGCGACGACGGGCGGGGCAGACACACGGGCGAGGGCCATGACGGACCGACGCGGTGCGCGAGGCCGTCAGGTTGAAGAAGAGGCAAGCGTCGCGCCGTTGTCGGAGTAGAGGCGTACGGGTGTCGACGGCTGCGGCGGGCGACGCAAACCGATCTTAGATCGGAAAAACCAAAAAGAGAACGTCGATCAAGATGACCGGTGGGAGAGCGAATACGCGGATCAAGAGATCAGGAAAAGACTCTCTAGGGCAGCCGGTCAACAAGACCGATAGACGAACCCTAGGTACGGGCGGCGTGGCCCCCGGCGGCGGTCATGGAGGCCGACTGCCCCGGGGGCGGCGCGCGGGGCAGAAGCGGCGGGCGGCGGCTATGTCTAGGAACTTATGGTTGATACCATGTAGAAGAGAAGAGAGAGGGATTTGGTGGAATCAATGTTTATTGCTTGAGCCTCATGGGCATATATATAGGAGTACAAGGACCAACTTAGAGTACAAGGCAAGGCAGGAATATATCCTAGTCTATCATATACTTCCTAATAATCACGTTACTCAATAGTATGGATTTTCTGGAAAACCAAAAACAAGCGGAAAACAACAACTGGCACTGGGCACTAGGTTAATAGATTAGTCCATCAAAATCATATAAAAGTGCACCAAAAAATTTATTGCAAACATTGCATGAATACTTCGTAAATTATTGATACGTTGGAGACGTATCATGGGGTTTTGTGACGTCTTGGTCTAGTCGTTGAACACAAACGAAGGAGGCGAGTTGCACCTATAGCTAACTTTAATCTAAACAAAACTCAAGTCTAAACAGTGCCTTAAGGGTTGTATTTATACGGGAAAATGGAGGGGATTTCGTCCACCCTTAGCAAGGTGGGACTAAAACACCTCCTAAGTCATTTCCCTAGAATACAGACTCTAAAACCAACCTGTGAAGTAGTATTTCGAAATTACATGGGTCTGGCCCAAAAATAAGGTGCCACGGCACCTATAATAACCTATGGACAAAATTTACGGAAGACCATCATGTATATTTCGTCCATGTCCTTGTATGTCATCATGGGGGCTTTAAAGTGTTGAAAACCCAACGAGAAATGTCGTTCTATTTCCCTTCACGCGCGCCTTCAACTTCATGCTTGATCCTGCTCTAGTGTTCATCCCTCTTGTCCATGCTTGACCCTTCATTAGTAATCAACACAAATGTATCTATTTTAGGAAGAATCATATTCTCATGAAACATTAGAATCATTCCCAAGAAGCGAAAGTACCTAATAATATAAATGGCATTCGCGAACTCTAGTAATTGGTCCAGTATGTAGAGTAGCAGGGGCTGCGAGTGTAACTATGGTATTGTTGTCCTCATCAATACTACTTTCATGACAATTAGTTTACGTATACAAGCATGACATTTTTTATGATACCGCCCGCAAGGGCATATCCAACCCCAATCCTCAAACTACCCGCAGCCATCCAGACTACGCGGTCCGAACATGGCTTGCCTTCCAACAAAGTCATGTTGGAACACGCGGTACGCTACGCTAGCACCAAATAAAAATTTCTACCGCACACCCAAGAACATGCTGCTGGAAATACATCACGGGATCGGGTTTACTACTAGACGCGCAGTCACCGCAGCGGAAGTAGAGTTGGTGATGCGTGTAGTCGATCAGCCGAGTCGTCTACTCCTCCTATAGCCAATCTCCCACGGGCAGTGATCTCCCACGTACAGCTCCTCACGGATCCCTCGAACCGTTCGTCCAAGCACCACAGATGCGATGCCTCCAAGGTATCCACACGTACGGGGGTAGCATCGGGCGGCGGGCTGCTAGGTCCGATCGCACAACATGGTCGCGTGGGGAGTGGCGGTGGTTGTCAAGGGGAGAAAGGATCAACCCTGAAAGGTGTGCCCACTCCCCTTTATATAGACCTCCGAGGTGGGCTCAACACTTGAGGCCCACAATGAGTCTAGTCCCATTTTCCATTCGGATCCAATCGGAATGGGCTACAATCCCTTAAGTGTGCGACCCCATAGGTTCAGGTACACATGGACACGACCCGAGTCGATAGTCGGTAGCGGCTCCTAGCAGAACGTGCCAACTCCCATGTGTGCACAAAGTCGTTAGACGAACCTCGACAATGTTTCATATACAACATTCCTTTTGCCTCATAATATATGTTGTCGAGCTCAAGGCGAGTACTTTTCACCCTTGTGGTAGCTCGACATCTCTTCTCGAAACCAGGATGCAGATTCTCGAACCGGGTTAACACTTAACCCATATCGCATGGCCATGCTTTATGAATCTGATCACTCGAGAGGGTACAGATAATATCTCTCCTTATGGAGGGGAAAATCCCATCTTGGTCAACCATGTCTCGTGGCATGTCTCACGAGTCACCCGAAAGCTACCTTTAAAACTACCCAGTTACAGAGTAGCGTTTGATAGACCCTAAGTAAGTCCATCCTCATCCGAAGAACACGCGAGGACCTCAGGTCTAGGACATGGCATATACATTGTACTTGAGACTAACAGATGACAATATCTCGCTGTGTCTCAATGTGGGTCTGTCCGACTCGGTGAGCTCAATCCCCGAGTCCATACTATCAGTTTAGCATCTCCATGCACATGACTTGTGAAACATAGTCATCAACTGAAACATATACTAGTAACGGATATGTGTTCGCATAACCTTAACAACTAGGGACTATTAGAACAATCATCATACAATATATAGTCTCACAAATAAGTCACATACTTATCGATACATATCACTCATGATGTTCAAGGACAATACAAAATACTCATGAATACATAGGAAATGAAATCATCACATGATTGCCTCTAGGGCATATCTCCAACAGTCTCCCACTTACACTAGAGTCAATCATCTAGGCATCGTATGCACATGGACCTCATGTGCACCTCATGCTTCGACTGCGGGAGAGGCTTTGTTAATGGATCAGCAAAATTTTCATCCGTGTGTATCTTGCATATGTTTACGTCGCCTCTCTCGGCAATGTCGCGAATAAGGTTAAAACGCGTGAGTATGTGTTGGGTTTTATGATGGTTTCGTGGTTCCTTGACTTGTGTGATAGCACCACTATTATCACAATAGAGGTCCAACGGATTGGACGTGTCCTGAACCTCTCCAAGATCAGAATGCAGCTTTATAAGTCGCAATGTTGGAAACTAGCATTAGCGTAACTCTTTACAACAAGCTCAACCTCACCTTCATAAACAGGAACATATCCTTTGTCCCTCTCAAGTGTTTAAGGATATTCTTTACCACTGTCTAGTGACTCTCATCTGGATCAGCCTGGTATCTTCCCACCAAGCTTAGAGAAAAGCTAACATCGGAACGAGTACATACCATAGCATACATGGTGGACCCGACAGCCGAAGCATACGGAATCCCATCCATGCATCTTCGCTCATCAAGAGTCGAGGGACTCTGGGTCTTGCTAAGACTAATGCCATGTGACATGGGCAAGAACCCTTTCTTGTCGTCTTGCATGTTGAACCGCTTCAACACCTTGTCTATATACGTACTTTGGCTTAATCCAATAAGCCTTCTCGATCTATCTCTATAGATCTTGATCCCAAAATATAAGCTGCTTCTCCCAAGTCTTTCATCAAAAAACTATTTTTCAATGAGTCCTTGACAGATTCAAGCATTTGAACACCATTTCCAATCAACAATATGTCATCCACATACAGGATCAGCAATGCAACTGAGCTCCCACTGACCTTCTTGAATACACAATGATCATAGTCGTTCTTAATGAAGCCAAAATATTTGACCGCTACATTAAAACAAATGTTCCAATTCCGAGATGCTTGCCTGAATCCATAAATGGATCTTTGAAGCTTTCATACCATGCCAGCATTCTTTGGATCGACAAAACCCTCGGGATGTCTCATATACATGTTGTTAGTTAAATTTCCATTAAGGAAAGCTGTTTTGACATCGATATGCCATATCTCATAGTTGAAATATGCAGTTATGGCAAGAACGGTCCGAAATTATTTAGGCATCACTACCAGTGAATAAGTCTCACCATAGTCAACTCCTTGAACTTGTCGATAACCTTTAGCGACAATTCGAGCCTTATGAACTGTAACATTTCCATCCATATCAGTTTTCTTCTTAAAGATCCAGTTGCACTCAATGGCTCGAACGCCATCTGGCGGATCAACCAAGTTCCAAACTTGATTGTCATCCATGGACTTTAATTTGGATCTCATGGCCTCAAGCCATAACTCGGAATCAGGGCTCACCATTGCTTCCGCATACGTGGTCGGCTAGTTGTTCTCCAAGAACAACACATTGCAGTCGTGCATATTGCGCAACCTTTATGACCTTCGTGGAACCGGCACCGATTTCACTATGGGTTCCCTCACTAACTCCGGTGTGGTTAAATCACCTGTCGGAACGTCCCCATGTGGCTCTCGAATTTCTTCGAGTCGGGCCGACCTCCCACTAGCCTTCCGATTGAGAAACGATTTCTCAAGGAAAAGTCCATGTCGAGCGACAAACACTTTGCCCTCTTCACGGTTGTAGAAGTAATATCCCAAGGTTTCCCTTGGATATCCCACGAATATGCACTTGTCCGACTTGGGTGTGAGCTTGTCCGACTGGAGTCACTTGACATATGCTTCACAACCCCAAATCTTTAGAAAATACAAACTATGACTATTTGCCGTCCATATCTCATATGGTGTCTTATCTACGGACTTTGATGGTACCCTGTTTAGTGTGAAAGTTGCTGTTTCTAGAGTGTATCCACAAAATGACAAGGGTAAATCCAACCGACTCATCATCGATCGGACCATGTCTAACAAAGTCCGATTCCTTCATTCCGACATAGCATTTCTCTATGGCGTACCTGGAGGAGTGAGCTGAGGAACTATTCCACAGCTCTTCAGATGATCATCAAACTCCTGGATCATATATTCACCTCCACGATCAGATCATAGAAGCTTGATTGTCTTGCCGACTTGATTTTCCACTTCATTCTGAAACTCCTTGAACTTTTCAAAAGTTTCTGACTTGTGCCTCATCAAGTAGACAGATCCATATCTACTAAAGTCGTCATTAAAAGTCACAAAGTATTGGAAACCACCTCTAGCTATCGTGCTCACTGGTCTACATACATCACTATGTATAAGTTCCAATATCTCAGACACCCTCTCACAACTCTTTGCAAAAGGAGTCTTAGTCATCTTCCCAAGTAGGCAGGACTCGCATGTGTCAAATGATTCAAAATCAAATGAAGTTAGAATTCCATCATCATGGAGCTTCTTCATGCGCTTTTGACTAATGTGTCCTAGTCGACAATGCTAGATGTAAGTCGGATTTATCACATTAGGCTTATGCCTCTTGACATTTATGTTATAGACCGATTCATCTTCAAGATCTAATATAAATATCCTGTTCACAAAAGGTGCAAAGTAATAAAACATTTTATTCAAGTAAATAGAACAACCATTTTCCATAATACTGAATTCATAATCTTGCCTCATCAAACATGAGGCCGAAATAATGTTTCGACTTAATGCAAGAACATAATAAAAATTATCAACTTCCATTACAAATCCTGAAGGTAAATTAAGCTGCATGGTGTCGACGGCTAATGCAGCAACTCTTGCTTTATTCCCGACGCGTATGTCAACTTCTCCTCTTGCAACATTCCTAGTTCTTCTTAGCCCCTTCATCGAGTTGCATATGTGAACAACCGATCCAGTATCATATACCCAAGAGCTACTAGAAATATCAGCAAGAAAAATGTTTATAACATATACAACAAGTGTACCTGAAGAAGAAGTCACACTTCCAGTCTTCTTGCCTATCTGGTGTAACAGCCCAAGTGCATTCCCTTGCCACCTTTGTAATATTTTCAGGTCTGAACCTTCAATGAATGCCATCATGTGGTTTGATAATAATATTTGCTTCATGACATTTTGCATCATGGCATCATAATCATCATTGTAACGCCCAAGATGCGATCCTATCCTTATTTTGGCATGAGGGCCTCGACAGGGATAGAAGCGCATCTCGTCGTTTCGCAAGAATGGATATCATTACATGTACATGTAAAGAAGAGATGAGTATATGGAATTGGATTACACTCGCCACAAGCTACATCAATATCACATCAATACAACAACATATCCAAACATCATACAGAAGAGCAGGGTCCGACTACGGACGAAGACAAACGTTAAAATGACATCCATCCTTGCTATCCCAGGCTGTCGCCTGGAACCCATCCTAGATCGATGAAGAAGAATAAGAACAACTCCAAATCAAAACAAGCATCGCGCTCACGTCAAACCATCGCATTACCTGTACCTGCAACCGTTGTTGTAGTAATCTGTGAGCCACGGGGACTCAGCAATCTCATTTCCAAGGGTATCAAGACTATTAAAGCTTAATGGGTGAGGTACGGTTAAGTGGTGAGGCTGCAGCAAGCACTAAGCATTTATTTGAGTGGATAACTTACGAGTACAAGAATAAAGGGGGATGATTGTTGCATAAACGGACGTGAACTAGCAATGATCTCTAAGAGATCCTGAACACCTACATACGAGTCAAACATAACCCCACCGTGTTCTCTCTCGGATAAGGACTCACAAGAAGAGACAGTCATGGTTATGCACACGGTTGGTGTATTTAATTTGAGTTTACTTACAGTTTGATATGACCGGGTGTAAAACAAAGTTTCCAAGTTGCCACGTAACCGCGGGCATGGCTTTCCGAAAGATTTAACCCTGCAGGGGTGGTCCAACTCATCCATCACAAACTAATCACACGCCGCGGGAAAAACCTCGACCACGAATCCCATGATTTCCTAGGCAATTCCATTGGAAAACCTCAACCTCGAGATAGCCTGAAGTATTCTAGGAATTCCTCACGCAAGACGTTTGAGAAAGGTAAAACAAATCCAGCAAGGCCGCCCGACGTGTCGACGAACCCGATAGGAGCCGCGTATCTCGTTCTCAGGACACGATGGATGAGCTATGGTTACCACGCCAGACACCGAGTTGCCCCGGGTAGCGTTAATAAGCTGCTCTGGGTTGGACCAACACTCATGAGGAGCACTGGCCCGGGTTGTTAATTAAAGATCCGCGGGTGCCGGCGGGTCCCTATGCATTTTTATTAGTTATTAGGCAAATGTAGTACCAATGTTGGGCCTTGCCAGACGAGTTTTATCCTAAAACGAAAATCAAGGGGGTCCCCATAACAACCCCGAGCATGTTAGGAGCGCAAAATATGGAACATAACATCGGTACACAAGTAACTAGTGGCGGCAAAAGTGGAACAAAACACCGAGCAAAAGGCCAAGCCTTCCACCTTTTACCAAGTATATATGTGCATTAAATTAAATAGCAATAATATTGTGATATATCAAAAATATCCATGTTGGCACATGGAAACAATTGCACCTGCAACTAGCAACGCTATAAGAAGGGCTGAGCAAGCGGTAACATAGGCAAACAATGGTTTGCTGGGATGTGGAGGGGTTAGAGGCTTGTCATGGCATTTGGGAGGCTTGACATACAAGTGGTAGGTAGCGAGACAAGTGATAGAAATGAGACATCTAGCATGGAAATGATAGTAATGGTATCCAGGGAAATGATCATCTTGCCTAAGATACCGCTTGGAAGAAGAACGAATCCATGAAGAAGACGATCCGTGAAGTAGACGAATGAATCCTCACACTCCAAACGCTTTCGGAACTCTATCGAGAAGGAACAATCCGGAAACAACAATCAACACACGGTACACCACAACATATGCATGACATGATGCGCAAACCAATATGATGCATGCCCATTTCATTATGCCAGGCATGGCAAAGCACAACAATCAAATACTACACATTAAGTGAAGCTCAATATGCAATGAGTTGCATATTGACAAAACTCCACATTCAAATTATTTAGTTCACTCTCGTTAGGTACACGACAATATTAAATGTTATTAAACATGGCAAGAGGTGAATCATAATGAAACTACACTATCTAGGCATCTTAAATGAGGTCGGAAACAACATATAGCATTTCCGAAACGACCCCATGTGCAAATTATAAGTTTGGTCCAGATCTGAACTAACCATATTTTATATTTGTTAAACAGAAAAATAAATAGGACCATGTGATTCTACGCATCATTCTAGTCAATTTACATATATGGAACATCTCAAACGGAGCTACGTCTAAAAGATATGACACGCACAAGATGAACATGACATGAATGCAAAATGCATGAAAATGACAACCACAAACATTTAAAAACATTAATGCAGCAAGATGTTATGATAGTACATGAGATTCTAAGCAAGATTCATATATGGCATGCCCAAAACGGAGCTACGGTTCAACCACAACAACCAACACAAGTTTAGGTATAAATCTGCCCAAAACAGCAACGTAGCATATTGCAACATTCAAAACTACAAGCTACAGCCACCTAAAATGCTCAACATGGACATGTTTATGTAGCCTACATGATGCTCAACAATTCATCTATTAACAGCAAGTTGACTAGAAGCATGGATCATTAGGAAAAGAGCTCACAAGAAGACATATTGAACTAAGCAGTTTTCAGACTTAGTGAAAATTATCAAGGTGTAGGACAGAGCAGTTTTTATCACGAAGGCATATTGGCAGCAGTAAAACTATATGATACAGGGCATGTATTGGCATGAAACTTAACAGCATGCTAGAGGACATTATCAACAACAAATAACTCCATTATACCAACCACAAAGGTGTCGGCGTTCTGGGAACTGGGGTACCCAGACCTGCCTGCCTGCGGCCCAGGGCATGGCCCACTGCGTCGGCCAAACATAGCCAAGCGCGGCCGTACTCAAAGCAAGGCCCTCGCGAGGGCCCAAGCCTCGCGAGGAGGGGCGGCATCAAGACCGGCAAGGGATGGGCCTCCCCAGGACCCCTCCGGAGCGGCGGAGATCACTATGCAAGGCCCGGCCTCAGGAGTCAAAGATGACGCAAGGAAGGACAGGTGGGCACCAGTGCGCCAGGTGGCACAGTTTCCCCTTTAGTGCAAAGAGAGCAAGGACGTACGTGGGTTCCCAAAGCAGCCCCCAAAGGTTTCTGTTTCGGTGCAACAAGACCACGACCACGAGCCCCGCAGGGCGGATGTCATCGCCGAGCCCACCTCTGCGCCGTCGACAGCTACTTTGCAGGCGAAGACCGCCTTTGGGCAGGGCGGACATGTACTCCTGTCCCCCTTCAAAATTGGCCATTGTGGGATCCCTTCCCGCCATTGCGATAAGGGAAGAGGACCCGAGCCACCGCTATATATAGAGGGTAAGCTGCACCGTAGAGGGGATCCAAAAAACGAGCAGATCCACTCACCCATCACCAAGCCAACAGATGGCCAAGAACACCTCAGGAGCGCCCTCACGAGGCTCCGAAACACTGTACTAGTTCATCCACCGCACCTCCTCGAGAGGCAATCCACCAAAACAGGAGTAGGGTATTACGCTTCGCAGCGGCCCGAACCTGGGTAAACTATCGTGTTCATCTTCTTCCTCGTCATCGTGCGAGTTCGTCGTCGTGTCCATCGAGTAGTGAGCTAGGTAGGGCGAAGCTGCAGGGGATCTTCGCACACGCCCCTGTGTTCGAATCTTAAGGGTTTTGCGGAGCCCGAAATCCGACATTTGGCGCGCCAGGTAGGGGGCGTGTCGGAGCCTTCCTCAAGCCAAGATCTTCTCCCACCTCGCCGTCCCGATGTCTGACGCTCGCCGAGCCCGCACTGAGCGCCGAGCCACCCACATCGCCCAGACGGCACCTGTGGGCCGCGCCGGCGCACGCAGGTCACCCTCGCCTGTGGCAAATGCCGCCACAGGCCCTGACGCCCAAGAGCAACAAGCCTCATCCCAGCCGGTCACTGCGCGGCGGGATGGCCACACCGCTACCCCATCGATCGTCCCAGCTTCCGGGTCGTCTTCCCATGTTCGGCCCAGACCAGTGCGCGGACAGGGTGCACTCGCCATGGCTAATGAGCTGCTCCGCTACTGCCCCGGCCCCGGCCACTATGATGACTGGCTTCGGCGCATCGCAGAGCTCGTCAGTGCCGCCGGTGACGCTTCAGCATTCTCCTACTCGCTTCGACCCCAACCATCCCTGGCAGACGACGTGGCCCAGGATGCGCAGCCTCCTCCTCCGCAACGCGACGTCGACCCCGAGCCCAGGCGAGGAGCACACCCCCGCGACCGGCCTCGCGAACCACGGGCGAAGGCGGGGGATGAAGCAAGCTGCCTGGTGGTCCCCCGGCCGCGCGTTGACGCGCGTGCGCTCCCCGCACTGCCGACCCAACGCCGCGACCAGGCACCACTCGAGGTGGCCCCGCAGGAACGTCAAGACCGGGTCCCTCCCGTGCATGCAGCGCCCGTCGAACCGGTGGGGTGCCTCGCCATCGCCCCAGAGCTCTACCCAGCCGCGTGGCCCTGCAAGTTCAAGCCTGACCTGTCCCCGCGCTACGACGGCACCCCGGACCCGTCCGAGTTCCTACAGCTCTACTCCCTGAGCATCCGGGTGGCCGGAGGAGACGACAAGGTCATGGAGTGCTGGTTCCCCATGGCGCTCAAAGGCGACGCGCTCTCCTGGCTCCTCAACCTCCCGGAGGCGTCCATCACCTCCTGGGATGGCCTGCGCAAACTCTTCGTTGCCAACTTCCAAGGAACCCGCGATCGCGCGCTCACCGTGAACGACCTGCGGCATATCAGGCAACAGGATGGAGAGACCCTGCACAAGTTCATACAACGTTTCACGACTACGCGCCTCAAGATCCTGAAGGCATCAGACGAGGCTATCATCTCGGCATTCACCGACGGCGTCACGGACCTCAAGATGAAGGAGGAGCTCGCCATGAATGACGAACTGTGCTCTGCCTTGGAGATGTTCAATCTGGCGAACAGGTGCGCCAAGGCGGAGGAGGGCCCCCTGTCGCTCCGCGGGCCTCCGGTGGCGGAGCCAGAAGAAAAGAAGACCAAGGCCAAGGAGGCGAAGCGCAAGGCCTCAGTGGTGCTTGCGGCCGAACCTGAGGCGAAGCGCAGCCGCGGAGAGGAGCACCCCACGGGGGGGAGACCGACTTGCATCTTTCATGGCACCAATAACCATGAAACCGCCGACTGCCAGGAATTCAGGCTAGTCCGCGCCGAGCACTTCGGCAGACGCCCTGGACGCGCCGACCGAGGTTCCGGACGCGGCGGAGGCCACGGTGGAGGCCGCTGGGACAACCGGGAACCACATCGAGGGTGGCGCGATCAGCCTCAGGAGGACCGCTGGCGCGATCCGGCTCGGGACGACCGCTGGCGTGATCAGCCTCGTGAGGATCGCTGGCGCGACGACCCTCCGGAGGGGTCATGCCGTCCATCCTTGTGAGGCACACCCTCGTGAGGCCGGCCTACCTCCACTACCTCCGCCGCCCAGAAGGAAGGAAGAGGACAGGCAGGACGATGGGGCTGGGGGCTTCCAAGAGGTCAGGGCGGTAGCCTGTATCCTGGGCGGCGCTCAGGCCCCAGCATCGAACCGTGCCTTCAAGCAATTCACGCGGGAGGTGAATGCGGCTCTCCCGAAGCCCGAAGCAATGCGTCCCTCAAGTGGTCCCAGACTGCCATCACCTTCGACTCGAGGGATCAGCTCAGGTGCTCAGCCATGGCCGGCAAGCTCCCCATGCTGTGCACTCCAACCATCAGTAACGTCCTCGTCACCAAGACCCTCATCGACAGCGGAGCGGGGCTCAATGTCCTCTCCATTGAGACCTTCGAGACGCTCTAGGTACCGTATGAGCAGCTCATGCTGACCAAGCCCTTCTCGGGGGTCACCGACGGGTCTACCGTCCCCATCGGGCAAGTGCGCTTGCCTGTCACCTTCGGCGGGCGCGAGAACTACCACACCGAGATCATCGTCTTCAACGTCGCGCACATCCACCTCCGATATAACGCGATCCTCGGGTACCTGGCCCTCGCCAAGTTCATGGCGGTGACTCACCACGGCTACAACGTCCTCAAGATGCTAGGGAGTGGCGGCGTCATTACCGTTGCTTGCGATGAGAAAGATGCCGTCTGCTCCCTCGAGCGTGCTTACCGCGCCGCGGCGGCCGAGCGCCCGGACGACGAGGATGACACTCTGCCTCGCGAGGATTCATGCAAGAAGAAGAAGCAGCTCCTTCCCGCGAGGTGTCTTGGAACCTCGAGCTCTGCGCCCAGGGACGGGGCCCCACCTCCTATCGCATAGGAAAGCGCGCTCGGCGCCCCTCTTGGGTCGGGCCCGGGGGCTTCCATTCGGGGAGCTTCCGGCCTGGCCAGTGAGACAAGGGAGGCACTCGAGCACAACCTGAAGGCGCGACCTAACGCGCGTCAGCTCGAGCCGGGAGCACGGCGCGTGGCGCCGAGCTCGCAAGAGTCCGTCATTAGAGCGATCGAGGATCTTCGAGAAGCGCAGGCCATGCAAGACGGGGACTGCCCTGCACCACCAATCACAGCCGCCGTCATCGGCACAATCGACCAACCGCGCGTCTGCGTCAACGCGCTCGCGATCAACAGGGCCGCGTCCCAGGACCCCTTCTGGCCAGCGCGCACCGATCATGGATGGGTCTACCCGAACGCCTACGTACGCATGCCCTTCGGACTGGCGAACGCAGGCATCACGTTCCAGCGCCTTTACCGAGCCATGCTCATGCCTTGCCTGGCGAGGCGCGGCGAGGAGTCGGGGGAGATGCTCGGACCAAGCGAAGGTCCTGAGCCTCGGGAGATGACGGACCCATGAGGGTCGCGCTCATGGGGGAGTACGATCGGGCTATGACGGCAGCTTCGGCTCTTCAGCGGCATGACCACTAGGTGACTTTTTGTTGGCTGTTGCCAGGTAAGTTTTTCGTTCACTCCGTTTGAGGGCGCCCACCGGGCCGCATTATCCTCAGGCGATCAGGGCACACGCCTGCAGTCGCCCCGTTTATGCATATTTCAATAGTTTCTCATGCGTCTGATCTGTCTCCTAACATTTTTACTTGCCTGCATGGCTCCTTGCCGGCGTAAATGCCGCTGCATCACCCTTTCTGAGTTGGTGTTTCGCAAGGGACCGTGCGCTACGGCCCTCCCTGGGGCACCTCGGAACTAGGATACAAGGCCCTCAGGGACTTGCGTCTTTGGGCAGTCGGCCCCCCGCTCGGGGGCTCCGGCCGCAGCACGGCGCCTCAGCGTGGAGTCTCGGGAGGCCCCACGGACTCCTAAGGTAGCAACCGGCAGGGCAGAATGGGGCTCGCTCGAGCGTCAAGGGGGGCTCCTGAGCATCGCGCCTCAGGAGCCTTACTGGTCATATAGCCACCCACCCCTTGATGTCGTCCTTGGTGATTCGGTCGGCATCAAGGGTGTCGGGGCCCCGCCCCGTAGTTGCGTCCTTGGTGATCCGGTCGTATACTACGGCGGTAGGGAAATGTGCGGGACCGGGACCTGTCGACGTAGGGCCGCTAGAGCGTCAAAGGGGGCTCCTGAGCAATGCGCCTCAGGAGCCTTACCGATCGTAAAGCCACTCGCCCCTTGATGTCGTCCTTGGTGATCCGGTCAGCGTCAAGGGTGTCAGGGCCTGACCTCATAGTTGCGTCCTTGGTGATCCGGTCGTACACTATGGTGGTCGGGAAATGTGCGGGATCGGGGCCTGCAGACGTAGAGTGCCAAAAGGACTCTCAACCTGCCTTGCTCGTGAAGAAGAAGAAGTCTGCTGGGCCACAGATGGCCCCATCTACGAGAAGACCCAGGCATAAACCACCTTTGAGGTAGGGACCTCGCGAGGCCAAAGCGCCCTTGCGAGCTCCCAGATACACCTCCCAGTTCTGCCGTGCCAGCCACGCGTACGAACTCTATGGGCTGTACACGCCCGGATCCCCCCGAGGACGCGGAGGGGTTCCTTCCCACGCAATGTGGCAGCCACAGCCCAGCGCTGGAGGAGAAGTCAACACGGTCCACCAATGACTATGCCCACGCAATGTGGAAGCCACAGCTCTGTGCTGGCGGTCAACACGGTCCACCAATGACTATGCCCACGCAATGTGGAAGCCATAGCTCCGTGCTGGCGGTCAACACGGTCCACCAATGACTATGCCCACGCAATGTGGAAGCCCCACGCCCAGTGCGGGGGGATAAACAACTAAGGGCGCCCCAGCGGCTGCATCCAACCTTAGGAAGGTCCCTAGTGGCCCCCTTCTCCCTGCGTTCCCTAGGGATGTACGCGTGAGGGGGCTGCACAGGGGCTACCACCCGGCCAAGCCTGGTACACGCCACCTTCCCAGGTCTGCCAAACCTGGTCTTCAAGCACCCATCTCCTGAAAAGCTGGCGAGGAAAGGTATGGGAGCCGCTCGTACGTCAAGGGGGACTCCTGAGCATCGCGACTCAGGAGCCTCACTGGACCCGTAGCCCCTCACCCCTTGGACTGTCCTTGGTGATCCGGTCGGCCCAACGGCGGTTGAGGTATGCGCGGGCCGGGCCCTGCCGACGCAGAGCTTGAAGCGCTAAAAAACCGCTCAAAAACCCTTAAGGAGGACGCTGGAGCTCGTACGTCAAGGGGGACTCCTAAGCATCGCTACTCAGGAGCCTCACTGGACCCATAGCCCCTCACCCCTTGGACCGTCCTTGGTGATCCGGTCAGCCCAACGGCGGTTGAGGTATGCGCGGGCTGGGCCCTGCCGACGCAGAGCGCTAAAGGTGCTCGAAATTTTCAAGTTAACCCAATCTTCACCATGTTCCCTTCATGAGGGCTGCTCGTACGTCAAGGGGAACTCCTGAGCATCGCGACTCAGGAGCCTCACTGGACCCGTAGCCCCTCACCTCTTGGACCGTCCTTGGTGATCCAGTCGGCCCAACGACGGTTGAGGTATGCGCGGGCCGGGCCCTGCCGATGCAGAGCATCACAGCAAGCAAGAAGGAAACAAGGCGAAGAGAGCAATTACACAGTTCAACAGTTATTACAAGCATTAAAAGTTTTCGCGAACACAAACAAGTTTAACGCCTCCATGAGGCACAATGGACATTGCAGGAAAGGAGCAGGAAAGAGGAATCAGGAGGAACCGCCACCACCACTCGTCCCGCCCTCGGGGAACTCGTCATCGACATCACTGGCGTCGTCTTCTTCGCCGCCAACCCCAGTAGCGTCAGGAGGCGGAGGAACCGTGATGCGGGTGAACCTCTTCACCATCGTCTCCACGGCGCCCTTCACCGCAGCCGCAGTGCTGGCACGGACCTCGGGGGCGACCGGGCGGATCACGGAGCCGAAGTCGAACCCCGGCTCGCGAAGATGAAGATGGCTGAAGACGCGCGTCGCGGCCTCGGAAAAGAGGTCGCGACACTCGCTCTCCATGACCCCCTCCACCTTGACAACGGCGCCCTCCAGCGCCTCGACGAGCTTCGAGCGAGCACCGCGAAGCCGCTCTCTAGAGTCGCCAGGGGCTCCGCGAACCCATCCTGGCAGAGGGCATGGAGCGCTCGGTGAAGCTTGAGCTCGACGGTGGGAAAGACGCTCAACTCCGCAGCCTTTCTCTCCTCAGCCGCAGCAAGAGTTTTCTCCCTGGCGTCAAGCAGGGCCTTCCCCGAAGCGACTTCCTCCTCCTGCGCGTCCAGGCGTTTCCGCTCCGCGGCTTGACGGGTCGCCACCTGGGACAACTCGGAATCCCGAGCAGCAAGCTTGGCCTCGCGGGCCTCGAGGCCTTCCTCCTGCTGACGCAGCCGCTCTGCAAGCTCAGCCTTCTCCTCATGGAGAGCCTTAAGACGGGCCTCCATCTCTCCGCAACGCCTGGCAGCGGACGCCGCTTCAACCAGTGCCTCCTCACGGGCTGCCCTAGCGGACGCGGCTTCCGTCTCGCTCTTCGCCGTGGTGGCCTCGGCTTGACCCCAAATCGCCACGGTAGAGGCGTCGGCCTGGAGCCACCCAGAGAGGAGCCCAAGGCGCCCGCTCGCGAGGCGATCGTCGATACTCTCGAGGGCGCCAAGAACTTGACACAGTACAGCGAAGGCACCGTCCAGGACGTCGAGGCTGCGCGACGAAGGCATCAAGGTCCCCTCCGGAGGAGTCCCCTGTGCGATCACGGGAGGCGTCCCCGGGGGAGCGGCAGCACGAGGAGCAGGAGGCACCGGAGGCCGCACGGCGACCGCGGACATGGACGGGTCGGCGGGCGGCTGGCCCTCAGGGGCCAGCCCCCCAGACAGCGGCACCCCCGCGCCCTCGAGGACAGGAGCGGCAATGCCGACAGGCATTGGGGGCTCAGGGGGCTCCACGACGATGGTCAGGGAGGTCGCCTCGCGAGCCCCCTCCCTTTCGGCGGCAGGCGACGGTGTCACAGCAGAAGCGGGCGGCGCGTCGGAAGGCGCCTTTAGCTTGACGCCCGCCTTCTCCTTCCTCACCTTCAGCACGGCGGCGTCCCTGGTCACCAAGCAAAGGAAGCTCGTCAATACACAAGCCATAGGCGGGCGAGCAAGGCCGAGCCGAGTCACTCACTCCTCAATGTCGACCCACTTCCTTTTCCTCTCCGCTCCGACAACGACGGGGGCGCCCAAGCCTTCCCCGGTGGGGGAACCACTACGCGGGGGAGCAGGGGCGTTATCCACAAGGGCGGCCGCCGAAGGGACCGCCATGGCCCCGGCCTCGCCCACCTTGCCTGCGAGTTGCGATTTGGGCGGAGGCGAGGCCGGCGTTTCAACCGCCTTGCCGGCAGAGGCAGGGCACACCGGAGGAGACTCCGCTCTGCGCTTCCTGGGAGTCGACACACAGGCGGACCGCGTGGCATGAGGGGCCGGCCCTAGCCCCCTAGGGGCCTTGGCGGCGCGTGAGGAGCCCGCAGCAGAAACTTCGCCAACATCGTCGTCGTCCTCAAGCTCGCGCAGAATGGTGCCATGTGACGGGGGAGACGCCCTTGCCGGGCCGTCATCGGCGGTCTTCTCCGAATCCTCCCCGCCCATGGTGTCGCTGGAGGACACCATCACCGGGGAACCAAGGCCTTCAGCCGGGAAAAGCCCCAGTTCGTTGAAGACAGGCATCGCGGCAACCAGATTGGCCCCGTCGTCGTGGCAGTATAGCGGGGCGTGGGCCTCAGGGAGATCACCAGGGTTGCCGTTGAGCAGGGTCGCCACAGCCCTGCTCAATTCCTCGGGGGTTATGCGCGCGGACCGAAGCCTGAGGTTGTCGCCGCTGCCCCGATAGCCTCACAAGTTCCTAGAATGGGCCTGGAGGGGCGCCAGTCGCTGCGCCAAGAACTCCTTCACTATCATCCCCCCAGTCAGCTTCCTGGCGCTGATGTCGCGGGAGAAGTGCTCCAGGACGGGCCAAGCTCGGGAGTCGGAAAGCTTCGCGGAGCTCCACGCGGAGGTCTTCTCCGGCAGCCCCCTTGGCAGATCCAACCGGGGGTTGGGGTCTTTGAGATCCATGAGGACCCAGCGGTGCCTAAAGTTCTCCACCTTCTTCCCGGCCTTCAAGAGCATGTTGCCGCTCTGGACCGCGACGAAGGAGACACACGCCGACCATTGAGCGCCATCGTGCAGGCGCAAGCTGAAGAAATGGCGGAAGAGGGCCACCGAAGGCCTCACCCCCACGAAGGCCTCATAGTAGAAGGCAAAGACGGACAAGAGCAGGATGGAGTTGGGCTGGAGATGAAGGGCCTGGATCCCGTAGTGGTCGAGGATGGCGGTGAAGAACGCGGAGAAGGGCGGGACGAGCCCGACGAAGACGTTGTGAAGGAAGAAGGGGTAGACCGCCATGGACGAAGGCCGCTTCTCCGAGGAGCCACCCCATAACAAGGTCCGCCCCTGCTCGTTAGTCCCATCCGCCGTCCATGGGAGCACTGGGACGAGGTCCTCGTCATTGGCAATGGTGGACCCCGAGAGCGCCGGCGAGATGGGAGCGGAGGCAGAACTCTGGGCCTCTGGCTTCTGCTTGCCGGCGGGAGCCATCGGGAAGCTCGCGGGGCCGAAGCAGCAAGGAGGAGGGCGGAGCGGCGCCGGATCTGGAGAGGCGTCTGCTAGCGCCGGAGACCTGGGAAGCAAGAGCAGGTGCGCGAGGGGGGAAAGCAATAATGGCCCAGCTCTAGAAGTTAGGCTCTTGTCGAGTCGGGCAGTGACCGAGGGGACAAAAGACGCCCGACATCAACTGCACAACGCGCGCCGGTCCTGGCCCGCAGGCATTTGGGGCCCGCGGCGCTTCGGGGTGTCCTCAAGGACTCACCCGGAAGCCAACTCGAGCGCGCCTTGGGCCCGAGGGCTACTGTCGGCATTCTGGGAACGGGGGTACCCAGACCTGCCTGCCTGCGGCCCAGGGCATGGCCCACTTCGTCGGCCAAACATAGCCAAGCGCGGCCCCACTCAAAGCAAGGCCCTCGCGAGGGCCCAAGCCTCGCGAGGAGGGGCGGCGTCAAGACCGGCAAGGGATGGGCCTCCCCAGGACCCCTCCGGAGCGGCGGAGATCTCTATGCAAGGCCCGGCCTCAGGAGTCAAAGATGACACAAGGAAGGACAGGCGGGCGCCAGGCGGCACAGTTTCCCCTTTAGTGCAAAGGGAGCAAGGACGTACGCGGGTTCCCAAAGCACCCCCCAAAGGTTTCCGTTTCGCTGCAACAAGACCACGACCACGAGCCCCGCAGGGCGGATGTCATCGCCGAGCCAACCTCTGCGCCGTCGACAGCTACTTTGCAGGCGAAGACCGCCTTTGGGCAGGGCGGACATGTACTCCTGTCCCCCTTCAAAATTGCCCGTTGTGGGATCCCTTCCCGCCATTGCGATAAGGGAAAAGGACCCGAGCCACCGCTATATATAGAGGGTAGGCTGCACCGTAGAGGGGATCCAAAAAACGAGCAGATCCACTCACCCATCACCAAGCCAACAGATGGCCAAGAACACCTCAGGAGCGCCCTCACGAGGCTCCGAAACACTATACTAGTTCATCCACCGCACCTCCTCGAGAGGCAATCCACCAAAGCAGGAGTAGGGTATTACGCTTCGCAGCGGCCCGAACCTGGGTAAACTATCATGTTCATCTTCTTCCTCGTCATCGTGCGAGTTCGTCGTCGTGTCCATCGAGTAGCGAGCTAGGTAGGGCGAAGCTGCAGGGGATCTTCGCACACGCCCCTGTGTTCGAATCTTAAGGGTTTTGCGGAGCCCGAAATCCGACAAAAGGGGTTCTAGATCACTAGCAAAACACATGGCAAGTCAACAACAAAATGTTACAGATTCCAGACTTAGAAATATTTCAGCATCTCAAATCAGCAACATTGGTTAAGCATGTTCTCATGATGAAAACTACACCTAAGCACAATACTCCTGGCATGGCAAACCTACCAACAACAACTAGACATGGCATACTACAACACACTCCAAAGACACAACTAAAAGGAGGTATGGATTGCTTAATACGAGCACCGCAAAATGGAACTTTACGTTAACAGATTTCAGATTTTAACGTGGTAGCAACTTGAGAGCAAGAATTATACATGATAATGAAGCCCTACCTAGCAACCAGAGGCATGGCATGATAGTAATATCCTAGAGCAATACTCATGAAGGCACCACATGCAAAGGAGTTTCACCTCGGGCAAAACCTGGACGGGACGTAGCGGGACGACGCGGGGCCGTTTGGTTCGAGGGACCGGCCGATCTGGGACGAGCCCGTACAGATCTGGCTGGCGGCGGCTCTGGCGACAGTTGACCCAGGGCGGCGAAGGGGGCGCATCTCCGGTGAGCTCCGTCGAGCGGAGGCGGCTACACCGGATCCGGCCGGAGCGGGGCAATACAGGCCGGCGGGCGAGGCAAGCGCCGGCGAGCGGAGCTCCTCGCTCGGCCGAGGAGGCAGGGCGGCGAGGCAGCGGCGAGCTATGGCAGTCGGGGTTGGCGGCCGGCGCGGAGGGAGGCGGAGGCGAGCTGCGGCGGCTGTGCTGCACGGCGGCGGAGCACTCCGGCAGGCGACGGGCGACGCAGCTGGCGGCGGGCAACGGGCGCGGAGGCGGGGTCGGGCACTGGGCGCGGGCGAGCCGGCTCGGGCGGGCCTAGCGGGGGGCGGCGGGCTCGGTCGGGCCCGGGAGGGCCTGACCCGGGCTTTGGCGGGCCCTGGCGGCGCTGGGAGGACGAAGAGGCCACGTGGCGGCCTCGGGTTGGCCGCGGCGGCGGCTGGCGGCGGCGCAAGTGGTGCCGGCCCACCGGGGCGGCGCCAAGTGGCGGCGGGGCAGCGCCCAAACGCGGATTTTGAGGAGGAGAGGGAGTGGAGGCCATTTTGGGAAGGGAGGACCTTCCTTTTATAGCCAAGCGTTGATTTGGGGGCTCGGGTTTGGAATTTTGGCTCCGTTTTCGGACCTTCGGATCCCGATCCGACGGTCCGGAAGCGGAGGGGGCTTAGCTGGGTTAAGGTGGGCTGGTGGGCTGTGTTAGAGAGGCTAGGTGGGAATGAGAGGGAAGATGTGAGGCCCGTGACATGTTTTGAAATACCGACAAAATTCTGACAAATAAACCGACGACCGCACTGCTATGGTTGACCGTTGGGGTATCAAACGACCTCTGATTGCGACGAAATTTGGCAGGCAGCCTACCTACAATATAATAAGACCGCACGCCAACTTTCAACCCAATCCGAGAAAAACTTTCACGCACTTTTGAAAACAATATTTTATCGATGCCGCGAGCGCGTGCGTGTGTGGTTGGTCTCAAAACGGTCAACGACACGAACGGAGAGAACCGGCAACTACGAACGGATGCAAGTTTTCAAAAACAAGTGACTATGATATGCAAATGATGCGAATGATGCGATGATGAATGCGACAACCAAACGAATCACTCGATGACAACAGAATAAATGGGGAATCTTCTTGAGCGTCGGTCCCGGGCTGTTACAACTCTCCTCCACTTACAAGAGATCTCGCCCCGAGATCTTAGAATGAGAAGGGGAAGAGAAAGAGCAAGGGAAGAGGTGAAACTTAGTTGCTTCTTTGACAAACGAGTGAAACCAACGGAACTTGAAGGATGCAAAGAGATGAAGAATGACATGAGGAACAAGCAAGAATTCACAAGAAATTTGGGCAGCACTTTGGTAGAAAAGAGAGTCAAAACTTGATAAGATGTAAAGAACTTGAAAAGAGAACACAACACTCCCGTTAAATGAATAAGCAAAGAAGGAACATGATCTTGACAAAACAAGATGATGGGTCGAAGAGAGCAACATCACAAAGCCTCCGGAACAAAAGATCGAAGCTAGATCGATGGAAGGAAAAGAACGGAGAGGAAAATGCCAATTTCTACCACATTGAATTGAAAATCATCCTTACAAAGAATGATTGAACGGAGTTGTTGGAAAATCAACAATGAAAAGAAAAGCTTGTTGTGGGCTTATGGTAAACCATCTCCGAATTATGAGGTGACAACCGGCCACTAACGAAACAATTGATTGATTGGGATCAACAAGAGAGGCAAAACTTCTTTCATCAAGAGGATATCTTGAGAACTCAGATCAATGATATGCACCATGATAGCAACAATCCTTTGGAAATGCTTTAGGTGAAATTCAATCCAAGATAACTCCAAGGAAGACAAATAGGTTTAAATATATCATTCTTGACAAATTCTCTTCGAGACTCCTCATGAATCAAGAATGCTATAACACCATCTCAAAAGATAAGGGAGAAAGAATCACACTTTGAAATGCAAGAGAAAGAATGCTTGAGCTTCTCCAACAAGAATCTTGAAGAACACTTTGAGAAAGAATTACATCCTTAACAAACCACCATGAAGAACCTTCGTGTACAAAAGAATGATAAAAGAAATGAAGGTTGACAAGAATAAGATCAAGGCCTTGCAAGATTTAGATGAAGCTTCGGGATGAGATACTTGAGATACTTGGAACTCCGGAAGCAAAGATGAGAACACTTGAAATCGAGAATTTGATATCATGAAAAACTCCGGAAGAAGGATTGAAATCACCTTGATGAAACAAGAATAAGAATTATGTTATGCTTATCCTTCATCAAGTTAAATTGATGACCAGCAACGGATTTGCATACTACTTATTCTTCTTGCAAGGATTGATGAGAGATGAGACATGCTTGAAGACTTCTTGAATGAAACACCGGTAAGGATTTGAAACGAATGAGGATACTACAATTAAACGGAGATACATGACATGAGAACGAAGAGACCATGATCCGCCTAAGAAATCTTGAACGAAGCGCCGGAATAATTGAGATACGAACGAAGGGACAACAATTGAGAAGAATTTTGAGAAAGAAAGCTAAAAGCTGAGAATGAAGAAATCTTCTGAAATGATGGCCTTCGGAGGATCGAGGAATGAACATCACACTGAAATGCTCCGGACAGATATGGGAGGAATTCTCATGATCGAAAACAATTCGAGAGGATAGCATGAAGCTGAGATGACGAATCTTCAAAAAAAAACGGAAACAGATTTGAGAGAAACTCTCCTTCGGTCTTCAAAGCTGAGAATGATGGCGAGAAACACCACCAATAATTACTGAGACTCTCCGGAATAATGAAGAATGGAAAGGTTTAGCCAACGATGGAAAAGAATTAGAAGCGATCTTCGAGAAGGAATGTGACTGGTGGGATTCATTCTTACGTCATATATGAAAAGAAATTCAGATCTCCGGAGAAAGATAAAAAGAGTTAGGTAAGATCCTGGGAAAAACCAGTGGGTTATGAGCCCACTCAAAGAGACCACCGTTGAAATGATTGCTTATGAAGAGATATTGCACCGGTACAATTGAAAACTTGATGAGGTGAGAACCTCGAAATAATTGAAAGTATTGGAGAGAAACAGGAGTCTTCTAAGATATCTTCATCACTCCAGATATAATAGAGGTGAAAAAATAAGAGATGCTTGAACAAGAATTCCAACACAGGAAAGCATCGGCCAGCTTACGGAGGATATGACGAACACGGAGAGGTTGAATCGAATCCACCAAGGAAGAAAACGGAAACGAAGAATGATGAACTTAGCACTTGGGATCTTCACAATGAATCACCGGATAGAATATCAAAGAAAAGATAGCGGAAGCATCAAATGAATAGAAAAGTCACTTGAATGAGAATTTAATCCTTGAAGAAAAAGGGAGGGAGGGTGGGGAAAACAAAGAAAACTTGGGGCGGATGGAAAGAACTCCGGAAAGAAATATGAGGATCGATCTTGCAAATATTGAAACAGGATTGAATTATCTTGATGAGAAACACACCGGTTAAAGAATTCATGAGAACTCCGGTTGAACAAAAGGATTAGCACTCTGATAGAAATATGAGAACAAAGCTTAGGAAAGATATGAAATCACCACTTGACATCGAAGCAACTCGAATTACCATATTCCAACAAAACAAAGGATGAGGCTTGAGGATTAAGCTGGAAACAAACACATAACCCATTTGTATTTGTTGGAAGGATAATCCTAGGTAACTACTTGAATACCCACCTAAGAACTTCCGAACTTTCTTGGTGATGCGATTCGGGTTGCGGACCCAGGAACGT
The DNA here is from genome assembly GCA_039707655.1 of Elymus sibiricus. Lineage (NCBI taxonomy): Eukaryota > Viridiplantae > Streptophyta > Magnoliopsida > Poales > Poaceae > Elymus > Elymus sibiricus. The sequence goes on along the minus strand of CM077669.1, from coordinate 311,479,742 downwards.
ACCCAAGGTAATCAGCTACAACTGGACCCACAACCTTCCACAACATAATCCAAGAAACTCCACAAACTCGTCTACCTCAGACACTCGTAATCATAACGATACTAAACATGGCAGTACATCTGGACGCTCTCCCCAGTACTGGGTGACACCAAACTCCTCTCGCCACAAATAGTATTGAAGCAACTTCGAAAATCCTCCGTCCTGAGATACTAAGGAAACTGAACGATAACGATGTGTCAAGAATCCCCTGGAGCTCAACTCCCTGGAAGAAATCTAGTCAGACAAGAGGCACCAAGACAGAACTCCGTCACATCGGTATCATATAGATTCCAAAATATCCGCGTGATCCTGAAAAAATTTGAGTGAGAAGAGAGTAGAATCAAAATTCCTAAGTCGTAATTCCTCACCAAAGCATAGAAGAGGAGTAAAAAGAATCCTCCTCTCCGATATAACTAGACTCAAAATAGTTTTTCACTAGACTCGACTCGACCAGAGTTCGATCATTCAAGGGGGCTCCTAGGTCGGTATAGGCTCTGATACCAACTTGTAACGCCCAAGATGCGATCCTATCCTTATTTTGGCACGAGGGCCTCGACAGGGATAGAAGCACATCTCGTCGTTTCGCAAGAATGGATATCATTACAAGTACATGTAAATAAGAGATGAGTATATGGAATTGGCTTACACTCACCACAAGCTACATCAATATCACATCAATACAACAACATATCCAAACATCATACAGAAGAGCAGGGTCTGACTACGGACGAAAACAAACGATAAAATGACATCCATCCTTGCTATCCCAGGCTGCCGCCTGGAACCCATCCTAGATCGATGAAGAATAAGAAGAAGAAGAACTCCAAATGAAAACAAGCATCGCGCTCACATCAGACCATCACATTACCTGTACCTGCAACTGTTGTTGTAGTAATCTGTGAGCCACGGGGACTCAGCAATCTCATTTCCAAGGGTATCAAGACTATTAAAGCTTAATGGGTGAGGTACGGTTAAGTGGTGTGGCTGCAGCAAGCACTAAGCATTTATTTGAGTGGCTAACTTACGAGTACAAGAATAAAGGGGGATGATTGTCGCATAAACGGACGTGAACTAGCAATGATCTCTAAGAGATCCTGAACACCTACTTACGAGTCAAACATAACCCCACCGTGTTCTCTCTCGGATAAGGACTCATGACAACAGAGGGTCACGGTTACGCACATAGTTGGTGTATTTTATTTGAGTTTACTTCAAGTTTGCTATGACCGGGTGTTAAACAAAGTTTCCAAGTTGCCACGTAACCGCGGGCATGGCTTTCCGAAAGATTTAACCCTACAGGGGTGCTCCAACTCATCCATCACAAACTAATCACACGCCGTGGGAATAACCTCGACCATGAATCCCGTGATTTCCTAGGCAATTCCATTGGAAAACCTCAACCAAGAGATAGCCCAAAGTATTCTAGGAATTCCTCGCACAAGACGTTCGAGAAAGGTAAAACAAATCCAGCAAGGCCACCTGACGTGTCGACGAACCCGATAGGAGCCGCGTATCTCATTCTCAGGACATGACGGATGAGCTATGGTTACCACGCCAGACACCGAGTTGCCCCGGGTAGCGTTAATAAGCTGCTCTGGGTTGGACCAACACTCATGAGGAGCACTGGCCCGGGTTGTTAATTAAAGATCCGCGGGTGCCCGCGGGTCCCTATGAATTTTTATTAGTTATTAGGCAAATGTAGTACCAATGTTGGGCCTTGCCAGACGAGTTTTATCCTAAAACGAAAATCAAGGGGGTCCCCATAACAACCCCGAGCATGTTAGGAGCGCAAAATATGGAACATAACACCGGTACACAAGTAACTAGGGGCGGCAAAAGTGGAACAAAACACCGAGCAAAAGGCCAAGCCTTCCACCTTTTACCAAGTATATATGTGCATTAAATTAAATAGCAATAATATTGTGATATATCAAAAATATCCATGTTGGCACATGGAAACAATTGCACCTGCAACTAGCAATGCTATAAGAAGGGCTGAGCAAGCAGTAACATAGGCAAACAATGGTTTGCTGGGATGTGGAGGGGTTAGAGGCTTGTCATGGCATTTGGGAGGCTTGACATACAAGTGGTAGGTAGCGAGACAAGTGATAGAAACGAGACATCTAGCATGGCAATGATAGTAATGGTATCCAGGGAAATGATCATCTTGCCTAAGATCCCGCTTGGAAGAAGAACGAATCCATGAAGAAGACGATCCGTGAAGTAGACGAACGAATCCTCACACTCCGAAAGCTTTCTGAACTCTATCGAGAAGGAACAATCTGAAAACAACAATCAACACACGGTACATGACAACATATGCCTGACACGATGCGCAAACCAATATGATGCATGCCCATTTCATTATGCATGGCATGGCAAAGCACAACAATCAAATACTACACATTAAGTGAAGCTCAATATGCAACGAGTTGCATATTGACGAAACTCCACATTTGAATTATTTAGTTCACTCTTGTTAGGTACACGACAATATTTAATGTTATTAAACATGGCAAGAGGTGAAGCATAATGAAACTACACTATCTAGGCATCTTAAATGAGGTCGGAAACAACATATAGCATTTCCGAAATGACCCCATGTGCAAATTATAAGTCTGGTCCAGATCTGAACTAACCATATTTTATATTTGTTAAATAGAAAAATAAATAGGACCATGTGATTCTACACGTCATTCTAGTCGATTTACATATATGGAACATCTCAAACGGAGCTACGGTCTAAAAGATATGACACGCACAAGATGAACATGACATGAATGCAAAATGCATGAAAACGACAACCACAAACATTTCAAAACATGAATGCAGCAAGATTTTATGATAGTACATGAGATTCTAAGCAACATTCATAAATGGCATGCCCAAAACGGAGCTACGGTTCAACCACAACAGCCAACACAAGTTTAGGTATAAATCTGCCCAAAATAGCAACGTAGCATATTGCAACATTCAAAACTACAAGCTACAGCCACCTAAAATTCTCAACATGGACATGTTGATGTAGCCTACATGATGCTCAACAATTCATCTATTAACAGCAAGTTGACTAGAAGCATGGATCATTAGGAAAAGAGCTCACAAGAAGACATATTGAACTAAGCAGTTTTCAGACTTAGTGAAAATTATCAAGGTGTAGGACAGAGCAGTTTTTATCACGGAGGCATAGTGGCAGCAGTAAAACTATATGCTACAGGGAATTTATTGGCATGAAACTTAAAAGCATGCTAGAGGACATTATCAACAACAAATAACTCCATTATACCAACCACAAAGGGGTTCTAGATCACTAGCAAAACACATGGCAAGACAGCAACAAAATGTTACAGATTCCAGACTTAGAAATATTTCAGCATCTCAAATCAGCAACATTGGTTAAGCATGTTCTGATGATGAAAACTACACCTAAGCACAATACTCCTGGCATGGCAAACCTACCAACAACAAGTAGACATGGCATACTACAACACACTCCAAAGACACAACTAAAAGGAGGCATGGATTGCTTAATACAAGCACCGCAAAATGAAACTCTACGTTAATAGATTTCAGATTTTAACGCGTTAGCAACTTGAGAGCAAGAATTATACATGATAATGAAGCCCTACCTAGCAACCAGAGGCATGGCATGATAGTAGACATATCCTAGAGCAATACTTATGAAGGAACCACATGCAAAAGACCTACGGTTGAGATGCAACCCTCCGCGCAAAATCGAATAAAATAACAGATTTGCACATAACGACACGATGTACTTTTGCAACAGAGTTTTGAGCATGTAGATGCAACCTAATATGTGTGCAAATGACACTATGATGTAGAGCACAAAGAGTAGATGAACTTTCATATACTACACTTCTAAATCCAACGCACGGTTTACGAGATACAAGCCACACAAAATGCAAACATGGGTAAAACGGGCACGGTTTAGGGACTTAGAGGAATTTCCCCTCGGGCAAAACCGGGACGGGACGGAGCGGGACGACGCGGGGCCGTTTGGTTCGAGGGACCGGCCGATCTGGGACGAGCCCGTCCAGATCTGGCCGGCGGCGGCTCCGACGACGGTTGACCCAGGGCGGCAGCGGGGGCGCATCCCCGGTGAGCGGAGGCGGACGTAGGAGGCAGATCCGGGGGCAGCTACATCAGATTCGGCCGGAGCGGGGCAAGACGGCCGGCGGGCGAGGCGAGCGCCGGCGAGCGGAGTTCGACGCCCTGGCTCGGGCAGCGGAGCTCCTTGCTCGGCCGAGGAGGCAGGGCTGCGAGGCAGCGGCGAGCTGCGGCAGGCGGGGCTGGCGGCCGGCGCGGAGGGAGGCGGAGGCGAGCTGCGGTGGCGGTGCTGCGCGGCGGCGCAGCACTCCGGCATGCAACGGGCGACGCAGCCGGCTGCGGGCAACGGGCGTGGAGGCGGGGTAAGGCGCTGGGCACGGGCGAGCCGGCTCAGGCGGGCCTGCGCGGGCGGCGGCAGGCTCGATCGGTCCCGGGAGGGCCTGACCCGGGCTTCGGCGGGCCCTAACGGCGCTTGGAGGACGAAGAGGCCACGTGGCGGCCTCGGGTTGGCCGCGGCGGCGGCTGGCGGCGGCGCAAGTGGCGGCCGGTCCACTGGGGCGGCGCCAAGTGGCGGCGGGGCAGCGGCCAGGCGCGGATTGAGGAGGAGAGGGAGTGGAGGCCATTTTGGGAAGGGAGGACCTTCCTTTTATAGCCAAGGGTTGATTTGGGGGCTAGGGTTTGGAGTTTTGGCTCCATTGTCGGACCTTCGGATCCTGATCCGACGGTCCGGAAGCGGAGGGGGCTTAGCTGGGTTAAGGTAGGCTGGTGGGCTGTGTTAGAGAGGCTAGGTGGGGATGAGAGGGAAGATGTGAGGCCCGTGACATGTTTTGAAAAAGCGACAAACGTCTGACGAATAAACCGACGACCGCACTGCTACGGTTGACCGTTGGGGTATCAAACGACCTCTGATTGCGACGAAATTTGGCAGGCGGCCTACCTACAATATAATAAGACCGCATGCCAACTTTCGACCCAATCCGAGAATATTTTTCACGCACTTTTGAAAACAATATTTTATAGATGCCGCGGGCGCGTGCGTGTGTGGTTGGTCTCAAAACGGTCAACGACACGAACAGAGAGAACCGGCAACTACGAACGGATGCAAGTTTTCGAAAACGAGTGACGATGAGCAGATGATGCGATGATAAATGCGACAACCAAATGAATCACATGATGACAACGGAATAAAAGGGGATTCTTCTGGAGCGTCGGTCCGGGCTGTTACAATCATATCATAAGTGTATCATGCTTTGCTTGTTCATCTCATATAAAAATGTAACATGTGGTGTTTCACTTGCTTGTTCATCTCATAAAAATGTTGCTCTACTTTTAAATAATCTGATAAGATTTGTTGAGTAGCTCTCAATCATGTTTGAAATATTGTCTTTCGAATCCTTGCAAAAAAATAGATCCCAATGATAATTATATGTGATTTATTTTGTTTGCTCTAAAAATGCCAGAACCATTTCTATCAATTGGGGCATGTTTGGTGAGTGCAAAAACTATTTTTCTTTCCCAGAGATTCTCTCTCTAACTCCCTGGCTTTTATTTTTGGTTTTGCTATTAAATTTAAAGGAAAACCTTTGTTTTCCCGGAGAGAGAGAAGTCCAGCCTCACCTGGGCCTCCTTGCCCATCGCGGCCCAACTTGCCTCTCCAGCAAGCCCAGCGCTCGCATGGCCCAGCCTCCTCCTCGCGCGATCGTCGTCAAGCTGTACGGCAGCGCATCCAGAGGGGACACGTCGGCGCTCGTCTGATTAGACGACCGGCGCTCGTCCCTAGTGCCTATAAAGCATGTCCCCCGCGGAGCCCCAGCCGTCCCATTCCCTCCTTTCCCTCGCCTCGCCGCCGCCAGGTAAGCATATCCAAGCTCCCGCCGTCGCCATGCTCCCGGCGCTCCGGCCGAGCTTCTCCTCTAGCACGGGGTGACCTCCTCGGCCCTTCTCCGTCGTGTTGGTGAAGCAGGAAGGATCCCCTGCTTCGCGCTCTTCTTCCTCAATGTCAAGGAGGACGCCAAGGCCCAGATCGGCGCCTCCTCGACGCCATCTTCTTCTGCAGAACTGGAGCCGAGCGTCGCCGGAGTTCTTCGCCTCCCTGTCGACCCCTCGTTGCAGCCCAGCCGTCGGCGTCTTGTCCAAGGTAGGGAGGTACGACCCCTCCTTCCTTTCCCCTCGCTGTTTCATCATTAGAATCTCGTGCGCGTAGATCCATCGGTGCCATCGACGCGCACCCGCAGCTCCGGTAAAGCGGGTCTTTTTCTTCGTAGTGTGTGGTGTTGTGGTTGCTTGCGTAGTTGCCCGGCTCCCTTGCCTCTACGTGCTCGCGGCTGTGTACAAGCTCCGCACGCGCCGCGTGTTTGCCTCGCCTCGCCCTCTCGTAGCCGTGCTCGCCGCCTCTGCCTTGTTGTCGCCGGCGCAGAGAGGAGCTCATGCTAGACCTCCTCACCCCAGGAGCCCCGGGAATGGAACCCCTAGGAGATCCCGCACCCCGCCGGTGAGCCTCTGCCCTTCTAGTCGCCGTCGTGGCCGCCGGCGACGATGTCCTCATTCTCTGTCACGAGGAAGAAGGAGTCCAGCGCCTCTGTTTGTTCTTCAGACATAAGGCCCCTTCTCTGAGGAGCAACCGAGCCTAGCCTAGTGGTAGACACCTCGGTCTTCCACAGGGGAGACGCGGGTTCGATCCCCCGCGGGGAGAAATAAAGCCCCCTTTTTATTCCATTAGGCGAGCCACTAACAGTGGGCCCTGGGCCCACGTGTCATTCCCCTAAGGCCCCTGGTGTCGATGCCAGGTGGGGCCTGGTGTTTTTTATATATATTTTGTTTTGTGCTTAATTCAGTGATTTGAGTTTTAAGGCAATATTCCAGATCTAGCCTTTTCCTAATCTGGCTATGCCATATTGGGACATGCCAAGTTTGGCATGTACCAAGTTATAAGTGAATGGGCAGAATTTCAATTTGAGTTTGTGGAAATTTTGTCCATAGAAACATAATCTTATGATAGGTGATTTTGGGGTAGAAAAATCCAGTGAATCCAACGGTGGTATTAGTTTTATCATTTGGCCGATTTTGTTAAAATGTTGTTTTCTGATAATATGTCCTTTTGTCATTTTCACATGATTTAATTCTTGCATCATATGATAATCCTGTCAAAATGAAAATTGCTCTTGGATGTGTATACTAGCCCCTGGTATTTTTGCATGTCATGTTAATCCATGATTAGGTGTGGAGATCTTGATGTCAACATGCCACCAAATTCTGTTTTTCACATGCCATAATATTTCTAAGTGTTAAGATATGTTATTTTGTTGCCATGTTGTCTTGATGATTCCCATGTATATGTAGCTCCTTTGGGGTTGGCACAATGGTATGTATTGTTGAGCATGTCAAGTGCTTGTAGGCAGAGCTATTGCATCTTATTTAAACTTGCTATCAACTTGTCATTCTGTTAACAATGCCCTGTTTGACACTTGTTGAATTTCCCTAAGTCTGTGAATCTGCCATTCTCAATATGCCATGTTGTGGGGATGATAGCCATTGATATATGCATATTTTGATGTTGCCATAATGTAGTTAATTGAAGTACATGTTGCGCTCTATCAACCTGTTAATCTTCATGCCATGAAAGTCCCTATAGCATATGTAATTGTTGTTGTCAAGATGCCATCTTGTTAACTCAGAACATGCAAAATTGATTCAACATGCCATCTTGTGAGCTCATTTGATATTGATCCTTGCTGCCATTCATGTTTCTGTACATACATGAATTGTCAAGCATCTTGTACACTCCATGTCCATGCCTTGATTATGATTTGTAGCTTGTTGTAGCTCCTGTCATGTTTGTTGCAATATGGCATGTTGCTGTTTGTGGACAGATTGTGTGTTTGTTTGTTTTGTGACTTGTGGGAGTTATACCCAATGGTTTTGCATGATCTTTAGGTCTATTGTTGCTAGATTTTGATTACCAATCTGGTGGCACCCTTGGAATACTAAGGAATAGCCCATGGCCCTCTTCATCCTTGTTTTTCTCTCCGATCCATACCTTGTCGTGAGTGTTCAGTGGGTTCCGTTACTCTGTTTGCAACGTTCTACATATGCATTCGCATCGTTTTTACGAGGAGCATTCATTTTTGCCATGTGCATGCATGTTCAAATAACTAATCTTGAGGTTCTGTCCAGAATACTAAAGAACTTATTAATTGCATGAGAAAGATGACTAGCATAGGGTTGCCATGTTAAATACTTCAATTGCTCATGCATCATCTTTGGTTGCGCATTGCACTTTATTTGTATGTTTATTTGGTGTTGTTTCTCTTTGGGTAGAACCGAGTGTAGAGCCTGAGTACGAGGATCCCGGAGAGAACGCCTACGAGGACCCAGCTCTCTATCCCTCTGAAGACCCAACAGGCAAAATGATCGTACCCGGATCCCGACACTATTTTTGCTATGCTAGATATCTCGCTTCTACCGTTATGTTTCGTTACCTACCACTTAAACTGTCAGCCTCCTAAGTTGCCATGAAAGCCTCTAACCCCTCCACCTCCTAGCAAAACATTGGTTGCTACGTTACCGCTGCTCAGCCCTTATCTTATAGCGTTGCTAGTTGCAGGTGCAAGCTGTTTCCATGTGCCAACATGGATATCTAGAGATATCACCTTATTTACTGTTATTTAATTTAATGGACATATATACTTGGCAACGGTGGAAGGCTTGTCCTTTTGCCTAGTGTTTTGTTCCACTTTTGCCGCACTAGTTCCGAGTACCGGTGTTATGTTCCATATTTTGCGCTCCTAACATGATCGGGGTTGTTATGGGGACCCCCTTGACTATTCGTTTTAGATTAAAACTTGTCTGGCAAGACCCAACATTGGTACTACATTTCCTAAACAACCTAATTAAAACACATAGGGCTTAGCTACCCCGTGGATAATTAATCCAGCCCCGGGCCAGTGTTCCTCATGAGTGTTGGTCCATCCTAGAGCACTGTGCAGGGCTACCCAAGGGCAACTTGGGTGATTTATATCAGGCCAACGTACGCGTCGCTTATCCGTCGTGTCCTGAGAATGATATACGCGGCTCCTATCGGGTTCGTCGACATGTCAGGCGGTCTTGCTGGACATGTTTTACCTTTCTCGAATGTCTTGCGATAGGAATTCTGAGGATACTTTGCGATATCTCGAGGTTGAGGTTTTCCAATGGAATTTCTTAGGAGATCACGGGATTCGTGGTCGAGGTTGTTCCCGCAGCGTGTGGTTAGTTTGTGATGGATGAGTTGGAGCAACCCTGCAGGGTTAAATCTTTTTAAGAAGTCGTGCCCACGGTTATGTGGCAACTTGGAAATTTCTTTAACACCCGGTTATAGCAAACTTGAAGTAAACTCAAATAAAATACACCAACTGTGTGCGTAACTGTGACTGTCTCTGCTCGTGAACATGAACCGAGAGAGAACATGGTGGGGTTATGTTTGACGTAAGTAGGTGTTCATGATCACTTAGTGATCAATCTAGTTCATGTCCGTTATGCGTAGGCCACCATATTTAATTCTTGTTCCCGTAAGTTAGCCACCAAATACATGCTTAGCGCTTGCTGCAGCCTCACCACTTAACCATTCCTCACCTATTGGCTTACATAGTCTCGGTACCCGGGTTATGAGATTGTTGAGTCCCTGTGGCTCACAGATTACTACAATACAGGTACAGGTACTGACGAGTTCGTGCCAGATGATGTGTCTCAGCTCCAGTGGGAGTACGGTGAAGAACGTAGGCGTATGTACGTAACGTATCCGGATGAGTAGGGGAGCTTCGTGGAGGTGTTCCTGAGTTAGCAAGACAGTTTCATTGCTTTCTTTGATCGTTTGATTCTATCCGTAGTCGGACCCTATCTTCTGGATGAATGTATGAATAATTGTGTGAATTTGTAATATAGCTTGTGGCGAGTGTAAGCCAACTCATATACTCATCTCTTCATTACATGTACGCAATGATTTCTATACTTGCGAAACGACTAGATGCGCTTGTATCCCTGTCGAGGTCCTCACGCCTTAATAGGGATAGGACCGCATCTTGGGCGTTACAAGTTGGTAACCAGAGCCATACCGACCATAGGAGCCCTTGCTTGATCGAACTTGGCCGAGTCGAGTCTAGTGAAAAACTATTTTGAGTCTAGTTATATCGGAGAGTAGGATTCTTTTACTCCTCTTCTATACTCTCGTGAGGAATTATGACTTAGGAATTTTAATTCTACCCTCTTCTCGCTCAAAAAAAATTCGGATCACGCGGGTATTTTGGAGCCTCTATGATACCGATGTGACCGAAATTCTATTCTTGGTGCCTCCCGGCTGTGTTGATTGGACCCAAGGAGTAGAGCTCCAAGGGATTCTTGACACATCGTTATCGTTCAGCTTCCTTACTACATCAGGACGCGGATGTTCGAAATTGCTTCAATACTATTTGTGGTGCGAAGAGTGTGGCGGCACCCAGTACTGGGGAGCAGGATCACATGTACTGCCATCTTTAGTATCGTTGTGATTATGAGGGTCTGGGGTAGATGAGTTTCCGAGACCTCTGGTTGTGTATTGACGGATGTGATACACTGGAGAGTAGTTTTACTGCTAGGAGTTGAGTGATGGATAAAAACTCCGTGTATCCGTGGACCCGATTGCATAACCAAAGATTTCGGAAGTTCCTAGGTTGGATTTCCAGTAGTTTCCTAGGATCATCTTCCGACAGATGTATGGTGGCTATACATTTGTTCCGAGCAAACCCTTAACTCAATACTTGTTGTGATTATTTCAAGTGGCTTCATGATCTAATGATGTTATCACGATCCTGCAAAAGGCGTTCTTACTTTTTGCAGTCTGAATGCAATTGATGATATCCCGTTCCAATTTCTTTCAAGCCATTTGATTCAGCTTATTTCAATCATCTTTGTCAATGGTGTGCTGATATTCTTGTCCATCTTCAGGATGGCTCCGCAACTTGTGGGAACCCCGGTCGTGAGGGGGAGCAGTCTGATCCTCCACCACCCCCACCACCACCTCCACCTACGAAGGCATGGCAGGTAGTGATGGCCGCAACCAATGCCAACACCCAGATGTTGCTCAGTTTGTTGCAAGGTTTTCAGAATCAAGGACAGCAGGGTCATCAAGGGAATTTCAATAATCAGCCGCACTATGCAACTCTGAACCAGTTCCTCGCAAATCAACCAAAGTCCTTCACTTGCTGTGATCAACCTCTTGATGCGGACGATTGGCTCTGTGACATGAACAAGCATTTTGAGTGCAGCAACATCAGGCCTGAGGACTATGTCAAGTTTGCGACCTTCCAGCTCAAGGGTCAGGCAGCAGATTGGTGGCAGCAGTACAAGGATTCTAGAGGTGGTCGTGCAGTCAGGTGGGATGATTTCTGCCGTGACTTCAGAGCTCATCATATCCTGACGAGCTTTGTCGAGGGTATGTGTGAGAAGTTCAGGAACCTGAAGTAGGGGAGTATGTCTGTCTATCAGTACAACTCCGAGTTTTAGAATCTGGCCTGCTATGCTAAGCAAGATGTTCCTTATGAGAAGTCCAAGATTTATCAATTCAGAGGTGGCCTTAGAGAAGATCTTCAGCTCGCTCTCATCCTTCACGAGCCTCATGTGTTTGATCAGTTATATAACTTGCCTCTAAAGTATGAATCGGTTCAGCTCAGGGTGGAGAATTCTAAGAAGCGGTTCAGAGACTCCAACCCTTCTTTGTCCAGCTCTCAGATTGTTCCTAAGAAGCAGAAGTATTGGGTTCCTCCTGCACCTCCATTTCGTCCTCCTCAGCACCAGAAGCAGCACAGTGGTCGTGGTCCTCCCCACCCACCCAACCCAGTTTTCAGCAGAGGCCTCAGGCTACCAAGTCAAGAAATGTTCCTCCTCCAGGAAACTTCCGTCCGCTCTCAAAGGTTACGTGTCACAAGTGTGGTCAGAAGTGCCATTACTCCAACAAGTGCACCAACCAGCGGCGTCTTCCGCCTCCTCCTCCTATCAGGCCCCCAGGTAGTGCTATGGTGAAGCACAATCCCAAGTCAGCAAGACTGAACATGGTCAATGCAGCTGAAGCAGAGGATTCTTCTCAAGTGATAATGGGTAACCTCTCGGTTAATTCTATTCCTGCAAAAAATTTGTTTGACACTGGTGCATCGCATTCATTCATGTCAAAAACATTCTTCTCCAAGCATGACTTCGATTCCGAATATTTGAGCAAAGCTTTGCGTGTTGTTTCACCCGGCACTCTTATGAGCGCTAACAAGGCCATTCTGGTTGTTTCTGTCAAGATGGGAAATTATTCTTTTCTAGCATCTCCAATAGTTCTCGGCAATTCCGATATTGATCTCATTCTTGGCATGGATTTTCTGGCGATGAACAAGGCTTATGTTGATTGTAAAGTCAAAGAAGTCAAATTGACTCATCCTTCTGAAGATGTGATCATTTTTGCTGCTCGCGATGACACGATTCGTCTCTTTTCTCTCAATGAGAAGGGTGAAATTTCTGACATTTCTCAAATCCCCGTCGTTTCTGAGTATGAAGATGTCTTTCGAGAAGAATTGCCAGGAATGCCTCCTCACCGGCCAGTGGAGTTTGTGATTGAACTCGAGCTTGGAACTGAACAGGTATGCAAGCGTCCTTATAAGCTTGGCCCCGAAGAGCTGAAAGAATTGAAGAAGCAGCTAGATGAACAAGAGCATCTAGGTTTGATCAGACCAAGTTCTTCACCTTGGGGTTGTGGTGTTCTGTTTGTCAAGAAGAAGGATGGCACGGACCGACTATGCGTCGATTACCGTCCATTGAATAAGAAGACAATCAGGAACAAGTATCCACTTCCCAACATCAATGAGTTGTTTGAGCAATTGAAAGGTGCCAAGGTTTTCTTGAAGTTAGATCTTCAGATGGGCTATCATCAAATCCGCATCTGTGAAGAAGATATTCCAAAGACTGCTTTCAGGACGAGTTTTGGCTCTTATGAGTACACCGTCATGTCCTTTGGTCCTTGCAAATGCACCTCCGACATTCTCCCGCATGATGAGCTTCATTTTCTCTCCTTCAAGAATGAGTTTGTATTGGTGTATTTGGATGACATTCTTGTGTTCTCGGAGACTGAAGAAGAACATGCAGAGCATCTCCTGCTTGTGCTTGAGAAGTAAAGAGAGCATCGATTCTATGCTAAGTTCTCCAAGTGTGAATTTTGGCTCAATGAAGTGGTGTACCTTCGGCATGTCATCTCTGCCGAGGGCATCGACGTGCATCCTGAGAAAGTTGAGGCCATCTTGAAGTGGGAGCCTCCTCAGAATGTCAAGCAGCTTCGAAGCTTCCTCGGGCTTGCAAGTTACTGCAGAAGATTCGTGGAGAACTTCTCACAAATTGCTAAGCCTTTGTCTAATCTCCTCCAGAAGAATGTCAAGTATGTGTGGACTCCTGAGTGTGATGTGGCGTTCAATACACTCAAGGAAAAGCTGACTTCAGCTCCAGTTCTCACTCCTCCAGATGAATCCAATCCTTTCCAAGTGTTCTGTGATACTTCCCTCCAAGGTCATGGTGGTGTTCTCATGCAAGATAAGAAGGTTGTGGCTTATACCTCGCGTCAGTTGAAGCCTAGTGAGAAGAACTACCCCACTCATGATCTTGAGTTGGCGGCAGTTGTGCATGCTCTGATGACCTGGAGACATCTATTATTGGGAAGACCAGTTGAGGTGTTCACTGACCACAAGAGCTTGAAGTACATTTTCACTCAACCCAATCTCAATCTTCGGCAAACACGTTGGGTGGAAATGATCGAGGAGTACAATCCAAGCATCGAGTATACTCCGGGTAAAGCAAATGTCATTGCAGACGCACTGAGCAGAAAGGCGTACTGCAACAGTCTTATCCTCAAGCCTCTTCAACCCGAGCTTTGTGAAGCTTTCCGCAAGCTCAATCTCCAAGTGGTTCCTGAAGGATTTCTTGCCAATCTTCAAGTCTCTCCGACTTTGGAAGATCAGATTCACCAAGCTCAGCTTCTTGATGCTATGGTGAAGAAAGTGAAGAAAGGTGTGGCCAAGAGCATTCCAAAGTATAAGTGCTTCTATGTTGATGACAAGGACACCTTGTTTTTCGAGGATTGTCTAGTGGTTCCTAAGGGAGAACTCAGGAAAGTTATCATGGACGAAGCACATAATTCTCTTCTCTCCATCCATCCAGGTAGTTCCAAAATGTATCAAGATCTCAAGCAAAACTTCTGGTGGACTCGTATGAAACATGAGGTTGCTCAGTTTGTGAACGAGTGTGATGTTTGTCGCAGAGTGAAGGCGGAACATCAATGTCCAGCAGGTCTCCTTCAGCCTTTGCCTATCCCAGAGTGGAAATTCGATCATATTCAGATGGATTTTGTCACTGGGTTTCCTAAGTCCAAGAGAGGAAATGATGCCATCTTCGTGGTCATCGACAAGCTCACCATGGTTGCCCACTTCCTTCCGGTCAAAGAATCTATCTCGGCAGCTCAGCTGGTAGAGCTGTACACATCAAGGATAGTTTCTTTGCACGGTATTCCTCAGCTCATATCTTCAGATCGTGGAAGCATCTTCACTTCCAAGTTCTGGAATTATTTCCAGACTGCAATGGGTACCAAGATCCGTTTTAGTACAGCTTTCCATCCTCATACTAGTGGTCAAGTAGAGAGTCTCAATCAAATCCTTGAAGATATGCTCAGAGCTTGTGTGATTTGTTTTGGCATGAAGTGGGAAGATTGTCTCCCATTTGCTAAGTTCTCATACAACAACAGTTTCCAAGCAAGTTCCGGCAAGGCTCCTTTCCAGATTCTCTATGGCAGGAAATGTCGCACCCCGCTCAATTGGTCTGAAACCGGTGAGCGTCAAATCCTTGGAAATGACATGATCACTGAAGCAGAAGAAATGTGCGTGTCATTCGTGAAAATCTCAAAGCAGCTCAATCGCGTCAGAAGAGCTATTACGATAGCAAGCATCGTGACATGACCTTTCAGATTGATGATTTTGTCTATCTCAGAGTGTCTCCCATGAAAGGAACTCAGCGCTTCAGCATCAAAGGAAAGCTTGCTCCATGCTTTGTGGGTCCTTTCAAGATTGTGGGCAAGAGGGGAGATCTTGCCTACCAACTCGAGCTTCCTTCCAATTTCTCAAATGTGCAGGATGCGTTTCACGTCTCTCAGCTCCGGAAGTGTTTCAAGACTCCCGAGTGCACCGTTGATCTCCAAGACATTGATCTCCAAGCAGACCTATCCTATCATGAGAATCCAATTGCTATCCTTGAAGAAACTGAGCATAAGACTCGCAACAAGTCAATCAAGTTTCTCAAGGTGAAGTGGTCACATCACTTCGACAAAGAAGCCACATGCGAACGTGAGGACCTTCGACGTTCCGAATTTCCTGAATTCTTCCATTCATAGATCTTGGGACGAGATCCTCGTGTAGTGGAGAAGAGTTGTAATAGCCCAAGTGCATTCCCTTGCCACCTTTGTAATATTTTCATGTGTGAACCTTCAATGAATGTCATCATGTGGTTTGATAGTAATTTTTGCTTCATGACATTTTGCATCATGGCATCATAATCATCATATCATAAGTGCATCATGCTTTGCTTGTCATGCTTGTGTAGTGGGATGTGAGTGTGTGTGTTGGTGTGCAAACTTTGGTGTGAAAGCCCTCTCCACTATTTCTCAAAACTATGCCCACCTCTCTTATTTCAGAAATGCAACATGTGGTGTTTCACTTGCTTGTTCATCTCATATAAAAATGTTGCTCTACTTCTAAAGAATCTGATAAGATTTGTTGAATCATATTTGAAATATTGTCTTTTGAATCCTTGCAAAAAAACAGATCCCAATGATAATTATATGTCATTTATTTTGTTTGCTCTAAAAATGCCAAAACCATTTTTATCAATTGGGGCATGTTTTGTTAGTGCAAAAACTATTTTTCTTTCCCAAAGATTCTCTCTCTAACTCCCTGGCTTTTATTTTTGGTTTTGCTGTTAAAATTAAAGGAAAACCTTTGTTTTCCCGAAGAGAGAGAGAAGTCCAGCCTCACCTGGGCCTCCTTGCCCCTCGCGGCCCAACTTGCCTCTCCAGCAGGCCCCGCGCTCGTGCAGCCCAGCCTCCTCCTCGCGCGATCGTCGTCAAGCTGTATGGCAGCGCATCCAGAGTAGACACGTCGGCGCTCGTCTAATTTGACAGCCGGCGCTCGTCCCTAGCGCCTATAAAGCATGTCCTCCGCGGAGCCCTAGCCCTAGTCGTCCCATTCCCTCCTTTCCCTCGCCTCGCCGCTGCGAGGTTAGCATCTCCAAGCTCCCGCGGATGCCATGCTCCCAGTGCTCCGGCCGAGCTTCTGCTCGAGCACGGGGTGACCTCCTCGGCCCTTCTTCGTCGTGCTGGTGAAGCGGGAAGGATCCCCTACTTCGCACTCTTCTTCCTCGACGTCAAGGAGGACGCCAAGGCCCAGATCGGCGCCTCCTCGACGCCATCTTCTTCTATAGAACAGGAGCCGAGCGTCGCCAGAGTTCTTCGCCTCCCTGTCAACCCCTCATTGCAGCCCAGCCGTCGGCGTCTTATCCAAGGTAGGGAGGTACGACCCCTCCTTCCTTTCCCCTCGCTGTTTCATCATTAGAATCTCGTGCGCGTAGATCCATCGGTGCCATCGACGCGCTCCTGCAGCTCCGGTAAAGCTGGTCTTTTTCTTTGTAGTGTGTGGTGTTGTGGTTGCTTGCGTAGTTGCCTGGCTCCCTTGCCTCTGCGTGCTCGCGGATGTGTACGCGCACCGCACGCGCCGCATGTTTGCCTTGCCTCGCCCTCTCGTAGCCATGCTCGCTGCCTCAGCCTCGCTGTCGCCGGCGCAGAGAGGAGCTCGCGCTCGAGCTCCTAACCCCAGCAGCCCTGGGAACGGAACCCCTAGGAGATCCTGCACCCCGACGGTGAGCCTCTGCCCTTCTAGTCGCCGTCGTGGCCGTCGGCGACGACGTCGTCATTCTCTGTCACGAGGAAGAAGGAGCCCAGTGCCTCTGTCCGTTCTTCAGACATAAGGCCCCTTCTCTGAGGAGCAACCCAGCCCAGCCTAGTGGTAGACGCCTCGGTCTTCCACAGGGGAGACACGGGTTCGATCCCCCGCGGGGAGAAATAAAGCCCCCTTTTTATTCCATTAGGCGAGCCACTAACAGTGGGCCCTGGGCCCACGTGTCATTCCCCTAAGGCCTCTGGTGTCTATGCTAGGTGGGGCCTGGTGTTTGTTTTTATATATTTTGTTTTGTGCTTAATTCAGTGATTTGAGTTTTAAGGAAATATTCTAGATCTAGCCTTTTCCTGATCTGGCTAGGCCATATTGGGACATGCCAAATTTGGCATGTACCAAGTTATAAGTGAATGGGCAGAATTCCAATTTGAGTTTGTGGAAATTTTGTCCATAGAAACATAGGCATATGATAGGTGATTTTGGGGTAGAAAAATCCAGTGAAACCAATGGTGGTATTAGTTTTATCATTTGACCGATTTTGTGAAAATGTTGTTTTGTGATAATATGTCCTTTTGTCATTTTCACATGATTTAATTCTTGCATCATATGATAATCTTGTCAACATGAAAATTGCTCTTGGATGTGTGTACTACCCCTGGTATTTTTGCATGTCATGTTAATCCATGATTAGGTGTGGAGATCTTGATGTCAACATGCCACCAAATTATGTTTTCCACATGCCATAATATTTCTAAGTGTTAAGATCTGTTATTTTGTTGCCATGTTGTCTTGATGATTCCCATGTATATGTAGCTCCTTTGGGGTTGGCACAATGGTATGTATTGTTGAGCATGTCATCCTCTGTTAGTGTGTGTCAAGTGCTTGTAGGCAGAGCCATTGCATCTTATTTAAACTCGCAGTCAACTTGTCATTCTGTTAACAATGCCCTGTTTGACACTTGTTGAATTTCCCTAAGTCTGTGAATCTACCATTCTCAATATGCCATGTTGTGGGGATGATAGCCATTGATATATGCATATTTTGATGTTGCCATAATGTAGTTAAATTAAGTACATGTTGTGCTCTATCAACATGTTAATCTTCATGCCATGAAAGTCCCTATAGCATATGTAATTGTTGCTGTCAAGATGCCATCTTGTTAACTCAGAACATGCAAAACTAGTAATTTTCACGAAGTCCCTCAAAACTGATTCAACATGCCATCTTGTGACCTCATTTGATATTGATCCTTGTTGCCATTCATGTTTCTGTAGATAGATGAATTGTCAAGCATCATGTACACTCCATGTCCATGCCATGATTATGATTTGTAGCTTGTTGTAGCTCCTGTTATGTTTGTTGCAATATGGCATGTTGCTGTTTGTGGACAGATTGTGTGTTTGTTTGTTTTGTGACTTGTGGGGGTTATACCCAATGGTTTTGCATGATCTTTAGGTCTATTCTTGCTATATTTTCATTTCCAATCTAGTGGCACCCTTGGAATACCAAGGAATAGCCCATGTCCCTCTTCATCCTTGTTTTTGTCTCCGATACCGTCCATACCTTGTCATGAGTGTTCTGTGGGTTTCGTTACTCCGTTTGCAACGTTCTACATATGCATTTGCATAGTTTTTACAAGGAGCATTCATTTTTGCCATGTGCATGCATGTTGAAATAACTAATCTTGAGGTTCTGCCCAGAATACTATAGAACTTATTAATTGCATGATTAAGATGACTAGCATAGGGTTGCCATGTTAAATACTTCAATTGGTCATGCATCATCTTTGGTTGTGCATTGCACTTTGTTTGTATGTTTATTTGGTGTTGTTTCTCTTTGGGTAGACCCGAGTGTCGAGCCTCAGTACGAGGATCCTGGAGAGAATGCCTACGAGGATCCAGCTCTCTATCCCTCTGAAGACCCAACAGGCAAGATGATCGTACTCGGATCCCGACACTATTTTTGCTATGTTAGATGTCTCGCTTCAACCGTTATGTTTCCTTACCTACCACTTAAACTGTCAGCCTCTAACCCCTCCACTTCCTAGCAAAACATTGATTGGCTACGTTACCGCTGCTCAGCGCTTATCTTATAGCGTTGCTAGTTGCAGGTGCAAGCTGTTTCCATGTGCCAACATGGATGTATGGAGATATCACCTTATTTACTATTATTTAATTTAATGCACATATATACTTGGCAACGATGGAAGGCTTGGCCTTTTACCCGGTGTTTTGTTCCACTTTTGCCGCACTAGTTCCGAGTACCGGTGTTATGTTCCATATTTTCCGCTCCTAACATGCTCGGGGTTGTTATGGGGACCCCCCTTAGCTATTCGCTTTAGATTAAAACTTGTCTGGCAAGACGCAACATTGGTACTACGTTTGCTAAACAACCTAAGTAAAATGCATAGGGCTTAGCTACCCCGTGGATAATTAATCGACCCCCGGGCCAGTGCTCCTCATGAGTGTAGGTCCAAACTAGAGCACTGTGCGGGGCCACCCAGGGCAACTTGGGTGATTTCTATCAGGCCACCGTACGCGTTGCTTATCCGTCGTGTCCTGAGAACAAGATACGCGGCTCCTATCGGGTTCGTCGACACGTCGGGCGGTCTTGCTGGACTTGTTTTACCTTTCTCGAATGTCTTGCGCGAGGAATTCCGAGGATACTTTGGGCTATCTCGAGGCTGAGGTTTTCCAACGGAATTTCTTAGGAGATAACGGGATTCGTGGTCGAGGTTGTTCCCGCGGCGTCTGGTTAGTTTGTGATGGATGAGTTGGAGCACCCCTGCAGGGTTAAATCTTTTCGAGAAGTCGTGCCCGCGGTTATGTGGCAATTTGGAAATTTGTTTAACACCCGGTTATAGCAAACTTGAAGTAAACTCAAATAAAACACACCAACTGTGTGCGTAACCATGACTGTCTTTTCTCGTGAACATGAACCGAGAGAGAACACGGTGGGGTTATGTTTGACGTAAGTAGGTGTTCAGGATCACTTAGTGATCAATCTAGTTCATGTCCGTTATGCATAGGCCACCATATTTAATTCTTGTTCCCGTAAGTTAGCCACCAAATACATGCTTAGCGCTTGCTGCAGCCTCACCACTTAACCATTCCTCACCTATTGGCTTAAATAGTCTCGGTACCCGGGTTATGAGATTGCTGAGTCCCTGTGGCTCACAGATTACTACAATACAGGTAGAGGTACTAAAAATTTCGTGCCAGATGATGTGTCTCAGCTCCAGTGGGAGTACGATGAAGAACGTAGGCATATGTACGTAACGTATCCGGATGAGTAGGGGAGGTTCGTGGTGGTGTTCCTGATCTAGCAAGACAGTTTCATTGCTTTCTTTTAACGTTTGATTTCGTCCGGAGTCGGACCCTGTCGTCTGGATGAATGTATGAATAATTGTGTGAATTTGTAAGATAGCTTGTGGCGAGTGTAAGGCAACTCATATACTCATCTCTTCATTACATGTATGCAATGATTTATGTACTTGCGAAACGACTAGATACGCTTCTATCCCCGTCTTCAAGTGACCGGTTTCCTTGCAGATTGCACCGGGCAAAAGGCCATGCCTTCCATCGTTGCCAAGTATATATGTGCATTAAATTAAATAATAGTAAATAAGGTGATATCTCCAGAAATCCATGTTGGCACATCGAAACAATTTGCACCTGCAACTAGCAATGCTATAAGAAGGGCTGAGCAAGCGGTAACATAGCCAAACAATGTTTTGCTGGGATGTGGAGGGGTTAGAGGCTTTTCATGGTAATTTGGGAGGCTTAACATACAAGTGGTAGGTAGCGAGACAAGCGATAGAAACAGGACATCTAGCATGGCAATGATAGTAATGGTATCCAGGGAAATGATCATCTTGCCTGAGATCCTGCTTGGAAGAAGAACGAATCCATGAAGAAGACGAGCCAACGAAGCCGAACAAACTCTCACACTCCAAACGCTTTCGGAACTCTATCGAGAAGAAGCAAATCGGAAACAACAATCAACACATGATAACACCACAACATATGCATGACATGATGCACATCAAATATGATGCATGTTATGCATGACATGGCAAGCACAACAATCAACTTCTACACATTAAGTGAAGCTCAATATGCATTGAGTTGCATATTGAAGAAACTCCACATTCAAATATTTAGTTCACTCTCGTTTAGGTACACGACAATATTAAATGTTGTTAAACATGTCAAGAGGTGAATCATAAGTAAACTACACATCTAGGCAAGTTTAAATGAGGCCGGAAACATATAGCATTTCCGAAATGACCCCATATGTTAATTTCGAAATTTGTCCAGATCTGAACTAATCATGTTTTATATTTGTTAAAAAGCAAAACAAAATGCACCATGTGATTCTACTCATCATTCTAGTCGATTTACATATATAGATCATATAAAACGGAGCTACGGCCTAAAAGATATGACCATCACAAGATAATATGCCATGAATGCAAAATGCATGCAAGCATCAACCATAAACATCAGAAATCATGGATTCAACAAGATATTACGAAACTACATAAGATTCTAAGCAAGTTACATATGCAACATGTTCAAAATGGAGCTACGGTTCAACCTCAAACACCAATACAAGTTTTAGTTCAAATCTGTCCCAAAACAGCAACATGGCATATTGCACACATGAAAACAACAAGTTACCATATTCTAAAATGCACTAACTAAGCATGGGGCAGTATCATATAACACACACTTCATTCCAACTTCACATTTCATACTCCAAAGAGTCATGGATCACATGGTAGGAAGCTCACAACATGGCAACAAAATATAGCAGATTAGGACTTGGTGAAATTCACAGTTTTTAGCAGAGCAGATTTTCACGAAGGCATATTGGCGGCAGTAAAACTATATTCCACAGGGCATATATTGGCAGAACCTTAACATCATGCTAGAGGACATTATAAACTACAAATAACTCAATTACACCAAGCACAAAGGGGTTCTAGATCACTAGCAAAACACATGGCAAGACAGCAACAAAATATTCCAGATTCCAGACTTAGAAATATTTCAGCATCTCAAATCAGCAACATTGGTTAAGCATGTTCTCATGATGAAAACTACACCTAAGCACAATACTCATGGCATGGCAAACCTACCAACAACAAGTAGACATGGCATACTACAACACACTCCAAAGACACAACTAAAAGGAGGCATGGATTGCTTAATACGAGCACCGCAAAATGGAACTTAACGTTAACAGATTTCAGTTTTAACGAGATAGCTACTTGAGAGCAAGAAATGAGCATGATGATGAAGTCCTACCTAACAACCAGAGGCATGGCATCAAAGTAGGTATAACATAGGGAAATATTCATGAAGACACCACATGCAAAAGACCTACGGTTTGGTGGCAATCATCCGCTCAAAGTTGAATAAAATAACAGATTCGTCTATTACGATGAGATGCACATTTTCAACAGAGATTACATCAAACAAATGCATCCTAATGCTCATGCAAATGCAACCATCACGAAGAGCTCGAAAAATTGATCAATTTACATATATAACTTATTTTCATCGGGTAAACGTGCACAAAGTTACGACATGTTTAAAATGCCATCATGATGTTAAACATGCACTGCCAGGGACTTAGAAAAAAAAAACTCAGGGGATCGGGACGGGGACGTCCGGGACGAGCAGATCCGGGCTCGTTTGGATCGGAGGACGACGGGGTCCCGGGCTGGGGCGGTCCCGGCGGCTGGGCAAGGCAGAGGCCGGCCCCGGCGAGCGCGATGGCGCCGGCGAGCGCTGGAGGCGGGGCGGACGGCGGCGGGACGTCACGGGGCAGGCAGATCTGGGCTTCCCCAACCGGATCTGGGCAGCGGCGGCGCGGGACGGGCCGGCGGTGAGCACTGTGGCGGCGGCGAGGTGATGTAGGGCCGCGGGAGGCAGAGGCCGACGAGGCAAGGTGCGGCTCCGGCGAGATGGCTTGCGGGCGCGGTCGGGCGGCGGGGTGACGCGGGCTGGCAAGGGACGCGCGGCGGTGCGGCGGCGCGGCGTGGGTGGCGGGTGGATCTGGCGGCGAGGGCTGGCCGGAGGTGGGGTCCGACGATGGTAGACTAGGGCGGCGCGTTCGGGGCGCTCGGGCGCGGGTAGCACGCGGGCTGGCGGGCTCGCGGTGGCGGAGTTCCGGGCCCGGGCGGGCCTTCCCTGGGCCCGGGTGGGCCTGCGGTGGAGGGGGCCTGAGAAGGCGGCGGGGAGCCACATGGCAGCGCCTGAATGGCTGCTGGTGGCGGCGCGGCGACTGGGGTGGCGGCGCACCCGATCTGAGCCGCCAAGTGGCGATATGGGAGCGGCCGGGCGCTGAAAACGAGTGGGGTGGCGGCGCGGGAGGTTAGGGGAGGCTAGGGATAGGGTTTTTTTGCCCATTTTTGGACGTGGAGGAGTGTTTAAATAGGAAAGTGGCTAGGTTAGGGGGGTTTGCACCGTTTCGGAGCCGTTCGATTGCGATCGGACGGCTCCGGTCGGGGTGAGTGGTGTAGGTAGGCTGGGTGGTTGTGTTGGGCTGTAAAGATGGGCTAGGAGGGGATGAGAGGGAATATGGTGTCCCGTGACAGAGTTTTAGAAAACCAAAAAACGTCCGATATTAAACCGATGACGGTGCCGCTACGGCCGACCGTCGGGGTATCAAACGACCTCCGATTGCGACAAAATTTGGCAGGCGGTCTACCTGCAATATAACAAGACAACATGCCAACTTTCGACCCAATCCGAGAAAGTTCTATACACATTTTGAAAACAATATTTTACGATGTAGCAGGCGCATGCGTGTGTGGTTGGTCTCAAAACTGACGTCGACGAGAACGGCGAGAACCGGCAGCTATGAACGGATGCAAGTTTTCAAAAACGAGTGATGATGCTATGCAGATGATGCGAATGATGTGATGATGATTGCGACAAACACAAGAATCACACGATGAGAACGGAATAAAAGGGGAATCTTCTAGATCGTCGGTCTCGGGCTGTTACAACTCTCCTCCACTTACAAGAGATCTCGCCCCGAGATCTTAGAACGAGAAGGGGAAGAGAAAGAGAAGAGGTAAAACTTAGTTGCTTCTTAGACAAACGAGTGAAACCAACAAAACTTAGAGGTTGCGAAGAGATGAAGAATGGCATGAGGAACAAGCAAGAATCCAAAAGAAATTTGGGTAGCACTTCGGTAGGATAGAGGGGCAAAATGTGATAAGATAGAAGGAACTTGAAAAGAGGGCACCACACTCCAGTTAAATGGATAAGCAAAGAAAGAACATGATCTTGACAAACCAAGATGATGTGATGAACATGGCAACATCACAATGCCTCTGGAAAAAGGAAAGAAGCTAGATCATTGGAGAGAAGAGAATGGAGAAGAAATGACAATTTCTACCACACTAGATTTTGAAAAGCATCCTAACAAGTAGAGATTGAACGGAGTTGTTGAAAATCAATAACGAAAAGAGAAAACTTGTTGTGGGCTTATGGAAACATCTCAAAATTATGAGGTGACAACCCGCCACTAACGAAAACAAGGATTGCTTGGGAATAACAGGATATTCAAACTTCTTTCAACAAGAGGATACATTGAGAACTTGGATCATAGATAAGCACCGCAATAGCAACAATCCTTAGGAAATGCCTTAGGTGAACTCCAATCCAAGATAACTCCAAGAAAGAAGTGATGGGATTACATATCTAATTCTTGACAATATTTCTTCGAGACTCCTCATGAATCAAGAATGTTATAACACCACCTCAAAAGATAAGTGAGAAAGAATTGCACTTTGAAATGCAAGATAAAGAATACTTGAGCTCCTTCAACAAGAATCTTGAAGAATGCTTTGAGAATGAAAGAAATCTTTGATGAACCACCAAGAAGAACCAATAATTTCATAACATGAACAACTCTGTAAGAAGGATTGAAATCAATTGATGAAACAAGAATAAGAATTATGTTATGCTTATCCTTCATCAAGTTAAACTGATGACAAGCAACAGATTTAGCATACCACTTATTCTTCTTGAGAATGATTGATGAGAGATAAGAGCACAAGCTTGAATAAGTCTTGAATGAGAACACCGGTAAGAATTGAAATGAATGAGGATACTACGAATGCATGGGGATACATGACATGAGAACGGAGAGATCATGATCCGCCTAATGGAAAACTTGAACGAAGCACCGGAATAATTAAGAGACGAATGAAGAGACAACAATTGAGAAGAATTTGAGAACGAGAGCTGAAAGCTGAGAACGAAGAAATCTTCTGAAATGAGGGCCTTCGGGAGGATCGAGAAATGAAAAAAAATCTGAAATTCTCCGGATAGATATGGATGGAATATTCATGATCGAAAACAATTAGAGAGGATAGCAACAAGCTGAAACCATGAATCTTCGGAAGAACAAATAAAGATTTAAGAGAAACTCTTCTTCGGTCTTCAACGCCGAGAATGATGACGAGAAACCGCACCATGAATTACTGAGACCCTCCGGAATAATGAATAAGAAAAGGTTGAGACAGCGATGAAAATGATTTAGAAGCGATCTTCGAGAAGGCAGAAATGTGACTGATGGAATTCATTCTTACATCACATTTGAAAAGAACTTGAGGTCTCCGGAAAATATTAGAAGAGCCAGGTAAGATCCTGGGGAAAATCCTGTGGGTTATGGGCCCACTAAAGGAAACATCGTTGAAACAATTGCTTAGAAAGAGAGATTGCACCGGTACAATTGAAAACTTGATGAGGATGAGAACCTCGAAACACTTAAGAGGGTTTGAACAATAACACGAATCTTCTCAAATATCTTTAGCACTCCGGATAGAATAAGGAGAGATGAATAAAAGAGAGAGTCTTGGACAAGAATTCCCACACGGGAGAACATTTAGAGAATGAAAAGGATATGATGAGCACCGAAAGCTTGAATTGAATCCACCGGAAAAGAAAACAAAGATGAAGACTAACAGATGATAAACTTGAGCACTGAGCATCTTCACAAGGAATCACCGGATACATCACGGAAGAGAAGATAGCGGAAGCATCACATGAATAGAAAGGCACTTGAATGAGAATTTAATCTTTTGAAGAAAAGGGCGGGAGGGTGGGGAAAAACAAAGAAAACTTGAGACAGATGAGATGATCTCCGGAAAGAAATATGAGGATTAATCTTGCAATACTGGAGAGGGATGAATTATCTTGATGAGAAACACACCGGTTAGGAAAGATTGAAATCACCACTTGACATCGAAGCAACTCGAATTACCATACTCCAACAAAACAAAGATGGGGCATGAAAATTAAGCCGGGAACAAATACATAACCCATTTGCATTTGTTGGAAGGACAATCCTAGGTAACAACTTGAATTCCCACCTAAGAACTTCCGAAATCTTTCTGGTTATGCAATCTGGTCCAACGGATACATGGATCAATTACTGAATAAAACACTCAACTCCTAGCAACAATACTACCCACCAGTGTATCACATCCGTCAACGCATAACCAGAGAAACCTCGGAATCCATCTACCTCAAACCCTCATACTCACAACGATACTAAACATGGCAGTACATGTGATCCCGCTCCCCAGTACTGGGTGCCGCCACACTCTTCGCACCACGAATACTATTGAAGCAATTACGAACATCCACGTCCTGAGATACTAAGGAAACTGAACGATAGCGATGTGTCAAGAACCCCTTGGAGCTCAACTCCTCGGGTCCAATCCATACGTATGGGAGGCACCAAGAACAGAGTTCTGGTCACATCGACATCATAGAGGTTTCAAAATACCCGTGTGATCCTAAAAAAAATTTGAGTGAGAAGAGGGGTAGAATTAAAATTCCTAAGTCGTAATTCCTCACCAGAGCATAGAAGAGGAGTAAAAATAATCCTACTCTCCAATATAACTAGACCCAAAATAGTTTTTTCACTAGACTCGACTCGGCCAAGTTCGATCAATCAAGGGGGCTCCTAGGTCGGTACAGGCTCTGATACCAACTTGTCACGCCCAAGATGCGATCCTATCCTTATTTTGGCACGAGGGCCTCGACAGGGATAGAAGCGCATCTTGTCGTTTCGCAAGAATGGATATCATTACAAGTACATGTAAAGAAGAGATGAGTATATGGAATTGGCTTACACTCGCCACAAGCTACATCAATATCACATCAATACAACAACATATACCATCGTCATACAGAAGAGCAGGGTCTGACTACGAACGAAATCAAACAATAAAATGACATCCATCCTTGCTATCCCATGCTGTCGGCCTGGAACCCATCCTAGATCGACGAAGAAGAAGAAGAACTCCAAATCAAACAAAGCATCGCTCTCACGTCAAAGCATCGCATTACCTGTACCTACAACTGGTGTTGTAGTAATCTGTGAGCCACAGGGACTCAACAATCTCATTTCCAAGGGTATTGAGACTATTAAAGCTTAATGGGTGAGATATGGTTAAGTGGTGAGGCTGCAGCAAGCACTAAGCATTGATTTGAGTGGCTAACTTATGAGTACAAGAGTAAAGGGGGATGATCGTCGCATAACGGACGTGAACTAGTAATGATCTTTAAGAGATCCTGAACACCTACTTGCGATCAGACATAACCCCACCGTGTTCTCTCTCGGAGTAGGCCTCACGAGAAGAGACGGTCACGGTTATGCACACAGTTGGTGTATTTTATTAGAGTTTACTTCAAGTTTGCTATGACCGGGTGTTAAACAAAGTTTCCAAGTTGCCACGTAACCGTGGGCATGGCTTTCCGAAAGATTTAACCCTGCAGGGGTGCTCCCACTCATCCATCACAAACTAACCACACGCCGCATTGGAATTCCTCAACCGCGGAATCACCCGTAGTATTTGCGGAATCCCGATGGAAAATCTCAACTTCGAGATAGTCCGAAGAGTCGTTGAAATCCCACGCACAAGATATTCGAGAAAGGTAAAACAAATCTAGCAAGGCCGCCGGACGTGCCGACAATCCCGATAGGAGCCGCGTATCTCGTTCTTAGGCCACGGCGCATAAGCTACGCATACGGAGGCCTGATAGAAATCCCCCGAGTTGCCCCGGGGTGGCCCCGCATAGTGCTCTGTTTTGGACCAGCACCAGCAGCACTGGCCCCCCTGTATTATGCTGAATTAACTCCTCGGGTTCATGACGCCCTATGCTTTAGTAACGGTGTCCAGTATTATTATGTTGGGCAAATGTAGTACCAAAGTTGGGCCTTGATAGACAAGTTTTATCCTAAAACAAAAATCAAGGGGGTCCCCATAACAACCCCGAGCATGTTAGGAGCGCTCAATATGGAACATAACACCGGTACACAAGTAACTAGGGCGGTAAGAGTGGAACAAAACACCGAGCAAAAGGCCAAGCCTTCCACCCTTTACCAAGTATATATGTGCATTAAATTAAATAGCAATAATATTGTGATATAACAAAAGGATATCCATGTTGGCACATGGAAACAATTTGCACCTCCAACTAGCAACGCTATAAGAAGGGCTGAGCAAGCGGTAACATAGCCAAACAATGTTTTGCAGGGATGTGGAGGGGTTAGAGGCTTTTCATGGCAATTTGGGAGGCTTAACATACAAGTAGTAGGTAGCGAGACAAGTGATAGAAACAGGACATCTAGCATGGCAATGATAGTAATGGTATCCAGGGAAATGATCATCTTGCCTGAGATCCCGCTTGGAAGAAGAACGAATCCATGAAGAAGACGAGCCAACGTAGTCGAACGAAATCTCACACTCCGAACGCTTTCGGAACTCTATCGAGAAGAAGCAAACCGGAAACAACAATCAACACATGATAACACCATAACATATGCATGACATGATGCACATCAAATATGATGCATGTTATGCATGACATGGCAAGCACAACAATCAACTTCTACACATTAAGTGGACCTCAATATGGAACGAGTTGCATATTGAGGAAACTCCACATTCGAATATTTAGTTCACTCTCGTTTAGGTACACGACAATATTAAATGTTGTTAAATATGTCAAGAGGTGAAGCATAAGTAAACTACACATCTAGGCAAGTTTAAATGAGGCCGGAAACAACATATAGCATTTCCAAAACGACCCCATATGTTAATTTCGAAATTGGTCCAGATCTGAACTAATCATGTTTTATATTTGTTAAACAGCAAAACAAAATGCACCATGTGATTCCACTCATCATTCTAGTCGATTTACATATATAGATCATATAAAACGGAGCTACGGCCTAAAAGATATGACCATCACAAGATAATATGCCATGAATGCAAAATGCATGCAAACATCAACCATAAACATCTCAAATCATGGATTCAACAAGATATTATGAAACTACATGAGATTCTAAGCAAGTTACATATGCAACATATTCAAAACGGAGCTACGGTTCAACCTCAAACACCAATACAAGTTTTAGTTCAAATCTGTCCCAAAACAGCAACATGGCATATTGCACACATCAAAACAACAAGTTACCATATTCTAAAATGCACAAACTAAGCATGGAGCAGTAGCATATAACACACACTTCATTCCAACTTCACATTTCATACTCCAAAGAGTCATGGATCACATGGTAGGAAGCTCAGAACATGGCAACAAAATATAGCAGATTAGGACATCGTGAAATTCACAGTTTTTAGCAGAGCAGATTTTCACGAAGGCATATTGGCAGCAGTAAAACTATATGTCACAGGGCATATATTGGCATGAATCCTAACAGCATTCTATAGGACATTATAAACTACAAATAACTCCATTACACCAACCACAAAGGGGTTCTAGATCACTAGCAAAACACATGGCAAGACAGCAACAAAATATTCCAGATTCCAGACTTAGAAATATTTCCGTATCTCAAATCAGCAACATTGGTTAAGCATGTTCTCATGATGAAAACTACACCTAAGCACAATACTCATGGCATGGCAAACCTACCAACAACAAGTAGACATGGCATATTACAACACACTCCAAAGACACAACTAAAAGGAGGCATGGATTGCTTAATACGAGCACCGCAAAATGGAACTTAATGTTAACAGATTTTAGTTTTAACGAGATAGATACTTGAGAGCAAGAAATGAGCATGATGATGAAGTCCTACCTAACAACCAGAGGCATGGCATCAAAGTAGGTATAACATAGGGCAATATTCATGAAGACACCACATGCAAAAGACCTACGGTTTGGTGGCAATCATCCGCTCAAAGTTGAATAAAATAATAGATTTGTCTATTACGATGAGATGCACTTTTGCAACAGAGTTTACATCAAGAAAATGCATCCTAATGCTCGTGTAAATACAGCCATCACGAAGAGCTCGAAAAATAGATCAATTTACATATATAACTTATTTTCATCGGGCAAACGTGCACAAAGTTACGACATGTTTATAATGCCATCATGATGTTAAACATGCACTTCCAGGGACTTAGAAAAAAAAACCTTAGGGGATCGTGACGGGGACGTCCGGGACGAGCAGATCCTGGCTCATTTTGATCGGGGGACGACGGGGTCCCGGGCTGGGGAGGTCTCGGTGGCTGGGCGAGGCAGAGGCCGACCCCAGCGAGCGCGATGGCACTGGCGAGCGCCGGAGGCGGGGCGGCAGGACATCGCGGGGCAGCCGGATCTCGGCAGCGGCGGCGCGGGATGGGCCGGCGGCGAGCAGTGCGGCGGCGGCGAGGTGATGTAGGGCCGCAGGAGGCAGAGGCCGGCGAGGCAAGGTGCGGCTCCGGCGAGCTGGCGTGCGGGCGCGGTCGGGCGGCGGGGTGACGCGGGCCGGCGAAGAACGCGTGGCGGTGCGGCAGCGCGGCGCGGGCGGCGGGTGGATCTGGCGGCGAGGGCTGGCCGGCGGCGGGGTCCGGCGATGGTAGACTAGGGCGGCGCGGTCGGGGCGCTCGGGCGTGGGTAGCACGCGGGCTCGCGGGCTCGCGGCGGCGGGGTTCCAGACCCGGGCGGGCCTTCCCTGGGCCTGGGCAGGCCTGCGGTGGAGGGGGGCCTGAGAAGGCGGCGGGGAGCCACATGGCAGCGCCTGAATGGCTGCTGGTGGCGGCGCGATGACTGGGGTGGCGGCGCACCCCATCTGAGCCGCCAAGTGGCGATATGGGAGCGGCCGGGCGCTGAAAACGAGTGGGGTGGCGGCGCTGGAGGTTAGGGGAGGCTAGGGCTAGGTTTTTTTTTGCCCATTTTTGGACGTGGAGGAGTGTTTAAATAGGAAAGTGGCTAGGTTAGGGGGGTTTGCACCGTTTCGGAGCCGTTCGATTGCGATCGGACGGCTCCGGTCAGGGTGGGTGGTGTAGGTGGGCTGGGTGGTTGTGTTGGGCTGTGAAGATGGGCTAGGAGGGGATGAGAGGGAATATGGTGGCCCGTGACAGAGTTTTAGAAAACCGAAAAACATCCGATATTAAACCGATGACGGTGCCGCTATGGTCGATCGTCGGGGTATCAAACGACCTCCGATTGCGACGAAATTTGGCAGGCGGTCTACCTGCAATATAAGGAGACCACATACCAACTTTCCACACAATCCGCGAAAATTCTATACACATTTTGAAAACAATATTTTACAATGCAGCAGGCGCGTGCGTGTGTGGTTGGTCTCAAAACGGACGTCGACGAGAACGGCGAGAACCGGCAGCTATGAATGGATGCAAGTTTTCAAAAACGAGTGATGATGCTATGCAGATGATGCGAATGATGCGATGATGATTGCGACTACGAGAACGGAATAAAAGGAGAACCTTCTGGATCGTCGGTCTCAGGCTGTTACAGTATCACCCTACTTAAAATATCTATCATGCAAAAGAAGGGCGCATAAAAGGGATAAACTTTCACATGCAGTTTATATATGTGTGATATGGTATAGCCCCTTTCATTAACGCATCGTTATCTCCATCTCCACGTGTGTTGCATGCCCATGGTGATCTCCATCTCCATGCATGGTTGCCCTTGTGGTGATCTCCATCTCCACACATGCTTGCCCTTGTGGTGATCTCCATCTCCACACCACGATGTCAACCGCCAAGTGTTACATAAGATACTATGCTATTACAAACTAATAGCTATGAGAGTAAATTACATTACAAGGCATCTCATGTTGACACGCGTGCCATTAATACAATAACGGGACAACCATATGGCTCCAGCCGGTTGCCGCACACATGACACGCGGGTCATGATATAATAATTTACAAGCAATATTCATGGGCTATACCAAATCATAAGCATTCCCTTAAAAACAAGTCAGACGTTCTACCGCTGAAAATAAAACAATCTGAAACTCTATTTTCCAAGAGGATTTTGACATTGAAAAGTTCACCGAAAGTGGAAAATCAGCTCAAGTTCAAATGCATCCTTTCGTTCCGTTCAAATTGACACGTCGTGGAGCGAAAATGGAGTTCATATGCAAAAGTTATGCCCGTTTTACTGAGACTGCTCCAACAGATTTCAGCACTGTGGAAATCACATTTCCAGGGTGTCGATCTATGTTCCGATTTGATCAATCTCATTGATCTTTGCGTGCTGTATCTATATTTACGTTCCACTGTCTACCCCGATGGCATAAACCGACCAGTAGGGGTAATTTGTGTCATGACCTCTGCATCACGTTCACGGAAGCAAGATCACGAAACCAACCTTCAACACTGACATGCACGGCCGATCTCATCGACCCACACCTGAACCGATCTACATATCTCATATGCAAATCACTTAATCTATCACCACACAGTGCAGGCTCTGATACCACTATTGCAACACGTGGTACGCTACGCTAGCGCCAAATAAAAATTTCTATCGCGCACCCAAGAACATGCTACTGGAAATAGATCACAGGATCAGGTTTACCACTAGACGTTCAGTCACCGCAGAGGAAGTACAGTTGGTGATGCGTGTAGTCGATCAGCTGAGTCGTCTACTCCTCCTGTTGCCGATCTCCCACGAGAAATGATCTCACGCGAACAGCTCCTCGCGGATCCCTCGAACGGTTCGTCCAAGCACCGCAGATGCGATGCCTCCAAGGTATCCACACGTACGGGGGCAGCATCGAGCGGCGGACTGCTAGGTCCGATCGCACGGAATGATGGAGTGGGGAGTGGCGGTGGCTGTCGAGGGGAGAAAGGATCAGTCATGAAAGGTGCGCCCACTCCCCTTTATATAGACCTCGAAGGTGGGCTCAACACTTGAGGCCGACGACGAGTCTAGTCCCATTTTCCATTCGGATCCAATCCGAATGGGCTGCAATCCCTTAAGAGTGCGACCCTATAGGTTCACATACACATGGACATGACCCGAGTCGATAGTCAGTAGCGGCTCTTAGCAGAACATGCCAACTCCCATGTGTGTGCAAAGTCGTTAGACGAACCCCGACAATGTGTCATATACAACATTCCTTTTGCCTCATGATATATGTTGTCGAGCTCAAGGAGAGTACTTGTCACCCTTGTGGTAGCTCGACATCTCTTCTTGAAACCGTGATGCAGATTCCTGAACCATGTTAACACTTAACCCATGTTGCATGGCCATGCTTTCTGAATCTGATCACTCGAGACGGCCCAGAGAAATCTCTCCTTATATGGGGGCAAATCCCATCTTGGTCAACCATGTCTTGCGGCATGTCTCACGACTCACCCGAAAGCTACCTTTATAACTACCCAGTTACGGAGTAGCGTTTGATAGACCCTAAGTAAGTCCATCCTCATCCAAAGAACATGCGAGGACCTTAGGTCTAGGACATGGCATATACATTGTACTTGAGACTAACAGATGACAATATCTCATTGTGTCTCAAAGTGGGTCTGTTCAACTCACAGAGCTCAATCCCCGAGTCCATACTATCAGTTTACCATCTCCATGCACATGACTTGTGAAACATAGTCATCAACTGAATCGTATACTAGTAAAGGATATGTGTCCACATAACCTTAACAACTAGGGACTATTAGAACAATGATCATACAATATATAGTCTCACAAATAAGTCACATACTTATTGATACATATCACTGATGATGTTCAAGGACAATACAAAATACTCATAAATACATAGGAAATGAAATCATCACATGATTGCCTCTAGGGCATATCTCCAACAATTCATGCATTGATTCGCAAGGCGGCCCGGACGCACTTTCTCCCGCAAACCGAAGACAAACTAGGGGGGCTTTGCAGGTGTCCGGACATCACCCATGCCGGTTTCTGACCACACTAACCCACACAAAACCCTCATCCCTCACCGCGCACATTCCCGCCCGGCGCCAGCTTGTAACGACCAAGATGCGATACTATCCCAATTAAGGCTCGAGGACCTCGATGGGGATAGAAGTGCATCTCGGCGTTTCACAAGTACAGAAATCCTTGCAATACATGTAAAGAGGAGATGAGTATAGGAGTAGGCTTACACTCGCCACAAACTAGATTACAATTCCACATATTCAGTCATACAATCATCCAAAAGACAGGGTCCGACTACGGACGAAATCAAACGATAAAAGAAAGCATGAAAATATCTTGCTAGCCCTGGAACACAACCACGAAGCTCCCCTACTCATCCGGATACGTCACATACATATGCCTACGTTCTTCATCGTACTCCCACTGGAGCTAGGGTGCATCGTCGGGATCGATATCATCAGTACATGTATCTGTAGTGTTGTAGTAATTTGTGAGCCACAGGGACTCAGCAATCTCATAACCCGGGTACCGAGACTATGTAAGCCAATGGGTGAGGAATGGTTAAGTGGTGAGGCTGCAGCAAGCACTAAGCAGTTATTTGGGTGTCCATCTTACGAGAGCAAGAATAAATATGCTGGTCTACACATAACGGACGTGAACTAGAATGATCACTAAGTGATCCTGAACACCTACTTACGTCAAACATAACCCCACCATGTTCTCTCTCGGTTCATACTCACAAGCAGAGACAGTCAAGCTTACGCACACAGTTGGTGTATTTTATTTGAGTTTACTTCAAGTTTACTGTAACCAGGTGTTAACCAAATTTCCAAGTTGCCACATAACCGCGGGTACGGCTTCTCGAAAAGATTTAACCCTGCAGGGGTGCTCCAACTCATCCATCACAAACTAACCACACGCCGCGGGAATAACCTCGACCGCGGAAAACCCGTGATCTACTTGGAGATTCCGTTGGAAAACCTCAACCTCGAGATAGCCCAAACTATCCTCGGAATCCCTCGCGCAAGACATTTGAGAAAGGTAAAACAAATCCAGCAAGACCGCCCGACATGTCGACGAACCCGATAGGAGCCCCGTATCTCGTTCTCATGACACGAACGGATGAGCACTACGTATGGTGGCCTGATAGACATCCCCGAGTTGCCCCGGGTGACCCCGCAAGTGGCTCTGGTTTGGACCAACACTCATGAGGAGCACTGGCCCAGGGGTTGATTAATTATCCATGGGGTAGCTAAGCCATATGCATTTTAATTAGGATATTTAGCAAATGTAGTACCAATGTTGGGTCTTGCCAGACAAGTTTTATTCTAAAACGAATAGTCAAGGGGGTCCCCAAAACAACCCCGAGCATGTTAGGAGCGCAAAATATGGAACATAACACCGGACTCGAAACTAGGGCGTCAAAAGTGGAACAAATCACCGGGCAAAAGGCCAAGCCTTCCACCGTCACCAAATATATATGTGCATAAAATTAAATAACAGTAAATAAGGTGATATCCCAAGATATCCATGTTGGCACATGGAAACAACCTGCAACTAGCAACGCTATAAGAAGGGGTTGAGCAAGCAGTAACTTAGCCAATCAATGTTTTGCATAGGTAGTGGAGGGGTTAGAGGCTTTCATGGAAATTTGGGAGGCTGACAATTTAAGAGGTAGGCAACGAAACATAACATAGAAGCGATACATCCAGCATAGCAAAAATAGTGTCGGGATCCGGGTATGATCATCTTGCATGTTGGGTCTTTAAAGGGATAAAGAGCTGGGTCCTCGTAGGCGTCCTCTCCGGGATCCACATACTCAGGCTTGACACTCGGGTCTACCCAAAGAGAAACAGCACCAAATAAACATACAAACAAAGTGCAATGCGCAACCAAAGATGATGCATGACCGATTTTAAGTATTTAACATGGAAACCCTATGCTAGTCATGTTTGTCATGCAATTATTAAGTTCTTTAGTATTCTGGAGAGAACCTCAAGACTAGTTATTTGAACATGCATGAACATGGAAAATATGAATGCTCCTCGTAAAAACGATGCAAATGCATATGTAGAACGTTGCAAACGGAGTAACGGAACACTCACGGCAAGGTACGAACGGTAACGGAGACAAAAGCAAAGATGAGGGAGGCCATGGGATATTCCTTGGTATTCCAAGGATGCCACTGGATTGGATATGAAAATTCTAGCAAGAATAAACCTAAAGATCATGCAAAATCATTGGGTATAGCTCTCACAATTCACAAAACACTCCAACACACAATCTGTCCACAAATAGCAACATGCCATATTGCAACACACACAACAGGAGCTACAACAAGCTACAAAACACAACAAAGTTATGGACATGAAGTACACAAGATGCTTAACAATTCATCTATCTACAGAAACATGAATGGAAGCAAGTATCAATGGCAATTGATCTCTCAAGATGGCATGTTGAATCAGTATTTAGGGACTTCGTAAGAATTACCAGGTTTTCAAATTTGAGTTAACAGGATGGCAACTTGACAGCAACAAACACATATGCTACAGGGACTTTCATGGCAAGAAATTTAATAGGGTTATAGACGACAACATGCACTTCAATTCACTCCATTATATCAACATCAATAAGTGCACAGATCACTGGCTATCATCCTCACAAGATGGCATATTGAGATAAATAGTTCCACAGACTTAGTAATTTTAACAAGTGGCAAGCAGGGCATTTTCATTAATAGAATGACATGTTTGGCAACATATTTAACCAAGATGCAACAACTCTATTTGCAAGCACTTGGCACAAGCTAACAGAGGATGACATGCTCAACAATGCATTCCATTGTGCTAACCCCAAAGGAGCTACATATTCATGGGAATCATCAAGACAACATGGCAACAAAATAACAGGTTTAACACTTAGAAATATTAGAGCATGTGAAAACAGATTTTTTGTGTCATGTTGACATCAAGATTTCCAAACCTTAACATGGATTAACATGGCATGCAAAAATACCACGGGCTAGTACACACATCCAAGAGCAATTTTCATGTTGACAAGATTAGCAAACATAGAAAGCATTAATTCATGTGAAAATGACAAAATGACATATTATCACAAAATAACATTTTCACCCACTTGCTTAAATGATGAAACTAATGCCACTAATGGATTCACTGGATTTTCTACTCCAAATTCATATATCATAAGCATATGTTACTGTGGAGAAAAACACACACAACCTCAATCGAAATATGCAAGAATCACTTATAACCTTGTATATGCCAAACTTGGCATATCCATAAATGGAACTGCTAGATTCGGACATTGCCAGATTTGGCAATTACCCTAAAAGGAAAAAAACAAAACAGAGAAATAAATCACCCAAAACAATTATAAAAGAAAGGGCCCACCTGGCAGTCTCACCAATGCCCCTAGCAGATGACATGTGGGCCCAGGGCCCACTGTCATACACATACGAATTAAATCACAGGGAGGGCTCGGGGGGATTCGAACCCTAGATCTCCTGTGTATGAGCGTGCTAGCGGACCACTGGGCAACGGCCCTTTAACTGGAGAATTGGGGGTTTCTGCTCTTTTGAACAGACCCCGGGTCAGCTTCTTCCACCTTGAGGCAGAGGAGCATGCGACGGTGCTGGTGAGCCTGCCGGTGATCACCGGAGTTTGCGACTGGCGGCGGGGGCGTGGGATCCGCTCGGGGTCCATTCCCAGGGCTACGGGGTCCTATAGAGCATGGAGGAATTGGTCGAGAGATGCTAGGTCTAGGGTTAGGACATGACTTATAGGGCTCTGGAGTGCCGGACGGCCGTCAAATCACCGATGGAGCAGACGTGGCTGTCCTAGATGTGTGTCGTACAGCAGAACGACGACGCGAGCGGGGAGGGAGCAGGCTGGGCTACGGCTAAGCTAGTTGGGCCAGGGGGAAGCAAAGGAGGCCTAGGAGACTGGGTCCTCACTCTCTGAAGAAATAGGGGAGGGTTTTCTCCTTTTTTAATAAATAGCAACAAACAATTTAAAAGCCAGAGAGTTTGGAAAAGAATCTTTGGGAAAAGAAAATAGTTTTGCACTCACAAAAATATGCTCTAATTAATAAAAATGTTTTGGGCATTTTTGAGCAAATAAATAATTCACCTATTATTACTATAGGACTCTGTTTTGCAGAAGATTCAAAAGTTAAAATAACTCCACATGGCTAAGAACTATTTTTTAGAAACCCTGCAGAATATGTTAGAGCCTTGCAACATTTATTTGAGATGAGAAGATCAAGCAAAACCACCACACGTCTAGTATTGGGATTAAAAGAGTTTGAGGCAAAGTCTTATAAAGAATTGAGAGAGGTTTGCAAGCACACAACACACACTCATCTCAACACAACACACAAGGCATGATGCACATATGATATGATGATATGATGCCATGATGCAATATGACATGAGGCAAACTTTAATAAACCAAAACACATGAGGCCAAACTTAGAAGGTTCATACATGGAATAATACAAGGATTGGAAAGGATTGCACTTGGGCTGTTACAACTCTCCCCCACTACAAGAGGATCTCGTCCCGAGATCTATGAACAGAAGAATTTGGGATATTCGAAATGGAGAAGGTCCTCACGTTCCCAAGTGGCTTCTTTGTCAGAGTGATGTGACCACTTCACCTCTAGAAACTTGATTGACTTGTTGCGAGTCATACACTCAGTCTCTTCAAGGATAGCAACTGGATGCTCATGATAGGATAGGTCTGCTTGGAGATCAATGTCTTGGAGATCAACGGTACGCTCGGGAGTCTTGAGACACTTCCGGAGCTGAGGGATGTGAAACACATCATGCACATTTGAGAAATTGGGAGGAAGCTCGAGTTGATAGGCAAGGTCTCCCCTCTTGCCCACAATCTTGAAAGGACCCACAAAGCTTGGAGCAAGCTTTCCTTTGATGCCAAAGCGCTGAGTGCCCTTCATGGGAGACACTCGTAGATAGACAAACTCATCGATCTGAAAGGTCATGTCACGATGCTTGCTATCATAATAGCTCTTCTGATGGGATTGAGCTGCTTTGAGATTTTCACGAATGACACGGCACATATCTTCTGCTTTAGTGATCATGTCATTACCAAGAATTTCACGATCGCCGGTTTCAGACCAATTGAGCGGGGTGCGGCATTTCCTGCCATAGAGAATCTCGAATGGGGCCTTGCCTGAACTTGCTTGGAAACTGTGGTTTTTTGAGAACTCAGCAAATGGGAGGCAGTCTTCCCACTTCATGCCAAAAGAAATCACACAAGCTCTGAGCATATATTCGAGGATTTGATTGACTTTCTCAACTTGACCACTTGTCTGAGGATGGAAAACTGTACTGAAATGGATCTTGGTACCCATTGCAGTTTGGAAGGAATCCCAGAACTTGGAGGTGAAGATACTTCCATGATCTGAAGATATAAGCTAAGGGATACCGTGCAAAGAAACTATTCTTGACGTGTACAGCTCTGCCAGCTGAGCTGTCGAGATAGATTCTTTGATCGTAAGGAAGTGGGCAACTTTCGTGAGCTTGTCGATGACCACAAAGATGGCATCATTACCTCTCTTGGACTCAGGAAACCCAGTGACGAAATCCATCTCAACATGATCGAATTTCCACTCTGGGATAGGCAAAGGCTGAAGGAGACCTGCTGGACATTGATGTTCCGCCATCACTCTGCGACAAACATCACACTCGTTCACGAACTGAACAATCTCACGTTTCATACGAGTCCACCAGAAGGTTTGCTTGAGATCCTAATACATTTTGGAACTGCTTGGATGAATGGATAGGAGAGAATTATGTGCTTCATCCACGATAACTTTCCTGAGCTCTCCTTTTGGAACCACTAGACGATCCTCGAAAAACAAGGTTTCCTTGTCATCAACACGGAAGCACTTATACTTTGGAATGCTCTTGGCCACACATTTCTTCACTTTCTTCACCATAGCATCAAGAAGCTGAGCTTGGTGAATCTGATCTTCCAAAGTCGGAGAGACTTGAAGGTTGTCAAGAAACCCTTGAGGAACAACTTGGAGATTGAGCTTTTGTAAAGCTTCGCGAAGCTCAGGTTAGATAGTATTGAGAATGATACTGTTGTAGTATGCCTTTCTGCTTAAAGCGTCTGCAATGACATTTGCTTTACCAGGAGTGTACTCAATGCTTGGATTGTACTCCTCAATCATTTCCACCCAACGTGTCTGTCGAAGATTGAGATTCAGTTGAGTGAAAATGTACTTCAAGCTCTTATGGTCGGTGAACACCTCAACTGGTCTTCCCAACAATAGATATCTCCATGTCATCAGAGCATGAACAACTGCCCCAACTCAAGATCGTGAGTGGGGTAGTTCTTCTCGCTAGGCTTCATCTGCCGCGAGGTATAAGCCACAACCTTCTTATCATGCACGATAACACCACCAAGACCTTGGAGGGAAGCATCACAAAACACTTGGAAAGGTTTGGATTCATCGGGAGGAGTGAGAACTGGAGATGAAGTCAACTTCTCCTTGAGTGTATTGAACGCCACATCACACTCAGGAGTCCACACATATTTGACACTCTTCTGAAGGAGGTTAGACAGAGGCTTAGCAATTTTTTAGAAGTTCTCCATCAATCTTCTGCAGTAACTTGCAAGCCCGAGGAAGCTACGAAGCTGCTTGACATTCTGAGGAGGCTCCCACTTCACGATGGCCTCAACTTTCTCAAGATCCACCTTGATGCCCTCGGCAGAGATGACATGCCCAAGGTACACCACTTCATTGAGCCAAAACTCACACTTGGAGAACTTTGCATAGAATCGATGCTCTCTTAGCTTGTCAAGCACAAGCCAAAGATGCTCTGCATGTTCTTCTTCGGTTTCAGAGAAGACTGGAATGTCATCCAAATACACCAAGACAAACTCATTCTTAAAGGGAGAGAAGATGAAGTTCATCATGCGGGAGAACGTCGAAGGCACGTTTGCGAGACCAAAGGACATGACGGCGTACTCATAAGAGCCAAAATTCGTCTTGAAAGCAGTCTTTGGAATGTCTTCTTCACGCATACGGAATTGATGATAGCCCATCC
Source organism: Elymus sibiricus (assembly GCA_039707655.1). Classification (NCBI taxonomy): domain Eukaryota; kingdom Viridiplantae; phylum Streptophyta; class Magnoliopsida; order Poales; family Poaceae; genus Elymus; species Elymus sibiricus. The sequence goes on along the minus strand of CM077669.1, from coordinate 311,438,344 downwards.
GAAGATCTAACTTTGAGAAAACCTTGGCTCCTTTCAATTGCTCAAACAACTCATTAATGTTGGGAAGTGGATACTTGTCCATGATTGTCTTCTTATTCAATGGACGGTAATCGACGCATAGTCGGTCTGTGCCATCCTTCTTCTTGACAAAAAGAACACCACAACCCCACGGTGAAGAACTTGGTCTGATCAAACCCAGACGCTCTTATTCATCTAGCTGCTTCTTCAATTCTTTCAGCTCTTCGGGGCCAAGCTTATAAGGACGCTTGCATACCGGTTCAGTTCCAAGCTCGAGTTTAATCACAAACTCCACTGGCCAGTGAGGAGGCATTCCTGGCAATTCTTCTGGAAAGACATCTTCATACTCAGAAATGACGGGGATTTGAGAAATGGCAGAAATTTCACCCTTCTCATTGAGAGAAAAGAGCCGAATAGTATCATCGCGAGCAGCGAAAATGATCACATCTTCAGAAGAATGAGTCAATTGGACTTCTTTGGCTACACAATCGACATAAGCCTTGTTCATCCCAAGAAAATCCATGCCAAAAATTAGATCAATATCGGAATTGTCGAGAACAATTGGAGAGGCCAGAAAACAATAGCTGCCCATTTTGATAGAAACATTGGGAACGAACACATTCGCCGTCATTTGCAAACCCGGAGAAACAAGCTTTAAGGGCCTAGGAGTCTCTCCAGTCACAATATCATGCTTAGCATTGAAAGGCCTAGATATGAATAAATGCGATGCACCAGTGTCAAACAAAACTTTTGCAGGAATAGAATTAACTGAGAGATTACCCATAATCACTTCATGAGACTCCTCTGCTTGAGCTGCATTGACCATGTTCACTCTTGCTAACTTGGGGTTGTGCTTCACCACAGCACTGCTTGGGGGTCTGATAGGAGGAGGAGGCGGAAGACGCCGCTGGTTGGTGCACTTGTTGGAGTAGTGGCCCTTCTGACCACACTTGTGACACGTAACCTCTGAGAGCGGACGGAAGTTGCCTAGAGGAGGAACATTTGCTGACTTGGGAGCCTGAGGCCTCTGCTGAAAACCTGGGTTGGGTGAGTGGGAAGGACCATGACCACCGTGCTGCTTCTGCTGCTGAGGAGGACGAAACGGAGGTGCTGGAGGAACCCAATACTTCTGCTGCTTGGGAACAATCTGAGAGTTGGACGAAGAAGAGTTGGAGTCTCTGAACCGCTTCTTGGAATTCTCAAGCATGAGCTGTACTGATTCATACTTTAGAGCCAAGTTATAGAACTGATCAAATACAGGAGGCTCGTGGAGGACGAGAGCAAGCTGAAGATCTTCCTTGACGCCACCTCTGAATTGATAAATCTTGCTCTTCTCATCAGGAACGTCTTGCTTAGCATAGCGGGCCAGATTCTGGAACTCGGAATTGTACTGATAGACATCCATACTCCTTTGCTTCAGGTTCCTGAACTTCTCACGCATACCCTCGACAAAGCTCGGCGGGATATGATGAGCTCTGAAGTCACGGCAGAAATCATCCAAGCTGACTGCACGGACACCACTGGAATCCTTGTACCGCTGCCACCAATCTGCTGCCTGACCCTTGAGCTGGAAGGTCGCAAACTTGACATAGTCCTCAGGCCTGACGTTGCTGCACTCAAAATGCTTGTTCATGTCACGGAGCCAATCGTCTGCATCAAGAGGTTGATCACAGCAGGTGAAGGACTTGGGTTGGTTTGCGAGGAACTGGTTCAGAGTTGCAAAGTGCGGCTGATTATTGAATTTCCCTTGATGACCTTGTTGTCCCTGATTCTGAAAACCTTACAACAAACTGAGCAACATCTGGTTGTTGGCATTGGTTGCGTCCACCACTGCCTGCCATGCCTCCGTTGGTGGAGGTGGTGGTGGGGGTAGTTGAGGATCAGACTGCTCCCCCTCACGATCTGGGTCCCCACGAGTTGCTGGAGCCATCCTGAAGATGGACATGAATATCAGCACACCATTGAAAAAGATGATTGAAATAAGCTGAATCAAATGGCTTGAATGAAATTGCAACGGGAATATCATCAATTGCATTCAACTGAAAATTAGAAGAACGCCTTCTGCAGGATCGTTATAACATCATTATATCGTGAAGCCACTTGAATAACACAAGGTATTGAGCTAAGGGTTTCTCGGAACAAATGTATAAACCATCATACATCTGTCGGAAGATGATCCTATGTAACTACTGCAAATCCCACCTAAGAACTTCCAAAATCTTTGGTTATGCAATCGGGTCCACGGATACACGGAGTTTTATCCATCACTCAACTCCTAGCAGTAACACTACTCTCCAGTGTATCTCGTCCGTCAACACACAACCAGAGGTCTCGGAAACTCATCTACCTCAGACCCTCGTAATCACAACGATACTAAAGATGGCAGTACATGTGATCCCGCTCCCCAGTACTGGGTGCCGCCACACTCTTCGCACCACGAATAGTATTGATGCAATTTCGAACATCCACATCCAGAAGTACCAAGGAAACTGAACGATAACAATGAGTCAAGAATCCCCTGAAGCTCCACTCCCCGGGTGCAATCCTTACAGTCGGGAGGCACCAAGAACAGAATTCCGGTCGCATCGGTATCATAGAGGCTCCAAAATACCCGCGTGATCCTAAAAAAAATTTGAGTGGGAAGAGGGTAGAATTAAAATCCCTAAGTCATAATTCCTCACCAGAGTATAGAAGAGGAGTAAAACAATCCTACTATCCGATATAACTAGACTCAAAATAGTTTTTCACTAGACTCGACTCAGCCAAGTTCGATCAACCAAGGGGCTCCTATGGTCGGTATGGCTCTGATTACCAACTTGTAACGACCAAGATGTGGTACTATCCCAATTAAGGCTCGAGGACCTCGATGGGGATAGAAGCGCATCTCAGTGTTTCGCAAGTACAGAAATCATTGCAATACATATAAAGACGACATGAGTATAGGAGTAGGCTTACACTCGCCACAAACTGGATTACAATTCCACATATTCAGTCATACAATCATCCAAAAGACAAGGTCCGACTATAGACAAAATCAAACGATAAAAGAAAGCAAGGAAACTGTCTTGCTAGCCCAGGAACACAACCAATAAGTTCCCCTACTCATCAGGATACGTCACGTACATACGCCTACGTTCCTCATCGTACTCCCACTGGATCTGGGGTGCATCGTCGGGATCGATATCATCAGTACATGTACTTGTAGTGTTGTAGTAATCTGTGAGCCACAGGGACTCAGCAATCTCATAACCCAGGTACAGAGACTATGTAAGCCAATGGGTGAGGAATGGTTAAGTGGTGAGGCTTCAGCAAGCACTAAGCAGTTATTTGGGTGGCTAACTTACGAGAGCAAGAATAAATATGGTGGTCTACGCATAACGGACGTGAACTAGAATGATCACTAAGTGATCCTGAACACCTACTTACGTCAAACATAACCCCACCGTGTTCTCTCTCGGTTCATACTCACGAGCAGAGACAGTCACAGTTACGCACACGGTTGGTATATTTTATTTGAGTTTACTTCAAGTTTACTATAACCGGGTGTTAACCAAAATTCCAAGTTGCCACATAACCGCGGGCACGACTTCTTGAAAAGATTTCACCCTGCAGGGGTGCTCCAACTCATCCATCACAAACTAACCACATGCTGCGAGAATAACCTCGACCGCGGAAAACCCGTGATCTCCTTGGAGATTCCGTTGGAAAACCTCAACCTCGAGATAGCCCAAAGTATCCTCGGAATCCCTCGCGCAAGACATTCGAGAAAGGTAAAACAAGTCCAGCAAGACCGCCCGACGTGTCGACAAACCCGATAGGATCCGCGTATCTCGTTCTCAGGACACGACCGGATGAGCACTATGTACGGTAGCCTGATAGACATCCCCGAGTTGCCCCGGGTGGCCCCGCAAGTGGCTCTGGTTTGGACCAACACTCATGAGGAGCACTGGGCCGGGGGTTGATTAATTATCCACAGGGTAGCTAAGCCCTAGGCATTTTAATTAGGTTATTTAGCAAATGTAGTACCAATGTTGGGTCTTGCCAGACAAGTTTTACTCTGAAACGTATAGTCAAGGGGTTCCCCATAACAACCCCGAGCATGTTAGAAGCGCAAAATATGGAACATAACACCGGTACTCGGAACTAGGGCGGCAAAAGTGGAACAAATCACCGGGCAAAAGGCCAAGCCTTCCACCGTCACCAATTATATATGTGCATTAAATTAAATAACAGTAAATAAGGTGATATCCCAAGATATCCATGTCGGCACAAGGAAACAACCTGCAACTAGCAACGCTATAAGAAGGGGCTGAGCAAGCGGTAACTTAGCCAATCAATGTTTTGCATAGGTAGTGGAGGAGTTAGAGGCTTTCATGGCAATTTGGGAGGCTGACAATTTAAGAGGTAGGCAACGAAACATAACGTAGAAGCGAGACATCTAGCATAGCAAAAATAGTGTTGGGATCCGGGTATGATCATCTTGCCTGTTGGGTCTTCAGAGGGATAAAGAGTTGGGTCCTCGTAAGCGTCCTCTCCAGGATCCTCGTACTCAGGCTCGACACTCGGGTCTACCCAAAGAGAAACAACACCAAATAAACATACAAACAAAGTACAATGCGCAACCAAAGATGATGCATGACCGATTTGAAGTATTTAACATGGCAACCCTATACTAGTCATGTTTCTCATGCAATTATTAAGTTCTTTAGTATTCTGGATAGAACCTCAAGATTAGTTATTTGAACATGCATGAACATGGCAAATATGAATGCTCCTCGTAAAAACGTTGCAAATGCATATGTAGAACGTTGCAAACGGAGTAACAGAACTCACAGAACACTCACGGCAAGGTACGAACGGTAACAGAGACAAAAACAAAGATGAGGGAGGCCATGGGCTATTCCTTGGTATTCAAAGGATGCCACTGGATTGGATATGAAAAATCTATCAAGAATAGACCTAAAGATCATGCAAAATCATTGGGTATAGCTCTCGCAATTCACAAAACACTCCAACACACAATCTGTCCACAAACAGCAACATGCCATATTGCAACACACATAACAGGAGCTACAGCAAGCTACAAAACACAACAAAGGCATGGACATGAAGTACACAAGATGCTTAACAATTCATCTATCTACAGAAACATGAATGGAAGCAAGTATCAATGGCAATTGATCTCTCAAGATGGCATGTTGAATCAGTATTTAGGGACTTTGTGAAACTTACCAGGTTTTCAAATCTGAGTTAACAGGATGGCAACTTGGCAGCAACAAACACATATTCTACAGGGACTCTCACGGCAAGAAATTTAACATGGTTATAGAGGACAACATGCACTTCAATTCACTCCATTATATCAACATCATTAAGTGCACAAATCATTGGCTGTCATCCTCACAACATGGCATATTGAGATAAATAGTTCCACAGACTTAGTAATTTTAACAAGTGGGAAGCAGGGCATTTTTATTAACAGAATGGCATGTTTGCCAGCATATTTAACCAAGATGCAACAACTCTATTTGCAAGCACTTGGGACAAGCTAACAGAGGATAACATGCTAAACAATGCATTCCATTGTGCTAACCCCAAAGGAGCTACATATTCATGGGAATCATCACGACAACATGGCAACAAAATAACAGGTTTAACACTTAGAAATACTAGAGCATGTTAAAACAGATTTTTTGTGGCATGTTGACATCAAGATTTCCACACCTTAACATGGATTAACATGGCATGCAAAAATACCAGGGGCTACTACACACATCCAAGAGCAATTTTCATGTTGACAAGATTAGCAAACATAGCAAGCATTAATTCATGTGAAAATGACAAAATGACATATTATCACAAAATAACATTTTCACCCACTTGCTCAAATGATGAAACTAATGCCACTAATGGATTCACTGGATTTTCTACCCCAAATTCATATATCATAAGTATATGTAACTGTGGAAAAAAACACACACAACCTCAATCGAAATATACAAGAATCACTTATAACCTTGTATATGCCAAACTTGGCATATCCCTAAATGGAACTGCCAGATTTGGCACTTACCCTAAAAGGAAAAAAACAAAACAGAGAAAAAAATCACCCAATGCAATTATAAAAGAAAGGGCCCACCTGGCAGTCTCACCAGGGCCCCTAGCAGATGACATGTGGGCCCATGGCCCACTGCCATACACATACGAATTAAATCACAGGGAGATTAAAAGGGGGCTCGGGGGAATTCGAACCCCAGATCTCCTGTGTATGAGTGCGCTCGCAGACCACTGCGCTATGTCCCTTTAACTGAAGAATTGGGGGTTTCTGCTCTTTTGAATAGACCCTGGGTCAACTTCCTCCACCTTGAGGCAGAGGAGCATGCGACGGCACTGGTGAGCCTGCCGGCGTTCACCGGAGTTTGTGACTGGCGGCGGGGGCGCGGGATCCGCTCGGGGTTCCATTCCCAGGGCTACGGGGTCCTATAAAGCGCGGAGGAATGGGTCGCTGGATGCTAGGTCTAGGGTTAGGACATGACTTATAGGGCTCTTGAGCACCGGATGGCCGTCAAATCACCGATGGAGCCGACGTGGCTGTCCTGGATGTGCGTCGTACAGCAGAATGACGACGCGAGCGGGGAGGGAGCAGGCTGGGTTGCGTCTGAGCTAGTTGGGCCAGGGGGAAGCAAAGGAGGCCCAGGAGGCTGGCTCCTCACTCTCTGAAGAAAAAGGGGAGGGTTTTGTCCTTTTTTAATAAATAGCAACAAACAATTTACGAGCCAGAGAGTTTGGAAAAGAATCTTTGGGAAAATAAAATAGTTTTGCACTCACAAAAATATGCTCTAATTAATAAAAATGGTTTGGGCATTTTTGAGCAAATAAATAATTCACCTATTATTACTATAGGACTCTGTTTTGCAAAAGATTCAAAAGGTAAAATAACTCCACATGGCTAAGAACTGTTTTTTAGAAACCCTACTGAACATCTTAGAGCCTTGCAACATTTATTTGAGATGAGAAGATCAAGCAAAACCACCACATATCTAGTATTGGGATTAAAAGAGTTTGAGGCAAAGTCTTATAAAGAATTGAGAGAGGTTTGGAAGCACACAACACACAGTCATCTCAACACAACACACAAGGCATGATGCACATATGATATGATGATATGATGCCATGATGCAATATGACATAAGGCAAACTTTAATAAACCAAACCACATGAAGCCAAACTTAGAAGGTTCATACATGGAATAATACAAGGATTGGAAAGGATTGGAAAGGATTGCACTTGGGCTGTTACACACCTTCTTGTGCCCGCCCGCTATTTAAATGTGGGAAGACGACGGGCAAGAATCACACAGCTCCTCTGCTCCCCATCTTGTCCTTCATCATTTTCTACTCCCATTCCATGGCATCCGCTCGAGCAGGAAGAGCAGTTGTCCGGTATAAGCCGGCGTGTGGCCCATCGAGCCTGCCGGATACGAGCTAGGCAACACACTGCTCCACCTCCCTCGTCGAGCCTGATGGAGCAAGTTGTCACTCCAAGCAAGCAGCTGGTTCAGCAACTCGCTGCTCCAAACTAGCTTACGGAGGAGGGTTGAGTTGCTCTAGGCTAGCATGATAGAACGAGCATCGTGGTTGTCGTGGCCAAGGCCAGATGCCGAGCCATCCGACATCAAAGTTTGTGTAACCGCGCCATGTTGGCAGAGAAAGAGTCAGGCTTGGAGATCGACGAGGAGGTGGCCAAGAGGTCCCCGGCCGCCTCTAACATCGAGGAAAAGTAGAACATGGGAGCCCACTGATGCTTGGGTCCTAGGAAAACCACCGTTGATGTGTTGCCAGCATACACTGTCAGTTTCTAAGAACCGGATATTGGGCTGTTTGGCACAACCCTTTGTGAGTTCGGCCAGGGATTAACATGTCTAGTTTCCTTAGTCATGGATGGTCGAAGAACAAGAACAGGGGAAGAACATGCTATAATTACCCAGGTTCAGACCATCATGTCGGTGTAATATGCTACTCCTCCTCTATGTTGATATTTCAATGGTAATGTGTTACAATATATCTTTTTTTCATCCTCCTATGAGGCCGCATCATCTCCTCTATTTATACTACTCTCCGAGTCTCTTGCTCGAGCTTAGACTGGTCGAATATAGCATATAGTAGGCTAGGGTAGCTTGTACCAAAGCGGCATGGTCCGCTGGCGCACGCTTGTACGTGCGGTGATGATGGTTGCTGGGGCAGCGTATTATACCACAGTTTTATCTTTGTGTTCCCCTCGTACAAGGTTGGCTGCATCAGGGTATCGCTCCTGTAGCATCGTAGAGATCACGTAAACCACCCTATAGCCAATGTAGGTGACCTCATCTTCACGGGGGCCTTACCGGAGCCCATACATACCGACCTATCATTCACTCTTTGTCCCTTTGCCGATGCTTGCGGTAAAGGTAAAAGGTCTAGTCATCATTCTCTCGTCCGGTAGCGAGATTGTTTCTCTCTTGCCGGGTGAGTTCAGGTTCGTATGTGACTTCCCGGAGCCTCGTGAAGCGCCTGCCTGGTTGGTTTGTATGCCGTCTTCCGGGCTTCTTCCAGGATGGCATACAAAGATATCCACGAAGTGGATGTCGGGTTTGCAGGGACCATCCCCTAGGCGGGGACAGACCGCGGGGCTTCCTTGAGGCTTATCCTCCGCAAGAACGAAATACCCTGGTTTTATTTGGGCCGATGGTAGCCCCTTGGCCCATCGCTCATCTGTGTTGCAGCTGGGCACGTGAGGGGAGGTGGGACCTAGCCACTCTAGGGCCTCGCCCCGTGGCGCTCGGTCGTCTCGTATTACGGGGTCTCGAGCTGACAGTCTTTGCTCCTGTGGTACTTATGGCGTCTTTGTGGGAGGTCTTGTCAGATGGGAAAACAGAGATGCCTCAATCCCTACCCCATGTCTACACGCCCTCTAGAGGGGAGAAACATGGGCGGTCATGACCGAGAGACGGATGGTTTCCCTTTAATTCGTCCTTTGGTTCACAAATGGGAACAGTCGAGATGCTGTGAGTTTTCCCTGTCGTCTTTGTCTTCTCGCTCTAGTTACCACCGTACCTTCCCTCATCCCCATCATTGTTCATATCTCCTCCTCATGTTGTCTCATAAGACTAGGTCTACCGTGGATAAGGGGAAGGGTCCGAGGATTCAGTAGCGCCTTAGCCGGCGTCGGCCCTTCTTGGGTCGGAATACGCAGATGGAAAGAGTATGTATTCCATCTACTTCCTGGTCGGGGGGTAGGACAACGATTGGGGGCCGACGAAGCTACGGTCGGTGGGAAGCCAAGACCTGGAGAACGGGATGGTGCCCATCTTTGTCAACTTCCTTGATGCCAGCCTGGTTCCGCTGTTCTCTGACTTCTTCCTCATCGTGTTGGAGCACTACAAGCTGCACATGCTGCATCTTCACCCGAACACAGTGTTGGTGCTGGCGATCTTTGCCCATCTCTGCGAGGGGTTCATCGGAGTGTGTCCATCGCCGGAGATCTTCCAACATTTCAATTACCCTCATCTGAGCTCCAAGGACAACTAGACATATGGTTGCGTGACCTTCTGTCTAACAGAGACGAAGGCGGAGGCAAATTATATTGTCGTGAAGCTTTATACCCACATGAAGGAGTGACGGCGGAACTAGCTACCATTTCAGGCTCTACAGCGATCTCCCCTGCTTCAGGAACCGATGGCACTCGTGGAGAAGCATGCCTGATGAGCGAGGCTAGCCGTCGCCAAGGTCTTTGGGACAATCCTTCAGCGCATCTGATTTTTCAAGGAGAGGGGACTGGACGGCTGTATGGTGGCGAGTAGTTTCGTGCGGCTCTACGTCGCCCCCTCCAAGCCTGGCAAGCACTCATGTTGTTGTTCTAGGGGGTCCGAAACAGCCAGCTCCTCCATCGGTCGGCCATCGACAACATGTGTCTTGAATGGGTGATGCACACCCTGTTCCATGACGAGGATGCTCTGGGCCTTCTGCCTCTGTCGGGATGCTGCACTCCAACCTGGAGCGTGCTAACACACTGAAGGCCTTGTCGGAGTGCGACAAGTGGGGGCGTCTCAAGAGGCCTGCCGGGCGCAAACCAGCCGAACCCCTTCCTGTCGAGAGCAGGTCCTTCTAGTCCTCATTCCAGTGAGATCGCGGAGGAAGAGGAGGCAAGTGGGGGCGAATAGGAGGGCTTCATGACCACTCTAGTTGGGAGGGCTACGCCTCCACAACAGAGTAGGAAGCACACCGCTTCATCGCCCGCCGCATCTCGACTTACCACCGGAGCTTAGCGGCAGCGCTGAGAGCCCCCTGCCAAGTAATTATTGTTCTTTGTCGGCAGAGGCCTTTATCTTGTGTTTGTCAAAGTTGTATGTTCTTAACAGTCTTTAGTTGCCAGTCCTGTGATAATAGAGGACGACGAGGAGGAAGTGGCTCGACCCTTGGTTGCCGGCGAGGCGGTTGTCGACGTGGCCCCGGCAGCCCCCGATCCTATTCCGACTTGCACCCCTCCGGAGTGTTCGATTACCCCCACGGAGGCTCATAGTAGGGCAGTTTCTCGTACGCGTGTCACATATGCTGATGGGGCATCGGGACTACTCATTTCCTTCCTCTAGGGCCATCTCAAGAAGCAATGGTGTGCCAAAGATGAGTAAATAAGGGCTCTTCTAAGCAGATACCCGGAGTTTTTCGGCCTCCTTTGATAATTGTTTTGTTATGTTTGCAGCACTTCCCACGCTGGTCGTCCTTCATAGAAAAAGGAGAATAAAGTGGCGCTGCAGAAGAGAGCCAAGAGGGGCGATAGCTTTGTCCCGGTGGTTAGCGGGAGCCATGCTACTCCCACCACTAAAGAGCTAGCCTTGGGGACGAGGGCGATAGAAGAGTTGTTGCCCTTCCCTTCCTCCTCTGCCTCGACTCGCCCCAGCAGCACGACAACGGGAGTTGGGACCGCCATATTGGGAGTGAGATCCGTGACAGATACCCGTACTACTGTGGATAGTGCGGATCCCCTCGTAGTGGCAGACGATGCTGAGGCGGCACCTCAGCCCGATATTCTTACCGTCGAGGGTGAGAACGCTACTCAGGCTGCGGTGGCGGCAGCGGTGGACTCAGTTTTTTGGGTCCATCAGGAGACCTCACGGGACATGCCACAACAGAGGGTGGTGCCCCGTTGGGGCAAGCGGGTGACACCATCGGCGTTAAACCGGGCCGTGGGGACGCGGTTCACCCTTTGATGGAGGAGAGCATATGGGCCTCTAGGATCGGAGCCCTCACGGAGAGCGTCGTAGCTTCCTCGCCTCCTGGGGCGTCCCTAGCCACGTTAGCGGAGCACCCACCCCGACAGGACCTGCCTGCGGAGGAGGCCCTAAAGAACGGCCATCTGTGGAAGGAGAAGGCATCCGTCGAGGCATGCACCTCCTCACCTCCGATCAGCATGGAGCCTCTCCTGGAGTCGCCGTTTGTGAGTAGCTCGAGCAGGGCCATGGGGCTTGTGCTTCGCCCAGGAGTTTTTGGTGGAGGAGGCGTCGAAGTGCTTATCAGGAAGCTTCTTCTCTCGGCGTGTCAAGCGATCGACTGTCTTGATGATGGCCTGGCTACCGAAACGGAGGCCTTAGCTTGAGGGCTCCCAGAACTTGTCGCTGCGTGGAGGGTCTTCTTCATGCACTCTGCACGTGTCCGGCAGGGAGATGAAGGTACCCAGGAGAAGGTCGCCTAGGCCTTGGCGGAGGTGGAGGCGAACGCAATCTTGAACCGGGCGGCAGACGTGGCCCTCGAGGCACCCCTCCTTGCTCAAAAGGCCTTGGAGTCTAAGAAGTCTAGGCTCGTGCAGTTGCAGGACGCTTTGGGGGTCCAAAGTGAGGAGCTTTTGAAGTGCCAAGGGGATCTTGCCACCCGGGAAGCCTCTCATCGAGATGGTGTGGCCAAAGCTAGCACCATACTAGAGCATAAACACCAGGCGCAGGAGGCTGAGGACAAAAAGGCCCTTGCTGAGGCCCTCCAGAAGCAAAGGGACAAGGTTTGTGCTGAGTATCAACAAAGGTTGGACCTCTAGGAATCGCGCCTCTTGGAGGAGGAGAATTCCTTGGAAGCGAAGTGCCAATCGCTCGAGGGGCAGCTAGAGTGATGAAAGGCTCTATTGACAGGGCCCATTCGTCAGCGGCTGCCAGTGAGGAGGCTCGGGAGGAGGCCGAGAAGGAACTCGGGGAGCTCCAAGAGGAGCTGGCGCATCTTGAGGGGTTGAACGCCCAGTTGGTGGAGGCCAATAACGAGCACAAGGAGAAGCTATGCGAGCTCGGAGGGTAGCGGAAAATGCAGTCTAACATCTTCAAGAAGGCTTATGACCGCATCTTCAGTATTGCCGGGATGTTGGGGGTGTCCCTCATGGGTTCCCCCAACTTCCATACGGACAATGAGGGAAGCTATGCCCTGTTCTTCGAGGCGCTCGTCGACAAGCTGGCGGAGGGCACGGAGGACTTCCACCAGCCATCAAGAGGGAATTTAGGGAGCTAGGGCTGCAAGTTGGCGATCGCGTCCTTTCCAACCTTCAACTTGCCGACCCATAGTTTCCATTCGCCGGCGTTCTCAAGCCACCGGGGGGCTCAAAACAGGTGAAAGCTTCTCAGGTTGTCGTGTCCGGTTATGCACAGGAGCTGATCAGCTTGTTTATCCACAGCGACGACAATGAAGACAAGGTTCCTAAAGACCATGTGCTTGTGATGAGTGATATTTTGACACTCATTTAAACCATGTTTAAACCGAGATATTTCAATAAAAGAGAGATATTCGCTCTGATATTGCCACTGATGACTAATGAATGCAAAGGATTCCACAAATCCTCTCTTTGATATTTTTCCACAGGAAATGGGCTAAAAAGGGATGAAATCAAGTGGGAGAAAGGAAATGACGGAGAATGCAGAAGAAACAAATCACCAGGAGGAGCTAGAAGGCCACCAGAGTCAAAGACAGCGTTCCATGCGACCGCACGTGCCCGTTTGAGCGTTCGTTTGACGTGGAAACTGAGGCAGGTCATCCACCTGAACAACTTTTATAAAAGGGACCCCGTTGAAATGTCAATAGAATAGCGTTGAGCACAGCGAGAACCTCTTCATCATCTTCTTCATCCACAAACCCTAGCCGCCGCAATTTTCATATCCATAGCCATGTCCACCACCATAGTGCTCTCTCATCTAGTTCATACTTATAATCGTGCATCGCACAAGGCATCCATTGTAAGACATATTGCAATCAATCAATCCTAAGATGTGTTCTTCAATGTTTTCTTCTCGTGATCTGATATCCATGTGTGAGTAGTTCGGTAAGGTGTGGGGGGAGGTATGAGCCTTGCAACCCTAGGTATTTGGTGAAGGGATCAATGGAAGTCTTTGACACAACGCCTTTTATGTGTGAAATAAAATTGTTTCCTGAAGTGTCTCTTCTCTTGTCCGCGATCGTCATCCCTGCTGGTACCCAGGATCATGGAGATTGAGAATCGGTGAGGCTAGGAGCAAGGGGACCGTGAAGTGTTATACTGAACACCGGTGACTGCAAGGTTTAGTAGGGTAGCATGGATCATAACCTTGGGGATTCATGAGGTGTAGTCATTAAACACCGAATGCTTTTGTTTGATATTATTATCTTAATTATCGGGGCAATGCAGCGAGATAGATAGGGCCTTCGGTAGGATAACTATTTCTTGATGCAGGACTCGAGCCGGTCAAGATGTTATTTGGACACATCCCCCACTCCGATACCAAGCAAGCACCTCTTGATGGGTGACTTTCCGAGCACAAACTAGTATCATTTTTTATCTTAGCACAAATACATGGTTGTAAGCATTAAGACTTCATCCCCATACCTTCTTTTTATTATAAGTGTTTGAATCACAATTTTCTTGTTGATCCGGTCAAAAGTTGGATTGAGACTTTAACATAAGCTTGCTAGAGACCATTGCTTCAAGGGAGTCTTCCTCTCGTGGGTTCGATACCCAGGGTCACCTCTGGGTAAATAGGTGCGGGATACCCTTTCTTGTTCCAATACCGGATCAATAAAAAGGAGATATCAAGCCCTTTTTCTGACGCCGCTATCAGGGAGGGGTTTAGTCTTCCTAGTCTTTGTGTTTAGAGTTTTTGTTAAAGTTTATTTTTCAGTTTTTGTTTTAGTTTTCAGTTTTTAGTTTAAGTTTTATTTTGTTGCAAGTTTATTAGTTGAAAATACCAAAAAGTTACCATGTCCCGAAATCTTGGGAGTTTTGCTACTCCCAGCAACAATTTCATGTGTGAACCAATAGCACAACCTTATTATGTTGTAGCTGCAGAATATGAGATCAAACCAAACTTAGTTTCCATGGTTCAACAGTACCAATTTGGAGGCTCTCCTTCTGAATAAGCAGGTATGCATTTACATAATTTTACTGAATTTTGCAACATGACATGCATAAAGGATTATGACCTAGATGCCCTGAAACTTCGCTTATTTCCTTTCTCTTTGAGAGGAAAAGCTAAGGAATGGCTTTTAGCATTGCCAGAAGGTGGCATTACTTCTTGGGCTTCTTGTTGTAGTAAATTTTATGTAAGGTTTGTCCACCTACAAAAATTATCCAATTGCGTTCTCTGATCACAGGTTTCAAGCTAGAGGAACGTGAGCCACTAGTGCTTGTATGGGATAGAATGAAATAAGCTATATGAAACTGCCCCAATCATGGTATGTGGGAGTGGTTAATCCTTCAAATGTTTTATAATGGCTTGAATTACATGTTAAAAACTATGCTTGATACAGTTGCAGGAGGAACAATCATGGGAAAGCCCATAGAAGATGTCAAGAAGATACTAGATGATAGGAAAGAGAACCATGCCCAATGGCATGTTGAGAGAACCATGACCAAGAAGGTGAATGCCATAAAAGAAAATAGCTCAGAGTTGACAACCAAGCTAGAAGAACTTATCTATTTGATGAAAGGTGAAGAAGAGGTAAATGTCAACGCCATCACTAATGAAGATACTAGTGATGTCAATTTTATTGCACCTAATAGCTATATTTCCAACTAGAAAAATAATGGTTATGCTCCTAAACTTCTATATCCTAGTAATGGTGGAGCATCCAATAATTTTAATGGAGTTAATGGTAGCAATAGAAATACTCTTGAAGAAACTCTTAAAAGTTTTATTGCTAGCCAGATTGAGCAAAATGAAAACTTCAAGAATATCTTGAAGAATCATGATAACTTACTTGTTCAATTGACCGGTAAGTGTACAAGTACGACAATCTATGGGACCGGCAAGGCCCCTTGCGGTTCTACTAAGGGGATCGACGTGCACAAAGAGCGGAAACAATAGTCAACACAGCGGGTTTACCCTAGTTTGGGCCACCGTGAGGTGTAAAACCCTACTCCTGCCTTGTGGATATATTGTTTATATGCCCAAGTTACAAGGAGCATGGCTTGCCGGCAAGAGTGCTCGGGAGTGCAGCTACTACCACTACTGGAATCAGAGTATTTGTCGTCTGCCTTTTCTTTGCCGTCCGCCAGGTGACGGCGAAGAAGGTCTTTGTCGTCAGCTTCCAAAAAACAGACGGCAAAGAATACACTGATGGAAAAGATAATATTTACCATCAGTGCATTCTTTGCCGTCTGCTGGTGGATGGCAAAGAGCACATAGGCAGATGGCAAAGAACCCACTGGGCCCCACTAGACCGTGATCTGTTTAGGTCAAAATTGGGCCCTTCTTTGTCGTCTGCCAGCATACGGCAAAGAGCGTAAAAGCAGAGGGCAAAGAGCCCTAGCTCTTTGCCGTCTGTCAGCAGACGGCATAGAGCCTAACTTAACTAACGGCCGCCCCACCCCCACCTCTCTCTCTCTCTCTCTCTCTCCCCGACACCCATACACCGCCGCCGACGCCCACCGTCGCCACCGACGCGCCCTAAGCCGCCACCGTCGTGCCCTAAACCGCCACCGCCGCGCCCACCGCCCCCGTCGCGCCGCCGCCCCACCACCCGCCGTGCCGCCGCCCCACCACCCGCCGCCCCGCCGCCTCGCCGCGCTGGCGCCCCCTCCCCCCCCCTGCGCCCCGTCGCCCGGTCGCCCCACCGGTGAGTTTTTCCTTTGTTTTTTTCTTTTTTTCATGTATTTGTTATTGTTAATTAGTTAGAACTAGTCAATTTTAGTTAGTAAATTAATTAGATTAGAACTAGTCATAATTAGAAGAAGAAGAAGAAGAAAGATGAAAAAAAAAGAAGGAAAGAAGAATAAGTAGAAGAAGAGGAAAAAGGAAAAGAAGGAAGAAGAAGAAGAAGAAGAGGAGGAGGAGGAGAAAATAAGAAGAAGAAGAAGAAGAAGAAGAAGAAGAAGAAGAAGAAGAAGAAGAAGAAGAAGAAGAAGAAGAAGAAGAAGAAGAGAAGAGGAGAAGAAGAAGAGGAGAAAGGAAAAGAAGGAGAAAGAAGAAGAAGAAGAAGAAGAAGAAGAAGAAGAAGAAGAAGAAGAAGAGGAGGAGGAGGAGGAGGAGGAGGAGGAGGAGAAGAAGAAGAAGAAGAAGAGAAGAAGAAGAATAAGATGAAGAAGAAGAGGAGGAGGAGAAGAAGAGGAGAAGAAGAAGAGGAGAAAGGAGAAAGAAGGAGAAAGAAGAAGAAGAAGAAGAAGAAGAGGAGGAGAAGAAAAGAAGAAGAAGAAGAAGAAGAAGAAGAAGAAGAAGAAGAAGAAGAAGAAGAAGAAGAAGAAGAAGAAGAAGAAGAAAATAGGAGAAGAGGAGAAGAAAAAGAGGAGAAGAAGAGGAAAAGAAGGAAAAGAAGGAGAAAGAAGAAGAAGAAGAAGAAGAAAAGAAGAAGAAGAAGAAAAAGAGGAGAAGAGGAGAAGAAGAGGAAAAACAGAAGAAGAGGAGAAAGAAGAAGAAGAAGAGGAGAAGAAGAAAAAAAAAGAGGAGGAGGAGAAAATAGAAGTGGAAAAGTAGTTATATATATAGAGATTTTTCTACCGGGATTGAATATTCGTGTTGATCGTGTGGAATTAAATGTGCAGTTGTTTCGTCACTTCGAGGGTCTGGTGTTCGACGACCTCCCCGTACGACTACCTCCCCTACACGGTCTAGTGGTGAGCACTACTGTCATCTCCTCCCCGACCCTCCCCTATTTTCATGTCAAGTCTCGTAACCTAGGCGTCTCCCGTTCGAAAGGGTGGCATCTATAAATATGCATGTCTTTGCATATTTCTTACCGTCATCCTTTTGTATTGTCCATGTTATCCATGGATAGCCCAAGTACGTGTAGATTGGGTTTCGTTTCCCGAGCTCTACTTCGGTCTGAGGCAAAATTTTGTCAGCGTCACCCCGTTGTTCGCCGGGTACACATTCTCTCGGCTTGTTGCCGAGACGTGTATCAGGAGAACAGCGGGGAGGTGTTCCCAAAATTTTGCGTCGGATCCAGAGCAGAGCATGGGAAACGAATCCGATCTACATGTACTCAGGTGGGATTAGGACCCATCTTTACCTATTAGCGTGTATGTTGCATGGACGTAATAAAATTGACAAACTTGATTAACTGATGAATATATATATTTCTTGTGTGTTTAATTAGTAGCTAGGCAAGATGAGTGATCGTGCGTGGATGTACACCGGTCACACTAGTCAGAAAGACATGACCAATGAATGGTTAACAAAAACCAAGGGGTTTGTGAGAGCCGCATTTGCAAATGGCCTGAGAAAAACCTGGTGCCCCTGTGTCCGGTGCGACAACTTTCAAAAGAGGACAGAGGGTGAAATGGGTAAACACCGGCAGAAGTGGGGTTTTACGCCAGATTATACAGTGTGGACATTTCATGGTGAGTCTGCCCAACGTGCCAGAGCTGAGGTGGTTCGTCGTCGCACCGACGAGCATGGTACCGGGATCGAAGACATGGTGCAAGACTTTATGATGCTCGGGATTTGGACGATGAGATGGAGGAATCTCCAAAGGCCTTCTATGAAATTTTGGAGTATTCAAAACATCCTCTCCACGAGCACACTGAGCTTTGTCAGTTGGATGCCATCCCGCATGTAATGGCTCTGAAGGCTCAGTTCAACTTGGGCAGAGAATGCTACGACGCGATGATGACACTATTTGGACGCTTTCTACCCAAAGGCCATGTCATGCCTGCAAACCTGTACCAGTTGGAC
Source organism: Elymus sibiricus (assembly GCA_039707655.1). Taxonomy (NCBI): domain Eukaryota; kingdom Viridiplantae; phylum Streptophyta; class Magnoliopsida; order Poales; family Poaceae; genus Elymus; species Elymus sibiricus. Next base: position 311,420,178 of record CM077669.1, on the reverse strand, counting down.
AAAATCCTCCGTCTACTGTTGATGCCCTATGAGAAGATAGATGCCTGTGAGAACGGATGTGCCTTATTTAGGCTTGAGTATGCGGGCTTGAACTATTGTCCCATTTGCAAGTCTTCTAGGTATGTTGTGGTAGACAATGGTATGGGTGAGAACATTCAGAGCAAAATCCCAGTTAATGTTCTTCGGTATATGCCAATCATTCCAAGACTTCAACGTCTTTTCATGGTCGAAGAGACGGACAGGCAGATGACATGGCACAAATTGGGCAAAAGAACCGAACTAGATGCAGATGGGAATCAGATGTTGGTACACACTTCAGACGCTTTTGCGTGGAAGCACTTCGATGCATTACATAAGGATAAAGCGGCAGATACAAGGCATCCTTGAGTCGCCATCAGCACGGATGGGTTCAATGTGTTTGGTATGACGGCAACCCAATACAGTCGTTGGCCTGTATTTGTCATTCAACTCAATCTCCCCCCCCCCGGACAGATTATGCAAAGAAAGAACATTTTCCTGACGTTGATAATTCCAGGGCCCAACTATCCGGGGAAGAATATGAATGTGTACATGCAGCCGCTTAAGGATTAATTGCAAGAAGCTTGGGATAATGGGATCAAGACATACGACGCCGCTACAAAACAAAACTTCTCAATGCATGTGTGGTACATGTACTCGATGCATGACTTGTCGGCGTATGCGCTATTCATTAGCTGGTGTGTGCATGGAAGGTTCTCGTGCCCCACATGCTGGTGCGCTATTCAGTTTCGTTGGGTGCAGGCGGGTCGCAAGTTTTCTTGCTTCGACTTGCATAGACAGTTCCTGGATCCTCGCCATAAGTTCAGAAAAGACAAGAAGAATTTCATCAAAGGTAGAGTTGTCAAAAACTCTGCACCACCTACGTTGATAGGCCAAGAGACCCTGGATCAGTTAAATGCTCTCGAGCCTGATCCAGAGCGTCTAGGGTATTTCAAAGGGTATAATTCGGAACACGCCTGGACTCACAAGACATGCTTGTGGGATATGCCCTACTTCAAAGACCTCCTTTGCCCACACAACATCGACGTGATGCACACTAAAAAGAATATCGCCGAGGCCCTTTTGGTACATTGTTCGACATAGAGGGGAAGTCAAAGGATAATCCTAAGGCTAGAGTCGATCAGGAGGTTCTATGTGATAGACTGTTACAAAACATGCGACAGCCGAAAGGAAAGCAGAACTGGACGAAGCCAAACGCATGGTTCAATCTTGGAAGGCCAGCTATGAGGGAAATGATCTTGTGGGTGAAAATGCAGTTGATGTTCCCCGATGGGTATGTAGTGAATCTAAAGAGGGGAGCGAGTCTTGACAAATTGAAAATATTTAGTCTCAAGGGTCATGATTGGCACATATGGCTTGAGCGGGTAATGCCGGTGATGTTGCGTGGCTTTATCCCTGAGGATGAATGGCTAGTACTGGCGGAGCTGAGCTATTTCTTCCATGCTCTTTGTGTGAAAGAACTATCGCCTGGCTTGCTAGATGAACTGGAAGAGTTGGCGCCGGAGTTGATCTGCAAGTTAGAGAAGATCTTTCCACCGGGCTTCTTTAATCCAATGCAGCATTTGATTTTGCATCTCCCGATCGAGGCAAGATTGGGGGGCCCATGCAAAATCGTTGGTGCTACGCAACTGAGAGGATGCAGAAGATGCTTCGAGCAAAATGTAAAAATAAACATAGAATTGAAGCATCGATGGTTGAGGCATTCATTACTGAGGAGGCGGCAAACTTCGTGACAGCACACTACGAGGCCAAAAATTGTCATTTGCATAATCCGAAGCCTCGGTACAATGCTTGTGACCCTCAAAAAGGTTGATCCAACCTCAGCCTATTCAAAGGGAAGCTCGCACCAGCCGGTGCTTCGAAAGTAATAGCGTTGGATGTCGAAGAATGGCGAACCATTTTGTTGTATATCTTCAACAACCTAACAGAAGTGCGGCCGTACATCGAGTAAGTTCTCGGTACATTGTATCGCAACTTCTAATTCCTTTGAACTGCTCGTATTCCCGGATATTTGATACAGTCGATACGTCGCCAAATTCTTGGATGGAGCGGTGAATCAAAAGGATTCCATCGAAGAGTATGAGCTTCTGGCAAAGCATGGAGGCGGCTATCCTGGTTTCATCTCTTGGTTCAAACAAACAGTAATTTCCATTAGACCATTTCATTTCTTTGTCTAATTTGCGGCTAATGCAACAATCCTTTCGTATTAAACTTGTAGGCTAATTCAGAGTCTATGGAAGCTGAATTGAGACAAGTCGCTAATGGTTTTGACTATAAGGTCCGTTCATTTGACAAATACAACATCAACGGGTATCGCTTTCGTACCTTTGGCAAAGAGCTATCTATGGCCGACCGAAAGTCTACAAATTGTTGTGTCTCTGCTATCGGCGAAGGAGGTACCGAGTATTATGGAAGAGTTGAAGCAATTTATGAATTTCTATTCTATGGTGAAAACCCACCGAACATGTAGTCTTCAAATGTTATTGGTTCCAGCCGAAGGAGACTAGAAGGACTCTTGAACATATAGGGCTAGTCGAAATCAAACAAAGCACCCATTTAGATGTTCCCGGTGTCTATATTATGGCTCAACAGGCGACCCAAGTTTTCTATCTACCGTGGGCCTGCCAAACTGATCCAAATCTAAATGGTTGGGATGTCGTTTATGAAGTGCCGCCACGTTTTAGACCACCTCCCCCCAATGAAGAGGATTATGAACCTCACATTAACCCAGACACATATGAAGGAGAACTCTTCCAAGAAACTCGTCTTTCCAAAAAATGTTTCAAGAACCGCTCTACCCTCACCCAAGAACATTGAAGTAGACAGCGACAGTGAATCCGACTTCACCCCTGAGCCGAAACAAGAAGAGCCGGCACAAGAAGAGGTTACTGCTGCGGATGACCTGTCAATGCTTGACCAATTACATAAAGGAGGCCTTCCACATGTTGTTCCCGATGTTCCCGATGAGCACGTCATTCATGATAGTGATGATGATAATGATGATGCATTTATTGATCCCGGAGCATATATAGACGATCAAGATTATTATTAGTTCATGTCACGTATTCAATTTTTATTATATACATGATGATGATGATGCACTTAAATTATATACATATTATTATTCATGTCGGTATTCAATTTTTTTATGTTGTACTAATTTCGTTTACTCTTTGTCATGGCAGGTGTTGAAAGATGGTGGGCGCGGGGTCCAGAGCGATCCGTGGCTCCTTCTTCGTCGGCGCGTGGTGGGAGGGGTACTTCCATTCCGCCCCATTCTCCCCGGAGAGCGTTACTCGACAGTTTGCAGACACAGGCGGGCGCTTCTTCGTCGGCGTCGTTGCCCATCGGGAGAGGAGGTCGGGGAAGAAGAGAGGAGGAGGTAGAGGTACATGTGCCCGCGGGAGAGGTACGCAGGCTGCTACGCCTTCCTCGCCGCCACCCCCAGCTGCTTCACCCGAGCACATGACTGCTAGGGTGGACCCGTCTGAGGTGGAGGCTACGCGGACTCCTGTCCACGAGCCTCGGGTCGACGAGACTTTGACCCACGAGAATCCTGTCCCAGACACTTCGTCTCACGAGACTCCAGAGCAGAGCAGGGATCAGGCTACGTCCCAGTAGACCCCATGGGATACCTGGCCGGATATGCGTCAGCAGGAGACGAGTGGCCATGCTGATGGTGGCGGGGATCGGTTTTCTGATAGCAAGGACGAGGTGGTTGAGGGGGCCACCGTCTACCAGCGTGGTAGTACACGACTCCCGCCCGTGTCGGCGACCCACGGCCAGAGGTGGTCGATTAGGCCTGATGGGGAGAAGTAAGTGCATTTACTCTTTTTTAACCTTTTGCCTTCACGTTTCTTCAAATATCTAATTCGTTGGCTTTGTCATACTGCAGGGGTTGGAAACACGCCAGGGATGTCCGCAGGCCCAACACCGTCCTTGGTGTGATTTGCCGGCAAAACTTCCCGGGGTTTGTCACGTTGCCCGGTGAGGGTCAGCTTCCAGAGCTAGGATTGAGCTGGGAGCACTACTTGGCTGCCCCGGCCCTGCCGGAGGAGACGATCGACGGTGTCTTGTGCCACACGAGGGCCGACATGGTGATCAGAAAGTTTTGGGTAATTTCTCCTTTACAAAATTAAAAATCAACAATAGCTAGTTATTGTACTAATCAGTGTTGTCTCGTTTTATTGCAGACCTTCTACAGGTGTGAGGGGGGATACGAGGAGGCCGCGGCAAAGGTTATAGATGCCGAGTGGAGGCGCCTACTACAGAACTTACGGCACGAAGCTCGGCCACAGGCTGTACAAGACTACTACGCCTCGCGTGGTGTTAAGATGGACAAGTCATCGTGCCGCGGAAAGTTTCTGCAGAAGGAGCAGTACATGAAGGTAATTACCTATTCTTAAGGCCTTGTACTTAGCTTCCTTGATTTGATTCGTAGGCGTAGCGCTAAATTTCTCTTTAGTAACTTAGGTGCCCCCGGGATGGTGTGTGGATAAGATGGATTGTTGGGAGGCGTTGGTGGATGAGTGGTGCCCAGACGAATGGATAGCCGTCCACAACAATGCCAAGGACCGGCTTGCCAAAATGGTTGGGGTGCCACACCATCAAGGCAGCGCCAACTTATATCAGTTCGGGCAGAACTGGGTATGTGGTTTGCTTCATGATTCATGCAATTCATTCTTGATGCTAGCTTGAGCCCTTTACTAATAATTTGTTCCTCTCTTTTAGGCGCAACACAATAACACGGAGGTGCCAGAGGTGTACGACCTCTATGCCATGGCCCATACTGCCTCGTACAAGAAGGCCAAGGCATTCTCTGAGTCTGACCTCGATCATCCCAAGAACTTCACCAACATCTCCTCCCACCACAAGCTCGTGAGGTACAGAGATGAGGGGAAGGCGAGGAAAGGGGAGGACTTTAACCCGAGCTAGCATCCTATTGATCCAGAGCTGGTGATGATAGCTGGTGGCGGGAGGCCCCATGGCTCGATAGCCATTGGAGATGTACTTATACGTTGTCCTCGCAACCTCCGAGAGATCAAGGCGCACCAAACGAGCTCCTGTCCTGAGATAAGGCCTCGTCCACGGCCAGTCGATCTCGCTATCGAGGTTAGTTATACGGACTCAGATATCTTTCATCCATTACATTGTGTTGCAAACAAATATAATTACAATGCTAACGAGGAGTGGTGTCGCGGGCTGCTCTTCAGAAAGAGAGAGAGACTACCCAGGCGATTCTGGAGGTTAGGGACCGGCAGGCGGCGGAGAAGGAGAGGGAGTTCGAGGAGAGGATGGCTAGGTTGTTGGAGGAGGAGAGGGCATGGAATGACGTGGCTCACCAGGCCATGTACGAGCTCCTCGTGGTAAGTTTCTTCTACATGTTAGCCAAATCATGCACGTAATGTTCGTTTCATTACTAACTAATATGACTGACTCGTCAAAACCAAATGTGTAGTCTATGTGCGAGAAGACCGGTCAGACCCCTCCGCCGATGCCAGTCATTGCTCCGGTGACCACGATGAGTTTCATTTGAATGGTCATTAGTTACTAGTCTTAACATTTGAGTGTCATCCTGCTAACGAGACATTGCAAATCATCTTTGGGGCAGCGTAACTCCAGACAAGCATTGCACGAACCTTCTCCGGGTGTAACCGGCATGAGCAACACCGGTGCTTCACCTCCGTGATGACGGTATGTTTTCTCTAGTGTTTTGCTTAACAAATGCATAATGACCTATACTTAGCTTATTTAGTTCATTTATGACATAATTAGCTTACTTAGGTCAAAAATGGCATAATAACCTTGGTTAGCTCATAAATTTCATATACTTAGCTTATTTTCCTCCAAAATGACATAATAAGCTTACTTAGCTCCAAAATGACCTATTTTACCTAAGTTAGCTCATAAATGTCATATGCATAGCTTATTTTCCTCCAAAATGACATAATAAGCTTACTTAGCTCCAAAATGACCTAGTTTACCTAAGTTAGCTCTAAAATGTCATACACTTAGCTTATTTTCTTCCAAAATGACATAATAAGCTTACTTAGCTCCAAAATGACCTATTTTACCTAAGTTAGCTCATAAATGTCATATACTTAGCTTTGTTTCCTCCACAATGACTTAATAAGCTTCCTTAGCTCCAAAATGACCTATTTTACCTAAGTTAGCTCTAAAATGACCTATACTTAGCTTTGTTTCCTCCACAATGACATAATAGGCTTCCTTAGCTCCAAAATGACATATTTTACCTAAGTTAGCTCTAAAATGACCTATATTTAGCTTTGTTTCCTCTAAAATGACATAGTAAGCTTACTTAGCTCCAAAATGACCTATTTTACCTAAGTTAGCTCTAAAATGACATATACTTAGCTTTGTTTCCTCCATAATGACATAATAAGCTTAGTTAACTCAAAAATGGCATAATTACCTAGGTTATCTCAATAATTACATGTACGTATCTTTCTTATGTCAAAAATGAACTAAATAAGCTCAATAATTACATGTAATTAGCTTACTTAGCTCCAAAATGGCATACTAACCTTGGTAACCTCATAAATGTCATATACTTAGCTTATTTTCTTCCGAAATGACACAATAACTTACTTAGGTCAAAACTGGCATAAATACCTAGGTTAGCTCTAAAATGACACAAATAAGCAATAAGAAGAAGAAAACAAGAGGAGAAAGAGCAAGAGAAGAAAAACGCTTCTTCTTCTTCTTTTTCTTCTTCTTCTTCTTCTTCTTCTAGATCTTCTTCTTCTTCTTCTTATTCTAGATCTTCTTCTTCTTCTTCTAGTCTTCTTCTTCTAACTTTCTTATTTCCCATTTTGCTGATTTGATTCACTTCACGGAAGCTTGCATTGATGGAGTGCTTGTGTTTACTTTATATTTTGATTTTGTATCGATGAACAATGTGAAACTTGCTACCTATGGATGAAACTATTGAAATATGGATGAAACTATGTATGCATGGATGAAACTATAGTAATATGGTGAAACTTGCACTTTTGATTCGGTATGTTTGTTGGATGATCATATCCATATGGCAGGGATATAGTTTCTTATGTGTTGGATATCATATATTTGCTGTGAAACTTGCACACATTTTTTCCGCTGTGAAATATATATATATATATATATATATATATATATATATATATATATATTATATATATATATATATATATTGCCTGTAAAAATGCTTGGATATAACAAAAAACAGAATAAAAAGGGGCAATACAGGCACTTTGCCGCCTGCCACCGACGGCAAAGGGAGCTTTGCCGTCCACCACCGATGGCAAAGGTGACATGTGGCAGCAACCTGTGTAACCTGGGAGAACTAGGTCTGATCCATTTGGTCACTTTGCCATCGGCTGGCAGACGGCAAAGTATGACATTTGGCCATCGGCTGGCGGATGGCATTGTATGCCAGTAGCCACCTGAGGTCGGCTGACCCATTTGGAAACTTTGTCATCTCGGACAGACGGCAAAGGAGCTTGTCTCTTTGCCGTCTGCGGGCGGGTGGTAAAGGCTGTCGTTAGCCACCTAACGGGGTTAGCCTCAATGCTATTCCGTCCACACACTGTACCGTCTGCAGGGCCTATAGGGCAAACGGCAAAGGCGTTTACCGTCCGCTTTACATATGCAGACGGCAAAGTAGCCCTTTACCGTAGTTTGCTTTGTTGGAAGTGGGGCCGTCTGCTAGCAGACGGCAAAGGAGTTTGCTGTCCGTGAACCTATCCTTTGCCGTCTGCCATGGCAGACGGCAAAGTACCTGATTCTGTAGTGTATGTACAAACTGGCAGGGAGTCAAACCTTGTAAAGGTTGCCATGGACCTCCTTTTATAAATTAAAGGGCTACCACAATGGCAGGTTAATATGCTATACAGGTAGTGGCTACAGTGCCAAATACCTAACCCTGACGACTTAGGACAAATGTATTAAATGCGTCGTGAGGTGTCACGCTGGCGCCGTCTTCCGGCAAGGATAGCCTCTCCTTCTGTGTCGTTCGCCCAGCCGCGTCTTATTCCTTCGCCACGCCATCAGGACGGGTGTCATTAAAGGTTGATTACCTATTCAGAGCTGACACATGCCCCGACAGGCTCCACCTAACTACCTTCCCGCTAGACACCTCTGTCGGAATCGGGACTCCGGGGACCCAAAGAGGTTCGAACTATGGGGTGCGCTGGTTCTCCCGCCCAACTCTACCTCGCAACCTCACGACGACACTCCGACGTGCTCGAGCTAAGGACGAAGAACAATGGACATGGAAATTTTACCCAGATTCGGGCCACCTTGCGGTGTAAAACCCTACTCCTGCTTGTCTGGATTGCTTGAGGGTGAGAAGGAGTAAAAAGGTGAGTTTTGGCTAACTTCGGTCTCCCCCTCTATGGCAGCAGCATGTCCTCTCTTATACTAGCCCTGGGCCTCTTCCCCCAAAAACACAAGGCGGGACGGGTTGCCACAACGGCCATTTTGAAGGGGGCATGACTGTAGCTTATCCTGACAAAAGTAGTCTTCGCCTGCAAAAGCCTCCTGTCGTGACGCGCTAGTTAGCTCGGGGATGACCTCCGTCCTGGCGAGCCCCCAGCCTTGGTCTTCTTGCACCAAACAGGAAACCTTTGGGGATTGCTTTGGGAACCGGCGAGCAGGTCTCGCTCCCTTAGCACAAAAGCGGGAAACTTCCTCATCCATGCCTACTGGCACGACTCCTGGAGCTGCTCGGCGTGGCGCGCGTCACCCACATGAAGATGCAGGACAACGCGACCCCGCCGAACCACCCTTGATTAGTTCGCCCCATGAAGGCCCCGGGGGCAGCCTCGGGAGGCGACCTCGTGAGGGGGCTTCGCGAGGCTCTTGATGATGCTTGCTGACGTGCGCCTCACGAGGAAGGGGCCCTCGTGAGGGTCTTGCTCGTGAAGTCCAATGGTGGGCCATGTTCGGCCCATGGCATGCATCACGTCTTGGGCCGTAGGAAGACGAGCCTGGGTACCCCTAGTCCCATAGGCCCGACAGTAGCCCCCGGGCCCACGGCATGCACGATCCAACCAGTTGGAGGGGCAAAACGGTGCGGGTCCCAACCGTCTGCGTGTCAGGCGCGAGGCATGGCGCACGACCGGGCGCGGGACGCCCCCACTTCCCCATGACGCCTCAGCAATTGCCCAGGCTGGCATAAAGCATCCGCGCGGCGCAGGGCCATCATTGCTCTTCCTTGCCTCGCATCCATCTTGTTGTGCCTCCCTTCTCTGCACGAGACTCCTCCCGATCCAATCTCAGGCGAGGCACCCCCTGCCTCGTTTGCAACCATGATACACAGATGGCGCCGGCCGGCAAGAAAGCGAAAGCCGCGGCCCCGGCCGCAAGCCCTCCGGCTGTCGGGCCTTCCTCCGTCACCACGGAGGAGGACTTGCGCCCGGTGCTTCCGCTGATAGCCCGCGACAAGAATGAGGGGCAGGCGACCAAGATCTGGCCGGGTTCAGTGGCGCGGATCGGCCTGGGGGAGTCTGCCTACTCCTTCTTCTTCCACGACATCTACTCCGGGCTGGTGCCGCCGTTTTCTGAGTAATTCTACGCCATCCTCTCCCATTATTGAATCCAGGCCCTGCACCTTCAGCCCAACTCCATCCTCCTCCTGGCTATCTTCGCCTTCTACTGCGAGGCCTTCGTGGGCGTGAGGCCCTCGGTGGCGCTCTTTCGTCACTTCTTCAGCATACAGTTCATCGCCTAGGACCAGCGCTCTGTGTGCGTCTCCTTTGTCGACGTTAAGAGCGAGAATATCCGCCTAAAGGCTGGGAAGAAGGTGGAGGGCTATCGGCACTGCTGGGTGTTCATGGACGTGTGCCAAGTCAGCCCGCTCCTGAGGATCCCTGTGGCCCATCCTGAGCAGAACCCCGGGTGGGGCCACCAGAAACTCACCGACCCTAGGGCGGAGCCCATCCTGGAGCGGATCGCTGTGCACGGGAATGCCCTACTGACAGGGGTGATGATCGTCAAGGAATTCCTGGGGCAGCGCATCACGCCGCTTCAGGCACACTCACGCCCTGTGTGGGGGTACACTAGCACGGGGGACGCAATGAGGTTGCACGTCATCGCCCTGACGTCCGACAAGCTAGACGGGGCCCTGGGAGCTTTGCTCGGCTTCACCCCCGAGAATCCTCCTGAGGCCGCGTCCTCCCTGTACAGCTGCGACCACAAGGCAGAGCTGATCGCAAATATGCCTGCCTTCAATGATTGGGGGCTCGTGCCAAGTAGTTGCGTTGGGTCACCCAGGGGCTCCTCCATCAGGGTGTCATTCTCTAGCGAAGGTGACGGCGGTGAGGACTCGGAGGCGACGGAGGAGGAGGAGGAGGACGCCGGCCGGGTGCCGCCGCCCGACCACCGCCAATCCCTACGCAGTTTTGGGTACGATGACGATGGCACAGATGAGCGGCCCCGGGCGACGTCTCCTCGGCCTTCTGACACGGTGGGGGGAACGGGGCCCAACCACGCGACCGCCCAGATACCAGTTCAGGGGCCTCGTCGGCGAGGCAGCAACCGCACCCGTGGCGGTCGCATCCCCTCAGGGGGCTTCCCAGGGCCTCAGGAAGGAGGGATACCCAGCTAGACTCATCGGGGACTACTCCGAGTGCCTCTCAAGCAGCACCGGGGCGGCGCACGAGGGCGGCGAGGGCACACTATCTGTCGCTCAGAAGAAGAGGAAATGGGCCGCCGAGGACGAGTAAGTGCTCGAGTCCATTCTTATGCCGCACACCTGTGATCCATCTATTCATACTAACCCCTCGCCCACGTAGGCGCGAGGGCGGCAAGGAGAAGAAGAAAAAGGTGATTGCCGGGGTGAAAGTGACCCCCATCTTGAAGGCGGCATCAAAACTTGGCCGTAGCTTCAGCGGGCGCGGGGGTGCCTCACGCCGGCCCGCCGCTACACTCGCGCGCACGGGCGCTGCTACATCTATGCGTGCAGGCGCCGCGGCAGCGCCCAGCGCCTCTCCCGTACGGCGAGGGGGTCCGGTTGCTGAGGACGTGGAGGCCCAGCCCCCGGGAACGACCGCCAAGGCCGCGACGACCCAGCCTACCGAGAAGGATCAGAGCCTCAGCCTCCGCCGGCTATCCTTACCCCCGCAGTTGGACATGACACAGGGTGCGCCTCAGGGCAATCTCAAGCTGCGTCCACTTCCGTGGCCCAAGAAGCCGGTGTGGCAGTCCCACAAGGCGCGCCGCGGGAGTCGAGCACAGGGGAGGACCCGGAGCCCCCTGCGCCACAAGCAAAGGGCGTCGGGGCCTCTTCGGCCATGACGACAACAAGCACCGAGACACCGCCCCCTCGCCAGGCTCTTGCCCTCGTGAACTGCAGCGCCTTGCTCAGGTGCGGGGCCATGACCGACGCCCGGGCCATGCTCGACCGGCTTGGGGCAGACCTCCAGGATGCCGAAACGCTTCTTGCCAGGGAGCGCTTGAGGCTCGCCACAGGGTGGCGCCAGCACGACACCGCCGCCAAAGAGCCCCAGGGCAGGGCCGAGGCTACCATCGCACAAGGCAATAAAGAGGCCGCCGAGGCGAAGGTAGCTCGTGAGAGCTCTCTTGCCGAGACGGTGGCGGTCACAAAGCGTTGCGAAGAAGCGCAAGCCATCTTGAAGGCGCTTCAGGACGAATGAGCCACGCTGGCGCAGTAGCTCCAGTTGCGGGAAGACGACCTCAAGGCCCGCGAGGCAAAGCTCGCAGACTGCGACTCCGAGTTGATGAAGGTGGCGGCCGATTAGGCCACGGAGCGCGGGCGTCTGCAGACGCTGCAGCGCGAGGCGGCCGAGGCCCAAGTAGCTCATGCCAAGCATGCCTCTGAGGCCAACGCTAAGCTGGATGCCAAGGAGAAGAAGATTCAGGCCGATACTGACGTGAAGGTGACAGCGGACCACACCGCCTTCTCTTGTATCGAGCTCAGGGCATGCAAGGCCTTGAGTTCTATATGCAGGGGGAGGTTCGAGGCTCCTCTTGCAGCCCACGACGCCGGCTATGCCGAGTTTTCCTCCAAGCTCGTGGAGGAGCTCGAGGACACGGCCCAGAAGGTGGATAGCATCCTGGAGGAAGAATGTCGTGACGGCTTCTCCGTGGCGGCGACCCGCGTCTTCAGTCACCTCCTTCTCCGTGATCCTGGCTTCAACTTCGGCGAGGTGATAGGCCCCATCCCCAAAGAATCTCGCGATGGCCTGGCAGAAGCTGTGGAAAGCCACGTGAGCGCATTGCTTGGGAAGTTCTCCTGCAACGGTGACGAGGAGCCTGGCGAGGCAGTGGTGGACGACGGCAATGGCCGCGGCAACCCCTCTTCCTGAAGCTTCCTTTTATCATCCTACAATAGACTGAATCTGCCTCGCGGTGGTGTAATATGATGGTTTAATTTGTGAAACACTCGAAGTTTGTAATAATTGTTTGTGATCTGCGGGTTTCCTTTCCGTTCTTGATTTCTCTCGTGCTTGCCTTCGTGCTCTACGTCAGGAGGGCCCAGCCCCGTGCATACCTCAGCCGTCGCTGGAATGTCAGGTTGCGGTGCCTGGAGAAAGCCAGGAGGTGAGGGGCTCCGGGAGCTAGTGAAGGCTCCTCAGGCGCGATGCTCAAGGACCCCCCTTTGACGTGCAAGCAGACCGCGTGAGGGAAAACACTGGCAAATGGCGAGGCTGCCCCGGGGGGTTCTCATACTTAGTTCTCTACGACGCCAATAGGTTATTACTTGCCGGGTGCGCCTTGTGAGACCCCTCGAGTGATCCGTCCCGAGGAAAAATCCTGCGCACGAAAACTTCATTTCTAACGACGCACGCTCGCCAGCTTGCACTTGGGTTTCACGTGAGGAAACCAGACACCAAGGGCCTTGGTGGGGTGATATGCGCGGGAGCAGGCCCGCGAGCCAGAGCCCAGTCCCTTGGGTTTTTCAGTGCTACTGGGACTAACCCGAGCACAGGCACCGTGTCCAGCCCCTCCTCGCGTGAGGCTCAAGGGGAAGCTGGTGAGCGCGTGTCGCGGGAGAATGTGAGGCTCTCAGTTCACTATCCACCAACACGGAGCATGGGGCATCCACTTGGGCGTGGGCATGATCATAGTTTGATCGTTCCGCCAGCATGAAGCATGGGGCTTCCACTGGGGCGTGGGCAAGGTTGCGGTTCGATTGTTTCGCCAGCGCTGAGCATGGGGCTTCCACTGGGGCGCGGGCATGGTCATGATTCAACCGTTCTGCGAGCGCGGAGCATGGGGCTTCCACTTGGGCATGGGCGGGAGTCCTCCCGAGGCTAAGGGGTGATGCACCGGGAGGCTTCGGGCATGTACAGCACCACCTCATTCTTACGTGAGAGGGTCACTGGTAGAACTTGCGGAGGTGTCGGATGTCCCAGGCACAAGGCTCAGGAGCTCCTTCCTCGGTCCTCAGGCGGTTTGTGCCTAGCTCTTGACGCAGTTGTGTGCTCGTGTAACCCGTGACATGGGGGCGACGCACGTCGGACGGTCATCCGGAGGCCATTGCATGAAGAGGTCGGACTCCGAGGACCCAAATGAGGTGACGTGTGCAGGTCTGGCCCGCCAGACAGAGCTCGGTCACTTTGGTTTAGCAACGCTGCAGGGACGGACCCGAGCACAAACGCCGTGTCGAGTTCCTCCATGGAATGATCAAGGGAAAAGTTGCCGGACGCGTGGTGCCCGAGATGGCGAAACACCAAACTAGCACTCATACAAATTGGGTCGCGCCCTTACTTACTTACACGCGATTGTTCCAGGGAAGGGTGAGACACCGAGGACCTCTGTGAGGTCACGTGCACGGGAACAGACCCACGAGCCATATCTTGATTGCTTGGATTTATCAGCATTGTAGTGACGGACCCGAGCACAGACGCCGTGTCGAGCCTCCACTCACGGGACGCCCGAGGGAAGAGTCGCGAGGGCGCGGCGATTTCAAAAGGTGACGAGGCACCAAACACAAGGCTTAAGCAAAGTACATAAACTCGACCAAAGATAACCAGATTTGCTACACAACCAAAAAGTGAGGGTGCTACAGGGACGGACCCTTGCCAGCTTGAGGATAATGCAGACCGAAGGGCGCCCTCAATTTGAACAAACCAAAAAGTCACCTGGCAATCATGCTGCTGCGGAAGCGTTGGGCTTCTTGGCGAAGTGCGCTGTGGTGGTTCACCTCTCAGGGACCGGTTGGCTCCTGAGGTCTTGAGGGCTCACGAGGGCCTGATGTCTCGCAAGGCGCCATCGCGAGCTGCCCCAGCCTTTGGAAGGTGGCACCGGCATTCTCCAAGCCAAAGGGCGCATGGACGTAGTTGGTGATGACGCCCCTGCTCAGGCCAACGAGCGATGGCCAGAAGAGGTCCTGGGAGCCGGCCCTGTTGGGGCCTGCGATGTCGATGCACATGCGCACCTTGCTGTTCTTCCCGGGGGCGTCAGCCGAGTTAATGGGCCGTCCAGAATGACGCTTGCCGCGCATGGCTCGAGCCTCTCGCAACTTGTCAATATCTTGGGTGATGAACTCATGTGTCCCTGGCGCCTGGCGCCGCATCCCTTGCTTGCGGGGGCGCGCGTCGAAGCACGCCTCCAAGTAGTGCCCGAGCACCTCCCTCATCACACTAGTCAGGTCAGACGCTTTCCAGGTGGAAGCCCCCGAGCCTGGCCTGGGGGTGGGCGTCGGGCGCTCCTTCCTATCCTGGGGGTGATAGGTGCCGGCAGCGGGCACGGGGCTCACGGCGCTGGCATCGGGCGTTGCATTTTTTGCCTTGGCGGGGTCTTGGACGGACAACAACTGCTTCTTTCTTGTGGGCGTGGCCTCGCGAGGCCGAGCACCTCCTTCATCATCTGAATGCTCAGCCGTGGCAGCTTTGTAGGCCCGTTCGAGGGAACGGACTGCATCCTTCTCGTCACACGCGACGATGATGACGCTGCTGCAGCCAGGCATCTTGAGGACTTTGTAGACGTGGTGGGTCACCGCCATGAATTTGGCCAGCGCCGGGTATCCCAGGATTGCATTGTACGGGAGGCCGATGTGCACCATGTCGAAATCGATGAGCTCACTGTGGTAGTTGTCGCGTGTGTCGAAGGTGACCGGGAGGCGGACTTGCCCCAGGGGAATGGTGGAGCCGTCGGTCACCCCAAAGAATGGCCTGGTAGGCATCTGCTGGTCGTAGGGCACATGGAGTGTCTCGAAGGTCTCAACAGAGAGCACGTTGAGGCCGGCACCTCCTTCGATGAGGGTCTTGGTGACTGAAACGTTGCTGATGGTGGGAGTGGACAGCATGGGAAGTGCGCTCGCGGCAGCCATAGACTTGAGGCTGTCCTTGGAGTCGAAGGAGATAGCGTACTGCAATCACTTGAGGGGTAGCGCGGCCTCCGGCCTTGGGAGGGCAGCGTTCACCTCACGAGAGAACTTCTTGAATAGGCGGTTCGACGCAGGGGCATGTGCTCTGCCGAGGATACAAGCTATCACGCGAGGCTCCTGATAGCACCCAGCCCCCTCGTCATGCTGGTTGTTGTCATTCCTCCTGGGCGGCAACGGCAGTGGCGTAAGTGTCGGATATCGGGCTCCGCAAAACCCTAAGAAGTTCGAACCCAGGGGCGTGTGCGAAGATCCCCAACAGCTTCAACCCCACCAAGCCCACAACACGATAACCCCACTCGATGGCAAGGAAGAAGATAGCACACGAGAGTTTACCCAGGTTCGGGCCACTGCGAAGCGTAAAACCCTACTCCTGCCTTTGGTGGATTGCCTCACGAGGAGGTTTGTGGATGAACTAGTACAGTGGTCAGTTGCCTCGCGGTGTGTTTGCGGGTGGTTGTGTCGTCCCCCTCTACCGAGCAGCCTAGCCTCTATTTATAGTGGCCCGGGTCCTCTTCCCTTATCGCAATGGCGGGAAGGGATCCCACAATGGCCAAATTTGAAAGGGGATAGGAGGTATATCCTATCCTGACAAAAGGCGGTCTTTGCCTGCAAAGCAGCCGGTGGTGAAGCAGAGGTGGGCTCGGCGATGACATCTGTTCTGCGGTGCTCGGGGTCTTGGTCTTGTTGCACCAAAGTAGATACCTTTGGGGGTGCTTTGGGGACTCGCGTGCGCCCCTGCCTCCTTTGCACCAAAGGGGAAACTGTCCCCTTTGGCGCGCTGGCACCCGCCTGGCTTGGCTGGCGTCACCCTTGGCCTCCTGAGGTCGTGCGTTGCATAGAAGTCTTCGCTGCTCGGGAGGAGGCCTGGGGAGGCCTACCTCCCCGCCGGTCCTGGCGTTGTTTCCCCCGCGAGCTCGGGGCCTCGCGAGGGCCTTGTGTTGAGTGAGGCCATGCCGGGCCGTACTTGGTCATCGAGGTGGGCCACGCCCTGGGCCGCAGGCAGGCAAGTCTGGGTACCCTGGTATCCAGAACGCCGACAGTAGCCCCCGGGCCCGAGGCGCGCTCGAGCTAACTTCGGGGTGAAGCCACGGAGGATGGCCCGAAGCGCCGCGGGCCCCAACCCCCTGTGGGCCCAGCTGGACGCGTGGCGCATAATGAGACGTGGGCATCTACTCCCCTTTGCGCTGCCTCGGCGATTGCCCCGACTGTCAAACCGTCTGGCGCACCCCTCCGAGCCGTCACTGTTCCCCGTCAATCTGGTCGCCCGTCACCCCCTTTCCGCGGCTCACTCCTTCTCCGTCGAATCCCCCGTCTGTCCGGCTCGGCCGCCCACCATGGCTCCCAAGAAGAGAGGGGGCGAGGCCTCGAAGGCACCGGAACCTGCGCCGATGCCAGAGCCCGCGCTAGGTCGATCCTCGGTGGTCAATCTTGAGGGGTTGGAGAAGGTCCGCCTGGCGGTCGCCGCTGGCTCCAACGAGTGGGGGGCGACCAAGATCTGGCTGGGCTCGCGGCCTCAGGCCGAGCTGGAGGCCACCTGCATTCCCCTTCATCTCCACGCCCTCCTCTCCGGCTTGCTGTCACTATTCTCGGACTTCTTTTCTGCCGTGCTTACGCACTACCAGGTTCATGCGCTTCATCTCGACCCTGGCTCCATCGTCCTCGTTTCTGCCTTCTCGTTCCTGTGCGAGGCCTTCATCGGTGTCTCCCCTTCCGTGGCCCTGCTTCCCCACTTCTTCTCTCTCCGGTTGAACCCCGGGGGGGCACTGTTCTGGATGCGTGTCCATGCGGGCCGCCGATGCGATGGCCAGCGAGGCCCCCGTCGCCCGGCTTTCACCGAACGCAGAAGGTTTCCGGAGGCAGTGGGTGTATGTAGATGCTGCTGAGGCCGGCTTCTTGCTCCAACCCCTATCGGTTCCTGCGGAACCAAGCCCTGGGTGGGGAAACGAGGACCTTGACGACCCTCGGCTTGCGCCCGTCTTGGTCAGGCTGGCGGAACTGAGGGAGTCAGGCGTGACGATGGCGATGGTGGTGCGGGAGTTTTCCCGCCAGCGAATTGCTCCCCTCCAACACCACTCTCGCCCGATGTGGACCTTTGCAGGCCCTTGCGACCCCATGAGCCTCCAGGTTCCCTCCCTCCTTCCCAGCGCGCTGCGCAAGCTACTCCGCCGCCTGACCGGCGGCGATCCGGGTGAGCTTCCCCGAATGGCCTTCCTTTGTTCAACCGCCCGGACGGGGAGGCCCTTGCCGGGAAGATGCCGCGTTTCGACGATTGGGGGCTCCTCCCCTTGGTGAAGGCGGGTCCCCGGGACGATTCCTCCGCGATGGCTTCGAGGCCAGGGGGCCCTGAGGCTGCTGGGGCCGTGACTCCCCCTTTGGCCATGGAGAGGTGCCCTATGCCGCCCACCCCCCGGGCTGTCGCCGAGGCCTTGACCGGGAGTGAAGGTGACGCCCCGACGACAGAGACGGCCACCATCTTCGCCGCTGGAAGCCTGGGGCCAGATGCCGGCAAGCCGTCCCCAGGCCCCCGCGTTCGCCAGAAGAGGAAGAGGCTCGGGGGCAGCCACTGCCCGTCACCGTGGGTGCCGATGAAGAGGAAGTGGGTCGCCCTGGACGAGTAAGTGCCTGGGCCCCCTCAGTCTTCCCTGGTGCATTCGTCCTGAATCTCTATTTCGCAGGTTCCCCTTCGCGGAAGAAGGAGGCGCGACGTCACCGTCACCTCCTGGGGCTACTAGGACCATCGCGGCCATGGCACTTGCAGTCTTCGAGGCCCCTCATGGTGTGGCGCCTGTACCCGAGCTTGCACGGCACTCGCGGAGTCTTGTGCACGAGTTCCCCGCGAACTTCTTCATGCATGGTCCCCACCTCGCAGGGATGATGCTACATCCTCCGTTGGTGGTCTTCACCGGGAATCAGTCGCGCCGTGCTCCAGGGCCTTCCTTGAGCGGCGGCACGTACCTCCGTGGGGGGCGGACTCCGCTCGGGGGAAGAGAGGAGGAGCCCCCAGCCCCCGCGCGCGCACCAGGGCCGGGCGGCCCCCCGCATGCCCTTCCGACCGGCCCGGGGGAGGACGGAGACCCTGGTTGGGCCCTCGAGCTCGCATGCGACCGGAGCGTCGTGCGGCACGGTTTGCTCCAGACCGTGGCGAACGCGCTGGGCGCGTGGGGACTGAGCTCATCACCGCCAACACTCGTCTCGAGGCAGAGCGCCAGCGCCTTGCGCACGAGTGGCATCGTCTTGAGGTTGCCGTCAACCTCGGCCATCTGCAGCGCGAGCGTGCCCTCGCCGTCGCCGAGGAGTCGCTTGCCGCGGCGAGGGAGGCCCGCGACCACACCCTCGCAGAGGCCCACGCCGTCGACTGCCGACACAAGGCCTCGGAGGAGCGCTCGGAGGAAATTGAAGCCTCCAATGCCGCCCTTGAAAGGCGAATCCAGGTACACAGGGCCGCTCTTGATGCCATGATGACCGAGCGGCCCGCCGGCAGTACGGGGCCCCGCATACCTGAGGATGCGTTGGCGATGGAAGCGCTGCAGTAGAGTCTGGAGCATGAGAGGCTGGAGGTGAGGGAACACCAGGTGTCCCTCGCCGAGGACTCCCTCGCCTCCCGCGAGGCGAAATTTCAGGAGGAGGTCGACGACAAGGTGGCGGAGGCTTGGCGTTCCCTCCTTCAGGACTATCGCGCGAAGTTGAAGCTCCAGGAGTCCCGTTACTGCAAGCGATGTGACCACCTGAAAGGCAAGGTCGAGGTCCTCAAGAGAAGGTTAGATCAAGAGGAGCGACGCCGGCAAGCCGCTATGGATGCCCAGGCTGCTGCCGAGGCCGAGCTATCTTTTCTCTATAAGCAGGTAAAGGGTGCTACTTCCGTCGCGGAGAAGGCTTCGGACGAGGCGGATCGTGCCCGCGGCCTTCGGCACACGCGCTCCCAGATGTTCCAGTCCCTCGAGAAGAGGGCCAACCGGGCCTTAAGCGACATCTGTGGCGCGAGCGTCTAGAGCCCCCTAGTGCCTGATGACGCAGGGTACATAGGCTTCTTTTCCAGGGTCATGGAGTCCTTGAGGGAGGTGTGGAGAAGATCCGCGAGCTCGTGGAGGAGAAGCGCCGCGACCTCCTTGCTCGGGCGGCCTCGCACGTCTTCACCCACCTCCTTTGCCTTGACCCGCACTTCGACTTCGGGGCGTTGCTTGCCCCGGTGCCTGAAGTGATCCAAAGCGCCCTTGCTGAGTGGGTGGGGGGCCATGTGGAGGACCTGATTGCGGGATTTTCTTCTGACGAGCCGGAGGACCATGGCGGAGCCGGGGGCCGCGAGCCCGGCTATGGTGGTGATGATGTGGATGATGACGACGGCGTGTATCCATGAGTACTCTTCGTGTTTGCCTATCAGGGTCATGAGCACAGCCTCGTGGCGGCTTGAGCGTGTTTTTGGAAGGAACTCTAAGGGTGCTCCCGTGTGGCATGAGGCACAACTTGTACGTTTTTGCCAAAACTCATGTCGGCCAGGATGACCGTGCCTCGCGAGCGTCCGGGCATTTACGTCTCGGCAGGGTATGAGTGATAGCGCATCCACCATGCCCAGCTTCCGCTTCGGGTCGATCGCGAGAGATGGGGGGTCCGGCAGCTGTCGAACTTCCCAAAGAAAGTGAGGTACCAACGGAAATCGTTACCAGAAAGAATGAATCCCCCCTTTTTATTTCCAGAAGAAAATCGCAAGAACTTCAAGTTTTATTCCAGAAAATGGCAAATTCGAATACAAAAATGGGCAAAGAACAGCCGCGTCCGGCATCTAGGCTAATCTTCGTCTTCGTCTTCTCCCCAGCGCGGAGCATAGGGCTTCCACGTTGCGTGGGCATAGCCATTGGGGGGCAGTGTTGTCCGCCAGCGCGGAGCATGGGGCTTCCACTTGGGCGTGGGATGGAACCCCTCCGCATCCTTGGAGGGCTTCGGGCGTATACAGCCCACTCATTATTATGTGAGAGTGTCACGGGTTGGGCCTGGGGGTGCGCTGAGAGTTGCATGCCTCCTTGACATGGAGCCCGCTCCCAGCCCCCAAGCATGATGCGGCGACGTGGGGTGGGTCCCGAACGGGCCCTTGAGAGTGGGGTAAGCCCGCCACGCCCTTCGCAGGGAGGGCCCATCCCGGAGCAGGGCCTGGGGCTCTCCAAAGCCCGGGGATGGGTGCTGTCGTTGTTGCGGCGCCGCAGCCCCCTGTGCCGCGGGAGCGGCTCGGAGCAGGGGCCCTATGTCGTGCGCGAGGCGGGTGCCCAAGGCGGTACCACAGCACGCCTCGCTAGGGTGCTCGGGATCTCCGCGCAGGTACCCCACCGCCCGTCCCCGGGCGGGGCGAGCTGGGCCCGGAGACACGGGTGAGTACGTGAGCTCTTGCCACTGGTTGAGCGAAACCCGGCCCGGAATCATGGGCGTATGTTCCACCCTCCGTCTCTGGGTGGGAGTCACCCTGCCAGGGGACATGGGCGTATGTTCCACCCTCCGTCTCCTGGCTGGGGGCACCTGGCCTGGGGACATGGGCGTGTGTTCCACCCTCCGTCTCCAGGTTGGAAGCACCTGGCCTGAGGACATGGGCGTGTGTTCCACCCTCCGTCTCCAGGCTGGAGTCACCCTGCCTGGGGACATGGGCGTGTGTTCCACCCTCCGTCTCCAGGCAGGCGACCCCCGGTCCGCGGACCCAGGCGCTTGCCAAGGGTAGCCCCCTACCAGCGGGCGCGTCTCACGAGGCTGCCATCGCCTGGCATCCTCATGAGGCCGGCCCCGCCAGCCGCCCTCGCGAGGCTGTTCGCACCAGCCCTGACGAAGGCCGCTCGCGGGGTCGCATACGCTCCTCCTGTTGTCGTGGTAGCCGGCGCCGCTCCCATCATGGGCCGGGCGCTCGCCGACATGGTTGTGGTAGAGTCACGCGAGCCCCCAGGCGTTGGTGTAGACGAGTCGCCGGGCGCCCTCCCTTGATGCGCCTGGTGTGCTGGGGGTGCGTTATGGCGCCTATCCCACGCGGCTGGCAGCTCCCGTCGGCCCCCGTCTGCGCCAGGGGCTAACTCCTGCGTGCCTGACGAGCCAGGCCGTACTCCCGGTGGGTGCGGGTCGCGACGCCCGTCCCCGGTGCATCCGCATGTCCTCAGCGCCTCGGCGGTTGGTTGAGCGACTTCACGAACACGAGCCTCCTGGGCCTTCCTATAGGGAGGCGCCTGGGCCTCACCTATCGGGGTGGCGCGCATGGTCGCGCGACATATCCAGCTGTCGTAGCATCCGCGAGCAATGCGGGAAGGCTGCAGCTCACGGGCCACGAGGAGCGTGATTTGCCCGCGTGTCGGGTCACGGCGAGTCTGGGGAGATGATACTGCGACGTGGACGCTGGGGAGGGTCAGGTCGGCGAGGGCGCGCTACGCGGTTGACGAGGGCGATAGCCCCCGGTGCCTGTCCAAGGCCGGGCTGGAGACGGCGCCTTCCGACGAAAGAGCAAGGCAGCGTGGGATGCCGAGGTCTGCTGGCGTCGCCCGAGCAACGTGTGCAGCCCGTCGTTCGGCGCGGGCCCGACATCCCTTGGCCATGGAAGCGCCGAGCGGCGGCGAGGCGAAGCTTGAGCAAAGATCCCGACACGCCCCCTACCTGGCACGCCAAATGTCAGATTTCGGGCTCCGCAAAACCCTAAGAAGTTCGAACCCAAGGGCGTTTGCGAAGATCCCCAACAGCTTCACCCCCACCAAGCCCACAACACGATAACCCCACTCGATGGCAAGGAAGAAGATAGCACACGAGAGTTTACCCAGGTTCGGGCCGCTGCGAAGCGTAAAACCCTACTCCTACCTTTGGTGGATTGCATCACGAGGAGGTTTGTGGATGAACTAGTACAGTGGTCAGTTGCCTCGCGGTGTGTTTGCGGGTGGTTGTGTCGTCCCCCTCTACCGAGCAGCCTAGCCTCTATTTATAGCGGCCCGGGTCCTCTTCCCTTATCGCAATGGCGGGAAGGGATCCCACAACGGCCAAATTTGAAAGGGGACAGGAGGTATATCCTGTCCTGACAAAAGGCGGTCTTCGCCTGCAAAGCAGCCGGTGGTGAAGCAGAGGTGGGCTCGGCGATGACGTCTGTTCTGCGGGGCTTGGGGTCTTGGTCTTGATGCACCGAAGTAGAAACCTTTGGGGGGCCCTTATGGGACTCGCGTGCGCCCCTGCCTCCTTTGCACCAAATGGGAAACTGTCCCCTCTGGCACGCTGGCGCCCGCCTGGCCTGGCTGGCGTCACCCTTGGCCTCCTGAGGTCATGCGTTGCATAGAAGTCTCCGCCGCTCGGGAGGAGGCCTAGGGAGGCCTACCTCCTCGCGAGTCTTGGCGCTGTTTCCCCTGCGAGCTCGGGGCCTCGCGAGGGCCTTGTGTTGAGTGAGGCCGCGCCGGGCCGTACTTGGTCGTCGAGGTGGGCCACGCCCTGGGCCGCAGGCAGGCAAGTCTGGGTACCCTGGTATCCAGAACACTGACAGTAAGAGTAGCATTGTCCTGAGGCAGCACCTCGCGAGGCTGCTCACGCCAGCCTAGGCGGGGGTTGCCATTGTGGTTGTCCCACCTGTCGACGCTGCGGCCGCCTCCGCGGCCGGCGCCGCGGTCATTGCGGTCTGGACGCCGGCTGACGCGCTCGTCGCGGAGGGCCTTGAGCTCCTGGCAGTCTTCCATGTTGTGGATGCGCATGTCGTGGTAGATACAAAACGGGTGGCGGTCCTTCTCGGGCACGTCATGGTCGCGGTCGCATTTCTGCGCAGGCTCCGCCGCGAGCACGGCAGGGGCCTTGCGCTTGACCTCCTTGCCCTTTGCCTTGCTGTGGTCGGGCGTGGCGTCGGGGTCATTGTGGATGAACAGGCGGCCCTCTTCGGCCTTGGCGCATTTGTCAGTGATGTTGAACAGCTCCAAAGCAGAGCTCAGGCTATTGTTGATGGCGAGCTTTTCGCACATCCGGACATCCTTGATGTTGTTGGTGAACGCCATGATGATGGCTTCGTCGGAGGCACGCGGGATCTTGTTGCACACCTGACTAAAGCGCTGGATGTACTGGCGTAGGGTCTCTCCAGGGAGTTGCTTCACGCTCCACATGTCGTTGACGGAAAGGGGGCGGTCATGCGTGCCCTTGAAGTTGGCGATGAACTGCTCGCAGAGCTCGCTCCACGAAGAGATCGACTCCTCAGGCAGGTTCATGAGCCAGGACCGTACGCCATCCTTGAGGGCCATGGTAAACCAGTTCGCCATGACCTTGTCATCGTCATTCGCTGCCTCGATGCTCAGCGCGTAGAGCTGGAGGAACTTTGTGGGGTCGGAGACGCCATCGTAGCGCGGGGGCAGCTCAGGCTTGAACTTGATGGGCCAAACCACCCTGCGGAGCTTGCGAGTGAAGGCCCGGCAGCCTATGCTGCTTGAAGGGACAGTGCGTGCGAGGGTGGCCTGGTTCTGGCGGCCGGACGCCACGACATCCTGCATGATCCGGTCCTGGCGCTGGCCCTGCTGCTTGAGGATCACTCGCGTGTCGGGCAGCACGCGGCAGATGATTTGGCAGCTGGCCTCGTCTTGGGCCTGTGAAGGTGCTCCGTGGGGCGGGTCATGCGGGCGTGCGTCGCACCGAGGCTCGACTGGGTCACCGTGCAAGGGAGGTGGCGGAGGCACTCCGTCTGCCACGTCCCTAGCATGAGACGGTGGAGGGCGAAGCGAGCGAGGGGGTGTCGGGGCTTCTTCGGCGACCGTGAGGAGCTCGGTGATACGGCCCATCCAGGCGTCATTGCCAGTGTTTGCAGGGCAGTAGCGAAGCAGCTCGCGCGCCATGAGTAGCGCGGCATGCGCGTTCATGTGCCCAAGGCGGGCGTGAGAAGAGGAAGCTATGGCGGTGCGGCCATCCTGTTGCATGGAAGGGTGCAAGGAGGAGTCTTGCTGCTCATGGGCAGCAGGGTCGGTGGCGGCGGCAGCTTCGGCGCCGGCGGAGTGGTGGCGACCGTCGTGGCCCGCAGGCGCGGTCTGGGTGACGCGGTCCGCCCAGTGCTCGGCACGCACACTGCGAACGTCAGCCATACGGTTCGCGAAGCTCGAGCCGAAACTGAGCTGGAGAACAGTGGCACACCCCCTACCTGGCATGCCAAATGTCAGAGTCGGGGCTCCGGGGACCCAAAGACGTTTGAACTCAGGGGTGCGCTGGTTCTGCCACCCAACTCTACCTCGCAACCTCACGACGACACTCCGGCGTGCTCGAGCTAAGGAAGAAGAATAGTGGACACGACAATTTTACCCACGTTCGGGCCACCTTGCGGTGTAAAACCCTACTCCTGCTTGTCTGGATTGCTTGAGGGTTAAAAGGAGTACAGAGGTGAGTTCTGGATAACTTCGGTCTCCCCCTCTACGGCAGCAGCCTGTCCTATCTTAAACAGGCCCTGGTCCTCTTGTTGGAAATATGCCCTAGAGGCAATAATAAATTGGTTATTATTATATTTCCTTGTTAATGATAATTGTTTATTATCCATGCTATAATTGTATTGATTGGAAACTCAAATACATGTGTGGGTACATAGACAACACTGTGTCCCTAGTAAGCCTCTAGTTGACTAGCTTGTTGATCAAAGATGGTTAAGGTTTCCTAGCCATGGACATGAGATGTCATTTGATAACGGGATCACATCATTAGGAGAATGATGTGATGGACAAGACCCAAACTGTAAACGTAGCATTTGATCGTGTCAGTTTATTGCTATTGTTTTCTGCATGTCAAGTATCTGTTCCTTTGACCATGAGATCATGCAACTCACTGACACCGGAGGAATACCTTGTGTGTATCAAACGTCGCAACGTAACTGGGTGACTATAAAGGTGCTCTACAGGTATCTCCGAGGGTGTCTGTTGGGTTGGCATGGATCAAGACTGGGATTTGTTACTCCGTGTGACGGAGAGGTATCTCAGGGCCCACTCGGTAATACAACATCACATTGAGCCTTGCAAGCAATGTGACTAAAGTGTTAGCCACGAGATCTTGTATTACGGAACGAGTAAAGAGACTTGCCGGTAACGAGATTGAACTAGGTATAGTGATACCGACGATCGAATCTCGGGCAAGTAACATACCGAAGAACAAAGGGAACAGCATACGGGATTAACTGAATCCTTGACATAGAGGTTCGACCGATAAAGATCTTCGTAGAATATGTAGGAGCCAATATGGGCATCCAGGTCCCGCTATTGGTTATTGGCCGTAGAGGTGTCTCGGTCATGTCTACATAGTTCTCGAACCCGCAGGGTCTACACACTTAACGTTTGGTGACGATTAGTATAATTGAGTTATTATGTTGGTGACCGAAAGTTGTTCGGAGTCCCGGATAAGATCCCGGACATGACGAGGATCTCCAGAATAGTCCGGAGGTAAAGATTGATATATGTGATAATAGTGTTTTGATCTCTGGAAGGGTTCCGGAGTTCACCGGAAGGGGTTCCGGATGTTTACCGAAGTGTTCGGGTGCAGCAACACTTTATATGAGCCAAAGGGATAAAGCCCACAAGGTATTGGAAAGTGCAAAAGTAGTTTTGCTGCCGCGTAAGCGGTACTACCGCTTGTTGAAGCGGTACTACCGCCCAAGCGGTACTACCGCTTGTTGAAGCGGTACTACCGCCCAAGCGGTACTACCGCTTGTGTGAAGCGGTACTACCGCCCAAGCGGTACTACCGCTTGTGTGAAGCGGTACTACCGCTTGTGCGCGGCTGTGCACGGTTCGGCAGGGATCCGAGTTGGACTCTTTCCCTGCGGGCCAAACCGACCTTGTGCGGGCAAAACCGACCCGGAGGAGGCTTTTACTCCAAGTTTAGACCCCAAGGCTCAACATATAAATAGAGGGGCAGGGCTAGCACACGGGACACATCAGGATTTCCCAAGCCGTGTGCCGGCAACCCTAGCCCTCTAGTTCCTCCGTCGTAATCTCCGTAGTGCTTGGCGAAGCCCTGCAGAGATTGTTCCTCACCACCATCACCACGCCGTCGTGCTGCTGGAACTCAACCACTACTTCACCATCGCTCGCTGGATCGAGGAGGTGAAGGCGTCATCAAGCCGTACGTGTGTTGAACGCGGAGGTGCCGTCCGTTCGGCACTAGATCGGAAGGATCGTGATTGGATCGCGGGACGCTCGGCGATTTGGATCGCGAAGACGTTCGACTACATCAACCGCGTTTATTAACGCTTCCGCTTAGCGATCTACAAGGGTATGTAGATTCACTCTCCCTCTCGTAGATGCTCATCACCATGGATAGATCTTGTGTGTGCGTAGGAAAAATTTTTGTTTCCCATGCAACGTTCCCCAACAGTGGCATCTGAGCTAGGTCTATGCGTAGATGAGATCTCGAGTAGAACACAAACGAGTTGTGGGCGTGGGTGTATACATATTGCTTGCCGTTACTAGTTGATACTTGATTCCGCGGTATTGTGAGATGAAGCGGCCCGGACCGACATTACGCGTACGCTTACGCGAGACTGGTTTCACCGCTGCGTGCACTTGTTGCATAAAGGTGACTGGCGGGTGTCTGTCTCTCTCACTTTAGTTGAATCGGTTCAATGAAGAGGGTTCTTTTAGAAGATCAAAAAGCAATCACTACACCACGTTGTGGTTTTGCGTAGGTAAGAATCGTTCTTGCTAGATACCCGTAGCAGCCACGTAAAATTTGCAACAACAATTAGAGGACGTCTAACTTGTTTTTGCAGGGTATGTTGTGATGTGATATGGCCAATTACATGATGAGATATATGTGATGTATGAGATGATCATGTGATGTATAGAATATCACGACTTGCATGTCGATGAGTACGGCAACTGGCAGGAGCCATAGAGTTGTCTTTAATTATTGTATGACCTGCGTGTCAATCATTAAGCGCTATGTAATGCTTTACTTTATCGCTAAACGTTAGCTATAGTCGTGGAAGCAACAGTCGGCGCGACAACCTTATGGCGACACGTTGATGGAGATCAAGATGATGGAGATCATGGTGTCATGCCGGTGACGATGGAGATCATGCCGGTGCTTTGGAGATGGAGATCAAAAGCACAAGTTCATGGCCATATCATGTCACTTATGATTTGCATGTGATGTTAATCCTTTTATGCATCTTATTTTGCTTAGGACGACGGTAGCATTATAAGGTGATCCCTCACTTAAATTTCAAGATAAATTGTGTTCTCCCCAAGTGTGCACCGTTGCGAAAGTTCGTCGTTTCGAGACACGCCGTGATGATCGGGTGTGATAGACTCTACGTTCGCATACAACGGGTGTAAGCCATGTTACACGTGCGGAACACTCGGGTTAAACTTGATGAGCCTAGCATGTACAGACATGGCCTCGGAACACAAGAGACCGAAAGGTCGAACATGAGTCATATAGTAGATATGATCAACATGAAGATGTTCACCATTGAAACCACCTCAACTCACGTGATGATCGGACTTGAGTTGGTGGATTTGGATCATGTTACACTCGAATGATCGGAGGGATGTCAATTTGAGTGGGAGTTTTTTAAAATATGATTAACTAAACTCATTATCTAAGAACAATAGTCTAAGTTGTCTTTGCAATATTTATGTTGTAGATCATGGCTCGCGCAGTAGCACCCCTGAATTTTAATGCGTTCCTAGAGAAAGCTAAGTTGAAAGATGATGGAAGTAACTTTGTGGACTGGGCCCGTAATCTAAGGATTATCCTTACGGCTTCCCAGAAGGCTTATGTCCTTGATGCACCGCTTGGTGATCCACCCGCTCCAGTTGAGTCTCTAGACGTTGTGAACGCCTGGCAGGCTCGTTCTGATGATTACTCAATAGTTCAATGTGCAATGTTGTATGGCTTAGAACCGGGACTTCAAAGACGTTTTGAACGTCATGGAGCATATGAGATGTTCCAGGAGTTGAAGTTTATCTTTCAGAAGAATGCCCGGATCGAGAGATATGAGATCTCCGATAAGTTCTATGCTTGCAAGATGGAGGAGAACGGGTCTATCAGTGATCACGTGCTCAGAATGTCTGGGTACTCCACCCGCCTGGCTGAGTTAGGGATGCCCCTTCCGCCAGAGGCTATCACTGACAGAGTTCTTCAATCATTGCCACCTAGCTACAAGAGCTTCGTGTTGAACTATAACATGCACGGGATGAACAAGTCAGTCGCCGAGCTGTTTGCGATGCTGAAAGCCGCTGAGTCTGAAATTCAGAAGGAGCATCAAGTGTTGATGGTCAATAAAACCACTAGTTTCAAGAAAAATGGCAAGGGTAAGAAGGGTAACTCCAAGAAGAGTGGCAAAGCAGTTGCTCCTCTCGTGAAGAAACCCAAGGCTGGACCCAAACCAGAAACTGTGTGTTTTCATTGCAAGGGAACTGGACACTGGAAGCGGAATTGCCCCAAGTATTTGGCTGACAAGAAGGCGGCCAACAACAAACAAGGTATATATGATATACATGTTATTGATGTGTACCTTACCAACTCTCGTTGTAGTGCCTGGGTATTTGATACCGGTGCGGTTGCTCATATTTGCAACTCAAAACAGGAACTGCGGAATAGACGGAGGCTGGGAAAGGACGAAGTGACGATGCGCGTGGGAAATGGTTCCAAGGTTGATGTGATCACCGTCGGCACGCTCGCTCTTCGATTACCGTCGGGATTAGTGATGAACCTAAATAAGTGTTATTTGGTGCCTGCGTTAAGCATGAACATTATATCTGGATCTTGTTTATTGCGAGACGGTTACTCATTTAAATCAGAGAATAATGGTTGTTCTATTTATATGAGTAATATCTTTTATGGTCATGCACCCGATGTGAGGGGTTTATTCTTATTGAATCTCGATAGTAATGATACACATGTTCATAACATTGATGCCAAAAGATGTAGAATTGATAATGATAATACCACTTTCTTGTGGCACTGCCGTTTAGGTCATATTGGCGTAAAACGCGTGAAGAAGCTCCATGCTGATGGACTTTTGGAGTCACTTGATTTTGAATCACTTGACACATGTGAGCCATGCCTCATGGGCAAGATGACTAAAACGCCGTTCTCTGGAACAATGGAACGGGCAAGTGACTTATTGGAAATCATACATACTGATGTGTGCGGTCCGATGAGTATTGAGGCGCGCGGTGCTTATCGTTACTTTCTCACCTTCACTGATGACTTAAGTAGATATGGGTATATTTACTTAATGAAACACAAGTCTGAAACATTTGAAAAGTTCAAACAATTTCAGAGTGAAGTTGAGAATCATCGTAACAAGAAGATTAAATTCCTACGATCTGATCGAGGAGGAGAATATCTGAGTTATGAGTTTGGCAGTCACTTAAGACAGTGTGGAATTCTTTCACAATTGACACCGCCTGGAACACCACAGCGTAATGGTGTGTCCGAACGTCGTAATCGAACCTTATTGGATATGGTGCGATCTATGATGTCTCTTGCCGATTTGCCACTATCGTTTTGGGGTTATGCATTAGAGACAGCTGCATTCACTTTAAATAGGGCACCATCGAAATCCGTTGAGACGACGCCTTATGAACTTTGGTTTAACAAGAAGCCAAAGCTGTCGTTTCTTAAAGTTTGGGGATGTGATGCTTATGTCAAAAAGCTTCAGCCTGAAAAGCTGGAACCCAAAGCGGAGAAATGCGTCTTCATAGGATACCCAAAAGAGACAGTTGGGTATACCTTCTACCTCAGATCCGAAGGCAAAGTGTTTGTCGCTAAAAACGGAACATTTCTTGAGAAAGAGTTTCTCTCGAAAGAATTGAGTGGGAGGAAGATAGAACTTGATGAGGTTGTTGAACCTTTACTTCAACCTGAGAGTAGCGCAGCGCAGAAAGTTGTTTCTGTGGAGCCTACATTAGCTGAAGAGGAAGTTAATGATGATGATCATGAAGCTTTGGATCAAGTTGCTATCGAACCTCGTAGGTCGACAAGGACGTGTACTGCTCCTGAGTGGTACGGCAACCCTGTCTTAGAGGTCATGTTGTTAAACAACGATGAACCTACGAGCTATGGAGAAGCGATGATGGGCCCGGATTCCGAGAAGTGGTTAGAGGCCATGAAATCCGAGATGGGATCCATGTATGAAAACAAAGTATGGACTTTGGAAGTATTACCTGAAGGGCGTAAGGCCATTCAGAACAAATGGATCTTTAAGAGGAAGACGGACGCGGACGGTAATGTCACCGTCTATAAAGCTCGACTTGTGGCAAAGGGTTTTTCACAAGTTCAAGGAGTTGACTACGATGAGACCTTCTCACCCGTAGCGATGCTTAAGTCCGTCAGAATCATGTTAGCAATAGCTGCCTTTTTCGATTATGAAATTTGGCAGATGGATGTCAAAACAGCGTTCCTTAACGGTTACCTTAAGGAAGAGTTGTATATGATGCAGCCAGAAGGTTTTGTCGATCCAGAGAATGCTGACAAAGTTTGCAAACTCCAGCGATCCATTTATGGACTGGTGCAAGCATCTCGGAGTTGGAATCTTCGCTTTGATGAAGTGATCAAAGCGTTCGAGTTTATACAAGTTTACGGAGAAGCTTGTATTTACAAGAAAGTGAGTGGGAGCTCTATAGCGTTTCTAATATTATATGTGGATGACATATTGCTGATTGGAAACAATATAGAAATGCTGGAAAGCGTAAAGGAATATTTGAACAAGAGTTTTTCAATGAAGGACCTAGGAGAAGCTGCTTTCATATTAGGCATCAAGATCTATAGAGATAGATCGAGACGCTTAATAGGACTTTCACAAAGCACATACCTTGATAAGATTTTGAAGAAATTCAAAATGGATCAGTCCAAGAAGGGGTTCTTGCCTGTTTTGCAAGGTGTGAAGTTGAGTAAGACTCAATGCCCAGTGACTGCAGAGGATAGAGAAAAGATGAGTGTCATCCCCTATGCTTCGGCCATAGGCTCTATCATGTATGCAATGCTGTGCACAAGACCCGATGTCAGCCTTGCCATAAGTATGGTCGGAAGGTTTCAAAGTGATCCAGGAATGGAACACTGGACGGCGGTCAAGAATATCCTGAAGTACCTGAAAAGGACTAAGGACATGTTTCTCGTTTATGGAGGTGATCAAGAGCTCGTCGTAAAGGGTTACGTCGATGCAAGCTTTGACACTGATCCGGATGACTCTAAGTCGCAAACCGGATACGTATTTATTCTTAATGGGGGTGCGGTTAGCTGGTGCAGTTCCAAGCAAAGCGTGGTAGCTGATTCTACATGCGAAGCGGAGTACATCGCTGCCTCGGAGGCGGCGAAGGAAGGTGTCTGGATGAAGGAGTTCATGACAGATCTTGGAGTAGTGCCTAGTGCGCTTAACCCATTGACTCTGTTTTGTGATAATACTGGTGCCATTGCTCTAGCCAAGGAACCAAGATTTCACAAGAGGACCAGACACATAAAACGACGTTTCAATTCCATCCGCGATTACATCAAGGAGGACGACATAAATATTTGCAAAGTACACACGGATCTAAATGTTGCAGATCCGTTGACTAAACCTCTTCCAAAGGCTAAACATGAACAACACCAGAACTGCATGGGTGTTCGATTCATTACAATGTAAATCACATAGTGATGTGAACTAGATTATTGACTCTAGTGCAAGTGGGAGACTGTTGGAAATATGCCCTAGAGGCAATAATAAATTGGTTATTATTATATTTCCTTGTTAATGATAATTGTTTATTATCCATGCTATAATTGTATTGATTGGAAACTCAAATACATGTGTGGGTACATAGACAACACTGTGTCCCTAGTAAGCCTCTAGTTGACTAGCTTGTTGATCAAAGATGGTTAAGGTTTCCTAGCCATGGACATGAGATGTCATTTGATAACGGGATCACATCATTAGGAGAATGATGTGATGGACAAGACCCAAACTGTAAACGTAGCATTTGATCGTGTCAGTTTATTGCTATTGTTTTCTGCATGTCAAGTATCTGTTCCTTTGACCATGAGATCATGCAACTCACTGACACCGGAGGAATACCTTGTGTGTATCAAACGTCGCAACGTAACTGGGTGACTATAAAGGTGCTCTACAGGTATCTCCGAGGGTGTCTGTTGGGTTGGCATGGATCAAGACTGGGATTTGTTACTCCGTGTGACGGAGAGGTATCTCAGGGCCCACTCGGTAATACAACATCACATTGAGCCTTGCAAGCAATGTGACTAAAGTGTTAGCCACGAGATCTTGTATTACGGAACGAGTAAAGAGACTTGCCGGTAACGAGATTGAACTAGGTATAGTGATACCGACGATCGAATCTCGGGCAAGTAACATACCGAAGAACAAAGGGAACAGCATACGGGATTAACTGAATCCTTGACATAGAGGTTCGACCGATAAAGATCTTCGTAGAATATGTAGGAGCCAATATGGGCATCCAGGTCCCGCTATTGGTTATTGGCCGTAGAGGTGTCTCGGTCATGTCTACATAGTTCTCGAACCCGCAGGGTCTACACACTTAACGTTTGGTGACGATTAGTATAATTGAGTTATTATGTTGGTGACCGAAAGTTGTTCGGAGTCCCGGATAAGATCCCGGACATGACGAGGATCTCCAGAATAGTCCGGAGGTAAAGATTGATATATGTGATAATAGTGTTTTGATCTCTGGAAGGGTTCCGGAGTTCACCGGAAGGGGTTCCGGATGTTTACCGAAGTGTTCGGGTGCAGCAACACTTTATATGAGCCAAAGGGATAAAGCCCACAAGGTATTGGAAAGTGCAAAAGTAGTTTTGCTGCCGCGTAAGCGGTACTACCGCTTGTTGAAGCGGTACTACCGCCCAAGCGGTACTACCGCTTGTTGAAGCGGTACTACCGCCCAAGCGGTACTACCGCTTGTGTGAAGCGGTACTACCGCCCAAGCGGTACTACCGCTTGTGTGAAGCGGTACTACCGCTTGTGCGCGGCTGTGCACGGTTCGGCAGGGATCCGAGTTGGACTCTTTCCCTGCGGGCCAAACCGACCTTGTGCGGGCAAAACCGACCCGGAGGAGGCTTTTACTCCAAGTTTAGACCCCAAGGCTCAACATATAAATAGAGGGGCAGGGCTAGCACACGGGACACATCAGGATTTCCCAAGCCGTGTGCCGGCAACCCTAGCCCTCTAGTTCCTCCGTCGTAATCTCCGTAGTGCTTGGCGAAGCCCTGCAGAGATTGTTCCTCACCACCATCACCACGCCGTCGTGCTGCTGGAACTCAACCACTACTTCACCATCGCTCGCTGGATCGAGGAGGTGAAAGCGTCATCAAGCCGTACGTGTGTTGAACGCGGAGGTGCCGTCCGTTCGGCACTAGATCGGAAGGATCGTGATTGGATCGCGGGACGCTCGGCGATTTGGATCGCGAAGACGTTCGACTACATCAACCGCGTTTATTAACGCTTCCGCTTAGCGATCTACAAGGGTATGTAGATTCACTCTCCCTCTCGTAGATGCTCATCACCATGGATAGATCTTGTGTGTGCGTAGGAAAATTTTTTGTTTCCCATGCAACGTTCCCCAACACCTCTTCCCCCGAAAACACAAGGCGGGAAGGGTTGCCACAATGGCCATTTTGAAGGGGGGCAGGACTGCAGCATATCCTGACATAAGTAGTCTTCGCCTGCAAAAGCCTCATGTCGTGATGCGTTGGTGGGCTCGGGGATGACCTCCGTCCTGGCAAGCCCCCAGCCTTGGTCTTCTGGCACCAAACGGGAAACCTTTGGGGATTGCTTTGGGAACCGGCGAGCAGGCCTCACTCCCTTAGCACACAAGAGGAAAGCTTCCTCATCCGTCTCTGCTGGCATGACTCCTGGCACCGCTCGACGTGGCGCGTGTCACCCACGTGAATACGCAGGACCGCGCGACCCCGCCGAGCCACCCTTGATTAGTTCGCCCTACGAAGGCCCTGGGGGCAGCCTCGGGAGGTGACCTCGCAAGGGGGGCTTCGCGAGGCTCTTGACGATGCTTGCTGACGTGCGCTTCGTGAGGCGGGGGCCCTCGCGAGGGTCTTGCTCGTGAAGTCCAATGGTGGGCCATGTTGGGCTCATGGCATGCGCCGCGTCTTGGGTCGCAGGCATACGGGCCTGGTACCCCCAGTCCCAAGGGCCAGACAACCTCTTTGACAAGTAACTAGCCGGTTGATGAGGCGGAGCGGTGGCTAGGTCTTCCTTGCTAGCAAGGTGGCTTGACGGTAGCCTGGTCTTCTGTTGGTTGAATCTTGAGTGCAGTTCTCCTATGGCAAGTCTTGCCGGTTGGAAGGTGGATGTCGTATGTGCACAAGTCAGGTTGTAAAAGACCCGTTCTTTAGTACACCGACAGGAGCCCCTGGGCCTATGCCACACTTGCCCCCATAGCGCTATTGGGCTAGGCCCAAAACAGTGCACATATACACTTGCGCCCGTAACTTCAGGTAATGATGATTTTTACTGCCCACCCATGACACACATTAAATGTGGGACGTGTGTAGGATCGAAAGTAGGTCTAGAGGGGGTGATTATACTACTTGACCAAATAAAAATCTAACCTTTTCCCAATTTTAGTTGTTGGCAGATTTTAGCAATTGTAGCAAGTCAAGTTCACCCTACGCATATGTCGGCGTTCTGGATACCAGGGTACCCAGACTTGCCTGCCTGCGGCCCAGGGCGTGGCCCACTTGACGGTCCGTACGGCCCTGCGCGGCTTCACTCAAAACAAGGCCCTCGCGAGACCCCGAGCTCGCGAGGGAGACAGCTCCAAGACCCGCAGGGGGTTAGGCCTCCCCAGGCCTCCTCCCGAGCAGCGGAGATCTCTATGCAACGCTAGGCCTCAGGAGGTCAAGGCTGACGCAAGCCGGGCCAGGCCGGCGCCAGCGCGCCAAAGGGGACAGTTTCCTCTTTGGTGCAAAGGAGACAAGGACGAGCGCAGGTTCCCGAGGCGCCCCATCAAAGGTTTTCATTCCGGTGTAACGAGACTGGGCCAGCGGGCGCGGCAGGATAGATGTCACCAGCGAGCCCACCACCGCGTCACCACCACCTACTTTGCAGGCGAAGATCACCTTTTGTCAGGATAAGATGTACCTCCTGTCCCCTTTCAAATTTGGCCATTGTGGGATCCCTTCCCGCCATTGCGACAAAGGAAGAGGACCCGGGCCGCTATAAATAGAGGCTAGACAGCTTGGTAGAAGGGGTACAACCACCCGCAAACACACCGCGAGGCAACTCACCACTGTACTAGTTCATCCACAAACCTCCTCGTGAGGCAATCCACCAAAGGCAGGAGTAGGGTTTTACGCTTCGCAGCGGCCCGAACCTGGGTAATATCTCTTGTGCTATCTTCTCCCTTGCCATCGAGCGGGGTTATCGTGTTGTGGGCTTGACGGGGGTGAAGCTGTTGGGGATCTTCGCACACGCCCCTGGGTTCGAACTTCTTAGGGTTTTGCGGAGCCCGAAATCCGACATTTGGCGCGCCAGGTAGGGGCGTGTCGGACTCTTCCTCAAGCCTCGCTCTTCCTCCGCCTCACCGCCCCCATGGCTGACGCTCGCCGAGCTCGCGCCGAGCGCCACGCTGCTCGTGTCGCCCAGACGGCGCCGGTGGGCCGCACCGCCGCGCGCCGGTCCGCCTCTCCTGTGGCCAACGCTGCCACGGGCCCGGAAGCCCACGAGCAGCAGGACTCATCGCAGCCGGTCACCGCGCGGCACGACGGCCGCACCGTTACTCCGTCCATCGTTTCAGCTACCGGGTCGTCATCCCACGCTCGCCCCAGGCCGGCGCGTGGGTCGGGTGCACTCCTCATGTAGCGCGAGCTATTGTGCTACCGCCCTGCCCCCAACCGCATCGACGACTGGCTCGGGCGCGTCGCAGAGCTCGTCAGCGCCGTCGGGGACGCCTCGGCGCTCTCCTACTCGTTCCAACCTCAGCCCTCCCTTGCGGGCGACGAGGCCCATGATGTGCCGCCTCCCCCTCCCCAGCGCGACATCGACCCCGAGCCTAGGCGTGAAGCACGCCCGCGCGACCAGCCGCGCGGGCCCCCGGCGAGGGTGAGAGATGAAGTAAGCTGCCAGGTGGTGCTGCGGCCGCGTGCTGACGCGCGCGCGCTCCCCGCGCCGCTGCATCAGCGACGCGACCGGGCGCCCCTCGAGGCACCTGCGCAGGAGCATCAAGACCGGGTCCCTCCCGAGCGCGCGGCGCCTGTAGGCCCAGTGGGTTGCCGCGCCATCGCCCCGGAGCTCCATCCGACCGTGTGGCCCTACAAGTTCAAGCCCGACTTACCCCCTCGCTACGATGACACCCCAGATCCCGCCGAGTTCCTACAGCTCTACTGGTTGAGCATCCAGGCGGCCGACGGGGACGACAAGGTCATGGCAAGCTGGTTCCCCATGGCGCTCAAGGGTGGTGCGCTCTCCTGGCTCGTCAACCTCCCGAAGGGATCAATCACCTCCTGGGAAGACCTGCGCGAGCGCTTCATCGCCAACTTTCAAGGCACACGCGACCGCGCGCTTGGAGTGGGTGACCTCCGTCGCGTGAAGCAACAGCCTGACGAGACCCTGCACAAGTTCATACAGCGTTTCACGACTGTCCGCCTCAAGATCCCGAGGGCGTCAGATGAGGCCATCATCTCGGCGTTCACCGACGGCATCAGGGACCTCAGGATGAGGGAGGAGCTCGCTATCCATGACGACCTGAGCTCGGCCTTGGAGATGTTCAACTTGGCGAACAAATGCGCGAAGGCCGAAGAGGGCCGCCTCTCCCTCCGCGAGCTTCCGTAGGCGGAACACGAAGACAAGAAGACCAAGACCAAGGAGCCGAAGCGAAAGGCCCCCGCTGTGCTGGCGGCTGAACCCGAGGCGAAGCAAAGCCGAGACGAAAAATCCCCCGCGGGAGGGCGACCGTTCTGCATCTTCCACGGCACCAATAGCCACAACACCATTGACTGTTAGGAGCTCAGGGTGGTCCGTGACGAACACTTCGGTCGGCGCCCTGCGCGTAGCGACCGGGGCTATGGACGTCGTGGAAGCCACGGAGGAGGCCGCTGGGACAATCGAGACTCGCGCCAGGAGTGGCGAGACCGGCCTCGGGAGGACCGCTGGCGCGATCAAGCTCGAGAGGACCGCTGGCGCGACGAACCTCCGGAGGGGTCACGTCGTGGCCAGCCTCGCGAGGCCCATCCTTGTGAGGCCGGTCTTCCCCCGCTTCCGCCGCCACCCAGAAGGAAGGAAGAAGACAGGGAGAACGACGAGGCTGGGGGCTTCCAGGAGGTTAGGGCAATAGCTTGCATCCTGGGTGGCGCCCAAGCCCTGGCATCGAACCGCATCTTCAAGCAATTTTCGCGGGAGGTGAACGCGGCTCTCCCGAAGCTCGAGGCTGCGCGCCCCCTCAAGTGGTCCCAATGCGCCATCACCTTTGACTCCAAGGATCAGCTCAGGTGCTCAGCCATGGCGGGCGCACTCCCCATGTTGTGCACGCCCACCATCAGCAATGTCCTCGTCACCAAGACCCTCATCGACGGCGGCGCCGGGCTCAATGTCCTCTCCATCGAGACGTTCGAGACGCTCCAAGTGCCTTATGACCAGCTCATGCGAACCAAGCCTTTCTCAGGGGTCACTGACGGCTCCACGGTCCCCATCGGGCAAGTGCGCCTACCCGTCACCTTCGGTGGGCGCAACAACTACCACACCGAGCTCATCGTCTTTGACGTCGCCCACATCCACCTCCCGTACAATGCGATCCTTGGGTACCCAGCCCTCGCCAAGTTCATGGCGGTGACCCACCATGGCTACAACGTCCTCAAGATGCCGGGGAGTGGCGGCATCATCACTGTCACCTGTGATGAGAAGGACGTTGTTTGCTCCCACGAGTGCGCCTACCGTGCTACGACGGCCGAGCACTCGGACAACGAAGGAGGCGTCCTGCCTCGCGAGGACATCCCCAAGAAGAAGAAGCAGCTCCTTTCCAAGGGACGGTAGGGGGCTGAAAACCCTAAGGACGGCGCCTCAGGATCTGCGCCAGGGGCCAAGGCCCCTTCCTCCCTCGCATAGGAAGGCACGCCGGGTGCCTCTCTTGGGCCGGGCTTGGGGGCATCCACCTGGAGGACTACCGACCTGACCAGTGAGACAAGGGGGGGTGCTCGGGCATAACTTGGGGGCGCGTGCCGGCGCGTACCCATCCAAGCAAGGATCAAGGCGCGAGGCGCCAAGTTCGCGGGAATTCATCACCAGAGCAATCGAGGAGCTTCAGGAAGCACAAGCTGTGTGGGGTGGGCGCGGCCCTGCGCCACCCAACGCAGTCGCCGTCATCGACCCGGGCGGCGCGCCGCGCATCTGCGTCAACGTACCCGGCATCAACAGGGCCGCATCACAGGACGTCTTCTGGCCGACGCGCATCAGTCACGGCAGGGCCTACCCGTGCAACTACATCCGCATGCCCTTCGGGCTGGCGAACGCGGGCGACACGTTCCAGCGCCTTGCCCAGGCCATGCTCACGCCATACCGGGCCAGGCACCGTGAGGAGTTGGAGGAGGTGTCGGGCCC
This sequence comes from Elymus sibiricus, assembly GCA_039707655.1. Taxonomy (NCBI): domain Eukaryota; kingdom Viridiplantae; phylum Streptophyta; class Magnoliopsida; order Poales; family Poaceae; genus Elymus; species Elymus sibiricus. Next base: position 311,381,279 of record CM077669.1, on the reverse strand, counting down.
GAGCGGGTGCCCCGAGCCTCCTGAGGCGACGGGCTCATGAAGGCCAAGCCTGCGGAGGCGCAAGGCCAAGTTCCTACGACTACCTCCATGCTTCAGCGGCATTGCCGCCAGGTGATCCTTTTTGGCCCGTACCAGGTAACTTTTTGGTTTGCTCAGTTTGAGGGCGCCCACCGGGCTGCATTATCCTCAGGCGGCTAGAACTCATCCCAGCCATGTCGTTCCCGCATGTATCTGATCCTTTCATGCGTTTGATCTTTTCCCTAAATATTCTAACCTGCATGCTCAGCGCTTCGCCGCCATGAATGTCGCCACGCCCTAATGATCCTGTCCTCGACCGCCTCATGATTAAGGGCTGGCACGGCGTCTGTGCTCGGGTCCGTCCCTGCAGCGTTGACAAAACCGAGTGGTCGAGCTCTGTCTCGCGGGCTAGCCTCGTGTACGTCACCTCCCATGGCCCTCGGTGCTTCGCCCTCGCATGAGCTAATCAGGAGTGGGTGAGTCAGGGCGCGCGCCACGGTTCCGGTCGGCCTTTCGCCGCCGTGGGAGCCGCGCGCCGGGTGTTTTCTCCTTGGATTTGTCGCATGAGAAGACTGGGCACGGCGTCTGTGCTCGGGTCCGTCCCTGCAGCATCAATAAATCTAATGGCTGAGCTCTGTCTGGCGGGCCGGCCCCGTTCACGTCACCTCCTGGGGTCATTGGTGTTTGGCCTTCTCATGCGATGGCCCTTGGAAATCCGTTCGGCGCAGGTTCCTCAAAAATGTACAGGACTTCAAGCGGCGTTTTTGTCACGCCCAAGATGCGGTCCTATCCCTATTAAGGCACGAGGGCCTCGACGGGGATAGAAGCGCATCTAGTCGTTTCGCAAGTACAGTAAACATTGCATACATGTAGGAAGAGATGAGTATATGAGTTGGCTTACACTCGCCACAAGCTATCTTACAAGTTCACACAAATTATTCATACATCATTCAGAAGGCAGGGTCCGGCTACGGACGAAAAACAAACAATAAAAGAAGCAATGATAAACTGTCTTGCTATCCCAGGAACACGACCACGATGCCTCCCTACTCATTCGGATACGTAACATACATCCGACCACGTTCTTCATCATACTACCACTGGAGCTACGACACATCATCTGGTACGTACTCGTCAACACCTGTACCTGTATTGTAGTAATCTGTGAGCCACAGGGACTCAGCAATCTCATAACCCGGGTAACGAAACTATGTAAGCCATTGGGTGAGGAAAGGTTAAGTGGTGAGGCTGCAGCAAGCGCTAAGCATGTATTTGGTGGCTAACTTACGAGAACATGAATGTAAATATGGTGGCCTACGAAAGACGGTCGTGAACTAGCATGATCACTAAGTGATCCTGAACACCTACTTACGTCAATCATAACCCCACCATGTTCTCTCTCGGTTCATGTTCATGAGCAGAGACAATCACGGTTACGCACACAGTTGGTGTATTTTATTGAGTTTACTTCAAATTTACTATTACCGGGTGTTAAACAAATTTCCAAGTTACCACGTAACCGCGGGCACGACTTTCCGAAAGATTTAACCCTGCAGGGGTGCTCCAACTCATCCATCACAAACTAACCACACGCCGCGGGAATAACCTCGACCACGAATCTCGTGATCTTCCTAGGCAATTCCACTGGAAAACCGCAACCTCGAGATAGCCCCGAAGAAAAATCAGAATTCCTCGCGCAAGACATTCGAGAAAGGTAAAACAAGTCCAGCAAGACCGCCTGACGTGTCGACGAACCGGATAAGAGCCGCGTATCTCGTTCTCAGGACACGACGGATGAGCTATGGTTACCACGCCAGACACCGAGTTTCCCCGGGTGGCGTTAATAAGCTGCTCTGGGTTGGACCAACACTCATGAGGAGCACTGGCCCGGGTTCTTGGTTAATTATCCATGGGGTAGCTATGCCCTATGCAATTTTATTAAGTTGTTTGGCAAATGTAGTACCAAAGTTGGGTCTTGCCAGACAAGTTTTAATCTAAAACGAATGGTCAAGGGGGTCCCCATAACAACCCTGAGCATGTTAGGTGCGCAAAATATGGAATAAAACACCGGTACTCGGAACTAGTGCGGCAAAAGCGGAACAAAACACTGAGCAAAAGGCCAAGCCTTCCACCGTTGCCAGATATATATGTGCATTAATTTAAATAACAATAAATTGAGTGATATAAACAAAATCCATGTTGACACATGGAAAGCTTGCACCTGCAACTAGCAACGCTATAAGATAAGGGCTGAGTAGCGGTAACATAGCCAACCAATGTTTGCTGGGTAGTGGAGGGGTTAGAGGCTTTCATGGCAATTTAGGAGGCTGACAGTTTAAGTGGTAGGTATCGAATCATAACGGTAAAAGCGAGATATCTAGCAAGGCAAAATAGTGTCGGGATCCGGGTATGATCATCTTGGCTGTTGGTTTTTCAGAGGGACAAAGAGCTGGGTCCTCGTAGTTGTACTCTCCTGGATCCTCGTACTCAGGTTCGACACTCGCGTCTACCCAAAGGAAACAGCACCAAATAAACACACAAACAAGGTGCAATGCACAAACAAGATGATGCATGATCCATTTGAAGTATTTAACATGCAATCCTATGCTAGTCATGTTTCTCATGCAATTATTAAGTTATTTAGTATTCTGGACAGAACCTCATGTTTAGTTGTTTGAACATGCATGGACAAGGCAAATATGGATGCATCATGCAAAATCGACACAAATGCATATGTAGAACGTTGCAAACGGAGTAACGTAGCTCACGGTACACTCACGGCAAGGTACGAACGTTAACGAAGGTAAAACACAAAATGAGGAAGGCTATGGGCTATTCCTTGGTATTCCAAGGATGCCACTAGATAGGAAATGAAAATCTAGCAAGAATAGAGCTCAAGATCAAGCAAAACAATGGAGTATAGCTCCCACAAGTCACAAAACAATTATGCACACAATCTGTCTACAAACAGCAACATGTCAACTTGCAACACACATATCCAGAGCTGCAGAAAGTTTTAAATCACAACCAAGGCATGGACATGAAGTACACAGCAAGCTTAACAAATCATCTATCTACAGCAACATGAAAGGAAGCATGGATCAATGGCAAATATGCTCACAAGATGGCATGTTGAATCAGTTTTTAGGGACTTAGTGAAAATTTCAGTTTTATAGAATCTTAGTTAACATGAAAGCAACTTGACAGCAAGTTTTATATATGCTAGAGGCATTTCATGGCATGAAAATTAACAGGGTGATAGAGGGCATCAACTACTACAAAACACTAGCACTAAGCATGAGCTAAAACATCACAGATCACTTGGTAGCATCCCCCTAAACATGTCATGAAAATAACTACAGATTCTCAGACTTAGACAAAATTCAAGGGGTTGCAACAGTGCAGTTTTTAACAGAATGACATGTTGACAGCAAGTTTTAGATATGATGCAATAACTTAAACCACAAGATCTTGGCACACATCTACAGAGGATGACAAGTACAACAATTCATGTCATGGTGCCAACTCCAAAGGAACAATATATGCATGGGAATCATCTAGAGAACCTGTCAACAAAATAACAGGTTCCAACACTTAGAATATTTTGGGCATGTGAAAACAGATTTTTAGTGGCAAGTTAACATCAAGTTTCCCACTCATCACATGAACTAACATGGCAAGCAAGAATACCAGGGGCTAGAGCACACCCAAATGAACATATTCCATGTTGGCAAGATTATCATATATTGCAAGAATTCATTCGTGTGAAAAAGACAAAAGGGCACCTTATCACAAAATATCATTTTTGCAAAGTTGCTCAAATGACAGAAACAATGCCACCATTGGATTCCTGAGATTTTTCTACCCCAAAATCATGTATCACACCCCCATGTCTCTGTTCATAAAACTAACAACATCACAATTACAAAACACATATTCACTTAATACCACTTATATGCCAGATTTGGCATATACTAGAATCTGGACAGATTTGGCATATACTAGAATCTGGACAGATTTAGCTACATTCCAAATCTGGAATCTTCCTAAAAAGGAAATATCACTGAAAACAGAGAAAACAACAAAACAAAATATTAAAAAAAAGGGGGCCACTTGGCATACACACCAGGGCCCCAAGGGGATGACATGTGGGCCCTTGGACCCACACGAAAATAAAGGGAAAAAATGCGGGCCGAGGGGGATTCGAACCTAGGTCTCCCAGGGGAGAGAGAGGCAGGGCTACCACTATGCTACGGTGCTTGGCTTGGTATCGGAGGGTTTTTTTTACTTTTGAACAGGCAAAGGCGCGGGGTTCTTCCACCTCTCGCCAGAGAAAACAACGACGTCGCCGGCGAGGCTTCCGGCGACCACCGGGGCAGAGAGACTACGGCGGGGCTGTGGAATCCCACGAGGGTCCCGTTCCACGTGGTAGGACGCGGCTGCGCAGGGTACGGAGCGGCGTTCGAGTTCGAGGAAGAACTCGCTCGACCATGGCAAAACACGGCGATGCAGGCAGGCGACGAGAGCGTGGCGAGGCGAGGCAAGGCGCGCGACGCGTGCGCGAGGTGTGCAGCAGCAACACATGCGCAGGTGGGAGCACGGGCACGTCGCGGCACAACAACACAACACACAAAAAAACGGACTTGGCCGGAGCTCCGGGAGCACGAAGATGACATGGGGTCAGCGCGGCCTACGGCTAGCTACCGGCGAAATCAAAACGGCGGGGAGGAGGCCGAAGGTACCCAGTTACCTGTGGCGAGACGGCGTCGACGCAGAGGCACCGAGGCGACGGCGACGAGGCGACGAACTTTGGCGAACTTCAGGTCCGGGAAGAAGAGGAAGAAGAGCTCGGGGAAGCGCCGATCTGGGCCTTGGAGCTCCCTCGTTCGACGGGGACGAAGAGGTACTACGGGGCCTCCCTTCCCGTGGCACCAGAGGGCCCGAGACACGAAGGAGAGATCACCCCGAGCACGAGCAGAAGCTCGGCCGGAGCACCGCGGGCATGGTGTCGGCTATCGCGGGGGAGAGGCTTACCGGAGGCGGCGGGATGAGGAGAGGGAAGGAATGAGACGATGGAAAACCCTAGGGCTGCAGGGACACAACTTATAGAGGCTAGGGACGCCGGACGGCCATCAAATCGACGAGCTCGTCGACGTGGCGCCCTGGATGCGCGCCGTACAGGAAGACGATGCTCCCTCGCTCGCTAAGGGGCTGGGCTGCGCAGCAAGGCCGAGCTGGGCCGCGGGGAGGGGAAGGAGGCCCAAGTGAGTCTCTCTCCCCCCTGGAAAACCCTTTTCCTTATTAAAACACAGCAAAACAAAACTAAAAGCCCAGCAAGTTTGGAGAAGAATTAAAGAGAAATAAAAATAGTTTTGAGATGCTGAAAATATACCTGATTTTATAAAATTGGGTTGAGGATTTTTAGAGAAAGTAAAATAATAACATATTATTAACATTTTAATCTGTTTTGTAAAATTATTAACATGCAACCATATTAAAACAGGTTTGAGAGATAGCTTACAATTATATCCAGAATATTTCAGATAAGTGCAACATTTTTATTGGAATTAAGAAACAAGTTAAAATCACATGTTGCAATATTTGAAGAGAGAGAATTTGGCATAGTTTTTATAGAAAGTTGAGGAGAGGCTTCACCACTAGCTTGCACACCACACCACAACACACACACTCACCACAACAACTCCACATCACAAGCAAGACAAGCAAGTATGATGCACTAATAATTTATGTGATGATGCCATGATGCCATGATGAATGATGAAAGTCATGAAGCACAAATTATTTCTACTCAACCACATGAGGGCAAACTTAGAAGGTTCCACATGAGAATATATTACAAATGGAAATGGAAGCATCTGGGCTGTTACAACTCTCCCCCACTACATGAGGATCTCGTCCCGAGATCTAGGAACGGAAGAATTCGGAAAATTCGGAACGGAGATGGTCCTCTCGTTCCCAAGTGGCTTCTTTGTCGGAGTTATGTGACCACTTCACCTTTAGAAACTTGATTGATTTGTTGCGAGTCTTACGCTCAGTTTCTTCAAGGATAGCAACTGGATGCTCATGATAGGATAGGTCTTCTTGGAGATCAACGGTGCGCTCGGGAGTCTTGAAACACTTCCAGAGCTGAGAGACGTGAAACACATCATGCACATTTGCGAAATTGGGAGGAAGCTCGAGTTGGTAGGCAAGGTCACCCCTCTTGCCCACAATCTTGAAAGGACCCACAAAGCGTGGAGCAAGCTTTCCTTTGATGCCAAAGCGTTGAGTGCCCTTCATGGGAGACACTCTGAGATAGACAAAATCATCGATTTGGAAGGTCATGTCACGATGCTTGCTATCATAATAACTCTTCTGACGGGATTGAGCTGCTTTGAGATTTTCACGAATGACATGGCACATTTCTTCTGCTTCAGTGATCATGTCATTACCAAGGATTTGACGCTCACCGGTTTCAGACCAATTGAGCGGGGTACGGCACTTCCTGCCATAGAGAAACTCGAAAGGAGCTTTGCCGGATCGGAACTTGCTTGGAAGCTATTGTTGTATGAGAACTCAGCAAACGGGAGACAATCTTCCCACTTCATGCCAAAATAAATCACACAAGCTCTAAGCATATCTTCAAGGATTTGATTGACTCTCTCAACTTGACCACTAGTCTGAGGATGGAAAGCTGTGCTGAAACGAAGATTGGTCCCCATTGTAGTCTGGAAGGAATCCCAAAACTTGGAAGTGAAGATGCTTCCACGATCTAAGGATATGAGCTGAGGAACACCGTGCAAAGAAACTATCCTTAACGTGTACAACTCTGCTAACGGAGCTGCTGAGATAGATTCTTTGACCGGAAGGAAGTGGGCAACTTTGGTGAGCTTGTCGATGACCACGAAGATGGCATCGTTTCCTCTCTTGGACTTAGCAAACCCAGTGACGAAATCCATCTCAACATGATCGAATTTCCACTCTGGAATAGGCAAAGGCTGAAGGAGACCTGCTGGACGTTGATGTTCCGCCTTCACTCTGCGACAAACATCACACTCGTTCACAAACTGAGCAATCTCACGTTTCATACGAGTCCACCAGAAGGTTTGCTTGAGGTCCTGATACATTTTGGAACTTCCTGGATGAATTGAGAGGAGGGAATTATGTGCTTCATCCATGATAACCTTCCTGAGATCACCTTTTGGAACCGCCAGATGGTCCTCGAAGAACATGGTATCTTTGTCATCAACACGGAAGCACTTATACTTTGGAATGCTCTTGGCCACACCTTTCTTCACTTTCTTCACCATAGCATCAAGAAGCTGAGCTTGGTGAATCTGATCTTCGAGAGTCGGAGAGACTTGAAGATTGGCAAGAAATCCTTGAGGAACCACTTGGAGATTGAGCTTGCGGAATGCTTCACAAAGCTCGGGTTGAAGGGGCTTGAGGATAAGACTGTTGCAGTACGCCTTCCTGCTCAGCGCGTCTGCAATGACATTTGCTTTTCCAGGAGTATATTCAATGCTTGGATTGTACTCCTCGATCATTTCCACCCAACGCGTTTGCCGAAGATTGAGATTTGGTTGAGTGAAAATGTACTTCAAGCTCTAGTGGTCGGTGAACACCTCAACTGGTCTTCCCAACAATAGATGGCTCCAAGTCATCAGAGCATGAACAACTGCCGCCAACTCAAGATCATGAGTGGGGTAGTTCTTCTCGCTAGGCTTCAGCTGCCGCGAGGTATAAGCCACAACCTTCTTATCTTGCATGAGAACACCACCGAGACCTTGGAGATAAGCATCACAAAACACTTGGAAAGGCTTAGATTGCTCGGGAGGGACAAGAACTGGAGCTGAAGTCAGCTTCTCCTTGAGTGTATTGAACGCCACATCACACTCGGGAGTCCACACATACTTGACGTTCTTCTGAAGGAGGTTAGACAGAGGCTTAGCAATTTGAGAGAAGTTCTCGACGAATCTTCTGCAATAACTTGCAAGCCTGAGGAAGCTTCGAAGCTGCTTGACATTCTGAGGAGGCTCCCACTTTACAATTGCCTCAACTTTCTCAGGGTGCACTTTAATGCCCTCGGAAGAGATGACATGCCCAAGGTACACCACTTCATTGAGCCAAAACTCACACTTGGAGAACTTAGCATAGAACCAATGCTCTCTTAGCTTGTCCAGCACAAGTCGGAGATGCTCTGCATGCTCTTCTTCGGTCTCCGAGAAAACAAGAATGTCATCCAAATACACCAAGACGAACTCATTCTTGAAAGGAGAGAAAATGAAGTTCATCATTCTGGAGAAGGTCGGAGGAGCATTTGCTAGACCAAAAGACATGACGGTGTACTCATAAGAGCTAAAACTCGTCCTGAAAGCAGTCTTTGGAATATCTTCTTCACGAATACGGATTTGATGATAGCCCATACGAAGATCTAACTTCGAGAAAACCTTGGAACCTTTCAATTTCTCAAACAACTCATTGATGTTGGGAAGTGGGTACTTGTTCCTGATTGTCTTCTTATTCAATGCACAGTAGTCGACACATAGTCGGTCCGTGCCATCCTTCTTCTTGACAAACAGAACACCACTACCCCAAGGTGAAGAACTTGGTCTGATCAGAACCAGACGCTCTTGTTCATCTAGTTGTTTCTTCAATTCTTTCAGCTCTTCGGGGCCAAGCTTATAAGGACGCTTGCACACTGGTTCAATTCCAGGTTCGAGTTCAATCACAAACTCAACTGGCCGGTGAGGAGGCATTCCTGGCAACTCTTCTGGAAAGACATCTTCATACTCCGAGACAACGGGAATTTGAGAGATGGTAGAAATTTCACCCTTCTCATTGAGAGAAAATAGACGAATCGTGTCATCGCGAGCAGCGAAAATGATCACATCTTCAGAAGGATGAGTCAATTGGACTTCTTTAGCTTTGCAATCAACATATGCCTTGTTCATCGCCAGAAAATCCATGCCAAGAATAAGATCAATATCGGAATTGCCGAGCACAATTGGAGAGGCCAGAAAAGAATAATTGCCCATCTTGATAGAAACATCCGGAACCACCATATGAGAACTCATTCGCATACCCGGAGAGACCACACGGAAAGGACTTTGCAGAATGTCCGTAGGAAACTCATGCTTGTTAACAAAAGGTTTTGAAATGAAGCAATGCGATGCACCAGTGTCAAACAAAACTTTTGCAGGAATAGAATTAACCAAGAGATTACCCATAATCACTTGAGAAGAATCCTCTATTTTAGCTGCATTCACCATGTTCACTCTTGCTGACTTGGGGTTGTGCTTCACCATAGCACTGCCTGGGGGCCTGATAGGGGGAGGAGGCGGAAGACGCCGCTGGTTGTTGCACTTGTTGGAGTAATGGCCCTTCTGACCACACTTGTGACAAGTAACCTCTGAGAGCGGACGGAAGTTGCCTGGAGGAGGAGCATTTGCTGACTTGGGTGCCTGAGGCCTCTGCTGAAAACCTGGGTTGGGTGGGTGGGAAGGTCCATGACCACCGTGCTGCTTCTGCTATTGAGGAGGACGAAACGGAGGAGGAGGAGGAGGAACCAAATATTTCTGCTACTTAGGAACCATCGGAGAGCTGGAAGAAGAAGAGTAGGATTCCCTGGATCGCTTCCTTGAGTTCCCTAACCTGAGCTGAGTTGCCTCGACCTTTAGAGCCATGTTGTAGAACTGATCAAACTCACGAGGCTCGTGCAAGACTAGACCCGGCTGAAGTTCATCCTTGAGACCACCTCTGAACTGGTAAATCTTTGACTTCTCATCGGGAACATCTTGCTTAGCATAGCGGGCCAGATTCTGGAACTCGATGTTATACTGATAGACAGACTTGCTCCCCTGCTTCAAATTCCTGAACTTCTCACGCATCTCCTCGACAAAGCTCGTCGGGAAATGATGAGCTCTGAAGTCACGGCAGATATCATCCCAGCTAATTGCACGATCACCTCTGGAATCCTTGTACTGCTGCCACCAATCTGCTGCCTGGCCCTTGAGCTGGAAAGTCGCGAACCTGACATAGTCCGCCCGAGGATGAGGAGAGGGAAGGAATGAGACGATGGAAAACCCTAGGGCAGCAGGGACACAACTTATAGAGGCTAGGGACGCCGGACGGCCGTCAAATCGACGAGCTCGTCGACGTGGCGCCCTGGATGCGCGCCGTACAGGAAGACGACGCTCTCTCGCTCGCTGAGGGGCTGGGCTGCGCAGCGAGGCCGAGCTGGGCCGCAGGGAGGGGAAGGAGGCCCAAGTGAGTCTCTCCCCCCCCCCCTGGAAAACCCTTTTCCTTATTAAAACACAGCAAAACAAAACTAAAAGCCCAGCATGTTTGCAGAAGAATTAAAGAGAAATAAAAATAGTTTTGAGATGCTGAAAATATACCTGATTTTATAAAATTGGGTTGAGGATTTTTAGAGAAAGTAAAATAATCACATATTATTAACATTTTAATCTGTTTTGTAAAATTATTAACATGCAACCATGAGATAGCTTACAATTATAACCAGAATATTTCAGATAAGTGCAACATTTTTTATTGGAATTAAGAAACAAGTTAAAATCACATGTTGCAATATTTGAAGAGAGAGAATTTGGCATAGTTTTTATAGAAAGTTGAGGAGAGGCTTCACCACTAGCTTGCACACCAAAACACACACTCACCACAACAACTCCACATCACAAGCAAGACAAGCAAGTATGATGCACTAATAATTTATGTGATGATGCCATGATGAATGATGAAAGTCATGAAGCACAAATTATTTCTACTCAACCACATGAGCGCAAACTTAGAAGGTTCCACGTGAGAATATATTACAAATGGCAATGGAAGCATCTGGGCTGTTACAGTTTTCCACCAAGAAGATTCAGGCGCAACCCGCCTTTGAGGTAGGGCCACGTGAGACCCAAGCTGTCTCATGTCGCCCAGATACACCTCCCAGTTCTACCGTGCAGGCCACGCGTACGAACTTAATGTTGGAAATATGCCCTAGAGGCAATAATAAATTGGTTATTATTATATTTCCTTGTTCATGATAATCGTTTATTATCCATGCTATAATTGTATTGATTGGAAACTCAAATACATGTGTGGGTACATAGACAACACTGTGTCCCTAGTAAGCCTCTAGTTGACTAGCTCGTTGATCAAAGATGGTTAAGGTTTCCTAGCCATTGACATGAGATGTCATTTGATAACGGGATCACATCATTAGGAGAATGATGTGATGGACAAGACCCAAACTGTAAACGTAGCATTTGATCGTGTCAGTTTATTGCTATTGTTTTCTGCATGTCAAGTATCTGTTCCTTTGACCATGAGATCATGCAACTCACTAACACCGGAGGAATACCTTGTGTGTATCAAACGTCGCAACGTAACTGGGTGACTATAAAGGTGCTCTACAGGTATCTCCGAGGGTGTCTGTTGGGTTGGCATGAATCAAGACTGGGATTTGTTACTCCGTATGACGGAGAGGTATCTCAGGGCCCACTCGGTAATACAACATCACAATGAGCCTTGCAAGCAATGTGACTAAAGTGTTAGCCACGAGATCTTGTATTACGGAACGAGTAAAGAGACTTGCCGGTAACGAGATTGAACTAGGTATAGTGATACCGACGATCGAATCTCGGACAAGTAACATACCGAAGAACAAAGGGAACAACATACGGGATTAACTGAATCCTTGACATAGAGGTTCGACCGATAAAGATCTTCGTAGAATATGTAGGAGCCAATATGGGCATCCAGGTCCCGCTATTGGTTATTGGCCGTAGAGGTGTCTCGGTCATGTCTACATAGTTCTCGAACCCGCAGGGTCTACACACTTAACGTTTGGTGACGATTAGTATAATTGAGTTATTATGTTGGTGACCGAAAGTTGTTCGGAGTCCCGGATAAGATCCCGGACATGACGAGGATCTCCGGAAGAGTCCGGAGGTAAAGATTGATATATGTGATAATAGTGTTTTGATCTCTGGAAGGGTTCCGGAGTTCACCGGAAGGGGTTCCGGATGTTTACCGAAGTGTTCGGGTGCAGCAACACTTTATATGAGCCAAAGGGATAAAGCCCACAAGGTATTGGAAAGTGCAAAAGTAGTTTTGCTGCCGCGTAAGCGGTACTACCGCTTGGTGAAGCGGTACTACCGCCCGAGCGGTACTACCGCTTGTATGAAGCGGTACTACCGCCCAAGCGGTACTACCGCTTGTGTGAAGCGGTACTACCGCTTGTGCGCGGCTGTGCACGGTTCGGCAGGGATCCGAGTTGGACTCTTTCCCTGCGGGCCAAACCGACCTTGTGCGGGCAAAACCGACCTAGAGGAGGCTTTTACTCCAAGTTTAGACCCCAAGGCTCAACATATAAATAGAGGGGCAGGGCTAGCACACGGGACACATCAGGATTTCCCAAGCCGTGTGCCGGCAACCCTAGCCCTCTAGTTCCTCCGTCATAATCTCCGTAGCGCTTGGCGAAGCCCTGCAGAGATTGTTCCTCACCACCATCACCACGCCGTCGTGCTGCTGGAACTCAACCACTACTTCACCATCGCTCGCTGGATCGAGGAGGTGAAGGCGTCATCAAGCCGTACGTGTGTTGAACGCGGAGGTGCCGTCCGTTCGGCACTAGATCGGAAGGATCGTGATTGGATCGCGGGACGCTCGGCGATTTGGATCGCGAAGACGTTCGACTACATCAACCGCGTTTATTAACGCTTCCGCTTAGCGATCTACAAGGGTATGTAGATTCACTCTCCCTCTCGTAGATGCTCATCACCATGGATAGATCTTATGTGTGCGTAGGAAAATTTTTGTTTCCCATGCAACGTTCCCCAACAGTGGCATCATGAGCTAGGTCTATGCGTAGATGAGATCTCGAGTAGAACACAAACGAGTTGTGGGCGTGGGTGTATACATATTGCTTGCCGTTACTAGTTGATACTTGATTCAGCGGTATTGTGAGATGAAGCGGCCCGGACCGACATTACGCGTACGCTTACGCGAGACTGGTTTTACCGCTGCGTGCACTTGTTGCATAAAGGTGACTGGCGGGTGTCTGTCTCTCTCACTTTAGTTGAATCGGTTCAATGAAGAGGGTTCTTTTAGAAGATCAAAAAGCAATCACTACACCACGTTGTGGTTTTGCGTAAGTAAGAACGGTTCTTGCAAACCCGTAGCAGCCACGTAAAATTTGCAACAACAATTAGAGGACGTCTAACTTGTTTTTGCAGGGTATGTTGTGATGTGATATGGCCAATTACATGATGAGATATATGTGATGTATGAGATGATCATGTTTTGTATAGAATATCACGACTTGCATGTCGATGAGTACGGCAACTGGCAGGAGCCATAGAGTTGTCTTTAATTATTGTATGACCTGCGTGTCAATCATTAAGCGCTATGTAATGCTTTACTTTATCGCTAAACGTTAGCTATAGTCGTGGAAGCAACAGTCGGCGCGACAACCTTATGGCGACACGTTGATGGAGATCAAGATGATGGAGATCATGGTGTCATGCCGGTGACGATGGAGATCATGCCGGTGCTTTGGAGATGGAGATCAAAAGCACAAGTTCATGGCCATATCATGTCACTTATGATTTGCATGTGATGTTAATCCTTTTATGCATCTTATTTTGCTTAGGACGACGGTAGCATTATAAGGTGATCCCTCACTTAAATTTCAAGATAAATTGTGTTCTCCCCAAGTGTGCACCGTTGCGAAAGTTCGTCGTTTCGAGACACGCCGTGATGATCGGGTGTGATAGACTCTACGTTCGCATACAACGGGTGTAAGCCATGTTGCACGTGCGGAACACTCGGGTTAAACTTGACGAGCCTAGCATGTACAGACATGGCCTCGGAACACAAGAGACCGAAAGGTCGAACATGAGTCATATAGTAGATATGATCAACATGAAGATGTTCACCATTGAAACCACCTCAACTCACGTGATGATCGGACTTGAGTTGGTGGATTTGGATCATGTTACACTCGAATGATCGGAGGGATGTCAATTTGAGTGGGAGTTTTTAAATATGATTAACTAAACTCATTATCTAAAGAACAATAGTCTAAGTTATCTTTGCAATATTCATGTTGTAGATCATGGCTCGCGCAGTAGCACCCCTGAATTTTAATGCGTTCCTAGAGAAAGCTAAGTTGAAAGATGATGGAAGTAACTTTGTGGACTGGGCCCGTAATCTAAGGATTATCCTTACGGCTTCCCAGAAGGCTTATGTCCTTGATGCACCGCTTGGTGATCCACCCGCTCCAGTTGAGTCTCTAGACGTTGTGAACGCCTGGCAGGCTCGTTCTGATGATTACTCAATAGTTCAATGTGCAATGTTGTATGGCTTAGAACCGGGACTTCAAAGACGTTTTGAACGTCATGGAGCATATGAGATGTTCCAGGAGTTGAAGTTTATCTTTCAGAAGAATGCCCGGATCGAGAGATATGAGATCTCCGACAAAATTCTATGCTTGCAAGATGGAGGAGAACGGGTCTATCAGTGATCACGTGCTCAGAATGTCTGGGTACTCCACCCGTCTGGCTGAGTTAGGGATGCCCCTTCCGCCAGAGGCTATCACTGACAGAGTTCTTCAATCATTGCCACCTAGCTACAAGAGCTTCGTGTTGAACTATAACATGCACGGGATGAACAAGTCAGTCGCCGAGCTGTTTGCGATGCTAAAAGCCGCTGAGTCTGAAATTCAGAAGGAGCATCAAGTGTTGATGGTCAATAAAACCACTAGTTTCAAGAAAAATGGCAAGGGTAAGAAGGGTAACTCCAAGAAGAGTGGCAAAGCAGTTGCTCCTCTCGTGAAGAAACCCAAGGCTGGACCCAAACCAGAAACTGTGTGTTTTCATTGCAAGGGAACTGGACACTGGAAGCGGAATTGCCCCAAGTATTTGGCTGACAAGAAGGCGGCCAACAACAAACAAGGTATATATGATATACATGTTATTGATGTGTACCTTACCAACTCTCGTTGTAGTGCCTGGGTATTTGATACCGGTGCGGTTGCTCATATTTGCAACTCAAAACAGGAACTGCGGAATAGACGGAGGCTGGCAAAGGACGAAGTGACGATGCGCGTGGGAAATGGTTCCAAGGTTGATGTGATCGCCGTCGGCACGCTCGCTCTTCGATTACCGTCGGGATTAGTGATGAACCTAAATAAGTGTTATTTGGTGCCTGCGTTAAGCATGAACATTATATCTGGATCTTGTTTATTGCGAGACGGTTACTCATTTAAATCAGAGAATAATGGTTGTTCTATTTATATGAGTAATATCTTTTATGGTCATGCACCCGATGTGAGGGGTTTATTCTTATTGAATCTCGATAGTAATGATACACATGTTCATAACATTGATGCCAAAAGATGTAGAATTGATAATGATAATACCACTTTCTTGTGGCACTGCCGTTTAGGTCATATTGGCGTAAAACGCATGAGGAAGCTCCATGCTGATGGACTTTTGGAGTCACTTGATTTTGAATCACTTGACACATGTGAGCCATGCCTCATGGGCAAGATGACTAAAACGCCGTTCTCTGGAACAATGGAACGGGCAAGTGACTTATTGGAAATCATACATACTGATGTGTGCGGTCCGATGAGTATTGAGGCGCGCGGTGGTTATCGTTACTTTCTCACCTTCACTGATGACTTAAGTAGATATGGGTATATTTACTTAATGAAACACAAGTCTGAAACATTTGAAAAGTTCAAACAATTTCAGAGTGAAGTTGAGAATCATCGTAACAAGAAGATTAAATTCCTACGATCTGATCGAGGAGGAGAATATCTGAGTTATGAGTTTGGCAGTCACTTAAAACAGTGTGGAATTGTTTCACAATTGACACCGCCTGGAACACCACAGCGTAATGGTGTGTCCGAACGTCGTAATCGAACCTTATTGGATATGGTGCGATCTATGATGTCTCTTGCCGATTTGCCACTATCGTTTTGGGGTTATGCATTAGAGACAGCTGCATTCACTTTAAATAGGGCACCATCGAAATCCGTTGAGACGACGCCTTATGAACTTTGGTTTAACAAGAAGCCAAAGCTGTCGTTTCTTAAAGTTTGGGGATGTGATGCTTATGTCAAAAAGCTTCAGCCTGAAAAGCTGGAACCCAAAGCGGAGAAATGCGTCTTCATAGGATACCCAAAAGAGACAGTTGGGTATACCTTCTACCTCAGATCCGAAGGCAAAGTGTTTGTCGCTAAAAACGGAACATTTCTTGAGAAAGAGTTTCTCTCGAAAGAATTGAGTGGGAGGAAGATAGAACTTGATGAGGTTGTTGAACCTTTACTTCAACCTGAGAGTAGCGCAGCGCAGAAAGTTGTTTCTGTGGAGCCTACATTAGCTGAAGAGGAAGTTAATGATGATGATCATGAAGCTTTGGATCAAGTTGCTATCGAACCTCGTAGGTCGACAAGGACGCGTACTGCTCCCGAGTGGTACGGCAACCCTGTCTTAGAGGTCATGTTGTTAGACAACGATGAACCTACGAGCTATGGAGAAGCGATGATGAGCCCGGATTCCGAGAAGTGGTTAGAGGCCATGAAATCCGAGATGGGATCCATGTATGAAAACAAAGTATGGACTTTGGAAGTATTACCTGAAGGGCGTAAGGCCATTCAGAACAAATGGATCTTTAAGAGGAAGACGGACGCGGACGGTAATGTCACCGTCTATAAAGCTCGACTTGTGGCAAAGGGTTTTTCACAAGTTCAAGGAGTTGACTACGATGAGACCTTCTCACCCGTAGCGATGCTTAAGTCCGTCAGAATCATGTTAGCAATAGCTGCCTTTTTCGATTATGAAATTTGGCAGATGGATGTCAAAACAGCGTTCCTTAACGGTTTCCTTAAGGAAGAGTTGTATATGATGCAACCAGAAGGTTTTGTCGATCCAGAGAATGCTGACAAAGTTTGCAAACTCCAGCGATCCATTTATGGACTGGTGCAAGCATCTCGGAGTTGGAATCTTCGTTTTGATGAGGTGATCAAAGCGTTCGAGTTTATACAAGTTTACGGAGAAGCTTGTATTTACAAGAAAGTGAGTGGGAGCTCTATAGCGTTTCTAATATTATATGTGGATGACATATTGCTGATTGGAAACAATATAGAAATGCTGGAAAGCGTAAAGGAATATTTGAACAAGAGTTTTTCAATGAAGGACCTAGGAGAAGCTGCTTTCATATTAGGCATCAAGATCTATAGAGATAGATCGAGACGCTTAATAGGACTTTCACAAAGCACATACCTTGATAAGATTTTGAAGAAGTTCAAAATGGATCAGTCCAAGAAGGGGTTCTTGCCTGTTTTGCAAGGTGTGAAGTTGAGTAAGACTCAATGCCCAGTGACTGCAGAAGATAGAGAAAAGATGAGTGTCATCCCCTATGCTTCGGCCATAGGCTCTATCATGTATGCAATGCTGTGCACAAGACCCGATGTCAGCCTTGCCATAAGTATGGTCGGAAGGTTTCAAAGTGATCCAGGAATGGAACACTGGACGGCGGTCAAGAATATCGTGAAGTACCTGAAAAGGACTAAGGACATGTTTCTCGTTTATGGAGGTGATCAAGAGCTCGTCGTAAAGGGTTACGTCGATGCAAGCTTTGACACTGATCCGGATGACTCTAAGTCGCAAACCGGATACGTATTTATTCTTAATGGGGGTGCGGTTAGCTGGTGCAGTTCCAAGCAAGCGTGGTAGCTGATTCTACATGCGAAGCGGAGTACATCGCTGCCTCGGAGGCGGCGAAGGAAGGTGTCTGGATGAAGGAGTTCATGACAGATCTTGGAGTAGTGCCTAGTGCGCTTAACCCAATGACTCTGTTTTGTGATAATACTGGTGCCATTGCTCTAGCCAAGGAACCAAGATTTCACAAGAGGACCAGACACATAAAACGACGTTTCAATTCCATCCGCGATTACATCAAGGAGGACGACATAAATATTTGCAAAGTACACACGGATCTAAATGTTGCAGATCCGATGACTAAACCTCTTCCAAGGGCTAAACATGAACAACACCAGAACTGCATGGGTGTTCGATTCATTACAATGTAAATCACATAGTGATGTGAACTAGATTATTGACTCTAGTGCAAGTGGGAGACTGTTGGAAATATGCCCTAGAGGCAATAATAAATTGGTTATTATTATATTTCCTTGTTCATGATAATCGTTTATTATCCATGCTATAATTGTATTGATTGGAAACTCAAATACATGTGTGGGTACATAGACAACACTGTGTCCCTAGTAAGCCTCTAGTTGACTAGCTCGTTGATCAAAGATGGTTAAGGTTTCCTAGCCATTGACATGAGATGTCATTTGATAACGGGATCACATCATTAGGAGAATGATGTGATGGACAAGACCCAAACTGTAAACGTAGCATTTGATCGTGTCAGTTTATTGCTATTGTTTTCTGCATGTCAAGTATCTGTTCCTTTGACCATGAGATCATGCAACTCACTAACACCGGAGGAATACCTTGTGTGTATCAAACGTCGCAACGTAACTGGGTGACTATAAAGGTGCTCTACAGGTATCTCCGAGGGTGTCTGTTGGGTTGGCATGAATCAAGACTGGGATTTGTTACTCCGTATGACGGAGAGGTATCTCAGGGCCCACTCGGTAATACAACATCACAATGAGCCTTGCAAGCAATGTGACTAAAGTGTTAGCCACGAGATCTTGTATTACGGAACGAGTAAAGAGACTTGCCGGTAACGAGATTGAACTAGGTATAGTGATACCGACGATCGAATCTCGGACAAGTAACATACCGAAGAACAAAGGGAACAACATACGGGATTAACTGAATCCTTGACATAGAGGTTCGACCGATAAAGATCTTCGTAGAATATGTAGGAGCCAATATGGGCATCCAGGTCCCGCTATTGGTTATTGGCCGTAGAGGTGTCTCGGTCATGTCTACATAGTTCTCGAACCCGCAGGGTCTACACACTTAACGTTTGGTGACGATTAGTATAATTGAGTTATTATGTTGGTGACCGAAAGTTGTTCGGAGTCCCGGATAAGATCCCGGACATGACGAGGATCTCCGGAAGAGTCCGGAGGTAAAGATTGATATATGTGATAATAGTGTTTTGATCTCTGGAAGGGTTCCGGAGTTCACCGGAAGGGGTTCCGGATGTTTACCGAAGTGTTCGGGTGCAGCAACACTTTATATGAGCCAAAGGGATAAAGCCCACAAGGTATTGGAAAGTGCAAAAGTAGTTTTGCTGCCGCGTAAGCGGTACTACCGCTTGGTGAAGCGGTACTACCGCTTGTATGAAGCGGTACTACCGCCCAAGCGGTACTACCGCTTGTGTGAAGCGGTACTACCGCTTGTGCACGGCTGTGCACGGTTCGGCAGGGATCCGAGTTGGACTCTTTCCCTGCGGGCCAAACCGACCTTGTGCGGGCAAAACCGACCTAGAGGAGGCTTTTACTCCAAGTTTAGACCCCAAGGCTCAACATATAAATAGAGGGGCAGGGCTAGCACACGGGACACATCAGGATTTCCCAAGCCGTGTGCCGGCAACCCTAGCCCTCTAGTTCCTCCGTCATAATCTCCGTAGCGCTTGGCGAAGCCCTGCAGAGATTGTTCCTCACCACCATCACCACGCCGTCGTGCTGCTGGAACTCAACCACTACTTCACCATCGCTCGCTGGATCGAGGAGGTGAAGGCGTCATCAAGCCGTACGTGTGTTGAACGCGGAGGTGCCGTCCGTTCGGCACTAGATCGGAAGGATCGTGATTGGATCGCGGGACGCTCGGCGATTTGGATCGCGAAGACGTTCGACTACATCAACCGCGTTTATTAACGCTTCCGCTTAGCGATCTACAAGGGTATGTAGATTCACTCTCCCTCTCGTAGATGCTCATCACCATGGATAGATCTTATGTGTGCGTAGGAAAATTTTTGTTTCCCATGCAACGTTCCCCAACACTTAATGGGATGTACACGCCCGGGGGGGCTCAGGAGCCAGGGCCCCCCATTCCCACGCCCAAGTGGATGCCCCATGCTCCGCGCTGGCGGACGACACGGCCCACCAATGGCTATGCCCACGTAACGTGGAAGCCCTATGCTCCGCGCTGGGGATAAACAACTGAGGGCGCCTTAGCGGGTGCATTCAACCTCAGGATGGCCCCTCGTGGCTCCATCTCGTAGCATTCCCTTGGGATGCACGCGTGAGGGGGCTGCAAGGGGGCAACGCCACCTCCCCAGATCCATGGTACCTGGTCTTCACGCGTCCCTCTCAGGCGAAAGCTGGTGAGGAAAGGTATGGGAGCTGCTCGTACGTCAAGGGGGACTCCTGAGCATCACGACTCAGCAGCCTCACTGGTCATGTAGCCCCTCGCCCCTTGGCACCGTCCAGGTGATCCGGACACCCCAACGGCGGTCGAGGTATGCGCGGGACCGGGCCCTGCCGACGCAGAGCTCAAGGCGCTCCAATCTCCAAGTCGACCCCATCTTCGCCGCGTTCCCTTCGTGAGGGCTTCTCGTACGTCAAGGGGGACTCCTGAGCATCGCGACTCAGGAGCCTCACTGGTCAGGTAGCCCCTCGCCCCTTGGCACCGTCCTGGTGATCCGGACGCCCCAACGGCGGTCGAGGTATGCGCGGGACCGGGCCCTACCGACGCAGAGCGCTACAGCAAGCAGGAAGGAAACGAAGCGAGGAAATAAAATCACACAGCTTAGCAGTCATTACAAACATTAAAATGTCTCCGAAAATGCAAATAAGTCTAATGCGTCCACGAGGCACGATGAACGTTACAGGAAAAGACCCAGGAAGAGGAACTAGGAAGAGCTGGCACCGCCGCTCGCCCCGGCCGCGGGGAGCTCGTCATCAACATCACTGCTGTTGTCGTCATCGTCGCCAACCCTCGCAGCCGCAGGAGGAGGCGAGGGAACGGCGACACAGGCGAACTTCTTCATCAGCGCCTCCACGGCGCCCTCCACGGCTGCCGCCGTGGCGGCGTGAACCCCAGGATCAACCGGGCGGATCACGGAGCCTAAGTCGAAACTCAGCTCACGAAGGTAGAGGTGGCTGAAGACGCGCATCGCAGCTACGGAGAAGAGGTCGCGGCACTCGCTCTCCAAGACGTTCTCCACCCTAGCGACGGCACCCTCAAGCACTTCGGCGAGCTTTGAAGAGAGCCCAGCGAAGCCACTCTCAGGAGCCATCAGGGGCTCTGTGAATCCCCATCGGCAGATGGACTGCAGCGCCCAGCGGAGCCTGAGCTCAACGGAGGGGAGGGCGTCGAGCTCCGCAGACTTCCTCTCCTCAACCGCGGCAAGGGTCTTCTCCCTGGAGGCAAGCCGGGCCTTCTCCGCAGCCACTTCCTCCTTCAACCTGTCCTGCCGCTCGCGTTCAGCGGCTTGGTCGACCGCCACCTTGGACAGCGCGGAGTCACGTTCGGCAAGCTTGGCCTCGCAGGTCTTGAGATCCTCCTCCCGCTGGCGAAGCCTCTCCGCGAGTGTGGACCTCTCCTCCTGAAGAGCCTTCAGGTGGGCCTCCGCCTCATCGCAGCGCTTCTCGGCAGATGCTGCATCGGCCAGCGCCGCGTCTCGGGCTGCCTTGGCCGACGCGGCCTCCTCCTTACTCTCAGCCGCAGTGGCCTCGGCTTGGCTCCAGACTGCCACGGCTGAGGCGTCAGACTGGAGCCACCCAGAAAGAAGACCCAAGCGTTGTCTTGCAAGGCGACCGTCGGTGCTCCCGAGGGCATCTCGAACCTGATCCAAGAGGGAGTACAGCAGGGCGTAGGCCTCAGGAAGGTCCTCGGGGTCGCCGTTGAGCAGGGTCGCCATAACCCTGTTCAACTCCTCGGGGGTCAGGTGCGCAGAACGGAGCCTCATGTCATCGCCACCACCTTGATAGTCCCACATGGGCCTCGAGTCAGACTGGAGGGGCGCCAGGCGTTGCACCAGGAACTCCTTCACTATCATTCCCCCAGTCAACTTTCTGGCGCTGATGTCTCGAAGGACCCGCTCCAAGACGGGCTTGGCCCGGGTGTCAGAGAGCTTCGCAGAGCTCCACGCGGGAATCTTCTCCGGCGGCCCCTTTGGGAGCTCCAGGCGAGGGTTGCTGCTCTTGAGATCCAAGAAGACCTAGTGGTTCCTGAAGTTCTCCACCTTCTTCCCGGCCTTGAAGAGCATGTTCCCACTCTGGACTGCGACGAAGGAGACGCATGCCGACCGCTGAGCGCCGTCATGAAGCCGCAAGCTGAAGAAATGGCGGAACAGGGCCACCGAAGGCCTCACGCCCACGAAAGCCTCGCAGTAGAAGGCGAACATGGACAGAAGCAGGATGGAGTTGGGTTGAAGATGGAGGGCCTGGATCCCGTAGTGCTCAAGGACGGCGGTGAAGAACGCGGAGAAGGGTGGGACGAGCCCTGAGAAGACACTGTGGAGGAAGAAGGGGTAGGCCGACTTGGCCAGGCGATGCCTCTCCGCGGAGCCGCACCATATCAAGGTCCGCCCCCGCTCATTGGTGTCGTCCGCCGTCGTCGGAAGCACCGGGGTGAGGTCCTCGTCCTTGGCTATGGTGGACTCCGAGAGCGCCGGCGAGATGGGAGCAGAAGCCGAGCTCTGGGCTTTAGGTTTCGACTTGCCGGCGGGAGCCATCGAGAAGCCTTTGGGGCCAAGGAAGCAAGAAGGAGGACGGAGCGGTGCTGAGATCTGGAGAGGTTCCTACAAAGGATGGAGATCTGGAAGGGAGAGCAAGAGCACAGAAGAGGAAAGCAATAATGGCTCAACGATGGACGTCAGGCTTTTGTCGGTTCGGACGGTTGCCGAGGAGACACGGGAGCAGGGACGCGCGCGCCCAACCAAACACCGCATGCAATAAGGGCCCGCAGCGCTCCGGGCCATCTTCTTCGGCTTCCCCTAGAAGTCGGCTCGAGCGCGCCTTGGGCCCGGGGGCTACTGTCGGCGTTCTGGATACCAGGGTACCCAGACTTGCCTGCCTGCGGCCCAGGGCGTGGCCCACTTGACGGTCCGTACGGCCCTGTGCGGCTTCACTCAAAACAAGGCCCTCGCGAGACCCCGAGCTCGCGAGGGAGACAGCGCCAAGACCCGCAGGGGGTTAGGCCTCGCCAGGCCTCCTCCCGAGCGGCGGAGATCTCTATGCAACACTAGGCCTCAGGAGGTCAAGGCTGACGCAAGCCGGGCCAGGCCGGTGCCAGCGCGCCAGAGGGGACAGTTTCCTCTTTGGTGCAAAGGAGACAAGGACGAGCGCAGGTTCCCGAGGCGCCCCACCAAAGGTTTCCATTCCGGTGTAACGAGACCGGGCCAGCGGGTGCGGCAGGACGGATGTCACCAGTGAGCCCACCACCGCGTCACCACCACCTACTTTGCAGGCGAAGACCACTTTTCGTCAGGATAAGATGTACCTCCTGTCCCCTTTCAAATTTGGCCATTGTGGGATCCCTTCCCGCCATTGCGACAAGGGAAGAGGACCCAGGCCGCTATAAATAGAGGCTAGACAGCTCGGTAGAAGGGGGACAACCACCCGCAAACACACCGCGAGGCAACTCACCACTTTACTAGTTCATCCACAAACCTCCTCGTGAGGCAATCCACCAAAGGCAGGAGTAGGGTTTTACGCTTCGCAGCGGCCCAAACCTGGGTAAACTCTCGTGTGCTATCTTCTCCCTTGCCATCGAGCGGGGTTATCGTGTTGTGGGCTTGGCGGGGGTGAAGCTGTTGGGGATCTTCACACACGCCCCTGGGTTCAAACTTCTTAGGGTTTTGCGGAACCCGAAATCCGACAACATGCATGTCTACGAGTATTGCAGCGGAAAGTAAAGACACGCATATGTAAGAGGGCAGGGATAGGAAGATCAAACGCAATTTGGGGACACGAAGATTTTTTTTCCCGTTGTTCCGATAGGTGCTGCTATGGTACGTCCACGTTTATGGAGACTTCAACCCATGGAGGGTAATGGTCGTGAGAGTCCACGGAGGGCTCCACCCATGAAGGGTCCACAAAGTAGCAACCTCGTCTATTCCATAATGGCCTACATCCACGGAGGACTAGCCTTGCTCGGGGTAGATCTTCACGAAGTACGCGATCTCCTTGCCCTTACAAACTCCTTGGTTCCACTCCACAATAATGAAGAAAGGGGCTCCCAAGCGACACCTAACCAATCTAGGAGGCACCACCCTACAAAAGGTAATAGATGTGGTAGTATGATGAACTCCTTGCTCTTGTGTTTCAAAAGATAGTCTCCTCAACACTCAATCACTGTCTCACAGGTTTGGCATGGGTAAAAGAGATTGATTGGATGGAAAGCAACTTGGGGAGGCTAGAAATCAAGATCCATATGGTTGGAGTGGATGATCTTGACCTCAACACAAGGGTAGGTGGTTCTCTCTCAGTAAATTGGATATGGCAAGCGGGTGTATGTTCTGAGTGATTCTCTTGCGAGTGAGTGGTGGTGGAGGGGTATATATAGGCATCTCCAAAAATCCAACCGTTACAACATTATTGCCCAACTCGGTGAAACCGAAGTGAAAACTCGGTTGCACCGACTAGTGCAAAATGTGGCAACTTTGGCGTTTTCGGTGATACCGATAAGTGAATCTTGGTGGTACCGATATGGGTGACCTAGGCAGTTACCAAAACTCAGTGAGACCGGTTACTCAAACTCGGTGGGACCAATTTTAAGAAATTGGTTAACGGAGAGTTGGTCACTAGTTTCGGTTGCACCGAATGGAATGTTGGTAGTACCGAGAAGCTAGGGTTTGGTTTGGCTTCTGTCTAGGGTAAAACTTGGTGGATCCGAATGGGAAATGTTGGTGTCACTGAATTTTGACTTTTAGCTTTGGACAGAATATTTGTGTGGGAAAGTGGGTGAGTATTTTTGGTGGCTAATCTCTAAGCACTTGAGCAACCAGATCATCATATTTACCTCATCCCCTTTCAATAGTATTGGCTTTCCTATGGACTCAAAAGTGATTTCTCACAAAATGTAAAATGTAGAGTCCTCATTCTTGAAGCATGGCCAATCCTATTCCTTCCTTTCCTTGGTGCGGTTCTCCACACAATCCTTAGCCAATCCATCATTGAACTTTTTCCTGAGATACACTTGGTGGAAACATTAGTCCAATGAAATATATGTTGTTATTAATTACCAAAACCACCTAGGGAGAAGTTGTGCTTTCAATCTCCCCCTTTTTGGTAATTGATGACAACATATAGATCAAAGCTTCGATAAAAGATATAATCAATGAATAGCATCGTCGCTTTGATAAGTATGTGATAAGCAAGAGCTCCCCCTAAATTTGTGCATTATTTTAAATTTGCGTTTGAATGCAAATGCACAATAGATTAGGATCATGGGTCACTCTTCCATGTCACATACAACTTGGTGGTGCACAAAAATAAATATGAGTAAATTGCATAAGCACATCACACCAAACATTAAGTGAATGATCATCTTATAGACATCTCAAAGATAGCAAAGTAGTAGCATCACACAAAAGTATATGATCAAACACAACGGAGTTTTAAACAAACAATAAACCAAATGTTTTTAAACTGAAGAGAGGAACCAAAATGCAACACACACTCTCTCGAAGCCCTATGATCCATAACATCTCCCATTTTGGCAACAATTTACCAAAAATTTCAAATTTATAGAGCTAATCGTCGCTCTGGGCATTGTCTCCTCCATGAGACGATGAAGCTGCTCCTGTGGCTGTCGAAGGAGTCGAGAGAAGAGCATCCACAAATGCTTCGGCTGAAGTCCTCTGAGGTGGTGGAGTAGACACTGGAGGTGCTGGAGGAACTGATGGAGCTGTGGTAGGTGCTGATGAGATAGGCCTCGTCTCTGGAGCTGGAACAGTAGGAGTTATGTACTAGGTTTTGAACTGAGTGCTGGTCCTGAGAGGTGGACTGTCATCTGAAAGCACATTTTCTCCCTTGGTGGTTTTGGTAATTAATAACAACATATATGTCATTGAACTAATGTTTCCACTAAGCATATTTCAGGAAAAGTTCAATGATAGGGATGGCAAAAGGATTGTGGAGAAACCCCGAGATGCAAGGAAATGGATTGGCAAAGCTTCAAGCAAGAGGACTCTACATGAGAAATCACTTTGAGTCCATAGGAAAGCCAATACTATTAAAAGGGGGTAAGGTACTGTTGGTGAACAAGATGCTCCACGTGCACAAGAGATAGTCACCAAAAACACCCACAAGCTCTTCCACAAAAGTCTGTCCAAAGCCAAATATCCAAAATCGGTGCAACCAACATTTCCCACTCGGTGCCACCGATTCCCAAAATCAGACAGACCCATGCCAAACCCTAGCACATCGGTGCAACCAATTCCACTTCGGTGCCACCGAGTTTGGGTTGCCAACTTTCAGTTATCTCGATTCAGAAAATCGGTACCACCGAGTTTGTTGGATCGGCGTCACCGAGTTGCGCAATCTGACCATTGGTCACCTTATCGGTAACACCGAGAATTATATATCGGTCTCACCGAGATTCAAAAGTTGTCACCTTTTGGTCACTTCGGTACCACCGATATTCACACATCGGTGTCACCGAGTTGGTCACTTTAGGTGTAACGGTTGGATTTTTGGGGATGCCTATATATACCCCTTCACCACCACCCACTCAAAAGAGAAGCACTCAGAACTATTCCATACTTGCCCCATCATATTTTCTGAGAGAGAGCCACCTACTCATGTGTTGAGATCAAGCTATTCCACTCCATCCATATGAATCTTGATCTCTAGCCTCCCCAAGTTGCTTTCCACCAAATCAATCTCTTCCACCATAGCCAAATCTGTGAGAGAGTGATTGTGTGTTCAGGAGTCTATCATCTTGAAGCACCAGAGCAAGGAGTTCATCGACATTGCTGAGCCTATTACCTTTTGGAGGGTGGTGCCTCCTAGATTGGTTAGGTGTCGCTTGGGAGCCTCCTACTTCGTGTTGTGGAGTTGAACCAAGAAGTTTGTACGGGCAAGGAGATCGCCTACTTCGTGAAGATCTACCCATAGTGAGGCTACTCCTTCGTGGACGGAAGCCGTTATGAAATAGTAAAGGTTGCTACTTCGTGGACCCTTATGGGTGGAGCCCTCCGTGGACTCTCGCGACCGTTACCCTCTGTGGGTTGAAGACTCCATAAACGTGGACGTACGATAGCACCA
The DNA here is from genome assembly GCA_039707655.1 of Elymus sibiricus. Classification (NCBI taxonomy): domain Eukaryota; kingdom Viridiplantae; phylum Streptophyta; class Magnoliopsida; order Poales; family Poaceae; genus Elymus; species Elymus sibiricus. The sequence continues at coordinate 311,354,038 of CM077669.1, read as the reverse complement.
CCTATCGGAACCACGGGAAAAATCTTCGTGTCTACAAATTGCGTTTGATCTTCCTTCCTACCCTCTACTATACATGCTTGTTGTAACTTTCCGCTGCTATACTCTTAGACATGCATGTGTAGGGTGCACTTGACTTGCTATCAATGCTAAAATCTACCAACACTTAAAATTGGGAAAAGGTAGGATTTTATTTGGTCAAGTAGTCTAATCACCCCCCCCCCCTCTAGACATACTTTCGGTCCTACAAGTGGTATTAGAGCTTTGGTCTCCATTGCATTGGTCTCACAACCTAGGAGAGTATGGCGTCTAGTGAGGGAAATTATCACCGTAGAGGTCCATACTTTGATGGCACTAATTTTGCTAGTTTGAAGCACAAAATGAAAATGCATATTCTTGGTCATAACCCCGCCGTATGGGCCGTTTTTCGTGTTGGCTTGCAAGGTGAATTCTTTGGTGATGGAAAGGAACCGGATCGTGAAGCGACCGCGGATGAATTGAAGATGGTGCAATACAACGCTCAAGCATGTGACATTCTCTTCAACTGCCTATGCCCCGAAGAATTCAACAAAATCAGCCATCTTGAGAATGCAAAAGAGATTTCGGATACTTTGGTTGATATGCATGAAGGTACCGAATCCGTGAGAGAATCCAAGTTGGACGTTCTTCAAAGTCAACTTGACAAGTTCAAGATGAAGGACGGTGAAGGAGTCGCAGAGATGTACTCTAGGCTAGCTCTCATCACCAATGAGATTGCCGGCTTAGGAAGCGAAGAAATGACCGACAAATTCATCATCAAGAAGATACTTCGAGCTTTGGATGAGAGATACGACACCGTGTGCACATTGATCCAAATTATGCCCAACTACAAAGATCTCAAGCCTACGGAGGTCATTGGAAGGATTGTTGCTCATGAGATGACACTCAAAGACAAATAAGAGCTTCACAACAAGTCTGGCGGTGCTTACAAAGCCACAAGTGATGCTCCCGCAACTTCAAGCGATAACCTTGTCACCAATGAAGAGATAAGCCTCATGGTCAAGAAATTCAACAAGTTCTACAAGAATAGAGGCAAAGAACGAAGCTCCAACTCAAGATATGAAGAGAAGCATTCATCAAGTCGTGACCGAAACTGCTACAATTGTGGGAAGCCCGGACACTACTCCAATGAGTGCACGGCTCCCTACAAACGAAGAGAAGAGTCACCTAGAAGACGAAGCTCAAGGAATGAATCACCTCAAAGAGAGATAAGGAGTAGAGATGATCGTTATGAACGAAGACCCTCAAGGAGAAGTAGGGACTCGGAGAAGAAGGACAAGTACACCAAGAGCTACACGAGAAGAAGACATCAAGCTCATGTTGGTGAATGGGTTTCCGGCTCCGACTCCGACAACAACTCCGAGAGAAGCTATCACTCCAACTCCGACTATAGTCAAGATGAAGGTGTTGCCGGACTTGCACTAGTGACTACCAACTCCTATGATCTATTTGATTCACCAAATGAAGGGAGTGGAAGTTGCTTCATGGCTAAAGGCCCCAAGGTATCACACCCCGAGTATCTTGATTTCGATAGTGATGAATATGACTTACTTTGTGATGATGACTTGCACTTTGACAATACTAGTAATGTTAGTCAAAATGAACTTGATAATTCTCATGCTAGTCAAGATAAGTCATTTGATGATGATAAGATGAAAATAGAACAACTAACTAAAGAATTAAACACTCTTAAGTTAGCCCATGAATCTACTCTCGAAGTTCATAGAGAGCTTGTAAGGACTCATGAGAAGCTACGCTTCGAGAAGCTCACCTTGAGCAAGAACATGAGTTTCTTAAAGCTATCAATGACGATCTCCGAAAGAAGACTTCATCTTATCTAGCCAAACAATTACTCTTGTCTACATTCATGCCACAAGTCAAATCTAGACAAACTAGTAACAAAGGCAAGAAAGGTTCTTCATCTAGTAGCAACAATAAAAATTCTAAATCTAATGATGTTGCTTCTAGTAGTTCTATTGATTCCACTAATGATGATTCTCTTAGCCAAGTTACACTTGAGCAAGAAAATGCTTTATTGAAAGGAATTATAGAGAAAGGTATCTACAAGAGTCTTGCCGGGTGTAAGCAATTTGAGGAAATTGTACGCAAGCACGGAGGATACCGGAAGAACCATGGCATTGGCTACTTCAACGCTAATGGAGTTGAATGGGAAGAAGGTCAATATCCCAAGCCCAAGTTTGTTCCTCAAAAGGAGAAGTATGAACATACTCCTCCCAAGGGAACGAACACTCAAGATGACCTTCCACCACAAGACCACAAGCTCAAGGGCAAGAACAAGCTTCAAGAGGACATTGACTCATATGAAGATGAATCCCAAGCTTTGGTGGAGTGGGTTCCCAAGGCTACTTCAAGCTCAACTTCTACGAGGGCTACCTCAACACCAAGGATCCCCATCAAGTTGATGTGGGTCCCCAAGAAGAAGAACTAGAGAAGTTCTTGAGGGGTGACTCCGCCAATGAAATTCACTCACATTCATTATTGGCAAGAACTAGTTGCAATCAACTCCAACTCTATGCAATAGTTCAAGGAGTCACACATTCCCTCAAAGGTAAGCAAGGGACAAGGTAATCAACAAATCCATGGACATCATCACACATGCTTTGCACTCCATGTCCATAGATATCTTTGTATTTGTCTCTTGCGTGTTGGGACTAACCCATGTAGGTGAGAAGAGTAAGGAAACAACAAGGATGCTCCCAACTCTTGGTGATCTTCATCAACCTTGAGCATCCACCACTACCTCACCAACATGAAGTCTTCTACGACAAAACCCAAGGTTAGTTTATCCCTCCTAAGGGGGATGTCACATCAAGGGGGAACTTTACTCTAAGACTTGAGTTAAAGCATCTCATAGTATGTGACAACATTAAATGCTTTATGTAAAAGTGGTAACCCCACTTGTGCTTAAACGATGAGTATGACCTATGATCAAGTATTCTTACTTGGCTCCTAAGTCAATATACTCATATATAGATGACTCTGTCATCGCCAAAATGCTTGATAGATGCTAGAACGTTTGTGCATGTTTGCCATGATTTCATTTGACATCTTATTGTGTGAGCATGTTGGTCTGCATTTCTTTACCCATTCGAGGACATCCAATTGTTGCTATTTGGCTTTTGATTTCTCTTTTGCCAATTGGATGGACAAGAATGCCTAGGACCACTCTCTAGCTATCTATGCTTTCTTACCTCATATTCCATTCTTGCTGCATCACAAAATTTGAACAAGTACTTTTCGATCCCTCTGTGTGAGGAGCACTCGGAGTTCCGCATCGACAAAGGACTGACCATTAAAACCTCCCAAGTGCATCTCGGTGGAACCAACCCAAAATCTCGGTCTCACCGAATGCCTAGGGTTGATCTGGATTTTCAATCTCGGTAACACCGATTCCTTCTTCTCGGTTACACCGAGTTTCCCTGTCAGCTGACAGTTGAGAAACTCGGTGACACTGAAAATTTCGAACCGGTGTCACCGACAGCGAAGGGTATATATCCTGGCGGACATGACTTTTGAAATTCAATATCAAGAGCCCGTTTCCTCCAACCCTAAGTTGCCGCTCCGGACCCCAGGTCATCGCCCTTGCCTCCCCGTGCGTCTCCGCCGTTGGGAATTACCGCCACCGACGAAATCTTCGCCGCCGCCGTCACCTTAGCGGGTCCTTCACCGAATTAGGGTATGGATCCGGCCCTCCTTGCGCTCCCCGTCCGATTCAAGCGCATTGGAGTTATTTTTATCGACAATCCACCGATTGCAAACCTCCCTATCCTCTAGAAAACTCATTAGATTAGCGAACGAAGGATTTTTAAGTTCAGTTGTCCGCAAAACCGAATCTCGGTGACACCGAGTCAGAAAAATCGGTTCTACCGATTGTGTTTTTGTGCTTCTGAGGACAGTCTCGGTGAAACCGAGTGGCATTTCTAGGTGCGACCGAAATTGCTGCCAAGTTTCTGTTAAGAGCACTGTGTGTCTCGGTGGTACCGAAACTTTTGACCCGATGACACCGAAATCCCTTTTTGCTGAGAACTATATCTAAGGATTTCTCTATTCAAACCTTTGAAAAATTGTCTGCATTTTGTGATGACTCATCCCTTCCACTCTTCTATACTCTATTCACAGGGTTAGAGATGTCAGGCTCAGATGACAGTGAGAACAACTTCAGAGAGGAGAATGTTGTCATGAGTTCAAGCACTAGTCCTGAAGAGAGTTTTGATGATGTTCCTAGCTCACCAGATCTGCCCAAAGATGCTACCAGGGCAAGAAGAAAGCTCAATTCTGATGAGGAGGATGAGGACTTCATCCCTGAGGAGCTGCCCAAGAAAGTTGATGCTGCCAAGAGCACCACTGTTGCCACAACTTCCAAGAAGAAGAAAGCTATCAGGAAGGAGTATGCCAGCTCTGGGTCAACTAGAGCACCTGAGAGCTCAAGGGCAACTATGACTCTTCACCTTGAGTCACCCCAAAGAAGTCTATGCCTAAGAAGGCAGGGGAGAAGAAGAGAGCCAGGAAGAGGATTATCCATGTCATTGGCAGAAAAACCTCTATGTTTGAGGATCCAGAGGAGGCAGCTGCTGAAGAAGAGGAGGAAGAGCCAGCTGCAAAGGCTCCTCCTAAGAAGAAGAAGAAGCTTATGGCAGATGCTATGCCTAAGGCTACCACTTCCAAGAGCACCAAGACTGCACCTAAGAAGGCTACTGCTGCTGAAAAGCCTAAGAGGTTCTCCAAAGAGATACCAGCTTCCAGCAAGGACAAGACCTCCACCTTTAGGGAAGCTGAGGATGATGATGATATGACTGCTTTGATGAAGCTTAGACCACACCTTCCAGAACACAATGCCAGCCACTTGCTTGCTGAGGACATGAAGAAGAGGAAGGACTCTGGTTTGAGAGACTGGAGAGCAATTGATCCATATGCTCAGAGGAGGAAAACAGCTGTGGACTACAGATTCTATACCAAGGAGCAACAAGATTTCTATGAGACAATCTTGCTTGATAAGAGCCCAGCTGTGAGTGACATGAGATACGTTGATTGGAAATACATCAAGGCAAATGAAGATTACTTTCCAAATGTTCAAGACAACTTTCATTGCATTGGCCTAGATGAATTTGTTAGCAAAGAATTCACTGCATGAAACGATGAGATGATCATGCAATTCTACTCCACTGCTCACTTCTATGGAGATGGCAGGATTGTGTGGATGACTGAAGGAGCAAGGTATGAATCTACTGTTGAGGAATGGGCTGCCGTCTTAGGAGTCCCAAAGGTGAAAGATGGAGATTTGGATGTCTATTCTGGATCCAAGGAGAGCCATGATTCTATGAAGAACATGTATAATGAGATCCCTGCTGCAAACTTGAAATCTCACAAGTTAGGATCCATCTACTTCCTCCAGGCAGGTCTGCGAACCATGAACACCATCTTGAGGCACACCTTGATGCCTAAGTCTGGAGATGACAAGATGATTCGAGGCTATTCCATCAACATGCTGATCCATCTTGATAGACACACCAGGATAAGAGTGATGGACTTGATAGTAGAGACTGTGAAGAGGGTTGCTGCTGATCAGAAGCGCTCATGCTGCTATGCACCCTACATTCAGATGCTCATCAACTCCAAGTTGGAGAAGCACATTTTTGCTCTTGACAGGCCACATTTGCCCCTACAGCCAGATCTTGAGGATAACGTTGTGGTGATGAACCCAGATCATCCCACCTCAGCTGCAGCACAGGCAGAGGCAGAGGCAGCTAGAGCCACTAGTGCTCAAGCCCTAGATCCAAAAATAAGCAAATGGATCTCTTGATCACTACCGTTCAGTGCATGCAGAAGGATATCAAGGACATATTGGAGAATCAGCATAGTCTTGTGAGGATCATGGAGAATAGGATCAAGACCCTCAATGACAAGGTGGATGGGCTGACCAAGACCGTGAACGAGCTCAAGAAGGAAGTTGATAGCGTGCCCAGTCCTGACACTACAGATGATGAGGATGACTCTCCTCTCAGGCCCGGCACTCAGTTGACTACCCAGGCCAGATCAGCCACAGTGCCAGCTCCAGAGTTGAGGCCTTCTTCATCAGCACCTCCTACAGCCTCTTTAGCTTCATCAGCTCCTCCAGTACCTCCCGTTGCTACACCAACTCCGTCCATGACGTCTGTCGACATCTTCGCCGATGCAGTTCTCTCAACTCCTTCATCGACCACCGGAGGAGATCAGCCCCAGAAGAACGATTAGCTATATCTCTTTGAAAATTTTGGTAACTTGTTGCCAAAGGGGGAGAAGTTGTACATAGATCTTTAGGCTTTGAGTGAGAGAGTGTTGGTTTTTATCGCTTTTTCAAAAACATTTGATCTTTTGGTTTGGATGTGTTAAACTTTGTGGTGTTTGATCATACACTTGATGTGTGTTGCTACTATTTCCTATCATTTTGATGCTTATGAGATGGTCATTCACCTTTGCTTGATTTTGTTGTGCTAGGATATTCATTCTTATTATTCTCGCACACCACCAAGTTGTATTTGACATGAAAGAGTGCCCCATGTACCTAATCGATTATGCATTTGCATTCAAACGCAAATTCAAAATAATGCACAAATTTAGGGGGAGCTCTTGCTTATCACATACTTCTCAAAGCGATGATTATATTCATTGATTATATCATATGTCGAAGCTTTGATCTATATGTTGTCATCAATTACCAAAAAGGGGGAGATTGAAAGCACATTTGCTCCCTTGGTGGTTTTGGTAATTAATAACAACATATATGTCATTGAACTAATGTTTCCACTAAGCATATTTCAGGAAAAGTTCAATGATAGGGATGGCAAAAGGATTGTGTAGAAACCCCAAGATGCAAGGAAATGGATTAGCAAAGCTTCAAGCAAGAGGACTCTACATTTTACTTTGTGAGAAATCACTTTGAGTCCATAGGAAAGCCAATACTATTAAAAGGGGGTAAGGTACTGTTGGTGAACAAGATGCTCCACGTGCACAAGAGATAGTCACCAAAAACACCCACAAGCTCTTCCACAAAAGTCTGTCCAAAGCCAAATATCCAAAATCGGTGCAACCAACATTTCCCACTCGGTGCCACCGATTCCCAAAATCAGACAGACCCATGCCAAACCCTAGCACATCGGTGCAACCGATTCCACTTCGGTGCCACCGAGTTTGGGTTGCCAACTTTTTCTTATCTCGATTCACAAAATCGGTACCACCGAGTTTGTTGGATTGGCATCACCGAGTTGCACAATCTGACCGTTGGTCACCTTATCGGTACCACCGAGAATTATATATCGGTCTCACCGAGATTCAAAAGTTGTCACCTTTTGGTCACTTCGGTACCACCGAGATTCACACATCGGTGTCACCGAGTTGGTCACTTTAGGTGTAATGGTTGGATTTTTGGGGATGTCTATATATACCCCTTCACCACCACCCACTCGAAAGAGAAGCACTCAGAACTATTCCGTACTTGCCCCATCATATTTTCTGAGAGAGAGCCACCTACTCATGTGTTGAGATCAAGCTATTCCACTCCATCCATATGAATCTTGATCTCTAGCCTTCCCAAGTTGCTTTCCACCAAATCAATCTCTTCCACCATAGCCAAATCTGTGAGAGAGTGATTGTGTGTTGAGGACTCTATCATCTTGAAGCACAAGAGCAAGGAGTTCATTGACATTGCCGAGCCTATTACCTTTTGGAGGGTGGTGCCTCCTAGATTGGTTAGGTGTCGCTTGGGAGCCTCCTACTTCGTGTTGTGGAGTTGAACCAAGAAGTTTGTACGGGCAAGAAGATCGCCTACTTCGTGAAGATCTACCCATAGTGAGGCTGGTCCTTCGTGGACAGAAGCCGTTATGGAATAGTCAAGGTTGCTACTTCGTGGACCCTTATGGGTGGAGCCCTCTGTGGACTCTTGCGAGCGTTACCCTCCGTGGGTTGAAGACTCCATAAACGTGGACGTACGATAGCACCACCTATCGGAACCACGGGAAAAATCTTCGTGTCTACAAATTGCGTTTGATCTTCCTTCCTACCCTCTACTATACGTGCTTGTTGTTACTTTCCACTGCTATACTCTTAGACATGCATGTGTAGGGTGCACTTGACTTGCTATCAATGCTAAAATCTGCCAACACTTAAAATTGGGAAAAGGTAGGATTTTATTTGGTCAAGTAGTCTAATCACCCCCCCCCCCCTCTAGACATACTTTCGGTCCTACATCATCATCATCAGAGGAATGAGGGCTAGGCACTGCATCCACTTCCTTCTTGAGCTCATCCACAGTCATCGTCAGCTCATCCCCCTTGTTTTTCAATGTAGTGAACTTATCCTCCACTATCCTCTCAAGGCTTTCTTAATTTAGCAAAATATTCTTGATGTCCTTCTGCATACCCTGGATGGTGCTAATGATAAGATCCATTTGCTCACTCTTAGTCCTTGGAACCTGAGCACTAGGGGCTCTAGCTGCTTCTACCTCTGCATGTGCAGTAGATGAAGTGGGATGACTGGGATCCATCACCACAACATTATCCTCAAAGTCTGGCTGAAGTGGCATATGAGGACGATCAAGTGCATATACATTCTTCTCCAGCTTGGAGTTGATGAGCATCTGAATGTAAGGTGCATATCCACAAGATCGTTTCTGATCGGCAGTTGTCCTCTTGATTGTCTCAACAATCAAACCCATCACTCTAATCCTGGTGTGGGTGTCTATGTGGTGCAGCATGTTAATGGAGTACCCCCTAATCATCTTATCATCTCCAGACTTGGGCATCAAGGTATACCTCAAGATAGTGTTGGTGATGGGTAGTCCTGCTTGCAAATGATAGACGGAGCCAAATTTATGTGAATGCACATGAGTGGCTGGGATCTCTTTGTACATATTGGCCATTGAGTTGTGATTCAACTTGGCCTCAGCATAGACATCCAAGTCTCCTTCTTCTACCGGTGGGGATCCTAAGATGGTAGCCCACTCATCAACAGTGGATTGGTACCTGATTCCCTCAGTCATCCATATGATGCGGCCATCTGGGCAGAAATGAGCAGTGGAGTAGAACTGCATGATCATCTCATCATTCCAGGCAGTGAACTCTCTCCCAACAAATCTCTCGATGTCAATGCACTTGAAGTTGTCTTGCACACTGGGAAAGTAGTCCTCATTTTCCTTGATATAGGCCCAATCAACATACCTCATATCACTGGCAGCTGGGCTCTTGTCCACTAGGACAGTCTCATAGAAATCATGTTGTTCCTCGGTGTAGAATCTGTCATCTACAACAGCTTTTTTTCCTGGAGGCATAGGGATCATTAGCTATCCACATCCTCAGTCCTGAATCCTTTCTCTTCTTCATATCTTCAGCTACTGGGTGAGCATCATTGTGTACTGGCAAGTGTGGTCTTAGCTTCCACAAAACTGAAATGTCAACCTCTTCTTCCATGGTGGAAGATCTCTTGTTCTTAGCTGCAAGAGGAATATCCCTGGTAGTCCCCTAAGACTTAGAAGTTGCTGGCTTCTTGGGTGCAGATTGCTTGCTCTTTGATGGAGCTTGATGGGGCATAGCATCTGCAAGCAGTTTCTTCTTCTTGGAAGAAGGAGCTTTGGCAGCTGGCTCTTCCTCCTCTTCCTCTTCCTCAGCCTCAGCTGGGTCTTCAAACATGGAAGTGGGCTTGCCAATCACACGTACAATTCTCTTCCTAGCTCTCTTCTTCTCACCTGCCTTCTTAGGCATAGAGCTCTTTGGAGGCTCAACTGATAGTGATGTGTTTGCTCTGGCACTTTCAGGTTCTCTCATAGTCTCAGAGCTAGCATACTCTTTCCTCACTATCCTCTTAGCTGAAGTGGCCTCTGTAGCAGATTTCTTGGCAACCTTCTCTTTCTTGTCTTGCTGCTTCTTGGCTAGAAATTCCTCTGGCACAAAGTCTGAATCCTCCTCATAAGAATTCAACTTTCTTCTTGCCCTGGTGGCAGCCTTGGGCAGCCCATGAGAACTTGGGGTGCCTGGATCTTCTGAAGAAGAAGAACTGGCATCTAGGGCTTGTCCTGAAATCATGTCAACTTCCTTCTCCCTGACGTCATTCTGGCTATCATCAGACCCTGACATGCTAACCCTGTGAATAGAGTATAGAAGACCAGAGGGGTTGAGAATCACAAAACACAGAAAGTTTTCTCAAATTTGAACTCAGAATCTTAAGTTTAATCTTCTGCAAAAAAGGATTTCGGTTCCACCGAGTCAAAAAAATTGGAGCCACCGAGACATACAACTTCCTCAACAGAGACTTGGCAGCTTCTTCGGTTTCACCGAAAATGGCCACTCAGTCTCACCGAAGTTGTTCTCGGTAGCCCTAAAACCAAAATTGCTATAACCGATTTTTCTGACTCGGTGACACCGAGATTCGACTTGCGGACGGTTAAACCTAAAAATTCATAGTTCTCTAATCTAATGGAATTTCTCGAGGATGGAACTTGTTCACATGGTGGGAAGAAGATGGGAATTAATCTTTTGTACATAAATCAGACGGGGAGTGCAAAGAATTGAGGTGTTACCCTAACTTGGCGACGACCTCCTACGACGGCGACGGTGGGGGCGATTTCCGTCGACGGCGAGGACCTCCTGTGGTGCAGACGCACGGGAGCGAGGGAGAAGTCCGAAGACATTGGAGCGGCAGGTATGGTTTTAAGGGGACCACGGGATTGAAGAAGTAATTTCAAAAACCGGTTTCGATGAGTATATATATCCCATAGCTGTCGGTGACACCGGTTCTAAAATATCGGTGACACCGGTTCTAAAATATCGGTCCCACCGAGTTCCTCTACTGTCAGTTGACAGGGAAACTCGGTGAAGCCGAGATTATGGAATCGGTGCTACCGAGATTCATAAAACCTGATCGACCCTAGGCATCGGTGGAACTGAGATTTTGAGGTTCGTTACACCGAGATTACACTGGGGAGGTTTTGGAAGTCAGCTCTTAACGAAACGGAACTTCGAGTGCTCCTCACACAGAGGGTCCGAGAAGTGCTTGCTCAAATTTTGTGATGAAGCATGAATAGAATTTGAGACGAGAAAGCATAGATAGCTAGAGGGAGGTACTTAGGAATTCTTGTATATCCAATTGTCCAAAGAAAAATGAAAGCCAAATAACAACAATTGGATGTCCTCGAATGAGAAAATATATGCATACCAACATGCTCACACAATAAATTGTCAAATGAAATATGGCAAACATGCAAAACCACTCTAGTATCTACCAAGCACTTTGGCGATGACGGAGTCATCTATATATGAGTATATTAACTTAGGAGCCAAGCAAGAATACTTGATCGTAGGTCATACTCATCGTTTAAGCACAAGTGGGGTTTCCACTTTTACATAAAGCATTTAATGTGTTCACATCTTTAATAGATGTTTTAACTCAAGTCTTAGAGTAAAGCTCCCCCTTGATGTGGCATCCCCCCTAAGAGGGATAAACTAACCTTGGGTTTGTCGTAGAAGACTTCATGTGGGTGAGGTAGTAGTGGATGCTCATTGTTGATGAAGATCATCTTGAGTTGGGAGAAACCCTCGTTGTTTTCTTATTCTTCTCACCTACATGGGTTAGTCCCACACAAGAGACAAATACAAGGAAATCTATGGACATGGAGTGCAATGCATACGTGATGATGTCGATGGATTCATTAATTACCTTGTCCCTTGCTTACCTTTGAGGGAACCTATGACTCCTTGAACTATTGCATAAAGTTGGAGTTGATTGCAAATAGTCCTTGCCAATAATGAATGAGAGTGAATTTCATTGGCTGAGTCACTCCTCAAGAACTTCTCTAGTTCTTCTTCTTGTGTAGCTCTTGGTGTACTTGTCTTTCTTCTCCGAGTCCCTACTTCTCCTTGAGGGTCTTCGTTCATAAATGATCATCTCTACTCCTTCTATCTCTTTGAGGTGACTCATCTCTTGAGATCTTTCTTCTAGGTGACTATTCTCTTCTTTTGTGGGGGGCGTGCACTCACTGGAGTAGTGTCCGGGCCTTCCACGATTGTAACAATTCTGGTCACGAAAGATGAACGCTTCTCTTTGTATCTTGAATTGGAGCTTCTTTCTTTGCCTCTACTCTTGTAGAACTTGTTGAATTTCTTGACCATGAGGCTTATCTCTTCATTGGTTACAAGGTTGTCACTTGATGTAGCGGGAGTGTCACTTGAAGCTTTGTATGCACCGCTTGACTTGGTGTGAAGTTCTTCTTTGTCCTTGAGTGACATCTCATGAGCAACAATCCTTCCAATGACTTCTGTAGGCTTGAGATCTTTGTAGTTTGGCATCATTTGGATCAATGTGCACACGGTGTCGTACTTTCCATCCAAGGCTCTAAAGATCTTCTTGATGATGAATTTGTCGGTCATCTCTTCACTTCCTAAGCCGGCAATCTCATTCGTGATGAGAGCAAGCCTAGAGTACATTTCGGCGACTCCTTCACCATCCTTCATCTGAACTTGTCAAGTTGACTTTGTAGCACATCCAACTTAGATTCCCTGACGTATTCGGTTCCTTCGTGCGTATCAACCAAAGTATCCCAAATTTCCTTTGCATTCTCAAGACGTCTAGTCTTGTTGAGTTGTTCGGGGCATAGGCAGTTGAATAGAATGTCACATGCTTGAGCATTGTATTGTAACATCTTCAATTCTTCCGTGGCCGCTTCACGATCCGGTTCCTTTCCATCACCAAAGAATTCACCTTGCAAGCCAACACGAACAACAGCCCATACGGCGGGGTTATGACCAAGAATTTGCATTTTCATCTTATGCTTCCAACTATCAAAGTTTGTACCATCAAAGTATGGACCTCTACGGTGTCGGGGTATACAAACAGGGGTGTTCATTCCCCCTGACTTGTGCACGGACGATAAGCCTACGGCCTCGATGACCTGAACCCGTCGGTACAAATTACCACACCACCAAGCAAGCATTCAAGAACCAGACCCCGGCAACAACAACCTGCAGAAGGCCAAGCAAACACCGGCAAGACCAACACAACGGCCCAGAAGGGGCCCAAAGCGCGCCAGCCACGTCCCCGGAGCCTGCCGGGGACCGAGTCGCGCACATCTCAGGAAGAACCGGCAAGCCATCCCCCGGCAGGCACGAGCTGACCAGCCACCGCTCCACCGCACCACGACGCCAGTCACCTGTCGATGCGGTGTCGAGCCCTCAAGCGTCTAAGTAGCTCTCGCTAAGCACGTGGCGGCACACCGGAAGGTAGATTATACCCAGTTGACACCCGTCCAGCAGCGTGTCAAGACCCTAAGCAATGGCTTGCTAGGCGGTGGCAAGAGCTTGCCGGGGATGCATCCCCGAGCGCCACCTAGTATAGAAATCATGGTATTTTGTCCTAAATGCCAAAGTTAGGTATGATAGCTCTGTTAGCTATCTAATCGATAGATAATGACTGTTTTGCCATTGTGGTTGCCCCTTGCACTATAAAAGGAGGCCCAAGGCAACCTAGCTCAAGATTCGGACCTTTGGACACTTGTACTCACGTAGCAGCTCTCCCCAACGGCGACCCTTGCCGGGATTGAGCGTTGCGTGTTCTTCGTGTTCCTATGATGAATCCACCAAAAGCAGGAGTAGGGTTTTACGCTTCACAGCGGCCCGAACCTGGGTAAAAATGCCAGCGTCCCGTTCGTCACGCCGCCTCACGCTCTCCGCTCTTTGTGCAACGTTGTCGGATTTCGGGCTACGCAAAACCCTTAAGATTCGAACACAGGGGCGTGTGCGAAGATCTCCAGCGGCTTCGCCCAACCTAGCTCGCTACTCAATGAACACAGCAACAAACTCGCACGATGACGAGGAAGAAGATGAACACGACAGTTTACCCAGGTTCGGGCCGCTGCAAAGCGTAATACCCTACTCCTGCTTTCGCGGATTGCCTCTCGAGGAGGTGGGGTGGATGAACTAGTACAGTGTTTTAGAGCCTCGTGAGGGCTCTCCTTGTGGTGTTCGAGGCCCTCTGTGGCTTGGTGATGGATGAGTGGAGGAATGGATTCCCGATCCCTCTCTACGGCGCAGCCTACCCTCTATATATAGCGGTGGCTCGGGTCCTCTTCCCTCTTCGCAATGGCGGGAAGGGATCCCACAATGGCCAATTTTGAAGGGGGACAGGAGTACGTGCCCGCCCTGCCCAAAGGCGGTCTTCGCCTGCAAAGTAGCTGCCGACGGCGCAGGGATGGGCTCAGCGATGACATCCTCCCTGCGGGGCTGGTGGTTGTGGTCTTGTTGCACCGGAATGGAAACCTTTGGGGGTGCTTTGGGAACCCGCGTACGTCCTTGCTCCCTTTGCACTAAAGGGGAAACTGTGCCGCCTGGCGCCCGCCTGTCCTTCCTTGCGTCACCCTTGACCCCTGAGGCCGGGCCTTGCATAGAGATCTCTGCCGCTCCGGAGGGGGCCTGAGGAAGCCCATCCCTTGCCGGTCTTGATGCTGCTCCTCCTCGCGAGCCTAGGGCCCTCGCGAGGGCCTTGCCTTGAGTGGGGCCACGCCCGGCTGTGCTTGGTCGATGAAGTGGGCCATGCCCTGGGCCGCAGGCAGGCAGGTCTGGGTACCCCCGTTCCCAGAACGCCGACAGTAGCCCCCGGGCCCAAGGCGCGCTCGAGTCAGTTTACGGGCGAAGCCCTGTCGCCGGCCCAGAGCGCCGCGGGCCCCAGACACCTGCGGGCCAGGCTTCATATGCGGCAATCCGAGGGACTGTCGCCCCTTCTCCTCCGCACCAGACCGGCCATTGCCAGGTTTGTCGAGTCATTCGGCATACGCCTCCAAGCCGCCTCCTTCTCCCGTCGATTCCGCCGTCTGTTCTCCCTCCCTGCGTGGCTTTCGCCCCTTCCATCGAGTCCCCGCGCGCGCGCCGCATCGCTTCCCCCCCCCCTTTTTGCCATATCTCCGAAGAGGGGGGAAGGCGAAGGCCTGAGGGGACCGATGACCGCGTCAGCGCCTAAGCCCGCGCTGGGCCAGTCGTCGGTGGTGAACTTCGAGGGGTTGGAGAAGGTTCAGCTGGTGGTCGCTGCCGACTCCAACGAGTGGGGGGCCACCAAGATCTGGCCAGGTTCACAGCCTCGGTGCAAGCTGTTGGCCTCCGCCGTCCCTCTTCATATCCCTGCCCTTCTGTCGGGCGTACTACCGCCATTCTCAAGCTTCCTCTCCGATGTGCTTTCGCATTACCAGATCCACATGCTTCACCTTGACCCTGGGTCCCTTGTCCTCCTTTCGGCCTTCGCGTTCCTGTGTGAGGCCTTTGTTGGTGTCTTCCCCTCCATGGCCTTGCTACGCCACTTCTTCTCCCTTGAGTTGGCTTCGGGGGAGCAGTGTTCTGGGTGTGTGTCCTTGAGGGCGGCAGACGCATGGGCCCGGGGGGCCCTCGACGCCGGACTCTCCCCGGAAGCTGAAGGGTTCCGGCGGCAATAGGTGTACGTCAACGCCGCTGGTGCCGAAACTCTGTTCCAACTCCCACTGGCCCCCGCAGTGCCGAATCGTGGGTGGAGCCACGAGGAGCTTGCCGATCCCGGGCTCGCACGGGTCCTAGCCAGGCTGGCGAGGCTGAAGCAGGCGGGCGTGACGATGGTGATGGTGATGCGGGAGTTCACTCGCCGACGAATTGCTCCCCTTCAGCGCCATTCCCGTCCGATGTGGGCCTTCGCGGGTCCCCGTGACCCAATGAGGACACAGGTTCCGCCTCTTTCCCCCGACGTCCTGCGCGAGCTTCTCCGCCGCCTGACTGGCGGTGATCCTGACGAGATTCCCCTGGACGGCCTCCCCTTGTACAACTACAAGGACCGGGAAGCTCTCGTCGCGAAGATGCCGCGCTCCGATGAGTGGGGGTTCCTCCCTCCGGAGGGGGCGCGCCCTCAGGATGCCTCTTTCCCGGGGGCCTCGACCTCCGTGAACTCGGGGGACGCCTCCCTCCTCGTGGCAGGGGTGGGTTGCCCTTCGCTGCCAGCTTCTCCGGCTCCCGCCTCGGGTCGGGCCGAGGTCGGGGGCGACGCCCAGCCGTTGGTGAAGGTCGCCATCTCCGTCGCGGAGTATCCGTCGTCAGTCGCCGGTTCATCGTCCCCGGGCCCCCGCGCCGGTCGGAAGAGGAAGGCGCCCAGGGGCGGCCGCTCCTCGACGCCGTGGGCGCCGGTGAAAAGGAAGTGGATCGCCGTAGACGAGTAAGTGCCTACGCCCTCCTCGGCCTTCTTCTTCGGCACCTTTCTTCTGAGCTTCTGTTTCGCAGGCTTCCTACCGGCGACGGTAAAGACGGGTCGGTGCCGCCCGCGCCCGCAGCCGCCGAGCCCCTCGCGGTCTCCTCTTCTGCAGTCCGCGGGGTCCGGCCCACCAGGGCGCTCATACCCAGGCCTGTTCGGCCGTCTTGTGGTCCCGAGCGCGAGCCCCCTGCGGTCTTCTTCGCCCACGGCCTCCAGCTCCCCAGAATGGGTCCGCTTCTCCCTTCGGTGGCCTTCTCTGGGGTCGTGCAGTGCGGCGTCCTCGGGCCCCCTTTGCTTGGTGACGTGGGGCCCCAGGGGGTGCGCCCTTCTTCCGGAGTGCCTGTTCGGGAGCCCCCAGCCCCTGAGTACACATTTGGGACGGGAGGCTCCCCGCGCACCTCCCCCGTTCACCCTGAGGAAGGTGGGAGTTCTGGTTGGTCCCTCTAACCTGCTGGCGACCAAACCGCCGCGCCGTGGGGTTTGCTCCACACCGCGGCGGACGCGCTAAGGCGCCTGGGGGCGGGGCTCGCCAACAATGAAGCCCGCATGGAGATGGAGCGCCAGCGCCTCGCGCATGGATGGCGTCAACTTGAGGTCGCCGTGAATTTCGGCCGCCTGTAGCGCGAGCGCGCCCGCGCAAAGGCCGAGGAGTCCCTTGCCGCAGCGGTGGAGGCCCGCGAGCGCGCCCTTGCCGAGGCTCAGGAGGCCGACTGCCGGCGCAAGGCCTCCGAAGAACACCTCCGGGAACTTCAGGCCTCCAACGCCGACCTTGAAAGGCAGATCCAGATGCGGAGGGCCACACTTGAGGGCCCGTCAACTGAGTTCCTCTCTTCTTGCGCGAACCCCCGCGCGCCTATCGACTCGTTGGTGTTGGAGGCGCTGGAGCAGGAGAGGCTGGAGGTGAGGGAGCGCCAGGCGTCGCTTGCCGAGGAGTCCCTTGCCTCCCGTGAGGCGAGGTTCCAAGAGGAGGCCGACAATAGGGTGGCAGGGGCTTGGCGTTCCCTTCTCAAGGACTACCGCGCGAAGCTGAAGCTCCAGGAGTCCCGTGTCTGCCAGCGTCATGACCACCTGAAAGGCGAGATCGACGCCCTCAAGAAAAGGTTAAACCAGGAGGAGAGGCGCCGGCGAGCCGCGTTGGACGCCCAGGCTGCCGCCGAGGCCGAGCTAGCCTTTTTATACAAACAAGTGAAGGGCGCTGCTTCCCTGGCAGAAAGGGCTTCGGACGAGGCGGCTCGGGCTCGCGGCCTCCAGCATGCGCGCTCCCAGATGTTCCGGTCCCTTGTGGGGAGGGCTACCCGGGCCTTGAGCGACATCTGTGGTGCGAGCGTCTCTAGTCCCTTGGTTCCAGACGATGCCGGGTACCCGGACTTCTTTTCCAGGGTCGTGGAGTGCCTCGAGGAAGGCGCGGAGAAGATCCACGCACTCGTGGGAGAGAAGAGTCATGACCTCCTCGAGCGGGCGGCCTCGAACGTCTTCAGCCACCTCCTCTCTCTCGACCCGCACTTTGATTTTGAGGCGGTGCTTGGCCCCGTGCCTGAGGTGACTAGTGCTGCCCTCACCGAGTGGGTCAAGGACCACGTGGGCGACCTGGTGACGGAGCTTTCTTCCGACGAAGCCGAGGGCCATGCATGAGCCGGGGCGCACAGGGTGGTCGCCGGGTGGCGATGGCGAGAGTTTCGGCGACGGCGCGTCCCCCTGAACAGCCTTCTTGTGCTCCTGACAGGGTTATGCATGAGGCCTAGTGGCAACCCTTATGTATTTTGGAAATACCTTTCAATGTGTTCCTCGATGACGAGGTGTGTAGCGCTGCGCTTCCTTTGATCCAGGGTTGCTGCCGATCCGGTTGTCGCGCTTGCGGGGTGGCGATGGTCTTGCTCGCGCCGCGTGGCGTGATCGGGCCGTCCGGATTGCCCGCGGCTCTGTCCGGGACGCTTCCTCCTTGCTTGTAGGACGGTTTGGGGGCCCTTTCGGCACTCTGCGTCTGCAGGCCCCAGTCCCGCACATTTCCCGACCATCTTTGCGTACGACCGGATAACCAAGGACGCAGCTACGGGGTCAGGCCACGACACCCTTGATGCCGACCGGATCACCAAGGACGACATCAAGGGGGGCGAGTGGCTATATGACCGGTAAGGCTCCTGAGGCGTGCTGCTCAGGAGCCCCCTTTGACGCTCGAGCGATCCCCCATTCCGTTCCTCCGGGTACCGCCTCAGGAGTCCCTGGGGCCTCCCGAGACTCCATGCTGCGGTGTCGTGCTGCGGTTGGAGCCCCCGAGCGGGGGTCGACGGCTAAGAGACTCGCGCCCCTGAGGCATCAAAACCTCGTTATCCAGCCCCGAGGAGTCTCGGGGAGGGCCGGAGCGTTCGGCTCCTTGCAAAACGCCAATCCGGAAAGAAAGAACTCAAGATCGGTAAAACGAAAGAACAAAGAGGAAAAAAGACCCCACCCTTCTTTTTCTTTCAAAACATTGAGTTACGAAATCCTCGAACTTCCGACAGGTTCAAGCACAAAAAGGACCATCGAAGGTTGCAACTTGGAATACCAAAAAGAGCGAAAAAACGGCCGCGTCCGGCTTTTTAGGGTAGTCTTCGGCTTCGTCTTCCCCAAGCGCTAAGCATAGGGCATCCACGTTGCATGGGCATATCCATTGGTGGGCAGTGTTGACTTCTCTGCCAGCGCGGAGCTGTGGTTGCCACGTTGCGTGGGAGGAACCCCTCCGCGTCCTCGGGGGGCTCCGGGCGTATACAGCCCGCTCATTATTACGTGAGAGTGTCACGGGTCGGTGTAGGTCCCGGGGGCGTATAGGGGGCTCCATGCCTCGCGGGCACGAAGCCCACTCCCAGCCCCCGGGCTCGTCGCGGCGAAGTAGGGTCTTCCCTGGGCGGGCCCCCAAGCATAGGGGGAGCCCCTTGTGCCCTCTGGCGGAAAGGCCCGTCCCAGAAGAAGGCCCTGGGCCCCCCGGGCGGTGCCCCAGCGCGCCTCGCTGGGGTACCCAGGGTTCCCATGCTGGTACTCAGGGCCCCGCCCCCAGACCGGGCGAGCCGGGCCTGGGGACATGGGCGAGTACATGATCGCCCGCTGGTGATCGAACGAAACCCGTCCCAGAGACATGGGCATATGTTCCACCCTCCGTCTCCAAGCGAACGTC
The DNA here is from genome assembly GCA_039707655.1 of Elymus sibiricus. Lineage (NCBI taxonomy): Eukaryota > Viridiplantae > Streptophyta > Magnoliopsida > Poales > Poaceae > Elymus > Elymus sibiricus. The sequence goes on along the minus strand of CM077669.1, from coordinate 311,334,615 downwards.
GCACGCCTCGGAGACTCGAGCGCATGTTCCACCCTTTGTCTCCAGGTTGGGATCGTCTGGCCCGGGGACATGGGCGTGTGTTCCACCCTCCGTCCCCAAGCTGGAGTCTCTCGGCCCGGGAGCGAGGGGGCATGTTCTACCCTCCGTTCCCAGGCGAGAGGCCCCCGGTCCCCAGACCCAGACGCCTGCTCAAGGCAGCTCCCTACCAACGGGCATGCCTCGCGAGGGTCCCCGCGCCGGGCATCCTCGCAAGGCCAGCCGCGCGAGCCGCCTCCGCGAGGTTGCGCATACCAACCTGCGCGGGGGCTGGCCGCGAGGTCACGTGCGCGCCTCCTGTCGCCGTGGTAGCCGGCGCCGCTCCCCTTGTGGCCCGGGCGCGCGTCAACAGGGTCGTTGTAGAGTTGCACGAGCCCCCGGGCGCCAGCGTAGTCGAGCCTCCGGTCTTCCTCACTGGTTCGGGCGAGCGTGCCGAGGGGCGCGGTGCGACGCCCCTCTCGCGTGGCCAGCGTCTCCCACCGGTTCCTGCTGGCGCCTGCGGCTGGCTGCTGCGCCCACGATGGCCCGAGCCAGGTCACCGGCGAGCGCGGGCCGCCGTGGGCGTCTTGAGCGTGCCCGCGTGGCCCAGGCGTCGTGCCCATCGGTCGTGCGAGTCCACGGGCGCGAGCCTCGCCAAGATGAGCCTGGGTCTCGTTGGTGGCGGTGCCGCCTCCCGGGGCGTGCCTGGTTTCATCGATGCGGTGGTCGCAGGCAGCGTGTTGGCGCCGCAGCTCGTGCGCCACGAGGAGCGCGGCGTGCCTGTGCGTTGGGTCTTGGCAGACTCGGTAAGGTGGCGGCGCGGTCCGAACGCGAGGAAGGGTCGGGGCGACGGGGGCGTGCCATGTGGCTGGTGAAGGTGACAGCCCCCAGCGCCTGTCGAGAGTCTGGCCGGTGACGGTGCCTGCTGGCGGTGTGGCAGAACGACGCGGGGTGCCATGGCCCGTCGGCGCCGGCCGCGCCACGCTGGCAGCCCGCCGCTCAGCGCGGGCTCGATGTCCTTTCGCCATGAGTGCGATGAGCGAAGGCGAGGCGAGACCTGAGGGAGGTTTCGACACGCCCCCTACCTGGCGCGCCAAATGTCGGATTTCGGGCTCCGCAAAACCCTTAAGATTCGAACACAGGGGCGTGTGCGAAGATCTCCAACGGCTTCGCCCAACCTAGCTCGCTACTCGATGAACACAGCAACAAACTCGCACGATAACGAGGAAGAAGAGGAACATGACAGTTTACCCAGGTTCGGGCCGTTGCGAAGCGTAATACCCTACTCCTGCTTTGGTGGATTGCCTCTCGAGGAGGTGGGGTGGATGAACTAGTACAGTGTTTTACAGCCTCGTGAGGGCTCTCCTTGTGGTGTTCGAGGCCCTCTGTGGCTCGGTGATGGATGAGTGGAGGAATGGATTCCCGATCCCTCTCTATGGCGCAGCCTACCCTCTATATATAGCGGTGGCTCGGGTCCTCTTCCCTCTTCGCAATGGCAGGAAGGGATCCCACAACGGCCAATTTTGAAGGGGGACAGGAGTACGTGCCCGCCCTGCCCAAAGGCGGTCTTCGCCTGCAAAGTAGCTGCCGACGGCGCAGGGATGGGCTCAGCGATGACATCCTCCCTGCGGGGCTGGTGGTTGTGGTCTTGTTGCACCGGAATGGAAACCTTTGGGGGGTGCTTTGGGAACCCGCGTACGTCCTTGCTGTCTTTGCACTAAAGCGGAAACTATGCCGCCTGGCGCGCTGGCGCCCGCCTGTCCTTCCTTGCGTCACCCTTGACCCCTGAGGCCGGGCCTTGCATAGAGATCTCCGCCGCTCCGGAGGGGGCCTGAGGAGGCCCATCCCTTGCCGGTCTTGATGCCGCTCCTCCTCGCGAGCCTAGGGCCCTCGCGAGGGCCTTGCCTTGAGTGGGGCCACGCCCGGCCGTGCTTGGTCGATGAAGTGGGCCATGCCTTGGGCCGCAGGTAGGCAGGTCTGGGTACCCCCATTCCCAGAACGCCGACAAACGTGATCCCCCCTTGCCGAACCACAAAGGGGCCTCTGGTCCTGTAGGTGATCGTGTGCATCTGTGCCCCGACATCTTTGGCGCGCCAGGTAGGGGGTGCGTGTCGTTTGCGCGAACCCGAGTTCGTGAACGGCGAGTCGATCTTCATCATCATCTTCTTCATCCATGGCTCCCAAGAATAGGACCGACGCGATCGCGCCTCTACCTGCCTCGAAGGCCCTCTCATACGCAGCCGTGAGTGTCATGCGTACTATTGCGGCGGCGAATGTTGAGGGTGCAGAGGGCGAGGCGATGGGTACGGGCGGCGCCGCCGTCGCGTTCCCCACGGCCAAGACCAGAGCAGGGAACGCCGGAAGGAAATGGGCCCACCCGACCCTAGGGAGGTGTGGCACAATCCGGTAGGCCAAGGAAAGAAAGAGGTACCTGGCTATGCCCTTGTCTCTCCTCCTTCCCCGCCTGTGATCAGCTTTGCGCGGCGGCGGTATCATCAGTGTCGATAAGCTCACATGAGGTTCGGTCTTGCATTTGTCCCGCCAGGGATAAATCCCGAACCGAGTGCTAGAGTGCGTCCACTGGTCGACGCTCCCGGCAGGCGAACCACGGCAAGGTCCCGTCCGCCTATTCATAGGTCGCCGCGGGACCGTTGGGTGCAAAGGAAAGGAGGGAAAGCTCGGTCGTGCATGATTTCTCTTCCATTCCCGTTGATTATGAATGTTACATTAACCCGGCAGATCCGTGCAGCGGATTGTACCCATGACTAACGGATCTCCAAGTACCTCCACTTCGCTCCTCTCCACGTTCCCTTCCTTTCAAGGCAGCGATGAGCACGCGCTTACGCGCACACCGTAGGGAGCACGAAGAGGAAAGGTGCCAGTGGATAAAGGGAAGGGCCATGGACATAAAAAAGCACGCGTCGGGACGGAATGAAAAGCCATGACAAAAGCTAAGTTGACATAAATATCAACTGCCATGAGGATATACATTTGTATGCCCCTTCGTCAAACCAAAGGTTTCGTATGATAAATCTTGCATGTGATGGGACCTTACCGTGTTCGTTCGCGCCCGTGTTTTGTTTCGAGCCTGCTCAACAAAATGCGCAGCAGCGTCGACACTGCCGAAGGTAATCTCGCCGGCAGCGTGCCTTTGCCAGCGGAAAGCTAAGGACCCGTTCCTCAAAGTAGTCGCGGTAGCACATCGTTGGCGGGTAACTAGAACGCGCATAGATAACATTCATACGAACGCCGACAGGGAAGCAAAGGGGATGGCATACGTTTGCATAGAAACATCAGTTCAGCAAACATCAAAATAAAGAAAGTGCATGCCCTAATACGAGATACCGACTGTGTCTTAACTACAGGGCAACATGGCGACAAGGAAGACTCAAAGTTAACTCCGGTGGCTCCCCTGAGTCCTTGGAACTGTGAGGATCCTGTCAGCAAGGGGACTGGCCTTCTTCATGGCGGCAGAGGTGTCGGCGCCTGACGGCAGCTTCTTGAAGCCATCGGAGAGGTCGAGCTCCGGGTGGAAGAAGGCGAGGTTGCTCAAGACCAGGAAGAGGGCGTCGCGTGCCAGCTTCCGGGATTCGTTGGCAAAGCAGGCAGCCCTGTCTTCCTCATACGTCTTCAACCCCTCGATCAAGCCATCGAAGAAGAGTGTCAGCTTGATGTTTGGAGCCTCGTGCTTGCCGACGGAGAAGGCCCAGCTCTTCATGTTCATCGTTGCTATCTGGGCAGTGAGGCGCTCGACAATATTAACCATACCCTTGATCCAGAGGTCACGCTACTCAATTAAGTTCTCCAGCTTTTCTTCGACGTCCTTTTGGAGGGTCTTCGCGCGGTTCACATCTGTCAGCAGCAGTTTCTCGCGAACCCCAGCAGATTCAAGGTCGCTCTCCAAGGAAGTAAGCCTGGATTTCATATCAGAAATGGTGCCGTTGGCGGCATCAAGACCTTTGATCTTGGAGGTAAGTTGTGATTGCACCTCTCCCAGAGTAGCTTCTGCCTTTCGCGCTTCCTCCTTGAGGGCCTCGGTCTCCTTGGTACTCCCGGCAAGATCCTCTGTCAGCTTGGTCAGTTGTGCTTCAAGTTTTGCCTTGGCGGCAGATACAACAGCTAGCTCATCAGTCACCTTGTTCAGTTGAGCAGCGGACTCCAGGAAAAGTGCGTCAAGAGTGGTCTTATGGCTGTCCTCCAGCTCCTTGGTACGCTACCGGACGCCGGCTTCCAGCTCCTCCTCCTTACCGCGGAGAGTAGCCTCGAGGGCCCCTTCCCGGGAGGAAATGCTCTTCTCTTTGGCGTCTAGAAGCGCTTCGCGCTCCGCGAGTTGAGCTTTCCAGGCGGCAACATCCTCTTTGGCCATGGATAGCGTCTCATGCTGCCTCTTGAGAGAATGGACCTGGCGGTTATACCACTCCCGCAGCTCGCTCCCTTTGTTCCTCAGCTGTTGGTCCACGAACTCAGCTGAGTCACGCTGCTCCTTGCCCGCCTGCCACTTGACGATGTACCTGCTCTGCACGTGCTTAAGCCCTGCTGCTATGGATTCCAGAAAAGCCAAATCCTTGGCGCCGTCAGCAGTGCTATCAGCTCTTTCGATCTTCTGGGACAGCGGCGCCAGGATCCTATTGATTTCCTCGTCAAGGTTTGCGCCCGCTGAAAAAGGAGAGCCAGGAGCTGTGTGACTTAGCCGAGCAGTGATCAACGCCAGGTGACTCTGGGGGACTGCAGAGCCAATGTCAGGGGATAGCTGGGCGAGGAGGGCCTCATGGATTGAAGGGGAGTCTTCTCTTCGACCACTGGGTCTAGGCCGGGTGCGCTGCCGGGGTTTAGCTTTGTTTCTTCTGAGGACTTCTGAATTTCCCCGGCAGCCAGCCCACGTTCCTCCGCGGCAGCGATCTCATCACCTCCGCGACAGCATCCTTCCCAATGTCGGCTACCTCTTCCAGTAGCTCAGGCTCTTCAGGTAGCGGAGCTGCGGATTATTGCGAAAAACAGAGATATGGAAATCAGAAACCAACAAGACGCGTAAAAGGGAGAACACAGGGGAAGTAAAAATGTAGGCAAGTGGGATACCCGATGGAGGTTGCTGCGGAAGGACATCCCCTTCCCCGGCAACATTAGTTGCCGGCGTGCGGTCTGTCACCATCCTTCCGGTGATGACTTCCACACGGGCAAGCTCTTCGGTGGAGGCCCTTGCCGGCAAATCGTTCCCACGGGCGACGGTCGACGAGAAATCTTGAAGGGAAGGTTCCTCCTGACGAACCACTCCCTGATACTTTTCTCCTGTCCCCCTGTCAGGAGTAGGGAGACGCCCTTCCTCATCCCTGCCGGTAGGCGAGGCATGCGCTTGGATTTCGCGGAGAGGGCTAGACTGGGGGCTAGGCATGGGATTCTCCTCCGCATGTCCTGCCAGGCCCATGCCTGCCACGGAATCCGGCCCTGCCACGGATTTGGTTCACTTGACCCTATGCGCAAGAGTCTCCTCGTCCTCATCCCTGTCAAGATCAACCATACAAGATCAATCAGTAAAATCAAGATTAAATACTTCGACAAAAGTTGATATCAATTAAACTCACTCCGAGGCAATGAGCATTGAGCCCAGCTCATACGACGCGGGCGGTGGAGTTGACCTGCCCCTCTTTAGAGTTGGAGGGATAGGGCTTGGCGGAGAGGCCGGGACTTCCAGCAAGGGCGAGCCTGGCGGAGAAGTTGGGCTCGACGGGGGGCTGGGGTCCACCCCTAAAACCCTGTGTCGCTTGACAGGAGACGCCTTGGCTTGGGAAAGGCGGGAGGATTGGCGGTGTGCTACTTCGCGCCTGCCACACTTGGAGGTCGTCTTCTTCACCTTCGAGGGACCTCGCAAAGATGCGGGGGCCCTTGATTCTCGGTTGGCGCGTTGACGGAGGCGGCGCCCCGGCTCTGGAGCTTGGGGGGCCTCTTCAAGCCCCTCTTCTTCCACCTCCGGGTCCTTCGCCTCCTCTGCCTCGACCCCTTCTTGGGTTCCTGTCGCCGAGGCTTGGGAACCACCGGCCCCGGCAGACTCCAATCCGGCAGCCTCCCCCGGAGCAAGATTTCCGCTCTCCTCCCCAGAAGAGTCATCGTCCTTAGACTCCTCCTCATCCTCTTCTCAGGAGGCTGCTCCCTTGGCGGGTCTGACAGTCTTGTCTTCCGCAATCCGAGCGGCGATGAAGGCTCTCTCCGCCGCCCTGGTTCGCGCGGTCAAGTTGTCCTCTGGTTTGGAAGCTCTCTCCTCCAGACTGGAGACCCACTCCATCTCGCTCTCCAGGGTGGGCAGCTCCCAATCAGGCTTAACACCGAAGGCATCGCAATCAGTCATCCATTGCAGGATCTGGCCCCGGGCAGAATTGCGGTGCAAGGGAACGACTCCTGCCGGCAAATGGAACAGCCCAAGGCGGCCAAACAGCTGATCGCACAGCCAGCCATGGCCATAAGCTGTCAGGTTGTTGGCAGGGCCTGGGTACAGTCGCATCCAGTCGGCGGGGCCATTGAACTCCCACGCAAACTTGTCCCTCTTCTGCAACGGGGCGATGCGACGACGGAGGAAGTCTGCTCCCACATGCTCGATGGTCAGCGCGGCAACCTTGAGGCGGATGATCCTGTTGAGTGCCAGGCGGAGCTTGCCGTCGATAGGGCCCAGCTTGCCCCAGTCGCTATCGCGCGTGGCGCATCCGGTCCGCGCCAAGCAGAACGCGGGGGCCTTGTCGTCTTTGATCCAGCACCAGTCGCCCCTCCATTCTTCCCACTTCCCACGCTGCTGTCCAGAAAGGTAATCCTAGTCATCCTTTCTGCCCCGGGGGATCCAGCTTATATTCCCCGATCGGTGGGATCTATCCTCAATCCGAGGAAGGAAGAAGTGCCTGAACAAGTCCACATTGGGGGCGACTCCGACGAAGTTCTCGCACAGATGGGCAAAAATCGCCATGCACGCCATTGCATTGGGCGTGACGTCCAGAAGGTGAAATCCATACGCCGCCATCATGGCACAGAAGAAATCAGAAAAGGGGGGAGAGAGGCCGCAATAAAAGTACGCGCAGAAGAAGCGGTACGAATCTGATGGCTTCTTCTCCTTGGGGCTGTCCGGTAGGGGCTCAGGTGCTCCATGTCCCTTCATCGCCCTCCCCCACATATAGGCATACCTTTTGATCAGGGTGTTGCCATCCAGGCTCGACGGGGAAATAACCACATCTCCCTGTCGCCGCCTCTCCAGCTCTTCAGCTTTCTTCTTCCTCTCCTCGGCCGCTAGGTCCGCGGATGCAGCCGTCTGCTTCCCCTTGTTGGCGGCCGTCTTCCGTCCCATCCCTAGAGCTCTCAAGGGCGGTGGACGGTCTAGCAGCACTCAGCGGACCGGAAGTGGCGGCGGGAGCGGTTCTTTGGCTTGAGGAGGAAGATGAAGGACGGAGAAAAGGATGTGAATGAGCAGCACCCCTGCGCGTTTCTCTTTTTTATTTAGAGGGACCCACACGGGGGCTGGCTCTTCGCAATCTTTTCGGAAAAATGCCGTTTTATTACTGGCGGTTCTTTTTTACTCTCCAACGGCTACTGTTCCACGACCCCACGACCTGCGATAATTGCGCGGAGTGGACGTGGAACGGGAGGACAGCATCCCTTCGACGCGTGTCCGTGCACTGTTTGGGGCCTAACCCAACATGCCAAGCGACACGTATGGCTCAGGCCCGGGGGCTTCTGTCAAGGTATACAAAAAGGGGTGTTCATTCCCCCTGACTTGTGCATGGACGATAAGCCTACGGCCTCGATGACCTGAACCCGTCGGTACAAATTACCACACCACCAAGCAAGCATTCAAGAACCAGACCCCGGCAGCAACAACCTGCAGAAGGCCAAGCTAACACTGGCAAGACCAACAGAATGGCCCAGAAGGGGCCCAAAGCGCGCCAGCCACGTCCCAAGAGCCTGCCGAGGACCGAGGCGCGCACATCTCAGGAAGACCCGGCAAGCCATCCCCCGGCAGGCACAAGCTGACCAGCCACCGCTCCACCGCACCACGACGCCAGTCACTTGTCGATGCGGTGTTGAGCCGTCAAGAGGCTAAGTAGCTCTCGCTAAGCACGTGGCGACGCACCAGAAGGCAGATTACACCCAGTTGACACCCGTCTAGCAGCGTGTCAAGACCCTAAGCAATGGCTAGCTAGGTGGTGGCAAGAGCTTGCCGGGGATGCATCCCCGAGCGCCACCTAGTATAGAAATCATGGTATTTTGTCCTAAATGCCAGAGTTAGGTATGATAGCTCTGTTAGCTATCTAATCGATAGATAATGACTGTTTTGCCATTGTGGTTGCCCCTTGCACTATAAAAGGAGGCCCAAGGCAACCTAGTTCAAGATTCGGACCTTTGGACACTTGTACTCACATAGCAGCTCTCCCCAACGGCGACCCTTGCCGGGATTGAGCGCTGCGTGTTCTTCGTGTTCCTACGATCAATCCACCAATAGCAGGAGTATGGTTTTACGCTTCATAGTGGCCCGAACCTGGGTAAAAATGCCAGCGTCCCGATCGTCGCGCTGCCTAACGCTCTCCACTCTTTGTGCAATGTGACCCCCCCCTTGCCAAACCACAAAGGGGCCTCTGGTCCCGTAGGTGATCGTGTGCATCCGTGCCCCGACATAAGGTGATAATTTCCCTCACTAGACACCATACTCTCCTAGGTTGTGAGACCACTGCAATGGAGACCAAAGCTCTGATACCACTTGTAGGATCGAAAGTAGGTCTAGAAGGGGCTGATTAGACTACTTGACCAAATAAAAATCTAACCTATTCCCAATTTTAGTTGTTGGTGGATTTTAGCAATTGTAGCAAGTCAAGGTCACCCTACACATGCATCTCTACAAGTATTGCAGCAGAAAGTAAAGAGACGCATATGTAAGAGGGTAGGGATATGAAGATCAAATCCAATTTGGAGACACGAAGATTTTTTTCCTATGGTTCCGATAGGCGGTGCTATCGTACATCCACGTTTATGGAGACTTCCACCCACGGAGGGTAATGGTCGCGAGATTCCATGGAGGGCTCCACCCACGAAGGGTCCACGAAGTAGCAACCTCGTCTATTCCATGATGGCCTACATCCACAGAGGACTAGCCTTACTCGGGGTAGATCTTCACGAAGTAGGCGATCTCCTTGCCCTTACAAACTCCTTGGTTCAACTCCACAATCACGAAGAAGGAGGCTCCCAAGCGACACATAACCAATCTAGGAGGCACCACCCTCCAAAAGGCAATAGATGTGGTAGTATGATGAACTCCTTTCTCTTGTGCTTCAAAATATAGCCTCATCAACACTCAATCACTCTCTCACAGGTTTGTCATGGGTAGAAGAGATTGATTGGATGGAAAGAAACTTGGGGAGGCTAGAAATCAAGATCCTGATGGATGGAGTGGATGATCTTGACCTCAACACAAGGGTAGGTGGTTCTCTCTCAGAAAATTGGATATGGCAAGTGGGTGTATGTTCTGAGGGCTTCTCTTGCGAGTGAGTGGTGGTGGAGGGGTATATATAGGCATCTCCAAAAATCCAACTGTTACAACATTATTGCCCAACTCGGTGAAACCAAAGTGAAAACTCGGTTGCACTAACTAGTGCAAAATGTGGCAACTTTAGCATTTTCGGTCATACCGATATATGAATCTCGGTGGTACCAATATGGGTGACCTAGGTAGTTATCAAAACTCGATGGGACCGATTCCTCAAACTCGGTCGGACCGATTTTAAGAAATTGGTTAACAAAGAGTTGGTCACTAGTTTCGGTTGCATCGGATGGAATGCTGGTAGTACCAAGATGCTAGGGTTTGGTTTGGCTTCTGTCTAGGGTAAAACTCGGTGGATCCGAATGGGAAATGTTGGTGTCACCGAATTTTGACTTTTGGCTTTGGACAGAAGATTTGTGTCGGGAAGTGGGTGAGTATCTTTGGTGGCTACTCTCTAAGCACTTGAGCAACCAGATCATCATATTTACCTCATCCCCTTTTAATAGTATTGGCTTTCCTATGGACTCAAAAGTGATTTCTCACAAAATGTAAAATGTAGAGTCCTCATTCTTGAAGCATGGCCAATCCTATTCCTTACTTTCCTTGGTGAGGTTCTCCACACAATCCTTAGCCAATCCATCATTGAACTTTTCCCTGCGATACACTTGGTGGAAACATTAGTCCAATGAAATATATGTTGTTATTAATTACCAAAACCACCTAGGGAGAAGTTGTGCTTTCAATGTGGGAGAGGTGGAGCGAAACAACGTCTGAGTCGTGCGCCTAAAAAGGCACGGACACATCAAGCGGAGAGAGCTAGCCTCCGCGCCTTCCTTATAAAAAGGGTGTTCGGAGGGGCGTTGCTCATCTAGCACTGTCGTTCCCCATCTCGTCGCTGTTGTTGTCTTTGACCTTGCATAGAGCACAACACCGCCGCCACCCCACCATTTCTCCACTCCTTCGCCATCCAAATCCCCAAGCCCGCCATGGCGCCCAAGAAGGCCAAGCAGGATGTTGCTCCAGCTATGGAGAATAAGGCCAAGAAGCTTGTCGATCCCGAGGCGAAGGCGAGGAAGGAGGCCATCGCAGCAGCGCGGAGATCATGCATCATCTTCGCTACGTCCGTTCTGTCCGGCAACGACATCATCACGTGGTACGCTTATATGTACGGGAAGGCCACCAAGGCGCACCCCGCGCCGGCCATGCTCCCCGGCGACACCAAGCCCGGCCGGGACAAATATCCATTCTTCGCGGCGTATTTCTATTGCAAGTTGGTTCCTCCCTTTTCTGCTTTCTTCAGAGAGTTAATGCTAATGTACGGCTTTAGGCTCTTGTATTTTACTCCGAACGCCGTCGCCACTCTGTCGATTTTCTCTCATTTGTGCAAAAACTTCGTTGGCATGGTGCCCAATATCACCCAGTTCCGACACTTCTTCTAGCCGCGCATCGAAGGAGACGCCCTTTCGGGCAGCGTCACCTGGATCCTAGGACCAGCCACAAGGAGGTGTACCACACGGGTAACTTGCACTTGAAGTGGAATGAGTGGCGCGGGAGTTGTGCTGGATAAAGGAGAAAGAGTTCCCGGACTTCTACAGACCCAGGAGAAGATGCCGGTCCGCAGCAAGGATTGGAGCTCCCTTGACGCGAACGTCAAGAAGCTCACAATCGCCATCAACTAGATCATCCGCCTAAAAGTTGCCGGCCTCACCATTGAGATAGTGGGCTCGGACTTCCTTCGTCGCCGCATCGCCCCTTTGCCAGAACGGCAAAGCTTCGCTTGGGAGTTCAACAATGCGGAAGACAGCATGCGGCTCCACACCGGACTGGGCTCCAATCTGATGTGATGCAGCACACTTTTCTCTGCCATCAGCTCTTTTGACTTGACGGCAACTTCAAGCTGTCGGCAAGCATAATCCCTCTCTGCAACAACTCCGCCTAGGACTCCATCTTAGCGATGATACTGGTGTGTAACGCGCAAGGGTTTGGTCCTTTGTGGAAGGAGCCGGCATAGGTGGTGGTGAGGGAGTGGTTCGACAACTTGACGGAGAGGGTCGTCTGGGAAGAGGGCCAGCTGAGACGCGAAACCATTGATGTTGAAGTCGAGTGGATCGCCAAGAGGGCTTAGGAGGCGGGGTTGATGGCAAGAGCCAGCGACTCTAGGTTTGTCGCGCCTGACGATGAAGAAGGCGCTAGCGACGAGGTGGTGGATGAAGACGAGGCGACGGCAACAGACCTGCTGGAGGAGCAGGAGGTTGAAGAGCCCCCGGCTCATGTCGCCCCGAAGAAGAGGTCACGCGTTCTCCAGAAGGCAACCACCGGAGAGGCAATCTGTCCGCCGTTGACGGCCGATGAGGAAGCTAAGGAGGATCCTTCCATCGACGTCACCCGCCCACGGAGGTCTCGACTTCAGTCCCTGCAGCGGCAGACGCGACGTGCTCCTCCAAAGCGTCTGGCCGCTCCTGCCATTGAGGTGGCAGGGTCCTTGCATACTACCGCACCTCTGGTAGGCACGTGCATTCAGACCCCAACTCCGCCACCTGCTCTGCTGCCGGCCAAGGGGTCGTCTGGGACCTGTCGGCTCTTAGCAACTCGGAGGACGAGGAGGAGTGAGCGCCTTCGCATGTCTTTGATGAATCTTGAATTTCTTGCTAGATTTATTTTCTCTGATTTTGTTGTCGTTGACTCTGTAGGGATCAGAAGACCCTGGCGCAACGGGTGGCCAAGAAGGAAAGGCCCACGAGCCGGCTGAGGGGACAACAACGTAGCACCGGAGGTGGACGTCGTCCTCGACAGCCCCCGGCGGAGCCCCCAACGGGGAAGTATTGTCGAGTACCCGCTGGCAAGCGCTGGCGCGAACGCCACCGCTTCCTTTATTCCCTTGCAGACTGGAGTGGAGCGCCAAGAGGAGGAGCGTCCGGAGGCAACACTTACTGAGATGACTCCGACAAACTCCGCTCCGGAGGGATGCTCTCCGGCATGGGCTTCCACCGACGCGCTTGTCTGCATCGAGGACATACCGACAGACGAGACTGCCGGCAGTCATGTGACGGCAACCAAAGTTGCCGGATAAGAGGAGGTCCCTTCTCAACAAGTTACTATAGGTGAGCATCTTACCGCCGAGAATTTTTCTTCTCTTGAATGTCCTTCTTTGTCTTTCTTTTCTTCTTGCACTTCATATTGAGTTTGATTTTCTTATTCTCCCTCCCCATACATGTAGATCTACCCCCAACCGATGAGATGGACGTAGATATCAGGGTTCGGGAAATTGCCAAAGAGGCGATCGATGAGGCCAGCCAAATCGCGGCTGAAGGAGGCTGCCAGGGGAGCTACAGCGGAAATTGATAGGGAGGCCGCTGAGGAGGTGGTTTCGGAGGCAACTGCCGATACTGGGGACACTTCTGCCCCAGGAACGTCCAACGAGGGCATGCTCATCGAGGCAGGAGCAGCCAGCAAGGCTGCCGCTGACTTTGCTCCATCGACATCCGAAGTGCCTCCGCCCAGCAGGTACCTCAAGGTTGGCGGCCTGTAATTCATTAGCATCCCCGACAGGGCAGTCTTTGAAGCCTTCGCTGAGGAGCGGGCCCTTGATGACGCAGTCACCACTGTTGGAGGCGCATTCACCGTTGACCCGCGTGGCAGTAACGATGAGGCCAAGGAGCACAACATTCTGTTCTCTATCAGCAGCAACTCCAAGCAGCTGCAAACCCATTACGGCAGTCATGCGGAGAAGCTGGACCACCAAGAAGCCAACATTGTTGAAGCGGAGAGGCGACTTGGCAAAGCATAGACCTGGTACACCGACAGCCGCCAAGACCTCGCCGTTCGCCAAGCTCAGCTCAATCAAGCCATCCAAGACTTCATTCTGGAGAAGGCAGAAGCGGAGGCGATGCAGGAAGAGACCGCCCAAAGGATTGCCGCTCTCGACACTGATCTCATCAACAGCAAGGCTGAACTTCATTCCCACAAGGAAGACCTTGCCGCTTAAGAGGAATCTGTTGCCACCAAGCTTGAAACCCAGTTTGCATGGCAAATTCAGGAGCTAGAGCAAATTCCGCCAAGTTCAGCTCAATCAAGCCATCAAAGACGCCATCGAGGCCCAGGCCTTAGAACATGTCGGCAAGCTCCACGAGGCCGTCAAGGCTGCCGAGGCCGCCAAGGTTGAGCTGGAGGGAAAGCACATCAAGTGGAGTTGGATCTTGTCACCAACAGCAAGGAAATCTTGGAGCTGAAGGAGAATGCACGGAAGGCATCTCACATCTTGGCGGAGCTGCAGACGGCGATCTCTAACAAGACCAAAGAGCCCTTTGTTGTTGTCGACTCCGTTGTTGATCTCAAGCTAAAACTGAGCACCTTGGAGGAGCACCTTGAAAGCGCCAAAAGCAGGGAGCAGGCCTTGGTGGAGGAGCTCCAAAAGGAGAAAGAATTACATGCTTATGTCACACGTTCCTTCAATGAATTGAAGAAAACCCTGGGGTTGTGGATGGACCAACTTGTTAACATCGCCGACAGGCTCTCCAACCAACTGGCAGCCATGGGCTTGGAGAAATGGGTCTTCTCCAACAATGGTAGAGAGGTTGTGAGCGTCAGGCTGTCGATTTTGTTCGAGGGTCTCATCGGTGCTCTGGAGAAGTATCAGGAGGAGCGGGTGGATCGCTTCACCAAGGAATCCCACGAGCTTTTCCGCAACGTCCTCCAAAAAGTGCTTGTGAAGGTCGTTCATCGCAACCCTGGAGTTGACCATTCCAAGGCCTTCGCAAAGCTGTCAAAGGACGCCGACACCAGCGCAACTAAGGCTCTTGTTGCCCCAATCGCCGAGAAGGTTGGCTCCATCACCAGGACGGAAGGCCGCTTCAAGAATTAACTCATCCCCGTGTCATCCTTGCCGCCAGTGCCATGCATGTATATAAGACAATTATCTTAAATTAGCGCCACACTTCGCTTTGGATGTAATATATTTTGTTTGTTTGAATGAATGGTTGTAGTTTCCTCTATTTGATTTCACACTTGTATGTTTCCGATCCCTACGCTTGTCGGAAACTTACCGGTGCGCACATTCTTTCCGTGGCGCTTTGGGAATAGGTCCTTAGCAGCCTGCAGGAAGTGCCACTGCTGGTAAGGTCACCTTGACGGGATCAACGCAGCAACCTAGGTTGCCGAGCGGACTCGAAACAACCCAAGAGCGCGATAGATTCCGACAAGGGTCCTTCGCGTGCAGGTTTTTCCATACAAATATAAAAAATCGTTCAAGGGGAATGGCAACAACAACAAAGAACTTAAAGTTTTCCAACTTAGCTTTTCTTTGTTGTACTTCTTGTCGCAAAACGATAAATTGAACGCCATTTTGGGTGTCCACACCGTCACCTCCCCCAGGAAATTTGCACGCGAGGGCCCCTCCTGTCTTTTGAAAAAAAGAAAGAAGAGAAAAGAGAATGCTAGGAGCCTTGATGATTCATCAACCAATTCACACAAGTCAGAATGAACACAACATTTCATACAATATACATAAGTAAAATATGTACTTTGATAAAAAGTTGCAGAACACTTAGCTTTATTGATTGTGCACAAGGTCTTCGCCTGGCTTTGTACAAAGGTTTACAAGCCTTGCCGGTAGACTCGTACAAAATGGGCTTGCTGGGAGACCCGACAAACGCATAGAACTTGCGAAGATATTTGATATTCAATGAATTATGCACCGGAGTGCCATCCGCGGTCTCCATGCGGACTGCGCCAGGCCTGGTGACTCGTACCGCCCGGTAAGGGCCTTCCCGCTTTGGCGTCAACTTGTTGCTTCCCTTCGCAGACTGGATCCATCGATGGACAAGGTCGCCTTCCCCAACACTTCAGGCATGAACCTTGTGGCTATGATAGCGGCACGCACAGCAACCCATAGACTATCCTCCTCGAGGAGCGTTGCGTCATCTTGCCGCAATAGCTCTTGCTCAGCTTCGTCAAAAGCTTGCATTCGAGGTGACCTGTAAGTGAGTTCTGTGGGGAGCACCACTTTTGCACCATAGACTAGGGAGAAGGGTGTCTCGCTGGTATCTCGATTTGGTGTCATCCTGAGTGACCAAAGAACTGCTCGCATCTCATCAATCCAATGCCTCCCGCACTTGTGCAGCTTGTCAAAGGTCCTTGTCTTGAGCCGACGCAACACTTCAGCATTTTCTATCAGCACTTGGCGTTGCTTCTTGGATGAGCGACGGTGGTAAAGAAAATCTTGCTACCAAGGGTCTCCCAGAAGTGCATGAAGGTGTGGCTCATGAACTATGTGCCCTTGTCGGTGATGATCCTGTTGGGCACACCAAAACGGCAAACTATCCCTTTAAAGAACTTGACGGCTGACTGTGATGTCACCTTCCTTACCGGCTCAACTTCTGGCCAATTCGTGAACTTGTCGATTGCTACGTACAAGAACTCGAAGCCCCCGGTAGCACGGGGGAAAGTCCGACAATGTCGAGCCCCTAGATCGATAAGGGCCAGGAAAGAGGTATCGTTTGGAGGGCTTGAGTTGGTTGATGTATCTGCTTGGAGTGGAACTGACATGCTTTGCATCTTGCCACCACAGCGAGTGCATCTTGAAGGGATGTCGGCCAATAGAAATCTTCCTGGAATGCCTTGCCGACAAGAGTGCGGGACCCGATGCGGGAACCACACACTCCTTCATGTATCTCTGCCAACAGCTTATGTCCATCTTCCCGGTAGATACACTTCAATTTCATCCCATTTGGTCACTACCTATGCAAAATGGTGTCCACAAATTTATACATAGCTGACTGTCGGGCTACCATTTTAGCTTCTTCTCGCTATTAGGGAAGTTCTTCTGTCTGAAGGGATTGGATGATTCGATGTGCCCATGTCGGAGCTTGTGGCTCGACGACAAGGAATAAAGGCATTTCTTCTGCCGCGGGAGCGCTTGCTTC
This sequence comes from Elymus sibiricus, assembly GCA_039707655.1. Classification (NCBI taxonomy): domain Eukaryota; kingdom Viridiplantae; phylum Streptophyta; class Magnoliopsida; order Poales; family Poaceae; genus Elymus; species Elymus sibiricus. The sequence goes on along the minus strand of CM077669.1, from coordinate 311,318,175 downwards.
AACGGCAAAGTCCTCGGGACCTGCGAGAGCTTGCTGCTCATCGACAGGCATTGCTTTATTTGCGGCAACCTTCTTGCCAGCGGCTTCTAAGAGATCTGCCTGAAAGTAGTCACCAGAGTTGACATTTATTTTCTTGAACTACCGCATTGATGGTGTGACTGAGGGTTGAGTCAGATGGACCACAAAAGTCCCTGGTTCCATAGGCAGCTTATGGGCGGCACGTTTGGACAGGTCATCGGCAACACTGTTTTCTGCATGAGGAATATGCTTTGTTTGCAGACCGTCAAAGTGATCATCCAACTTTCTCACTTCATCTACATATGTTTCTATCAAAGGGCTCTGGTAGTCCTTATTGACTTGTCGCACAACGAGCTGTGAGTCGCCATGAATGATCAGCTTTCTAATGCCAAGATCTACTGCAATACGCAGGCCGGCAAGCAATCCTTCGTACACATCAGTGTTGTTGGTTGCCTTCTCCTGCAGATAGTGCATCTAAATTACATACTTGAGGTGCTCTCCGGTGGTGCGACAAGAAGCACTCCGGCTCCGGCGCCTTGCAGCGAAAAGGCTCCGTCAAAGTACCTAATCCATTCTTGATTTTTTTCCTTGCTGGGGAGAGAGGTCTCTTGAATTTCTTCGTCTTGTGTTGGTGTCCATTCGGAAATGAACTCTGCCAAGCCTTTGCTTTGAATGGTTGATGTGCTTTCAAAACTTAAGTCAAAGCTAGCCAGCTCCAACGCCCACTCCAATATCCTGCCGGTGGTCTCTAGATTTCTCAATATGCGCTTCATAGGAAAGCGAGTGATGAAAGTAATGTGATGTGCTTGGAAGTAGTGGCACGGCTTCGGGGAGGCCATGAGGAGGTCGAATTGCAATTTATGCACGCCAGCGTTTCTTGATCAAACCAAAAGCCACTTTCTTCTTCTGCACATCTTGTTGATCTACCCCTTGCGCTGCACTTGTGTTGTCTGCACCTTAACTTGACGCAAAAGATACCGGCTTGTCGGTTGTCGGTTCCGTGGTTGCTGCCTCTTCATCATCTGCTTCCCTCTCTGTCACTAGTGCAGCACTCACCACTTGATTTGTTGCCGCTAAATATAGTAGCAACGGTTCTTGTGGCTTAGGCACAAATAGTATTGGCGTTGAGGACAGGTATTCCTTCAAGTCCTGCAGCGCTGCCACCGCTTCCGGAGTCCATTTCATTGGACATGTCTTTTTCAAAATCTTGAAAAACGACAAGGCACGCTCGGCAGACTTGGAAATAAATCTGCTTAATGCGACAACACAACCTGCCACATGCCGCACATCCCTGACGCGCTTTGGTGCTTCCAACTGCTCAATAGCTTTGATCTTGTCGGGATTGGCTTCAGATCCACGTTGAGAAACAAAGAACCCAAGGAGCTTGCCGGATGGAAAGCCAAATAAGCACTTCTCGGGGTTGAGCCTCAAGTTGATCTTGTGCAAGTTGGCAAATGTTTTTTCTAAGTCTCGTATTAAAGTTGATTTGTCTTTGGTCTTGACCACTATATCATCCATATATGCTTCCACACTTCTGTGCAGCTGGGGCTCAAAACCAATCTGGACAGCACTTGCAAAGGTTGAACCAGCACTTTGAGTCTGAAAGGCATACGCTTGAAGCATCATGTGCCACATGGAGTAATAAAGCCGGTTTTTCTTCATCTTCCTTGGCCATAAAAATCTGATGATAACCGACAGTAGAGTCAAGAAAGGAGAGGAGGTCACAGCCGGCAATAGAGTCCACTATTTGATCAATACACGGCAAGGGAAAGGGGTCTTTTGGACAAGCTTTATTCAAATCAGTAAAGTCGATACAAAGCCTCCACTTTCCATTTGCCTTTCGTCTACAACTGGATTGGCTAACCAAGTTGCCTGGATTACACCTCTGATCAAACCTGTCGCTTCCAACCTCTTGATTTCCTTGCCAATGAATTCTTGCCACTCTAGAGCTTACTTCCTGACCTTCTGCTTGACGAGGCGTGCCTGGGGGTAGACGGCAAGGTGGTGCTTGATCACCTCCCTGGGAACACCAGGGATGTCAGATGGTTGCCAAGCAAACACATCAACATTTACCCGTAGGAAGGACATGAGCGCACTTACCTATTTGCTGTCAATGGTGGCACTTATGGTGAAAGTGTCGCCCTTGTCGTCCACCCGTCCAGCCACTTGCTTCGTCGCAGGGGTAGCAGTCTTGGATTTCTTCCTTTTGGCGGCAGAACTCTCTGGCACGTCCTCGACGGGTGTGCTGCACTCTGCAGTGCACTTCCCGGAGTCCTTCCAGGAGGTCTTGCCGATCTTCTTCCCCCCAGGAGCTTTGTCGGCAGGAGCAAGAGCCTTGTCGGCAGATGATGCCACTGCCTCCCGGTAGAGCTTGTTGGCACAGAGAACTGCGTCCTTTCTATGAGAGTGGATGGTGATGACGTGCATCGGCCCTGGCATCTTCAGGGTATTGTAGGCGCGGTGGGACACCGCCATGAATTTTGCCAGCGCCGAGCAACCCCGGATTCCATTGTACGGCAGGGGTATCTTGACGAGGTCGAAGACAATCTTCTCCGTCCTGAAATTCAGCTTGCTGTCGAACGTCACCGGCAACGTGACATTCTCCTTTGGCTGGCTCCTTCTCGGATTGATTCCCTGGAAGGGTCCTATTTGCTTGAGGTCTTCGTCGGGGATTTGCAGCCTCCTGATCACCTCAGGAGAGATCAGCTTCAAGCCAGCCCCACTGTCCACCAACATTTTTGAGACCTTGAGCTTGCGTATTATTGGTGAAACCAACAATGGCAAGCACCTGACCACGGTCGTGCGATCAGGGTGGTCCTCGGCGTCAAAAATATGGGCGTGTGAGACCATGTAACAGCCCGAGACCGATGCTCCAGAAGATTCCCCTTTTATGCCATTGTCATCGTGCGATTCTTTTGTTTGTTGCATTCATCATCGCATCATTCGCATCTCATTGGCACTCCGTTGCTGTCATTTTTCAAAGCTTGCATCCGTTCGTAGTAGCCGGTTCTCTTCGTTCGTGTCGTCGACCGTTTCGAGACCAACCACACACGCACGAGCCCGCGGCATCGATAAAATTATTGTTTTTAAAGTGCGTAAAAAATATTCTCGGATTGGGTCGAAACTTGGCGTGCGGTCTTAATATAGTGTAGCTAGACGGCCTATCAAATCTCGTCGCAATCAGAGTCCGTTTGATTCTCAAACGGTCGACCGTAGCAGCACCGCCATCGGTTTATTTGTCGGACGTTCCGGTGTTTTTAAAACATGTCACGGGCCATAAACATTCCCTCTCATCCCCACCAACCCCCTCTACACGGCCCAACACAGCCCGGCTAACCCCCTCCGCTCCCGGACCGTCCGATCGAGATCGCACGGTCCAAAAACGGTGCAAAACCCCCCCTAACTCCTACCCCCAGCCTATTTAAGCCTCCCCACATCCAAAATGGGAAAAAAACCTAACCCTAGGCTCCCACACAGCTACCCACCACCCTGCATCGTTTTCTGCATCGGCCTTATGCCTCGCCGCCACTTGGCCGCGCCGCCGCGATCTGGATCGTCAGATCCAAATTTGACGACCCCAGCTTGCCCGCGCCCCTCACCTCCGTCGCGGCCCGCCGGGCCCAGGCTAGGCCCGCCCAGTCCAGAGTCGGCCGCCCCGTGCCCTGCGAGCCCCGTGAGCCAGCGCCGCCCGAGAGCTCGCCGGAGCCGCCGACGCCGTCCGCCGTCGCCTCCGCGCGACCCCACCACCGAAGGACCCCGCCGCCGCCCCGCTCCTCCCTTCGCCGCGCCGCACCCCGCCAGCCTCCGCCCCGCCGGCCGGTGCCCCACCGCCGCTACAGCCTGCTGCCCCACGTCGGCCCCGCCGCCGCCCGCTCGCCGCGAGCTCCCCGGCCTCCACCAGAGGTCCGTCGCCGCCGCCGCATCGCCGCCCTGCTGCCGCCATCGACCGCCGGTGTCGCGCCGACCCCCTGCATCCCTAGATCCGGTGTCGTCCTCGTCGCCCTCGGCCAACCGTCGCCGGAGCCGTCGCAGCCAGATCTGGATGGGCTCATCCCAGATCGGCCAGGTCCCTCGAGCCAAGCACCGCACTGCGCGATCTGGCACCACCCCATCCAGTTTTTCCCCCGAGGTGAAAATTTGGCTAAGTCCCTGAGATGTGCTCATTTTATATCATGATAGCATATTAAAATGCTTGTATCTTGGTAACCGTGCATCCGATGGCAATGTGTCATATATGGAAATGCATCGACTCTTAGTGCTCTACAACATGGCATCATTTGCATGCATATAGGAATCCATCTGAGTGCTCAAAACTCTGTTGCAAAAGTGCATATCGTCGTAATCTGTAAAACTGAAATCTGTTAACGAAGAGTTCCAATTTGCGAGGCTCATATTAAGCAAACTATGCATCCTATGTAATTGAGCCAATGGTATGATTTGAAGTGTGTCATGTCTTCTTGATGTTAGTGTCCTTGCCATGCCTATAAATGATTGCTATGCTACTGTTATTGCCATGTCAACATGCCTAGTCAAACTACAGTTTTGGGAGATTGGTAAATTCCACTAAGTCTGAAACTGTTATTTTGTTGTCATGTTGCCATGAGATTTGCTAGTGTTCTAGGAGTCTTTTGTGGTTGCTCCAAAGGAGTCTTTTGTTAAGAATGTTGTTGTCTACCAGGTTGTACCATTTATTGCCATGTATAGGATTTGTATCATAGTTATTTCTGTTGTCCAATATGTCAATCTGTTAAAAAAAACTGCCGCACATGTCTACTCTAATTTTCACTAAGTCTGAGAATCTGGTTATTTCAGAATGCCATGTTGTCTAGATGTTTGCCATGAATCCGTGCATAATTTGATGTTGCCATAATGGAATGAATTGAAGTGCATCATGTCCTCAACCATGCTGTAGCATATAGTTATAGTGTTGTCAATATGCCTCCATGGAAATCTGCGATGCTAAAAAACTATTATTTTCACTAAGTCCCTAAATGCTATATTTTTATTGCCATGTTGTGAGCTTCCTACCATGCGATCCATGACTCTTTTGAGTGTGCTATATGAAGTTGAAATGAAGTGTGTGTTATATGCTACAGCCCCATGTCTTGTGTGTGCATTGTATAGTCTTGTAGCTTAGAGTTTTCATGTGTGCAAAATGCCATGTCGCTGTTTTGGGCAGATTATGTCTATAACTTGTGTTGGTTGTTGTGGTTGAACCGTAGCTCCGTTTTGGACAGGCCATATATGACACTTGCTTAGAATCTCATGTAGTTTCATAATATCTTGTTCCATCCATGGTTTGACATGTTTATGGTTGTTGTTTGCATGCATTTTGCATTCATGACATATTCATCTTGTGTTGGTCATATCTTTTAGGCCGTAACTCCGTTTTAAATGATCCATATATGTAAATCGACTAGAATGACGAGTAGAATCATATTGTGCATTTTATTTCCCTGTTTAATAAATATAAAACATGATTTGTTCAGATCTGGACCAATTTCGAAATTAACATATGGGGTCGTTTCGGAAATGCTATACGTTGTTTCCGACCTCATTTAATATGGCTAGATGTCTAGTTTACTTATGCTTCACCTCTTGCCATGTTAAACAACATTTAAACTTGCCATGTAAATAAACGAGAGTGAACTAAATGATCCGAATGTGGAGTTTCGTCAATATGCAACTCGTTGCATATTGAGCTTCACTTAATGTGTAGGAGTTGATTGTTGTGTTTTGCCATGTCATGCATAACATGCATCATCCTTGTTGTGCATCATATCATAAATATGTTATGGTGTTTATCGTGTGTTGATTGTTTGTTTTCGGATTGCTTCTTCTCGATAGAGTTCCGAAAGTGCTCGGAGTGTGAGGATTCGTTCGACTACGTTGGTTCGTCTTCTTCATGGACTCGATCTTCTTCCAAGCGGGATCTCAGCCAAGATGATCATTTCCCTGGATACCATTACTATCATTGCCATGCTAGATGTCTCGTTTCTATCGCCTGTCATGCTACCTACCACTTGTATGTAAAGCCTCCCAAATGCCATGATAAACCTCTAACTGCCTCCACATCCCAGCAAACCATTGTTTGGCTATGTTACCGCTTGCTCAGCCCTTCTTATAGCGTTGCTAGTTGTAGGTGCAATTGGTTCCATGTGCCAACATGGATATTTTTGAGCTATCACAATATTATTGCTATTTAATTTAATGCACATATATACTTGGTAAAAGGTGGAAGGCTTGGCCTTTTGCTCGGTGTTTTGTTCCACTTTTGCCGCCCTAGTTACTTGTGTACCGATGTTATGTTCCATATTGAGCGCTCCTAACATGCTAGGGGTTGTTATGGGGACCCCCTTGATTTTCTTTTTGGGATAAAACCCTTCTGGCAAGGCCCAACATTGGTACTACATTTGCCTAATAACTAATAAAATTGCATAGGGACTTTCCGGACCCCGTGGATTAATCAATAACCCGGGCCAGTGCTCCTCATGAGTGTTGGTCCAACCCAGAGCAGCTTATTAACGCGACCCGGGGCAACTCGGTGATTGGCGTGGTAACCATAACTCATCCGTCGTGTCCTGAGAACGAGATATGCGGCTCCTATCGGGTTCGTCGACACGTCAGGCGGCCTTGCTTCATTTGTTTTACCTTTCTCGAACATCTTGTGCGCGGGATTTCGAGGACACTTCAAGCTATCTCAAGGTTGAGATTTTCCAACGGAATTTCCAAGGAGATCATGGGTTTCATGGTCGAGGTTATTCCCATGGCGTGTGGTTAGTTTGTGATGGATGAGTTGGAGCACCCCTACAGGGTTAAATCTTTCATGAGAGCCATGCCCGCGGTTATGTGGCAACTTGGAAACTTTGTTTAACACCCGGTCATAGCAAACTTAAAGTAGACTCACCAACTGTGTGTGTAACCGTGACTGTCTCTTGTCATGAATTTCTGAACCGAGAGAGAACACGGTGGGGTTATGTTTGACCGTAAGTAGGTGTTCAGGATCACTTAGTGATCATCACTAGTTCGCGTCTGTTTATGCGACGATCACCCCCCCCCTTATTCTTGTACTCGTAAGTTAGCCAATCCAATAAATGCTTAGTGCTTGCTGTAGCCTCACCACTTAACCATACCTCACCCATTAAGCTTTAATAGTCTTGATACCCTTGGAAATGAGATTGCTGAGTCCGTGTGGCTCACAGATTACTACAACAACAGTTGCAAGTACAGGTAATGCGATGATTTGACGTGAGCACGATGCTTGTTTGATTTGGAGTTCTTCTTCTTCTTCATCAATCATAGGATGGGTTCCAGGCCGGCATCCTGGGATAGCAAGGATGGATGTCATTTTATCGTTTGATTTTGTCCGTATCGGACCCTGCTCTTCTGTATGATGATTGTATATGTTGTTGTATTGAGGTGATCTTGATTTAGCTTGTGGCGAGTGTAAGCCAATTCCATATACTCATCTCTTCTTTACATGTACTTGTAATGATATCCATTCTTGCGAAAAGACGAGATGCGCTTCTATCCCTGTCGAGGCCCTCGAGCCAAAATAAGGATAGGATCGCATCTTGGGCCTTACAAGTTGGTATCAGAGCCTGTACCGACCTAGGAGCCCCCTTGATTGATCGAACTTTGGCCGAGTCGAGCCTAGTAAAAAAACTATTTTGAGTCTAGTTATATATCGGAGAGTAGGATTCTTTTTACTCCTCTTCTATGCTCTGGTGAGGAATCCTGACGTAGGAATTTTAATTCTTCCCCTCTTCTCACTCAAATTTTTTTAGGATCACGCGGGTATTTTGGAACCTCTATGATGTCGATGTGACCGGAACTCTGTTCTTGGTGCCTCCCGTACGTATGGATTGGACCCGGGGAGTTGACCTCCAAGGGGTTCTTGACACATCGCTATCGTTCAATTTCCTTAGTATCTCAGGACGCGGATGTTCGAAATTTCTTCAATACTATTCGTGGTGCGAAGAGTGTGGCAGCACCCAGTACTGGGGAGCGGGATCACATGTACTGCCATGTTTAGTATCATTGTGATCACGAGGGTCTAAGGTAGATGAGTTTTCGAGGTTTCTCTGGTTTTGTGTTGATGGATGTGATACACGGTGGGTAGTATTATTGCTAGGAGTTGAGTGATTTATTCAGTAATTTATCCGTGTATCCGTTGGACCAGATTGCATAACCAGAAAGATTTCAGAAGTTCTTAGGTGGGAATTCAAGTAGTTACCTAGGATTATCCTTCCAACAAATGTATGGTGGATTATGTATTTGTTCCGGCTTAATTTGCAAGCTTCATCCTTTGTTTTGTGGAATATGGTAATTCGAGTTGCTTCAATGTCAAACGTTGATTTCATATCTTTTCTAAGCAGTGTTCTCATATTTCTGTGGGAGTGCCAATCCTTTTGATCAATCAGTTTGTCATGACAATTTCTTTCCACCCGGTGTGCTTCTCTTCAAGATGATTCAACCCTCTCCAATATTTGCAAGATCAATCCTCATATTTCTTTCCGGAGTTTGTCTCATCGGTCTCAAGTTGTCTTTGTTTTTCCCACCCTCCATCCCTTTTTCTTCAATGATTAAATGCGCATCCAAGTGCCTTCTCTATTCATGTGATGCTTCTGCTATCTTTTCTTCCATATTGGTTCCGGTGATGCTTGTGAAGATTCTCAGGAGTTTCAATGTCATCGTTAGTTGTTCATGTTTTCTTCTCTGGTGGATTCAATTCAAGATTTCGAGCTTCATCATATCCTTTTCATTCGTTCAATGCTTTTCCGTGTTGGAAATTCTTATCCAAGACTCTCTTGTTTAGTCATCTCTCTTTGTGCTATCCGGAGTGGCAAGATATCCTAGAAGAATTGTTATTTCATTCAATCCTTTCAGTTATGTCAAGGTACTCACCTCATCAAGTTTTCATTTGTACTGGTGCAATTTCTCCTTCTCAGCAATCATTCCAACGATGTTTTTCTTTTGAGTGGGCCCATAACCCACAGGTTTTTTCCCAGGATCTTACCTGGCTCTTCTAATCTTTCTGTAGATGTCCCCAAGTTCTTTTGAAATATGACGTAAGAATGAGTTTCATCGGTCATATTCCTTCTCGAAGATCATTTCTAAATCATTTTCATCATTGGCTCAACCTTTCCTTATTCATTATTCCGGAATATCTCAGTAATTCTTGATGGTGTTTCTCGTCATCTTTCTCAGCCTTGAAGACCAAAGGAGAGTTTCTCTTAAATCTTTGTCCATTCTCTTGAAGGTTCTTGGTTTCAGCTTGTTGCTATCCTCTCAAATTCTTTTCGATCATGAGTAATTCCTTTCATATCTATATGGAGCATTTGAGTGTTGTTTTCATTTCTCGATCCTTCGAAGGCCATCATTTCAGAAGATTTCTTTGTTCTCAGCTTTCAGTTTTCGTTCTCAAATTCTTCTAAATTGTTGTCTCTTCGTTCGTATCTCGATTATCCCGGTGGCTCATTGTAGTTCTGCTAGGCGGATCATGATCTCTTCGTTCTCATGTGTCTCCATTCATTCTTAGCATCCCTCATTCATTTCAAATTCTCACCGGTGGTTCGTTCAAGACTTCTTCAACTTTGTGCTCTTTTCTGGCCTCAATTTTTTTCAAGAAGAATAAGTCGTATGCCAAATCCGTTGCTTGTCATCAATTTAACTTGATGAAGGATAAGCATAACATAATTCTTATTCTTGTTTCATCAAAGTGATTTCAATCCTTCTTCCGGAGTTGTTCATGATATCAAATTCTTGGTTCTAAGTGTTTCATCTTTTCTTTTCTGGAGTTCCAAGTTTTCTCAAGTATCTCATCGCGAATCTTCATCTAAATCATTGCAACTTCATAATCTTATCCTTTTGAACCTTCATTTCTTTAGATCATTTTTTTGTATCCGGAGGTTCTTCATGGTGGTTTGTCAAGGAGTTAATTCATTCTCGAACTGTTCTTCAAGATTCTTGTTGGAGGATCTCAAGTATTCTTTGTCCTCCATTTCAAAGTGCAATTCTTTCTCTCTATCTTTTGAGATGGTATTATGGCATTCTTGATTCATGAGGAGTCTCGAGGAGAATTTGTCAAGAATGAGATATCTAAACCCATTTCGCTTCTTTGGAGTTATCTTGGATTGGATTTCACCTAAAGCATTTCCTAAGGATTGTTGCTATCGTGGTGCTTATCATGATCCAAGTTTTCTCCTCCTCTCGGTGAAAGAAGTTTTCATCTCTTTGTTGATCTCAATCAAATCAATTGTTGTCATTAGTGGCTGGTTGTCACCTCATAATTTTGAGATGTTTTCCATAAGCCCACAACAAGCATTTTCTATTCGTTGTTGATTATCCAACAACTCCGTTCAATCCTTCCTTGTATGGATGTTTTCCAAAATCAATTGTGGTAGAATATCTCATTTTCTTCTCCGTTCTTTTCTTTCAAATGATCTAGTTTCTATTCTTTTGTTCCGGAGGCGTTGTGATGTTGCTCTCTTCGACCCATTATCTCGTTTGTCAAGATATTGTTCTTTCCTTGCTTGTCCATTTAACCGGAGTGTTGTATCCTCCTTTCAAGTTCTTTACATCTTATCAAGTTTTGCATCTCTTTTCTACCGAAGTGCTACCCAAATTTCTTTTGAATTCTTTCTTTTTCCTCGTGTCATTCTTCATCTCTTTGCAATCTCCAAGATTAATTGGTTTCACTCGTTTGTCAAAGGAGCAACTAAGTTTTACCTCTTTCTCTTCCTCTTCTCATTCTAAGATCTCGGGTCGAGATCTCTTGTAAGTGGAGGAGAGTTGTAACGGCCCGAGATCGACGCTCCAGAAGATTACCCTTTTATGCCATTGTCCTCGTGCGATTCTTTTGTTTGTCGCATTCATCATCGCATAATTCGCATCATTCGCATCTCATCGGCACTCCATTGCTGTCATTTTTCAAAGCTTGCATCCGTTCGTAGTAGCCGGTTCTCTCCGTTCGTGTCGTCGACCGTTTCGAGACCAACCACACACGCACGCGCCCGCGGCATCGATAAAATTATTGTTTTTAAAGTGCGTATAAAATATTCTCGGATTGGGTCAAAACTTGGCATGCGGTCTTAATATAGTGTAGCTAGACCGCCTATCAAATATCGTCGCAATCAGAGTCTGTTTAATTCCCGAACGGTCGACCGTAGCGGCATCGCCATCGGTTTATTTGTCGGACGTTTCGGTGTTTCTAAAACATGTCACGGGCCACAAACATTCCCTCTCATCCCCACCAACCCCCTCTACACGGTCCAACACAGCCCAGCTAACCCCCTCCGCTCCCGGACCGTCCGATCAAGATCGCACGGTCCGAAAACGGTGCAAAACCCCCCTAACTCCTACCCCCTGGCTATTTAAGCCTCCCCCACGTCCAAAATGGGAAAACAAACCTAACCCTAGGCTCCCACACAGCCACCCACCACCCTGCATCGTTTTTCGCGCCGGCCTTATGCCTCGCCGCCACTTGGCAGTGCCGCTGCCAACCGCCGCCGCGATCTGGATCGTCAGATCCAGATCTGACGGACCCAGCTCGCCCGCGCCCCTCACCTCCGCCCAGGCCCGGGTCGGCCGCCCCACGCCCCGCGAGCCCCGTGAGCCAGCGCTGCCTGGGAGCTCGCCGATGCCGTCCGCCGTCGCCTCCGCGCGACCCAGCAACCGGAGGACCCCGCCGCCGCGCTGCGCCGCCGCCCCGCTTCTCCCTTCGCCGCGCCGCACCCTGCCAGCCTTCGCCCCACCGGCCGGTGCCCCGCTGACGCTGCAGCATGCCGCCCCGCGCCGGCCCCGCCGCCGCCCGCTCGCCGCGAACTCCCCGGCCGCCACCAGAGGTCCGCTGCCGCCGCATCGCCGCCCTGCTGCCGCCATCGACCGCCGGCGTCGCGCCGACCCCCTGCGTCCCCGAATACGACGCCGCCGCGCCCCGCTCCGGCCTCCCTCCGACCCTCGCCGGCGTCGTCGTCGTCGCCCTCGGCCAACCGTTGTTGGAGTCATCGCAACCAGATCTGGATGGGCTCGTCCCAGATCGGCCCGGTCCCTCGAGCCAAGCACCGCACCGCGCGATCCGGCACCACCAGATCCATTTTTTTTCCCCGAGGTGAAAATTTGGCCAAGTCCCTGAGATGTGCTCGTTTTACATCATGATAGCATATTAAAATGCTTGTATCTTGGTAACCGTGCATCCGATGGCAATGTATCATATATGGAAATGCATCTACTCTTAGTGCTCTACAGCATGGCATCATTTGCATGCATATAGGAATCCATCTAAGTTCTCAAAACTCTGTTGCAAAAGTGCATATTGTCGTAATCTGTAAAACTAAAATCTGTTAACGAAGAGTTCCATTTTGCGAGGCTCATATTAAGCAAACTATCCATCCTATGTAATTGAGCCAATGGTATGATTTGAAGTGTGTCATGTCTTCTTGATGTTAGCGTCCTTGCCATGCCTATAAATGATTGATATGCTACTGTTATTGCCATGTCAACATGCCTAGTCAAACTGCAGTTTTGGGAGATTTGTAAATTCCACTTAAGTCTGAAACTGTTATTTTGTTGCCATGTTGCCATGTGATTTGCTAGTGTTCTAGGAGTCTTTTGTGGTTGCTCCAAAGGAGTCTTTTGTTAAGCATGTTGTTGTCTACCAGGTTGTACCATTTGTTGCCATGTATAGGATTTGCATCATAGTTATTTCTGTTGTCCAATATGTCAATCTGTTAAAAAAACTGCTGCACATGTCTACTCTAATTTTCCCTTAAGTCTGAGAATCTGGTTATTTCAGAATGCCATGTTGTGTTGATGTTTGCCATGAATCCGTGCATAATTTGATGTTGCCATAATGGAATGAATTGAAGTGCATCATGTCCTCTACCATGTTGTAGATTTTCATGCCATGATATGACATGTAGCATATAGTTATAGTGTTGTCAATATGCCTCCATGGAAATTTGCGATGCTAAAAAACTGTTATTTTCACTAAGTCCCTAAATGCTATATTTTTATTGCCATGTTGTGAGCTTCCAACCATATGATCCATGACTCTTTTGAGTGTGATTGTGAAGTTGAAATGAAGTGTGTGTTATATGCTACAGCCCCATGTCTTGTGTCTGCATTGTATGATCTTGTAGCTTATAGTTTTCATGTGTGCAAAAAGGCATGTCGCTGTTTTGGGCAGATTATGCCTATAACTTGTGTTGGTTGTTGTGGTTGAACCGTAGCTCCGTTTTGGACAGGCCATGTGTGAAACTTGCTTAGAATCTCATGTAGTTTCATAATATCTTGTTGCATCCATGGTTTGACATGTTTATGGTTGTTGTTTGCATGCATCTTGCATTCATGACATATTCATCTTGTGTTGGTCATATCTTTTAGACCGTAGCTCCGTTTTAAATGATCCATATATGTAAATCGACTAGAATGACGAATAGAATCATATTGTGCATTTTATTTCCCTGTTTAATAAATATAAAACATGATTTGTTCAGATCTGGAGCAATTTCAAAATTAACATATGGGGTCGTTTCGGAAATGCTATATGTTGTTTCCGACCTCATTTAATATGGCTGGATGTCTAGTTTACATATGCTTCACCTCTTGCCATGTTAAACAACATTTAAACTTGCCATGTAAATAAATGAGAGTGAACTAAATGATCCGGATGTGGAGTTTCGTCAATATGCAACTCGTTGCATATTGAGCTTCACTTAATGTGTAGGAGTTGATTGTTGTGTTTTGCCATGTCATGCATAACATGCATCATCCTTGTTGTGCATCATATCATGAATATGTTGTGGTGTTTATCGTGTGTTGATTGTTTGTTTTCGGATTGCTTCTTCTTGATAGAGTTCCGAAAGCGTTCGGAGTGTGAGGATTCGTTCGACTACGTTGGTTCGTCTTCTTCATGGACTCGGTCTTCTTCCCGGCGGGATCTTAGGCAAGATGATCATTTCCCTGGATACCATTACTATCATTGCCATGTTAGATGTCTCGTTTCTATTGCTTGTCTTGCTACCTACCACTTGTATGTCAAGCCTCCCAAATTCCATGATAAGCCTCTAACCCCCTCCACATCCCAGCAAACCATTGTTTGGCTATGTTACCGCTTGCTCAGCCCTTCATATAGCGTTGCTAGTTGCAGGTGCAATTGGTTCCATGTGCCAACATGGATATTTTTGAGATATCACAATATTATTGCTATTTAATTTAATGCACATATATACTTGGTAAAAGGTGGAAGGCTTGGCCTTTTGCTCGGTGTTTTGCTCCACTTTTGCCACCCTAGTTACTTGTGTACCGGTGTTATGTTCCATATTGAGCGCTCCTAACATGCTCGGGGTTGTTATGGGGACCCCCTTGATTTTTCGTTTTGGGATAAAACTCTTCTGGCAAGGCCCAACATTGGTACTACATTTGCCTAATAACTAATAAAATTGCATAGGAATTTCCGGACCCCGTGGATTGATCAACAACCCGGCCAGTGCTCCTCATGAGTGTTGGTCGGCCTTGCTGGATTTGTTTTACCTTTCTCGAACGTCTTGTGCGCGGGATTTCGAGGACACTTCGGGCTATCTAGAGGTTGAGATTTTCCAACGGAATTTCCAAGGAGATCACGGGTTTCGTGGTCGAGGTTATTCTCGCGGTGTGTGGTTAGTTTGTGATGGATGAGTTGGAGCACCCCTGCAGGGTTAAATCTTTCATGACAGCCGTACCCGCGGTTATGTGGCAACTTGGAAACTTTGTTTAACACCCGGTCATAGCAAATTTAAAGTAAACTCCAATAAAATACACCAACTGTGTGCGTAACTGTGACTGTCTCTTCTCGTGAATTTCTGAACCGAGAGAGAACACGGTGGGGTTATGTTTGACCGTAAGTAGGTGTTCAGGATCACTTAGTGATCATTACTAGTTCATGTCCATTTATGCGATGATCACCCCCCTTATTCTTGTACTCGTAAGTTAGCAACTCCAATAAATGCTTAGTGCTTGCTGCAGCCTCACCACTTAACCATACCTCGCCCATTAAGCTTTAATAGTCTTGATACCCTTGGAAAAGAGATTGCTGAGTCCCTGTGGCTCACGGATTACTACAACAATAGTTGCAGGTAAAGGTAATGCGATGGTTTGACGTGAGCGCGATGCTTGTTTGATTTGGAGTTTTCTTCTTCTTCATCGATCATAGGATGGGTTCCAGGTCGGCAGCCTGGGATAGCAAGGATGGATGTCATTTTATCGTTTGATTTCGTCCGTAGTCCGACCCTGCTCTTCTGTATGATGATTGTATATGTTGTTGTATTGAGGTGATCTTGATTTAGCTTGTGGCGAGTGTAAGCCAATTCCATATACTCATCTCTTCTTTACATGTACTTGTAATGATATCCATTCTTGCAAAACGATGAGATGCGCTTCTATCCCTGTCGAGGCCCTCGAGCCAAAATAAGGATAGGATCGCATCTTGGGAGTTACAGACCACTTGAGTGGTTTCTATGCCTCCATCACTGGTTCTGTCGCATTGATCTCCCGGGCCCACTGCTTGAGCTGCCGGTGAGAGGAGTGCAAAGATGCACCTCCATCAATGCACATAGCCTCAGTGGCCTTCTGGAACTCCTAGTCGTCAATCCTTCTTCATCCTCATCATCATCATCGTCGTCCTCCTTCTTGTCGCGGCCTCATGCAGGCTTCTCCTTCTGCTGCTTGCCCTTGTCGCGGTGGCTTCCATGGCCACCGCGTTTCTTGCAGGACCCGTCAGCACTGGTCTGGCCCTTCTCCTTGTCACGCTTCTCATATTCTTGATTTTGATTTTTGGCAAGTTGCTCAACTTGCCGGCACTCTTGGAGTTCGTGGCCCTTGGTGCGGTGGATCTTGTAGTATGGACGGTCGGTCTTCTCCGTCTTGTCGCCCACTGCAGCCTCACGGTCGCAGGTGCAGACGGCAACATCCTTGCTGGAGCTCTCGACCTTGGTTTTCTTGCTGGCATTGGTGAGCCATGACTGTCTTGCCTTTGCACTTGCGGTTGCGCTTCTGTCTCTTCTTCTTCGGGGTGGCAGCATCGTCATCTTCCGAGTCGAGTTCGCCGCCAGCATCTTCCCCAGGAAATCTCCTTCCTTCCTCATATCTTGCACAGTTGTCCGCCAGAGCGTAAAGCTCGTTGATGGTTCGGACCTTCTGGATGCTCATCTCCTCGCGCATCTTGCCATTGCGCATGTTCATGTGGAACGACATGATCACAGCTACGGGGTGAACGTCGGGTATATTGTGGTGCACTCTGCTGAATATCTGGATGTATGTGCGAAGGGGCTCTTCCTCCCTCTGCGGTAGCACATGAAGGTCATTGTCCTAACCAGGAAGCTTGTGGCCTCCAGTATAAGCGCCAACGAACTAATGGCATAAATCTGACCAGGAGGAAATAGAACCCTCTGGCAGGCTCATCAGCCAACACCTCACATTGGGCTTAAGTGTCAATGGGAAGTAGTTGCCGAGAACATTCTCGTCGCGTCCCCCGGCAGCTTGCACCGTGATGGTGTAGATGCCCAGAAAATCTGACGGATTGAACTTGCCATCATACTTGTTAGGCGAGTCGGGCTTGAAGCTCCGGGAGGATGGCCACTAGACTTGCCGCAACTCACGGGTATATGTAGGGCAGCCAACCTCGTAAGCTAGATACCCAGGATACCCAGCGCAGGCTCATCAATAGAGGGTCATGCATGGACGTCTGATTGCCAGCGCGCCTCCCGTCGCCGCTCGATGGTGGGGCGAGCATCTTCGCGGCATTGGTCGCGAATGACTTGGCGTTGTCGGGGCGGCTCCGTGGGTCAGAAGACGCCATGGAGGCCTTGTCCCGCGCATCTTGTCGGGTGGTCGCCGCTACTATGGTGGTGATTGCACCATTGGTGCAGCTCCTCTGGTGCACTCGACGATCGTCTTGGCGGGCGCACAAGTATGCTGGTTTGCGGGCCCTACCTCCTGCACGGTGTCGCTGTTGGCAAAAGAGATGAGGCTCTGGATGCTGGCCCTCCACTCATCCATCTTCTCCGGTGCAGGAGGGAAGTCAAGCAGCAGTTGTTCCATGGCCATATCCTCTCCTGACGTCTTTGGCATGGCAAAGCGCGACGAGGGGACGGCGCTGCTACTCCTGACAGAGCCAACACAAGCATCGTCCCGCTCATGTTGCTGCTGCCGATGCTCGCCAGCAAGTTGTGATGGTGGTCGTCCCAGTGCATCTTGCAAATGGCGCATAGGGTCTTGATCTTGGTGCCGTCTGGAGCCGCCGGCGTCTCGCGGGATCAAGTCGTGGCTATCTTGTGAAGGCCTTGGCGTATGCCTTGCCGCTTCACAGTTGCCCGCCACCGTGTCATCCTTGGACCTCACTACGCCGCTCGCAGACGTAGCGACAACAGTAGGATCCCGGCTCATGGAGCTCTGGAGCACGTTGTTGTGATTGCTACGATCACCAGAACGATGTGGTGGCGTGGTCCTCCCGCCTCCATCTGTCGTAGTTGTCAGCATAGGTGATACGTCCATTTTGCATCATGATTTCCTACTGTTATTTACTTTGTTTTGTTGAATAATAATACTTTGGGGAGTGATTCTAATGCCTTTTCTCTCATAATATGCAACGTTTACACAAAGAGGGAGAATACCGGTAGCTGGAATTCTGGACCCAAGAAAAGCACGATAGAGATACCTATCCTGCACAACTCCAATGAAACTAAAATTTTACGGAGATTATTTTTGCATTTAATAAAAAATACTGGAGCAGAAAACTACCAGAGGGGGCCTCCCAGGTGGGCACAACCCACCAGGGCGCGCCAGGCCCCCCTAGGCGCGCCCTGATGGGTTGTGGCCACCTCGGCCCACCTCCGGTGCCCATCTTCTGGTATATGGTCACTCTTGACCTAGAAAAAATCAGAGGAGGACTTTCGGGATGAAGCGCCGCCGCCTCGAGGCAGAACTTGGGCAGGAGCACTTTTGCCCTCCGGCGGAGCGATTCCGCCGGGGGAACTTCCCTCCCGGAGGGGGAAATCGAAGCTATCGTCATCACCAACACCCCCTCTCATCTTTGGGAGGCCAATCTTCATCAACATCTTCAACAGCACCATCTCCTCTCAAACCCTAGTTCATCTCTTGTGTTCAATCTTTGTACCAGAACCTCAGATTGGTACCTGTGGGTGACTAGTAGTGTTGATTACCTTGCGTAGTTGATTACTATATGGTTTATTTGGTGGAAGATTATATGTTCAGATCCATTATGCTATTCAATACTCCTCTGATCTTGAGCATGATTATTGTTTGTGAGTAGTTACCTTTGTTCTTGAGGTCACGGGAGAAGTCATGTTGCGAGTAATCATGTGAATTTGATATGTGTTCGATATTTTGATGATATGTATGTTGTGATTCCCTTAGTGGTGTCATGTGAACGTCGACTACATGACACTTCACCATCATGGGCCTAAGGGGATGCATTGTGGAGTAGTTATTAGATGATGGGTTGCTAGAGTGACAGAAGCTTAAACCCTAGTTTATGCGCTACTTCGTAAGGGGCTGATTTGGATCCACATGTTTAATGCTATGGTTAGACTTTGTCTTAATACTTTTCTCGTAGTTGCGGATGCTTGCGAGGGGGGTTAATCATAAGTAGGTTGTTAGTTCAAGTAAGAACAGCACCTTATCACCGGTCCACCCACATATCAAATTATCAAAGTAGCGAACACAAATCAAACAAACATGATAAAAGTGACTAGACGAAATTCCCGTGTACCCTCAAGAACACTTTGCCTATTACTAGAGATTGTTCTGGCATGTCCTTTGCCACAAAAGGATTGGGCTACCTTGCTGCACCTTGTTTACCGTTACCGTTACTTGCTTGTTACCAGTTATCTTGCTATCAAACTATCTGTTACCTACAATTTCAGTGCTTGCAAAAATTACCTTGCTGAAAACCGCTTGTCATTTCTTTCTGCTCCTCATTGGGTTCGACACTCTTACTTATCGAAAGGACTACGATTGATCCCCTATACTTGTGGGTCATCAGTAGGCAGGTTGGAGGTCGATGGATCAGTAGCAGACGTGCCCTTGGCCTTCTTGGGAGCCATGGGCGAAGTGGATGATGAAGATGATTCTCATGCGTAGAATGTTGGTTCGGGTTCGCAAACGCGACCCCCTACCTGACGCGCCAAAGATGTTGAAGTACGACAATCGGTGGGACCGGCAAGGCCCCTTGCGGTTCTACTAAGGGGATCGACATGCACAAAGAGCGGAAACTGCAGTCAACACAGTGGGTTTACCCAGGTTTGGGCCACCATGAGGTGTAAAACCCTGCTCCTGCTTTGTGGATTGAGTGTTTATATGCTCAAGTTACAAAGAGCGCGGCTTGCCATCAAGAGTGCTTGGGAGCGCAGCTACTACGTGCAAACGGGCAAGAGTCGACCCTTGTAAAGGTTGCTATGGACCTCCTTTTATAGATTCAGGGGTTACCACAATGGCAAAATGGTCAATATACTATACAGGTAGTGGCTACAGTGCCAAATACCTAACCCTGAGGACTTAGGACAAACGCATTAAATGTGTCGTGAGGTGTCATGCGGGCACCATCTTTCGGCAAGGATAGCCTCTCCTTATGTGTCGTTCGCCCAGCTACCTCTTATTCCTTCTCCGCGCCATCGGGACGAGTTTCAATAAAGGTTGATTACCTGGACGGAGCTGACATGTGCCCTGACAGGCTCCACCTAACTACCTGCCCGCTCGACACCTCCTTGACAAGCGACTACCTAGTCGATGAGGTGGAGCGGTGGATAGGTAGTGGGGATCCTGCAGGCGCGGAGCTTGTCAGGTCTTCCTTGCGGGCAAGGTGGCTTGCCGGCAGCCTGGTCTTCTATTTGTTGAATCTTGAGTGCAGTTGTCCTCCGGCAAGTCTTCCCGGTTGGAAGGCTGTTGTCGTCTGTGCACAAGTCAGGGTGCTAAAGGACCAATTCTTTAGTACACCGATAATAAGGTTGTTGGACTAACAAATGATGTGAAGATACTTGACGTCAGATCAAAGAATATGGAGGCACAAGTGGCGAGGATAGTAGAGAGCCAAACCTTGATTTTGGCTAATTTTGCAGGTAAACCGGAGCCTAACCTGGTTGAAGAAGTTAAAATGGTAAGAAGCAACGAAGAGAAAGGTGAGGTACTTGATACTGGCCATGTGCTAGAGTACAATTATACCGTTGCAGATTTTGTCAATATGATATCCATGAAGTATCCACTACCGGAGGTAACTAATGATGAGGCCTATAATGTCTTTGTTGAACAAGTTGCAGCCAAGGTACGTGAACTTGATGATGAAAGAAAAAAAGTTCTTCAGTAAGTTACCAGCTAAGCAAGAGGATGCTTTTGAACCTACTATAGAGATTGAGATAGGGTTTAATAAGTTTAGTGCTTTCTGTGATCTAGGGGCAAGTGTTTCCACTATCCCCAAATCTGTTTATGATAGTCTCAATCTTGGTCCTTATGATAATACTGAGATTATATTGAATGTGGCTAACTCTACTTTTACTCATGCAGTAGGCATTAAGCATGGAGTTATAGTTCAAATTAATGATTGCCCAGTCATGATTGATCTTGTTATAGTAGATATGCCTTAGGATCCAATTGCTCATATAATTCTTGGTAGACCTTTTCTAAGGACTATCAAAGTTGTGATAAATTTGTTTGAGGGGAATGTTCGTTTGGATTTACCACCTAAAGATCCCTTTATAAGGTATTTCCCCAGGAAAAAGAAATTGAAGACCTACACAGGAGGTGGCATCATTTTGAATGCCAGAAGCTATGCTCTCGATGTTCAAGCACCACCTTGATCACCACTACAGTTGAGCTATCCGACCTAAAACAAGCGCTTCGTGGGAGGCAACCCACGCAAATAAAGTAGACAAGTAAGTTTTTTTAGTAAAATAGTGATTGAAGTTCCATATGAAGAAGTGAGTTTGGAAGAGTAGTTCTAATGAAGGCCTAGCCTTGTGCAAGATGATTTATATAATTGATGTTTGAACACCTGGAAATATGTCTATGTATTGACATGGAACTAACACCGCAGGAAAATGAAGAAAAATAAAAGTTTCAGAAGAAACAGACCAAAAGACGGCCTTTCCTTCGATCGCAGCGGCCGCACGGGCGGTCGTTTCATCTGCACGAGGTTCCAGTGCAGAATAGCCAGAGGCAACATAGAGAAAGAAGGTGTATCAAACGGGCGCACATGCCCGCTCGAGCGGTCGTTTTGATTTTCTAGAGAAACCATCAATAAGTCCAGAGTGTACGACAGCGTTCCAAACGGGCGCACGCGCCTGTTCGAGTGGTCGTTTGACATCTTCGACCAGGAGCACAAAATAGACATCTTCGACCAGGAGCAAACGATGGCATTTTAAACGGACGTCGGCGTTCGTTTCGATAGTCGTTTCAGCTGCACGTAGGGAAAGGTGAGTTAAACCGGGTTGAAGATGGCGTTCCATGCGGGCGCTTGCGCCCGTATGAGCAGTGGATTTGTGCGTCGGCGGCTCCAATAAGCCTGAGGAAGGAGGTAAATCGCCCCCATCTCTCTCTTTTCTTCTTCTTCTTCCTCCAAACCCTAGCAAAACTTCGCCCGATCTCTCTACTCGTTCGTTTTCAGTTCGAATCCTATCATGTGATTGTTCTATGGTACGTTTCTCCTCCGATCCCCAATTTATTTTTTGCAAATCCACTTTCTATATGCCTAGCATTGCCATGTCTAGGATATGCATATTTTTGATTCAAAATTGAGTTTGGCAAGAATTTGTTGATGTTTTTAGAGGAGTATGATGTTGTGAGTATCATAGGATCATTGTTGTTTCATTGTATTGGACTGAAAAATTGTTTTGTAGATGTTTACACGGAGGTCTTCACGCATACACGGTGGTTCGATTTCATCCACCGCACAACCGCAACAAGTTTTCACTCAGGGAATCGTCTTCAATGACCATGGAGTAAGGAAGAAGTTCCAAGAGCTCACCACAAGGAAGATCAAAGCAACAAAATGGGCTTGTGTGAATACTCTCACCAAGCTAGGTATCACTAATGATTTTAATTTGCTTTGTCATAACGCCGGGTTGCATCACTGGATGTGAGACTTATGAACGATTGACGCTTGAGTTTCTTAGTACTCTCTCGCACAATGTTGGTTTAATGCCAAATTCATATGAGGAGGAGAGGATCACTTTCTGTCTCCTTAACCAAGACTTTAACATCACTTTCGTTGAGTGGTGTAACTACTTTGACATGCACAACAATGATGATGATATTAGATATGTTTATGATTTCACTGACCCACACCCGAGGCTATCCTTTTGAACGAGGACTTCTCCAACTAGAGGCAGGAGTGGGCTCCTGACCAACCACCACAATGATCTCGCCGGTTTGGGCTTGCAAGAGCCTAATATTGGGGAAGATTATCACCACTTCTACATCAAGATGTGGCGGTATTTGAATAAATTGTAATGAGGTTGTACTTACACTCGGGGAGCTTCAAAACACTTGTGTTGGTTTGTTCCAACACTTTGCTTTTTATTTGCTCTTGCTTTTTATTTCTCTTTTTGCCTTTGCGATTTTTCAGTTGCAAAGTTAGTTTTCAAAAACCAAAAACCAAAAAATAGAATAAGCTTTGCTTTGCTCTTGTTCTTCATTTTAGCCCCTTGGAATTCGTTTGTATTTTGTTTTCAGAGGAGTTGATCTATGCCAGGACAATAAGGAATACAAGACTAAGGAAGAGAAGTGTGTAAGTTCACAACCTTGAAGGTACGTCCTACGACCCCCGTCTTTTGCACTTGGATACTTAGAATAGATGTAGTAGTTGTATGTGTGACATGTGTACATGGGAGTAAGTCTTGATAGTTGATACAAAGGTTTTGCTCTAGTAGCTGAAATAATTTTGTTGCCTTTGTTTTCTTTAGTTTAGACAACTAAGACTTGTCGTGGGACAGTTTTTGAATGAAATGTTATTAACCAAGTACAACTTTGCACAAGATAAAGTCTTTCAAGACTTGGGAGTTGAGAAATTGCAGTGGAAGAGATGTTTGATATGCTCAACCCCATGTTGTTAATTTTAATAAACTTGATAGCGCTTGTGGATTAAATTGTCTAGATGAAATTAGTTGAAAAGTGGGTGAGATTATGCCAAAAATCTGTGTTGTATGTCTCAGCATGGTGTTACAGCCTCCGGCTGGTGCCATGGCCTTTGCTACTATATATGCGTTTACGTGTTAAATGTGGCTTCGTCGCCCTTCTTGGTGTTATGCTGAGGACTCCGTTGGCTAATGAACGATCCACCAAGAGCGACAGCTCGGATTTCGGCTATGAGTTTGTTACCGTACGTAGTGGCAACACTGCGAACGAATATTATTCGGCTTTCTCTTGAGTGGGTGCATATGTGGTAAATAAAGGGGACTGATCAAAAGAGCTCGAAAGAGACATTATTGCTGAAGGTCCATAGTTCCCAAACATTAAGCCACAGCGAAAACCTATGCATGATCACTTATTTGGCATAATCTCCTTCACGTGACACTCAAAGTTATAGCAAAGAGTGGTTGAAACAAAGTGTTTAAGAGACTAGGGGAGGAGGCAATTTTGGGTGTGCTCATGAGCACTTGAGCATCATATTTTACTACATGCTTTCTACTCCCTAACTTATGTTTTCAAGGATATATCTTTAAAATAAACCTTCCATGCATTCCTGGTAAGCAAGTGTTGTCTACATTAAATGAAATGAAGTGTTGCAAAGTTGTTTTATCTACTAGATCAGAAATTTTGTGTTGATTATCTTTGATTCACTAACACTTGCACTATAACCATGCCACCGCTATGTCTATGATAAGTTTTCATGTCAAGAAGCGGAGGGCTATCTAGGCATACCGATTGTTAGTAAACCAAAACCTTCTCTTTATTTCGGTTTAAACAACTGAGTTCCTTATGCTTTGGATTTCTCTCTATGTTTCTCGAGGACGATCAAGTTTAAGCTTGGGGGAGTTGATGAGTGATATTTTTTCACTCATTTCAACCATGTTTAAACCAAGATATTTCATTAAAAGAGACATATTCGCTCCGATATAGTCACTAATGACTAATGAATGCAAAGGATTACACAAATCCTCTCTTTGATATTTTTCCACGGGAAATGGGCTAAAAAGGGAAGAAATCACTTGGGAGAAAGGAAAGGAAGGAGAATGGACAAGAAACAAGTCACTAGGAGGCGGCAGAAGGCCACCAGTGTGAAAGACGGCATTCCATGCGACCGCCCGCGCCCGTTTGAGCAGTCGTTTGGCATGGAAACCGAGGTTGGTCGTCCACCTGAACAACTTTTATATAGGGAGCCCCATCGAAATGTCAACAGAATAGCGTCGAGCAGAGCCAGAACCTCTTCGTCATCATCTTCATCCACAAACCCTAGACTCCGCCATTTTCATCTCCATAGCCACCCCCACCACCATATCTCTCTCATCTAGTTCATACTTCTTGCATCACACAAGGCATCCATTGTAAGACATATTGCAATCAATCAATCCCAAGATGTGTTCTTCAATGTTTTCTTCTCACGATCTGATCTCCATGTGTGAGTAGTTCGGTAAGGTATGGGGTGAGGCATGAGCCTTGCAACCCCAGGTATGGGGTGAGGCATGAGCCTTGCAACCCCTGGTGAGGCTAGGAGCAAGGGGGCGTGAAGTGTTATACCGAACACTGGTGACAGTAAGTAGTGTAACATGGATCACAACCTTTGGAATTCATGAGGTGTAGTCATTAAACACCCAATGCTTTTATCTGATATTATTATCTTAATTATTGGGGCAAGCCCGCGAGATGGATAGGGCCTTCGGTAGGACAACTGATTCTTGATGCAGGACTCGAGCTGGTCAAGATATTATTTGGAAACATCCCCCACTCTGATACGAAGCAAGCACCTCTTGATGGGTGACTCCCCGAGCACAAACTAATATCATTTTTTATCCCAAAACCAATACATGGTTGTAAGCATTAAGACCCCATCCCTGTACCTTCTTTTTATTATAAGTGTTTGAATCACAATCTGCTTGCTGATCTGGTCAAAATCTGGATTGATACTTTAACATAAGCTTGTTAGAGACCATTGCTTCAAGGGAGTCTTCCTCTCGTGGGTTCGATACCCAGGGTCACCTCTGGAGAAATAGGTGCAAGATACCCTTTCTTGTTCCAATACCAGATCGATAGAAAGGAGATATCAGCTCGCCTGTAGCACTTCTGACAAGGATGTGGATCTCGAGGCTGACAATTATGGTGCCTCGCCCCTTGTACCGCATGCTTTTGAACTATCCTTTGTCGGGCACATAACTCCCACTTGAAACCTTTGCATGGGTATTTTTATATCTTCTTGTCTTTGCTGTGTTGAGAAGTCAGTCATGTACCCGGGAGGTGACGTTGTTTTGCTTGAAAAATTCCTCGCGGGAGGCTCTTCCCTTTGCTTCTTTATGGGATGCCTAAGTCGGGCCAAGGGCCACTCAGTCCTGGACCTGCGGATAGTCGGTGTAACCCCCGGGAAAATGTCGTTCGCATGATGAACAAAAGGGCGTCAGAGGGGATGGGCCGCATAGCGA
Source organism: Elymus sibiricus (assembly GCA_039707655.1). Classification (NCBI taxonomy): domain Eukaryota; kingdom Viridiplantae; phylum Streptophyta; class Magnoliopsida; order Poales; family Poaceae; genus Elymus; species Elymus sibiricus. Next base: position 311,292,535 of record CM077669.1, on the reverse strand, counting down.
CACGTGGCATGTGTTGCCCCTTGGTGGGAAAACACAACCCCGCCGTCTAGTCGCTTCACTGTCTGGTCACCTCCTATTTACCGTCGTAATTATACCACTGTAAAGGCTGACGACTCCTTGGCTCCCGTGCCACAACGCTTCGGAAAATGGAGGGAGTGGATGTCGCGCCATAACTTCGGGGCAGGAACCAGTTCCGCTTCCCTCGCCCTATAAAACTGGGAGAGGACTGGGTCTAGCTCATTGTTCTACTGCTTCCACCTTCACATCCTTCTCCTCTTGTGCTCCGACACACTCTTCGGCCGACATACCTCCAAGGTGTGTTTGGAAAGCATGGCCTTCGTCGTGAACTTGCTCGTGTGGTGACGCAGTTGCACCGGGAGTTATCCGCTAGAGTGGCAGAGCTTGGGGTGAAGGACGAGGCGCTGGCGGAGAAGGATGCAGCTATGGACAGCCTCCACGCCCGCGCCCTCGACATACGGAAGCGACATGACAAGGAGACAGTCGAGCTCCGGGCATAGCTCCGGAAGACCACGAGGGAGCTGGAGAAGGTGAGGGATAACCTCTCCCAGGAAACCCTTCGAATGACCTGCCTAGCGGCGCGGGAGCGATGACAACGGGACGAGATCCAGGAGCGTCTTGGTGGGAGGCCCGTGGAGATCAAACATCAGCACGCGGTCCTACACGAGGTTTATCGCCAGGCAAGCGGGTTCATGCCCACGCTTGGGCTCAACCCGTACCACCACCGTGCTAACTTCAACGAGCACAAGTCGGCGGACAATATCCACTTTGGGGATCGTCTGGAGAAGGAGAAGTCGCGGCGGCTGTGGCGGTGGCCTCGCGCATTCTTTCCACCCTGCACCACCGCGGCCCTTACTTTCTGGTGGATCCCATCACGGAGGAGGTGACCCTGGAGGATCGTGTGAGGTCGCTGAGGGCCATGAAGGACCACGTCATTGTGGTTGTGCATGAAGAGAAGAGCGACGACTACGGCGGCCTCTGAGTGCCGCTAGAGATGGCGCATGTCCGTCGGGGGCCTAGGTCTTGGCGAGGATGATGGTGCCTTTGGTCGGGCGGCACCGTCCTCTCGGGGGGCTCGACGCCAGGCTTCGTCGTGGTCAGAACTGCCACCGTTGACGATGGAGTCCTTTTGCTTTCCCTACTTTTCGGAGTAAGATTGTAGATGTTGTTAAGCATGAGCACCTTAGTTTATAAAATGTTCAGGATCGCTTGCACAGATCATGTTTATCTTTTACTGAAGGTGTATGATTTCCATTTCTCTCGAACCCCGTAGCATGCTCTGGTGAATCCCATGTAGACGGGGTGACTGTTCGTGATAACAAGAACAATGCCACGCAGTTACGTTGGAGCGGGTCCGAAACGCAGCGTGTTTGCTTTGCTTCTCAGGTTAACAGAACATTCGCGGGAGTAGATCACTTGGTTATACTTTAGGGAAGCCACCATTTTACGGTCGGGGCTGATATACGTTTTAGGGAATCCGGGAAGGAAATGGCCTAGGCGTGTGCGTGCGCCAGGGGTTTGAGCTCCCGCATTCCGCACTGACGGATACACGCGGGAGCAACAAGCCGACACTTGGGGGGGGAGGAGGTTCATGGGAGGTGTATCTCAAGAACGCGCTCCTCCTGGACAAGTGGGCTGCCAAGTGTCCGTTCGTGTATCCGTCAAGAGGGAGATGTGAGTTTTGAGAAAAACAAGAAAGACTATGCCGGATACGTAGTATGAGGATGCCATGATGCTCCTTTTGACGGGGGAGATCCCGAGTACATGGTTGGTAGAGTACTTAGCTTTTAGACTTAACAATGAGATTTGGTCCGGTCCTGATGAGAGGCCGTTACTTCGCCTTCGGCTGGTGATCTCAGGGCGACGCCCTCGGCCATAGAAGTGTCATGCCACTGCACTCCCGGGGCCTACCGTAGCCCTCGAGCCTAAGAGGTGACGAAGATGTTGTGGGACGTGCTTCTGCCGAAGGTGATCTCGACGACAAAAGAGCTCTTCTTCGGTTCCTGGCGGACTTCTGCCACAGCTAGTGCCGCCAGGGAGGCCGGCGCTGCTGAGGATGTTGCACGGACAAGGTCGCCGGAAGCGGCCGGCCCGGCCTGCGAGACCGTTCGAGCACACCTGGTCCTCACAAGGGGACTATCGACCCCCGGGAGGGCCGGCCTCGTGCGGTGGAAGCGGTGAGCCCCCGGGACGATACCGGCCTCCTCGGGCGCACTGGAGCGCCACACGGTAAAGATCTGCGACAGTAGTCACCTTCTGTACAGCTAGGTCATCGCGAATCCCGACGCTGCGGATGTTCTGGAAGAGCGCCGCTACGACAGCGGCCTCGGGGATGCCCCCGGTCTGCTCGCGCATCCGGATAAAACGGACGATGTAGTTCTTGAGTTGCTCTTCTTGGCCCTGACGGAGATACCGGAGGCAAATGTACGATACATGGGGCGGACCACAGTTCCTCAGAGGCAGGGCACGCCCAAGTGGTGCCCCTACGACCGCGCGCCGCCGTGGCGAGATGGAGGAACGAACCGCCTAGGCCGATGCATATGGGGGCGCTCCACGGCCCAGGGAAGCCTGCCCTGTGCCATCCTCGTCAAGTGCCGAAGTGTCTGCTGGAGCTAGCGCTTGGTCGAAGAGGCAGCACCGATTCGGGCGACGTAAAGTTGCTCGGCGAAGGAAGTGTCGCAGACTAGGGTCACTAGAAACGCCTCAGTCCCCTACGTGGCGCGCCAAATGTCGGTTTCTAAGAACCAGACACTGGGTTGTTTGCTACAACCCCTTGTGAGTTCGGCCAGGGACTGAACACATCTAGTTTCCTTAGTCACGGATGGTCAAAGAAGAAGAACAGGGGGAAGAACATGTCGGAGTTACCCAGGTTCAGGCCACCATGTCGGTGTAATAACTTACTCCTGCTCCATGTTGATATTTCAATGGTAATGTGTTACAATGTGTCTATTTTTTGTCCTCCTGTGAGGTTGCAACCTCTCCTCTATTTATACTACTCTCCGGGGCTCTTGCTCGAGCTCTCACTCGTTGAATATAGCATGGAGTAGGCTAGGGTAGCTTGTACCGACGCGATATGGTCCGCTCGCGCATGCTTGTACGTGCGGTGATGATGGTTGCCGAGGCAGCGTATTATACCATGGTTTTATCTCTGTGTTCCCCTCGTACAATGTGGGTTGCATCGGGGTACTGCTCCTATAGCTTCGTAGAGAGCAGGTAAACCGCCTTGTAGCCACTGTAGGGGACCTCATCTTCACGGGGGCCTTGTCGGAGCCCATATATACTGACATGTCATTCACTCTCCGTCCCTTTGTGATGCTTTTTGTAAAGGTAAGAGGTCTGGTCATCATCCTCTCGACCGGTAGCGAGATTTTTCTCTCTTGCCGAGTGAGGTCAGGTCTGTATGTGGCTTCCCGGGAGCCCTGCGAAGCGCTTGCCGGATTGGTTTGTATGTCGTCTTCTGGGCTGCTTCCGGGATGGCATATAGAGATGTCCACGGAGTGGTTGTCGGGTTTCCAGGGACCATCCCCTAGACGGGGACGGGGCAGGAGGCCTTCGTCGAGGCTTATCCTTCCCAGGCCCGTAATACCCTGATTTTATTTGGGCCGACATACACAACCGGTGTCTCGCCCTCTCTCGCGGGCCACCGTCGTCCCTCGCGCCAAAAACCAACCCTGATCCGAGCTTCATGGAAGAAGATGCCCCCCTCCCTTCCGGCTGAAGCACCCCCTTTGCCACTTCGATAAGCGGCGCAGTCGGACATATGGAACATATGGGGGAGGAATATACCTCTGGGGCTCCCGAAAGTCCGATGAGCAGGCCGTCGGACACGGGGAAGACAAAGGGATCCATCACGGCCAACCGTAGACTAGTGTAGTGTATCCGTGTCATGAGAATGGAGCTGAGCACGGCCGAACATCCACATAGTTTTACCTTTTCTAGTTAAAATATGTCCAAAATGTAATGTTTTCGTCTGATTTGTATGAAATCCGCTATTTTGCATGAATTCGTCCAGTTTGTTGAAAAAGTGTTTGAATGTATGCGAGCAGCATTGGATGGCCGACTCTGGCATCCATGTCCGCACACTGCTTCCCATGTCAGCGGACGGGTGTCGGAGCAAATTTACGGGTCAGCGTGGAGATGCCTAAGGGTGACATTTTTTATGCTATAGCCCCCTTCGTCTTAGGGGAGACCGGCCGAAAGAACTACCAGAAGAACAAAAAAAAACAGGGTGAAAAAAATGCATGAACCGAACCGTTCGCTGTCTAGGAACCTCTCATCAGCTACAGACCGTTGCGCACGGCCCGACGCCTGCCACACTGCATCAATGACAGCCTACAAAGCTGAGTCTTGTGGGCTATGAAGAGAAGAATTTGGTCCTGGTTCGTTTATAAGAGGAAATAGACATCACACATCTAAAATGAAACAAATGATAAGAGGGGTCCCAGTGAGAACACATGGCCCTGATTGACACCTTCCCAAAGAAACACAATAGTCATGCTTTTTTCCTATACGTACACACACATGCACACATACATACATACATACACACACGTGCATACATGCATACTCCTCATCCTTCATTTTAAGGTTAAATAAGATATAACTCAAATATTAGAGCTTAGCTCAAGTATCTCCCCTTGTGGATTTCTCCTGTGGGAGAAGACTCATTCTAAGGAGTCCAAGACCGCTTAAGGGGTGAAAGCTTTTTGAGCACGAGGCCTCCATCCATGGAGAGGATTCCCTGTGTGTTCAAGTCCTCGTTGTCCTAAGACCTGAGAAAGAACCCTATCTTGTTCTATATCTCTTTTTGGATGATTTGGATCAAGGATCTATGTGAATCATTATATGCATCTCTGTGTGTTTTGCCTCATGATTCCTCTCGATTTTCCCTCATGTTTATCCTGTTCTTGCTCAAATCCACAATCAATTCATGAAGATTGGGCAAACTAAGACTTGATCCTACATCATGTGTGTTTATAAGAACTTGTGATACTACTTAACATTGGGCCTTTTAATAAGAAAAGTAATATAGAGTCTAGATTCAATTGTCTCTCCAAAATGAGGGTTATCTTTGTTCCAGGTAGCCCTAAAAAAACCAAAATCTTGTTCCAGGTAGGTTAGCAAACTAAATGGTCGACCAAAGCGCACTAGGGATAAATTAGGAAGGACTAGGAGTTTGTAGTTCGGACCACACAGAATTTTCATCGAGTCTGTTTGCAGATGCCAACATTGCATCAATTAGTGCTGTTTTTGTCCACCGTTCTAGATAAAACAAAATCCACAATTCTTTTCTTCCTCCACTTCCAACGACCAACAAATCCTATCCTAGAACGGAAATTCAACTACCTCGAGAAGCCCATGCTTTCAGCAAACTCGCATCATGCAGGAAGGACTCTTGCAGGAGACGAAACCTCTCGCAACTGGTAAGGTACTGCAATTCCAAAAAAAAAAAAATCTTAGATTTGAATAATCTAATAATATGTAGTAGTAACAAAATTTGAAGAGTTGGGTAGAATAATTACTTGCAACCCTAACTTGAGCAGCAAAACCCTTGTATAGGCATTAGTTTACCTGATACTTTACACCACCAGTAAGAGAGGCCACTGCAATAGAATGCTAACATGGTTTCCAATAGACTGAAGCTGACCGGCATATATGTACTGTAGAAAAAATGACAGCGGAATAAGACATGATTCTAGTCAGAATATATTGAGCTTTTCCATCGTTATGTCATTGGCCATCCTTGTAAAGGAAAACATCTGGAACAGAGGCTGGATCCAGCTCATAGAAGCCGCTGTGCTTGCCGCCATTTTCTTCCGTCAGACAGAACGAGGGCACCTGGTGAGAGAACTTCAGATTGTCCCTTGTAGGTATCTCCACAACTCTCTTTCGCTTGCCAGGCTTGAACACCGATGTGTAACCATTGACTTGAGTAAGAAGAGAAACGTTTGTGCTAGCTTCAGTGCGCTCAATGATCTCACCGATGGCAAATCCACAAGCACGAGTGCTCGAGGGAGTCCAGTCAGGTGTCCAGTTCATGTAGATGACCCAAATCTCACCTACTTGCGGAACAATTTCAATCTGCTGATTTGGGTCATGTCCGGTGTATACTAAATGAGAGAAAGTATCGTTTGTTTCGTACATGGTTTTCCAGTTTCGAATTTGAAATTTACCACAGCTGACAGGTATATTCTGCTCCAACCACTGTTTCTCCTGCTCCACTTGTGGACAAACTTCAAGCCAGGTCAAATACACTTTGAAAGGTTCTAGCTCGACTTTACTTACCCAGCCATAGAACTTAGGAAAGTTGTCAACATCACTGTATAAAGCCCATATTTGTCCACGTTCAAAGTTCTCGCATGAGCGACATTCTTCAAAGTTATAAAATTCAGAATCAGGATATGTATAAACTAAGGAGGGACTATTTTGCTCAGAGAAGTCACCTAAAGCATTAGGGCCATTGGGATTTCTCTGCAAGGATGTGTTTGGCTCAGAAGAAATATATTCATGTTTTCCTCTAATGCTTGCATTGTCAGTGCTCAAATCAATGAATGCACGGCCCTCTTTCTGGCCAGGGGACATGCAGGAGTCAAGAGGAACACAAGGAAACGCTGCATCCAGGTCAATAGGGAGACATGCAGTGTCAAGTTCCAGAAAACCTCCAGGGACACCAACTTTCTCATTCCCATTTGTCCTATAAAACGGAACACTGTGAGAAAAACGAAGTAGCTCACTTGGCGCTACCACAATTTCAGATTTCTCCTTAACTGTCGCAAATAAACTGACAAAGCCTTCAATCCTGACTAATGGGACAACAGTAACGCCAGCACTAACTGAGAAATTTGACAGGACTTCCACGACTTCATATTCATAGGATCTATGATTATCTGCATCTGATCCCCACTGCATGTTCCATCCCTTATAAAGAGCCCATACCTCACCCTTACTGGGATGTACTTCATATTTCCTTTGTTTGCCTTTTGTCCATGAAACAATATGCGAAAACATGAGTCTGTCTTGTGATATCTCTGTTGTTCCTAAGCTAAAGCTTCCACAAGCAACGGGCAGTTCTTCATCGGACCATTTCTCCTCTGCTTCATTCATTGCAATGCGCTCCAGCCAAGTGAGATGAACTTTAAAGTTGGAGGCATCAAAACCTTTTATTTTAGCATAATATCTTGGCATGCCATCAAGGTTATCATAAAGGGCCCTGATCTGACCAATTGCAAACAGATTAGCATCCCTCAACTTCTCAAAATCGAAAAAATCTGCGTCAGGAAAAGAAAGCTTCACAGAATAGCAAGGTTGATTCTGACCAACAGTATATGTAACTTCTGCCCTGATATTGTCCTGATCACCTATATCTGGAGTTTTAGCTTCCTCTTGGATTACTACTTTGCCAGACACATCAGATGGAACCGATTGCCTGTCAACGTTAGTGACATTATCATCAAATATTTGCTTCCCATTCAAGTCAGCATTAGATGGAAAATTATTCTTTCTTCGCTTCTTTTTGCTATTATAGTTGAGGCTGCTACTGCCATCAGCATCTTGCGTCCTCCTAGCTGATCTCCGGAGAATGGGGGATCCTGCAGCATTTAGCACTGTAGATACATCCTCTATACCCAAGTTCTTTCTGTCAACAACACCTGTGTTCATGTTTACAGTTTGGGCAGAAGATTTACTTTGAGTCTTTGCTGGAATTTTAACTTTCCCCTTTGTAATATCCGACTGGTTAGCTTCCTTCTTGCCACTAGGGTTGTCATGCCCTTTTATATCGCATTCTGCCACATTTATCCTTATTTTGGCATATGTGTTTACACCTGTAGATGAAAGCTTCGCAGGACCAGGGACATCCATAGCATTTGAAGCTGCAGATGCATCTGATGTGCCTGACTTTGGTCTGCCAATGATGTTCGGATCAGGAGGATCTGGTATTGACCATCCACCCATATGTTCATTTGCAGTCGGTACAGCAGGTTTTTCTTGATTCACTGCTGAAAATTGACTTTGCCCGCTTGTCGTTCTTGACTGACTAGCTTTCTCGCCCATGGTTGGCCTGCTATACCCTTTCATGTAACCGTCACATTGGGCCACATTCATCCTTGGATTCACATCTGTGGTTTCCTGTGCAGAAGAAAGCTTCACACGGCGGCCCTGTTGACTTGGAAACGTCTTCGTTGGAACTTGAGAATTAGTGGGAACACTCGATGAAGTCGGCACATACTGTTCTTGTAAGTTGTACTTGTATGCAAAGAAATTATTTTCGCAGTTCAGACAGCGGATCAGAGTGTTTAGGACATGGTTGTGATACTGATATCGCATCTGACAATAAGCACATATGGTCCAAAAAGTCAGTACATACCCAGGTAGATTGCATTTACTTGGGCCACTCTTCTTTTGTTGCTGTGTAGCTTGCTTCGGCACTTTTCTGGAAGCATTCTGCCTTCTGATATCATAATGAGATCGCTTTGTTTGATCACACAATATTGAATGAGCTTCAGCAACCAACTTGAAAGCAGCTTCAGCACCAGGAAAACAGTTTTTATCAGGATGGAGTGAGAAAGCAAGCCTGAGGTATTGCTTTCTTATGTTAGCATGATCTGTTGTTGTCTCCACTTGAAGGATTGCATACCAGTCCGTCTCTCCATTCACCCTTGCCTCTGCTGCACAGTGTACAGTGCAAACACTTAGCAGCTGAGATATATTCTCAAGCTCTGGAAATAGCATCTGAGCTTTAAGTGCAATCTTTCGGGCACCAACGAAGTCTTTATTTTCCAACTTCTTTACAGCAATTTCCCTGGCCCTGGAAGCCTCTTCTCTGTTGCACTCCATCATAATCACTGCCAAAAAATACTACGAAGCTCTCACGTGAAGTGATATCAGCTGGAAATGAGTATCCTCTGACTCAAGCTTCACAGCAGATAACGGATGCGCACATCTGGATCAATTTCTCAAAAACAATATGACTGAAAATTTACTGCATCAGGACCTACAATTTAAGAAGGAAAGAATAATTCTTAGTAACTGAAAATTTAACACCTAAAAACACACGCATTTGTGGATTACTGGATTCCATAACAATAAGTCAAGATTGCTCAAGTGTAAAACCTAGTATACGAGACCACATATGATAATATTCCCTCCGTTCGTAAATAGATAGCTTCCTAGAAAGTGTGCAGTCAAATTTCTTTAACTTTGACTAGTAGTAGATAAAATAACAGTTAGATTGGTAAGATGAAAGTAGTAATATCAGATTTTTCATGAAATATATTTCCATCATATTGAACTACATAAGTTTCTACTAACATATACGCATGGTCAAGAATACATATTTGAGAACGAGTCAATGCTAAAAGATCATCTATTTTGTGACACATCAAAAGGCAATACCAGCAAAACAAGACATGTGAACAAGATTGTCAAAAAATATATTTCACATGAACCTTATGCACTAATTAGAGTAAGGAAGAGTGAATTGTTATTTATAATCAGCTACGTGGCCAGCGTTCTTCGGAAGTTGTTTATGCAGTACCGTAGTTTGCTATCACCAGAAAATGTTTTTAGCAGGCTATTATCAGGTCGTCGATGTACAACACCATAGTATAGTCTACTGCATGTGATTTAGTGACACAAAAATGACTGGAAAGGGGCATAAGCCACTAGAAACAAATAGAAACGTAATTGATTATCTTGCCAAGTAAATACAGTGCCATTCTCGAGAACTCTAGATGAAAAGGAAAAACTTGCCATGTGCCCATGTGCAGGAAGGAGTTTGATGAGTGAGCCCAAAGTAAAAAAAAGGGCAGCCCGGTGCACGTAGCTCCCGCTTGCGCAGGGTCCGGGGAAGGGTCCGGCCACTTTGATGAGCCCAAAGTAAGACATGTGAAAACATGGGTTTGTTCAAGGAAAATTTGGGGCATCTTGGCAGCGACTCAGATGGGCTGTCTCAGGTGTAAGGAGATAAGAGAGACTAGAGAGCATTACTGGATTTGTGATACGAGATATTATCCAGGGAATTTCAAGATCCGGCAGATACTACATGCTTCGGGTTCAACCCTAGATCCAGATTCCACCTTGAAGCCAGCCAAATAGACGACTTGCTTCAGGAGTCCGGTCCCATCTGGATCCGTTTCAAGATCATTTAAGGTCCTTTCATGGAGATGTTAAATTATGTTTAACTGCATTTGCATGTATAGAGTACGTAAAAGGACAAAGCACTGGATCATCCGTGTCAGTGCTATATAGATCTATTTATCTATAGAAAAACTAAAAGACATACTCGCTGAGTGAGATGAGAACTTCCAATATGACCAAAATACAGGTGCATACCACAGCAGATGAAACTAGATATCTCCAGGCAAATAAATTGCCACTCCATCATCATTACCATATCTCCCAGCAAAAACCTGCTAAACCAATGCCTTCATCCTTCATCACTAAATACACCAATTTCTTATGGCATCCTCTCAGAACAAGCATTGTACAGCTACTGCAAAGATTGTGGTAAGAAAAATATTTGCCATCATATTTCTTCTTTCATTCCTTTCATTTACTTAAGCATAAAATTTAAATGCCTGTATATGTGTAATGTTTAAACCATGACATAGGTACACCCCAGTACCAACAGAATGTAAAAGGATTACAAAACTACAAGAGCAATCAAGCAATCAGTGAAGCATACAACCAACACTAACCGCAGCAACACTCAAACAATCAGCGACATGAACGGCCAACAGAATGTAAAAACATGACAGTTGCATTGAGACAATCAGCACCATGTAGTGCATTCAAACAAGTGGCAACATTCAGTACCAACAATAAGTTGTAGGACATTGCGTTTTTGCCTGAGAATTGGACTCATCAAATTGTGCATTGCAGTTTTGTAAGAAAATCGTACTGATCCACACCCTCCAAGCCCATGCAAGGATTTGGGGCCACGTGGTTTGGGAGGCAGCGGCTGCCCCCTTCCCCCCCCCCCCCCCCCCCCACCCACCCACCCAAATAAACACAACATATATCAATTTCGGACATTACAGGGCACAAACTCACTGATCACATTCCCGCAATAAAGGGACAAACTCCCTGATCACATAAACTGAGATTAGAGGGGCCAAACATTGCAGGGCAAGATGCAGTAAACTAGGGTTTGGGGCCGCGTGATTTGTGAGGCAGCGGCCTGAGAGGAGGAAAGGGTTTGTGGAGGAACCCATGAGGGGCTGCCGGAGGGATAACTTTGAAATGAGGCAATGGCGACTACATCTTCTGCTCCTACCACGCCATAGGAAGACCCGCCCATGCATAGGATTGGAATTCGAACAGCACAGGAAGAAGAAACTAATCTAAAATCTAGCTGCAGTGTGAGATAATCTGATAATAATTTCAATAACTTTAGCAAAAGCCAGCAGCAGTACCAGAGACGGTAGAGTGGCCGGCGATGAGCAGGCGCCCGCGAGCAGTCGCGGTGGCGGGAGCCGTAGCGAGAACAAAGGAGGCGAAGCCGAGGGGGATTTGTGGGGGTGTTGGTTCCAATTAAGTCCTAGGGCTTTATTCACGTGGAATTACAAATGTACCCCCTCTTTGTGAAATGACCAAATGCCCATCAGGGCGGGCCTGGCCGAAAGAACGCATACATGGCATGTCACGTGGGCATTTCCTATTACCGAAAAAGGTTTTCGCCCCGCTTTATATATAAAGCAACGATCAACAACATCAGATACAACCGCACACCAACACAACACACGCACACACCCAAAACAAGATACATAGGTGCTGATCGCAGCAACATCACTCCAAGCACTAACGCCACTGCAAAGAGATACGGCCACATACGACGAACCGTGTGCTCCAGGCGGCGCCTTCAGGAAGGATACGACACCGTAGCGCCGCCACCGCCCGATCCGAGGATCAGCGTTTCCCCTGGAGCAGCACGACGGGCGATGAGAGCCGCATCGACACCTTCAAGAAGGGCACGAGCTTCGCCGCTGCCGGTCCATCCGAAGATAGAGCAGATTTTCACCCCGGCCAACACTCACCGCCACCGATCGCCACACCCCGACTACCACGCCGCCCACACGGCCACGGCCACCAGGCAGCACCAAGCCACGGCCTCTGCCCATGAGCACCGCACAACCACCTCCAGGGCCGCCGCCCCGGCATCCAAGACCTCGACCCCACCTCACCCGAGATCCGCCGCTACCCCAGCCAAAGAGACGAGCAAAAAGGAGCCGCCTTTTCCACCCCTGGGCAGCCCCCAACGCCGAGACCCACAGGGCGGCCAAAACTGGCCTCCATCGACTCGTCCTGCAGCACCGGGCGCGAGACGAGCATGGTCCTGTGGCACCGTGTGTGAGACGAGGTCGGTCCTGCTGCATCGTGCGCGAGACAAGCTCAGTCCAACACACCGTGCGTGAGACGAGCTCAGTCCTGCTGCACCGGGCGCGAGACGGGCGATGGACCGCAGCTGGGAGCGGGCCAGCCCTCTGACAGAAGCAGGGCCGGAACGACGAGGAGAGGGAATAGAGGCCGACACAGATCAGCTATGGGCAAGCCGGCACTGGAACAAGCCAGCCGCCGTCGCAACAGACCTGCCCCCGTGCGAGCCGCGCATGGACAAGCCAGAGAGGACCAACGCCGCCGTGAAACGACCCGCACCGCCACCATGAGCCACCACCACACCGTGACAGCCCACATCCACGCCAGGACCCCGAGGGCCAGGCCGGAAGCCGCAGCAACCAGCCGGCGCCCTGGGTCACAGCCCGCTCCCACGCCACCCGACGCCCAAGCGCCCGCCAGATCGATTCTGGACGGGTCCACCGCCGCCAAGCGCGCACCGCCGCCGTCACGCACTCACCGCCGCCGCCGCCAGCACGGCCACGCGCCAACGAGCCTCCACCAGCACACTAGCGCCGCAGCAGCGCAGATCGAGATCCAGATCGAGGTCGGGGCGGCCTCGCCCGAATCCCCGCCACTAGCACCGCCGCGACGCACCACCGCCTCCCAGCCAAGCAGCCGCCAGGTCCAGCCGTCCCCGCCGCCGGGAGCCCTGCCGGACGTCGCGCCCCACGCCGCCGCGCAGCAGACCCGCGCCGCCACCACCACGAACAGGAGAAGGAGGGAGAGGCCCCGCCGCCGCCCGTGCCGCACGGGCTTCGCCCGGCGGACGCCCTCCGGCGGCGGCGAGGGGAGGGAGTGCCAGGGGAGGGAGCGCCGGGGGAGGGAGAAAGTCGCCGACGGCGGGGCTAGGGCTCCCGGGACGCGCGCGCGGGGCGCGTCGCGGGAGCGAGGGGGCTGCAGGCGTCAGTTAACATGCCCGGCGTCAGTTAACGTGCATTTTTGTTAACTGGCGCCTACAACGTTCGTAAATGGGCCGACCTGTTTAGGCACCGGTTGATGAACTTTTTTTGAAAATTCTATAAACTTTTTTGAATATTGTTGAACTTTTTTGAAAATTGATGAACATCTTTTGAAAATGGATGAGTTTTTTTTTCAAAATTGATGAACATTTTTAAGATTTATGAACTTTTTTCAGCTCAATGAACATTTTATAAAAATACATGAACATTTTTAAGATTTAATGAACTTTTTACAAATTTGATGAACTTTTTCGAAATTGGATGAACATTTTTTTGAATTTCAATTAAAAAAATTTCAAATTGATGAACTTTTTTCATATTTTTTATTTTCGTAACAAATAGAAAATCTGGACGGTTTTTTCCTACTAGATCAACAAAACAAAAAAAAACTGGGCAGCTTGCGAGCGTTCTAGTGGGCCGGTCCATGCCAGCGACGCTGCAGTCGCCGGATCGTTAATGGGCGCCTCTAGCGCTGACTAGGAGCTCCTTGTCACGTGCCCCGCCGCCCGGAGCACGCCTAGGGTCGGCCTGGGCTGCGATGCGAGGCCCAGGTGCCGGAACGACCTGTTTATTTTATTTTTATTGCATAGCCAAAAATGTGTCATGTTGGGCCGGCGTTTAGCAATTTTGTCGTGCCTAAGCCTAGAAGTGTCGCACGACCCGTTTATAAACGTGTCGCCATGGACCGTGTCATGCCAAGCATGTTTAAGGGTCGGTCGGGCCGTGCTGGCCCACGTGGCCAGGTCTAGTGACAACTGACAACTATCAGCCTTGCTAGGATATTTCTCATACTAGATAATTATCAATGCTTGCAACGGGATATAAATATTTTAGTACATTGCCCCATGATTTACTCGCTCATATTAATGCGAGCTTTGTCAAGATAATTGTCATACTAGATAACTGCACATGCGTTGCTGACGGTGTAGAAAATCGTCAGATCCCTCGGTATGGGTCTTGGCGTAGCTAGAAGTCTAAGAGCGGAGGTCGCACGGGGGATTTACCTAGGTTCCAACCTCTAATACCCTACATCTTGCTTGTGTTTGTTATTCATGGTGGAGGGATACCTCGTGCGAGGGGTTAAAATGGTGTATATGAGATTGCTACGAGAGTTGTTTCTACGGGAGTATATAGGAATGAGAGCTCCCTAGCCTCCCCTTATATACTTGGTGGAGACTAGGGTTTTACAGAGGGATATGCGATCTAGGGTTGCCGCCGCACCAGCATGGAGGCTAAGTTGGTCGCATGGTGTGTATCCTCTTCTTTGGGCTCCCCTCCGTCGATGGGCCTTGTGGGCCCTCTGTCAGGCCTTTTGCCGAGCTCCCCACGGTGAGCCACCCTCGATGTATGACAGCGTCAGCAGCCCTCGAGCATGGCGGAGGTCGCAAGAGAGGGTCTTCGAGACCTTCGGCAAGCTCTTCCTTTCGCACTGACGTCTTCGTAATTTTTCTTCAGGGAACCCGGTTTGAGGCCTCTGCGATCAGTAGCCTTTTATTAGGACCGTGACGGCAGGCCTCCCAAGGCTTTGACAGTTGTTGACATGGTCCACACGATCAAATCGGGGTCTTCTAAGAAACCGTTTGGGCGGATCCCATTAATTACGTTTCGTGATGATGATCGTCCCGGAATTCACGCGCCCGCACCTTGCAAAACAGAAGAAGAGTCATGGCAGCGCATCACCAGTGTTGTCTCCTCCTTGTCAATATCCCACATAGCTGATCGGATCCCACAAATAGGTTCGTCAGAGCGGCGCAAGTGCATCGCTTCTAACGATATATGCGCATGTAGGAGGAACGATGTGCGGTTGATTGCTAGGTCCCGTCGAACTGTTGACGGTTCGTGAAAGTGGCTAGTTGCAACACATGCAAAGCCCTAACACATACGCTGAAGCGGTCAACTAAATGCATGTACGACACCTCCACTATATATAAGCATCCATCGCGTGCTCAACACATGGACCCTGCATTGATCCGAATGCCCAAAGTTCATTTGACCTGGATCCAAGTCCGAGTAGGATCACATCCGACATGCGAAGTCGGATCCAGCCTCACAGGTTCCTTCCCTTAAGTGCACGGCCCCTTAGGTTCTCGTCCACTTGGTCGCAAGTCAGATCACATCTGGCTCGGCTAGTCGATAGCGGCCTCTAGCAAAGCGTTCTGACTCCAAGGGTCCGATGAAACCGGTTCAGTGGACCTGTACAATGTTCCTTTTTGCCTCATGATATATGTTGTCGGGCACAAGGCGAATCGGTCATCCTTGTTGAAGCTCAACCTCTTTCTCGGTCCAATTATGTCGACCAACAAACCGGATTATCTGAGAATCCTTGTTGCATGTCCATGCTTATCTAGGTCGGATCTGTCGCGTCCAATATGCGGTACTATCCTCACGACGGCTCAGGGTCTCGATAAGGATAGAAGCGCATGTCAGGACCGCTTTGCAAGATGGATATCTTCACAATACATGTATTGAAGAGATGAAAATATAAGAGATCGTCTTGCACTCGCCACAAGCTACATCATTAACATCTTAGATACAGCAATACATACCAATCATCATACAAAAGAGCACGATCCTTCTAAGATAGTATGCTGCTCATGCATGCATGTGTCGACTGAACAAAGCTTGTAGCCATGGGAGCAAGCAAGCACCCCTGCCGAGGCAAAAACTAAAAGAAAACCAGTCATGAACCTCTGTGTCAAAATGAAAATACGAGGGTACACAAGCAGAACAATGTCTGGCTTTCATTAGCTCATCTTAACCTAGTCAAAAATTCAACGCAAAAAGACAACTGAATGTTGAAGCTTTCAGTTTTCATGTTGACCGAAGGTAGGCCACATAACGTCCCAGCCATTTTGGTACTGAATTGAGAGTACCTCAGAAGCATTATCATACCTAGGTTGCATAAGCGATATAAGTGATTTGAGGAACTTCATAGCGTCTGCAGGCGTCAAAAGCGGTACTGGCTTCACAATAACCTGCGTGTAAGCCAAACATTAGATTTGGAGCCATCCGTGTGATGACCTAGTTGCATAAAGAACATCTGATTCGATAGAAGCACAAGGAGTTGCATAAAAAACCTGATTCGATAGGATCACGAGGAAGGCCACAACCGCGTCGCCGAGATGTAGAAGATGGGGGCGTGTGTGCTGCCGCGTCGTTGATCTACCGTCGCCGGCTAGGGTTAGGATGGGGGCACCGTTCGCCGCCGCCGCCAGAGAGGTGCGTCTCCCAAAGACCAACGGGATGGGTAGGTGCAGGTAGGGAGGGTTGGGGGTAGAAAGTGGACATCAACCAATGTCGCTGACTTGTCGCCGCCGCCGCCGGTGCGCCTAGGGATTTCAGAGCCTGGGAGAGAAAGAGGTGGGGGAAGGGGACGGGGACGAAGGAAATGTCGCGGGTGGAGGGGAACCGATCGTAGCTAAATGGGTTTCCCATGGACCCGCAACCCGGATGAACCAGCGTCGTGCGATTTTTCCACGGGAGTAGCTGCCCCTTAGGACAGCACACTGAGGTTGATCGTACGGCCAGGAATGGCCCAAGTCCGCGATCGGACGACCCAAAAGGATGAAGACGTGAGAGGGCTGGGAATCGGTGCGGTTATACTGTCCTAAATTTGAGTACATAGAAGTTATTTGTTACAATTGGAAATCTGTTATGTTCTAATGAGATGCTAACGTATGACTATAATATGTAACTGATGATGTTTTCTGTCTCATAGTTAAACTTTGTTTCATATTTCGGACTGTTGATTGAACTTTTTTTCCAGGACAGTAGATTTATATATTACAAAGAATTATAAAGCTACTAAGCAGGCCCTTCCATCGTTCATCCGTAGTGTTCTCGATGGGTTACCACGTGCTGACACGTATGCACTATTCCCTCAGTTTTCTATACGCGTTGTTTCCTTTTTTTTTCCTGTGGTAAATTTTAGATCTTCCACGCAGCGCTTGATAGGGCTGGGCGTTCGGTTTATATGGTTAATACGGTTTGGTTTATTCGTTTTTTTTATAATTTCGGTTTTAAAGAAATAGAAACCGAAATAATCACACAAAATTTAGAAACCGAACCATATTAACCATAATATATCGGTTCGGTTTGTTCGGTTAACCGAAAAACCGAAATACATGCACTTGTCAGTATAAGTGTAATGACTTAAGAGCACTGATTTGGATTGTATAATATGCATAAAATAATCACGAGAGCTAGCAACCTTAATATCATTCTATGGTATATTCAGTCAAGCAAACTAGTAAACATAATTAAGTAAAAAAAATCACATCGAACCTAAAATGTATTATGTGCGGAGAAATATGTGATGCCAGCAAACTATTGCACTTTTGGAAGCAAGGTATTACATGGGGTATCTTACATATCGGTTTGTTCGGTCTATTCGGTTTCTGGGTACTAAAAACCGAACAAAAACAAAAGACCGAACAACCTTAAAATTTCCCACCGAAACAAAAATCGAACCACCAAATTAACCGACAAATCGGTTAATACGGTTCGGTTCGGTTCGGTTTTTCGGTTTTTGGTTTTACACTGCCCATCCAAACCTGGCCAAACGGGCGGCTTGGCCTGGCACGGGCACGGCCCGTGCTAAACGGGCCTGGCACGGCACGGCCCGCGGGGGCACGTTTAGCAATCGGGCCGTGCCGGCAATCGGGCCGTGCCGTGCCGGCCCGCGTGCTGCGCCTCTAGGCCCAAGCACGGCCTGTTTGCTAAACGGGCCGGCCCGTTGGGGCCGGCCCGTTGGGGCCGGCCCGTTTAGCACGTTGGGCTTCCTATTTTTAGCCTCATGGGCTTCTTTTTAGGCCTAGTGGGTTGTATTTAAGATATATATATATATATATTACAATAAATAAGAAAATACATAAAAAAAACTAAACGGGCCGTGCCGTGCCGGCCCGCGTGCCCAGCCTCTAGGCCCAGGCACGGCCCGAGGCGGGCTGCGTGCCTGGCACGGCCCGTTTAATTCGTGCCGGTCCGTGCCCGTAGCGTGCCGGGCCTGCGTGCTTTTGGGCCGGCCCGATTAGCACGGCCCGTTTGGCCAGCTCTGTGCCCATCCCTAGCGCTTGACCCCTCCACTTTCTCCTCCTAGACGCATCGGTCCCGTGAAAAAAAAAATCGACTGACTCCTCTCTCGCTGCAGCCACAACCCTCCTCTAGCCTCGCCGCCGCCGCCAGATGCAGATGGCCGGCTGCCGTGTCGCCGCCGGATGGCCGGCCGCCGCAGCCCCCCCCCCCCCCCCCCCGCATCTCCCCCGGCCCTTCCTCTAGCCCTCTCGGTCACGGGGTTCGCAGTCACAAACCCTAGGCGAACTCCCATGCGGCAAGAGGAAAATGAAAGGCAGCAGTCCGACCACCGCTGCCTCCTTCCCCGGCTCATCTTCCTCACGCGAACCGGCCGCTGCCACTTCCACTGGTTTGACCTGCGGCGGTGAATCTCAACATGCTTGCTCAACGTACAGGTTCGTCTCTCTCGCATTAGTCATTACTATCTCTCTCCTGCAACGACTCCAGAGGAATGATATGGCGGTGGATTGCAGGTGGTCCAATGGCGGCCATCAGCTTCGTCGAGGTTGCCACCGCTGCAACCGGTCCAGCCCTTCACCACCACTCCCCGAGGTGAGCTTAGCCGGCACCTTCCCTTGATATGCCACTGCCCATAGGATTTGTTAATGGACAACTTTTGCTCATGTGGACGTCAACCAAATAAACACAGGATACATTTGAATTGCTCACTGATTTATAGTTGCAGGTTACAGGGTTTTAGAGGTAGGCGGTTCAGTGGAGGTGTATGTCAGCATGATGCTCTAGGAATTCTAGCAGATAAAGCAACAAACGAGGAATTGAGAATTCTGGGTTCTTTCCAATGTGGCTGCAAGGATGTATTTTGTCTCCTACAAATTTAATTATTTTTTATTGCCTGCCTGCTATGTGGATTTTAAATGGTGCCTTATATTAGTGAAGAGTGCAACGGCGGTACGCCAAGATAGCCCTGATGTCCTTATTCTTTTCATAATTTTCTGCACGAGCTTTCTTTGAAGCAGTTAATTTTTTGGAGATTTGATTACATTGCTTCAGGATATTATGCACATGTAGTCCATCTACACTTTGAGAACGTCAAAGAGTCATCAGTGCATCATATTTTCAGAGATATTAAGTTTTCTTAGCTTCATTATTTTTGGATTCGATGTCAATTGAGTTCACGCGTCATTCCCCTTTCTTGCGCAGGTGCGACGCCATGGAAGAAGCGACCAGTAGGTGGGACTGGCTCCCGATGACCATTATGTTTGGATCCATGACCGGCGCGGGACACCTCTTGCGCCGATATATAAATCTATGTGATATTTTCTGCTCCATTATATACTCAATAGCTTATTTCGCCCTGAAATTTAGTTCTAGTCTTAGGTAGCAGGATGAATACTCCTGACTGTTTTATTTTGCAATTCAGGTATTGAAGGAGATCAAGAATTTCTATTTCATGTTAACCTCATGGATTCTAATTTATCTCCATAACTTCCATTTATTCAAGAAGGTGCATCAGAATAATTTATTCCTCTTCCTAATAGTTATACTGCTGTTTTTTTAATTACATTTAGTGTTACCATAGTCCACATGTTAAATCAGACACATACCATGGTAATGTGTACATTCTCCTGTACATGGGTCCAGGAACAGATTAACTTTAAAACCATTTTAAGCTTTAGGTTTTATGTTTCATGAAACAACATAACCATGCTTTGGAGTACATATAGTCCAAATTCACACAGTCCAAATTCATAATTTCATCTTCTTGATCCATAAAGTTACAGTATAGTATGTTGTTTAAAGAAGCTTCCTCAATGTTAATTCATGTGATCTCTATTACTACTCATGTCTAAGGTTCTATATTCTATAATGCGCATACAAATATCAGAACATGAGAATCTTGGATCTTATGTTATGAAAGATAAGATTTTAATTGGCTGACACCTGTACTTTTGATGATTTTATTTATAGATACAAGATTTGACACCGTACTGTAATTTTAAGTAGTTTCTAATTGTGTACCACAATTAATGTTAATTGACATCATCTATGTTACATGAACTGTGTAGCACATCATACAATTTATTTATCTTTCGACACAACTGATTTAGGAAATATCCCCATTGATTTTTTATGCACTTATTAATATTCCTTGCATTTAGTTCTTAAATTTGCTTTGGATAGGCCTGATTGGCTTAACAATGAAGGCCATACAGATCGCCATCGAACTATTGCTTTGGATCGGCCTCATTGGGCGGATGTCTGGTGTGATATTTGGTTCTGGCCATCTCTGTTATTACTTTCTCACTACCTCTTGATTTATAATTTTGACTCAGGTGTTCACGAGTTGCTGCTGCGGGCAATGGACACGAAGCGGCAAAGCAGGTAACAAGAACCTGTGATTTTTCTGTATTTCATTTGTTTTTCATTTAGTTCTGATCCCTTTTTCCCCTTATCTATGATGTCTGGGAGAAGCAAATTGAATGATACATTTTTGCGAAAAGTACCACTAATATTTAGTTGGCAGGTTTTAGTTGACAACTTAGATAAAGCATGAGTAGTGCTAATTTGTGAATATATCTTTATCTGTGGACATTTATGATTCATTTATCCAAGTAAAGTGCATGCTCTCAACTGTCCACTGGTGAAGGTAAAGAGGTTAATTCCCTAAAAAAAATGAAGGTAAAGAGTAAATTCCGTCCACACAACTAAATCGATTTTAGAGTCTGTAAGTAGTCAGAATATCCACTCATATTATGATCTATAATAATGCTGGTTGAACTATAAAGTTGCGTTCATCCAAAACTGTGCATCAAATGCCTAGGACTTAGGTGACCACATCTGTCCAAGATAGTGACTACCGTTTTTCTTTCTAGATGCACTTGAAAGTTAAGAAACTAAAACATAAATGTATCCAAGTTACATTTAAATTTGCACTATAGTTGGAGAAAGTGGAATGTAGGGCTCCGGCACGACAAAAAATGGTGCGGGTGTCATGGTTTTTTGTTTACTCCTGATTGTTTTTTTGTTGTTGATATGTGCACATACATACCTTGCAGGCATTCCTTCAGGCTCCTGTTCTCCATCTCATCTACCATAAATCTGTGACGTGTAGACACTACAGTGGTTTCTATGCAAAATCAATCTCCCCCCTTAGCAATTATTTACATTTATTCTCCTGTATCAATTTATGTACATGTATGTAATTTCAATGTGCACATAGTTAAGTTTTTTTTCTTTACCATATTTTCTTTTTAAATTACTCTACTTTATATCAGGCCATTCAAGGGAAAGTTTATCATTAAGAATCACACTTTTGGGGTTTACTGTGGGGATTCATCTTATTTGGTTTCTTCTAGAAAAAAAGGCACCCATCAAATTTGTATACTTTGCCGACGAGAAGTAGCATGAAATCAATGATGATTTTTTTAACACATATCTTATATTTGCTAAAACATGCCAAATTGGATGAGAAATGACTGATAGGTGCAGATACGGGGCGTGGCGCCTTGCCCAGCTCTTCTCCGACTTCTGCCACTTCATTGGTATTCATCTGACTGGCCGCCGCCTAACTCCTCTGCGAGGGCAGCGTCGGCTCTGTCCTGGTCTTCCTCTACTTCGTAACCATCTGCCTTCACAGGTAATTTATGTCCCTCCAACGAACAAATGAAACTTCCACGGCTAACGCTAGGAGACTGCTTATTTAGAAACTCAAATTGAATTCTAATATTTGTGCAGTATATTATAATTGGAGGACTCAATGTGTAAACAGTTGCCTCTAAAAGGAACGGCAATCGGAAAGATTAATGGCAATTTGACTTTTTCGACTTGGTGCCCAGTTAGGTTGTGTAATTACAAACAAGTTAGAAATTTTTGTTCGACTAGGGTCTTTATCTTTCTCAGCAGAGCACGTTTCCTCTGAAATCTATATTGGTACAAAGCTAATCGCTGTGGGGAAACGACTTTTATCACAACCTATCTGTCTTAAATGGAAAAAAAGATTGTTGTTGTTGTTAAGTTATATGGTACGAATGGTACCTTGCAGACTGCTATTATGGTGTTGTAGTCTCAAGTTTTACTTTTCTCCTTACTTCTTTGACTGCTCCTGATATCCTCAGTTGGCATTCCTCCAATTATAGTATAGATGGAAAAATCATCTTTGTAGTTGGCAAAAGATTTGGCCATTAGTCTAAATTTGATGTTGCACCGTGCATGTTTTCCAAGCTATATTTGGCGTGATACAGATCGGTTGTCCTACACCACACGCAAAACATAAATTGTCGATCAAGATCTGTTAAATTGTTGTCTGGTCACTGCTAGAATTTGCAACTCCATTTGCTACACTGCTTTTACTTATTTTTTAAGAAAACAAACAATTGGATAAATCATAACTAAACCAGCGATAGGCATTTAGATGGGCGCGGCGACAGATGGGCGCGGCGTGTCGCCGCGCCTTCTGCCTGCTAGTTGGGATTTATAGCATATGATCTATGTGCACCTGATGAGGCTTTGAGAGATGCAAATTGGTTGCCTTTGGAAAATGAGAAGAAGAAAAGAACGGTACCAATTGCTTTTGGTGGAAGCTCCTTTCCAGTTTTGTGTTTTTGCCGAGTCGCTGGATCTGATTAGAGCTTTTACCAGGGTGTTTGAATTGGTGGGGGATCAGAAGCATCTTAGACATTTTAGATGCATCACAGCTGATTGCTGAAAATGTTCGTACCCAGTCACTGCAATTTGTTTTATTCTCACTCTTTTCCTTTTTGTTGATGAAGATAAGATCGATGGTCTATCATGCATGCATGTAGGAGCAGATTGCCTAATCTGTTGGGCTAAAATGCATCATACTATACTGCTGCTGCTAGCCTGTTACTGAGACGTGCCACAATTCATGTATCATGTGTTACAATGAGGCTCGCAGTTCCACAATTCAGGTGGAAGGTAATCAATTTCCTAAGGCTAAACTTCATACTTGAATTTTCTAAACTCGCAGAATATACTTGCCCTAAGCTATGTTTGGGAGATAGAACATGGTTTACGTATGCCTTTGCCACAAAGTGCTATTCTTGGGGCTAAAGATCTGCCAAGGACCGTGCTTAGCGATCATATAGAAAAACAACTCGGCAAAAACAGCTCAGGGAAGAGAGACATGAAACGGGCATTCATGATGGGAAAAGCTTTGATGAAGTTAGTGTTGTCTCATCAATTTTTAGAATCTTACGTCTCTTGGTTATGTCTTGGTTCCTATTTCCTGAATATGAAATTTGTGGCTTGTGTACTAGAAACAGGGATGCGCTGCTCCTTATGCATATTTTTATTACGTGTTTAAGAATTGGTTGTATTTAAATGTGTGTTTTGCAAGATCCGTGTTTCATGCACGTGCACTATTTTTTGTGATCAGAAGATTTTCAATACTGAATAAGTACAGAGTTATAGTCATGCTGAGGGCTGAAAACGAAGCTAGGATCCACATTTATCCAATCACACCTTTGCCGCTCAGGCAAAGCATTTTCTGCACACAGGAATGAAAATCAACATTACCTGGTATGTGCACAAACTTACACTGAAAACTACAATATACTCTACTTACCTCGTTCACTTCCTTCAGGATGGTATATATTGCTGATCTGTCTTCAGCATCACTGGACCAAAATATATTGCTGGTTGATGTATTATTTTAATGAGGGTTTGGTTTACGAGTGTGTGTAGTATGTATAATACTAAGAGTATTGTGTATAATACTAAGAGTATTGGATGGTTGTGAGTCAGCAGTATGTATTTTGAATGAAGTTTGTAGTATGTATAGGGGTGGTTGGGTAGGAACTTCTACTCTAATTACTATGGTTGTAGTTAAATTATTTTTTGGTTGAATTATGTATTTCCTGGATAAATTATACAATAAAGTGGTTTGTGATTTTTCAGTTTTACACTGTCTATCGTAATAAATGAACTAACTTACTATTCGTATTTCAGATATCATGTCAATTTTTATAATCTCTGAACTTCCCATGTTCTGTTAATCTAAATCAATTCGAAAATCCAATAAAATTCTACATTTTCTATAATTTTAAAAAACAGGAGTGTTGCTGGTTAATCAATTGATTTACATTAACTTCTTAAAAAGGGACCGCACACTTGTCCTGCTCTTAAATATTTTTAGAAAGGAAGGGTTTCTGTAATTTTGGTAGTATAGAAAATGTACCCCAAGTTCTTTAGTATTAAGTGAGAAATCACAACAATTGCATTAAATCTCATATCTTCATCAATTTGCAAGCATGAGAGCGGTGACTATTGCAGCAAGCTCGCTTGGGATGGCGGAGAGCACAGAGCAGGAAGGGCTTGGGATGGCGGAGAGCACAGAGCAGGAAGGGAACGTCAGTGGGATTGGGCATTGGTATAGTTAGTGTGTCAGTTTCGGTCAGGCTACCAACCATGTTTGTGTTTCAGCTGAAACACCATAAAGCTATTAAATTTTTCATGTTTATTTATCTTTCATTTGATCAAATTAAAATGTATAATCAAAATTTCGCAATCACATGGCGGGATTATATTGGGGGTTCATGGATGTTAACTTCTGGATAGGAATATTCCATTCGACTATTTTGAACATGTATATTTCACTCAGAATTCCCATCACTGTTCTTTGTGGACTAATTCTAATTAATACTTGACAAAAGCATTTTAGACTATTCTTTTATAATTAATTCCTATTAGTATATTTTGGGTAATTCTACTCACTACTACGTATTTGGCAGGAGCGTAGGACACACTTCAGAACAAAATTACTTTACTATTTTAGTGGTATCAGAATTGAATGATGATATGGTGAGAAGTAGAAACTATGAAAATGACGAACACAAAGACGAGTTTTTGTATCCTATGATTTTGGACAGACATTCTAGAAGATGTCAAAAGATCAAACTCATCCTGTAACACAAAAGCCGGCTTAATAGAATTTTTTTTCTAATTATTGTATATTATAGACGTGTGTTGCACGTGCACACTTACTAGTCTCTTTTAATAGCAATAATATATAAGTGATGATTTCACTTGCCTATTCATCTCAAACAAAATGTTGCTCTCCTTCATAATAACCTGACTAGATCATCGATGGCGCGCGTTGCCGCACCCGTCTATTTGTATAACTAGATGATTCCCCGCGCGTTGCTGCGGGAACTATTGCCTAAAATTGATGTTTTACTCCACAAACCAACTCTCCTAAAAGGAACAGCAAAATAATAAACAAATGATTCTCTTTTGACAGCCATACATTAGAATTATATTACTGTAGTGGTACACAGGAAATATTGATCCTCCTACTTGTATCTTTCAAAGTTTGGAGAATAGACAAACAATCAAATTTAAGGATTATATGGTCATAATAACCTGTGGACCAACTTTCAAAGCTTCAACTGAAACATCGCCACCTAGCTATTACCCATGTCTTGATTGTGCAAAATCTCCATCAGAACTCACATGTGCATTTACATTGATTCATCTCACAACAGTAGGTAAACAAATATCATTAGTCCAGATAGAATCGTAAGGTTCCGCCTTCTAAACATATCTACAGTCTTTAGTTGTATCTTACATGTTTCATTTGAGAGCTCCCTCTTGTGACTAATATTATGGATTGGAACTATGAAGGAAAATGAACATCCACTGATACGTGCATTACCTTTATAAAAAATGGCATAATTGAGGTGGTGCCAATATTACAAAATGTTCATTACCTTGTTGAGCATAAGAAGAAACGAAACTGGTCTCATCCTAGTAAAAAACTCAGGAGGTAGCTCCAGACCACACTGAGTGTGGAGTAAAAGTGCACTTCCCAACTATTCCTTTTCAGGAGAATTTGTAGTTGAGACTTGAGCAAGAGTGAGAAAGAGAGAGAATAATTAAAATATTTCATAGTACGTATAAATATTTTCTGCAAAAAATGTAATTTTTTTAGTTTATATAACCATTTACATCTACATCATCATTCATCAAAGCAAGCATGTGCACTTTTACAAAGTAATATCATCAGACATCTTCCATAATGCATGACAGTAAGATATGTGCAAATGTGAACCTAAGAAGGGAATGAAAGAACATGGGTTGCATCAAGAGGATGATAGCATTGTCTTCCTCAATGGTTTAGTAACATGGCTAATAAAATCTAATGTTCTACGCAAACACAATGTATCAGGGAAAATTAGATCAAAATAGATAGCATTTTTATAGACCTTAATTGATTTGGGATAGTACCTAGATAGTCGTTACACCGGTATCTTTTCTGCAGTAGCTAACTGCATTTTATATGTCGTGAAACCCCTTGTCACAGTAGTGCTCCTTCTCCTGACCAAGCCGACGCTTCAGACGGCTGCTACTACTGCTAGACACAACATGTTAGTGGCTGACAGTTCAAGGACCACATAAAAATGAAGCAAATCAAAATACTGATAGAGAGACGAATAATTTGCAGAAGAATCATACTCCTGATACCTCTTTTATAATTTATCTTTTGAATTGTACAGCCTAAAATTTGTGAAAGCTTGTGACACCAGGAACTCTTCAGTATGAGTACAAATGAAATGAGCAAAAGCAGCACATGAATGTTCAGGAAACTTAAGTCTTTGTCTTAAGAGGCCATAATTTTCATATTTTCAGTTCTCGCAAAAAAGTAAATAAATTTAACAGTTTCAGTGATCTGTCCTCGACCATGCAAGTGATGGAATTATAGAATAATCTATTTTATGCATCCATGGTATATTATCTTTACCTTAAATCTACATGGAACATTTACATAGACTGAAGTATTGAGGAATTATTTTGGAATTCCAGTGAAGAAAGGAAGCGAGCCATGATGATTACCAGTAAAATATGTATATGGCTTGCCTCAGAAACATAAATTTGCATATTCCTCCACACTATTACATGTGTGGAAAGTAAAACATCAGTAAGAAAAAAAAGATTAGAAAAAAGTTAAGAGTTAGACTGCACCAAGTAACACATCACTTCAAAATTGGTTGGGTTACTTTGTTTACCAGCTAGCACACAATGTTTATAATCTGTCCACCGGAAGCATGGAAAAAATATAAATCATTGCAAAATTTCAGCAACTTCTTTTTGTAGCCAGGGGTTTCAGTGACTTCAGTACTCCTTTTTGTGTGTATACATCAAGATCTCTCAACAAAAAATAGATCGAAAGAGATAGAGGTTACTTACAGACCGTGCCACAGGAGGGCACATCCTAGTTAAAAACCAATGGGAATACAATGTTTCTTGTTAACCTGGGACATGGAACAATGGATGCATGCGCAATGTATCAGAATCAGTCAAATCCAGTAGCTGCGTAACATTTTAGCACATCAAAAGAGCATAATATATGAAAACACCATAATTATCAGTTCTTGTCTAATCTCGGCGGGGCATAATGTCACTATTATTATGTAGCGATATATTGATCCTAAATAAGAGGACATGGAGCAGTATTGCCATAATCTAGCTCCAGATAGCCCATAGGACATGATCCATTAAAAAATGTAGTAGTACACATGTTATACTTTCATTCAACTATCTGTAAGTGATGCCTCTACAAACAACCCAATATCACCATAAGCATTCATATAATAAAAAAAGGAATCCCAAGATAAACACCATTAGACGAAATTGTGGAGAACATACATGATATTTTAATTTGGCTGCTTCCGTAGCATTTGCCTGCCTGCAAACAACATAGTGAAGAGTAAAATTCTGCATAAATATAGCTATCTGAATATATGTCAAACCTGAGAAATTGGAGATGGCAGATCATAAATATAGCTATCTGAATGTACATCAAACCTGACAGAGAAATGGGAGGTGGCAGATCAAGATGAGCGACAGGACTGGCTAAGGCATCATCCATCGACCACTTTCAAAGAAGATTAACAGTAGTGCAACCTGCAGCTTATAGCTTGTTCGAGCAACAAAAATCGAGTGTGTGCTGCTTCCGTAGCATTTGCCTGCCTGCAAACAACATAGCGAAGAGTAAAATTCTGCATAAATATAGCTATCCGAATATATGTCAAACCTGAGAAATTGGAGATGGCAGATCATAAATATAGCTATCTGGATGTACATCAAACCTGACAGAGAAATGGGAGGTGGCAGATCAAGATGAGCGACAGGACTGGCTAAGGCATCATCCATCGACCACTTTCAAAGAAGATCAACAGTAGTGCAACCTGCAGCTTATAGCTTGTTCGAACAACAAAAATCGAGTGTGTAGTTCGATGTTGTGCCAATTAATTGCGAACAGAAACATATTGACCGCTTCCACCAATTCAATCCAAACGCCTTGAATATAATCTGGTACATAAACAAATTCAATGGGTAGAAAGCAAGATGCAAGAGTCCATGGATTGGGGATTAATAAACACATCATCATGCTCAAGGAGTGAGAGGAGCTGCTAGCAGAGGAAGGTCCGAACGTGTACCTATAGAGGGGTTCAGATTCGTCGAGCAACCGGCCATGACGGTGTGATGGCGACTGCGAGGGCTCGAAATTCACCCTGTCCAGTACATGCAGTACCTACAGGAGATGCACGTCGACAGCAAGGATTTCAGATTCACCGAGCAGGCGGCCATGACGGTGCAGTGGCGACGGAGAGGCCTTGAAATTCGCCATGTCCAGTACACATGTAATGCCAGCAGGAGATACACGTCGACGGCGAGGGCTGTAAATTAACAAATCTCGAGCAGGACGCGGACAGCTTGCTGTGGTGGGGATGAAGGTAATGGAGAAGATGAGGAGGGGAAGAAACTCAATCAGGGGCGTTGGCACCAAATCCCTGAGACTACGGCCGATGAGAACAGAGCTGCCCACTTCTCAACGGGAAGAACGATCTGCCTGTTCTTCTATGGCGAAGATTGGAGAAGAGAAATACCAGATCGTAAGAGCAACTGAATCGACAGAGTAATTGTGTAGTGGGATTTGATGAAGATTGGAGAAGACGAAGAGGGAGGGGAAATCCGCTGCCGTGGGGAACTGGTGAGGCGCTGCGTTTGGGAAAGATGCGATAGGAATCGCCACAGACGGAAAGAGATGTCCGTGGGCAGGCTCTCTCGTCGGTCCTACCAGCAGTAACTGAAGTTAACGTGGCTGTTTTCTACTGTAGTGGGTCCTGTATGTAAGCCTCTAACTAAACGATGATGTGGCAGTGCTGCTGATGTGGATAGGCTGCATGTCAAGAGAAATAACATAGTGGGGATGAACTATTTAGGTATTATAGATAAGATGACAGACTTTTTATCAATATATTACACATGAATAATGAAAGTTATATTTATTCAAACAAACTCATGTACGCATGAGTTATGAATTGAGGGGAATTTTACACACACTAAAAGATCCCACACATACAAATTGACTTGATACGAAAGTTTGCACAACAATCTTTGAATGAACCAAATATAAACTCAAATGCAACATGTATATGCTCTTCCAATGATGAATTTAATCATATGGCCCACTTTATAGTTGGCAAATTATCAAAGTGCAAACCAAAGTCGGTGATACTGGAAAAGATGTGTTACTACTCTTTCGTTGCCATAGAAACATCTGAAAGGGAGCAACAATTGAGGGGGTATACTTTATAATTTTACCAACACAAATATTATTCATCAATAATATATGGCCACATGAATTAAATGTCGCGCACCAGCGCCCGTCTATTTGACCCAAAAAAAAACTCATGCAAATTGATGATAAACAATACCACCATGTCCTTAAAGTGAAGTAGATTACACAGAATTTGGACCGAATCCATCACAAACAAGAAGCAATCTGCGGTTATCTTCATGCAAGCATTTGCAACAGAGACTGCAACCCTTTGAACTTTCCAAAAACGCATCCAATTAACAAATTAAGTAAATTCTCAACATAAAAATTGAGGGAAGCCAATGGGGCAGCATGGTGATATC
Organism: Elymus sibiricus; assembly: GCA_039707655.1. Taxonomy (NCBI): domain Eukaryota; kingdom Viridiplantae; phylum Streptophyta; class Magnoliopsida; order Poales; family Poaceae; genus Elymus; species Elymus sibiricus. The sequence continues at coordinate 311,262,185 of CM077669.1, read as the reverse complement.
TATACCTGCCTACAAGCATTGTGTCGGCCGTCTCCACAATACCTCATACAATAAAACATGATCACGTAAAGCATATAAGATCAATGTGATTGTTTGGTCAGGTTGCCGGAGTTATTATGTTACGTTCCCAGTTACTACATCATGGTACTTGGTTCCAGCAAGCGGGGATCAGAGGACAAGAAGCAAGCCATGGCGGACAATGGCGTCAACATCAAGTTGCATGGCACCGAAGAATTAAGTGATGGCGCATACAAAGAGCAGCATCTCGTCGGGGCTAGCCACAACGCCATCTCCACTATCAACCAGCCCATACAAGCGCATGTGCCGCAATTCCAACAGGAAGTAGGTCCCTACATCGTCCAACATGCATAAAAAGACTACTTCAAAGAGGTCCTCCAATGACGCGCACCAGTGTGCCTCCCCCGGGGCACGAGCTCAACGGGTGGAAGAAAACGGGTCTAGCGATGTTTTTCAAACAAGCATAGAAGCTAAAGCACGAGCAATAGTCTAGACAGAGTGTTTTGGGGGAATAAATAGAAGACTAATTGGATTGTTAAATGAGGGATGTTTTTGAAACAAGTTGATTCAAGCCGCTTATTGAAATAAAACTCTAGATAAGTTGTGGTTCAATTTTTGTAGCAATAACAGAAGGAATAAAAGTATTAACTCATGTATACACACATCTAGTTGACACCTCAAGAATCCGTACAGTATAAAGAAACTAATATTTTTCAAAAGAACAAAGAAACTCCGGTGTTGTATGGATATTCTTCTATACACCAATCCCATAACAAGAAACTGATGCTGATGTAGTAAATCGTAGAGTTTCACCTTTTGTTAATTTTCGACAGCTGGTTAGGAACAAAACATATTCCAAGGCATAGTAAAGTTCAGATGGGGTAAAATATATAAAACAAGAAATATGATGACTGCATACTTCCACATTACACCAACCTAAAAATATTTGTCTTATGAGTTTAGGCTCTCTTGCTCCATGAAACTGATGCGATTATGAGTCCAGACCGCAATAGCAAGTATCAAGATTGCTCTTCTATGGAATGTCCTTCTAGAGTAGAAATAAAAGTAACAGAAGTGAGTAATAGTCTAAAACGCTAAAGATATAATATTCTGCTGGGTCTCCTTCCAATTTCCAAGACATGAACAATCTCTTAAAATGACAAATAGTACAACAGAGCTGACCTCTTTCTCAAGCTGCCTTCATTGCCTCGGTCGTCTCTGGCTTCCCGTGTTCCAGCACAAACTCCATATGCTTACAATTCCTGTCACACAAGTTCCGCAAAACAATATACAGCAGGTTGATTTATTCCTCTACTACCAACAACAATAACTCGCTTGCCTCCAGTTTAAGACATCAGTAAGGCCTTGATATACCTTCAGTTTAACATCAGCGTTAACAAACAGACAATTCAGCTGATACCAAAAATATATTCTGAATAGCCTACCAATCATAAGGACAGTCGAGAGGACCTCCCCGATGTGCATCTTGTACATGATGGTGGTCTTGCCCGCTGCATCTAGCCCAAGCATCACGACTTGAAAATCAAGTATCACCCGAGCGAAAACAATTAAATGACCCAAAGAAAAAGGACCAACATTATACAACACGAGCAATTCTTAGAGGAGCATCAAAAGGGGGAAGGTGCTCCTGGAACCGGGACAACATCAGCGGCGTGGTGTCCTCGATGTGCCAGCGACCGGTCGATCTGTTTTTCTAAGAGGGGTCGCGATCCGGCGGGATTCTCTTGTGTCTCTCTATCTCTATTTCTCTATTTGCGCTGCGGCGACCGGCAGCGGCGGCACACCTAGGTCTGCCCTAGCCAAGGTCGGGAAGGATCAAAGATCGGGGAGCCGGTTGGCTGCGGGAAGGGAAGCGAAGGGGAGTGGGTGGGGTTACGAGGACGCAAATCAGAATGAAGAACGTTCGTTTGCCATCGGACGTTCAGGAATATCAGTGAGTGAGATGCCTCCGATTCGGCCATGGGAATAGCAGCCCCAGGACATTCGGCCCAGTACCAACCCATGCGAGAGTAAAATGTGTCTTGGACGGCCAAGGATAGCTGAGACACGCGATCCGACGGTGTAAATCGGTGAGGGCGTGAGAGGGCTCGGAAAGGGTTCGGTTTTACTGTCCTTAATAAGCATTTTAAAGTAGCTCTCAACCATGTTTTCCTATATTTGCCTTTTGATTCTTTGCAAAACAGATTCCTAAAGTAATTATATGTGAATTATTTATTTGCTCTAAAAATGCCCAAACCAATTTTATTAAATAGTGCATGTTTTTGTGATTTCAAAACATATTTTATTCTCTCTAATTCTATACCTAACTCCCTGGGCTTATTCTTTCTTCTCTGGTCTTAATTAAAAAAGAAAAACCTTTGCTTCAGAGAGAGAGAGAGAGAGTGAGAGAGAGAGCAAACTCACGTGGGCCTCCTTGCTTTCCCCGGCCCAGCACGCAGTGCAGCGCACCCAGCCACTCGCCTCAAGCCGGCCCACCTACCCACGTACACAGTCGCGTTTGTCTTCAACCTGTACGGCGTCCATCCACCGGTGCCACGTCGCCGTTCTTGGTGATTTGACGGCCGACGCTCGTCCCTAGCGCCTATAAAGCGTGTCCCTCGCGGAGCCCTAGCCCTAGCCGCTCCATTCCCACCTTCTCCTCGCCTCGCCGCCGCCGGTAAGCTCCTCCACGCTCCTCGCCGACGCTCTGTCCGCCATGACCCGAGCGAGCTCGCGCTCGAGCTCGGGGTAGCCTCTTCGTCGTGCCTCCGGTCCCGTGGTGTCGCGGGAAGGTCCCCTCATCGCGCCCTCTTCTTCCTCGACAACGCACGCGACGCCAAAGGCCCGGATCGACGTCGCCCGCGAGCTCCTCTTCTTCTTCACCTCGGTTCAGTAACGCGCCGGGATTCCTCGCCTCGTCGCCGTCGTCTCGCCGCGTCCCCGACCGTTCCTCCGCGTCAAAGGTAGCTAGGTACCTTCCGTTCCCCTCCCTGCCGTTTCTCGTCGCCGTTAGCTCTTCGTAGGCCTCGGTAGTGTCGTGCCATCGCCGCGTTCTCCGCGCTCCGGGCGAACCCTGAAGAAATTCTTTAGAGAAGAAAGTCTGGGGTTTTCCCCCGCTCCAGACCCGCGGCTCGCCTGCTCGTGCTCCCGCGTAGTCGCTCGTTCTCCCGCAGCTCTCGCCCGCGCTCGCCAGGCAGCCTAGCTGCGCCCTGTCTCGCCTCCGCCTCGCATCGCCATGGCCCGAGCCGAGCTCCTACTCGAGCTCGAGACCTGCTCTGCCCCCTGCGTCGCCGCTCCCTAACCCCGGGAATGGACCTCCCCTTCGTTTCCGCAGCCCCACCGGCGTTCGCCTTCTCCGATGGTCGCCGGAGTGGCCGTCGGCGCAGTCGTCGTCTTCTCTGGCGCAGGGAAGAAGGCAACCAGCCTCCCCTGGTTGCTAGCTCAAAGAGCCCGAGCCCCCTTGTAGTATCGAACCCACCCAGCTAGCCTAGTGGTTGCGCCCCTCTTTCTCCAGCGGGGAGACCCGGGTTCGATCCCCCCCGGCACCCTTTTTCCACTTTATATTTCTGGGCCACTCACAGTGGTCCCGAGGGCCCACATGTCACCCACACATGGCTTAGAGCCACTGCCAAGTGGCCCCTTTTTTAAATTTTGTTTTAGTGCTTCAATCTCTGTTTTCAGTTTGTTTCCATTTTAAGAAGTTACCAGTTTCGGCCATGCCAATTCTGTCTATTGCCAAATAGGGCATATGCCAAATTTGGCATGTTCTATGTAACCCTTTTTCCACTTTATATTTCTGGGTCACTCACAGTGGTCCCGAGGGCCCACATGTCACCCACACATGGCTTAGAGCCACTGCCAAGTGGCCCCCTTTTTAAATTTTGTTTTAGTGCTTCAATCTCTGTTTTCAGTTTGTTTCCATTTTAAGAAGTTACCAGTTTCGGCCATGCCAATTCTGTCTATTGCCAAATAGGGCATATGCCAAATTTGGCATGTTCTATGTCACCCTTTTTCCACTTTATATTTCTGGGCCACTCACAGTGGTCCTGAGGGCCCACATGTCACCCACACATGGCTTAGAGCCACTGCCAAGTGGCCCCTTTTTTAAATTTTGTTTTAGTGCTTCAATCTCTGTTTTCAGTTTGTTTCCATTTTAAGAAGTTACCAGTTTCGGCCATGCCAATTCTGTCTATTGCCAAATAGGGCATATGCCAAATTTGGCATGTTCTATGTTATAAGTAATTCTTGCAATTTCGAATGTGCTTTGTGTGAGATTTTTCTACATTAACCTATGCTTATGATATATGAATTTGGGGTAGAAAAATCCAGTGAATCCATTAGTGGCATTAGTTTTACCATTTGAGCAAGTTTGTAATTTTTTTTTTGTTTTGTGATAATATGGCATTTTGTCTTTTTCACATGATTTAATTCTTGCATCATATGATAAACTTGTCAACATGAAAGATGTTCATTGATGTGTGTGCTAGCCCTTGGTATTTTTGCATGCCATGATAGATCATGATATGGGTGGTGTTCTTGCTGTCAACATGTCACCAGAAATGTTGTTTTCAAATGCTTAAATATTTCTAAGTGTTAAACCTGTTATTTTGTTAGCATGTTGTCTTGATGATTCCCATGAATCCATAGCCCCTTTGAGATTGGTACAATGGTATGTATTGATGAGCATGTTGTCCTCTGTTAGTGTGTGTCAAGTGCTTGTAGGTAGAGCTATTGTATCTTATTTAAACTTGCTGTCAACATGTCATTCTGTTAATAATGCCATACTTGCCACTTGTTAAAATTACCAAGTCCGAGAGACTATTTATCTCAATATGCCATGTTGTGAGGATGATAACCAGTGATCTATGCACTTATTGATGTGTATATAATGGAGTGAATTGAAGTGCATGTTGTCCTCTATAACCCTGTTAATTTTCATGCCATGAAAGTCCCTGTAGCATATGTAAATGTTGCTGTCAAAATGCCATCTTGTTAATTCAGATTTGTAAAACTGGTAATTTTCACTAAGTCCCTAAATACTGATTCAACATGCCATCTTGTGAGCTCATTTGCTATTGATTCTTGCAGCCATTCATGTTTCTGTAGATAGATGAATTGTCAAGCATCTTGTATACTCCATGTCCATGCCTTGGTTATGAATTGTAGCTTGCTGTAGCTCCTGTTATGTTTGTTGCAATATGGCATGTTGTTGTTTGTGGATAGATGGTGCGTTTGTTTGTTTTGTGACTTGTGGGAGTTATACCCAATGATTTTGCATGATCTTTAGGTCTATTATTGATAGATTTTCATATCCAATCCAGTGGCATCCTTGGAATACCAAGGAATAGCCCATGGCCTCCCTCATCTTTGTTTTTGACTCCGTTAACGTTCGTACCTTGCTGTGAGTGTTCCGTGAGTTCCGTTACTCCGTTTGCAACGTTCTACATATGCATTTGCATCGTTTTTATGAGGAGCATTCATTTTTGCCATGTTCATGCATGTTCAAATAACTAATCTTGAGGTTCTTTCCAGAATACTAAAGAACTTAATAGTTGCATGAGAAACATGACTAGCATTGGGTTGCCATGTTAAACACTTCAAATTGGTCATGCATCATCTTTGGTTGCGCATTGCACTTTGTTTGTATGTTTATTTGGTGCTGTTTCTCTTTGGGTAGACCCGAGTGTCGAGCCTGAGTATGAGGATCCTGACGAGAACAACTACGAGGACCCAACTCTTTATCCCTCTAAAGACCCAACAGGCAAGATGATCGTACTCGGATCCCGACACTATTTTTGCTATGCTAGATGTCTTGCTTCTACGTTACATTTCATTGCCTACCACTTAAATTGTCAGCCTCCCAAATTGCCATGAAAGCCTCTAATCCTCCACTTCCTAGCAAATATTGATTGACTACGTTACCGCTGCTCAGCCCTTATCTTATAGCGTGGCTAGTTGCAAGTGCAAGTTGTTTCCATGTGCCAACATGGATATTCTGATATATCACAATATTATTGCTATTTAATTTAATGCACATATATATTTGGTGATGGTGGAAGGCTCGGCCTTTTGCCTGGTGATTTGTTCCACTTTTGCCGCCCTAGTTCCGAGTACCGGTGTTATGTTCCATATTTTGCGCTCCTAACATGCTCGGGGTTGTTATGGGGACCCCCTCGACTATTCGTTTTGGAATAATACTTGTCTGGCAAGACCCAACATTGGTACTCCATTTGCTAAACAACTTAATAAAAATGCATAGGGCATAGCTACCCCATGGATAATTAATCAACCCCCGGGCCAGTGCTCCTCATGAGTGTTGGTCCAAACCAGAGCCACTTGTGGGGCCACCCGGGGCAACTCGGGGATTTCTATCAGGCCACCGTACGTACTGCTCATCCGGTCGTGTCCTGAGAACGAGATACGCGGCTCCTATCGGGTTCGTCGACATGTCGGGCGGTCTTGCTAGACTTGTTTTACCTTTCTCAAATTTCTTGCAAGAGGGATTCCGAGGATACTTTGGGCTATCTCGAGGTTGAGGTTTTCCAACGGAATTTCCAAGGAGATCACGGGTTTCGTGGTCGAGGTTATTCCCGCGGCGTGTGGTTAGTTTGTGATGGATGAGTTGGAGAACCCCTGCAGGGTTAAATCTTTTCGAGAAGCCGTGCCCGCGGTTATGTGGCAACTTGGAAATTTGTTTAATACCCGGTTATAGCAAACTTGAAGTAAATTCAATTAAAATACACCAACTGAGTGCGTAACCGTGACCGTCTCTGCTCGTGAACATGATCCGAGAGAGAACATGGTGGGGTTATGTTTGACGTAAGTAGGTGTTCAGGATCACTTAGTGATCATTCTAGTTCATGCCCGTTATGCGTAGACCACCATACTTATTCTTGCCCACGTAAGTTAGCTACTCAAATACATGCTTAGTGCTTGCTGCAGCCTCACCACTTAACCATTCCTCACCTATTAGCTTACATAGTCTCGGTACCCGGGTTATGAGATTGTTGAGTCCCTGTGGCTCACAGATTACTACAACAATACAGGTACAGGTACTGACGAGTTCGTGCAAAATGACGTCTCTCAGCTCCAGTGGGAGTACGATGAAGAACGTAGGCGTATGTACGTGACGTATCCGGATGAGTATGGGAGCTTCGTGGTTGTGTTCCTGGGTTAGCAAGACAGTTTCATTGCTTCTTTTATCGTTTGATTTCGTCCGTAGTCGGACCCTGTCTTTTGGATGACTGTCCTAATGATTATGTGGAATTGTAATCTAGTTTGTGGCGAGTGTAAGACAACTCCTATACTCATCTCCTCTTTATATGTATTGCAATGATTTCTGTACTTGCGAAACGCCGAGATGCGTTTCTATCACCATCGAGGTCCTCGAGCCTTAATTGGGATAGTACCGCATCTTGGTCGTTACAAGTTGGTATCAGAGCCATACCGATCATAGGAGCCCCTTGCTTGATCGAACTTGGCCGAGTCGAGTCTAGTGAAAAACTATTTTGAGTCTAGTTATATCGAAGAGTAGGATTCTTTTACTCCTCTTCTATACTCTGGTGAGGAATTACGACTTAGTAATTTTGATTCTACCCTCTTCCCACTCAATTTTTTTTAGGATCACGCGGGTATTTTGGAGCCTCTATGATACCGATGTGACCGAAATTCTGTTCTTGGTGCCTCCCGACAGTATGGATTGGACCCGGGGAGTGGAGCTCCAGGGGATTCTTGACACATCGTTATCGTTCAGTTTCCTTAGTACTTCAGGAGGCGGATGTTTGAAATTGCTTCAATACTACTTGTGGTGCGAAGAGTGTGGCGGCACCCAGTACTGGGGAGCGGGATCACATGTACTGCCATCTTTAGTATCGTTGTGATTACGAGGGTCTGAGGTAGATGAGTTTCTGAGACCTCTGGTTGTGTGTTGACGGATGAGATACACTAGAGAGTAGTGTTACTGCTAGGAGTTGAGTGATGGATAAAACTCCGTGTATCCGTGGACCCGATTGCATAACCAAAGATTTCGGAAGTTCTTAGGTGGGAATTCTAGTAGTTACCTAGGATCATCTTCCGACATATGTATGAGGGTATACATTTGCTCCGAGCAAATCATAGCTCAATACCTTGTTGTGTTATTCAAGTGGCTTCATGATCTAATGATGTTATCACGATCCTGCGGAAGGTGTTCTTACTATTTTCAGTTTGAAGGCAATTGATGATATTCCGTTGCAAATTTCTTTCAAGCCATTTGATTTAGCTTATGTCAATCATCTTTGTCAATGGTGTGCTGATATTCTTGTCCATCTTCAGGATGGCTCCGGCAACTCATGGGAACCCAGGTCGTGAGGGGGAGCAGTCCGATCCTCCACCTGCACCTCGGGAAGCTTGGCAAGCTCTGATGGCCACAACCAATGCGAATACTTAGATGTTGCTCAATTTGTCGCAAGAGAGAAATCAGGGACAACAAGGTCATCAAGGGAATTTCAATAATCAGCCGCACTTTGCAACTCTGAACCAGTTCCTCGCAAATCAACCAAAGTCCTTCACCTGCTGTGATCAACCTCTTGATGCGAACGATTGGCTCCGTGACATGAACACGCATTTTGAGTGTAGCAATGTCAGGCCTGAGGACTATGTCAAGTTTGCGACCTTCCAGCTCAAGGGTCAGGCAGCAGATTGGTGGCAGCAGTACAAGGATTCCAGAGGTGGTCGTGCAGTCAGCTGGGATGATTTCTGCCGTGACTTCACAGCCCATCATATCCTGACGAGCTTTGTCGAGGGTATGCGTGAGAAGTTCAGGAACCTAAAGCAAGGGAGTATGTCAGTCTATCAGTACAACTCTGAGTTCCAGAATCTGGCCCGCTATGCTAAGCAAGACATTCCTGATGAGAAGAGCAAGATTTATCAGTTCAGAGGCGGCCTCAGAGAAGTTATTTAGCTCGCTCTCGTCCTTCACGAGCCTCCTGTGTTTGATCAGTTCTATAACTTGGCTCTAAGGTATGAATCAGTTCAGCTCAAGCTTGAGAATTCCAAGAAGCGGTTCAGAGACTCTAACCCATCTTCGTCCAGCTCTCAGATTGTTCCTAAGCAGCAGAAGTATTGGGTTCGTCCTCCACCTTTGTTTCATCCTCCTCAGCAGCAGAAGAAGCACGGTGGTCGTGGTCCTTCCCACCCACCCAACCCAGGTTTTCAGCAGAGGCCTCAGACTCCCAAGTCAGCAAATGCTCCTCCTCTAGGCAACTTCCGTCCGCTCTTAGAGGTTACGTGTCACAAGTGTGGTCAGAAGGGCCATTACTCCAATAAGTGCACCAACCAGCGGCGTCTTCCACCTCCTCCTCCTATCAGCCCCCCAGGCAGTGCTATGGTGAAGCACAATCCCAAGTCAGCCAGAGTTAACATGGTCAATGCAGCTGAAGCAGAGGATTCTTCTCAAGTGATATTGGGTAACCTCTTGTTTAATTCTATTCCTGCAAAAGTTTTGCTTGACACTAGTGCATCGCATTCGTTCATATCAAGACCTTTTGTTGCTAAGCAAGATATAGTGACAGAAGTGACTCCTAGGCCTTTTAAGGTTGTTTCTCCGGATTTCCAAATGACTTCTCGTGTGATGGTTCCGGATGTCTCTATCAAGATGGGCAATTATTTTTTTCTGGCCTCTCCAATAGTTCTCGGCAATTCCGATATTGATCTCATTCTTGGCATGGATTTTCTGGCGATGAACAAGGCTTATGTTGATTGTAAAGCCAAAGAAGTCCAATTGACTCATCCTTCTGAAGATGTGATCATTTTTGCTGCTCGCGATGACACGATTCGTCTCTTTTCTCTCAATAAGAAGGGTGAGATTTCTGTCATTTCTCAAATCCCCGTCGTTTCTGAGTATGAAGATGTCTTTCCAGAAGAATTGCCAGGAATGCCTCCTCACCGGCCAGTGGAGTTTGTGATTGAACTCGAGCCTAGAACTGAACCGATATGCAAGCGTTCTTATAAGCTTGGCCCCAAAGAGCTGAAAGAATTGAAGAAGCAGCTAGATGAACAAGAGCATCTGGGTTTGATCAGACCAAGTTCTTCACCTTGGGGTTGTGGTGTTTTTTTTGTCAAGAAGAAGGATGGCATGGACCGACTATGTGTCGATTACCGTCCATTGAATACGAAGACAATGAGGAACAAGTACCCACTTCCCAACATCAATGAGTTGTTTGAGCAATTTAAAGGGGCCAAGGTTTTCTCTAAGTTAGATCTTCGAATGGGCTATCATCAAATCCGTATCCGTGAAGAAGATATTCCAAAGACTGCTTTCAGGATGAGTTTTGGCTCTTATGAGTACACCGTCATGTCCTTTGGTCTCGCAAATGCGCCTCCGACATTCTCCCGCATGATGAACTTCATCTTCTCTCCCTTCAAGAATGAGTTCGTCTTGGTGTATTTGGATGACATTCTTGTCTTCTCTAAAACCGAAGAAGAACATGTAGAGCATCTCCGGCTTGTGCTTGACAAGTTAAGAGAGCATCGATTCTATGCAAAGTTCTCCAAGTGTGAGTTTTGGCTCAATAAAGTGGTGTACCTTGGGCATGTCATCTCTGCCGAGGGCATCAAGGTGGATCCTGAGAAAGTTGAGGCCATCGTGAAGTGGGAGCCTCCTCAGAATGTCAAGCAGCTCCGTAGCTTCCTCGGGCTTGCAAGTTACTGCAGAAGATTCGTGGAGTACTTCTCAAAAATTGCTAATCCTTTGTCTAATCTCCTCCAGAAGAATGTCAAATATGTGTGGACTCCTGAGTGTGATGTGGCGTTCAATACACTCAAGGAAAAGCTGACTTCAGCTCCAGTTCTCACTCCTCCAGATGAATCCAAACCTTTCCAAGTGTTCTGTGATGCTTCCCTCCAAGGTCTTGGTGGTGTTCTGATGCAAGACAGAAAGGTGGTTGACTACACCTCCCGTCAGTTGAAGCCTAGTGAGAAGAACTACCCCACTCATGATCTTGAGCTGGCGGTAGTTGTGCATGCTTTGATGACATGGAGACATCTATTGTTGGGAAGACTAGTTGAGGTGTTCACTGACCACAAGAGCTTGAAGTACATTTTCACTCAACCCAATCTCAATCTTCGGCAAACACGTTGGGTGGAAATGATCGAGGAGTACAATCCAAGCATTGAGTATACTCTAGGCAAAGCAAATGTCATTGCAGACGCGCTAAGCAGAAAGGCGTACTGCAACAGTCTTATCCTCAAGCCTCTCCAACCAGAGCTTTGTGAAGCTTTCCGCAAGCTCAATCTCCAAGTTGTTCCTCAAGGATTTCTTGCAAATCTTCAAGTCTCTCCAACTTTGGAAGATCAGATTCACCAAGCTCAGCTTCTCGATGCTATGGTGAAGAAAGTGAAGAAAGGTGTGGCCAAGAGAATTCCAAAGTATAAGTGCTTCCGTGTTGATGACAAGGACACCTTGTTTTTCGAGGATCGTCTAGTGGTTTCTAAGGGAGAACTTAGGAAAGTTATCATGGATGAAGCACACAATTCTCTCCTCTCCATTCATCCAGGCAGTTCCAAGATGTATCAGGATCTCAAGCAAACCTTCTGGTGGACTCGCATGAAACGTGAGATTGCTCAGTTCGTGAACGAGTGTGATGTTTGTCGCAGGGTGAAGGCGGAACATCAACGTCCAGCAGGCCTCCTTCAGCCTTTGCTTATCCCAGAGTGGAAATTCGATCATGTGGAGATGGATTTTGCCACTGGGTTTCCCAAGTCAAAGAGAGGTAATGATGCCATCTTCGTGGTCATCGACAAGCTCACCAAGGTTGCCCACTTCCTTCCGGTCAAAGAATCTATCTTAGCAGCTCAGCTGGCAGAGCTGTACACATCAAGGATAGTTTCTTTGCACGGTATTCCCCAGCTCATATCTTCAGATCATGGAAGCATCTTTACTTCCAAGTTCTGGGATTCCTTCCAAACTGCAATGGGTACCAAGATCCGTTTCAGTACAACTTTCCATCCTCAGACAAGTGGTCAAGTTGAGAGAGTCAATCAAATCCTTGAAGATATGCTCAGAGCTTGTGTGATTTCTTTTGGCATGAAGTGGAAAGATTGCCTCCCATTTGCTGAGTTTTCATACAAAAACAGTTTCCAAGCCAGTTCCGGCAAGGCCCCATTCGAGATTCTCTACGGCAGGAAATGCCACACCCCGCTCAATTGGTCTGAAACCGATGAGCGTCAAATCCTTGGTAATGACATGATCACTGAAGCAGAAGAAATGTGCCGTGTCATTCGTGAAAATCTCAAAGCAGCTTAATCCCGTCAGAAGAGCTATTATGATAGCAAGCATCGTGACTTGACCTTTCAGATCGATGATTTTGTCTATCTACGAGTGTCTCCCATGAAGGGCACTTAGCGCTTTGGCATCAAAGGAAAGCTTGCTCCATGCTTTGTGGGTCCTTTCAAGATTGTGGGCAAGAGGGGAGACCTTGCCTACCAACTCGAGCTTCCTTCCAATTTCTCAAATGTGCATGATGTGTTCCACGTCTCTCAGCTCCGGAAGTGCTTCAAGACTCCCGAGCGCACCGTTGATCTCCAAGACATTGATCTCCAAGCAGACCTATCCTATCATGAGCATCCAATTGCTATCCATGAAGAGACTGAGCGTAAGACTCGCAACAAGTCAATAAAGTTTCTTAAGGTGAAGTGGACACATCACTCCGACAAAGAAGCCACTTGGGAACGAGAGAACCTTCTCCGTTCCGAATATCCCGAATTCTTTCGTTCATAGATCTCGGGGCGAGATCCTCTTGTAGTGGGGGAGAGTCGTAACAGCCCAAGTGCATCCCTTCCCAACCCTTGTAATATTCCATGTATGACCTCCATGTTTTGCCCTCATGTGTTGGGTTTAATAAAATTTGCTCATGTCATTTTGCATCATGGCATCATAATCATCATCTCAAGTTTGCATCATGTTTGTTGTGTTATGTTGAGTGTGAGTGTGTGATGTGGGAGCTTGTGTGCTTGGTAGCATGAGGTTTGCCTTGTGTGGATCCTCCCCCAATTCTTTTACAATCTTTGCCTCATCTCTTTTAATAGCAATACTATATAAGTGATGATTTCACTTGCCTATTCATCTCAAACAAAATGTTGCTCTCCTTCATAATAATCTGATAAGCATTTTAAAGTAGCTCTCAACCATGTTTTTCTATATTTGCCTTTTGATTCTTTGCAAAACAGATTCCTAAAGTAATTATAAGTGAATTATTTATTTGCTCTAAAAATGCCCAAACCAATTTTATTAAGTAGTGCATGTTTTTTTGATTTCAAAACATATTTTTATTCTCTCTAATTCTATACCTAACTCCCTCGGCTTATTCTTTCTTCTCTGGTCTTAATTTAAAAAGAAAAACCTTAGAGAGAGAGAGAGAGAGAGAGAGAGAGAGAGAGAGAGAGAGAGAGAAAGAGAGAGAGAGAGAGAGAGAGAGAGAGCAAATCCACCTGGGCCTCCTTGCTTTCCCCGGCCCAGCACGCAGTGCAGCACACCCAGCCACTCGCCTCAAGCCGGCCCACCTACCCACGTACACAGCCGCGTTCGTCTTCAACTTGTACGGCGTCCATCCACCGGTGCCACGTCGCCGTTCTTGGTGATTTGACAGCCGACGCTCGTCCCTAGCGCCTATAAAGTGTGTCCCTCGCGGAGCCCTAGCCCTAGCCGCTCCATTCCCACCTTCTCCTCGCCTCGCCGCCGCCGATAAGCTCCTCCACGCTCCTTGCCGACGCTGTGTCCGTCATGACCCGAGAGAGCTCGCGCTCGAGCTCGGGGTAGCCTCTTCGTCGCGCCTCCGGTCCCGTGGTGTCGCGGGAAGGTCCCCTCGTCGCGCCCTCTTCTTCCTCGACAACGCGCGCGATGCCAAAGGCCCGGATCGACGTCGCCCGCGAGCTCCTCTTCTTCTTTGCCTCGGTTCAGTAACGCGCCAGGATTCCTCGCCTCATCGCCATCGTCTCGTCGCGTCCCCGACCATTCCTCCATGTCAAAGGTAGCTAGGTACCTTCCTTTCCCCTCCCTGCCGTTTCTCGTCGCCGTTAGCTCTTCGTAGGCTTCGGTAGCGTCGTGTCATCGCTGCGCTCTCCGCGCTCAAGGCGAACCCTGAAGAAATTCTTCACAGAAGAAAGTCTGGGGTTTTCCCCCGCTCCAGACCCGCGGCTCTCGCCCGCGCTCGTGCTCCCGCGTAGTCGCCCGTTCTCCCGCAGCTCTCGCCCGCGCTCGCCAGGCAGCCTAGCTGCGCTCTGTCTCGCCTCCGCCTCGCATCGCCATGGCCCAAGCCGATCTCCTGCTCGAGCTCGAGACCTGCTCTGCCCGCTGCGCCGCCGCTCCCTAACCCTGGGAATGGACCTCCCCTTCATTTCCGTAGCCCCGCCGGCGTTCGCCTTCTCTCATGGTCGCCGGAGTGGCCGGTGGCGCCGTCGTCGTCTTCTCTGGCGCAGGGAAGAAGGCAACCAGCCTCCGTTGGTTGCTAGCTGAAAGAGCCTGAGCCCCCTTGTAGCATCGAACCCACCCAGCTAGCCTAGTGGTTGCGCCCCTGTCTCTCCAGCGGGGAGACCTGGGTTCGATCCCCCCCGGGCACCCTTTTTCCTCTTTAAATTTCTGGGCCACTGACAGTGGGCCCAAGGACCCACATGTCACCCACACATGGCTTAGAGCCACTGCCAAGTGGCCCCTTTTTTAATTTTGTTTTAGTGCTTCAATCTCTGTTTTCAGTTTGTTTCCATTTTAGGAAGTTACCAGTTTCGGCCATGCCAATTCTGTCTATTGCCAAATAGGGCATATGCCAAATTTGGCATGTTCTATGTTATAAGTAGTTCTTGCAATATCGAATGTGCTTTGTGTGAGATTTTTCTACAGTAACCTATGCTTATGATATATGAATTTGTGGTAGAAAAATCCAGTGAATCCATTAGTGTGTAACAGCCCGAGACCGACGCTCCAGAAGATTCCTGTTTTATTCCCTTGTCATCGTGTGATACGTTTGTTTGTCGTATTCATCATCGCATCATCTGCATAGCATCGGCACTCGGTTGCCGTCATTATTTTTTAAACTTGCATCCGTTCGTAGTTGTCGGCTCTCCCCAAAGTCGTCGTTGACCATTTTGAGACCCAGACCTCATTTATTTCGTGTTAAGTTCTTCCTTGCATGCCTTGTGATGTTTATTTTATTTCATTTTGCAGCATGCATCATCTCATTAATCGTGTTGTGCTTGTTTTATTTTACTTGTTCATATGTGTTTCCATATTGTTTTATTCCCTCCATGATCCTTCCATCAACTCCATGCTCACTTCCTACTTGGTTCCATCTAAGTTCCAATTATCCGAGTGCCACTTCCTTGTCTTGTTATTCTTGTGAACTTTTGAGTTTCATTTGACTTCTTTAATTCTTTCCCAACCCTTGAACACGGTTCCTTAATGCTGTGACCAGCCACCACCTAAATTTTCATCCCATTTAGAGTTCATTTGAATGGGTTTCAAATTCGAATATATTGAATTAATTCAACATGTTTGAATTTTCCTTCTTCCTTTATTGCCCAAAAATGTTCATAAATCACATGATATGTGTAGGACATTCTCCTGTTAATTTCAACCCATTTGGGTTGGGTTTGGTTTGGTTTAACATTCAAGCAAGTTTGAAATTAATTCAAACTTGTTTAAATTTATAGCCTATAAAATTCCCAAACCATTTTTGTTTTCTCATGCATATTTCGTGGTTGCTGGAAATGTGCCTTTCTCTCCATAATTCCACTCCTACTCCTCTGAGCATTTTGTTTCTTCAAGATTTCTGTTTTTTTAAAGCAGAACTCAAATATTAAAGAGAGAGAGAGAGAGAGGCCCATCTCACCTGAAGCCCACCAAAACATACCTCTTCGTTCAGCCCAACCCCACCGATCCCTCTGTTCATCCTCTTCCTCTTGTACGTCATGCCATCGGGAGGCTCCATGTCGACAGTCGGCTTGAGTTGACGGCCGGAGAGCCCCCAAGGCCCCTATATATCATGCCCTGGTGCCCTAGTCCTCCTTCTCCCTCCATTCCACCCTCTCATGCCCCTGCCGCCGCCAGGTAAGGACCCCGCGCGCTCTGCCGACGCCATGGCAGCCGTGCAGAGCTCGAGCTCGAGCCCGGCCTGACCGCAGCCTTTCTCCTCCGTTCGTTCACGCGAGGGTGACCACCTCGGAGTCTGCAGTCTCCGGCTACCTCGCCCGCGTCCACTCCGTTCTCGGAGCTCCTTCCACGACGTCCTCTTCATCGTCTTCTTCCTCGGGCCAAGCCACCGCCGACAGTTACTCGTCCCCTTGTCGCCTCTCCGTCCGATCCGTCGTCATCAGCCCCCCTTGGTGAGCAGCCGCTCCTCCTAGCCTCGTTACTCTGCCGGTTCCATCGCCATAGCAGTGTTTTGCTCATGTCCGAAGACCTGTGTTCGAGTTCCTGCGCGCTCACGCACACGAGTGCCGCTTCCACTGTTCGCAGACCCACACAGCCTCCATGCTCGCGTCCCTGGGCACCGCATGCACGCAGCCGCACCCCGCAGCATTCGCACGCCCTACCCAGTGCCTGCACGCACCACGCGAGGCGGCCACGCCATGGCTGAAAGCTCGCGGGCTTGTAGGCCATGCCACGCACACCGCAGGTTTGCACCGTACCTGCAACGCACGCACGCACACGTTTCTGCACGCTCGTGCAGACCAAAGTCCCGCTTCGCCGCTGTGTTGCTCGCCATCGTCGCGTGCGACATCCGTGTGTTAATGGCAGATCAAGGTCTGGCCTTTTGGGTTAGTTCAAGAAGGGTATTGCTCCTTCCCATTCCTAGCACAAACACACTACCCAGTCAGGCTGGTCAACGCCCTCGTTTAGAACCAGGAGATGCTGGGATCGAGTCCTAGGAGCCGCATGGTTTTCCTTGCATGCAATTTTTGCCTCTTTAGAGGCTCAGCTCTCGAACCTGTGTCATTTGTAGCAGAGGCCCAATGTTGACACAAACACAACAACAGCACAATGGCAAGCGCCCCACCCCCACACCCATGGGATTCTGGGTTCGAAACCCAGTTCTCCCCTTTTGCCTCTGTTTTAGTTTTCTTTTGACCAAACACACACACATGCCAGATTCCACACTTAGCCATTTTCTCTCTAAGTCCCCTTTGTTTGTCTGTGTTTTAACCGGTATTTAGCATACACACATGCCAGATTCCACACTTAGCCATTTTCTCTCTAAGCCCCCTTTGTTTGTCTGTGTTTTAACCGGTGTTTAGCATATTATCAGGTGGCATAATTTTTATTCTAAGCATCATATGGTTTTGTGGCTTATGTGAATCTTGATCTACATCTTGTGAACTATCTGGTAGTTTGTCTCTAATGGAAAGTGTGCTAGGATATGGTTGACGGAATATGTTAGAAACATTGCAACTTCGAACATGCATAATTTTGATCCATGGCTCCATTATAGATGATCTAGATATATATTTTAGTCTAGGTGATGCCTACTTTCCTAATATCCAACTTTCACCCATGTTAAAAATATGTAAAATTGTTGTTTGCATCATTTTGCACAAATGCCATGTTAAAACGTTTGTCTCATATCTATTTAACCGTAGCTTCGATTAATATGATCCACATATGTAACTCGACTAGAAAAAAGTGTAGAATCTCATGGTGGCATTTATTTTGCTGTTTAATAAACCTAACATATGTTTAGGACAGATCTAGACCGAATTCATAATTAGCATATGGGGTCGTTTCGGAAATGCTATGTGTTGCTTCCGGCCTCATTTAAAATGCCTAGATGATATAGTTGTGTATGCTCCACCGCTTGGCATGGTGAACAACATTTAAAATGATTGTTTGGTTAAACAACATTAACCGCATTTCTCATAATATGGAGAGTTATTATTTTGTTATATGTATGTTCTCCTTCTCCATTTAAAATTGCTTTAATTCCATCTTCACCTTATGCCATGACCACCCATGTTAAACAACATTTAATATTGATGAGTACCTAAACGAGAGTGAACTAAATAATTCGAATGTGGAGTTTCGTCAATATGCAATGCATATTGAGCTTCACTTAATGTGTAGTATTTGATTGTTGTGCTTTGTCATGCCTTGCATAATCGTATGGACATGCATCATATTTGTTTGCGCATCATGTCATGAGTATGTTGTGGTGTATCGTGTGTTGATTTATTGTTTCCGGATTGCTTCTTCTCAATAGAGTTCCGAAAGCGTTCGGAGTGTGAGGATTCGTTCGACTACGTTGGATCGTCTTCTTCATGGATTCGTTCTTGTTCCAAGCGGGATCTCAGGCAAGATAACCATTTCCCTGGATACCACTACTATCATTGCCATGCTAGTTGTCTCGTTTCTATCGATATGTCTTGCTACCTACCACTTGTTTGTCAAGCCTCCCAAATGCCATGATAAGCCTCTAACCCTCCACATCCCAGCAAACCATTGTTTGGCTATGTTACCGCTTGCTCAAACCTTCTTATAGCGTTGCTAGTTGCAGGTGCAATTGTTTCCATGTGCCAACATGGATGTTTTTGAGCTATCACAATATTATTGCTATTTAATTTAATGCACATATATACTTGGTAAAAGGTGGAAGGCTTGGCCTTTTGCTCGGTGTTTTGTTCCACTTTTGCCGCCCTAGTTACTTGTGTACCCTTGTTATGTTCCATATTGAGCGCTCCTAACATGCTTGGGGTTGTTATGGGGACCCCCTTGGCTTTCGTTTTGGGATAAAACTTTTCTGGCAAGGCCCAACATTGGTACTACATTTGCCTAATAACTAATAAACCTGCATAGGGAGTAATTAACCCGAGGATCTTTAATCAACAACCCGGGCCAGTGCTCCTCATGAGTGTTGGTCCAAACTAGAGCCACTTGCGGGGCCACCTCGGCGCAACTCGAGGGATTTCTATCAGGCCACCGTACATACTGCTCATCCGGTCGTGTCCTGAGAACGAGATACGCGGCTCCTATCGTGTTCGTCGACACGTCGGGCGGCCTTGCTGGATTTGTTTTACCTTTCTCGAACGTCTTGTGCGCGGGATTTCGAGGACACTTCGGGCTATCTCGAGGTTGAGATTTTCCGACGGAATTTCCAAGGAGATCACGGGTTTCGTGGTCGATGTTATTCCCGCGGTGTCTGGTTAGTTTGTGATGGATGAGTTGGAGCACCCCTGCAAGGTTAAATCTTTCGTGAGAGCCGTGCCCGCGGTTATGTGGCAACTTGGAAACTTTGTTTAACACCCGGTCATAGCAAACTTGAAGTAAACTCTAATAAAATACACCAACTGTGTGCGTAACCGTGACTGTCTCTTCTCGGGAATTTCTGATCCGAGAGAGAACACGGTGGGGTTATGTTTGACTCGTAGGTAGGTGTTCAGGATCACTTAGTGATCATTACTAGTTCACGTCCGCTTATACGACGATCACCCCCTTATTGTTGTACTCGTAAGTTAGCCATTCAAATAAATGCTTAGTGCTTGCTGCAGCCTCACCACTTAACCATATCTTACCCATTAAGCTTTGCTAGTCTTGATACCCTTGGAAATGAGATTGCTGAGTCCCTGTGGCTCACAGATTACTGCAACAATAGTTGCAGGTACAGGTAATTCGATGCTTTGACGTGAGAGTGATGCTTGTTTGATTTGGAGTTCTTCTTCTTCTTCATCGATCATAGGATGGGTTCCAGGACGGCAGCCTGGGATAGCAAGGATGGATGTCATTTTATTGTTTGATTTCGTTCATAGTCGGACCCTGCTCTTCTGTATGATGATTGTATATGTTGTTGTATTGATGTGATCTTGATATAGCTTGTGCCGAGTGTAAGCCAATTCCGTATACTCATCTCTTCTTTACATGTACTTGTAATGATATCCATTCTTTCGAAACGACGAGATGCGCTTCTATCCCTGTCGAGGCCCTAGAGCCAAAATGAGGATATGATCACATCTTGGGCGTGACAAGTTGGTATCAGAGCCTGTACCGACCTAGGAGCCCCCTTGATTGATCGAACTTTGGCCGAGTCGAGTCTAGTAAAACTATTTTGAGTCTAGTTATATATCGGAGAGTAGGACTCTTTTTACTCCTCTTCTATGCTCTGGTGAAGAATCCTAACGCAGGAATTTTAATTCTTCCCCTCTTCTCACTCAATTTTTTTTAGGATCACGCGGGTATTTTGGAACCTCTATGATGTCGATGTGACCAGAACTCTGTTCTTCGTGCCCCCCGTACGTATGGATTGGACCCGGGGAGTTGAGCTCCAAGGGGTTCTTGACACATCGCTATCGTCCAGTTTCCTTAGTATCTCAGGACGCGGATGTTCGAAATTGCTTCAATACTATTCGTGGTGCGAAGAGTGTGGCGGCACCCAGTACTGGGGAGCGGGATCATATGTACTGCCATGTTTAGTATCGTTGTGATTACGAGGGTCTAAGGTAGATGAATTTCCGAGGCATCTGGTTGTGTGTTGACGGATGTGATACATTGGAGAGTAGTATTACTGCTAGGAGTTGAGTGATGGATAAAAACTTCGTGTATCCATGGACCTGATTGCATAACCAAAGATTTCGGAAGTTCTTAGGTGGCAATTCAAGTAGTTTACCTAGGATTGTCCTTTCAACAAATACAAATGGGTTTGTGTTTGTTTCCAGCTAATTTGAAAGCCTCATCCTTTGTTTTGTTGGAGTATGGTAATTCGAGTTGCTTCGATGTCGAGTGGTGATTTCATATCTTTTCTAAGTGGTGTTCTTATATTTCTATGTGAATGCTAATCCTTTTGATCAACCGGAGTTGCCATGAATTTTTTTTCAACCGGTGTGCTTCTTTTCATGACATTCAATCCCCGTCAATCTTTGCAAGATCAATCCTCATATTTCTTTCCGGAATTCTGTTCATCAATCTAAGTTTTCTTTGTTTTCCCCACCCTCCCGCCCTTTTTCTTCAATGATTAAATTATCATCCAAGTGCCTTTCTTTTCATGTAATGCTTCTGCTATCTTTCTTCAGTATTGTATCCGGTGATTCATTGTGAAGATCCCAGGTGCTAAGTTCATCATATCCTTTTTATACGTTCAATGCTTTCCCGTGTTGAAATTCTTTGCCAAGTCTCTCTTGTTTATTCATCCCTCTCTCTATTCTATCCGAAGTGCTGAAGATATCTCAGAAGATTCGTGTTTCCGTTCAAAATCCTTTCAAATATTTCGGGGTTCTCACCTCATCAAGTTTTCATTTGTACCGGTGCAATCTCTCTTCCTAAGCAATCGTTTCAACGATGTTTCCTTGTAGTGGGCCCATAACCCACAGGTTTTCCCAGGATCTTACCTGGCTCTTCTAATCTTTCCGGAGAAGTCCTCAAGTTCTTGTCAATATGACGTAAGAATGAATTTCATTAGTCATATTCCTTCTCGAAGTTCGCTTCTAAATCATTTTCATCATTGGCTCAACCTTTCCTTATTCATTGTTCCGGAGTATCTCAGTAATTCTTGGTGGTGTTTCTCGCCATCATTCTCTGCGTTGAAGACCGAAGAAGAGTTTCTCTTAAATCTTTGTCCAGTCTCTTGAAGATTCATGGTTTCAGCTTTGTGCTATCCTCTCGGATTGTTTTCGATCGTGAGTAATTCCTTCCATATCTATCCGGAGCATTTCAGAATTGCTTTCATTTCTCGATCCTCCGAAGGCCATCATTTCAGAAGATTTCTTCGTTCTCAGCTTTCAGCTTTCGTTCTCAGATTCTTCTCAATTGTTGTCTCTTTGTTCGTATCTCAATTATTCTGGTGCCTTGTTGAAGTTTTCTGTTAAGCGGATCATGATCTCTTCGTTCTCTTGTATATCTATTAATTCTTAGTATCCTCATTCGTATGTGAACTCTTACTGGTGTACTCGTTCAAGACTTCTTCAAGTTGTGCTCTATCTCTCTCTCTCTCTCTTCAATTCTTTTCAAGAAGAATAAGTGGTGTGCGAAATCCGTTGCTAGTCATCAATTTAACTTGATGAAGGATAAGCATAACATAATAATTATTATTGTTTCATCAAGATGATTTCAATCCTTCTTCCGGACTGGGTCATGATATCAAATTCTAGATTCTAAATTGTTTTTCTTTTCTTTTTCGGAGTTCCAAGGTTTTTTCTCAAGTATCTCTTTGCGAAGCTTCATTCAAATCATAGCAAGGCCTCAATCTTGTTCTTGTTTTTCAATTCTTTTCTATCATCCTTTCATTTTAGGAAGTTCTTCATGGTGGTTTGTTAAGGATATCATCATTCTCGAAGTGTTCTTCAAGATTCTTGTTGGAGGAGCTCAAGTATTTTTTATCTTGCATTTCAAAGCACCATTCTTTCTCCCTTATCTTTTGAGATGGCGTTATAGCATTCTTGATTATGAGGAGTCTCGAAGAGAATTTGTCAAGAATGAGATATTTAAACCCATCATTTTCTTCCTTGGAGCTATCTTGGATTGGATCCCACCTAAAAGCTTTTCTAAGGATTGTTGCTATTATGGTGATTATCAATGATCCAAGTTATCAAGGTATCTTCTTGTTGAAAGAAGTTTTGCATATCTTGATGCTCGCAAGCAATCTTTGTTTCCATTAGCGGTCGGTTGTCACCTCTTAATTTTGAGATGTTTTCCATAAGCCCACAACGAGCTCCTCTTTTCGTTGTTGATGTTCCAACAACTCCGTTCAATCTATGCTTTTCCAATTCAATTGTGGTATAAGTTGTCATTTTTTTTCTCCGTTCTTTTCCTTCCATGGTCTAGTTTCTATTCTGTGATGTTGCTCTCTTCAACTTCAACCATCATATCGTTTTATCAAGATCATTTTCTTTCCTTGGTTGTTCATTTAACCCAAGTGTTGTGAAATCTTTTCAAGTTCTTTACATCTCATCAAGTTTTGACTCTCTTTTCTCCTGAAGTGCTTCCCAAATTTATTTTCAATTTTTGCTTGTTCCTCATGCCATTCTTCATCTCATTGAAACCTTCAATGATCTTTGGTTTCACTCGTTTGTCAGAGAAGCAACTAAGTTTTACCTCTTCCTTTATTCTTCCTCTTCCCCTTCTCATTCTAAGATCTCGGGGCGAGATCTCTTGTAAGTGGAGGAGAGTTGTAACAACCCGAGACTGACGCTCCAGAAGATTCCCGTTTTATTTCCTTGTCGTCGTGTGATTCATTTGTTTGTCGTATTCATCATCGCATCATCTGCATAGCATCGGCACTCGGTTGCCGTCATTTTTTTAAAACTTGCATCCGTTCGTAGTTGTCGGCTCTCCCCAAAGTCGTCGTTGACCATTTCGAGACCCAGACCTCATTTATTTTGTGTTAAGTTCTTCCTTGCATGCCTTATGATGTTTATTTTATTTCATTTTGCAGCATGCATCATCTCATTAATCGTGTTGTGCTTGTTTTATTTTACTTGTTCATATGTGTTTCCATATTGTTTTATTCCCTCCATGATCCTTCCATCAACTCCATGCTCACTTCCTACTTGGTTCCATCTAAGTTCCAATTATCCGAGTGCCACTTCCTTGTCTTGTTATTCTTGTGAACTTTTGAGTTGCATTTCACTTCTTTAATTCTTTCCCAACCCTTGAACACGGTTCCTTAATGCTGTGACCAGCCACCACCTAAATTTTCATCCCATTTATAGTTCATTTGAATGGGTTTCAAATTCGAATATATTGAATTAATTCAACATGTTTGAATTTTCCTTCTTCCTTTATTGCCCAAAAATGTTCATAAATCACATGATATGTGTAGGACATTCTCCTGTTAATTTCAACCCATTTGGGTTTGGTTTGGTTTGGTTTAACATTCAAGCAAGTTTGAAATTAATTCAAACTTGTTTAAATTTATAGCCTATAAAATTCCCAAACCATTTTTGTTTTCTCATGCATATTTCGTGGTTGCTGGAAATGTGCCTTTCTCTCCATAATTCCACTCCTACTCCTCTGAGCATTTTGTTTCTTCAAGATTTCTGTTTTTTTAAAGCAGAACTCAAATATTAAAGAGAGAGAGAGAGAGGCCCATCTCACCTGAAGCCCACCAAAACATACCTCTTCGTTCAGCCCAACCCCACCGATCCCTCTGTTCATCCTCTTCCTCTTGTACGGCATGCCATCGGGAGGCTCCACGTCGACAATCGGCTTGAGTTGACGGCCGGAGAGCCCCCCTAGGCCCCTATATATCATGCCCCGGTGCCCTAGTCTTCCTTCTCCCTCCATTCCACCCTCTCATGCCCCTGCCGCCGCCAGGTAAGGACCCCGCATGCCCTGCCGACGCCATGGCAGCCGTGCCGAGCTCGAGCTCGAGCCCGGCCTGACCGCAGCCTTTCTCCTCCATTCGTTCACGCGAGGGTGACCACCTCGGAGTCCTCGCCCGCGTCCACTCTGTTCTCGGAGCTCCTTCCACGACGTCCTCTTCGTCGTCTTCTTCCTCGGGCCAAGCCACCGCCGACAGTTAGCTCGTCCCCTCGTCGCCTCTCCGTCCGATCCGTCGTCATCAGCCTCCCCCTGGTGAGCAGCCGCTCCTCCTAGCCTTGTTACTCTGCCGGTTCCATCGCCATAGCAGTGTTTTGCTCGTGTCCGAAGACCCGTGTTTGAGTTCCTGTGCGCTCACGCACACGAGTGTCGCTTCCCCTGTTCGCAGACCCACACAACCTCCATGCTCGCGTCCCTGGGCACCGCATGCACGCAGCCGCACCCCGCAACATTCACACGCCCTACCCAGCGCCTGCACGCACCATGCGAGGCGGCCATGCCATGGCTGAAAGCTCGCGGGCTTGTAGGCCATGCCACGCACGCCGCAGGTTTGCACCGTACCTGCAGCGCACGCACGCACATGTTTCTGCACGCTCGTGCAGACCAAAGTCCCGCTTCGCCGATGTGTTGCTCGCCATCGTCGCGTGCGACATCCGTGTGTTAATGGCAGATCAAGGTCTGGCCTTTTGGGTTAGTTCAAGAAGGGTATTGCTCCTTCCCACTTCCCAGCACAAACACACTACCTAGTCGGGTTGGTCAATGCCCTCGTTTAGAACCAGGAGATGCTGGGATCGAGTCCTAGGAGCCGCATGGTTTTCCTTGCATGCAATTTTTGCCTCTTTAGAGGATCAACTCTCGAACCTGTGTCATTTGTAGCAGAGGCCCAATGTTGACACAAACACAACAACAGCACAAAGGCAAGCGCCCCACCCCCACACCCATGGGATTCTGGGTTCGAAACCCAGTTCTCCCCTTTTGCCTCTATTTTAGTTTTCTTTTGACCAAACACACACACATGCGAGATTCCACACTTAGCCATTTTCCCTCTAAGTCCCCTTTGTTTGTCTGTGTTTTAACCGGTGTTTAGCATATTATCAGGCGGCATAATTTTTATTCTAAGCATCATATGGTTTTGTGACTTATGTGAATCTTGATCTACATCTTGTGAACTATCTGGTAGTTTGTCTCTAATGGAAAGTGCGCTAGGATATGGGTGACAGAATATGTTAGAGACATTGCAACTTCAAACATGCATAATTTTGATCCATGGCTCCATTATAGATGATCTAGATATATATTTTGGTCTAGGTGATGCCTACTTTCCTAACATCCAACTTTCACCCATGTTAAAAATATTTAAAATTGTTGTTTGCATAATTTTGCACAAATGCCATGTTAAAACGGTTTGTCTCATATCTATTTAACCATAGCTCCGATTAATATGATCCACATATATAACTTGACTAGAAAAACATGTAGAATCTCATGGTGGCATTTATTTTGCTGTTTAATAAACATAAAATATGTTTAGGACAGATCTGGACCGAATTCATAATTAGCATATGGGGTCATTTTGGAAATGCTATGTGTTGCTTACGGCCTCATTTAAAATGCCTAGATGATATAGTTGTGTATGCTCCACCGCTTGGCATGATGAACAACATTTAAAATGATTGTTTGGTTAAACAACATTAACCGCATTTCTCATAATATGGAGAGTTATTATTTTGTTATATGTATGTTCTCCTTCTCCATTTAAAATTGCTTTAATTCCATCTTCACCTTATGCCATGACCACCCATGTTAAACAACATTTAATATTGATGAGTACCTAAACGAGAGTGAACTAAATAATTCGAATGTGGAGTTTCGTCAATATGCAATGCATATTGAGCTTCACTTAATGTGTAGTATTTGATTGTTGTGCTTTGTCATGCCTTGCATAATCGTATGGACATGCATCATGTCATGAGTATGTTGTGGTGTATCGTGTGTTGATTTATTGTTTCCGGATTGCTTCTTCTCGATAGAGTTCCGAAAGCGTTCGGAGTGTGAGGATTCGTTCGACTACGTTGGATCGTCTTCTTCATGGATTCGTTCTTCTTCCAAGCGGGATCTCAGGCAAGATGACCATTTCCCTGGATACCACTACTATCATTGCCATGCTAGTTGTATCGTTTCTATCGATATGTCTCGCTACCTACCACTTGTTTGTCAAGCCTCCTAAATGCCATGATAAGCCTCTAACCCTCCACATCCCAGCAAACCATTGTTTGGCTATGCTATCGCTTGCTCAGCGTTGCTAGTTGCAGGTGCAATTGTTTCCATGTGCCAACATGGATGTTTTTGAGCTATCACAATATTATTGCTATTTAATTTAATGCACATATATACTTGGTAAAAGGTGGAAGGCTTGGCCTTTTGCTCGGTGTTTTGTTCCACTTTTGCCGCCCTAGTTACTTGTGTACCGGTGTTATGTTCCATATTGAGCGCTCTTAACATGCTTGGGGCTGTTTTGGGGACCCCCTTGACTTTCGTTTTGGGATAAAACTCTTCTGGCAAGGCCCAACATTGGTACTACATTTGCCTAATAACTAATAAACCTGCATAGGGAGTAATTAACCCGAGGATCTTTAATCAACAACCCGGGCCAGTGCTCCTCATGAGTGTTGGTCCAAACTAGAGCCACTTGCGGGGCCACCTCGGGGCAACTCGAGGGATTTCTATCAGGCCACCGTACGTACTGCTCATCCGGTCGTGTCCTGAGAACGAGATACGCGGCTCCTATCGGGTTCGTCGACATGTCGGGCGACCTTGCTGGATTTGTTTTACCTTTCTCGAACGTCTTGTGCGCGGGATTTCATGGACACTTCGGGCTATCTCGAGGTTGAGATTTTCCAACAGAATTTCCAAGGAGATCACGGGTTTCGTGGTCGAGGTTATTCCCGCGGCGGGTGGTTAGTTTGTGATGGATGAGTTGGAGCACCCCTGCAGGGTTAAATCTTTCATGAGAGCCGTGCCCGCGGTTATGTGGCAAATTGGAAACTTTGTTTAACACCCGGTCATAGCAAACTTGAAGTAAACTCTAATAAAATACACCAACTGTGTGCGTAACCGTGACTGTCTCTTCTCGGGAATTTCTGATCCGAGAGAGAACACGGTGGGGTTATGTTTGACTCGTAGGTAGGTGTTCAGGATCACTTAGTGATCATTACTAGTTCACGTCCGTTTATACGACGATCACCCCCCCTTATTCTTGTACTCGTAAGTTAGCCACTCAAATAAATGCTTAGTGCTTGCTACAGGCTCACCACTTAACCATATCTTACCCATTAAGCTTTGCTAGTCTTGATACTCTTGGAAATGAGATTGCTGAGTCCCTGTGGCTCATAGATTACTACAACAACAATTGCATGTACAGGTAATGCGATGCTTTGACGTGTGAGCGATGCTTGTTTGATTTGGAGTTCTTCTTCTTCTTCTTCATCGATCATAGGATGGGTTCCAGGACGACAACCTGGGATAGCAAGGATGGATGTCATTTTATCGTTTGATTTCGTTCGTAGACGGACCCTGCTCTTCTGTATGATGATTGTATATGTTGTTGTATTGATGTGATATTGATATAGATTGTGGCGAGTGTAAGCCAATTCCGTATACTCATCTCTTCTTTACAAGTACTTGTAATGATATCCATTATTGCGAAACGATGAGATGCGCTTCTATCCCTGTCGAGGCCCTAGAGCCAAAATGAGGATAGGATCGCATCTTGGGCGTGACATAGTGGAATTAGTTTTACCATTTGAGAAAGTTTGTAAAAAATGTTGTTTTGTGATAATATGGCATTTTTTCTTTTTCACTTGATTTAATTCTTGCATCATATGATAAACTTGTCAACAAGAAAGATGTTCATTGATGTGTGTGCTAGCCCCTGGTATTTTTGCATGCCATGATAGATCATGATATGGGTGGTGTTCTTGCTGTCAACATGTCACCAAAAATGTTGTTTTCAAATGCTCAAATATTTCTAAGTGTTAAACCTGTTATTTTGTTAGCATGTTGCCTTGATGATTCCCATGAATCCATAGCCCCTTTGAGATTGGCACAATGGTATGTATTGATGAGCATGTTGTCCTCTGTTAGTGTGTGCCAAGTGCTTGTAGGTAGAGCTATTGCAACTTATTTAAACTTGCTGTCAACATGTCATTCTGTTAATAATGCCATACTTGCCACTTGTTAAAATTACTAAGTTTGAGAGACTATTTATCTCAATATGCCATGTTGTGAGGATGATAGCCAGTGATCTGTGCACTTATTAATGATGATATAATGGAGTGAATTGAAGTGCATGTTGTCCTCTATAACCCTGTTAATTTTCATGCCATGAAAGTCCCTGTAGCATATGTAAATGTTGCTGTCAAAATGCCATCCTGTTAACTCAGATTTGCAAAACTGGTAATTTTCACTAAGTCCCTAAATACTGATTCAACATGCCATCTTGTGCGCTCATTTGCTATTGATCCTTGCTGCCATTTGTCGGGGAACGGATGCTCACGATCACCTATGGGACCAGAGGCCCCTTGTATTTCGGCAGGGGGGTCACGTTGCACGAAGAGCGGAGAGCGTGAGACGGCGCGACGATCAGGACACGAGCATTTTTACCCAGGTTCGGGCCGCTGCCAAGCGTAAAACCCTACTCCTGCTTTTGGTGGATTTGATTGGAAGAACACAGGTGGTGCCTCGCGCTCTATCCCGGCCAGGGTTGCCGTCGGGGAAAGAGCTGCTAGGTGAGTACAAATGTTCGGGGGTCCGAATCCTGAGCTAGGTTGCCTTGGGTCTCCTTTTATAGTGCAAGGGGTTACCACAATGGAAAAACAATCATTATCCATCGATTAGATAGCTTAGCAGAGCTATCATACCTAACTCTGTCATTTAGGACAAAATATCATGATTAGCAGCCTAGGTGGCGCTCGGGGGTGCATCCCCGGCAAGTTCTTGCCACCGTTTGGTCGGTCGTTGCTTATGGTCTTGACACGCTGTAGGGCGGGTGTCAACTGTGTGTAACTTGTCTTCTGGCGCGCCGCCACATGCTTAGCGAGAGCTGATTAGCCGTTTGAGGGCTCGACACCGCATTGATAAGTGACCGACGTATCGATGCGGTGGAGCGGTGGCTGGTTAGCTCGCGCCTGCCGGGAAATGGCTTGCCGGGTCTTCAAAAGGGCACACATGTCTTGGTCCCCGGCATGCACCGGGGACGTGCTTGGCGCGTTGCAGCCCAGGCTTGGGCTGCCGCGTTGGGCTTGCCGGAGTCTGGTCTTGAGTGCTTGCTTCGAGATGTGGTAGCCTTCCCGACGAGTTTTGCTTGCGGGGGTCGGAGGCTGTCTGTCCGTGGACAAGTCAGGGGAAATGAACACCCCTGTTTGTATACCCTGACAGAAGCCCCCAGGCCTAAGCCATACGTGTCGCCTAGCACATTGGGTTAGGCCCCAAACAATGCACGGATACGTGTCGGAAGGACTATGTCCTTTTTACCCACGTCCACTCCGCGCAACTATCGTGGGTCGTGGGGTCGTGGAATGCTAGCCGTTGGAGAATAAAAAGAACTGCCAGTAATAAAATGGCAGTTTTCCGAAAAGATCGCGAAGAGCCAGCCTCCGTGCGGGTCCCCTCAAATAAAAAGGACAACGCACAGGGGCGCTACTCATTCGCATCCTTTTCTCCGCCGTTCATCTTCCTCCTTAAGCCAAAGAACTGCTCCCACCGCCATTCTCGGTTTACCGAGCGCCGCCAGCCCATCCACCGCCTTCGAAGGTTTCAAAGATGGGGCAGAAAAAGGCTGGCAACAAGGGGAAGCAGGTGGCCGCCTCCATAGACCTGGTGGCTGGGGAAAGGAAGAAGAAAGCGGAAGAACTCGAGAGGCGGCAATGGGGAGATGTGGTTATCTCTCTGTCGAGCCTGGATGGCAACACTCTGATCAAGAGGTATGCTTATATGTGGGGGCGAGAGACAAAGGGGCATGGAGCACCCCGAGTTTTGCCGGAAAGCCCTAAGGAGAAGAAGCCCTCAGATTCGTACCACTTCTTTTGTGCGTACTTTTATTGTGGCCTTGCTCCTCCCTTCTCTGATTTCTTCTGCGCCATGATGGCGGCATATGGATGTCATCTTCTGGATTTTACGCCCAATGCAATGTTGGAAATATGCCCTAGAGGCAATAATAAAATGGTTATTATTATATTTCCTTGTTCATGATAATTTTCTATTG
The DNA here is from genome assembly GCA_039707655.1 of Elymus sibiricus. Taxonomy (NCBI): domain Eukaryota; kingdom Viridiplantae; phylum Streptophyta; class Magnoliopsida; order Poales; family Poaceae; genus Elymus; species Elymus sibiricus. The sequence goes on along the minus strand of CM077669.1, from coordinate 311,231,637 downwards.
TTCATGCTATAATTGTATTAACCGGAAACCGTAATACATGTGTGAATACATAGACCACACCATGTCCCTAGTGAGCCTCTAGTTGACTAGCTCGTTGATCAATAGATGGTCATGGTTTCCCGACCATGGACATTGGATGTCGTTGATAACGGGATCACAACATTAGGAGAATGATGTGATGGACAAGACCCAATCCTAAGCATAGCACAAGATCGTGTAGTTCGTCTGCTAGAGCTTTTCTAATGTCAAGTATCATTTCCTTAGACCATGAGATTGTGCAACTCCCGGATACCGTAGGAATGCTTTGGGTTTATCAAACGTCACAACGTAACTGGGTGACTATAAAGGTGCACTACAGGTATCTCCGAAAGTGTCTGTTGGGTTGGCACGAATCGAGACTGGGATTTGTCACTCCGTGTGACGGAGAGGTATCTCTGGGCCCACTCGGTAATACATCATCATAATGAGCTCAATGTGACTAAGGAGTTAGTCACGGGATCATGTGTTACGGAACGAGTAAAGAGAGTTGCCGGTAACGAGATTGAACAAGGTATAGGGATACCGACGATCGAATCTCGGGCAAGTAACATACCGATGGACAAAGGGAATTGTATACGGGATTAATTGAATCCCCGACATCGTGGTTCATCCGATGAGATCATCGTGGAACATGTGGGAGCCAATATGGGTATCCAGATCCCGCTATTGGTTATTGGCCGGAGAGGTGTCTCGGTCATGTCTGCATGGTTCCCGAACCCGTAGGGTCTACACACTTAAGGTTCGGTGACGCTAGAGTTGTAATGGGAATTGTATGTGGTTACCGAAAGTTGTTCGGAGTCCCGGATGAGATCCCGGACGTCACGAGGAGTTCCGGAATGGTCCAGAGGTAAATATTTATATATGGGAAGTCCTATTTTGGCCACCGGAAAATGTTCGGGATTTTTCGGTATTGTACCGGGAAGGTTCTAGAAGGTTCCGGAGTGGGGCCCACCTGCATGGGGGGACCCACATGAACGTGGGTAGTGGGGGCAAGGCCCCACACCCCTGGTCAAGGCGCACCAAGATCCCCCCTTAGAAGGAATAAGATCATATCCCGAAGGGATAAGATCAAGATCCCTAAAAAGGGGGGATAACAATCGGTGGGGAAGGGAAAGGATGGGATTTCTTTCCTCCCACCTTTGCCAACGCCCCAATGGACTTGGAGGGCAAGAAACCAGCCCCCTCCACCCCTATATATAGTGGGGAGGCGCATGGGAGCTGCATCCCTTGCCCCTGGCGCAGCCCTCCCCCCTCCTACACCTCCTCCTCCTCCGTAGTGCTTAGCGAAGCTCTGCCGGAGAACCACGAGCTCCACCGCCACCACGCCGTCGTGCTGCCAGAGCTCTCCCTCAACTTCTCCTTCCCCCTTGCTGGATCAAGAAGGAGGAGACGTCCCCGGCTGTACGTGTGTTGAACGCGGAGGCACCGTTCGTTCAGCGCTTGGATCGGATCTTCCGCGATTTGAATCGCCGTGAGTACGACTCCATCAACCGAGTTCTTTCCAACGCTTCCGCTTAGCGATCTTCAAGGGTATGAAGATGCACTCCCTCTCTCTCATTACTAGCATATCCTAGATTGATCTTGGTGACACATAGGAATTTTTTTGAATTATTACTACGTTCCCCAACAGTGGCATCATGAGCTACGTCTATGCATAGATTCTATGCACGAGTAGAACACAAGTAGTTGTGGGCGATGATTTAGTCAATTTGCTTGCCGTTACTAGTCCTATCTTGATTCGGCGGCATTGTGGGATGAAGCGGCCCGGACCGACTTTACACGTACGCTTACGTGAGACTGGTTCCACCGCTTGACATGCACTTGTTGCATAAGGTGGCTAGCGGGTGTCTGTCTCTCCCACTTTAGTCGGATCGGATTCGATGAAGAGGGTCCTTATGAAGGGTAAATGGCAATTGGCATATCACCGTTGTGGCTTTTGCGTAGGTAAGAAACATTCTTGCTAGAAACCCATAGCAGCCACGTAAAACTTGCAACAACAATTAGAGGACGTCTAACTTGTTTTTGCAGGGTATGCTATGTGATGTGATATGGCCAAAAGGATGTGATGAAATATATGTGATGTATGAGATTGATCATGTTCTTGTAATAGGAATCACGACTTGCATGTCGATGGGTATGACAACCGGCAGGAGCCATAGGAGTTGTCTTAATTTATTGTATGACCTGCGTGTCAATCAAAAACGCCATGTAATTACTTTACTTTATTGCTAACCGTTAGCCATAGTAGTAGAAGTAATAGTTGGCGAGACAACTTCATGAAGGCATGATGATGGAGATCATGGTGTCGTGCCGGTGACGATGGTGATCATGCCGCTCCCCGAAGATGGAGATCAAAGGCGCAAGATGATATTGGCCATATCATGTCACTTTATGATTTGCATGTGATGTTTATCATGTTTTTACATCTTATTTGCTTAGAACGACGGTAGCATAAATAAGATGATCCCTCACTAAAATTTCAAGAAATGTGTTCCCCCTAAGTGTGCACCGTTGCGAAGGATCGTTGTTTCGAAGCACCACGTGATGATCGGGTGTGATAGATTCTAACGTTCGCATACAACGGGTGTAAGCCAGATTTACACACGCGAAACACTTAGGTTGACTTGACGAGCCTAGCATGTACAGACATGGCCTCGGAACACGAGAGACCGAAAGGTCGAACATGAGTCGTATAGTAGATGCGATCAACATGGAGATGTTCACCATTGATGACTAGTCCGTCTCACGTGATGATCGGACACGGCCTAGTCGATATGGATCATGTATCACTTAGATGACTAGAGGGATGTCTATCTGAGTGGGAGTTCATTAAATAATTTGATTAGATGAACTTAATTATCATGAACTTAGTCTAAAATTGTCTTTACAATCTATCTTGTAGATCCAATGGCCCACGCTAATGTTGCCCTCAACTTCAACGCGTTCCTAGAGAAAACCAAGCTGAAAGACGATGGAAGCAACTATACGGACTGGGTCCGTAACTTGAGGATCATCCTCATAGCTTCCAAGAAAGCAAATGTCCTTGATGCACCGCTAGGTGACGCACCCATTTTCCCAGCAACTCAAGACGTTATGAACGCCTGGCAGTCGCGTAGTGATTATTACTCCCTGGTTCAGTGCGGCATGCTTTATAGCTTAGAACCAGGGCTCCAAAAGCGTTTTGAGCAACACGGAGCATATGAGATGTTCCAAGAGCTGAGAATGGTTTTCCAAGCTCATGCCCGGGTCGAGAGATATGAAGTCTCCGACAAGTTCTTCTGTTGTAATATGGAGGAAAATAGTTCTGTCAGCGAGCACATACTCAAAATGTCTGGGTTGCACAACCGCTTGTCTCAGCTGGGAGTTAATCTTTCGGATGACTCGGTTATTGACAGAATCCTCGAGTCGCTTCCACCTAGCTACAAGAGCTTTGTGATGAACTTCAATATGCAAGGGATGGAGAAGTCCATTCCTGAGTTATATTCGATGCTGAAATCAGCGGAGGTGGAGATCAAAAAGGAACATCAAGTGTTGATGGTGAATAAGACCACCAGTTTCAAGAAAGGCAAGGGTAAGAAGAACTTCAAGAAAGACGGCAAAGCAGTTGCTGCGCCCGGTAAATCAGTTGTCGGGAAGAAGCCCAAGAATGGACCCAAGCCTGAGACTGAGTGCTTTTATTGCAAGGGAACCGGTCACTAGAAGCGGAACTGCCCCAAGTACTTAGAGGATAAGAAGGCCGGCAACGTCAAAGGTATATATGATATACATGTTATTGATGTGTACCTTACCAGCGCTCGTAGTAGCTCCTGGGTATTTGATACCGGTGCGGTTGCTCACATCTGTAACTCAAAACAGGAGCTGCGGAATAAGCGGAGACCGGCGAAGAACGAGGTGACGATGCGCGTCGGGAATGGTTCCAAGGTCGATGTGATCGCCGTCGGCACGCTACCTCTACATCTACCTTCAGGATTAGTTTTAAACCTCAATAATTGTTATTTAGTACCAGCTTTGAGCATGAACATTGTATCTGGATCTCGTTTGATGCGAGATGGCTACTCATTTAAATCCGAGAATAATGGTTGTTCTATTTATATGAGAGATATGTTTTATGGTCATGCCCCGCTGGTCAATGGTTTATTTTTATTGAATCTCGAACGTGATGTTACACATATTCATAGTGTGAATACCAAACGATGTAAGGTTGATAATGATAGTCCCACATACTTGTGGCACTGCCGCCTTGGTCATATTGGTGTCAAACGCATGAAGAAACTCCATGCAGATGGACTTTTGGAGTCTCTTGATTATGAATCATTTGACACGTGCGAACCATGCCTCATGGGCAAGATGACTAAGACTCCATTCTCCGGAACAATGGAGCGAGCAACCAACTTGTTGGAAATAATACATAACGATGTATGCGGTCCAATGAGCGTTGAGGCTCGCGGTGGCTATCGTTATGTTCTCACCCTCACTGATGACTTAAGCAGATATGGGTATGTCTACTTAATGAAACACAAGTCTAAGACCTTTGAAAAGTTCAAGGAATTTCAGAGTGAGGTAGAGAATCAACGTGACAAGAAAATAAAGTTCTTACGATCTGATCGTGGAGGAGAATATTTGAGTCACGAGTTTGGCACGCACTTAAGGAAATGTGGAATTGTTTCACAACTCACGCCGCCTGGCACACCGCAGCGTAATGGTGTGTCCGAACGTCGTAATCGCACTCTATTGGATATGGTGCGATCTATGATGTCTCTTACTGATTTACCGCTATCATTTTGGGGATATGCATTAGAGACTGCCGCATTCACTTTAAATAGGGCACCGTCTAAATCCGTTGAGACGACACCGTATGAATTATGGTTTGGGAAGAAACCTAAGCTGTCGTTTCTGAAAGTTTGGGGATGCGATGCTTATGTCAAGAAACTTCAACCTGAAAAGCTCGAACCCAAATCGGAAAAGTGCGTCTTCATAGGATACCCTAAGGAAACTATTGGGTATACCTTCTACCTCAGATCCGAAGGCAAGATCTTTGTTGCCAAGAATGGATCCTTTCTAGAGAAAGAGTTTCTCTCGAAAGAAGTAAGTGGGAGGAAAGTAGAACTTGATGAGGTAATTGTACCCCCTCTCGAACCGGAGAGTAGCGCAGCGCTGGAAAATGTTTCTGTGGTGCGTGCACCGACTAGAGAGGAAGTTAATGATGATGAAACTTCGGATCAAGTTACTACTGAACTTCGTAGGTCCACGAGGACACGTTTCGCACCAGAGTGGTACGGCAACCCTGTCCTGGAAATCATGTTGTTAGACAACGGTGAACCTTCAAACTATGAAGAAGCCATGGCGGGCCCGGATTCCAACAAATGGCTTGAAGCCAAGAAATCCAAGATAGGATCCATGTATGAGAACAAAGTATGGACTTTGGTGGACTTACCCGATGATCGGCAAGCCATAGAAAATAAATGGATCTTTAAGAAGAAGACTGACGCGGATGGTAATGTGACCGTCTATAAGGCTCGACTGGTCGCTAAGGGTTATCGACAAGTTCAAGGAGTTGACTACGATAAGACTTTCTCACCCGTAGCGATTGTAACGTCCCCATGTAATAGCTACAGTGATCCCCTCTTGATAGTGCCAAGTCACCATGATTAACTATGCTTGATCGTCATTGCATCATATCTCATTTCAAATTCCAATTCAAATTATAATTCAAATTCAAAGTGGAAAATAAAAGTTGTCCAAATTGAAAACTAAAATGTTAATTTAATAGCAAATAATCCATTACTAATTATGTTCAGAAAAGCAACATCACTAAAAATGCCTAAGTGACTCTATCAAACTAAAACAGTAGCTAACAGCAACATTTTAACACTATTTTATTTAATAGAATTACAAATGAAATTATATTTTGCCCAATCCAATTTTTGGTGGTAAAGAATATTGCACTGTAATATTTGAACTAAGTCACACATTTAATAAAAGTCCAATAGTGGTCAAACATTTTACAAAACAGAATTAAAACAGAAAACAGAAATAGAAAAAGAAAAACGGTAATGGCTTACTGTGCACTTGGGCCGCAAGTGCACAGTAGCCGGCCCAGCCCACCTCGCAGCTCATCGTCCTCCTCCCGCGCGCTGTCGCGCGCGCGCGCCGACACGGCGACAGCCGCCGCGCGTCGCCCATCCGCCGGCTCCCCAGTGCGGATAAGGCCGCGCCCGAGCCCCTCTTGTCCTCCCGCGAAACCCTAGCCACCAGAAACCCCCTCTCGTCCCCTCCCTCGCTCTCGTTTGAGTTCGCCCGAGAGCTCACCGCCGCCATTGTCGTCGATCCCGAGCCCACCGTCCTCGTTCGGCCTCGCCGAGATGTCGAGAAGCTCCACCGCCCTCCGCTGCGTCGCCTGAGCCCAGCCACTGGAGACGACGGGCTCGGCATTGGGCGAATCGAGCTCATCCCCGACCTCGGCCACCTCTTCCTCTCCGGCGATCTCCGGCGATCGCCTGCGCTACTAAGCTATCACCGGCTTTCCGTAGCCTCCCGGTGAGCCTCCCCTCCTTTCCCCTCTCTCTCCCGCGCGTTTCGTTCGCCGTAGTCGCCGCATTGGTGTCGCCCGAATACCTCGCCGCCGATGAGCTCCCCGCCGTGGCCACGCTGCCCGTCGAGCTCCGCCGAGCTCATGGCCATGCTCAGCGCACCCGTGCGAGTCCAACGCGCTAGATCCCGTCGCTTGCCGTGCCCCCTAGCCGCAGTTCGCGCGATGGCCAAACTCCGGCGTCCGCTCCGCCGCTCGCCGCCGTAGATTCCGACCGTTTCCGGCCGCGCCGACGCCGTGGATGGATGCGGCGTTAAACGCCCGATCGAACGCGACCTCCCGCGTCCAAAACGGTCGCCTGTGGCGCGATTCCGGCCAAGTCCGGCGAGCTCCGCCACTGTTTTGGTCGCCGGCGTCGCGTCTCCGGCCGGCGCCGACGTGGCTCGGCCTGGCCCACACCTGTGTGGCTGACAGCGGGCCCCGCGGGCCCCTTTGACCGAGTCAGCGCAGCCCCGCCCACTGACGTGTGGGTCCCGCTCGAATAAAATGATTTAAAAAAAATAAAAATAAACGTTAATTCATCGGTTAATTAATTAATTAGTTAATTAAAACACTAATCACTCACTGACCAGTAGGCCCCACCCCTAATTAACCTAATTTAGTTAAGTTTAATCCCTAATTAGCCTAATGTGAGACTGACATGTGGGACCCACTGGACCCACTGTCAGGTTTGACTAGTCCACCGCCACTGTTGACTGCTGACGTTAGTATTGCGTCATGATGACGTCATCCCACTACTGTTTCGGATAATGTTGATTTAATTAATTAAAAAAATCCCAGAAATTAATAAAACTTTGAAAATTCATATCTTTTAAACCGTAAGTCAGATGAAAATAATTTATATATGCAAAATGATCAGAAAAATATGAAGATTCTAAATATGTGATCAAAACGCCTGTCCAACACTCCTAGCTAGGTGAACATGGAACTTTTTGACTGTTTTCGATAAATGAATAGTGTCCAACTTTAATAAAATAAATCCAAATAGATTCCAAAATTAACTAAATCATTTAGTTAGGCAGTAAAACACATCTGCATATCATTTAGGCTTGTCATGCATGGTGATTGCATTTTGCCATGAAATTTATTGTTTCTTCCCCCCTCCTTCTCTCTCGATAGACGCCGAGACCGACGCCGTTGCAGCAGAGTTCGACTACACCCCCGTCGAGCAGCCTTCTGACGATTAGCCACTCTCAGCAGAGCTTCCAGGCAAGCAATCCCCCCTTGACGCATGCCGTTGTCTCCCATTCTTTCTTCCTCCTGCTTGCACTAGAAATTGCCGCTGCCATGCTTTAACCTATTCTGATGCAGAGCCTGTTTTTTTCGCCTGCTACTGATACATTACCTGTTATCCCATGATGCCTAGTTAGCTATGCTGCTGTTCCATCTTTGGCCCTTCGCCTTGTTCGTATGCCTTGCTTGTTACCGGGCCGTGATCACTCCGGGTGTGATCACGGAAATGTTTATATTACTGCAATACCTAAACTGTTAAAGTCGGGCTGGCCCCAAGGGTGCCCGCGAGAGAACAACATTAAAGACGGGTCGGCTCCAAAAGCACCCGCGCGTCATGTTTTACCAAGTCGGAGCGATAGAAACTCTGATCGTCTCTGCGAGTTACTAAATACGCCTAACGGAACTGGGTATTTGATCTGAGTGGGTCGTCGTGCCCTTTACGCACTACCACCACGTGGGATAATGGTTTAATGGGGCCCTCTACGTCGTATGTATCAGCCGAAAGCTCTTCAGATGTCACAGTTCAGAGATGCGGGCTGATTGTTGGGATTGGGCTGGTACTTCACTTGTGTATACAGTGTCGCGCCTGCACCCCAACCACCCACGCAACGTGCAGGAGTGCAAAGGGCGATGGGCCCAAGACCCCTTCGCACTTAGGATTTAGACCGACGTGTTGACCTCTCTGCTGAGCCCTAAGTCGGCCTGCGATGTGTCGATCACCCAAGGCCGGGTATTACCTAGCCAGTGTGTCCGGCCGGAGGTAATCGAGCGTGTTGGGTAACAGTAGTGCACCCCTGCAGGGAAGTTATCTATTCGAATAGCCATGTCCACGGTAACAGGACGCTCAGAGTTGTATCCGGATCTATGACAACTACAAACTGATGATGATGCTTATGAATCTGATACTACTGCTCTCGGGATCGCTTTCTCGCGGGATAGTCGAGAAAGGATCTCGGGGAGTTGCTGCTATACAACCACTATTGTATGTTACTATATTCTACTCTCTTCTGATGCTGCAAGATTGCTTGAAGATGCTAGTCTTCGATAGGCTAGGCTTCTCCCCCTATACTCTGGCATTCTGCAGTTCAGTCCAAAGATATAGCCCCATTCCTTTGATACCAATGCATAACTAGCATAGTTCTGATGTCAGTCTTGCGAGTACTTTGGATGAGTACTCACGGTTGCTCTGCTCTTCTTTTCCCATACCCATTTGATGATACATCAGACGATGGAGCCCAGGAGCCAGATGCCACCGCAGGAGCTTACTACCAGGAGGGTCCCGACGGCACTTACTACTGGATCGAGCCAGCCGACCAGGAGTAGTTAGGAGGCCCTAGGCAGGAGGCCTTCGCCTTTCGATCTGTATCGTTGTTTGTGCTAGCCTTCTCAAGGCAAAACTTGACTAACTATGTCTGTACTCAGATATCATTTGTGTGTATGACTTATGTATTCGGGCCTTCGTGCCCCCGGTTTGTAAAATGCAGACTTATGCTTTCTTTTGAGTTTAGAGTTGTGTTGTGATATCTTCCCGTGAGTCCCTGTGCTTGATCGTGCACGTTTGCGTGTATGATTAGTGCACGATTAAGCTGGGGGCGTCACAAGTTGGTATCAGAGCCGACTGCCTGTAGGACGCCCCTCTCCAACTCCTTGGCCGCAGTTGAGTCTAGTATTTCCGAAAACTATTTTACTAACATGGCTGTGTGGCTTACGGGCCCACGTCGCCAACTGGGTGGTATTAGGATCTTTTATTCCTCTTCTATACTCTGGGACTCCGAATTCTCTTCCTTTCGGGTTAAATGATTTTACTAACGCTGATACTAGGATCTCGTAATCTCGTCCACCCGGAGAGCTGGATTATCTATGCTTGTTCCTTACCATTGATCTGATTAGTCTGATAATCATATTTTCCTTTACATTGGTTTGCTTAACCTTTCTCTCCAAGTTATTATACTTCTCATTGTCATTTGACAATCCTGAATTTCCTCTGTTTCAGATGGATCGTTTGTTCCCGCCGCGCCCTGCGACGCAGCTTGTGCTTCGCACTTGGGCTCGCGATGTCCCTAGTTTTCCAGCTGTCCTGATCGCCCTCCTGACCAGACTGGGTTACCGCTGGTACCCCGAGTACATGGTTTACTAGGATTACCGCGAGTTCAACCAGGAGCAGTACCATGCTGATGTTCATATCTTTGATCAGAGGGACAACTCCGACACTGAGTTACACATCTTTCACGGTATCGGTGTGACGATTGAGATGGCAGTCCATGATGCTGCCTATTCTGCTGTCGCACGACTCCGTGGAGAGCACAGTCACTTGGATGCCTCTGAGTTCCGATACATTCCGTATACGCCTACTGGAGATGCTACTGGATACTACACAGCTATCTGTGCCCCTTACGAGCGTCGTCGATATGACCCGCACGTGTTGATTCAGTGCACTCAGGCTCTGGATCGCACTAACCGGGCTCTCGCCGTCGAGTTGTTTGCCACTCGAGCACGTCTTTACGATGCTATGACACAGTTGCTACCCGCTGTTCGTGCAGGGATACATCCCGAGTATATCCTTTACCCGCGCAGGACTCAGATGCCGACAGGTATCGATTGGCCTGCTGTTGGAGGTCATACACCTGCACGTGGACCTCTTCTTCCAGTTCGAGACCGGGTTCTGCATCAGAGTGCACACGGAGAGCAGGACTTTTCTGCTACAGATACTCATCGTCTGCACTTGCAGTTACCCCATTTCAGTGGTTTTCCCCGACGTTGATGTAGCCTTTGCTATGTCTCGTTGTGTAGTTCCTCACCGCGTGCCTGCGCGCCGCCTAGCATGTCTTTTCCTTAATTTTACGCCGTTATGCTGTCCGCATGTAACCGACTCTGTGTATGGATCTGTATGTCTTAATTGACTACTGTTATGTATCTATTGCACTGCTTATTCATTGTCGTGTTACATTAAGCTTGTCTTTAAACACTCGCAAGTGCCTTTTTCTAAACTACCCCCTGTTGAAATTTTAGCAGGATGGTTAGGCCAGGTGCTCGTGGTCGTGGTCGTGGTCGTGACCTTGAAAACCCACCACCACCAAACTATATGGCAGCTATGATGCAGCAATTCGAGCTGAACCGTCAGTTCATGACTAATATCATGGCTCAGTTCCCGCACCAGAACAATCAGAACCAGAACCCAGCTTCAATAACACTGTCAGAGTTTGTGCGTCTCAACCCCACTATTTTCCGCAACTCTGAACAGCCACTGGATGCCGATGACTGGCTTCGCGACATCGCCTTCGAGATGGAATCTGCCAATGTCGCCCCTGAAAGCCTTGTCGCCTTCGCGACCTACTTCCTGAAGGGACCCGCTGCTCAATGGTGGTCCACTCACAACCGTACATTGCCCGCTGGGACAATCGTTACTTGGGATGAGTTTCAGACTGCCTTCCGTGCTCGCTATATTCCTCAGGGAATCATAGACCGAAAGAAGACCGAGTTCCGCAACCTCGTTCAGGGCAACAAGACTGTCGAAGCCTATCAGCGGGAGTTCCTTAACTTGTCCCGCTATGCTGAAGAAGACATTCCAACTGATGCTCGTAGACAGGAGAAGTTCCGTAGTGGACTCCACCCAGACCTCGAGCTTGCACTTGCTGCTCAAGACTTCACCGACTTTGCCACTCTCGTGAACAAGGCTATTCTGGTTGAGACCGCCCAAACCAAGCACAAGGAATCGCAGAAGCGCTATCGTGACATTGACTCATCTTCGAGCTCAGCACAGAAATGTCGTATCTGGATTCCCAATAGTGTGTACCGTCCAGCTACCCCTGCGCCAAGACCCTCTTATGCTGCACCCCGTCTGCCTCCTCCACCACCGAGGCAGCCAAGAGCTCAAGCTGCTCCACCCAGTGCTCCTCTTCGTCCTGAAGATGGTCTGTGCTTCAAGTGCCGCAAACCAGGTCACCTTGCTAAGGACTGTCGTCAGACTCATAATCAGTTGGCATTTCCTCGTAATGGCCGTGGTAATGGTCGTGGCAACAATCAGACCCGCAACTATAACACTGGGTCTTCTGCTTATGGTCGTGGACATGCTTACAATATTGACATTGAAGAAGTCCAGGATCAACCTGCTACTGTGATGGGTACCCTTTTCGTTAACTCAGTACCCGCTTCTGTTTTATTTGATTCAGGAGCATCGCATTCATTCATGTCAGAAGCATTTGCATTATCACATGACATTGCATTTGAAAAGATGAACATGCCAATGGTTGTCCGCACCCCTGGAGGCCGTTGTCAAACCTCCATGATAGCACACAATATCCCTATTGAAATCAAAGGATTGGAATTCCTTGTTTCACCCATTGTCTTGAACTCTTCCACCATAGACCTCATTCTGGGGATGGATTGGTTGAAAGCTCACATTGCTTCGATCAATTGTGCCACTAAAGTCGTACAACTTCTTCATCCCTCCGATGAGATAGTGAACTACACCGCCCGGATTACCCGGAACGCCGAAGCTCAGATATATGCTCTGAATGCTTTGAATGCCTCACCTCTTGAGGGGATCGAGAACGTTCCGGTCGTCCGTGACTTTCCGGACGTCTTTCCGGAAGAACTTCCAGGAATACCCCCGGTTAGAGCTGTCGAGTTCATCATCGACTTGAAACCTGGCACCACCCCTATGGCGAAGCGTCCTTATAAGATGCCTCCGCATGAACTTCTCGAGCTCAAGGAAGAAATCGACAAGTCACTTAAAAAGGGTTTCATCCGCCCCAGTTCCTCTGCTTGGGGAGCACCTTCTCTCTTCGTTAAGAAGAAGGATGGAACTAACCGATTGGTCCAGGACTATCGGCCCATTAACCAAGCAACAATCCAGAACAAATACCCACTGCCCCGGATCAACGATCTTTATGATCAGCTTGCTGGATCCTCTGTGTTCTCGAAACTCGACTTGAGGTTGGGTTATCATCAGATCCAAGTTTGTAAGGAGGATATTCCGAAGACTGCTTCCGTTACTCGCTATGGATCATACGAGTACACTGTTATGTCCTTCGGATTAACTAATGCTCCAGCAACCTTCTCCCAATTGATGAACTATATCTTCATGGACTACCTCGACAAATTCGTCGTGGTCTACTTGGATGATATCCTTATATTTTCCAAGAATGAAGAAGAACACGCCGAACATCTTCGGCTTGTATTGGAGAAGCTACGAGAACACCAGTTATATGCCAAGTACTCTAAGTGTGAATTCTGGTTATCCGAGGTGACTTATCTTGGTCACGTGATTTCCAAGGATGGCATTGCTGTTAACCCCAAACGAGTTCAGGCTATTCTTGACTGGACTCCCCCGAAGAACGTCAAGCAAGTCAGGAGTTTTCTCGGACTCGCTAGTTATTGCCGCCGATTCGTCGAGAACTTCTCAAAGATTGCAAAGCCATTGACTGATCTGCTCCACAAGGGTGTTAAATTTGAATGGACAGAAAAATGTCAAGAAAGCTTTCAGGCGCTCAAAGATATGTTGACATCTGCCCCAGTGTTAGCACCCCCGGATTCCCAAAAGGACTCTGTGATATATTGTGACGCATCTCGTCAAGGATTAGGCTGTGTCCTAATGCAAGAGCACAAAGTAATTGCTTATGGCTCTCGTCAATTGCGTCCTCACGAGGAAAATTATCCGGTACATGATCTCGAACTTTCTGCGTTTATTTATGCTCTGAAGCTATGGCGACATTACCTCCTTGGTAATCGTTGCGAGATATACACGGATCATCAGAGTTTGAAGTATCTGTATACTCAGCCAGACTTGAACCTTCGTCAACAAAGGTGGCTCGAGACAATAGCCGATTATGATATGAATATCTCTTATACCCCTGGCCAGGCTAATGTAATGGCCGATGCTTTGAGTCGCAAGGCTTATTGCAACAACCTCATGGTTCAGGAAGCACAACCTATGCTTTATGAAGAGCTTCGCAAATTGAACCTTCACATTGTTCCTCAGGGTTATCTCAATACCCTGGAGGTTGAGCCAGACCTCGAGCGCAACATCAAGACTAGACAGAAATATGATTCTGAAGTCGAGAAGATTAAGAGCTTGCTCTCCAAGGGTAATCCTTCATTCTACCATGTTGGTGAGGATGGTGCCTTGTTCTTCAAAGGCCGCCTAGTGGTCCCCAGAAGGCGCAATCTGGACTCCCGTTCGGATGTCATGAAAGAAGCACACGACACGCCTTTGTCTATTCACCCTGGTAGTACCAAAATGTACCAAGACATTCGTCAGCGGTACTGGTGGCCCGATATGAAACATGATATTGCTAAATATGTTGCTGAGTGTGACGTTTGCCGTCGCATCAAAGCAGAACATCAAAGGCCTGCTGGAACTCTGCAACCCCTTGAAATTCTGGAGTGGAAATGGGACAAAGTCCAAATGGACTTCATTACTGGTTTTCCCAGATCGTAGAAGGGTCATGAAGCTATCTTTGTCGTCATCGACCGGTTCTCAAAGGTTGCTCATTTTCTTCCAGTCAAGGAGACTATCACTGCTAGTCAGTTAGCAGACTTGTATGTTTCCCGAATTGTGTCACTCCACGGTGTTCCATTGGAGATCAGTTCAGATCGTGGCAGCCTCTTTACTTCCAGGTTTTGGAACAGTTTCCAAGAAGCCATGGGAACTCATCTGTCTTTTAGCACTGCTTATCACCCTCAGTCTCAGGGTCAAGTCGAAAGAGTTAATCAAGTGCTTGAAGATATGCTTCGAGCTTGCGTCATCTCATTCGGTAAGAAATGGGAGGAATCTCTTCCGTATGCCGAATTCTCTTACAACAATGGCTATCAAGCTAGTCTGAAGATGGCACCGTTTGAAGTTCTCTATGGACGTAAGTGTCAAACCCCTCTGAACTGGTCAGAAATTGGGGAACGTTCACTCGTTGGTTCGGACATTATTCAACAAGCTGAGGAGCAAGTCCGCATTGTCCGGGAGCATTTAAAAGCTGCTCAGTCTCGTTAGAAGAGCAACTATGACCGAAAGCACAAGGTAATGGTCTATCAGCCTGGTGAGCAAGCTTACCTTCGTGTCACTCCGATGAAGGGCACTCATCGGTTCGGAATCAAGGGCAAGTTAGCTCCTCGCTACATTGGCCCGTTCCGTATTCTCGCCCGTCGTGGAGAAGTGGCATATCAATTGGAATTGCCGCCAAACCTTTCTCAAGTGCACGATGTCTTCCATGTATCGCAACTCCGTCGCTGCTTTAAGGATCCCGTCCGAGCTGTGGATCATGAAGTGCTTGAATTGCGAGAAGATCTGTCTTATCCGGAGTATCTGATCCGCGTTCTTGATCAAACTGAACGTCGGACTCGTCAGAAGTCGATCAAGTTCCTCAAGGTTCAGTGGTCAAATCATTCTGAGGATGAAGCCACTTGGGAACGCGAGGACCGTCTTCGTGAAGAATACCCTGCTTTCTTTCAGCCTACCTCCTAATTCTCGGGACGAGAATTCTTGTTAGAGGAGGAGAGTTGTAACGTCCCCATGTAATAGCTACAGTGATCCCCTCTTGATAGTGCCAAGTCACCATGATTAACTATGCTTGATCATCATTGCATCATATCTCATGTCAAATTCCAATTCAAATTATAATTCAAATTCAAAGTGGAAAATAAAAGTTGTCCAAATTGAAATCTAAAATGTTAATTTAATAGCAAATAATCCATTACTAATTATGTTCAGAAAAGCAACATCACTAAAAATGCCTAAGTGACTCTATCAAACTAAAACAGTAGCTAACAGCAACATTTTAACACTATTTTATTTAATAGAATTACAAATGAAATTATATTTTGCCCAATCCAATTTTTGGTGGTAAAGAATATTGCATTGTAATATTTGAACTAAGTCACACATTTAATAAAAGTCCAATAGTGGTCAAACATTTTACAAACAGAATTAAACCAGAAAACAGAAATAGAAAAAGAAAAACGGTAATGGCTTACTGTGCACTTGGGCCGCAAGTGCACAGTAGCCGGCCCAGCCCACCTCGCAGCTCATCGTCCTCCTCCCGTGCGCTGTCGCGCGTGCGCGCCGACACGGCGACAGCCGCCGCGCGTCGCCCATCCGCCGGCTCCCCAGTGCGGATAAGGCCGTGCCCGAGCCCCTCTCGTCCTCCCGCGAAACCCTAGCCACCAGAAACCCCCTCTCGTCCCCTCCCTCGCTCTCGTTTGAGTTCGCCCGAGAGCTCACCGCCGCCATTGTCGTCGATCCCGAGCCCACCGTCCTCGTTCGGCCTCGCCGAGATGTCCAGAAGCTCCGTCGCCCTCCGCTGCGTCGCTGAGCCCAGCCACTGGAGACGACGGGCTCGGCATTGGGCGAATCGAGCTCATCCCCGACCTCGGCCACCTCTTCCTCTCCAGCGATCTCCGGCGATCCCCTGCGCTACTAAGCTATCACCGGCTTTCCGTAGCCTCCCGGTGAGCCTCCCCTCCTTTCCCCTCTCTCTCTCGCACGTTTTGTTCGCCGTAGTCGCCGCATTGGTGTCGCCCGAATACCTCGCCGCCGATGAGCTCCCCGCCGTGGCCACGCTGCCCGTCGAGCTCCGCCGAGCTCATGGCCATGCTCAGCGCACCCGTGCGAGTCCAACGCGCTAGATCCCGTCGCTTGCCGTGCCCCCTAGTCGCAGTTCGCGCGATGGCCGAACTCTGGCGTCCGCTCCGCCGCTCGCCGCCGTAGATTCCGACCGTTTCCGGCCGCGCCGCCGCCGTGGATGGATGCGGCGTTGAACGCCCGATCGAACGCGACCTCCTGCGTCCAAAACGGTCGCCTGTGGCGCGATTCCGGCCAAGTCCGGCGAGCTCCGCCATAGTTTTGGTCGTCGGCGTCGCGTCTCCGGCCGGTGCCGACGTGGCTCGGCCTGGCCCACCCCTGTGTGGCTGACAGCGGGCCCCGCGGGCCCCTTTGACCGAGTCAGCACGACCCCGCCCACTGACGTGTGGGTCCCGCTCGAATAAAATGATTTTTGAAAATAAATAAATAAACGTTAATTCATCGGTTAGTTAATTAATTAATTAATTAAAACACTAATCACTCACTGACCAGTTGGCCCCACCCCTAATTAACCTAATTTAGTTAAGTTTAATCCCTAATTAGCCTAATGTGAGACTGACATGTGGGACCCACTGGACCCACTGTCAGGTTTGACTAGTCCACCGCCACTGTTGACTGCTGACGTCAGCATTGCGTCGTGATGACGTCATCCCACAACTGTTTCGGATAATGTTGATTTAATTAATTAAAAAAATCCCAGAAAATTAATAAAACTTTGAAAATTCATATCTTTTAAACCGTAAGTCAGATGAAAATAATTTATATATGCAAAATGATCAGAAAAATATGAAGATTCTGAATATGTGATCAAAACGCCTGTCCAACACTCCTAGCTAGGTGAACATGGAACTTTTTGACTGTTTTCGATAAATGAATAGTGTCCAACTTTAATAAAATAAATCCAAATAAATTCCTAAATTAACTAAATCATTTAGTTAGGTAGTAAAACACATCTGCATATCATTTAGGCTTGTCATGCATGGTGATTGCATTTTGCCGTGAAATTTATTGTTTCTTCCCCCCTCCTTCTCTCTCGATAGACGCCGAGACCGACGCCGTTGCAGCAGAGTTCGACTACACCCCTTGACGCATGCCGTTGTCTCCTATTCTTTCTTCCTCCTGCTTGCACTAGAAATTGCCGCTGCCATGCTTTAACCTATTCTGATGCATAGCCTGGTTTTTTCGCCTGCTACTGATACATTACCTGTTATCCCATGATGCCTAGTTAGCTATGCTGCTGTCCCATCTTTGGCCATTCGCCTTGTCCGTATGCCTTGCTTGTTACCGGGCCGTGATCACTCCGGGTGTGATCGCGGAAATGTTTATATTACTGCAATACCTAAACTGTTAAAGTCGGGCTGGCCCCAAGGGTGCCCGCGAGAGAACAACATTAAAGACGGGTCGGCTCCAAGAGCACCCGCGCGTCATGTTTTACCAAGTCAGAGCGACAGAAACTCTGATCGTCTCTGCGAGTTACTAAATACGCCTAACGGAACTGGGTATTTGATCTGAGTGGGTCGTCGTGCCCTTTACGCACTACCACCACGTGGGATAATGGTTTAATGGGGCCCTCTACGTCGTATGTATCAGCCGAAAGCTCTTCAGATGTCACAGTTCAGAGATGCGGGCTGATTGTTGGGATTGGGCTGGTACTTCACTTGTGTATACAGTGTCGCGCCTGCACCCCAACCACCCACGCAACGTGCAGGAGTGCAAAGGGCGATGGGCCCAAGACCCCTTCGCACTTAGGATTTAGACCGGCGTGTTGACCTCTCTGCTGAGCTCTAGGTCGGGCTGCGATGTGTCGATCACCCGAGGCCGGGTATTACCCAGCCAGTGTGTCCGACTGGAGGTAATCGAGCGTGTTGGGTAACAGTAGTGCACCTCTGCAGGGAAGTTATCTATTCGAATAGCCGTGTCCACGGTAACAGGACGCTCAGAGTTGTATCCGGATCTATGACAACTACAAACTGATGATGATGCTTATGAATCTGATACTACTGCTCTCGGGATCGCTTTCTCGCGGGATAGTCGAGAAAGGATCTCGGGGAGTTGCTGCTATACAACCACTATTGTATGTTACTATATTCTACTCTCTTCTGATGCTGCAAGATTGCTTGAAGATGCTAGTCTTCGATAGGCTAGGCTTCTCCCCCTATACTCTGGCATTCTACAGTTCAGTCCAAAGATATAGACCCATTCCTTTGATACCAATGCATAACTAGCATAGTTCTGATGTCAGTCTTGCGAGTACTTTGGATGAGTACTCACGGTTGCTCCGCTCTTCTTTTCCCATACCCATTTGATGATACATCAGACGATGGAGCCCAGGAGCCAGATGCCACCGTAGGAGCTTACTACCAGGAGGGTCCCGACGGCACTTACTACTGGATCGAGCCAACCGACCAGGAGTAGTTAGGAGGCCCTAGGCAGGAGGCCTTCGCCTTTCGATCTGTATCGTTGTTTGTGCTAGCCTTCTCAAGGTAAAACTTGACTAACTATGTCTGTACTCAGATATCATTTGTGTGTATGACTTATGTATTCGGGCCTTCGTGCCCCCGGTTTGTAAAATGCAGACTTATGCTTTCTTTTGAGTTTAGAGTTGTGTTGTGATATCTTCCCGTGAGTCCCTGTGCTTGATCGTGCACGTTTGCGTGTATGATTAGTGCATGATTAAGCTGGGGGCGTCACAGCGATGCTAAAGTCCGTTCGAATCATGTTAGCAGTTGCCGCATTTTATGATTATGAGATCTAGAAATGGACGTCAAAACGGCATTCCTTAACGGTTTCCTTAAGGAAGAATTGTATATGATGCAGCCGAAAGGTTTTGTCCATCCTAAGAATGCTGACAAGGTATGCAAGCTCCAGCGCTCCATCTATGGGCTGGTGCAAGCATCTCGGAGTTGGAACATTCGCTTTGATGAGGTGATCAAAGCGTTTGGGTTTATACAGACTTATGGAGAAGCCTGTATTGACAAGAAAGTGAGTGGGAGCTCTGTAGCATTTCTCATTTTATATGTGGATGACATATTGTTGATGGGAAATGATATAGAACTTTTGGAAAGCATAAAGGCCTACTTGAATAAGTGTTTTTCCATGAAGGACCTTGGAGAAGCTGCTTACATATTAGGCATCAAGATCTATAGAGATAGATCGAGACGCCTCATTGGTCTTTCACAAAGCACATACCTTGACAAGATATTGAAGAAGTTCAATATGGATCAGTCCAAGAAGGGGTTCTTGCCTGTATTGCAAGGTGTGAGATTGAGCACAGCTCAATGCCCGACCTCGGCAGAAGATAGAGAAAAGATGAGTGTCATCCCCTATGCCTCAGCCATAGGCTCTATTATGTATGCCATGCTATGTACCAGACCTGATGTGAACCTTGCCATAAGTTTGGTAGGGAGGTACCAAAGTGATCCCGGAATGGAACACTGGACAGCGGTCAAGAATTTTCTTAAGTACCTGAAAAGGACTAAGGATATGTTTCTCGTTTATGGAGGTGCCGAAGAGCTCGTCGTAAAGGGTTACGTCAATGCTAGCTTCGACACAGATCCGGATGACTCCAAGTCACAAACCGGATACGTGTATATTTTGAATGGTGGGGCAGTCAGCTGGTGCAGTTGCAAGCAAAGCGTCGTGGCGGCATCTACATGTGAAGCGGAGTACATAGCTGCTTCGGAAGCAGCGCAGGAAGGAGTCTGGATGAAGGAGTTCATCACCGACCTAGGAGTGATTCCCAATGCGCCGGGCCCGATGACTCTCTTCTGTGACAACACTGGAGCTATTGCCATTGCCAAGGAGCCCAGGTTTCACAAGAAGACCAAGCACATCAAGCGCCGCTTCAACTCCATTCGTGGTTACATTCAGGATGGAGATATAGATATTTGTAAAGTACATACGGATCTGAATGTCGCAGATCCGTTGACTAAACCTCTTCCACGAGCGAAGCATGATCAACACCAGAACTCTATGGGTGTTCGATTCATCACAATGTAACTAGATTATTGACTCTAGTGCAAGTGGGAGACTTTTAAAAATATGCCCTAGAGGCAATAATAAAATGGTTATTATTATATTTCCTTGTTCATGATAATTGTCTATTGTTCATGCTATAATTGTATTAACCGGAAACCGTAATACATGTGTGAATACATAGACCACACCATGTCCCTTGTGAGCCTCTAGTTGACTAGCTCGTTGATCAATAGATGGTCATGGTTTCCTAACCATGGACATTGGATGTCGTTGATAACAGGATCACATCATTAGGAGAATGATGTGATGGACAAGACCCAATCCTAAGCATAGCACAAGATCGTGTAGTTCGTCTGCTAGAGCTTTTCTAATGTCAAGTATCATTTCCTTAGACCATGAGATTGTGCAACTCCCGGATACCGTAGGAATGCTTTGGGTGTATCAAACGTCACAACGTAACTGGGTGACTATAAAGGTGCACTACAGGTATCTCCGAAAGTGTCTGTTGGGTTGGCACGAATCGAGACTGGGATTTGTCACTCCGTGTGACGGAGAGGTATCTCTGGGCCCACTCGGTAATACATCATCATAATGAGCTCAATGTGACTAAGGAGTTAGTCACGGGATCATGTGTTACAGAACGAGTAAAGAGAGTTGCCGGTAACGAGATTGAACAAGGTATAGGGATACCGACGATCGAATCTCGGGCAAGTAACATACCGATGGACAAAGGGAATTGTATACGGGATTAATTGAATCCCCGACATCGTGGTTCATCCGATGAGATCATCGTGGAACATGTGGGAGCCAATATGGGTATCCAGATCCCGCTATTGGTTATTGGCCGGAGAGGTGTCTCGGTCATGTCTGCATGGTTCCCGAACCCGTAGGGTCTACACACTTAAGGTTCGGTGACGCTAGAGTTGTAATGGGAATTGTATGTGGTTACTGAAAGTTGTTCGGAGTCCCGGATGAGATCTCGGACGTCACGAGGAGTTCCGGAATGGTCCGGAGGTAAAGATTTATATATGGGAAGTCCTATTTTGGCCACCGGAAAATGTTCGGGATTTTTCGGTATTGTACCGGGAAGGTTCTAGAAGGTTCCGGAGTGGGGCCCACCTGCATGGGGGGACCCACATGAACGTGGGTAGTGGGGGCAAGGCCCAACACCCCTGGTCAAGGCGCACCAAGATCCTCCCTTAGAAGGAATAAGATCATATCCCGAAGGGATAAGATCAAGATCCCTAAAAAGGGGGATAACAATCGGTGGGGAAGGGAAAGGATGGGATTTCTTTCCTCCCACCTTTGCCAATGCCCCAATGGACTTGGAGGGCAAGAAACCAGCCCCCTCCACCCCTATATATAGTGGGGAGGTGCATGTGAGCTGCATCCCTTGCCCCTGGCGCAACCCTCCCCCCTCCTACACCTCCTCCTCCTCCATAGTGCTTAGTGAAGCTCTGCCGGAGAACCACGAGCTCCACCGCCACCACGCCGTCATGCTGCCAGAGCTCTCCCTCAACTTCTCCTTCCCCCTTGATGGATCAAAAAGGAGGAGACGTCCCCGGGCTGTACGTGTGTTGAACGCGGAGGCGCCGTCCGTTCGGCGCTTGGATCGGATCTTCCGCGATTTGAATCGCCGCGAGTACGACTCCATCAACTGCGTTCTTTGCAACGCTTCCGCTTAGCGATCTTCAAGGGTATGCAGATGCACTCCCTCTCTCTCGTTGCTAGGATCTCCTAGATTGATCTTGGTGACACGTAGGAATTTTTTTGAATTATTACTACGTTCCCCAACATGCAATATCTTGTATGGCGATATTTGCCCATCCGTGCGAGAATTTTGTTGGAGTTGCCCCCAATGTGGATTTGTTCAAGCACTTCTTCCTTCCCCGGATTGAGGACAAATCCCACCGCTCGGGGAACATAAGCTGGATCCCCCGAGACAAAAAGGATTACCTTTCCGGTCAGCTGCGTGGGAAGTGGGAAGAATGGAGGGGCGACTGGTGCTGGATCAAGGACGACAAGGCTCCCGCGTTCTGCCGGGCGCGGACGGAATGTGTTACGCGCGTCAGCGACTGGGGGAAGCTGGGCCCATCTAACGGCAAACTCCGCTTGGCACTGAACAGGATTATCCGCCTCAAGGCTGCCGGGCTGACCATTGAACATGTGGGGGCAGACTTCCTCCGCCGCCGCATTGCTCCTTTGCAGAAGAGAGACAGATTTGCTTGGGAGTTCAATGGTCTTGTGGACTGGATGCGCCTGTATCCTGGTCCCGCCAACAATCTGACAGCCTACGGCCACGGCTGGCTATGTGACCAGCTGTTTGGCCGCTTCGGGACATTCCAACTGCCGGCAGGAGTCGTCCCGTTGCACCGCAAGTCTGCCCGGAGCCAGATCCTCCAATGGATGCCAGAGTGTGACGCTTCCGGCGTCAAGTCTGATTTGGAGTTGCTCGCCCTGGAGAGCGAGATGGAGTGGGTCTCCACCTTGGATGAAAGGGCCTCCAAACTGGAGGACAACTTGACCGCGCCAACCAGGGAGGCGGAGATTGCCTATATCTCCGGACGAATCGCGGAAGACAAGACTGTCAGGACCACCAGGGGGGCGGTCTTCGGAGGAGAGGAGGAGTCTGGGGACGACCGCTCTTCTGAGGAGGATAGCGAAAATCTTGCTCCGGAGGAGTCTGCGGGGATGGAGCTTGCCGGGGCCAGTGGCTTCCATGACGTGGCAACAAGGACCCAGGCGGAGGGTAAGACGGAGGGGGCGAAGGATCTGGAGGCGGTAGAGGAGGGGCTCGAAGAGGGGCCCCAAGCTCCGGAGCCGGGTCGCCGCCTCCGTCTATGCGCCAACCGGGAGTCAACGGCCCCCGCGCCTTCGCGAGGTTCCTCGAAGGTGAAGAAGACGACTGCCAAGGGCGGTGGGTGTGAAGTAGCACGCCGCCAATCTTCCCGCCTTTCCCTGGCCAAGGCGTCCCCCGCCAAGCGACGGAAAGTTCAAGGGGTGGACCCCAGCCCCCTGTCAAGCCCTACTCCTCCACCAGGTTCGCCCTTGCCGACAGTCCTGGACTCTCCGTCAGGCCCCGTCCCTCCAACTCTGAAGAGGAGCCGGGCAACTCCACCGCCTGCGTCATACGAGCTGGGCTCAATGCTCCTTGCCTTCGAGTGAGTCTTGTTGATCTCAGCTTTCGTCAGAAAGCCTTTGATCTTTAACCTTCCTGACTGATCTTGTGTGGTTGATCTTGACAGGGACGAAGATGATGAGACCCTCGTGCACAGGGTCAAAAGGGACAAATCCGCAGCGGGGGCAGATTTCGCGGCAGGTGGAGGCTCTGTAGGAGACGCGGGAGAGAATCCCGTGTCTAGCCCCTAGCCCAGTCCTTTCCGTGACACCCAAGTGCAGGCCTCGTCCACTGGCGGAGATGAGGAAGGACGCCTACCTTCTCTCGACAGGGAAATAGGAGGGGAAGATCGGAGGGAGGTTTGCCAAGAGGAACCTCTCCTCCATGATTCCCCGTCGACTATTGCCCGTGAGGAGAATTCGCCGGCAAGGACCTCCGTCGAGGAATCTGCTTGCGCAAAGGTCGTTGCCGAAGGGACGGCTACGGACCGCACGCCGACAACTGATGTTGCCGGGGAAGGAGAGGTCCTTCCGCAACAGTCTCCACCAGGTATCTCTCTTGCCGGTGTTCTTGTTCTTCCCGTGTCTTTTCTTCTCATGCCTTATTGATTCTTGAATTCTATACTTCTGTTTTGTTGCTGTATCTTGCAGCTCCGCTTTTCGAAGATCCTGAACTGCCGGAGGAGGTTGCTGTTATTGGGAAGAATGCTGCCACGGAAGCGATGAAGATTGCTGCCGCGGAGGAACATGGCTCGGCTGCCGGGGATATTCATGGGTCTTCCGGGGAAACGGAACAAAATCCCGGCAGCTTGCCCAGCTTGGGCCCAGTGGTCGAGGAGAAGACTCCCCTTCAAACCATGGAGCCCTCCTCGTCTAGCTATCCCCTGGCATCGGCCTTGCAGTCCCCGCAAGGTCACCTAGCATTGGTCACCGCTCCGTTAAGCCACACAGCTCTCGGCTCGCCCTTCCTCGTGGGCGCAGACCTTGACAAAGAGATTAACAAGATCTTGGCATCGCTGTCATAGAGGGTCGAAGGAACTCACAGCACTGCCGATGCCGCCAAGGACTTAGCTTTCCTGGAGTCTATAGCGGCAGGGCTTAAGGATGTGCAGAGCAGGTACGGTCTCCAGCAGCAGACGGTCAAGGAGCAGCGAGACTCGGCTGAGCTTGTGGATCAGCAGCTGAGGAGCAAAGGGAGTGAGCTGCGGGACTGGTATAACTGGCAGGTTCAATCCCTCAAGAGGCAGCACGAAACGTTGTCCATGCCTAACGAGGATGCTGACGCCTAGAAGGCCCGACTGACGGAGCGCGAGGCGCTTCTGGACGCCAGAGAGGAGGGCATTTCCTTCTGGGAAGGGAACCTTGAGGCTACCCTCCGTGCCAAGGATGAGGAGCTGGAGGACCGCGTCCGGCAGCGTGCCAAGGAGCTGGAACATGACCACAAGACCACTCTCGATGCACTTTCCTTGGAGTCTGCTATTCGGCTGAAGAAGGTGACTGACGAGCTGGCTGCTACATCTGCTGCCAAGGCCAAATCTAAGGCTCGACTGACCAAACTGACGGAGGATCTTGCCAGGAGCACCAAGGAGATCGAGGCCCTCAAAGAGGAAGCGCGAAAGGCAGTGGCAACTTTGGAGGAGGTGCAATCACAGCTTGCCTCCAATGGCCAGGATCTCGACGCCGCTAACGACATCATTTCTGACATGAAGTCCAGGCTTGCTTCCTTGGAAAGCAATCTTGAATCTGCTGAGGCCTGCGAGAAGCTGCTGCTGCTGGACGTGACCCGCACGAAAACCCTTCAGAAGGATGCCAAAGAGAACCTGGAGAACTTGGCTGAATAGCGTGACCTCTGGATCAAGAGGATGGTTGATATCGCCGAGCGCCTCACTGTCCAGATTGCCAAGATGGACATGAAGAGCTGGGCCTATTCCGCCGGCAAGCATGAAGCTCCAAGCGTCAAGCTGATAATCTTCTTCGACGACCTGATTGAGGGGTTGAAGACGTATGAGGAGGACAGGGCTGCCTCCTTCGCCAACGAATCCCGGAAGCTAGCGCGCGATGCCCTCTTCCTGGTCTTGAGCAACCTCACCTTCTTCCATCCGGAGCTTGATCTTTCCGACGGTTTCAAGAAGCTACCGTCGGGCGCCGACACCTTGGCTGCTGCGGAGAAGGCCGGTCCTCTCGCCGACAGGATCCTCAAAGTTCCAAGGACCCAGGGGGGCCATCGGAGTTAGATTTATATCTTCCTTGTCGCCATGTCGCCCTGTACTTAAGACATAGTAGGTATCGCGCATTAGGGTGTGAACTTGTTTTATTTTTACATTTGCTGAACTGGTGCTTTTATGCAATCGCATATTATGCCCTGCACTTCCCTTCCGGTGTCCGTATGATAGCCACCCTTACGCGTTTCTAGTTACTTGCCAACGACGTGTTGCCGCGAATTGCTTTGAGGAACAGGTCCTTAGCTTTCTGCTGGCAAAGGCACGCTGCCGGCAAGGCTACCTTTGGCAGTGTTGACGCTGCCGCGCGTTTTGTTGAGCAGGCTCGAAACAAAAACACGGGCGCGAACGAACACAGTAAGGTTCTGTCACATGCAAGGTTTATCATACGAAACCTCAAGTTCGGCGAAGGGACATACAAACGCATATCTTAATGGAAGTTGATTATTTTGTGTCAACTTAGCTTTTGTCATGGCTTTTCCATTCTGCCCTAGCGTCTTCCCTATCTCGCGCTTATTATGGTGCGCGCGCAAGTATGCGCTCACCACAGCCCTGACAGAGAAGGGACGTAGAGAAGAGCAAAACGGGGGTACTCGAAGACCCATTAGTTGAGAAAATGGTCCGCGACAGGAGTCTGCCGGGTTAATGCAATATTCATGTTTGGTTCGGGAATGGAAAAAGAAGCAGGTATGGCTAATTCTTCCCCCCTTTTTCTTCGCGCCCAACGGTCCCATGGCGGCCCATAGGTGTACGGGACCTTGCCGTGGTTTGCCTGCCGGGAGCGTCGATCAGCGGATACACTCTAGCATTCGGTTCGGGATACATCCCCTGGCGGGACAAATTCAAGACCGAACCCCATGCGAGCTTATCGACACTGACGACGTCGTCGCCGCACAGAGCTAACCACAGGCGGGGAAGGAGGAGGAAGAAGGGTATAGCTAGATACCTCTTTCTCCCCTTGGCCTGCAAGGTTGCGCCACATCTCCCTAAGGTCGAGTGGGCTCATTTTCTTCGGGTGTTCTCCGCTCCGGCCTTGGCCGTCGGAGACACGATGGCGGCACCGTCTGCGCTAGCTGCATTGCTCACGGCGTCCTCTCCTCTTGCAGCCGCCGTGACGCCCGCCGCGTTCACAACTGCTTACGAGGAAGCCTTTGAAGTGAAGGGATGCGTGGCCGCACTGTACTTCCTCTTGGGAGGCATTGTTGAAGAAGATGACGATGAAGATCGATTCTCCGTTCACAAACTCGGGTTCGCGCAAATGATGCACGCCCCCTACCTGGCGCACCAAAGATGTCAGGGGAACAGATGCTCACGATCACCTATGGGACCAGAGGCCCCTTGTGGTTCGGCAGGGGGGCCACGTTGCACGAAGAGCGGAGAGCGTGAGACGGCACGACGATCAGGACACGAGCATTTTTACCCAGGTTCGGGCCGCTGCCAAGCGTAAAACCCTACTCCTGCTTTTGGTGGATTTGATCAGAAGAACACAGGTGGTGCCTCGCACTCTATCCCGGCCAGGGTTGCCGTCGGGGAAAGAGCTGCTAGGTGAGTACAAATGTTCGGGGGGCCAAATCCTGAGCTAGGTTGCCTTGGGCCTCCTTTTATAGTGCAAGGGGTTACCACAATGGCGAAACAGTAATTATCCATCGATTAGATAGCTTAGCAGAGCTATCATACCTAACTCTGGCATTTAGGACAAAATATCATGATTACCAGCCTAGGTGGCGCTCGGGGGTGCATCCCCGGCAAGCTCTTGCCACCGTTTGGCCGGTCGTTGCTTATGGTCTTGACACGCTGTAGGGCGGGTGTCAACTGGGTATAACTTGTCTTCTGGCGCGCCGCCACGTGCTTAGCGAGAGCTGATTAGCCATTTGAGGGCTCGACACTGCATTGATAAGTGACCGACGTGTCGATGCGGTGGAGCGGTGGCTGGTTAGCTCGCGCCTGCCGGGAAATGGCTTGCCGGGTCTTCAAAAGGGCGCGCATGTCTTGGTCCCCGGCAAGCGCTGGGGACATGCTTGGCGCGCTGCAGCCCAGGCTTGGGCTGCCGCGTCGGGCTTGTCGGAGTGTGGTTTTGAGTGCTTGCTTGGAGATGTGGTACCCTTCCCGACGAGTTTTGCTTGCGGGGGTCGGAGGCTGTCTGTCCGTGCACAAGTCAGGGGAAATGAACACCCCTGTTTGTATACCCCGAGACCATTCATGTTTCTGTAGATAAATGAATTGTCATGTATCTTGTATACTCCATGTCCATGCCTTGGTTATGAATTGTAGCTTGCTGTAGCTCCTGTTATGTTTGTTGCAATATGGCATGTTGCTGTTTGTGGATAGATGGTGTGTTTGTTTGTTTTGTGACTTGTGGGAGTTATACCCAATGATTTTGCATGATCTTTAGGTCCATTCTTGCTGGATTTTCATATCCAATCCAGTGGCATCCTTTGAATACCAAGGAATAGCCCATGGCCTCCCTCATCTTTGTAGTTGACTCCGTTAATGTTCGTACCTTGTCGTGAGTGTTCCGTGAGTTCCGTTACTCTGTTTGCAACGTTCTAAATATGCATTTGCATCGTTTTTATGAGGAGCATTCATTTTTGCCATGTTCATGCATGTTCAAATAACTAATCTTGAGGTTCTGTCCAGAATACTAAATAACTTAATAATTGCATGAGAAACATGACTAGCATAGGGTTGCCATGTTAAACACTTCAAATTGGTCATGCATCATCTTTGGTTGCGCATTGCACTTTGTTTGTATGTTTATTTGGTGCTGTTTCTATTTGGGTAGACCCGAGTGTCGAGCCTGAGTACGAGGATCCCGACGAGAACAACTACGAGGACCCATCTCTTTATCCCTCTGAAGACCCAACACGCAAGATGATCGTACCCGGATCCCGACACTATTTTTGCTATGCTAGATGTCTCTCTTCTACATTATGTTTTGTTGCCTACTACTTAAATTGTCAGCCTCCCAAATTGCCATGAAAGCCTCTAATCCTCCACTTCCTAGCAAATATTGATTGGCTACGTTACCGCTGCTCAACCCTTATCTTATAGCGTTGCTAGTTGCAGGTGCAAGTTGTTTCCATGTGCCAACATGGATATTCTGAGATATCACAATATTATTGCTATTTAATTTAATGCACATATATATTTGGTGATGGTGGAAGGCTCGGTCTTTTGCCTGGTGATTTGTTCCACTTTTGCCGCCCTAGTTCCGAGTACTGGTGTTATGTTCCATATTTTGCGCTCCTAACATGCTCGGGGTTGTTATGGGGACCCCCTCGACTATTCGTTTTAGAATAAAACTTGTCTGGCAAGACCCAACATATACATTTCCGTATGTGATGTCATTACTCACCATAAGATTAGCCTATGATTCTTTTCATTTGTTTTTCTTTTCTTTATTTTGATTGCAACAAGAAAGTAGAGAGACAAAAACTCAAACTACACTTTATTATATAACTCTCACTCGATTACATAGATATGTAGGCCACGGAACTAACACACAAAAATAGATCATGCTAAACTTTTATTCAACTAAAGCAAAGGGAAACTAAAGATCGAACTAGAATAGGTAAAGGTGAATAAAAGTGATGGTGATATGATACCGGGGCACCTCCCCCAAGCTTGGCTCAAGCCAAGGGGAGTGCCCATACCCGTGAGCTCAAGTCACCTTTGGTGGTGATGAAGAAGGTGGTGGTGATATGATGTCACACTTCAGCTTCAAAAGATGCTCCAATCTATGGATGACCCTCCTAAGGTTATTGATGTGCTCTTCTAGCAAAATATTTTCACGGATGAGAAATTTATTCTGAATGCGAACAGCTTCGAAAGCTCTAAAGGCTTCGATTTCAATAGGGGTGAGATGACTGTAGTAAGGTTGAAGGATATCTTCTTCCTCTCCCTCCTTTGCTGGCATGGGTTGATCTCCTTCAGGGGGATGATCCACCATAGCCTCCTTGCCCTTCTCTTCCTCTTTGGCTTCTTCCGGCTCCGCCCTCTTCAACTCTATCTTCATTAGCCAAGCATCTTCTTCCACGTTGTTAGAAGAGGGAGAAGACATGATGCCTGACTAGACAGATCTGATAGGAAAACATCAAGAAAAAGAACAGAGGATTTTTCTGCGATGCGGTCGTCAAAACAGTCGGGGCTATATATAGAGAATTTTTATTCTTGGGAAACAAGGATATAGAAGGAAAACGGAGTCGGGAAGGCATCCGAGGTGGGCACAACCCACCAGTGCGCGCCCAGGGGTGCCTGGCGCGTCCTGGTGTATCGTGCTCACCTCGATCACCTTCCGGTTTATTTCTTTATTTCCAAAATTCTAAAATATTCCAAAACTGACAAAAATATTTTTGCGGATTTTTCGGAGTCCGTTTACTTACCGTATCACGTACATCCTATTTTTAAGAATTCTGGAGTGTTCCGGAAGGTTTCTTTTATGTGTTCCTCCGGTATCATGGTTTGGATAACATTGCTTTCAACGTTAATAGGCGTACCTAAGATATAATGCTTAATTCTTTGTCCATTGACCACCTTCGGGTTAGTACCTTCGGCGTTATTAATCTTGATAGCTCCAGAATGATAAACCTCTTCGATAATATATGGTCCTTCCCATTTTGAGAGAAGCTTTCCTGCAAAAAATCTTAAACGAGAGTTGAACAAAACAACATAATCTCCTATTTTGAATTCCCGCTTTTGGATTCTTTTGTCATGCCATCTTTTTACTTTTTCTTTGAATAGCTTGGCATTTTCATTCGCTTGGGTTCGGCATTCATCTAGTGAGCTAATATCAAATAGCCTCTTCTCATCGGCAAGTTTGAAATCATAATTAAGTTCTTTAAATGCCCAAAATGCTTTGTGTTCTAATTCTAGAGGCAAATGACAAGCTTTCCCTTATACCATTTTATATGGAGACATACCCATAGGATTTTTATAAGCTGTTCTATAGGCCCAAAGTGCATCATCTAATTTCTTAGACCAATTCTTACGAGACCTATTGACAGTTTTCTGTACTATTAATTTTATTTCCCTATTGCTAAGTTCAACTTGACCACTAGATTGAGGATGATAGGGGGATGCAATTCTATGGTTAACATCATATTTAGCAAGAATCTTATGAAAAGCACCATGGATAAAGTGTGAACCACCATCGGTCATTAAATATCTAGGGACTCCAAACCTTGGGAAGATAACCTCTTTAAGCTTTTTAGTGGAGGTGTGGTGATCAACACTACTAGTTGGAATAGCTTCTACCCACTTAGTGACATAATCAACTGCAACCAAAATATGAGTGTACCCGTTGGAGGAAGGAAAAGGCCCCATCTAATCAAAACCCCAAACGTCAAATGGTTCAACAACAAGTGAATAATTCATAGACATTTCCTGACGCTTACCGATATTACCAATTCTTTGACATTCATCACAAGACAAGACAAACTTACGGGCATCCTTGAAGAGAGTAGGCCAATAAAAACCAGATTGTAATACCTTATGAGCAGTTCTATATCCCGCATGATGTCCTCCATAAGCTTCGGAATGACATTTCCGTAGGATTTGTTCCTGTTCATGCTCAGGTACACAAGGTCTAATAATACCATCTACTCCTTCTTTATAAAGGTCTGGGTCATCCCAAAAGTAATGTCTCAAGTCATAGAATTTTTTTCTCTTTTGTTGAAAGTGAAGCTAGGTGGTATATATTTAGCGACAATGTAGTTAGCATAATCAGCATACCAAGGTGTGTTTTGTGAGACACTTATTGATTAGTAAGAGGCCTAGAAATTTTAGAGAAGTCTTTAATGAACATCCTATAAAAACCAGCATGACCAAGGAAACTTCGAATACCTTTAATATCTTTAGGACATGGCATTTTCTCAATTGCATCAACTTTAGCTTTATCCACCTCAATACCTCGTTCAAATATTTTATGCCCCAAGACAATGCTTTCATTAACCATAAAGTGGCACTTCTCCCAATTCAAGACGAGATTAGTTTGTTCACATCTCTGCAAAACTCGATCAAGGTTGCTTAAGCAATCATCAAAAGAAGTTCCGTAAATGGAAAAATCATCCATGAAAACCTCCACAATCTTTTCACAAAAATCAGAGAATATAGCAGTCATACATCTTTGAAAGGTAGCAGGTGCATTGCATAAACCAAAAGGCATACGTCTATAAGCATAGGTTCCAAAAGGGCAAGTAAAGGTAGTTTTCTCTTGATCAGATTGTGACACAGGTATTTGAGAGAAACCAGAATATCCATCTAAACAAAAGTGTGTGTGCTTAGATAGTCTTTCTAGCATTTGATCAATGAACGGTAGAGGGTAATGATCTTTCCTAGTAGCTTTATTTAATTTTGTAAAATAAATTACCATTCAATAGCCAGTAACAATTCTTTGTGGAATGAGTTCATTCTTATCATTGGGAACAACGGTTATACCTCCTTTCTTAGGGACACAATGAACGGGACTTACCCATCTACTATAATGGGATAGATTATACCTGCTTCCAGAAGCTTTAATATTTCAGTTCTTACCACTTCTTTCATCTTATGATTCAATCGTCGTTGGTGATCAACAACGGGTTTAGCATCAGGTTCCATATTAATCTTGTGCGGACATAGATTGGGACTAATGCCCTTAAGATCATCACGAGTATATCCAACAGCAGCCCGGTGCTTCCTTAGAACTTTTAATAATCTTTCTTCTTCATGTTCTGAAAGGTTAGCACTAATAATAACAAGATATATCTTTTTCTCATCAAGATAAGCATACTTCAAAGTGTCAGGCAATTGTTTCAATTCAAACACAGGATCACCTTTAGGTGGAGGAGGACCACCAAGAGTTTCAATAGGCAAATTGTGTTTCAAGAGAGGTTGTTGTTCGAAGAAAATTTGATCTATTTCATGCCTTTAACGCAGGTCATATCATTTTCGTGGTCGAGAAAATATTGTTCCAATGAATCAGTAGGAGGCACAATAATAGAAACAAGACCAATTATTTCATCCTTACTAGATAACGCTTTATCGCGAGGTTGTCTACTAAACTTGGAAAAATTAAACTCATGAGACACATTACCAAAGATGACACCGACAGTTTGTTTTTCACAATCTATCTTAGCATTGATGGTGCTCAAGAAAGGTCTACCAAAGATAATGGGACAAAAGTCATCTTGTTGGGAACCAAGGACTAGAAAATCAGTAGGGTATTTTACTTTCCCGCACAAGACTTCAACATCTCTAACAATCCCAAGTAGTGTGATAGTGTCTCTATTAGCAAGTTTAATAGTAACATCAATGTCTTCCATTTACACAGGTGCTATTTCATCCATAATTTCTTGGTATAAGGTAAAAGGGATAGCACTCACGCTAGCACCCAAATCACATAAACCATGATAGCAATGATCTCCTATTTTGACTGAGACAACAGGCATGCCTTCTATGGGTCTATGTTTATCTTTTTCATCGGGTTTAGCAATTCTAGCAGCTTCATCACAAAAGTAGATAACATGCCCATCAATATTTTCTACCAAGAGATCTTTAACCATAGCAACACTAGGTTCTACTTTGATTTGCCCAGGGGGTTTAGGTGCTCTTATATTACTGTTACGAACCACAGTTGATACCTTAACATGTTCCTTTATCCTAACAGGGAAAGGTGGTTTTTCAATATAAGCGGTAGGCACAATTGGATCAACATTGTAAAAGATGATTTATTCTTTAGCTATGACCGGTTCTTTAATTTCTTCTTTAATAGGGGGATGATATTTAAACCACTTCTCCTTAGGGAGGTCAACGTGAGTAGCAAATGCTTCGCAGAAAGAGGCTACTATCTCAGAGTCAAGTCCATATTTAGTGCTAAACTTGTGAAAAGTATCAGTATTAATAAAAGATTTAACACAATTGAATTCAAGCTTTATACTTGACTCATTACCATCGTCGAGTTCCCAATCTTCAGAGTTGTGTTTAATTCTTTCTAAGAGATCCCACTTCAATTCAATAGTCTTCTTCATATAAGAACCAGGACAAGAAGTATCGAGCATGGATTGATCATTAAGAGAAAGCCGAGCATAAAAATTCTGAATGATATCTTCTCTCAGAATGTCATGATTGGGGCATGAATATAACATTGAATTAAGCCTCCCCCAAGCTAGAGCGATACTTTCATCGGGTTATGTTTGACGTAAGTAGGTGTTCAGGATCACTTAGTGATCATTCTAGTTCACGCCCGTTATGCGTAGACCACCATACTTATTCTTGCTCACGTAAGTTAGCCACTCAAATACATGCTTAGTGCTTGCTGCAGCCTCACCACTTAACCATTCCTCACCTATTGGCTTACATAGTCTCGGTACCCGGGTTATGAGATTGCTGAGTTCCTGTGGCTCACAGATTACTACAACAATACAGGTACAGGTACTAACGAGTTCGTGCCAGATGACATCTCTCAGCTCTAGTGGGAGTACGATGAAGAACGTAGGCGTATGTACGTGACGTATCCGGATGAGTAAGGGAGATTCATGGTTGTGTTCCTTGATGACCCACAAGTATAGGGGATCAATCATAGTCCTTTCGATAAGTAAGGGTGTCGAACCCAACGAGGAGTAGAAGGAAATGACAAGCAGTTTTCAGCAAGGTAATTTCTGCAAGCACTGAAATTGTAGGTAACAGATAGTTTGATAGCAAGATAATTGGTAACAAGCAAGTAATGGTAATGGTAAACAAGGTGCAGCAAGGTATCCCAATCCTTTTGAGGCAAAGGACAGGCCAGAACAATCACTAGTAATAGGCAAAGTGTTCTTGAGGGTACACGGGAATTTCGTCTAGTCACTTTTATCATGTTGGTTTGATTCGTGTTCGCTACTTTGATAATTTGATATGTGGGTGGACCGGTGCTAAGGTGCTGTTCTTACTTGAACTAACAACCTACTTATGATTAACCCCCTCGCAAGCATCCGCAACTACGAGAAAAGTATTAAGACAGAGTCTAACCATAGCATTAAACATGTGGATCCAAATCAGCCCCTTACGAAGTAGCGCATAAACTAGGGTTTAAGCATCTGTCACTCTAGCAACCCATCATGTAATAACTACTCCACAATGCATTCCCTTAGGCCCATGAATGGTGAAGTGTCATGTAGTCAACGTTCACATGACACCACTAAGGGAATCACAACATACATATCATCAGAATATCGAACACATATCAAATTCACATGATTACTCGCAACATGACTTCTCCCGTGACCTCGAGAACAAAAGTAACTACTCACAAATAATAATCATGCTCAAGATCAGAGGAGTATTGAATAGCATAATAGATCTGAACATATAATCTTCCACCAAATTAACCATATAGTAATCAACTACGCAAGGTTATCAACACTACTAGTCACCCACAGGTACCAATCTGAGGTTCCGGTACAAAGATTGAACACAAGAGATGAACTAGGGTTTGAGAGGAGATGGTGCTATTGAAGATGTTGATGAAGATTGGCCTCCCAAAGATGAGAGGGGTGTTGGTGATGACGATAGCTTTGATTTCCCCCTCCGAGAGGGAAGTTCCCCCGACGGAATCGCTCTGCCGGAGGGCAAAAGTGCTCCTGCCCAAGTTCCACCTCGAGGCGGCGGCGCTTCGTCCCGAAAGTCCTCCTCTAATTTTTTCTAGGTCAAGAGTGACCATATACCAGAAGATGGGCACCGGAGGTGGGCCGAGGTGGCCAGAACCCATCAGGGCGCGCCCAAGGGGGCCTGGCGCGCCCTGGTGGATTGTGCCCACCTGGGAGGCCCCCTCCGGTAGTTTTTTGCTCCAATATTTTTTATTAAATGCAAAAATAATCTCCGTAAAATTTCAGCTTCATTGGAGTTGTGCAGAATATGTATCTCTAACGTGCTTTTCTTGGGTCCAGAATTCCAGCTGCCGGTATTCTCCCTCTTTGTGTAAACCTTGCATATTATGAGAGAAAAGGCATTAGAATCACTCCCCAAAACATTATTATTCAATAAAACAAAGTAAATAGCAGTAGGAAATCATGATGCAAAATGGACGTATCAACTCCCCCAAGCTTAGACCTCGCATGTCCTCAAGCGAAAGCCGATATTGAAAAGCATGTCCACATGGTTTGAGAGAGAGAGGTGTCGATAAAAACAAAATACGGACATAGAAGCATCATGCTTATTAACATAACAGCAACAAACTCTAACATAAGAACTTATTTCAATACATTTTTATCATATAGCTTCTCATGAACAAGTAATAATTCATCGCAACTTAGAAGTATGAAGCATAAACCTTATTGGGAACCAACAAACTATGTTCTCAGTCAACTTTGCAACTACAATTCATCATATTTTCATGAAGGGTCTCATGTCGGAGCCTTTTGGCAAGTCCGCATACTCAACCATCATTTAGTCTTCTATGATTGCTAACTCTCACGGCATACCCATGAACAAAAAGTTTCAACCGGACACGTAGGAAGATAGGGGCTTATAGTTTCGCCTCCCAACTTACTCACCTCAAGGGTGATGTTAACAATAATAAATCATGCCCACCCATATCCAATTGGATATATGTGCCTAGATCTTTCCTCACCACATGATGCTTGCAAAATAAAAAGTAAAAAGGAATAGGGAAGAATACTTTGACTCTTGCATAAAAGTAAGTGCATAAAAGTAAAAGATAGGCCCTTCGCGGAGGGAAGCAGAGGTTGTCATGCGCTTATTAGTTTGTATGCCCAATCCCTTAATGTAAAAGAACGTCACGCTATATTGCCCCCTATGATAGCAACCTTTATTATGCAGTCCGTCGCTTTTATTACTTTGCCATCATAAGTTCGTATAACGCTCAATTTTCTCTTACACTAATTGATCAAAACACTTTTAGAAGCAATTTTTCTTGCCTTATTGCACCGATGACAACTTACATGAAGGATCTTTCTCGATCCATAGGTAGGTATGGTGGACACTCAAAGAAAGAATTTGGGTTTGTGTTTTTGGATGCACAAGTAGTATCTCTACTTAGTGTGGAATTTTTGGCTAGCAAAGATATTGAGAAAGCACCACATGTTAAAGGATCTATGACAATATAACTTCTACGTGGATATGAACAAACATAAATCATTATGTTGTCTTCCTTGTCCAACGTCAACAATTTTGACTTATAATATTTGATGGGGGCACACAATCATAAAAGACGTCCAAGATAGTGTATTTGCATGTGAATCTTCTCTTCCTTTATTAATTCTTTCATGAATTGCATCATTGACCAATGCTATGTTTGTCAATCTCCAATAAATTTTACTACTTATACTTTTCCTTATGTGATGTCATTACTCACCATAACATTAGCCTATGATTCTTTTCATTTATTTTTATTTTCTTTATTTTGATTGCAACAAGAAAGTAGAGAGGCAAAAACTCAAACCACATTTATTATATAACTCTCACTCGATTACATAGATAGGTAGGCCACGGAACTAACACACGAAAATAGATCATGCTAAACTTTTATTCAACTAAAGCAAAGGGAAACTAAAGATCGAACTAGAATAGGTAAAGGTGAATAAAAGTGATGGTGATACGATACCGGGGCACCTCCCCCAAGCTTGGCTCAAGCCAAGGGGAGTGCCCATACCCGTGAGCTCAAGTCTCCTTTGGTGGTGGTGATGAAGAAGGTGGTGGTGATATGATGTCACACTTCAGCTTCAAAAGATGATCCAATCTGCGGATGACCCTCCTAAGGGTATTGATGTGCTCTTCTAGCAAAATATTTTCACGGATGAGAAATTTATTCTGAACGCGAACAGCTTCGAAAGCTCTAAAGGCTTCGATTTCAATAGGGGTGAGATGACTGTAGTAAGGTTGAAGGATATCTTCTTCCTCTCCCTCCTTTGCTGGCACGGGTTGATCTCCTTCAGGGGGATGATCCACCATAGCCTCCTTGCCCTTCTCTTCCTCGTTGGCTTCTTCCGGCTCCTCCCTCTTCAACTCTATCTTCATTAGCCAAGCATCTTCTTCCACGTTGTTAGAAGAGGGAGAAGACATGATGCCTGACTAGACAGAGGAAAACATCAAGAAACAAGAACAAAGGTATTTTCTGCGATGTGGTCATCAAAACAGTCGGGGGTATATACAGAGAATTTTTATTCTCGGGAAACAAGTATATAGAAGGAAAACGGAGTCGGGAAGGCATCCGAGGTGGGCACAACCCACCAGGGCGCGCCCAGGGGTGCCTGGCGTGCCCTGGTGTATCGTGCTCACCTCGATCACCTTCCGGTTTATTTCTTTATTTCCAAAATTATAAAATATTCCAAAACTGGCGGAAAATATTTTTGCGGATTTTTCGGAGTCCGTTTACTTACCGTATCACGTACCTCCTATTTTTAAGAATTCTGGAGTGTTCCGGAAGGTTTCTTTTATGTGTTCCTCCGGTGTCATGGTTTGGATAACATTGCTTTTAACGTTAATAGGCGTACCTGAGATATAATGCTTAATTCTTTGTCGATTGACCACCTTCGGGTTAGTACCTTCGGCGTTATTAATCTTGATAGCTCCAGAATGATAAACCTCTTCGATAATATATGGTCCTTCCCATTTTGAGAGAAACTTTCCTGCAAAAAATCTTAAACGAGAGTTAAAAAAAAGAACATAATCTCCTATTTTGAATTCC
Organism: Elymus sibiricus; assembly: GCA_039707655.1. Classification (NCBI taxonomy): domain Eukaryota; kingdom Viridiplantae; phylum Streptophyta; class Magnoliopsida; order Poales; family Poaceae; genus Elymus; species Elymus sibiricus. The sequence continues at coordinate 311,193,229 of CM077669.1, read as the reverse complement.
CGCTTTTGGATTCTTTTGTCATGCCTTCTTTTTACTTTTTCTTTGAATAGCTTGGCATTTTCATACGCTTGGGTTCGGCATTCATCTAGTGAGCTAATATCAAATAGCCTCTTCTCACCGGCAAGTTTGAAATCATAATTAAGTTCTTTAATTGCCCAAAATGCTTTGTGTTCTAATTCTAGAGGCAAATGTCAAGCTTTCCCATATACCATTTTATATGGAGACATACCCATAGGATTTTTATAAGCTGTTCTATAGGCCCAAAGTGCATCATCTAATTTCTTAGACCAATTCTTACGAGACCTATTGACAGTTTTCTGTACTATTAATTTTATTTCCCTATTGCTAAGTTCAACTTGACCACTAGATTGAGGATGATAGGGGGATGCAATTCTATGGTTAACATCATATTTAGCGAGCATCTTACGGAAAGCACCATGGATAAAGTGTGAACCACCATCGGTCATTAAATATCTAGGGACTCCAAACCTTGGTAACATAACCTCTTTAATCATTTTAATGGAGGGGTGGTGATTAGCACTACTAGTTGGAATAGCTTCTACACACTTAGTGACATAATCAACCGCAACCAAAATATGAGTGTACCCGTTGGAGGAAGGAAAAGGCCCCATATAATCAAAACCCCAAACGTCAAATGGTTCAACAACAAGTGAATAATTCATAGGCATTTCCCGACGCTTACCGATATTACCAATTCTTTGACATTCATCACAAGACAAGACAAACTTACGGGCATCCTTGAAGAGAGTAGGCCAATAAAAACCAGATTGTAATACCTTATGAGCAGTTCTATCTCCCGCATGATGTCCTCCATAAGCTTCGGAATGACATTTCTGTAGGATTTGTTCCTGTTCATGCTTAGGTACACAAGGTCTAATAATACCATCTACTTCTTCTTTATAAAGGTCTGGGTCATCCCAAAAGTAATGTCTCAAGTCATATAATTTTTTTTTTGTTGATAAGTGAAGCTAGGTGGTATATATTTAGCGACAATGTAGTTAGCATAATCAGCATACCAAGGTATGTTTTGTGAGACACTTATTGCAGCTAACTGTTTGTCAGGGAAACTATCATCAATAGGTAGTGGGTCATCAATAATATTTTCTAACCTAGACAAGTTATCAGCTACGGGGTTCTCAGCTCCCTTCCTATCAACGATGTGTAAGTCAAATTCTTGAAGCAAGAGAACCCACCTAATGAGTCTAGGTTTAGCATATTTCTTTTCCATAAGGTATTTTATAGCAGCATGATCGGTGTGAACAATAACTTTGGAGTCAACAATATAGGATCTAAATTTATCACAAGCAAACACAACTGCTAAAAATTCTTTTTCAGTGGTAGCATAGTTTCGTTGGGCACTATCTAGAGTTTTACTAGCATAATGGATAACATTCAATTTTCTTATCAACTCTTTGTCCTAGGACAACACCAACAACATAATCACTAGCATCACACAGAATTTCAAAAGGCAAGTTCCAATCAGGTGGTTGAACGATAGGTGCAGAGGTTAAGGCTTTCTTGAGTGTTTCAAAGGCTTCCACACAACCATCATCAAAAACAAAAGGAATATCCTTTTGCAAAAGATTAGTAAGAGGCCTATAAATTTTAGAGAAGTCTTTAATGAACCTCCTATAAAAACCAGCATGACCAAGGAAACTTCAAATACCTTTAATATCTTTAGGAAATGGCATTTTCTCAATTGCATCAACTTTAGCTTTATCCACCTCAATACCTCGTTTAGATATTTTATGCCCCAAGACAATGCCTTCATTAACCATAAAGTGTCACTTCTCCCAATTCAAGACGAGATTAGTTTGTTCACATCTCTGCAAAACTCGATCAAGGTTGCTTAAGCAATCATCAAAAGAAGTTCCGTAAACGGAAAAATCATCCATGCAAACCTCCACAATCTTTTCACAAAAATCAGAGAATATAGCAGTCATACATCTTTGAAAGGTAGCAGGTGCATTGCATAAACCAAAAGTCATACATCTATAAGCATAGGTTCCAAAAGGGCAAGTAAAGGTAGTTTTCTCTTGATCAGATTGTGACACATGTATTTGAGAGAAACCAGAATATCCATCTAAGAAACAAATGTGTGTGTGCTTAGATAGTCTTTCTAGCATTTGATCAATGAACGGTAGAGGGTAATGATCTTTCCTAGTAGCTTTATTTAATTTCCTAAAATCAATTACCATTCTATAGCCAGTGACAATTCTTTGTGGAATGAGTTCATTCTTATCATTGGGAACAATGGTAATACCTCCTTTCTTAGGGACACAATGAACGGGACTTACCCATCTACTATCAGCTATGGGATAGATTATACCTGCTTCCAGAAGCTTTAATATTTCAGTTCTTACCACTTCTTTCATCTTAGGATTCAATTGTCATTGGTGATCAACAACGGGTTTAGCATCAGGTTCTGTTGGGGATATAACCCCATGATATGACCCGCCCAGGAGGGGCCGGGTTAGGAGGTTGGCGGCTTAGCAGTAAGGCCTTAAGCAGGCCGGAAGACTAAGACAAGCCTGGAGGTAACTTACCAGATGGGCCGGGTGGAGGCCCAGAGCCGGAAGGCAGTGTGTGACCCGGAGTTATAAGCCGCCGGGAGATGACTTGCCAGATAAGGCAAAGCGATTTAGAGATAAGGTCGGTTACTAGATGTAACCCGACCCAGACTCTTGTAAGCCCAGGGCCTCGACCTTTGTATATAAAGGCGGGTTCCCTGGATGGCTTAAGGGACAAAAACCTTTGATCGAGAGCTAGGTCAAGCGAATCCGCTCCCTTGTAATCGATACTCAATCAATACAACTCAAAGCAGGACATAGGCTTTTACCTCCTTCGAGAGGGGCCGAACCTGGGTAAACCTGTGTCTTTCGTCCCGACCAACCCCTTCGAGTTAACCACCGTAGCGATGGCTTCACCCCTAAGTCCTTTCACTAGGACATCTTGTCACGCCCAAGATGCAATCCTATCCTTATTTTGGCTCGAGGGCCTCGACAGGGATAGAAGCGCATCTTGTCGTTTTGCAAGAACGGATATCATTACAAGTACATGTAAAGAAGAGATGAGTATATGGAATTTGGCTTACACTCGCCACAAGCTACATCAATATCACATCAATACAACATCATATACAATCATCATGCAGAAGAGCAGAGTCCGACTACGGACGAAAACAAACTATAAAATGACATCCACCCTTGCTATCCCAGGCTGCCGTCCTGAAACCCATCCTAGATCGAAGAAGAAGAAGAACTCCCAAAAGAAACAAGCATCGCGCTCACGTCACATCATCGCATTACCTGTACCTGCAACTGTTGTTGTAGTAATTTGTGAGCCACAGGGACTCAGCAATCTCATTTCCAAGGGTATCAAGACTATTAAAGCTTAATGGGTGAGGTATGGTTAAGTGGTGAGGCTGCAACAAGCACTAAGCATTTATTTGAGTGGCTAACTTACCAGTACAAGAATAAAGGGGGATGATTGTCGAATAAAACGAATGTGAACTAGTAATGATCTCTAAGAGATCCTGAACACCTACTTACGAGTCAAACATAACCCCACCGTGTTCTCTCTCGGATAAGGACTCACGAGAAGAGACAGTCACGGTTACGCACACGGTTGGTGTATTTTATTTGAGTTTACTTCAAGTTTGCTATGACCAGGTGTTAAACAAAGTTTCCAAGTTGCCACGTAACCGCGGGCATGGCTTTCCGAAAGATTTAACCCTGCAGGGGTGCTCCAACTCATCCATCACAAACTAACCACACACCGCGGGAATAACCTCGACCACGAATCCCGTGATCTCATAGGAAATTCCGTAGGAAAACCGCAACCTCGAGATAGCCCGAAGTATTCTCAGAATTTCGTGCACAAGACATTCGAGAAAGGTAAAACAAGTCCAGCAAGACCGCCCGACGTGTCGACGAACCCGATAGGAGCCGCGTATCTCGTTCTCAGGACACGACCGGATTGGCTAAGTTTCCGGCTGGCACACCCGTTGGTGGCCCCGTCTACTGCCATTTTGGACCAACACTCATGAGGAGCACTGGCCCGGGTTGTTGATTAATTATCCGCGGGTGCCGGCGGGTCCCTATGCATTTTTATTAAGTTGTTTAGCAAATGTAGTACCAAAGTTGGGTCTTGCCAGACAAGTTTTAATCTAAAACAAATGGTCAAGGGGGTCCCAATAACAACCCCGAGCACGTTAGGAGCGCAAAAATATGGAACATAACACCGGTACACAAGTAACTAGGATGGCAAAAGTGGAACAAAACACCGAGCAAAAGGCCAAGCCTTCCACCTTTACCAAGTATATATGTGCGTTAAATTAAATAGCAATAATATTGTGATATATCAAAAATATCCATGTTGCACATGGAAGAACTTGCACCTGCAACTAGCAACGCTATAAGAAGGGCTGAGCAAGCGGTAACATAGCCAAACAATGGTTTGCTGGGATATGGAGGGGTTAGAGGCTTTTCATGGCAATTTGGGAGGCTTAACATACAAGTGGTAGGTAGCGAGACAACGATAGAAACGAGACATCTAGCATGGCAATGATAGTAATGGTATCCAGGGAAATGATCATCTTGCCTGAGATCCCGCTTGGAAGAAGATCGAGTCCATGAAGAAGACGAACCAACGTAGTCGAACGAATCCTCACACTCCGAAGCGGTTTTGGAACTCTATCGAGAAGAAGCAATCCAGAAACAACAATCAACACATGATAAACACCACAACATATGCATGACATGATGCAATATCAAATATGATGCATGTTATGCATGACATGGCAAGCACAACAATCAACTTCTACACATTAAGCGAAGCTCAATATGCAACGAGTTGCATATTGACGAAACTCCACATTCGAATATTTAGTTCACTATCGTTTAGGTACATGACAATATTAAATGTTGTTAAACATGGCAAGAGGTGAAGCATAAACAAACTACACTATCTAGGCATTTTACATGAGGTCGGAAGCAACTTATAGTATTTCCGAAACGACCCCATATGTTAATTTCGAAATTGGTCCAGATCTGAACTACCCATGTTTTATATTTGTTAAACAATAGAATAAAGTATACTATGCAATTCTACACATCATTCTAGTCGATTTACATATATGGAACATCTCAAACGGAGCTACGGTCTAAAAGTTATGACACACACAAGATGAACATGACATGAATGCAAAATGCATGAAAATGACAACCACGAACATTTCAAATCATGAATGCAGCAATATATTATGATACTACATGAAATTCTAAGCAAGTTTCATATATGGCATGCCCAAAACGGAGCTACGGTTCAATCACAACAACCAACACAAGTTTTATTTGAAATCTGCCCAAAACAGCAAGATAGCATATTTCACACATGAAAACAACAAGCTCCAAGATCCTAATATGCACAAACTAAGCATGTGGCAGTAACATATAATACAGACTTCATTTCATCTTCACATATCATACTCAAAAGAGTCATGGATCACATGGTAGGAAGCTCACAACATGGCAACAAAATATAGCAGATTAGGACTTAGTGAAAATAACAGGTTTTAGCATAGCAGATTTTCACAAAGGCATATTGGCAGCAATAAAACTATATGCTACAGGGCATATTATGGCATGAAAATCTACAGCATGGTAGATGACATGATGCACTACAAATCATTCCATGGTGGCAAGGTCTAATTATGCATAGAATCATTGCTAGCATCAACACAATATGGCATTATGAAGAAAACAGATTCTCAGACTTAGTGAAAATTAGACTAGACATGTGCAGCAGTTTTTAACAGATTGACATGTTGGACAATGAATATAACTATGATGCAAATCCTATACATGGCATCAAAAGGCACAACCTGGTAGTCAACAACATGCTTAACAAAAGACTCCTTGGGAGCAACCACAAAAGACTCCTAGATCAATAGCAAATCACATGACAACATGGCAAAAAAATAACAGATTTCAGACTTAGAAATATTTTGGACCCCTCAACAAACCAACATTTTTATGACATGATGGCAGCAAGAAAATAGCACCTTAACATGGATTTCTATCCCAACCAAAAATACCAGGGCCTAGCACACATGTCCAAGGGCATATCTCATGTTCAAGATTATTTCGAATCATGCATGGATTAATTCACACAAAATTAACAAAAGGGCATCAAAGCAATAATATCATGCAATAAAATTTGCCCAAACAACAAAACTAATGGCACTGCTAGATTCATTGGATTTTCTACCCCGAAAACATATATAATATGACTAGGTTACTGTACAGAATATGCCACAATCAATTATGCAAAAGTGATATATATTTTATATAAACAGAGCGTCACATAGCAAAAGAACGCACAGGCGAGGGATAGCTGCGGCTGGGCGCTCACCTAGTGGCCACTTGGGCCGGAGGCAACAGGGGCGACGACTGGGCCTAGTCCACGTGGGCCCACGCGACAGCGGCTGCGGTCGTGGCCTCCCTCCCGATCCTGAAGAGGAGGCCATGGTGACGGGCGCCGGCGGTGCAGAGGCCGGGCACCGGTGACGAGGACGGGGCAGAGGGCCTCGGGACGGCGGCAAGCGGCAGATCTGGACGGAGGAGGGTCGTGGCCAGGCGGGGGTTGACGGCTCCGCCGGGGGGTTGCCGGAGGGGGCCGGGCGAGATCCGGCGGGGCTGACCGGATCCGAGCGCGTGGTCGGCCGACGGCGGCGGGTGAGCTACCGGGTCGTGCGCGGGGGCGCGGGCAAGCTCCGGCGGCTGCGTGCTCCGACGGGCGCGCGAGGTCGCCGGCGGGAGGCAAGGCCGGCCTAGCGGGAGGAGGCAGGACGCATGGCGGCGGCGGGGTGGCTCGGGCCTGCTCGGGCCTCGCGCGGGCTACGGCAGTGACGCCCCGGGCTCCGGCAGGCCTGATCCGGGCCAAGCGGGCCGCGACGGCGGTGTGTAGTGAGAGGAGGCGCGTGGCGGGTGGTAGTTGGCTGCGGGGCTGCGGGGACGCGACGTAGCATGCTGCGGTTGGCCGGGACGGTGGCTGCGTCGGTGCCAAGTGGCGGTGGTGGACGGGTCCGGCGCGGATTTTGAGGTGGGCGGCGGCGGCTGCGAGGTGGGGGGGTACGGATTCCGAGGTGGAAGAGGGGGTAGCCATTTTTGGCAAGGGAGGCTCCTATTTATAGCAAGGGGGTTAGGTTTAGGGGTTTTTCAGTCCGATTTCGACCGTACGATCGCGATCGTATGGATGGATCAGAGGGGCAAGGTTTGGTGGGCTGTGGGCTGTGTGGAGAGGGGTTAGGATGAGATGAGAGAGAGAGAATGTGGCCCGTGACAGTTTTTTTAAAACACCGAAAATCGTCCGTTAATAAAACCGATGACTGCGCTACTACGGTTGACCGTTCGGGTATCAAACGACCTCCGATTGCGACGAAACATGGCAGGCGGTCTACCTACAATATAACAAGACCGCATGCCAACTTTCGACCCATTCAGAGAATATTTTTCATGCGCTTTTGAAAACAATATATTTTATCGATGCCGCGGGCGCGTGCGTGTGTGGTTGGCCTCGAAACGGTCAACGGGGAGAACCGGCGACTACGAACAGATGCAAGTTTTGAAAAAATGACGGCAACGGAGTGCCAATGCAATGTGGATGATGCGATGATGAATGCGAGAGACAAACGAATCACACGACGATAACGAAATAAAGGGGTATCTTCTGGAGCGTCGGTCTCGGGCTGTTACACATCTGCCGTGATAAAACCACGACAGTTGGCGCCCACTGTGGGGATCATGCGCGGTGGTTTGGATTACTCAAAGGGATCTCTCCCAGGGATCAAGGGATACACCGTTGGCAGGATGACTAAGAGTCGCTGCGGCAACCTCTACATCGACGACGCTGGCTGGGGCACCGAGACCGACTCAATCGAGTACGGGTACCGGGTTCCCTTCGGCGGAATTCACGTTTTCATCAGGAAGATTAGGGGATCTAAGCCCGGGCCAGACATCTGCACCAACCTCGTCGAGTCGGCCCGACGCGCGCAACCCGCCCGAAACCAACCCGGCCCGAAGCACGTTTTCGTCAGCTTCACACAAGGCGCGGAACTCGCAGAAGATTCTGTGTCAGGAGGAGAAACCCTCGCCTGCTCGGAGGATGGATCCTCGAGCGGAGAGACGGAGTCAATTTACCAGCTTCACGATGGTGGGCTTGGGGGCTACTTCGATGGTGACAGTATTCCGGAGCCCTATGAGCCGCCGAGCCAAGCCGCCATCTTCATCGCAGGCACAGTGCCGGGTTCCAGCAGCACAGTGGCTGGGGAGGCGGATGCCGGCGCAGCAGGGTCCGGATCAGCCAGGCCACCGGCTCAAGTTTTGCTGGATCTGATGAACAAGCTGACAACTCTGATGGGAACCGAGGTCACAACAGAAAATCAAGCAAGCCGTAATGCGGAGATTGCGAGGCTGAAGGACCAGATGACCAGGGCCCAGGAGGATATCAATGCATTGCAGGCTCAGATGGATGCTGAGTCGAAGCGTCTCAGGGCTGAAGCTTTTCGCCTTAATCTGGATCAACAAGCCTCGGAAGTAGTTTTTCGGATGAGGCATCAGACCCGCCTGCCTGAGCGGTATGAGCCCAGAAATCTTTTTAACACGCCGGGGGCTGGACCAAACGCACCTCTGACCGTGACCCGAATGGCGGAAGTGCCTGGGAATAGGCCAGCGACTCAGCATCGGCAGCCAGACCCGTCCCGCAGGAATCAGACCCCGCCACAGCATTTTTTGACACCACCTTGTCATTAGTCTAACCCGGTGGAGAACATGATAGCAGCGGCTGCCAGGCTCAATGCGCCCCCTCACTGATGGGACGCCCTTCGCCGAAGAGGCACGGAATGCCATTGGGTATTTGCAGACAGCAGTGGCTCAACAGGAGAAGTATACGTACAGCCGGAGTCGTGTACACTCAACACCCATCCCAAGCCGCAGTTATAGCCGGCGCTTGGAATCGCTAGCGGTCTCTAGCAGCGAGCGGCGTCGGAACCCGCCCCATGATGGACCACCCGTTGTTAACGCTCAGGCAATCGTGGATAATGCCAGAGCTCAGCGTGAGGCGGCGGCCGCGGCGGCTTACCAAGAGCCGCCCCGGTAACCCCTTCAACTTTGGTGGGAGCCGGAGTCACCTCCAGGGCTGTTGGAGTGCCGTGTTTAGCACCGGCTCTACGGAATGAGCGCCTGCCGAAGGATTTTAAGGGTCCACGCAAAGTGCCTAACTACACAGCTGATCTACCTCCAGAAGTGTGGATCGAGAGTTATGAGCTAGCCATGGAGATGTTGGACGTCAGTGATGCAGTCTGTGCTAAGTACTTCATCATGATGTTGGAAGGACCGGCTCGTACATGGTTAAAGGGTTTACCACCCAATACCATTAATTCCTGGGCCGAGTTGAAAACACGATTTATCAAGAATTTTCAAGGGACGTGCAAGCAGCCTATGATGATCGTTGATTTGGATCATTGCGTGCAGCGTGAGGATGAGTCGGCCCATCATTGGGTCCAACGGGTCTCAACCATTATCCACTCGTCTGACAATATCACGGTGGCTCAGGCGGTTCTGATTCTAGAGAAGAATTGTCATTTTTTGCCCCTTAAGCAGAAGCTTGGACGGCTCAAGCATTCTTGCCAGGACATGGGTGAGCTCATGGCGGCTCTCACTAAATATGCAGATTCTAACAACACGAAAGATCCTGGTTCTGATGATGAGAAATCTGCTAACGGTAAGAAGAATGGCAACGGCAAGGGTCAGCAGTAGAACGGGACAGGAAATAACAACCCATGCAATGGCGGTAAACGGAAGCATCCAGATGGCGGGTCAGATCTAGTGGCCAACACCAACACTGGAAACAACCGCACCAAGGGTAACGGTAAACCGCCTTTTGCTAAGGGCAAGCCTTTCAACATGGAGGCAATGCTTAACGACCCCTGCCCGAAACACAGCCTTCCCAATAAGCCATCCACCCACGCTTGGAAGGATTGTTATATCATGCGGGAGTTCCGGAATTACAGCGTGAACCAGCATCGTGGCAACGGCAATGGACCGCCCGGCGGGTCAGGATCTGGCTCTCACGGGTCCGGCTTCGGGGCGGGCGGCTCAGGATCAGGTTATCAGGGTCAAGGAAATCATGGTGGCCACAATCAGCAGTCCGGCAATGGCGGTCAACAGCAAAACAATCAATCAGGGTATCAGAGTAACCCGAAGCAACTCAATGGAGGACAGTATCACATGTTCACTACGAGTCTTGATAAGCGTGATCAGAAGGTGCGCAAGAGGGCGGTTCATGCAGCAATGCCGGCTCTTCCACAATATTTAAAGTGGTCCGAGCACACAATATCATGGAGCAGGGAGGATCACCCGCCACGAGTTGATAACTCGGGGCAGTTGGCCCTTGTGGTGGCCCCTCAGGTAGGAGGCTACAAGTTCACCAAAGTGCTGATGGATGGTGGCAGCAGCATCAACATCCCGTATTACGACATTTTCCGCCGGATGAACCTGACTGACAAAGATCTTAAGCCGTCATCTATAGTCTTTCATGGTGTAGTGCCCGGCAAGTCGGCTTATCCAGTTGGAAAAATCGCCCTTGAGGTGGCTTTTGGTGATGAGTTCAACTACAGGGTAAAGACCTTGTGGTTTGAAGTGGTTAAAATCAAGAGTCCATATCATGCTCTATTTGGGCGGCCGGCTTATGCCAAGTTCATGGCTCGGCCCTATTTTGTTTACTTGCAGCTCAAGATGCCAGGTCTGAAGGGGACGATCACGGTGCAGGTGATCGGAAGATTGCCATTGAGTGTGAGGAAGGCGATGCTGCGTATGCAGAGTCAATTTGTGCTGAGGCGGAGCTCAAATTTTATAAAGACAATGTTGACCCGGCGGATATGACCCCGTTGAAGAAGCCCTTCACAGAGTTTGACCCGCCCCTGAAGTTTGTGGCAGAGGATACCAAGTTGGTGGATTTCGTTCCTGGTGACTCATCGTAGTAGTTCACTATAGGGGCTAATATGAACCCCAAATAGGAAAGCGCGCTCATCGAATTCATCCGTGAGAATCAGGACATCTTTGCATGGAAGCCTTCTGATATGCCAGGTGTACCGAGAGAATTCGCTGAGCACCACCTTAATGTGGATCCTAAATTTAAGCCAGTCAAGCAATTCCTTCGTCGTTTCAATGAAGAGCGGCGTAAAGCTATTGCGGAAGTGGTAGCCCGGCTCTTGGCAGCAGGGTTTATCGTGGAGGTTTTTCACCCGGAATGGTTGGCTAACCCAGTGCTCGTACTTAAGAAGAACGGCACGTGGCGCATGTGTGTGGATTACACAGATCTTAACAAAGCTTGTCCGGTTGATCCATTTGCTCTCCCCCGTATCGACCAGATCATTGACGCAACGGCGGGTTGTGAGAGCTTATGTTTCCTGGATGCTTATTCGGGTTATCATCAGATCAAGATGGCAGTTAAAGACCAAGAGAAGACATCTTTCATCACACCTTTTGGAGCTTTCTGCTACGTGTCCATGCCTTTTGGACTCAAAAGTGCGCAGGCGACTTATCAACGCTGTGTACAGAACTATCTTCATAGTCATATCGGACGCAATGTTCATGCTTATGTGGATGATATTGTGGTCAAGTCAAGGAAGAAGGAGACTCTGCTTGACGATTTGAAGGAAACTTTTGATAGCCTGTGGGTTTACAAGATGATGCTTAATCCGGCTAAGTGTGTTTTTGGTGTACCTGCAGGCAAGCACCTGGGATTTTTGATTTCAGAGCGGGGCATTGAAGCTAACCCGGATAAAATAAAGGCCATCACCTCATTATCTAAGCTGGCGTGCATTAATGACGTCCAGTGCTTGGCGGGTCGTATTGCCGCTTTAAGCCGGTTCATAAGCCGCCTGGGCGAGAAGGCTATCCCTTTGTATCATATGATGAAGAAGACATATGATTTTGTCTGGAGTGATGCTGCCAATGATGCATTTGAGGCGCTCAAAAAATAGTTAGTTGAGCAGCCTGTCTTGGATGCTCCCGTGGAAAAAGAGCCATTGCTCCTGTACGTGGCGGCTAATAACAAGGCCGTCAGCGCTGCAGTCGTTGTGGAGCGCAAGGAGGCAGGCAAAGAGTACCCAGTCCAGCGGCCGGTTTATTATGTCAGTGAGGTTTTGACAAAGTCCAAGCAAAGGTACCCGCATTGGCAAAAGTTGGTGTTTGGAGTGTTCATGGCGAATCGCAAGTTGAAGCATTATTTCCTTGGACATCCAATCACGGTGGTCAGCTCTGCTCCTTTGGAAGATATTATTCAAAATAGAGAAGCCACCGGCAGGATTGCTAAGTGGGCAATTGAGCTTGGGCCTCTTAATTTGAGGTATGTGCCTCGAACAGCTGTCAAGTCTCAAGCCCTGGTGGATTTCATCAATGACTGGACGAAATGTCAAGCACCTGAGGAGAAGCCGGACAATACATATTGGACAATTCACTTTGATGGATCCAGACAGTTGGAAGGCTCAGGGGCTGGAGTTGTTTTGAGTTCCCCTAGAGGTGACAAATTTTTTTATGTATTAAGGCTAATGTTTACTTGTACTAACAATGCATCTGAGTATGAAGCCTTGCTTCATGGGCTCCGTGTGGCCAAGGAGATGAATTTGAGCCAGGTCAGATGTCTAGGCGATTCAGACCTTGTGGCCCAACAAGTCTCGGGCACATGGGATTCTAAAGACCCTTGTATGGCGGCTTATCGCTAGGCGGTGGACGTCTTTGCTGGTCACTTTAAGGGTTATCAGGCGGATCATATTGATTGTCGGAAGAATGAGGCGGCTGATGCATTATCATGATTGGGGTCTCAGCATAAGCCGGTGCCGCCTAATGTGTTTCTGGATGTACTGCATCACCCGTCGGTCAAATTACCTTCTGAGGAGGATCTCGCTATACCTGACCCGGAAGGACAGTTGGTGGCGGCTCTTCGTGATATTCCTAATTGGACGCTGCCCTATTTGGCATATCTGACTCGTGGCGAGTTACCCGAGGACGAGACCTTGGCACGGTGAGGGAGTCCTGGACTAAGGGGTCCTCGGGCCGCTGGCCTATCTCCCAATAGGCTGACTCGGTGGGCCGCTCTCTAACTATCGTAGGAAGGGCCGGATACACCGAGACCCCACGTTCCAGAAGGAAGCCCCGAAGGCGCATCGTGCACTCCAAGTCAAGATGAGGAAATCGACATCTCCATCCTCGGCAGGAGACCTATCATGTGTAAACCCTAGGTATCCCCCGGTGTCTATATAAACCGAGAGGGTTTTAGAATGTAGGGCAGAAAAACTCATCTAGGGTTTTAGCTATCTGATCTCGAGGTAGATCAACTCTGTAACCTTCACACCATCAATATAATCGAGCAGGACATATGGTTTTACCTCCATAGGAGGGCCCGAACCTGGGTAAACATCTTCTCCTTCGTCCCCTTGTTACCATCGATCCTAGACTCACAACTCGGGACCCCCTACCCAAGATCCGCCGGTTTTGACACCGACAGTGGTGCTTTCATTGAGAGTTCCGCTGTGATCGCCAAAGAAATCGATGGCTCGCGTTGTCATTAACGAAGAAGTCCGGAACATGGACTCCTTCGTCCCTGGACAGATCTTCACTTTCGGCAGCATTGTGCTGCATGCTGACCCGACCGACCATCTTGGCCGGGTCGGGAGTTTCGCCCCTGATCAAGAGGTCAGATTCGGGAACCTAGAGTTATCCGTAGACTCTCGGGGCGATCTTTCGCTCACCGGGCTCGCAGTCTCATCCGACGCACCCGAGGACTCCGAGGCCTTAACCTCGGATTTCGCTTCCGATCCCGCCCACGAGACCAACCCCGGTGATGATCTGGCTTTTAGTTCAGATCCGGCCATAGCGCCAGATGGCCGGGTACCAGCTCCTGCCGAACACACTTCTTGTGCGGACGCATCGGAGGTTAACTCCGAAAGCGCTGAGCAAATTGACCCGATCGAGCTCTCGACACTCAACGAAGCTCTAGATCGAATCTTATCGATGAAAATTACTGACGACCCAACCCCGATCCATTTTCAGATCGGTCTTAAGGCGGGTCAAGAGGAATTTTTCATCCCACCCACCACCCACTTCGTAGCCACTGATGAAGACTTAACCAATATGTTGGACTACGCCTCCGAGGAGGCAGAAGACATGGATGAAGAGGATCACGCTCCCACACCCGTCAACACCGGGCGATGGAATGCCACCTCCACCTACGACGTCTACATGGTGGATACTCCAGCCGATAACGGCAAGCGCACACCCGCAAACAATGGTGATAAATCGGTTGAAGCGCCGTCAAGGCACCGGAAACCGCGCAAACGACCAAAGACGAAAAAGGGAAGGGAAGCTATTGCTGGCATCGGGGAAAACGATACCCCGAAAGACCTCGGCGATCCCGATATCCCCGAGCAGCCGCTAGAGGACCAGGAAAGGCCGGAGGACCAGCGCGACCCCGAAGATCCAAACGATTCCGAGGATGACAACTACCTCCCCCCTGTAGAGGAGGAGGATAGCCCGGAAGCCGAAGACTTCATCGTCCCCGAAAACCTTGAGGATCAGGAACGGTTTAGGCAACAGCTTATAGCCACTGCCCGAAGCCTAAAGGCAAAGGAACGATAGCTTAATGCCGAACAAGATACCCTCAACGATAGATGGACGAGGGTCCTATCAGCCGAGGAAGGATACAGTACCGGTCTTTTGTTCCAACCCAAGAGCTATCCACGCCGACGGCTGCTGCCACAATTTGATGACGAGCTCCCTAACACGCCGTCCCCCAAGCACACTCCATACGACCAGCCAGACCGCCCTCCCCGAGGACGAGATAGGACGGTTGGCGACACCGGTTATAGGCCGGCGATACCACGCAGAAGGGGAAAAGAGCCAATGGAGCCTGAGGATAGGTATGACCTGCGACACGACCTGGATTATAGAACAGGCCGCACGAGATCCATCTACGGATCTAGAGGGTACTCCCCCGATAGACGGGACGGGTACCGGCCTTGGCTCGACCGCAACAATAGAGGTCGGGAACAAAACCGGGCCAGAACAGACGCCGACCACCGGCGTGACATAGCCCGGGTCAGAGGCGCTGCCCACCCACTGTGCTTCACCGACGAGGTGATGCAGCATCAGCTCCCGGAAGGGTTCAAACCCGTCAACATAGAGCAGTACGACGGAACAACCGACCCAGCAGTGTGGATCGAGGATTTCCTCCTCCACATTCACATGGCACGAGGAGACGATCTCCACGCCATCAAGTATCTACCCCTTAAACTTAAGGGGCCAGCTCGGCACTGGTTAAACAGTCTCCCCGAAAATTCTATCGGAAGCTGGGAGGATCTCGAGGATGCATTCCGATCTAACTTCCAGGGCACCTATGTATGGCCTCCGGACTCCTCCGACCTAGGCAACGTCGTCCAAAAGGCAGGAGAGTCCGCTCGACAATTCTGGAATCGGTTCTTGACCAAGAAAAACCAGATCGTCGATTGCCCATGTGCCGAGGCTATAGCCTCTTTCAGGCACAATATTCAGGACGAATGGCTGGCTCGCCAGCTCGGTCAGGATAAACCTAGGACCATGTCCGCCCTTACATCACTCATGACCCGCTTTTGCACGGGCGAGGATAACTGGCTAGCGAGACGAAGCCACAACCCCGAAGACCCCGGCACCTCCGAAGTTCGGGATGGAAACGGGAAACCACGACGTACCAAAAATAAACGCCGGCACAACAATAGTGACACCAACGACACAGCCGTTAACGCCGGCTTCCGCAACCCTCGATCCGGGCAGCGGAAGAAGCCTCCTAAAGGCAATCGCGACGGACCCACCCCGCTGGACAAAATCATGGAGAGGCCTTGCCAGATCCATGGCACTCAAGACAAGCCCGCAAACTACACCAACCGTAACTGTTGGGTGTTCAAACAAGCCGGCAAACTCGCATCCGAGGAGCAAGGCAAGGGCACACGCAACGAGGACGATGATGAGCCCCGCGGTCCGATCAATGGTGGACAGAAGCAGTTCCCTCCAGAGGTAAAAACTGTGAACATGATATACGCCACTCACATACCCAAAAAGGAGAGGAAGCGCGCCCTTCGAGAGGTCTACGCCTTAGAGCCCGTAGCCCCGAAGTATAACCCATGGTCGGCGTACCCGATCACCTTCGATCGACGAGACCATCCAACCAGTATCCGTCATGGGGGATCAGATGGCCTCGTCCTAGACCCCATTATCGATGGGTATCACCTCACTAAAGTTCTAATGGATGGAGGAAATAGCCTCAATTTGATTTACTCAGATACGGTGAAAAAGATGGGTATAGATCCATCAAGGATCAAACCCAGCAACACTACCTTTAAAGGAGTTATCCCAGGCGTCGAAGCCCGGTGCACGGGCTCCGTGAGCCTGGAAGTGGTGTTCGGTTCGCCCGATAACTTCCGTAGCGAGGACTTGATCTTCGACATCGTACCTTTCCGCAGCGGTTATCACGCCCTGCTGGGCCATACAACGTTCGCTCGTTTTAACGCCGTCCCACACTACGCATACCTCAAGCTCAAGATGCCTGGGCCCAAGGGGGTCATCACTGTCAACGGCAACACAGAGCGTTCCCTCCGAACTGAGGAACATGCATTGGCCCTGGCGGCCGAATTCCATTACGAGGACGATCGGCAAACACCGAAATCTGCCATAATGGCACGTAAGGTTGACAAACGAGCTCGGCTTCAGTCCGAACTCCCAGAATCTTCTTCTCCCCAAAAATAGGGACACGCTCCCCATTGCATAGCCCTAATGCCCGTCAAACACGTGTCGAGAAGGCACAACTTTGCACTCAAGATTCCATGGGCAGCAATGGGGAACAACTATCAAAGGGTAAGTGTTCGGCTGGACCGAACTACTACCAGTACACGTCCTCGGACATATCACAGGTACCATCAAGGACCTGTTAAAGCGTAAAGCTCACCCACACTTTGGCGACTTCTCAAGATCTTCTTCCCAAAGTCCGCGCCGACAGCATCACCCTTAAAGGAACACAACTCCCTAGGAGGCACATGAACAGATTGGCGACAGGGCATATGGAGGACGTCAAGCCACCAATCGAAGACCCCTGGTACAACCTCTCCTCTGTAAATTTTATATTTCATCTTCAAATACCTGTAAACAGTTGCTTCGGCAATCTGAGCTATAAGAATTATTGAGCAAATACAAGACCATTATACATGGCCACTTCGCTGTATTTTACACATACTCTGTTCTTCCCTCATCAACGCTTCTTGCAAAAACTGTTCGGTATACATTACGATGCAACCGGCTAATAGACTGGGGGTTGGAATTTAAAATATCACCCTAAGCATCACTCCGACACACCTGATTGCGTGTTCGGCATCTTGGATTTTGCTTTATATGCATCGGATCCGAACTATGTCTTGGGTCAATAGTTGGGTTGCCCGGCTCCTATGTTTGCCCTCTTACGTTCCGCTCGTTCGGCTAAAAGGGCAAAGGGAGAACCACCACGATTGTGTTTCCAGCTCGCCTGGTCAAGCACCTCAAGGTAGAAAGCCGAAAACTGACCGTCATAGTAAGCGAGAACCGGTCTGCAAATCCGAGCATAAGTGTCATACTAAAAAATCGATAGAGGTTATTCCATGTTATACGATGGGTTTCGTACTTGTACAAACCATGTGATGCTGGCTTTGGCCCCGGCACATCCGAACATCACAAAACACCCAGCCCCCGCATTTTTTTACGCTCCTACGGCTAAGTGAAAGCGATAAAGCATCATAGTCCGATTGCCTTGTCCCCCTCGCACTACCGCCTTTGGGCACCGATACCTCGGCTAAGGGTCACAGTGCGGAGGCAGATACACCTCGCGTAGTATCTACGTGGGGGCTGAAGCCGACGACTTGCAACTTTCAGATAAAACGGCCACATGGGAGTCAAAATAAAAACTAAAGACTTATAAGACATGATAAACCATGCAACACTAATTCTAAAGCTTTAAGAAGTCTTCGGACATATTAGAACGCGCTCATTCATAAAATACATCCTTAGAGCACTGGGCCTCTATCGCCCGAGCACCCTCCATCACTGCGGAGAAGTATAGCTCGGGGCGCCTATGCCCCTTTCCAGGAGGCGAAGGTGCGGTGGCCATCTCGGTCGGCTTGAGCTTCGGCCAGTGCACCATGGTCTTTGCAAAGGCCATTCGAGCTCCCTCGATGCATGTAGAATGCTTTAGCGCGTCAATCCGAGGCGCAGCATCGCACAGTTTTCGCACCAAGCCGAAGTAACTGCTTGGCAATGGCTCTTCAGGCCACAGCCGGATGCAGAGATCCTTCAGGGCCGGCTCCGCCATCCTGTGCAGCTCCATCAGTTGCTTCATCTGCTCGATCAGAAGAGGAGAACGCTCGGGGAACTCAAACTGTGCCCAAAATAGCCGAGCCTCATCATCCTCCTCCCACGAAGCATAGAACTTGTTCGCGTCCGCTGCACTCTTCCGGAGATCCGCACAGATGCCTGAGGAACACCACACCTGGGTGAGCAAAGCAATCCTGCTACCACCAAAGTCGCATTGTAGTGAATACAGCTTACCATCTGTGACAGCCTTGACTTGGCGAACTTCTTCTTCAAAGGACCGCCTGTCCACCCGCTCCTTTTGGAGCTCGGATTTCAGTGCGGATAGCTCGGTGGCTTGCTCTTTGCCTTTCTGCTCAAGGGCCTCGCACTTCGTGCTGGCATCATTGAGCTCCTGCTGCACCTCCTCCACCCAGGCCTCATGTTTAGCACTCGCAACTTTCAAAGTGGAGAGTGCGGCTGCTGCTTGTTCGGCGGCCGCCTTCTCATCCGCGGCCTCTTGCTTCATATTTTTGAGCTCGGCCTTGAGTTTTTCAACCTCCGCAGCTGAAGCTGTGGAAGCAATAAATAAATAATTATACTGGGTTACCAGTGCGGATCATTAACAATATACAGCCCGGATGTTACAATTGGGCTTACCCTGCGCCTCATCGAACCTCTTGTTCAGGCTATCAAGCTCCTCCTCGGAGATCTTGAGCTTCCGATTTAGCTCGGTAAGCTCAGCGGCACTAATGGTCGCCGCCGATGACGAGGCCTACAAAAAATAAAAAACATATATCCGGTTATGTGCGTTCCAACCCCCGAACTGTCAAGGATATGGCCCTATGTTCGGTCCTCTTAAGGGATTTTAGAACATTGCGGGACTAATGGTGCCCTGTGCATCGTTGGTCACTCCTGAGTATTTGACCCCCGGGTGCGTTTTTGCAAACCCACCCGGGGCTCGGGGGCTACTACATATATAAAGATAGCATAAACCTAATAAAATTAAAATTGTTCGGGAAAAGGGTATCACGTGACTCACCTTGAAGCCCGTCAAGAGACCATTGAAGGCCTCTTTCAGTCCGCTATCGACGGACTGAATTCCTTGCAAAACCGCCCCCATAAGAGTGCGGTGATCCTCGGAGATGGACGCGCTTGATAGAGCCTCCTCCATGACCGGCCACCCAGTCATCGGTGGTGCCGGTGATGACCGGCTAGCCCGATCTCTGACCGGGGATTGAGCCGATAGCTCCAGAGGCACAGTGCGCTCTGGACATGACCTCGGAGGGGACTGGACATTCCTCTGTCCTTCCTCCTCCCTCTGGTCTTCGGCGGTCGAGGCATTAAACTCAGCCATGACGTCATCACCCCCACCTCCTGTGTTCGGCTCCAAAGGGGCCTGGCAAGATGACACCTCCGCGGCATCCTTCGCGGCCCCTAGAGGTGTGGGGTGTGACGCGGTCCCGCTCTCCGCCAGCTCGGCGGGTGGAGACTCCCCGTCCGATATCTGATCGATGGGGAGAACGCGTGGTGGGCTGTAGATTGAAAGGCGTCCATGCATTTAAAAACATTACAAACTTTGCATAAACAACCCAGGGAGTCTTCAAATTCATACCTTCGGGCTGGGGGCTTGACCCTTAGGTTCCTTTGGGGAACCTTCTCAAAGTCCTCGGACTCAGCATCAGAGTCCGAGTTGTCGTCGGCCAGGATCAACCTTGGCCGACACACCCTCTTCGGGGCAGGAGGAGGTACGTCCTCCGCGGCATCCGGCGACGCCGCCCTTTTCCTTGTAAGGGGGGAATCGCCTTCCCCCCCATCCTCCCGGTCTTCCTCATGGGTAAAGGAGATAGGGGTTTCCTCGGATATAGCGTCCGGCTGGTCCCTGATACGGAGACCTTCTCTGGCCTTCTTCTTCTTCTCCTTCTTCTCTGACGCCGTGTACGGCGCCACGACGAGCATCTCCGTGAACAGCTCCGACCTGGGGTCTTTGGGCTGTGGTGCTGGGCAGTTAATTCCCGCGGCTTTGCTCAACCATTTCTGCAAAGATGAGGGGGAAGGCGTTAAGTCCTTTTGTCAAAGAAACATAGTCAGTGGATTAAAATTATACCGTACCTGGGTAGGTGGGTTATCGGCGCTTAGGCCCGAATCCTCCTCCTTGGCCGGCCAGCTCTTCCGGGGCTTGAATAATGCCTTCCACAACTTCTCAGAGGTAGTGCGGAAGAGTTGGCGCACGGTAGGCTCGTCCTCAAGCTGATAAGCCCACATTGGGGAGGCCCGGCATTGGCAGGGAAGAATACGGCGGTGGAGCATGACCTGGACCACATTGACCAGCTCAACTTTGGCCTTGACCACCGAGGTAATGCGCTTCTGCAGCAATTTCACCTCTGCATCCGACCCCCAGTCGAGGCCCTTCCTGAGCCACAAGGTCAATCTCGTAGGGTGTCCGGATCTGAACTCGGCAGGCGCCGCCCAGCTCTCATCCCTTGGTTCGGTGATGTAGAACCATTCTTTCTGCCAGATCTTGATTGTGTCGATGAAGGTGCTAGTTGGCCACTCGACGCGGGGGAGCTTGCTGATTACCGCCCCTCCGCAGTCTGCGTGCTCACCCGCGACGGTCTTCGGCTTGATGTTGAAGACCTTGAGCCACATGCCGAAGTGCGGTTTGACCCGCAGGAAGGCTTCACAGATAATAATGAATGCCGAAATATGCATGAAGGAGTTCGGGGGGAGGTCATGGAAGTCCAACCCGTAGAAGAACATGAGTCCCCTGACGAAGGGGTGGAGCGGGAAGCTCAGTCCCCGGATGAAATGGGGGACAAACACCACCCTCTCGCCTGGCTTGGGGGTGGGCACCACCTGGTTCGCCTCTGGAGCGCGGTGGAAGACGTTGGCGGGGAGGTAGCTAGCGAGCTTTAAGTCCCTGATGTCCTTGTCGGTGACCGTGGAGGCCTCCCACTTGCCCATGGAGCCCGAACCCGCCATGGCTAAGCTCGGAGGAGAAGTTGAGGGAAAACTGGATCTGGGCTCTTGGAGCTTGGAAAGATTGGGGAAGCAGAGGACGCGAATGGGAAGCGAGAATAGGCCTTGGGGTTTTTTCCTTTTATGAGGCGTCACGCCGATTAGCCTCCCGTTACCACGCCGCAAGTCTCTACACTTCCCAAGGCGTGCGAGCCATTATGCACGCGCAAAATAAACCTCGGGCGTTAATTAGATCCCGTGTGAAACGGAGCACGATCTGTACATGGATAAGTCGTGCCAATGTAAAAACGGCCTCGAACCGCGAATCGAGTTTTCATAACTAGTTTTGCGGTCGTGGTAGGCCACGACCCTTCGTCGGAAAGGTCGTCAGAAAACACTGTTTACACTTTGATGATTGGCCTTCGGGGCTAAGCGATTCATGGTGTTCGGACAATTGTATGATCGGATGAAATACGCGTCATCGGAAGCCGGGCTAGTCTCTGCCGATCATTTATGGGAAGAAGAACTCACCCCGCAAGCTAAAGACTCTGGTCACAAGAGCTGCCAGAGCTGAGACCCTTGGCATTGGGGGGCTAGTTCGGGGGCTACTGAGGGAGTCCTGGACTAAGGGGTCCTCGGGCCACTGGCCTATCTCCCAATAGACCGGCTCGGTGGGCCGCTCTCTAACTATCGTAGGAAGGGCCGGATACATCGAGACCCCACGTTCCAGAAGGAAGCCCCGAAGGCGCGTCGTGCACTCCAAGTCAAGATGAGGAAATCGACATCTCCATCCTCGACAGGAGACCTATCATGTGTAAACCCTAGGTATCCCCCGGTGTCTATATAAACCGAGAGGGTTTTAGAATGTAGGACAGAAAAACTCATCTAGGGTTCTAGCTATCTGATCTTGAGGTAGATCAACTCCGTAACCTTCATACCATCAATATAATCGAGCAGGACGTAGGGTTTTACCTCCATAGGAGGGCCCAAACCTGGGTAAACATTGTCTCCTTCGTCCCCTTGTTACCATCGATCCTAGACTCACAGCTCGGGACCCCCTACTCGAGATCCGCCAGTTTTGACACCGACACACGGAAAATCATGAGGCGGTCTAAGTCCATGACTATTGTCAATGGCGAGTTGAGGATGGGTGTCAGAAATTTGGACGAAGTGCCCATGTACCGGCTCAGGAGTTGAGGATGATTCCAATCACCTGGCTGTTTGCGGTCTGGGGGCTTTATATGGTTGGGCCGTTTAAGAGTTCTAAAGATAAGAAGACCCACCTTTTGGTGGCGGTTGACAAGTTTACCAAGTGGATTGAGGCGGAGCCGGTCAGCAAGTGCGATGCAGCAACATTAGTTCAGTTTGTCAAGAAGCTGATCTTTTGTTTTGGTTACCCTCACAGTATCATTACTGACAATGGTACAAATCTGTCCAAGGGGGCTATGAAAGAGTTTTGTGAATGTGAACACATCCGCCTTGATGTCTCCTCCGTGGCTCATCCACAGTCTAATGGTTAAGCAGAACGTGCTAACCAGAAAATTTTGAGAGGGATAAAACCCCGGCTTATGGTTCCTTTGGAACGAACGCCGGGTTGTTGTGTGGAGGAATTACCTTCAGTTCTTTGGAGCATCAGAACCACCCCCAACAAATCAACAGGCTACACGCCTTTCTTCATGGTTTATGGCACAGAAGCTGTTCTCCACAGTGATATCCGTTATGACTCCCCCAGAGTGGCGGCTTACGTTGAAACTGATAATGAGACGGCGTGTCAGGACGCACTGGATGCCTTGGATGAAGAGCGGGATCTTGCAGCCGCACGGTCAGCAATTTATCAACAAGATCTGCATCGCTATCATAGACGCAGAGTTAAAACCCAGACGTTCCAAGAAGGCGACTTAGTGCTCCGTTTGATTCAAGATCAGACAGATATGCATAAGTTGTCACCCCCCTGGGAGGGACCTTTTGTGGTCAGCAAGAATCTCAACAATGGGTCATATTACCTCATTGATATACGGGATAGTGACAAATCACGCACTTCCGGAGAATATTGCTCATCTTCGGCCTTACTATACTTGGGTCATTGACTCTCATCAATGTACATATCTCTGTCATTGTATATACCTTTTTCAATATAATAAAGCCGGCATCCCCATAATTCGGGGCCTCTGCCGTTTTCATGCAACAAGATTTGTGCAAAGACTTGATTGTTCATAAGGTCACTTGGGGCCTTCCAACCCACTGGGTTTAGCTTTCATACCCTCTTGATCGGCTTAAAAGCCATATTTGAGTTAAACCTGCCTGTTTGCAACTTGCTACTCCGCCAGGTGACCGGCCGAATGTTTGACAGTCAATCTTTTTTAAGACCCTGAACTAGTCAAAGTTAAAACAACGGCTTATGTCACGTGAGAGCCGGCTTACAGAGAGCTAGGACAAACTCACCTGTTTGCTGTAGTCTCTCCGCTATGTGGCCCGTTCATACTCTTAACAGTCAATCTTTTTTATGACCCTGAACTTGTTAAGGTTAAAATGACGGATTTATGTCACGTGAGAGCCGACCTACGGGATTATAGGCATTTATGCCTAGCTTCTTTGAAGCAAAAATCTTGAGTTTTCTCAAAACTATATAAGGGTTTATCTCTTTAGGGCTGTGCCTTTAAAGCCACCTTATAGCAACTGAAAGTATACACGTCTATATTTTTTGTTTGTTGTTTTTGCAGGAATTTTTCATGAGGAGATTATTCATCTCTGGATGACTACTCATTAGTCCAAGCTTATTGCTGTCATGACCCGCCAGCGGGTCTTATTTCTATATTTTCAAGATTATGGGGCACTGAGTTGTTAACTCGCCCAGGAGTGTGGCCGTAAGTCGCCAGCGCATGAGTTGTTTGCAGCAGCAAAGCAGCTAAGATAAAAGTTGCTAAAGCTCAAAACGTGCGCGAAGGCACGGCTCAGGCAAACAGTTTTTAACTAAGTCTATTACAAGGCTGCGTGGAGCCCAAAATTTTGGACTAATGTTTTTCATACGATCACAACCCGGCCGGTAGTCTATCCGGGTTAAGCGTCATCCAGGGCCAACTCCTCACCTAAGTTGCTGTCGGGTCATCCTGCGCCGGGTCTTCTGTCTCCTGGATCTGAAGGTTGTCCACATCCCAGTTGCAATTGATTAAGGCCTGGAATTCAGCTTCATCATGCAAGATGGGAGACGGGTCAACATCAGGGGCAAAGATATGCTTACGACGCTAAGGAGTCAGATCCATCGGCTCAAAAGTTGGCGCTCGAACTCGTGCATTGTTGTTGTCATAAGCCGCCTGATAAACCTTCAGATCAGCCTCTACGGCTAGTTGGCTGGCCAATACTCGAGACGCCTTGAAGCAATGAGCATAGTCATCTTGTGTGAATTCTGACCCGTCGTCCTTCAGCTGTGGGAACCCTCCAACCATCTCTTCCGGGTTAAGCTCTGGTGCATAAGCCAAAGCCCGGCTCAAAGCTGCTATTGCGCCTTTATGGGCGGCTGATTTCTTCAATTCTTCAAACTGCTTGGGGATTGTGGAGAGGCATTTCAGCACATCTTTGATAAGCTTGGGAGTGCCCTTTTCACCCATAATAGCCCTGGTGGTGAAAAGACTTCCATCGTACAGCTGCTCAGTGAATGAATATAAAGCTTTCAGCTTCAACAAGCCGTCGTCCTGAAGATTGCGAGTCCGACGGCCTGCAAACAGTTCAAAATGCATAAGTCGCCGGGCGAGTCTTTTATAAGACTGTTTGAGCAGAGTATTCACAAGATAGTCAACAATACTTACCAAAGACAGCTTCGGTCATCCGAGCTACATGCCGTTTAAGACTGGTCAATTCTTCAGTTGGCCCTCGGTGTCTTCTACACGTTTGGTCAAGGCGGTTTGTTCAGCTTCAGCAGATTGTTTGTAGGCTTCAAAATCCGCCTTGATCTTTTCCAGCTCTATTGAGGAGAGTTGCCATTTTGCGTCAGCTTCAGCTCGGGCATCTTGTTGAAGCGCCAGGTTTTTCCTCAGGTCCGTCAAGCTTGACTCGGCCTCGTTTAAAGTTGCCTGCGCAATAACAGTTGCTAAGTGAAAGTTTGCCAATCCTAAGCCGGTAGCACGATGCAATTGGGGGCAGTGAAGAAATTTGTTACAAGTTTCAAGCACATTGCAAGCAATATCCTTGACACTTGGGGGCTAATGTATATCAGTTCTATCAAGCCTATAACATAAGCAGACCCGGATCATCTTCAAGAAGATAAACCGGCCCTTGGGGGCTACAGGCTCTACAATTTGCAGAACAGATGACTAATTTTTCTTTACAAATGTAAAAGACCCAGCTATCTCAAGAGATAAGCCGGCCCTTGGGGGCTACGACTGGAATTCTTTCAGGTCAGCAAAATAAGTGCCGACTCATTATTTGCGTAATGACCCGGCCCTTGGGGGATACACGCTGATGAAGTAAAGTGTATATGTTATGGAAGACCCGGCTTATCTTCAAGAAAATAAGCCGGCTCTTGGGGGCTATGTAAGGATATAAGGGATGCGGATAAGTTGAGTATACCTTCATATTTCTTTTTCATCATACCAACCAAGTTGGCTTCCATGTCCCGTCTTGCGGAGAGGCGGCTCAAATATCCGGAGTGCAGCTCGTTAACAGTAAGCTTCTCAAGATTGGGGAGGTCAAGTTTAACCTTCTCCTTCTCAGGTGAAGCTGCCTCATCCTTGCTAATATGCTTGGTCAGCACATTGGAAGGGGCTGGAGTTGAATAACCCGTCCCAGTAATGATAACCCCTTCTTCATGGGAAGCCACATCTTCAGCTGTTGGCAAAGGGCTGGGCGGCTTAGGATCAGCTTCCGGATTAGCCTCAGGAATCACAATATCAACATCCGCCGGCTCAGTAGGCTGGGGAGTTTCATCATGGGCGCCTTGTTGAGCTTCAGAGGGCTCAACACGGGTGTCAGGGGTGTCAAGCTTTGGATTCTCCGGCTCGAGGGCGTCAGGATTGGCGGATGACCGGCTTATTTTCCTCTTCTTGGCTTGGGCCCTGTGAACAAAAGATTTCAGGATAAGTTGTATGCAAGGATAAAAAAGTTAGTAAACAACATTAGATGCAAAGAAGAAAATTACCCTGGGTTGATGACAAGAGGTGGCAGCTTTGAAGCGGTTGAGTCGCCAGTGGAAGGAGGCGTTTCCTGAAAAGTTAAAGTTGGGCAATATGAGCAGTCTACTCCATGAGGCTAGCACACAGAAGAAATGAAAACAAAGTTATGAATTACCTCATTACGGCATTTCCGAGGAGCCGGAGCGTCGGGTAAGCCGGCCACTAGATCTTCAGAGCTAGCGCTCCGGGTCTGACGCCTGGAGTCATGTTGCTGCTTCTTCAAAAGAAAGTTGGGATCCAAGTGAGCAAGGGGGTGTGAAAACTTTACTTTCCGGATGACCCGCCGTATTTTCTCTCTTGGCAAAGGTTCCGAGTCAGAGGATATGGTAGTTACCTCTGCTGTGCTGGCTTGACTCGTCTCCGCTTCACCCCGAGAGGAGTCAATGTCAATAAGTTGCATGAAAAGAAGGCCAAGAGAGTCAAGTTCTACCTCCGAGTCATCCAGTTCGAGCAGCTCTTGAGCTGTCGGCTTCTTCTTACGAGCCGGAGCCCGGGTCTTAGTTGCCTTTGTCTTCTTCTTTGAAGTGGAGTTGTGGTTATTCTCTTCTTCCAGAAAGAAGAGTCGGCCTACATATATAAATGCATTTGCAGAAAAGTCAAATGAGGTGTGTGAAGTGCAAAATCTAAAGGGAAAGAGTGAAAGATTAAAGTAAAAGGTCTTACTACAGGAGCCGGGTTAAGAGCATAGAAGGGGCTTAACCCCATCTTGTTGCAGACCTCCTGAGGTTCTCCCAGCAATGATTTGACAATCAAGTTGTGATCCTTGTATGTCAGAGGTGTCTGGTTGAAGCTCTGAGGGTCATTCACTTCACCAGTATATTCACACATTAAGCCGCCGCGCCAGCTCAATGGTAAGATTCTCCAAGAAATCCAGCAGCGGGTTAAATCAACACCAGTCAACCTGTTTGCTAATAAGGCTCTAATCTTTGAAAATGTGTGAGCGTATTGGGCGCGCTCTATGGCGGACAACCGGTCTGGAAGCTCGGTGGTGGTGCAGAGCCGGTAGGGACGATAACTTGGCAATGGATTTTCTTCTTCAGGGGCGGTATCTCTGCAATAAAACCAGGTGCGGTTCCAGTCCTTGGGATGACTGGGCAGAGTGGCTGAGGGAAAAGACACATCTCTTCGCCTTTGGATTGAAACGCCTCCGAGCTCAAGACTTGGCCCGTCTGCTATTTCGGTCTAGCGGTTGATATAGAAGAAGTCTCTGAAGAGATCAACTGTGGGTTCCTCTTGCAGATACGCCTCGCAGAACACTTGGAATTGGCACAAGTTGGTGACGGAATTGGGGCCAATGTCTTGAGGGTGGAGTTTATAGAAGTGCAAGGCGTCCCGAAAAAACTTTGATCCGGGCGGTGAGAAGCCACGGAAAAGATGATCTGTAAAGATAACCACCTCCCCTTCCTTTGGTCCGGGAGTGATCTCGTCACCAGGAACCCGCCAATGAATGACGTCTTGAGCCGGTAAAACCCCCATGACTACGAAATCATTGAGTATATCCTCGGTAACCGCGGAGCCTACCCAATCGCAAGAAGCGAGGGATTTAGCCATGACGGCGGGTTAAACGCCGTGGAAAGGCATGGAGATACGCCGGGTTAAGAACGCTACATGACCAAACCAGCTATGACCCTAAGACGACAACGCTACTCGGCGGGTCATTATTAAGTTATGAGCCGCTGTCAGCTGCAGGTATGAAGCGAATTGTATTTTGCCGGGGTAAGCCGGCAGCAGGACGGCGGGTCAATTGGACAGTAAATACTAAAAATGATGCTAAGTGTGGACAAACAAGTTCCACCAACTACAGCTGCCATTACAAGATCTACGGATGAAGATAAAAGGAAAATATTTGCTAAACCTAAAGACATCAGTGGAAGAACAGGCAGTTGATACATGGATTCCAATGAAGGAGTGATCTACACCGACTATGAAATACATGTTAAGCGGAGCACCGCGCGATTTGGATAGCGTTTTGGAGCCTAAAGATGTTTCTCTCCGATCAATGGTGAGCGCTCCGATGAACGGCGGCGGACTCGGAAGAACTCCGATGAACTAATGCAGATCTAAGAGGGAAGAAGAATGGAACCTGGAAGATGCAGGGAGTGCGGGCGTGCGCCGGCGAGCTCTCGACGCAAACAGGGTGATGCAGCGGCCTTTGTAGAGGAGGACGGCGCGGTCCGGATGGTGCGGCGGAGCTCCGGTTGCGCGGGCGTATGGAGGAAGAAGAAGAGAGAGAGGCAGCGGGGGAAGGTGAGAAGCATGGGACCTCCCGCGCCTATTTATAAGGGGGAGATGGAACAACAACAGTCCAACGCGGGAATCGAGGAGACATGATGATGATTGACCAAGAAAACGCCTCGATTTTCGGGTTGACCAGTTAATGCAAAGATCCGTTGTGATGTCATTAAGATTTCTTGGATTTACCAGAGATGACGTCATTCATTTTAGATGGCGGGTCATGCAGATTTATTTCAGGTTAGCTGATTATACAAGACTCGCCAACCAGAAGACTTGAAGATTGACATGAACAGGTTCAAATCAATCCGGGGCCTAATGTTGGGGATATTACCCCATGATATGACCTGCCCAGGAGGGGCTAGGTTAGGAGGTTGGCGGCTTAGCAGTAAGGCCTTAAGCAGGCCGAAAGACTAAGACAAGCCTGGAGGTAACTTACCAGACGGGCCGGGCGGAGGCCCAGAGCCGGAAGGCAGTGTGTGAGCCGGAGGTATAAGCACCCTAGGGGGGGGGGGGAGCCCCCCTGGCTTGTGGCCCCACGGCATCCCTCCTACCCTATTCTTCGGCCTATAAATTCCCAAATATTCCCTGGATACCAAAAAGAGCCACGAAAATACTTTTCCACCGCCGGAAGCCTCTGTTCCCGCGAGATCCAATCTTGGAGCCTTTTCCGGTAATCTGCCGGAGGGGGATTCGATCACGGAGGGCATCTACATCAACTCCATTGCCCCTCCGATGATGCGCGAGTAGTTCACCACAGACCTTCGGGTCCATAGCTAGTATCTAGATGGCTTCTTCTCTCTCTTTGTTCTTCAATACCATGTTCTTCATGATCTTCATGGAGATCTATCCGATGTAATACTCTTTTGCGGTGTGTTTGTCGAGATCCGATGAATTGTGGGTTTATGATCAGCTTATCTATGAATATTATTTGAATCTTCTCTGAATTCTTATATGCATGATTTCATATCTTTGCAAGTCTCTTCGAGTTATTGGTTTGGTTTGGCCAACTAGAATGGTAATTCTTGCAATGGGAGAAGTGCTTAGTTTTGGGTTCAATCTTGCGGTGTCCTCACCTAGTGACAAAGTAGGGGTAGCGAGGCACGTATTTGTATTGTTGCCATCGAGGATAAAAAATGGGGTTTTCATCATATTGCTTGAGTTTATCCCTCTACATCATGTCATCTTCCCTAATGCGTTACTCTGTTCTTCATGAACTTAATACTCTAGATGCAGGCAGGAGTCGGGCGATGTGTGGAGTAATAGTAGTTGATGCAGAATCGTTTTGGTCTACTTGACATGAATGTGATTCCTATATGCATAATCATTGCCTTGGATATCGTCATAACTATGCGCTTTTCTATCAATTGCTCGACAGTAATTTGTTCACCCACCGTATTATTTTCCTTCATGAGAGAAGCCTCTAGTGAAACCTATGGCCCCCGGGTCTATTTTCCATATTATATTTTCAGATCTATAAACCAAAAATACCAAAAATACTTTGCTGCATTCTTTTTACTTTTGTTTTAATTTACGTTCTAGCAATCTTTTATATCTATCTCTATCAGATCTCATCCTTGCAAATAACCGTGAAGGGATTGACAACCCCTTTTAGCGTTGGGTGCAAGAGTTTGATTGTTTGTGTAGGTGCGAAGATTGGGGACTTGCTTGTATCTCCTACTGGATTGATACCTTGGTTCTCAACAACTGAGGGAAATACTTATCTACTTTGCTGCATCACCCTTTCCTCTTCAAGGGAAAACCAACGCAAGCTCAAGAAGTAGCAAGAAGGATTTCTGGCGCCGTTGCCGGGGAGATCTACATCAAGCCTACCAAGTACCCATAACAAACTCATCTCTTGCATTTACATTATTTGCCATTTGCCTCTTGTTTTCCTCTCCCCCACTTCTAAAATGATTTTCAGAAAAAACCAAAAAGATTTGCCTTTTTATTCGCCCTTCTTCCGTTCGTCTTTTCGTTTGCTTTTTGTTTGCTTGTGTTGCCATGTCCCTCCTATTTGCTTGCATCTTCGCTTGCTAAATATCTATTGTTATGGATCGTCATCCACTTGCTAATCTTTTCAAAAGGCCAAATTATGATGAACCAATTGCTAGTGAAATGAGTGCACTTGATTATCTCTATGAAGTTTTGTTTGAAAATCATGAATCTGGAAATTTTGATGAAGTGTTGAAAGGAGAAATTTATAAGGTGATTCATGATAGCTCCTTGATTGAAAAGCATGATTGCAATGATGTTACTATAAATTCTATTAATGTCAATTATGTTAATGGTATGCAAAACTACAAGCTTGGGGATGATAATTTTGTCATGTCCACTTCTTATTGCAATGATCATGATTGGGGTGATAATGCTTCTTATGATCTTGAAAATTTATTTAAGCCTCATGTTGAATATGTTTGCAATAGTATCGAAAGTGGGTTTGGGAGAGCGTCAACTTTAGGTAAAAAGAATCTCACATATTTGGAGAGTGTTCAATCTCATGGATTTTTTGATAAAAGTGGGTTTGGAGAGGTCATAACTTTAGTTGATGATAATCCCACTATTTTGGAAGATGATAAAAAATTTAAGCACGTTGATCATAAAGAAAGTATTGTTTATGATAGCTATATTGTTGAATTTTATTATGATTCTACTGAAATTTATTATGAGGGAGGAACATATGCTTGTAGGAATTGCAATAATATCAAGTTTCCTCTCTATGTGTTCAAAGTTTTGAAGTTATGCTTGTTTTGCCTTCCTATGCTAGTTGATTCTTGTTCCCATAAATTATTTGCTCACAAAATCCCTATGCATAGGAAGTGGGTTAGACTTAAATGTGTTTGTCATGATATTCATGTTGCTCTCTTGCATATTTCAATTACTACTTTTTATGTGAGCATCATTTTGAAATCATTATGCCTAGCTAGGGGCGTTAAACAATAGCGCTTGTTGGGAGGCAACCCAATTTTATTTTCATGCTTTTGTTTTTGCTTCTGTTTTTTAGTGTTTTACACATTATTACCTCTGTATTAATTGTGTTTTCTTGTTTTAATTAGTGTTTGAACCAAGTAAGACCTTTGGGATGGTCTACGGTGTTTGTGATTTGATTTTGCTGAAAAACAGAAACTTTTTCTCTCAGTCCAGGAATTTTGTAAATTCACTGGAACGTGATTTGATCTGAAATTTTTACAAAAGATTGATATACAAATTTCCATGATTGTCCTAAATTTTCAGAATTTTTGGAGTTACATAGGTATTCGAAGTCTATAGATTGCTACAGACTGTTCTGTTTTAGACAGATTCTGTTTTCTTTGTGTTGTTTGCTTATTTTGATGTATCTATGGGTTGTATCGGGGGTTATGAACCATGGATAAGTTGGAATACAGTAGATATTACACCAATATAAATAAAGAATGAGTTCACAACAGTACCTAAAGTGGTGATTTATTTTTCTTATACTAACGGATCTCATGAGTTTCCTGTTGAGTTTTGTGTTGTGAAGTTTTCAAGTTTTGGGTAAAGATTTGATGGACTATGGAATAAGGAGTGGCAAGAGCCTAATCTTGGGGATGCCCAAGGCACCCCAAGCCATATTCAAGGATACCAAAAATCCTAAGCTTGGGGATGCCCCGGAAGGCATCCCCTCTTTCGTCTTCAATCCATCGGTAAATTTACTTGAGGCTATATTTTTATTCACCACATGATATGTGTTTTGCTTGGAGCGTCTTGTATGATATGAGTCTTTGCTTTTTAGTTTGCCACAATCATCCTTGCTGCACACATCTTTTGAGGGGGACACGCATTAATCGTGAATTTATTAGAATACTCTATGTGCTTCACTTATATCTTTTGAGCTAGGCAATGTTGCTCTAGTACTCCACTTAAATCTTTTTAGAGCACGGTGGTGTTTTATTTTATAGAAATTATTGAACTCTCGTACCTCAATTATATTATTTTGAGAGTCTTTAAACAGAATGGTAATTGGTTTAGGTTATGAATTTAGTCCTAATATAATGGGCATCCAAGAAGGATATAATAAAATTTTTCATATTAAGTGCATTGAATACTATGAGAACTTTGATTCCTTGCATATAGTTTTGAGATATAAATATGGTAATATGAGAGTCATGCTAGTGAGTAATTGTTAATTGGTAGAAATACTTGTGTTAAAGTTTGTGATTCCCGTAGCATGCACGTATGGTGAGCCGTTATGTAACGAAGTCGGAGCATGATTTGTTTAATGATTGTCAACCTTTGTGTGAGGGTCGGGAGCGCGCGATGGTTAACTCCTACCAACCTCTCCCCTAGGAGCATGCGTCTAATGCTTTGCTTCGATAACTAATAGACTTTTGCAATAAGTATGTGAGTTCTTTATGACTAATGTTGAGTCCATGGATTATACGCACTCTCACCCTTCCACCTTTGCTAGCCTCTTTAGTACCGCGCAACTTTCGCCGGTGCATTAAACCCATTTTCCTCAAAACAGCCACCATATACTTTCCTCAAAACAGCCACCATACCTACCTATTATGGCATTTCCATAGCCATTCCGAGATATATTGCCATGCAACTTCCACCGTTCCGTTTTTCATGACACGCACCATCACTTTCATATTGCATATAGAGTCATATTTTGTTCTAGGTATCGAGTTGTAATTTTTGAGTTGTAAGTAAATAAAAGTGTGATGATCTTCATTATTAGAGCATTGTCCCGTGAGAGAAAAGGATGATGGAAGCTATGATTCCCTCACAAGTTGGGATGAGTCTCCGGACTTTACAAATAATAAAAGAGGCCAGCGAAGCCCAAATAAAAAAAAAGAGGCCAAAGATGCCCACCAAAATAAAAAAAAAAGAAAAAAAAATGAGAGAAAGAGAGAAGGGACAATGCTACTATCTTTTTCCACACTTGTGCTTCAAGGTAGCACCATGATCTTCATGATAGAGAGTCTCCTATTTTGTCACTTTCATATAACTAGTGGAATTTTTCATCTTATGCACAACCACTTAGTTTTCTTTTTGAGCTTTCATACACTTATAGTTCTAGTGCAATCGTTGCATGGCAATCCCTACTCACTCACATTGATATCTATTGATGGGCATCTCCATAGCCCGTTGATACGCCTAGTTGATGTGAGACTATCTTCTCCTTTTTCCTCACAACCTCCACCATATTCTATTCCACCTATAGTGCTATATCCATGGCTCACGCTCATGTATTGCGTGAGAGTTGAAAAGGTTTGAGAACATAAAAGGTGTGAAACAATTGCTTGACTTGTCATCGGGGTTGTACATGATTTAGATACTTTGTGTGGGGAAGATGGAGCATAGCCAGACCATATGATTTTGTAGGGATAACTTTCTAAGGCCATGTTATTTCGAAAGGACGCAATTGCCTTGTTAGTATGCTTGAAGTATTACTATTTTTATGTCAATATTAGACTTTTGTTTTGAATCTTATGGATCTGAATATTCATGCCACAATAAAGAATATTACATGGATAAATATGTTAGGTAGCATTCCACATAAAAAATTCTGTTTTTATCATTTACCTACTCGAGGACGAGCAGGAATTAAGCTTGGGGATGCTTGATACGTCTCCAACGTATCTATAATTTTTGATTGTTCCATGCTATTATATTATCTGTTTTGGATGTTTTATATGCATTAATATGCTATTTTATATTATTTTTGGGACTAACCTATTAATCTAGAGCCTAGTGCCAGTTTCTGTTTTTTCCTTGTTTTTGAGTATTGCAGATAAGGAATATTAAACGGAGTCCAAACGGAATAAAATCTTCGGAATGATTTTTCTTGGACGAGAACAAACCCAGCAGACTTGGAGATGAAGGCAGGAGACCTACCGTGGAGTCACAAGCCACCAGGGTGCGCCCTAGGGGGGGGGCGCCCCCTGGCTTGTGGCCCCACGTTAGCCCTCCTAATCCTATTCTTCGGCCTATAAATTCCCAAATATTCCTTGGATACCAAAAAGAGCCACGAAAATACTTTTCCGCCACCGGAAGCCTCTGTTCCTGTGAGATCCAATCTTGGAGCCTTTTCCGGTAATCTGCCGGAGGGGGATTCGATCACGGAGGGCATCTACATCAACTCCATTGCCCCTCCGATGATGCGTGAGTAGTTCACCACAGACCTTCGGGTCCATAGCTAGTAGCTAGATGGCTTCTTCTCTCTCTTTGTTCTTCAATACCATGTTCTTCATGATCTTCATGAAGATCTATCCGATGTAATACTCTTTTGCGGTGTGTTTGTCGAGATCCGATGAATTGTGGGTTTATGATCAGCTTATCTATGAATATTATTTGAATCTTCTCTGAATTCTTATATGCATGATTTCATATCTTTACAAGTCTCTTTGAGTTATTGGTTTGGTTTGGCCAACTAGATTGGTAATTCTTGCAATGGGAGAAGTGCTTGGTTTTGGGTTCAATCTTTCGGTGTCCTCACCCAGTGACAAAGTAGGGGTAGCGAGGCACGTATTTGTATTGTTGCCATCGAGGATAAAAAGATGGGGTTTTCATCATATTGCTTGAGTTTATCCCTCTACATCATGTCATCTTACCTAATGCGTTACTCTGTTCTTCATGAACTTAATACTCTAGATGCAGGCAGGAGTCGGTCGATGTGTTGAGTAATAGTAGTAGATGCAGAATCGTTTCGGTCTACTTGACACGGACGTGATGCCTATATGCATAATCATTGCCTTGGATATCGTCATAACTATGCGCTTTTCTATCAATTGCTCGACAGTAATTTGTTCACCCACCGTATTATTTTCCTTCATGAGAGAAGCCTCTAGTGAAACCTATGGCCCCCGGGTCTATTTTCCATATTATATTTTCAGATCTATAAACCAAAAATACCAAAAATACTTTGCTGCATTCTTTTTACTTTTGTTTTACTTTATGTTCTAGCAATGTTTTATATCTATCTCTATCAGATCTCATCCTTGCAAATAACCGTGAAGGGATTGACAACCCCTTTTAGCGTTGGGTGCAAGAGTTTGATTGTTTGTGTAGGTGCGAAGATTGGGGACTTGATTGTATCTCCTACTGGATTGATACCTTGGTTCTCAACAACTGAGGAAAATACTTATCTACTTTGCTGCATCACCCTTTCCTCTTCAAGGGAAAACTAACGCAAGCTCAAGAAGTAGCAATATAAAGGCGGGTTCCCTGGGCGGCTTAAGGGACAAAAACCTTTGATCGAGAGCTAGGTCAACCGAATCCGCTCCCTTGTAATCGATACTCAATCAATACAATTCAAAGCAGGACGTAGGCTTTTACCTCCTTCGAGAGGGGCCGAACCTGGATAAACCTGTGTCTTTCGGCCCGACCAACCCCTTCGAGTTAACCACCGTAGCGATGGCTTCACCTATAAGTCCTTTCACTAGGACATCTGCCGTGATAAAACCACGACAGGTTCCATATTAATCTTGTGCTGACATAGAGTGGGACTAATGCCATTAAGATCATCAAGAGTATATCCAACAGCAGCCCGGTGCTTCCTTAGAACTTTTAATAATCTTTATTCTTTATTGTTCTGAAAGGTTAGCACTAATAATAACATGATATATCTTTTTCTCATCAAGATAAGCATACTTCAAAGTGTCAGGCAATTGTTTCAATTCAAACACAGGATCACCTTTAGGTGGAGGAGGACCTCCAAGAGTTCCAATAGGCAAATTGTGTTTCAAGAGAGGTTGTTGTTCCAAGAAAATTTGATCTATTTCATGCCTTTAACACAGGTGCATATCATTTTCGTGGTCGAGCAAATATTGTTCTAATGGATCAGTAGGAGGCACAGCAATAGAAGCAAGAACAATTATTTCATCCTTACTAGATAACGCTTGATCGCGAGGTTGTCTACTAAACTTGGAAAAACTAAACTCATGAGACACATTACCAAAGCTGACACCTACAGTTTGTTTTTCACAATCTATCTTAGCATTGACGGTGCTCAAGAAAGGTCTACCGAAGATAATGGGACAAAAGTCATCTTGTGGGGAACCAAGGACTAGAAAATCAGTAGGGTATTTTACTTTCCCGCACAAGACTTCAACATCTCTAACAATCCCAAGTGGTGTGATAGTGTCTCTATTAGCAAGTTTAATAGTAACATCAATGTCTTCCATTTCAGCAGGTGCTATTTCATCCATAATTTCTTGGTATAAGGTAAAAGGGATAGCACTCACACTAGCACTCAAATCACATAAACCATGATAGCAATGATCTCCTATTTTGACTGAGACAACAGGCATGCCTTCTATGGGTCTATGTTTATCTTTTTCATCGGGTTTAGCAATTCTAGCAGCTTCATCACAAAAGTAGATAACATGCCCATCAATATTTTCTACCAAGAGATCTTTAACCAT
The DNA here is from genome assembly GCA_039707655.1 of Elymus sibiricus. NCBI lineage: Eukaryota > Viridiplantae > Streptophyta > Magnoliopsida > Poales > Poaceae > Elymus > Elymus sibiricus. Next base: position 311,156,059 of record CM077669.1, on the reverse strand, counting down.
AGCAACACTAGGTTCTACTTTGATTTGCTCAGGGTGTTTAGGTGCTCTTATATTACTGTTACGAACCACAGTTGATACCTTAACATGTTCCTTTATCCTAACAGGGAAAGGTGGTTTTTCAATATAAGCGGTAGGCACAACTGGATCAACATTGTAAAAGATGGTTTCTTCTTTAGCTATGACCGGTTCTTTAATTTCTTCTTTAATAGGGGGATGATATTTAAACCACTTCTCCTTAGGGAGGTCAACATGAGTAGAAAATGCTTCGCAGAAAGAGGCTACTATCTCAGAGTAAAGTCCATTTTTAGTGCTAAACTTGTGAAAAGTATCGGTATTCATAAAAGATTTAACACAATCGAATTCAAGCTTTATACCTGACTCATTACCTTCGTCGAGTTCCCAATCTTCAGAGTTGTGTTTAATTCTTTCTAAGAGATCCCACTTGAATTCAATAGTCTTCTTCATATAAGAACCAGCACAAGAAGTATTGAGCATGGATTGATCATTATGAGAAAGCCGAGCATAAAGATTCTGAATGATAACTTCTCTCGGAATGTCATGATTGGGGCATGAATATAACATTGACTTAAGCCTCCCCCAAGCTAGAGCGATACTTTCATCGGGTTATGTTTGACGTAAGTAGGTGTTCAGGATCACATAGCGATCATTCTAGTTCACGCCCATTATGCGTAGACCACCATACTTATTCTTGCTCACGTAAGTTAGCCACTCAAATACATGCTTAGTGCTTGCTGCAGCCTCACCACTTAACCATTCCTCACCTATTAGCTTACATAGTCTCGGTACCCAGGTTATGAGATTGCTGAGTCCCTGTGGCTCACAGATTACTACAACAATACAGGTACAGGTACTGACGAGTTCGTGCCAGATGACGTCTCTCAGCTCTAGTGGGAGTACGATGAAGAACGTAGGCGTATGTACGTGACGTATCCGGATGAGTAGGGGAACTTCATGGTTGTGTTCCTTGATGACCCACAAGTATAGGGGATCAATCGTAGTCCTTTCGATAAGTAAGAGTGTCGAACCCAACGAGGAGCAGAAGGAAATGACAAGCGGTTTTTAGCAAGGTAATTTTTGCAAGCACTGAAATTGTAGGTAACAGATAGTTTGATAGCAAGATAATTGGTAACAAGCAAGTAACGGTAACGGTAAACAAGGTGCAGCAAGGTAGCCCAATCCTTTTGCGGCAAAGGACAGGCCAGAACAATCACTAGTAATAGGCAAAGTGTTCTTGAGGGTACACGGGAATTTCGTCTAGTCACTTTTATCATGTTGGTTTGATTCGTGTTCGCTACTTTGATAATTTGATATGTGGGTGGACCGGTGCTAAGGTGCTGTTCTTACTTGAACTAACAACCTACTTATGATTAACCCCCTCGCAAGCATCCTCAACTACGAGAAAAGTATTAAGACAAAGTCTAACCATAGCATTAAACATTTGGATCCAAATCAGCCCCTTACGAAGTAGCGCATAAACTAGGGTTTAAGCTTCTGTCACTCTAGCAACCCATCATCTAATAACTACTCCACAATGCATTCCCTTAGGCCAATGAATGGTGAAGTGTCATGTAGTCGACGTTCACATGACACCACTAAGGGAATCACAACATACATATCATCAAAATATCGAACACATATCAAATTCACATGATTACTCACAACATGACTTCTCCCGTGATCTGAACAAAAGTAACTACTCACAAATAATAATCATGCTCAAGATCAGAGGAGTATTGAATAGCATAATTGTTCTGAACATATAATATTCCACCAAATTAACCATACAGTAATCAACTACGCATGGTAATCAACACTACTAGTCACCAACAGGTACCAATCTGAGGTTCCGGTACAAAGATTGAACACAAGAGATGAACTAGGGTTTGAGAGGAGATGTTTCTATTGAAGATGTTGATGAAGATTGGCCTCCCAAAGATGAGAGGGGTGTTGGTGATGACGATAGCTTCGATTTCCCCCTCCGGGAGGGAAGTCCCCCGGCGGAATCGCTCCGCCGGAGGGCAAAAGTGCTCCTGCCCAAGTTCCTCCTCGAGGCGGCGGCGCTTCGTCCCGAAAGTCATACTTTGATGTTTTGTAGGTCAAGAGTGACCATATACCAGAAGATGGGCACCGGAGGTGGCCCGAGGTGGCTACCCATTAGGGCGCGCCCAGGGGGGCCTGGCGCGCCCTGGTAGGTTGTGCCCACCTGGGAGGCCCCCTCTAGTAGTTTTCTGCTCCAGTATTTTTATTAAATGCAAAAATAATCTCCGTAAAATTTCAGCTTCATTGGAGTTGTGCAGAATAGGTATCTCTAACATGCTTTTCTTGGGTCCAGAATTCCAGCTACCGATATTCTCCCTCTTTGTGTAAACCTTGCATATTATGAGAGAAAAGGCATTAGAATCACTCCCCAAAGCATTATTATTCAACAAAATTAAGTAAATAACAGTCGGAAATCATGATGCAAAATGGACGTATCATTCCTGGGTTAGCAAGACAGTTTCATTGCTTCTTTTATCGTTTGATTTCGTCCGTAGTCGGACCCTGTCTTTTGGATGACTGTACGAATGATTATGTGGAGTTGTAATCTAGTTTGTGGCGAGTGTAAGCCAACTCCTATACTCATCTCCTCTTTATATGTATTGCAATGATTTCTGTACTTGCAAAATGCCGAGATGCGCTTCTATCCCCATCAAGGTCCTCGAGCCTTAATTGGGATAGTACCGCATCTTGGTCGTTACACGGGGACTCAGCAATCTCATCACCCAAGGTACCGGAACTAGCCAAGCTAATGGGTATGGAATGGTTAAGTGGTGAGGTTGCAACAAGCACTAAGCATTTATATTTGGCTAACTTACGAGTACAAGAATAAGAAGAGTGTTCTACGCATAACGGACATGAATTAGTTATGATCAAGAAATGATCCTGAACACCTACTCATGAGTCAATCATTGTCGGTGTCAAAACTGGCAGATCTCAGGTAGGGGGTCCCGAACTGTGGATCTTGGATTGATGGGTAACAGGAGATTAGGGAGACATTATTTACCCAGGTTCGGGCCCTCTTGATGGAGGTAAAACCCTACATCCTGCTTTGTTTGTTATTGATGATGGAGTATCGAATATAGAGTTGATCTACCTCGAGATCATATGATGTGGTCTAAAACCCTAGGAGTAATGATCTTAATGCGTCCTATGTTCTAAGAACCTCTGGTTTATATAGACACCAGGGATATGTAGGGTTGCACAATGTCGGTTACATCAGGAGAGAATATGCCGAACTCATCATCGCGTTCTTGGAGTACACTCCACGGGCTGAGAGATTCCCATCTTTGTCACGACACCATAGTCTTCGGACCTTCATTGTAGGCGGACCACCGTCCGGCCCATAGAGATAGGTCGGCACCCCAAGGGCCCCTTAATCCTGGACTCCCTTAGTAGCCCCTGAACTGGCCTCCAACGCCGTAGTCTCGACTCCCAGTAGCTTCCCATGTTTACAGTCTCTGGCTTGCGAGGCGAGTTCCAATCCCTATTTTGATTCATTCGATGATAGTTTGGCCACCGAAGTCTTCCCTATTTCCAAGCAACATAGGCTGCTTAGCCTTGAGGGCAACCGTCCAAATGTGAACAGTGTTATTCTCTGACAGCTTTTAGCGAAAGGTCGCGGCTGGCCATGAATATTGACCAGTCACACAAACTCGATCCGTGGTGTCACACAAACTCGATCCGTGGTTCAAGGCATATTTTATTTTTAACAGGCGCATCCCATCAATATGGAGATCATGCCCTGCCTTTCCAGGGATATGGTTTATGATTTGGGTTATCCCATGCATGCATAACTGCACATCTTTAACGGGAAGCGACGAGGACCGCGACGCAACAGAGGGACTCTTGGTATTACAACAGATTATAAAAAAGGAAACGGCCACCACAGCCCTTGTACGCTTCTCAAATCCCCCATTGCCATCGTCTTCCCCAACCTTCTGCGCTCTAGGCTGCCAAGCTCCCTTCTTCCTCCAAAAACTCCTCAAAACCCTCCGTCCAATTCGGCCATGGCCGGAGCGGGCTCTAAGGGCAAGTGGGAGGCCTCCTGTGTCACTGAGAAGGACATTTTGGAGTTGAAATGCGCCGGCTACTTGTCGGCGAATATCATTCATCGCGCCCCGGAGAAGAACCAGGTCATACCCTCACCTACAGAGGGTGAGAGGGTGGTATTCATCCCCCACTTCCTTTGGGGCCTCGGGTTCCCCCTCCACCCCTTCGTGAGGGGCTTGATGTTTTATTACGAGCATGACTTCCATGATCTCCCCCCGAATTCTTTTATGCATATTTCTTTGTTTATTACCGTCTGCGAGGCTTTTCTTCGGGTCCAACCCCACTTCGGCTTGTGGTTGAAGGTGTTCAACCTTAAGCCGAAGGTAGTTAGCGGCGAGCAGGCAGACCGCGGAGGAGTGATGATCAGCAAACTCCCCCTGGTCCAATGGCCAGACGATTCTTTCATAGACACCGTCAAGGTCTGGCAGCGGGAGTGGTTCTATATCACTGAACCACGCAAAGAGGGGTGGACAGCACCCTCCGGATTCAGATCTGGTCCTCCCACCAGACTTGTTTCTTGAACCAAGAAGGGGCACGATTGGGGGGGGGGGGACACAGTGGAGGTGAAGACGCTGCAAAGGTGTGTCTCCACCCTGGTGGAGAAGAAAATTGAGCTATACAACGTCGTCCAGGTCATGATCCACCGCCGCCTTCTCCCCTATCAACACCGGGCTGCCCCTATGTGGGACTACAGCTCGGACGACCCGGTCACTGTGCAACACTTCTTTCGCATCACCCACGAGAAGCTCTGGAAGGTGATGTTCAAGACGTGAAAGAGCTGGCCTGCCGAAGAGGAGGACATCGGCATTGATGCCATGAACCCTCCCGGGCAGGTAATACTCTATTATTTATGTTCGGATTTTTCCTTTTGACAAGGCTCTCATCCCCCGTTTTCTCTGTATTCGCAGATCTGGCTGGAGAAATCCCAGCGGATCAACTGCCCGACACCGCTGCTCGAGGGCCCCAGAATGCCCTTGCTGACGGCCATGCTAGTCGAAAAGCCGTACGCGGTGCCGAAGAGGAAGGAGGATAAGAAAAAAGATAAGAAGGAGATCCAAGGGGGTCTCCTCTCAAAGGGCCTCTCGGACACTACATCCGAGGAAACCCATGCTCCTTCTACTCTCGAAGGAGAGATGGAATAGGATGGAGAGGAAAGTGATTCCTCCCACATGAAGAAGAGGGCGGCGTCCAAAGACACCGAGGGGGATCTAGCTCCTGCCGCCCCAAAAAGACTATGCTGGCCCAAGTTGGCCTTGTTTGAAGACCTTCCGGACTCCGACGAGGAGTCCAATTTTTTTGAAAGGGTTCCTCGAAGGACCCTTAGAGTCAAGCCCCAAGCACAGAGGTACGAATCCACAGACTACGACATTTCCTTCTTAAAGGTTTTGTGATGAGCCATATCTATGCCTTTTTGCAGTCCTACGCACGATCTTCTCGCCGAGCAAAACTCGGAAGGGGATTCTCCGCCAGCCGATCTAGCGGAGAGTGGGACCGCGTCCCATAACTCCCTTCCCCCGGCCGCCGAAGAGGTGTTCCCCCAAAGGACCCTCCCTGAGACGGATAAAAGGGGTGGGGATGATGATGTCATGGCCAAGGCTAACCCCTCGGCCACCAAAGAGCAGGAGGGTGAATCCCTCCTGGCAAACAAGGAGGGAGGGCTCGGTCAACCCGTGCCTTCCCCGATGCCAGTTCCGGAGGCCTCTAAGCCTTCAGAGTCGTCTACTCTAGCTTCTCCAAGGAGAGAAACCGCAATGCCGCATCCAGAGCCGCCTGTATCAGGGCGGGCTCAGACCGGGTGGGCGGCCATGATGGAGGAGAGTTTACACGACTCCTCCATCGCCGAAGAACACCGCACCCTTCTGGGTGCGGCTTTGCAAGGCATCCAATCTGTTGACAGCGGATTGAAAGGAGCTTTTTGTAGGTTGGTCGGCTTTAAGGTAATTTACACAACATCCCCTTTTTCTTTTCAACAAAGTAATCTTTAATTAATGGGTTGATGAGCAACCCCCATATTCAGTAGCCCCCGAGCCCTGTGTTGGTCAAATAGTGCAGAAATGGCACGTGAAAATTTGTTTTGAAAATGAAGCATAGCCCCCAGGGCTCTGTCAGGATGGAAGAAACAACCTGGAAGAGGGCTTTAAATCCGATAAATTAGGAGTCTAATGCATATGAATTATGTATGCAGGCCCCGTCTTGGACAGGAGGCCCCAACACCATGGAATTGGAGGAGATGAATCAGAAGCTGAAGAGCTCCAAAGATGAGCTCGACCGTCTCAACAAACGGTTTGATGACGCTCTAGGTAAGTCTGAACTGGACTGCTACAAACATTATCCTTATTTTAGGTTAGGTATTATTATTTTTATCCTGAAGAGTAGAATGTGTTCTATGACCACTGCAGTTGTTGCCGCGGAGGTCGAGAACCTCAAGGACGAGCTGAGCAAGGCGAAGCAAGAGGCTACCGAACAGAGGGCGGCGGCCAAACAGGTGGCAACCAATCTGTTATCGGCCAAGTCTGCAAGTGATAAGCACAAGGCCTGAGTCGCCGAAGTGCAGCAAGAGCTCAAGGACGTCGTCACCAAATGTGAGGTCCTTGAGCAGAAAAATAAGGATCAGTTAACCGAGCTGTCTTCGGTTGCCGCAATGTTCCAGGAGGTGTGAATGGAAGCGCAAGGTTACCCGAAGGAACTCCACCAGATCAAGCAGATTGCAGCCGGTAAGTGATACTTACTGCAATGCCCCTTTGGCGGAAAAAGGTTCATTTTACTCACCCGAGTGTGGCATTCTCCAGGCGTATTTGCAGATCTCCCGAAGAGTGTTATAGATGCGGCACGACACTATGCATCACAGGAAGGAGATGCCGAGCAACGTCTCTTTTGGGCGCAGTTTGAAGCCCTTGAGCAATCATTCCTTGACTCTGATCAACTGAAACAGCTGATGGAATTGCATAGGATAGCCGAACCAGCCATGAAGGACCTCTGCATCAGGCTATGGCCTGCAGAGCCATTGCCCAGCAGCTACTTCGGCTTGGTGCAGAGGCTAACTATGCCGTGCCCCGAGTTGACACCCTGGTCTGCTCCGCCTGCACTGAGGGAGCTCGGATGGCCTTCGCGACGACCATGGTGCATTGCCCGAAAATAAAGACGACCGAGATGGCTACCGGTCCTCCGCCACCCGAGAAGGGGCATAGGCGCCCCGAGCTATATTTTCCCGCAGTTATGGATGGTGCTCGAGTGATAGAGGCCTTATGCCTGAAGGATGTAATTCTTGAGTGAAAGTACAATCTTATATGGATTGTGTAAACCTTTGTATGTCTCAATGTTGTGGCTTTGCATGGTATATATCATGCTGTGTGTTGTTTAATTTTGACTCTTGTGCGGTTGTTTTAATTTGAAAGTTACTAGTCATCGGCTTCAACCCCCTTATAGATACTAGAAGGGGTGTTTTCAATATCTGCACTATTACCCTTAGCCAACGTCTTGGTGCCCGAAGGCGGTAGTGTGAAAGAAAACTAGGAAATTAGACTATGCGGCTTTAATGCTTTCACTTAACCTTAGGAGCTTGACTGTGGGGACTAAGTACTAGCCCCTTGTATGTTTGAGGTGTTCAGATATACCAAGGTAAAAAACCATTATCACCTGGTTCGTATAGCTCCGAACCCTTCGTGTAACACGGGAAACCTCCAGTGATTGTTTTAGATTAATACTTGTCATTAGATTGCAGATCGGTTCGCGCTTATTATGCCAGTAAGTTTTCGGCTTTCTCCACTGAGGTACTTAACCAGACGAACTAGAAGTACAATCGCAGTAGTTCTCCCTTTACCTTTTTAGCCAAACAAGCAGAACGTAAAAAGGTAAACACAGGAGCATGGCAACCCAACTTTTGACCCAAGACATAATTCGGAGCCAATGCATATAACGTAATATACAAGACGCTGGACACACGAGAAAAAGCTGTTGTCGAGATGATGCTTGAGGTGAGCTTAATGGTCAAGCCCCCTGGTCAATTAGCCGGTCGCAGCTGAAAATATGTATCGAACTGGCTTGTTTTTGGTATGGGAGAGAGGAAAGTGAAAGAAGGAAAAAAGGGCTTATGCAGTATGAATGACTGCCACATGACCATAAATATTGGTCTTTATTTCCAATGTACTCTTGACGTGTTGTCCGTACACTCTTGTTTACCCAAGCAACTATTACAGATACGCAGAGATAAATTTACAGGGAAAAGGTTTACACAGGACCTTGAAAGAATGGCTTGATGTCCTTTACAACATCCTGCTGCATGTCTGCGCCTTTGTTCTCCTATGGGGTGCTCCTTTAGAGGAGGTAGTAGTCGGCGAGCGGGTTTTTGTGAGAAAAATTCTTGAGAAGTCGCCGGGTTATGTGAGCTTGGTGCTGCTGAATAGGTCCTTGATGGTACCTGATACTGTCCAAAGACATGCCTGACCATAGTTTGGTTTAGCCGAACACTAAGCCTTTTGGGTGAAAGGTCCCCATAGCTGCCCATGGTATCTTAAGCGCAAAATTATGCCTCTGAGGTACGTACCTTACGGGTAGCTTGGCCGCACTGTGGGGGGCATACTCGTATTTATGCGGAGCGTGAGAGGGTTTAGGGAGCTGAAAGAGAGCTTGGGTCCGCTTACTTACCTTTCACGTCTTGACGGTGGACTGGGAGTTCGGCGCCTCAACGCTGAGCTGGACCTCGGCTGCCAGAGCTGCGATGTGTTCTTCCATTCGGAGAGAACGCTCCGTATTGCCGTAGACCGTGATGACCCCCTTGGGTCCGGGCATCTTAAGCTTCATGTATGCGTAGCGGGGGACGGCGTTGAAACGGGCGAACACTGTTCGGCCAAGGAGTGCGTGATAGCCGCTGTAAAAAGGGACGATGTCAAAGATCAAATCCTTGCTGCGAAAGTTATCGGGCGAGCTGAACACCACTTCCAGAGTTATGATGCCCGAATAGCCGGCCTCAACGCCAGGTATTATTCCTTTGAAGGTGGTGTTACTGGGTTTGATCCTTGACGGATCGATACCCATTTTATTCACCGTGTCTGCGTAGATAAGATTGAGGCTACTGCCTCCGTCCATGAGGACACTTGTCAGGTGGTACCCGTCTACTATGGGGTCGAGTACCAAAGCCGCTGACCCGCCATGTCGGATACTGATTGGGTGGTCAGTGAGGTCAAAGGTGATCGGGTACGCCGACCATGGTTTGAACTTCGGGGCTACAGGCTCTAGGGCATAGATGTCCCGAAGTGCACGCTTCCAGTCCTTCTTTGGTATGTGTGTGTGACATAGATCATGTTCACAGTTTTGACTTTGGGGGGGGGGGATTGTTTCTGGCCTCCGTTATTCGGCCTGCGAGGCTCTTTGTGGTCCTCGCTGCGGGTGCCCTTGCCATGATCCTCAGCTGCGAGTTTGCCTGCCTACTTGAACACCCAACAGTTATGGTTGGTGTGAGTGGCGGGCTTATCTTGAGTGTCGTGGATCTGGCAGGGCCTCTCCATGATTTTGTCTAACTAAGTAGGTCCATCCCTGTTCCCTTTAGAGGGTTTCCTCCGCTGTGGAGGCTTTGAATTACTAAATCCGGCATTTAATGTCCTGTCTTCGGTTTCGCCGCCGCTGTGTCGATGCTTATTCTTATTGCGCCGTGGGTTCTCGTTGCCGTCCCGAACTTCAGAGGCATCGGGGTTTCTAGGAGGGTTGTCGCGACGGGCTAACTAGCTGTCCTTGCCCGCACAGAAGCAGGTCATAAGCGAGGTAAGGGCTGTCATTGATCTTGGCTTATCCTGCCCGAGTTGGCAGGCTAGCCACTCGTCCCGGATATTGTTCCTGACGGAGGCTAGCACCTCGGCATCTGAGCAATCGACGATTTTATTTTTCTTCATCAAGAATCGATTCCAGAATTGCCGGGATGACTCACCGGGCTGTTGGACGATGTGTCTCAAGTCATCGGCGCCTGGGGCCAGACATAGGTGCCTTGAAAATTAGCTCAGAAAGCATCCTCAAGCTCCTCCCAACTCCCGGTGGAGTTTTCGGGGAGGCTTTTCAGCCAATGCCGTAATGGTCCTTTTAGATTCAATGGCAGGTACTTTATGGTGTGGAGGTCATCTCCGCGGGCCATGTGTATGTGGAGAAGAAAGTCTTCGATCCACACGTCCGGGTCTGTTGTACCATCATATGGTTCGATGTTTACGGGCTTAAACCCTTTGGGGAACTGATGCTGCATCACCTCGTCTGTAAAACACAGTGGGCGAGGGGCGCCCCTGACTCTAGCTACATAGTGTTGGAGGTCGGACGGGAACCTTACCCGGTGCTGTGCCCGAACTCTATCATTCTGGTCGAGCCAAGCTTGGTACCCCGTCCCGTCCAGTGGGGGTGTGCCCTGTGGATCCATAGATGGATCTTGTCTGGGCTGCATCAGCGTTCAAGGTGTGTCGCAGGTCGAATGGGTCTTCGGGCCGCGCTGGCTCTTTCCTTCCTCCATGGAGGTGTTCGGGTTGCTCCCCAGCTTTGGCACTGGTCCTGTCCTGTCCTCGAGGGGGGCGGTCTGGCTGCTCGCCCTAGGTTTGTCTGGGGGGCATGGGCTTGAAGGCCTTGTCGTTGAATTCTGGCAGTAGACGGCGGCGCGAGTAAAGTTTGTCCTGACCTTGCTGTTCGTAACCATACCCTTCTTCGGCAGCGAGGACTTGCGTCCATCGGTCATTGAGGGAGTCTGGCTCAGCTTTAATTTGCTGATGTTTTAACTTGAGGCTACGAGCGGTGGCTATGAGTTGCCGCTTGAATCGTTCCTGGTCCAGAGGGTCTTCGGGGACGATGAAGTCCTCGTCTCCCAGACTAACCTCGTCCTCGGAAGGAGGGAGGTAGTTGCTGTCTTCGAAATCACCGAGGTTGTCATGCTTTTCTCAGTCTGTGTGTCCCTCCGGATTGTCGTGCTGCTGCTCGAGCCCAGCTGGGTCAGCGGGATCTTCAGGGGTGTTCGATGTAGCGCTTTCGGAGCCCGTATTGCCTTTTCTGCCCTTGTGTCCCCTGGATTTTTTGCGCCGACACTGGCATTTGAGTGGTTCGTCGCCACTGTTTTTCATCGAGGTGTTGTCGCCGCTCTTCTTTGGTGTGTCGTCGCCTCTATCACCAGGGGTGTCCACCATATACACATCGTAGGTGGAGTTGGCAGTCCATCGTCCCATTATGGGAGGAGCAGCTGGGTTGACATCCGCGTATGCATCCTCGGCGTCATCCGAGGAGAAATGAAACACATCGGTTATATCTTCGATGGTGGCTACTAAGTGGGTTGTGGGTGGGAAACAAAATTCCCTATGGCCGGTCTCGAGACCGATCTGATGATAGGTCGAGGTTGAGTCATCCGTAATTTCCAAGGTCTGGATCCAGGCCAGTGTCTCGTTCGACAACGAGAGTTCGTCCGGACCATCCTGTGATATTTTGGTGGAGTTGTTTGATATGTCAGCACAGAGAGCGTGAATCACGAAGATTGATTCCTGGTCCTGGAATGCCGTGGTCGGATCCGTACTCGAGGTAGGACCCAAGGTGGGTGCCCCGGACATAAGGTCAGGGAGAGATCCGAAGTCAAGACTTCAAAACTTCCATCTAATCAGACAAAGCCGAGAGCTCGGTGAGGACCAGATCGCCTTGGGTGTCGGCAACATAATGTAAGTCGCCGAACTTGATTCCCTGACCCAGGACGAACCCGGTGAGCTGGCCAAGGTGATCTGCCGCCCGAGCCTGCGGAGCGGTGCTGTCAACTGCGAAGGACTGGCCTAGGACAAAGGTATCCTCGATGCCGAGGCCGTCGCTGGTGACCAAGTGAGCCATCGATCCTACTCGTGATCCCACAGTGGAACTCTCAATGAAAGCACCAATGTCGGTGTCAAAACCGACAGATCTCGGGTAGGGAGTCCCAAACTATGGATCTTGGATTGATGGGTAACAGGAGATTAGGGAGACAGTATTTACCTAGGTTCGGGCCCTCTTGATGGAGGTAAAACCCTACGTCCTACTTTGTTTGTTATTGATGATGGAGTATCGAATATAGAGTTGATCTACCTCGAGATCGTATGATGTGGTCTAAAACCCTAGGAGTAATGAGCTTAAAGCGTCCTACGTTCTAAGACCCTCTGGTTTATATAGACACCAGGGGTATCTAGGGTTGCACAATGTCGGTTAAATCAGGAGAGAATATGCCGAACTCATCATCGCATTCTTGGAGTACACGCAACGGCCTGAGAGATTCCCGTCTTTGTCACATCGCCATAGTCTTCGGACCTTCATTGTAAGCGGCCCACCGTTCGACCCATAGAGATAGGTCGGCAGCCCGACGAACCCTTAATCCCGGACTCCCTCAATCATAACCCCACCGTGTTCTCTTCTCAAACTCCTCGAAAAGAAACTATCACAGTTACGCCCACGGTTGGTGTATTTTAACTGAGTTTAGTTTCAAGTTCTGTACAACTGGATATTATAAATTTCCAAGTCGCCACATAACCATGGGCACAACTTTCCAAAAGATTTATCCCTGCAGGCGTGCTCCAACTCACCCATCATAAATGATCACTAGCCGCGTTGAAAGACTTCAATCGCATGATGGCCCGAAGTATCCTCAGTATCCCAGTGCACAAGACAATCGCCAAAGGTAAAACAAAAGCAGCAAGTCCACCCGACGTGCCGACAATCCCGATAGGAGCCGCACGTATATCTCGTTCTCAGGGCACGACTGGATGGGACAAGCTACGAGTAAAACCAGTCCTCGAGTTTCCCGTGGTGGCCCCGCAGGCAGCCCGTTTTGGACCAACACTCATGTAGAGCACTGGCCCAGGTTGGTGATTAAGAATCCACGGGTTAATTACTCCCTATGCATTTATTTTAGTTAGGCAAAAAAATTAACACCAATGTTGGGACTTGCTGGAATAGTTTTATTCAACAACGAATTATCAAGGGAGCCCCATAAAACCCAAAACATGTTAGTAGCGCTCATCAAGGAACATAACACCGGTAATCGGAAACTAGGGCGACAAGAGTGGAACAAAACACCAAGCATAAGGCCGAGCCTTCTACCCTTTACCAAGTGTATAGATGCGTTAATTAAAAAACAAGAATAAAGTGATATCCAATGATATCCATGTCCCAACATGAAGCAACCTACACCTACAACTAGAAACACTATAAGAGGGGCTGAGCAAGCGGTAACTTAGCCAAACAACGGTCTACTAGGATGAGGGGTGGTTAGAGGCTTATCATGTCATTTGGGAGGCTTGACAGACAAGTGGTAGGAAGCGAGACATAACGGTATCAACAAGAAAACTAGCATAGCAAAGATAGTAACGTCATCCAAGGTGATGGTCATCCCTGGTGTTTCTTCAGCCGGGTAAAATGCTTGCTCCTCATAACAGTTCTCGACAGGTTCCTCGAACTCGTCACCCGATACTAGCCACAAGAAAAAGAAACAAGCATCCAATGAACAAACAACCATGACATAATGCAGAAAAAATGATGCATGTCAAGTTCCATATAATTTAAACATGGATATCTTACACTAGTCAATTTAAATGAAGTCTTGATCCATGTGAAGCATGTATCAAGCAACTTTCATATGCAAATTTATTGGTTTTAGTATTCTGGACAGAACAACAAGTTTAATTATTTTTAAATGCATGAATATGTCAAAAACAAAATCTACACATGAAATCGATGCAAAACATATAAAGATCATAGCAAAAGGAGTTACGAAGCTCTCAAAACGCTCATGACAATGTATGAGATGGATTTGGCGATAATCAGGAAGTAGGAATAGATAAGGGAAAATTCCTGGCATTCCAAGTATGCCACTGGAAATAATGGAAAATTTTAGTTGTAAACCATATGAAAATTATAGCATTTGGATTTGTGAATCTCAAGATAAGACCAAAACAAAATGCAAGTCCAATTTGTTAAAAACAGCACGATGCCACTTTGTATGCAACAAAATGATGTGCTACAAGATGCCTATATGCAAAAAATGACATGGGTTTCTGGTGCCCTTAAAATACTTCACAATTCACGTACAAATCAATTTCATAGGCATCACAGTTGATTTGATATGAATTTTACAAAATGGCATGATGTTGTTACAGATTAAAGACTTGGTGAAAAACACAGTTTTTATGCAAACGGAAACATTGGAATGACATATTGAGGGCAAGTTTTAAATAGGCTACAGGAAGTTTTCATGGCAAGAAAAGGCATGGTGTGATAGCACATATGATGAAGTGCAATCATGTTTACTGAACTTAGTCATATGACCTCTAGATCAATGGCATTGATCAAGACAAGTTGGCAAGTTTTAAACAGTCCATTTCAGACTTGGTGAAAACAGAGTATATCAAAACAGTAACATTGGGACATCATGTTGGCATCAAGTTTACATGTCCATAAATATTTCAAAAGTGACATGCAAAACTACATGCTAATAGTAGACATGTCAAAGACCACTTTATATATACAAAGTCTATCCATAAGAGTTTTAGAAAAGTTGCAATGCTCAATGCAAAATGAAACATATGCAAATTGACATGTCACAAAACTTGCTCAAATCACAAAACAAATGGTAGGAATGGATTAGTTGGATTTTTCACCCAAAAACATACTCCGAATGGAATAAAACAAATGCAGGAATCATCAGACATGCCAGATTTGGAATATACCGAAACTGAAATAAAACAGAAGTGTTACAACCAGTTTTTTAACAGCATGCACTTTTCAACCTAAGATTACATCAGGTAAATGAACTCTATCATTTATGCAAGTGATGTTGTCATGTAGTCCACAGAAAATTGCTAAAAATTGATAATAGGCATAACATCATAGGATGAGTCGAATGAAAGGTATGACCTGTGGAAATCCGCTAAACGATGTTTAAAATCAGAGAGGCTCCAAACTTTGTGAAAATCATGGATGAGGCTGACCAGCGGGGCCTAAGTGTCATAGAGAAAAAAATAATAAAAAAGGGTGTTTTATGAGTGTGCCTGGTGGGATTCGAATCTGAGTCTCCTAGCTGGAACTGAGAGGGTGCTGCCACTGGACTAGGGTGACGAATTTGAAATAGAGGGGGCCGGATTTGTTTTGAACAAACCCAGGGTCATGGTCTCTTATACCTCGTGAAACACCGGTACTGGTGGTCGACTCCGGTGAGTGAAGCGGCAATAGCGAGGTCAGTTGAGCTCCGACGGGGTGCGAAAACCTACGAGGGTGCGCGCAAGCGGAGGGGCTGCGGTGACTGCGGTGGAGGGACCATGGGCTCGACGGAAGGTTCTGGTGCGTGCGTGGTCGTGGAAGAGCAAGAAGAGGCCGTTGGTGAGGGATCTCTGGAGTCCGTGTGGTCGCGTTCGTGGCCAGGGACAAAGAGGGGCGGCGTCGTGGTTCTCCTCGCGATCGCAGAAGGGTCGGAGGCGTGATACGTCTCCAATGTATCTATAATTTTTTATTGTTCCATGCTATAATATTATCATTCTAGGATACTTTTTGGGCATTTATTTGCTGATTCATATTATTTTTGAGCACTAACCTATTAACCCAGTGCCAAGTGCCAGTTGCTGTTTTTGGCTTTTCAGGTATACCATGCCAAAGAAAGTCCAAATTCCCCAAATTTTTTGATGATTTTTTGGACAAAATAAGGACCTGGAAGCTTCGGAGGGAGACCGGGGGCCACACGAGGTGACCCCAAGCCAACAGGGCGCGCCCAGGGGGGTGGCCGCGCCTTGATGGCTTGGGACCACCTCCCGGCCCTCTGGCGTTGTTCTCTGGCCTATAAATTCTCATTATTCCCAAAAACCCTAGGGAGCCTCCCGAAACACTTTTTCTGCCGCCACAAGTCTCCGTTCCGTTGTGTGCCCATCTGGAGCCCTGTTCCGGTGCCCTCCTGGAGAGGGGATCGATCACGGAGGGACTGTACATCAACCTTGCTGCTCCCATGTTGATGTTTTAGTAGTTCACCACAGAACTACGAGTCAGTAGTTAGTACCTAGATGGCTCTCTCTCTCTATGTTCTTTGTTGCCATAATCACCGCGATTCCCGTGGTGATCTATCTTGTGTAATCACTCTATGCGATGCGTTTGTTGGGGTCCGATGAAATGTGGGTTTATGTGCAGATTATTCAGGAATAAGATTTGAGTCTTCTCTGAATTCTTAATTGCATGATTGTTATAGCTTCATAATTCTCTATGATCTATCGGTTTAGTTTGTCCAACTAGATTGGTTTATCTTCAGTGGGAGAGGTGCGTTGTAGTGGGTTGAATCTTGTGGTGCTCTATATCCCAGTGACAAACTAGGGGACAAGACACGTGTTTGTATTGCTGCCACTAAGGATAAAACGATGGGGTTTATTCATATTAATTGGATTTACTTTGTCTACATCATGTCATCATTCTCCAAGCATTACTCTGCTTCACTTAATATTCTAGATGCATGCTGGATAGCAGTCGATGGGTGGAGTAATAGTAGTAGATGCAGTGTAATGCCCAAGATGCGGTCCTATCCTTATTTTGGCTCGAGGGCCTCGATAGGGATAGAAGCGCATCTCGTCGTTTCGCAAGAATGGATATCGTTACAAGTACATGTAAAGAGGAGATGAGTATATGGAATTGTCTTACACTCGCCACAAGCTAAATCATGATCATCCCAATACAACAATACATTCAATCATCATACAGAAGAGCAGGGTCTGACTACGGATGAAATCAAACGATAAAAGCGACATCCATCCTTGCTATCCCAGGATGCCGGCCTGGAACCCATCCTATGATCAATGAAGAAGAAGAAGAAGAACTCCAAATCAAACAAGCATCGCTCTCACATCAAAGCATCGCATTACCTGTACCTGCAATTGTTGTTGTAGTAATCTGTGAGCCATAGGGACTTAGCAATCTCATTTCCATGGGTATCAAGACTAGCAAAGCTTAATGGGTGAGACATGGTTAAGTGGTGAGGCTGGAGCAATCACTAAGCATTTATTTGAGTGGCTAAATTATGAGTACAAGAATAAGAAGGGTGATCTACGCATAAACGGACGTGAACTAGTAATGATCACTAAGTGATCCTGAACACCTACTTACGAGTCAAACATAACCCCACCGTGTTCTCTCTCGGTTCAGAACGCACGAGTAGAGACAGTCACGGTTACGCACACGGTTGGTGTAGTTTATTTGAGTTTACTTTAAGTTTTCTATGACCGGATGTTAAACAAATTTCCAAGTTGCCACATTACCGCAGGCACGTCTTCTCGAAAAGATTTAACCCTGCAGGGGTGCTCCAACTCATCCATCACAAACTAGCCACAATCTGCGTCAAAAAACCTCAACCACGAGATAGCCCAAAGTATCCTCGGAATCCCGTGCACAAGACGTTTGAGAAAGATAAAACAAATCCAGCAAGGCCGACCGACGTGTCGACGAACCCGATAGGAGCCGCGTATCTCATTCTCAGGACATGACCGGATTGTCCAAACTTCCGGTAGGCCAATTGCAGAGTTGCCCCTGGCGGCCACCGGCAGTTGACAGGTTGGACCAACACTCATGTGGAGCATTGTCCCGGGTTGTTGATTAATTATCCATGGGGTCCGGGAAGTCTCTATGCAAGTTTTATTAGGTTGGCGAATGGTAAAACCAATGTTGGGCCTTGCCAGAAGAGTTTTATCCCAAAACGAAAATCAAGGGGGTCCCCATAACAACCCCAAGCATGTTAGGAGCGCTCAATATGTAACATAAAAGTGGTACACAAGTAACTAGGGCGGCAAAGGTGGAACAAAACACCGAGCAAAAGGCCAAGCCTTCCACCTTTTACCAAGTATATATATATGCATGAAATTAAATAGAAATAATATTGTGATATCTCAAAATATCCATGTTGTCACATGGAAACAACTTCCACCTACAACTAGCAATGCTATAAGAAGGGCTGAGCAAGCGGTAACATAGCCAAACAATGGTTTGCTGGGATGTGGAGAGTTAGAGGCTTTTCATGGCATTTTGGGAGGCTTGAAAAACAAGTGGTGGGTAGATGGACATAGCGATAGAAACGAGACAACTAGCATGGCAATGATAGTAGTGGTATCCAGGGAAATGTTCATCTTGCCTGAGATCCCGCCTGGAAAAAGAACGAATCCGTGAAGAAGACGATCCAATGTAGTCGAACGAATCCTCACACTCTGAAACGCTTTCGGATCTCTATCGAGAAGAAGCAATCCGGAAACAAACAAATGACACGGTAATCACCACAACATATGCATGACATGATGCGCAAACAAATATGATGCATGTCTGGTTTAGATATGCAAGGAATGGCATGGCAAGATGCAACAATCAAATACTACACCTTAAGTGAAGTTCAATATGCAACGAGTTGCATATTGATGAAACTCCACGTTTGTATTAATTAGCTCACTCTCATTTATTTACACGCCAAGTTTAAATGTTTTTTATCATGGCAAGAGGTGAAGCATAAATAAAACTACACATCTAGGCATTTTAAATGAGCCCGGAAGCAACATATAGTATTTTCGAAACGACCCCATATGCAAATTCTGAATTTAGTCCAGATCTAAACTAACCATATTTTATATTTATTAAACAGGAAAATAGAGTGCACCATGTAATTCTACACATTTTTCTAGTCCAATTACATATGTAGTTCATTAAAATCGGAGCTACGGTAATTTAGTTATGAAATAAATCATTTTAGCATGGCATTTACGCAAATTAATACAAACAACAAGTTTAGACATTTTAAACATGGATGAAAATTGGATATAATTAATCTACACGAAATTCTAATCATTTTACATATATAAATCATTTTAAACTGATGCACAGTTATTTACTTATTAGCATTTTAAAATGATGGGTTTTTCTGAAATTATGCAATGCAATGGATAATTAAGAAATTCGCTGGGACATAAAAAAAACTACATGGGCCGAAACTGAGATCTGGTCCAACAGGGGCAATGGGCGTAGGATAACTATGATGTGCACTGGCCGGCGGGTAGTGGTGGAGCTCACCATGGGGCCATGGGCCTACTGGAGGAGCTGCTGGGCTTCGCACGGAGCTAGGCCATGCGGGGGCGGCTGGGCCGAGGCTGGCTTGGCACGGGCGCGAGCCAAGCCAGCGCAGGCACTGGGCCTGACACGGCTGAGGCCCACATGGGCAAGGTCGGCCCACCTCATGGTCAACGCAGCGAGGCGCTGTGGATTGGGCGACAAGCAACTTCGTCCTCCCGCTCGTGGTCGAGGCTATGTCGGCGAGGCGAACTCCGGCTGGCTCTCGCCGGATCCGACATGAACAAGGCAAGGGCGAGGCGGATCAGGGGCGGCGGCGACCATTTCCTGGGGAGGCCATGGAAGAGAGAGATTGAGGTGATGAAGAAAGAGAGATGGACCAGGAGAGAGAAGGCACGGGGCAAGGGGCACTCATCTCCGGCAAGGGGCGGCGCTCCAGCGGCCTGGCTGTCGGCCGGTGCGAGGAGGAGGCGGGGACGAGCACGGCTCGGCAACATGGGAGGTGCGAGGACGGGGAAGCCATGTGAGGGGCCCTTGCGGGAGCTTGGGGTCGGGCCTAGATGGGCTTTCCTGGGCCCGATCCGGGTTCGACGGGCCTCGCGCGGGAGGAGGGAGACAGGCACGGAGAGGTGGCGGCTGGGCACTGGAGGGGCGCGGAAATCAGGGGAGATGCTAGGATTGCCCGATTTTGATGCTAGGCTGTCCATATATAGCAGGGGAGCTAGGCACTACTATAGAATGGTCCAAAGACGACACATCACTTAGAGACCCTTCGACGAAACTGTGTGTGATGCATTAATCGCAAACGGTATTGTTCAAGCTCAGTCGCTAATGGCACGAACTGTGTGCGAAGGTGGATCCATCAAATACGATTCAGAAAGTAGTTGTGTGTGCGATCTACGGTAGACAGTTAGTTCTTATGAACCGTTTGTGATTAGCGAAGATAACGGAAACGGTTAGCAAAGCTACATACGTGTGTGAAGTACAGCATACGGTTCACTCGGATAAACTGTGTGCGCTGATACAGCAGAACACAAACGATTCGGCATAAGAAGATGTGTGTGATATGCAGCAAATAGGTGAGTAATGAGAATCATGTGCGAACACCAGAAATAACACAGACGATTGGTGCTAATAACCTGTGTGTGTTGTGGGAAAACGTTTGTTGTTATACAATTGTCAGCGATTGATGAAATCATCACCGACGGGTTTTGTAGTTTAGTCCGTGTGTACTGTGATTTGCTCGGTCTGCACAACATCAATGCTGTGCCTACAGAACAACATATGTACTTATAAGAACATGATTGCATAAACAAAAAAGAGCACAATGCAATTTCAAATGTTGTATCACAAATACCAGCAATATTACAAGGTTCAAATTCCAGCATAACAAGGCCCAAATTGAAAGATTACAAGGTACAAACTGACATTAGAAATCAAATCCAATCTTCAGGATCCATGGGATGAAATATTTCTGTGAAGGGATCATCCACCGAGAAGTCATATACCGTCTCGATAGAATCGCTTCCGAATAATCTGTCATATGAACTTCCAAAGTGAAAATCAGCATCTAGAGAGCCTTTTCCATTCCGCGGTAGACGCCTCCGCTGGTCAGTAAACCATCCATTGAGGCGCACTAAATATAGTGCAAACCTCATTAACTTGAGCACCCTTGCTTTCTGAACAACGAAACTGGCAAATTGAATCTCTGGATTGGTGCCTCGGTACTCGTTCAAAGTAATTTCCGTGAGATGGAATTCAAAGCATTCGATGGGATTGTTATATTGCGCCACCTTTTCCACTCCAAGTCCTGCTTGTATCTGCAAACAAAGACAACATATCAGTGCTTAGATGCAGTATTGAACACTATGGGCCTCTTTGATTTGCATGATTTATAAAATACACTAATAGATTGGCATGCCATCTTCGATCGTTCATGACTAACATCTCAAAAAATCTATAGTACATCTGTCATTGTAATCATGGGTAAAAGTACCAACAAATTGAACTCCGTTGTGGATAACAATTAACAGGAAAGGAACATCACCTCGACGTATAGCTTCTCCGTGCATGGAAAGCATATAAGGAACTTAACAACTTCAGCCAGATTGGGGCCGATAGATTGTACTGCCAAGATCTTCACTGTGCGCAGAGACAATGCGAGGCTTGTGGGAATCATTTTCTGGATGACATCCGAACATAGATCAACAAAAACTAGATAAAATGTGATGTACAATAATAAGAATGAGAAGAAGATTGTTGTACCTGAATGGGTATGGATCTAGCTGTAACAAGTTCGGAGAATTCAGCACAAGAATAGCCCAACACTGTCAATTTCGGTGCGTCAATGACCCTAATTCTTGTTCGACCTTCTTTATCAAGTACAAACAATCTCTCTAGGAAAGGCGCATTCTCAATGACCATATCATGAAACTCCCCAACAGACAGCGTGTTGCGGCACCAGCCATGCACATAAATCGTACAGAGATTCGTCATAGCGATGTGGACGCTACTGAACGCAAACATCATCTCAAGACGAAGGTACTCGAGCGTTGTACAGCCGCCGAGCATGCGCTCCAAATCCAACTTCGAGATGCTGACACTAATGAGCTCGGGGTGCTTCAGTTTAGGGAGATGAAGAGCGTGCGCGGCATTAATCTTGGGGAAAAGGCACCGCATGAACGTAGCGCGGCGCAGCGTGGGCTCAAGGCAGAGGACGGACGGAGGCAGCAAGCGCCCATGTCCAGCATCAAAGTTGAGCTCCTCGAGCTGATCTAGGGCGGGGGATAAGAACCACTCGTGAAACTTGGGTTCGACATTGAAGTTTGAATGGAAAGTGCCGATGGCAAGGCGTCTGACTGGCGCAGTGTGCGTGGCGAGGATGTGGGACAATGTGTCCAAGCGTTTGCGGTCCCCGCTGTAGAGCTCGTCATCGTTGAGGAGGTCAAGGGGGTGGAGTGCCATAGGGGGCGCCACCGCCTGGAGAGGATGGTGTTCTGGACGGTAGATTTGATGGGGATGAGGGACATGATGGTTACCAACATCTCGTCGGGGATGCTGCTGATGAAGTCCACGCTCACCGGAGGCTCGTGTGGTTCAGCCTCGACCCGCCCCCACTTGTTGGCCGCCTCGTCGTCCATCGAAAAAGGAGGCGATCCTCGGTGACGGCCCTTATAGATAAGACCGGAGGAGAAGGTGTAGCATTAATGGAGAACTTGGGAGAGAATAGGGTTGTGTGGGTGGAGGTCCGAATTCAAAGGGATTGATTCCCGGTGAGCCAGCTACGCCTACGCGGCGGACTGCTCAAACGCATCCCTTTGAGCCTTGATACGTCTCCGTCGTATCTATAATTTTTGATTGTTTCATGCCAATATTATACAACTTTCACATACTTTTGGCAACAATTTATATGATTTATTGGACTAACCTATTGATCCAATGCCCAGTGCCAGATCCTGTTTGTTGCATGTTTATTGTTTCGCAGAATTACCATATCAAACGAAGTCCAAATGCGATAAAAATTTATGGAGATTTGTTTTGAAATATTTATGAATTTTGAGAAGTGGAATCAACGCAAACTGAGGCCCACAACCCCCACCATACATCAGGGCGCGACTAGGGGGCCCAACCACGGCCTGGTGGGTGTTGCCACCTCGTACGTCGGTTGGAGATCTCCTTCGGACCCAAGGAAGCTAATGTTTGGATAAAAATCCCCTCAAAATTTCAGCCCGATCGGAGTTACGGATCTCCGGGAATATAAGAAACGGTTTTCGGCCAGAAAACAGGAACGTGAAACAGAAGAGAACAGAGAGGGAGATCCAATCTAGGAGGGGCTCCTGCCCCTCCGCCGCCATGGCGGCCATGGACCAGAGGGGGAACTCTCCTCCCATCTAGGGGGGAGGCCAAGGAAGAAGAAGAAGCAGGGGGGCTCTCCCCCCCTCTCTCCTGGTGGCACCGGAACGCCGCCGGGGCAAGCATCGTGACGTCGATCTACTCCAACAACTTCGCCGCCGTCAACACCAACTCTCTCCCCCTCTATGCAGCGGTGTAACTCCCCTTCTCCCCGCTGTAATCTCTACTTAAACATGGTGCTCAACTCCATATACTATTTCCCAATGATATATGGCTATCCTATGATGTTTGAGTAGATCCGCTTTGTCCTATGGGCTAATTGATGATCGTGGTTGGTATGATTGTATATTTTATGATGGTGCTGTCCTAAGGTGCCCTTCGTCTCGCGCAAACATGAGGGATCCTCGCTGTAGGGTGTTGCAATGTGTTCATGATTTGCCTATGGTGGGTTGCTTGAGTGACAGAAGCATAAACCCGAGTAGGTGGGTTGTTGCATATGGGAGTAAAGAGGACTTGATACTTAATGCTATGGTTGGGTTTTACCTTAATGATCTTTAGTAGTTGCGGATGCTTGCTAGAGTTCCAATCATAAGTGCATATGATCCAAGTAGAGAAAGTATGTTAGCTCATGCCTCTCCCTCATGTAAAATTTCAAGAATGATTACCGGTCTAGTTAAAAATTGCCTAGGGACAAATAACCTTCTTGTTTGACAAAAGCTTTCTACTAAACAACTAACTTTTATTATCTTGCTTTTTACTCGTAGTTTTATTTCCCGCAAAGTACTTCTAGTTTTATTCGTGCAAACTATCCTATCACCTACAAAGTAGTTTCATACTTGTTCTAGGTAAAGCAAACATTAAAGTGTGTGTAGAGTTGTATCGGTGGTCGATAGAACTTGAGGGAATATTTGTTCTACCATTAGCTCCTCATTGGGTTCGACACTCTTACTTATCAAAAAAGGCTACAAACGATCCCCTACACTTGTGGGTTATCAAGCCTGCGCGGCGGACTCCTCGCACGCGTCCCGTCTAATCAAACCTGCACCCACAACATGTTATGTTTGTTATTGAGATTATAATTTACAAACCTTTTAAAGATTTATAAAAAAACTTAGTTTTATGTTAATTTTCACATTTCCCTGACAGGCAGGGCCACGCGTCTGCTCGATGAGCCCGTTCCCATGCACAACCGCGTACATAAGCGCGCTACCCACTACGCTCCGCCACTGCTGCCCGAAGGCAGCTGCTGCCGGCGGCCGCCGTGGCCGCCTTGGCCGCCACACCACGGGCAGCCGCTGAGGCCGCCACCATAGCGGCCGCCGTCTAGCCCGCCACGACACCGTCATCAGTCTTGGCCCCGACCCTGCAGTAATAGTGGGCACACACGTACACACATCCGAGAACGCATGCCCACGTACGCAATCCCAAACGGTTTCTAAAAACCATAAAGCGTTCTGTGCTTGGGAACTAAAACCGTCAATAAATATTGAACTTGTTTCCTTTCACACTCCAAATTACCACGCGCTATTTTTTTTCGCAAAACAGTTCACACCTACCAAACCTAAACGTGTTCCCACTTAGGAGCTGTTTACTGTAGTAGGCTATAAAAACACAAACACGTACTCGAAAATTACCGCACATTCCTCACCCCTGCCACCACAAAACAGGCCTTTCTTTGTTAGTCCTTCATTCCGTCTGCCATGGCCGGTAGGAGGGGGGGGGGGGGTTCTGGGTCGACTTAGAGATATAACCAGGGAAGAAAGACCAAGGCCACGGAAGCAACTGAGAGGTCCCGCCACCGTGCCGCGGAATTGCCAGAGAGCTCCAGCCACACCGCTTTGGCCGCAACAGAGATGTCCGGTGGCGCCGCGGAAGCCTGGGAGGATCTTTCGCGGAGAGGCAACAGCTCTCACAATCACAAGCGCATTCGCCTCGGAGGCGAACCAGACGAGTTGGCAGTCTTGGATTCCTCAGCCAGCGACGACATGCACGCTGAACTCAATAGGAAGGACGTGATGATCGATGACTTGGTGAAGCTGCTGGAGAAGAGCGAAGCCTCGGTTGACAGGGCGACCGGCCTCATTGAGAAACTTATGGAGGAGAACGACGCTTGGAAGAAACGGCTCGAGAAGAAAAGTGCCTCGAGGGGAGGCTGAAAGAACTCGCCGAGGAACTTTTGGAAGACTTGACGAAGCTCTACATCGAGCGTGAGGGGCTGCTGAAGGAATCCATGGAGCATGTGAAGGAACTTCATGCGTACGCGACGCAGAGCATCGACGCTCTCAAGCAAAGAGCCCGCGCCACGGCCGCAATGCGGAAGATGTCGGATGAGAGGCGAGAGGAGATGGAGGTCGTGGAGGCGATGAAGAAGGAGATTGAGGAACTCCGCGCCCAGCAATCCATGAAGAATTATATAGCAGCAGGCCCGATCGTTTTCTTTGTATTCATTCTTCAACCTCTCCCTTCTTCGTTTGCCCCTGTGTCTTCGGGGAGTTGCCGCTTGTGGCATTTTTTATTATCATGCATATGTAAGAGAATTATTATCCTTTGCCGGTGCAAATTTGTTGTTATATTATTTCGTTCGTTTGTACTATTATCACGAAACGTCAAAGCTCTCGGCGAGGCACGAACAAAAAGTGATCACAAGCAAACTAGTCCCTCCGTCCAGGCGCATTAACCACACGATAAACAGCGGGTCGGACGCCATTAATTCAGAAGTTTGGAGCGAGGCGAGCGGGGGGGGGGGGGGTGGAGGTCAAAGTATCGCTTCCCGATGAGCATGCGCAGTAGACTCTCATGCGTCTATCGAGCATGCACGGCGGACAGCTCTCACGCATCCTGTCAAACCTGCGCGGCGGACAGCTCGCACGCGTCCCGTCGAACCTGCGCGGCGGAAAGCTCGCATGCGTCTTGTCATCAACCTGCAGCTACATGCACGGCACCCCCATATCAAGTACTCCCTCCGTTTCTTTTTAGTTAGCATATAAAATTTGGTCAAATATAAAATTTGTAAAGTTTGACTAGCTTTATAGGAAAAATATATAAATATTTATAAGTTAAAATCAATATTATTAGATGCATCGTCAAGTTAACTTTCATACTATATAACCTAAGCATTGTAGATGTTGATATGTTTTTTGTATAAATTTAGTCAAACTATGTTTAGCTTGACTTTGACCAAATCTTATATGCGAAGTAAAAAGAAATGGAGGGAGTAAAAAATTGGACGCGTGGCACCAAATGATTATCATACAAGTTTTGTATTTACATGAATTCAATAAACCAATATTATCATACAAGTTCCGAATTTATGGGGATTTAAAAGCAATGTTTCTCAACGTTTGCGACCTAGTCACGATGCCGAGATGTTTTTAATCATTGCATGGGATCTAAATAGGGACCCAAGGACATATAAATGATTTTGCAATCCATTTTGCTGCCCTGGAGCATGTGCTTGTAGTTCAAATTTGAATTATGCACATTAAGTGGATATAGAAAAGCTCAATTAATGTATAAAGGGTCCCAAACGAGCCGTGAATAATTCCACATTTTAGCATTGCACCTGTATTAGTCTATGTTGCATGTAGAAAAAATATATATGTGTAAGAAGAGACATCGAATGCCGTTCCCTCCACAGAGGTGACACATGTTCCGTATCGGAAGAACGATGGTTCTTGAGAGAAGTTTTGGTGTGCAAGAGACTTGTCCCAAATTGGACAAAAAATTATCTTGTCGTATAAGTGTCGTGTCATGACACCAGGGTAAGTTTCAAGAATTTCAGACGAGGTTTGGATTTATGATGATTTAAACGCCAAGTTTCTCAATGTTTGTGGCATCGTCATGACTCCGAGACGTTTGTAATCCATTCACGTTCATTGCATGGGACCTAAACAAGGAACCCAAGGGCACAAATATCTTTTTTCAACCCATTTTGTTGACACGAAGCATGTTCTTTTAGTTCAAATTTGAATTATGCACATTAAATGTCTAGAAACTTAATTAGTGTAGTATACAAAAAACTAAAGAAACCATGAATAATTTAAAGTAGTTCTATACGCCCGTCTGAAGCTCGTGCGTGTGTAAGCACGGTGTGCGCGTGTCGTGCTAGGTCGAGCTTCCTTCTTTCATAAGTTATCCAATTTGTATTAAAATGATGTTCTATCCAACACGCTTCTCCCGCCACTCCCCCAATCGGTCTCCCGCCACTCCCCCAATCGGTTTCCCGCCGAAGCGCCGGCCCCATCGTCAACCTTCTGGACGAGGAGGACGAGACGGAGCAGGCTGGAGAGCACGCAAAAGCTGCATCGCGCCATCAAGCATGAGCGAGACATCATCATCAGCCCCCATGCCACCATCGCGCACGGTTTCTAGTACTACAAGAAACGTCTGCGATACGTATCTGGTCCCACCAGGTAACCATCGGGGAACGCCTTGTAAATGAAAGGAGGCAACTCTTACCAGCAAGGTGCAGCTTCCCAGCCTATAACCCCGTTGAACCGAACTCGGAAGTTAAGCGTGCTTTCGGTGGAGTAGTCTAGGATGGGTGACCGGTTGGGAAGTTGCTAGATTTCAAGGTTCATTTAGGCGGTGTGATACGATCACTATAGACATAAATAAAATGCATGTAGTGATATGTCATTCTGGCTAAATAAATCTTGAGATCCTTGTTTTGAAAATATCCATGATTTTCTTTTGCTGTTTTGAAAATGTCAAGGATCGATGACGTGTGTGTCTGTGTATTTGTGAACCAATGCCTATGTGTGGACCATGTGCCTACATTGTGCGGTTTCCGACGACAAACCTATCGGTGGGCCCTTAGGGTCTGTCATGCCTTTTACTGACAACACTGGAAGGCCAGTTCCTTGTTTTGAAAATATCCATGATTTTCTTTTGTTGTTTTGAAAATGTCAAGGATCGATGACGTGTGTGTGTGTGTGTGTGTGTGTGTGTGTGTGAACCAATGCCTGTGTGGGGACCATGTGCCTGCATTGTGCGGTTTCCGACGACAAACCTATCAATAGGCCCTTAGGGTCTGTCATGCCTTTTACTCACAACGCTGGAAGGCCAAGGATGGGTGACAATGTGTGTGTGTGTGTGTGTGTGTGTGTGTGTGTGTGTGTGTGAACCAATGCCTGTGTGGGGACCATGTGCCTACATTGTGTGGTTTCCGACGACAAACCTATCGGTGGGCCCTTAGGATCTGTCATGCCTTTTACTGACAACGCTGGAAGGCCAAGGATGGGTGACGATGTGTGTGTGTGTGTGTGCCCGTTTGTGTGTTTGTGTGTGTGTGTGTGTGTGTGTGTGTGTGTGTGAACCCATGCCTGTGTGTGGACCATGTGCCCACATTGTGCGGTTTCCGATGACAAACCTATCGGTGGGGCCCTTAGGGTCTGTAATGCCTTTTACTGACAACGCTGGAAGGCCAATGATGGGTGACGGTGTGTGTGTGCGTGTGCGTGTGTGTGCGCGCGCGTGTGTGTTTGTGTGTGTGTGTGTGTGTGTTTGTGTGTATGTGTGTGTGTGTGTGTGTGTGTGTGTGTGTGTGTGTGCATGTGAACCAATGCCTGTGTGGGGACCATGTGCCTACATTGTGAGGTTTCCGACGACAAACCTATCGGTGGGCCCTTAGGCTCTGTCATGCCTTTTACTGACAACGCTGGAAGGCCAAGGATGGGTGACGATGTGTGTGTGTGTGTGCGCGCGCGCATGTTTGTTTGTTTGTTTGTTTGTTTGTGTGTGTGTATGTGTGCCCGTGTGCATGTGTGTGTGTGCGCGCGCGTGTGTGTGTATGCACATGTGTGTGTGTGTGCATGCGTGTGTGTGTGAACCCATGCCTATGTGTGGACCATGTGCCTACATTGTGCGGTTTCCGACGATAAACCTATCGGTGGGGCCCTTAGGGTATGTCATGCCTTTTACTGACAACGCTGAAAGGCCAAGGATGGGTGACGGTGTGTGTGTGCGTGTGCGTGCGCGCACGCGTGTGTGTGGACCATGAATCCATTGTGCGGTTTTCGGCGACACGCTTATATATCGATGGGTCTCTATATATCATCCATTTGACAGACAACGCTGGAACGTCACCCTGCTACATGTCATGTGTGTGTGTGGGTGGGGGGAGGGGAACAATATATATACGTCCATAACGACCTAGCTAGGTAGTATATATATAACCAATCTTAAGGGGGGTATATATGTCGAGTTATCTCAGCTAGGTGCATGCCACATCATAACTAGTGTTGTGCATTGTGTATTAATTGAAACACCGGACCACACCATTTTCGCATATACATTTGGCCATATGCAGGGGGATGGTGTTCTTCTAGCCTCGCTCAACTGATCTTCGACGACGCGCCAACTCGTGGGACCACACGATCTATATATCCCTCTTGTCCGACAACAATATGTGATGGTTTGGCCAAATTAAGGTATAAATTCTCTTGGTTGTCTTACGAAAAGTCAGACATGGATAAATGTGTGACAAAGTTTGAACTAGGTCATGTGTTCATAGGACCCCATCCTCCGGCACATAGTGTAGGGGGCAATACCCTACGTTTGTCATGAAACCCTTTTTTGCCACATTGGACACTTTTAGGCATGCACATATGCAGCATGTGCCACACATTAAAGTTGCGCATTGTGAATTTAAACATGACAACACCATGTTCGTACATATATATATATATATATATATACTTCATCCATTCCTAAATACCAGACTTTTTTAGAGATTTCAGTACGAACTACATATATATATGTATATATATATATACGTACTTTAGAGTGTAGATTCACTTATTTTACTCCGTATAGTTAGTACTGGAAGCTCTATTTTTTTTTGAAAACTCTAAAAAGACTTATATTTAGGAACGGAGGGTGTATATATTTGGGCCACTAGCGGGCGTGGTTGTGTTTTGACCCTCTCTTGCGTTTTTTGTCGTTTATCCAAAGATGCAAGTATTATGTAAAATAGCAAACGAAACTGATGAAACAACCGTATGCGGTTGTATCCCCAACAGGCACGAGTGTGCTACTCTAACAGTGTGCGATGCCCGTACACAGCAAAATCGGCTTGCCTAGTGGTGGCAACCGCAAGCGTCAGCGAGTGCAAAGTGGTAATGTGCACAGTAAAAACCCAAACCCGACAGTGCCTATAAAAGATCTCGCTGGCGACAACTAACAGCTAATTTTTCCGTTGATAGCTCGCCACCACCACCACACACACCAAATGGAACCGGTGCTCAACCATGGGGATGTGCATTCCGCCGTCCTGATAGTGTTGGACGACGACATGATAGAGGATTCCGACAAGTTGGCCGCCATGGCGGGCAACGGCAAACAGCCAGCTGCCGCGGCCGACGACGACGGCATGGAGGATTCCGATGCGCTGTCCTCCATGTTGGTCAACGGTCAACTGTCATCTGTCGCGGCTGACGACGACGACGACCCCGACTTTCAGCGTGGGATGTAGATGGCCATCGCTCTGTCCGTCCAGGAATCGGGCCTCTATGCGTTCCTACGCGATGAGGACGAGCGCCATCTCAGTGTCGGTGTGGAACAATCTATCGCATCTGCAGATGCCATCCACAACACTGCTAGGGATCTGAAGCAGCAGAAACGGCAGGAGAGTGCGGAGAGGAAGTGGAACTCAGATGCAGAGGGAAAAAAGAGGCGGGAGCAGGACCAGAAGGCGGCGGAGCAGGCCGTCGCATGCCTCTCAGCCGCGTTGGAGGCCAGTGCAGGCCTTGCAGCTGCGGCGGCAGCCCTGGCAACAGCGGCCACAGCGACCAGGGATGCGGCTCTAGCAAGAGCGGTGCCCGTCTGTATCATGATGGCCCACGTGGACGCCACGACATCTTCTTCTACAGCGGCAAACCTGGCGAGAGGTGCCGTGGTCGCTCCGGCCGAGGTAGCCCCGCCGGTCTCCGCCGTGGAACCACTGGAGCTCATCGACTTGACGAGCTCCTCTGAATACTCGTTCTGAGTCGAGGAAGGTCATGACGACGATGGAGGCGCGGCGTTTGAATGCATCCATGGCGTAGTGAATATTTTGTGCAGTTCATCTTCATGTAAATTGACGAACTATTTGTAAATTACTAAGCGTATGAACTAATGTCAACCAATCCGCTGCTAAATAAGGCATTTTGTGGTGAAAATTTGCCAAATGTTTGTGTCATCTGTTTGTGGGCATGTGGAAATTTAGGATGAATTTCACGTCTGCGACTGAAATTGAGGATGAACCGTGTGAGATGAACCCGCCTTGAGAAATCTCAGAAAGAGCTACCCGCCTTGAGTGATGCAAAAATTCGTGGTTTTGCGGCACGACATTTCGTTACAGCGTACAAACTTTATTATGTTAGGACCGTGTGCGATCTTGGTTGCTCCCGCCCAGTTCCTTTACCAAAATTTAAGTGGAAGCGGTATTTCAACTGCATGCCGCCCTTCATCGTCCACCGCACCGACCCTATAGTAAATTTCCAGCTCCGAGGCATTTCAACCGTCGCCATCCCTCTTCCACCACCATCTCCACCCACACCATTACTACTAAATTTTTCAGCAGCAGCGGCACATCCGCAAACACCCCCCGTCCATAGAACACCCCCTCCCCCTTCCTCCCCCGCTTGAACCCTAGCTCGCCCCCGCCGCTGCCTTCCACCACCAACCTCAGCCGGTCTGCCCGTGCCTCATAGCTAAATAGGTTCAGGGTCCCGATCGATCCACATACACCATCGCCGCCCTGAGTTTTTAGATGAGGCCGACGGTGTCCCTTTCCCCCAGATCCCCATCCCGTACTCCATAGAGTCGCAACCTAATCAGCCCGACCACATCTCTCGTGGAGCTCGAGGAGTGTACGAGCAAAAAGAGGTCTATCATGGCCTCTCCTCCGTACGCTGGCCAGGTGCGCCGTCCGCGCTGACCCTTCGATCCCGGACGAACACCTCGCCGTGGGAGCCGGTGAGGACGATGCCTACGTTGCCATGTCGAAGGCTTCAAGTCTGCAGGCTCGCGTATTCCTGTATCTCAGGAGAGCCGGCTATGATATCAAGCTCGTCAACATCACCGGCTTCACTCGGGCCATGTCACAAGTTAAGTGGTCCACCGGCAACGCCTCTGGTTCAACCGCCGTCGATCTCTTCAAAGGCCCCGCCGCTGATCTCCTCCGCCTCGCGGTCATGGATTTGCGATCCTTCTACGCCATCGAGCCCCTTTTGTCATTTCTGAAGGAAATGTTCTACGGTGGTGGCTTGGGATCCTTAGCTAAGTTAGATCTCATCCACCAAGATAATGGCACACACTACGGCTGTTACAAGGGGAAACGTCCCATCTGCGACATCAAGGAGCGCACCCTGGGCACCTCATATCCCAAGTGGAAGGAGCCCATCCATGACAAGTGACGCAACATCCTGTGAGCAAATCATACCTTTTCTAGCTAGCCATCTCGTACCCATTGTTGTAGTAGCTTTTGCCATGCGATGATCATGTAGTGTCTAATTGAGCATTTGTCCAGTTGTTTAGTAGATGCCTTGATTTTATGTATCTGGTTGTTAGGTTGGTTGCATTGAGTATTTGTCCAGTTTTCAATGGCTATAGTTGGTTGTTACAGTGAGCATGAATGCCTTGTTTCTTTCAGTTATTCACAATGTGATGTTCATTATGTGCAAGTATGAACTGTGCAGTTCAATTTCATCAACACCACCTGTTATGCCTGGTGTTGTTAATGTGTGCCCTTAACTCCCGCTTTAAACATTTATGCCTTGTTTCTCTGAATTTGGTTGCTAGGTTGGTTGCAGTGAGCATTTTTCTAGTTTTCAAGCAGATGCCTTGCTTTTCTGTATCTCGGGTTTAAGTTGATTGCAGTGAGCATTTGTCTAGTTTTCAAGCAGACGCCTTGCTTTTCGTTATCTGGTTGTTAGGTTGGTTCCATTGAGCATTTGCCCAGTATCAAATGGCTATATTTGGTTGTTATAGTGAGCATATATGCCTTGTTTATTTCAAGCAGATACCTCGTATACTTGGTTGATGTTAATCCCGTTGTACTTATCATGACTTTACATGTACTTGCACATGACAACAATGGGAGTGGCCAACGCTTTCCACCGAGGTTCTTTTCATCCCTCCGCTTATACTCCATCCGTTCCATCATGTAGTGCATATAGATTTTTGTGATGTATCTACATATACCATCTAAAATGTATACAATATGAAATTTTGTGATGTATCTAATGAAATGGAATTGCAATTCTAGATGTAAATGTTTTTCTCTACAAACTTGGTCAAAGTAAGTAAATGTTGACTTCTCAAAATGTTTATAGGCAACACATTGTGGAACTGATGGAGTAATATATTACACCATTCTACAACTGCATTTTAGCTTCTAATATCGGCTTCTTGCTTGTAGGTACATATGTCTTAGGTAAAGATCAATTCCTGGACCCTTTTTGCGTGTGGGGCAATGAAATATTCATGAACCAACATCAAGTGAGGAAACTGAAAATGATTGTTAGGGAAAAGAGACGAACAATGCCAATTAGACTATTTGTTACGCTCTATTCAACACAACAGTGAGCTGTAGGATGGTAACTACGAACTCTGTAGGCTTCTATTAGTACTGCCCATAATGAGTTATCACACAACAATGTATGAATCTTTTTCTTTTGCAGTGGTTCCCAAAGCAGTTTACTCAAGATTACCTCGCAAAGTACATGATTGCTGGACATGTAATGAAGGTTAAAATATATCATCGAGACTACAATGAGCATCGAGAAGTCGTAATGAAGACAGTGAAGGATGGGCGGGCGGCCATCACTAGGGGCTGGCCTAGAGTCGTTCGTGCGCTAGGAATGGAGGAAGGCACAATATGGGCATTTCGCTTCACCTACTCCAGCAACCAGAATGTCTTTCGGCTCTCTATTTACCGTCTTTAATACAACCGTGGTTCCATCATTCTTTATTTATCCCTTCTGTAGTGTTCCTTTTTTTGAGAATTGATGCTTATGTAGTTCTTGAGTATATGTACATGTGAATCGAATTATGCATTCGTTCTTAAACCTACATTTAAACATGATTCGATATGAAATACATGAATTCCTACTTTCAAATATAAATTATGTGAATTATGAACGAAGGTATTTAATTAGGGGCAAATCATGCTCTACAGGCCATTACAATGCACACAGTTTGATAACGCAAAACGTCTGCGATCAACTTCAACATCACACACGTTTCTCCATTCGTGGCGTGTGCGATGAGTCTCGTCTTCGTACACGGTCGGGCGAGAAAGAACGTGTGCGATTAATGACACCAGCGTTTGTGCTAGTCTCCTTATCACACACGATTTCGTATTTTGAACTGTGTATGATATCGTGCCCATCGTAAACGTTGGTCAAAGAAGAAAGCGTGCGATAGGCCTTCATCTGACACAATTATTCTGGATGACACGTTTGGGAAGTATGGATCACACGTTTGGGACGTTTTGTAAATCACAAACGTTTATCAAAAACGCCGCGTGTGGGATAGATTCAACCTTCGCATACGGTTTTATAATGACAAACATATGCACTCTTATATCATACCACAGACGGTCATAGTGGAACTAAATGTGTGTGATAGCCCCCTTATCATACATGCTTTATAATCGTGAACTGTTTGTGATTCAGTGCACATCGTAAATGGCGCGCCATAGAATAGCGCGTGCGATGTTAGTGTGATCTCACACGAGTTGCAAGGATGAACCGTATGGGAAATACACCATATCTCAAACGATTGCCCGGTGACCCTCGTTTGTGATAGATGCGGACATCCCATACGCTTAGTTTTGCCAAACATTTGCATTCGTTGGCCACCATCACCGACGGGTTTGCCATGTCGTGTGGCATGGACCGCCTATCGCCCACACATGCAAGGCGATGGTTTACAACTACGTCGCGGAAAGGGGTTAAAAACCGTTTGTATAGCACGTCGCTGCACCAGTGAGGGTTAGCAGCTTTCGTCCGAATACGGATGGCAGGATCGCGATCGGACGGCTCCAGCGATGGCTAGGGGCTAGGCTGGGCTAGTGGGCTGTGTAGGGGGGTTGGGCCAAGAGGAGAGGGAAGTTGCGGCCCGGCAATGAAGTTTTATAAACCGAAATCGTCCGACAATTTATCCGGCTATAGTGCCGCTATATGTATAACGGTAGGGGTATCAAACGACTACCGAATGAGATGGAATTGGGCAGGCAGTCTACCTACAATATATTAAGACCGCATGCCAACTTTTGACCCAATCCGAGGATGTTTATATGCACTTTAAAAACAATATTTTACCGATGCCCCGGGTGCGTCCGTGTGTGGTTGGTCGCAAAACGGTTATCGACCAGAGCAGAGAGAACCGACAACTATGAACGGATGCAAGTTTTGAAAAAAATGTTGGCAATGAAGTGCCAATGCAATGCGGATGATGCGATGATGAATGCGTCAAACACATGGAACACACGGGAAAACTTGAAATAACTTGGAAGGCATCTGGAGCATCGGTCTCAGGCTGTTACATGCAGGCAGGATCCCGTCGACTTGTTTATGGACATGATGCCTATATACATGATCATTTCCGTGAATAAATATTGCATAACTATGCACTTTTCTATCAATTACCCAACATTAATTTGTTTACCCACCGTATGCCTTCTTCGAGGGAGAAGCCTCTAGCAAATACTATGCCCCCTGGGTCTATTCACATGTATATTTACAAACGTTCTTATTTCCTTGCTGCCATTATTTAATTTTTATTTATTTTTCAATTTATATTTATCCAACTATCATCTATACTACTTATTTGTTGCAAGTAACGAGTTCAAGGCGATTGACAACCCTCTTGCCCGCGTTGGGTGCAAGTGTGTGCTCTTTTGTGTGTAGGCGCTGAAGATGGGAAGTTGTGTGATCCTCCTATTGGTTCGATAACCTTGGTTCTCACTGAGGTAAATACTTTTCTATAATGTTTTGCATCATCCCCTCCTCTTCGGGGAAAAACCCAACGCACATCACAAGTATCAGGAAGGATTTCTGGCGCCGTTGCCGGGGAGTATCATCAAGTTACTATCAAGTACCTATTCACGAATTATCATTCACTTGTTCTACTTTTTATTTGATGTTATATTTCGCTAGCTATAAAAATCAAAAATATTTTTTTTATCTTTGTTATTTTGCTTGCTTGCTTGTTGCTATGGCTAACTCTACTCCGGACATGCCTTCTCCTCCTTATTTGGGAGAGGGTTCTGGAATTTTGGATTTTAAGCAATTGGGTGATGAGTCCCTTAAAGAAGCTTGGGATAGATTATTAGAGGTACAAATGAGAGCCAATCCCAAAAGTCATATTAATTTGCTCCTTAGAAGTTTTTATGTTGGTCTATCTCTGTCCCATAGACGTGTCTTGGATGCTATGTTTGAAAAAGATTTCCGTGGGAATAATGCTTTTGACACCTATGAAAAGATGAAAAATATATTTGGACAATCCAAGATACAGACCATTGAACCAACCATTCTAGTGAGTTATCGTCAAACTGAGGTAATAAAAGAAACTAGATCTTGCATGGAGTCTAACTTTAGAGGGTTGTTCAATCTTGTTACTAAAATCAATGGCAATGTTGTGTTACAAAATAGGAGGCTTGATGCTTTAGAACAAAAGCTTGATGCTCTTTGAGTAAGAGCGAGCAAAATTGTGAAGGGTAATGGATCCCTTATTAAGAAGGATGACAACACTCGAGCATATACATTATGCCTAGCTAGGGGCATAAAAGAATAGCGCTTGTTGGGAGGAAACCCAATAGTTATCTTATTTTTCTTATTTTACTTTCTGTTTGTTTTAGATAACATGATTATTTATACTATTATGATTGTGTTTTTATGTTTAAATTAGTGTCTGTGCCAAGTAAAGCCTTTGGGATGACTTGCATGTTAAGTAGAATTGATATGATGCAAAAACATAAACTTTTGCGTCCAGTGCAGAATTTCTTTGATTTTACTGGAAGTCTTTTTGATCTGATTTTTTTTACAAAGTATTGGTATACAAATTCCCCAGATTTTCCTAATTTTTCAGAAGTTTTGGAGTTACAGAAGTATATTTTCTCTACAGATCATTATAGACTATTCTGTTTTAGACAAATTCTGTTTTTTTTGCTTGTATTGATGATGCTATGGATTGTATCGGGGGTGGGGGGTATAAGCCATGGAGAAGTTAGAATAAAATACCTTATGCAATAGTAAAATATGAATCAATTTGTAACAGTACCTAAAGTATTTGATATGTTTATTATACTAACGGATCCCACAGAGGTTTCTGATGAGTTTTGTGTGCTGAAGTTTTCAAGTTTTGGGTGCTATCACAATGGATGAAGGGATAAGGAGTGGCAAGAGCCTAAGATTGGGGATGCCCAAGGCACCCCAAGTCAAATTCTAGGAATACTCAAGCGTCTAAGCTTGGAGATGCCCCAGAAGGCATCCCCTCTTTCGTCTCAATCCATCGGCATGTCACTTGGAGCTACATTTTTATTCATCACATGATATGAGTTTTGCTTGGAGCGTCGTTTGCTTTAGTTTGCTTTTGTTTTAGTTTTCCACAAACATTGTTTGCTAGGCACACCTATTTGAGAGAGACACATGTTCCCCATGATTTGTTAGAATACTCTAGGTGCATCACTTATATCTTTTGAGCTAAGCAGTTTCCCTAGTACTTCACTTATATCTTTTAGAGGACGGTGGCGTATAGATTTTATAGAAATAATTGCACTCTCGTTCTTCACATAAATTTGTTTGAGAATTAATAAATAGTGACGGTAATTTGCATGGGTTATAGGACTAGTCCAAAAATAATAGTTATTCAAGGAGTGCATAATAAAAACCACATGTAGCACATAAAAGAGAAATTGTGGGTTAGTGATATTGATGTGGTAACATGAAGGATCGTGAGTGCATGGTTGTTGGTTAATAGGAATATCGATAGTTAAAGGATGTTAATTTGTTGTTCATCTAAATATTGGTTATAGCACGATGATGATGTGTGAGCATTCCTATTCCTCGTTGAAATCCTAGTGTTGTTTAGGCCGGAGGGGCGCGATGGCTAACACCTCCCAACCTCCTCCCTAGGGGCATGCGAGTACTAATTTGCTTCGAGAGAGCTAATAAAGCTTGCAATAAGTATTTGAGTTATGTATGACTAATGTGAATCCATGGATGTACGCACGCTCACCTTTCCACATTTGCTAGCCTCTTCGGTACCGTGCATTGCACATTCTCACCTCGAGGAACGGTGCAAACTTCGTCGGTGCATCCAAACCCCGTGGAATGATATGCTCTCTTGCACATAAGCCTCATTATATCCTCCTCAAAACAGCCACCATACCTACCTATCATGGCATTTCGATAGACATTCCGAGATATATTGCCATGCAACTTCCACCGTTACATCATATGACTAGTACATTCATTGTCATATTGCTTTGCATGGTCATGTAGCTAACAGAGTATTTGTGGCAAAGCCACCGTTCATCATTGTTTACATGTTACGCTAGATCATTGCACATACTGGTACACTACCAGAGGCATTCATATAGAGTCATGTTGTTTAGTAGTTTTCATATCGAATTGTAAGTAAATAAAAGTGTGATGCTTATCATTATCAGGGCATTGTCTCAGTGAGGAAAGGATGATGGAGACAATGACTCCCCCACAAGTCGGGATGAGACTCCGGACGAAAAATAAAAGAGAAAGAAGAAAGAAAAAAAGAGAAAAAAAGAGAAAAAAAAGAAAGAAAAAAAAAGAAAAAAAAAGAGAAAAAAAAGAGAAAGAAAATAAAATAAATAAATGAGAGAAAAGAGAGAAGGGACAGTGCTACTACCTCTTTTTCCACACTTGTGCTTCAAAGTAGCACCATGTTTTTCATATAGAGAGTCTCATGTTTGGAACCTGCTAGGCGTTAGTCGGTTGATCCCCACGTGGAATCAGCTGGCTCGCCAGCCGTAGGATTAGGCTTCGCTTAATCATTGGATTAAAACTTCAGGCCGTTTTTCTCGCACGCACACGTTTGTGAAGCGTCGCCCTTTTTTTTGAGGGAAGGAAGCGTCGCCGTTGATATGCATGAGTTATCACACTAACCAAAACCAGCTTCTTGGCTCACAATGCAGAAGCATCGTTGCCATTATGACAACAACACAATGGTCGTTGTAAATTCAGCATCGTTGTCATAGCAACACCATTGTCATTCAGATGCACCCTCCTGGGCCTGCCTGGCCACATCACCCATCACCTATGGATTTCGTCGTGGTCATCAAAGCATCACCACGACCATCAAAGCATACTTGTTGCATGGTCACGGTTGTCGACGCCATCACGGCACACCTTGTCACCATGTTCCTTGAAGCATTGCCGCTGCTGTAGACATCATCATGGTCATCGAAGCATCACCACGACCATTGAAGCACGACTTGTGCATGGCCGTGATCGTAGGCGCCGTCACGACACGCCTCGCCACCATGGTCATCGAAGCATTACCGCAGATGTCGACGTCGTCATGGTCATCTAAGCATCGTCGCGACCATTGAAGCATGCCTTGTTGCATGGTCGCGGCCGTCGCCGCCGTCATGACACGCCTTGTCGCCGTGGTCTTCGAAGTATTGCCGCGGCTGTCGACGTCGTCATGTCATGGTTACTGAATCATTGTCATGACCAATGAAGCACGCCTTGTTGCATGGTCGCGGTCGTCGATGCCATCACACACGCCTTATTGCAGTGGTCGACGAAGCATTATTGCTGCCGTCGATGTCGTCGTGGTCATCGAAGCATCGCCACGACCATTGAATCACGCCTCATTGCATGGCCGCGGTCATCAACGTCGTCACTACACGCCTCGTCGCCGTAGTCTACTAAGCATTATCGCTGTTGTCGACGTCATCATGGTCATCGAAGCATCCTCGTGAGGCCGTGACCGTTGTAGCATGCTTCATTGCATGGCCGCAGTCGTCGAAGCATTGTCGCGACCATCGATGTCATCGTGGTCAACGAAGCATTGACATGACCATTGAACCATGCTTTGTTGCATGATCATAGTCGTCGACGCCGCCACAACATGCCTCATCGCGGTTGTCATCGCAGCATTGCCGCTGCTGTCGTGGTCGTTGAAGCATTGCCACGGTCATTGAAGCACACATCGCAGCATGGCAACGGTCATCGACACCGTTGATACGTCTCCAACGTATCGATAATTTATGAAGTATTCATGCCATATTCACCTATGTTTACAATACTTTTGTAGATTTTGATGCACTTTATATGATTTATTTAGAACTAACCCGGACTGACGTTGTTTTCAGCAGAACTACCATGGTGTTGTTTTTGTGGAGAAAATGAAAGTTCTCGGAATCGCCCGAAACTTTTTGGTGATTTTTTCTGGACCAAATAAGAAATATTGGAGAGAAGAACCACTGGAGAAGAGCCACGAGGTGGGCACAACCCAACAGGGCGCGCCAGAGGGCCCAGGCGCGCCCTGGTGTATCGTGCCCTCCTCATGGCCCATCTTGGCGTGAAACGGACGCCCAAAAATGCTATAAATATAGAAACCATCAGAAATTACCCTAGACTCTCCGCTCCGCTGCCGCAACTCTTTGTATCGACGAAAAACCAATCTGGAGACGTTCCAGTACCCTGCCGGAGAGGGGAATCCATCTTCGGTGGCCATCTTCATCATCCCGGCGGAGGCCATGATGAGGAGGGAGTAGTCCACCCTCGGGGCTGAGGGTATGTACCAGTAGCTATGTGTTCAATCTCTCTCTCTCTCTCTCTCTCGTGTTCTTGAGATGTCACTATCTTGATGTATCACAGGCTTTTTTAATATAGTCGGATCATATGATGTTATTCCCTTGCTATCATGTTGTGATGAATTGAATCTTTCCCTTTGAGATATCGTTATGTTGGATTGAATATTGGATTTGAGAACACTTGATATATGTCTTGCCTGTGGATACCCGTGGTGACAATGGGGTGTTCTATTGATTCACTTGATATGTGTTAGGTACTCAACTTGCGGATTCCCGCGGTGACATTGGGGTAATCTATGCATAGGGGTTGATACACGTTCTTGTCCTACTTTCTCCGATAGAAATCTTGGGGTACTCTTTGAGGTTCTTTGTTTTGGATTGAGTATTATGAATCTGAATTTGTTTGATGCGTATCGTATAATTAACTCATGGATACTTGTGGTGACATTGGAGTATCTAGGTGACATTAGAGTTGGTTGATGCATATCATATGGTGTTATTCTAGTACAAACTCTTAGATAGATTGATCGGAAAGGATAACTTTGTGTTATCTTAGTACAAACTCTTTGATAGATTGATCGGAAAGAATAACTTTAAGGTGGTTTCGTACCCTACAAACAATTTCTTCTTATGTTCTCCACTAGATAAGAACTTTGGAGTGATTCTTCGTTGCATGTTGAGGGATGGTTATGTGATCCAATTATATTAGCATTGTTGAGAGATTGCTCTAGCGAAAGTATGGACCATAGGCCTTGTTTTCAAGCATTGCAATATTGTTTGTGCTCACTTTTGTTACTTGCTCCCTTGCTGTTTTTATATTTTCAGATTACAAAAACCTATATCTATCATCCATATTGCACTTGTATCAATATCTCTTCGCCGAACTAGTGCACCTATACAATTTGCCATTGTATTAGTTGTGCTGGGGACACAAGAGATTTCTTCTATTTGATTGCAGGGCTGTTTGAGAGAGACCATCTTCATCCTACACCTCCCACAGATTGATAAACCTTAGGTCATCCACTTGAGGGAAAATTGCTACTATCCTAAAAAATTCTGCGCTTGGAGGCCCAACAAAGTCTACAAGAATAAATTTGTGTAGTAGACATCAAGCTCTTTTCTGGCGCCGTTTCCGGGGAGGTGAGTGCTTGAAGGTATATCTTTAGATCTTGCAATTAAATCTTTTAGTTTCTTGTTTTTCACTAGTTTGGTTTTATAAAAGAAAACTAAAAAAAATGGAGCTTAGGTTGCATCATTTGTATCATCTT
This sequence comes from Elymus sibiricus, assembly GCA_039707655.1. Classification (NCBI taxonomy): domain Eukaryota; kingdom Viridiplantae; phylum Streptophyta; class Magnoliopsida; order Poales; family Poaceae; genus Elymus; species Elymus sibiricus. The sequence goes on along the minus strand of CM077669.1, from coordinate 311,114,005 downwards.
TATAATCTCTTTCGTGAAAATAAGGAGTGAGAAAATTGTGCTCAATTGGTAGAGGAAGAATTTATGAAAGTACTTAATGAGAATTCCTTGAATGATGAGCATGATTGCAATGTTGTTAGTATGAATTCTATGAATATCCAAAATACTAATGATGATTGCACTAGTGATTATAAAAAGTGTTTCCTATAAGCATGTCAATTTTTGTGGAGTGCATAAAGTTTGTGAAGATGTGCCTTATAGGGATGACAGATTTTGTAAGAAGCATAAACATGATAAAACCAATTTGTTGCTCAAAGTGATAGATGAATTTGCTACAAAATTATGTTCTCTTTGTCCTATTACTTGTGAACTTTGCAATAAAGTTGGTCATCTTAATTTCCAATGCAAACTTTTTCATGATCAAATCATGGCCGAATATTGTAATGACTTGATCACCCTTGAACTTTATAATGAGCTTTCTCTATTTTTGGGGAGTGAAGAATTGACACATAAAAATAGTTATTTTGAAGCATTCATTCTCATGGACAACATTGAAACTAATCTAAAAAATATCTATATGTCTTGCATGGTAAATTGCAATGAGAATGCTTATATTGCCAACTATAGAAAGATGGGAAAACAAATAGAATATAAAAGGAATACTAATGAAAGGGTAAATATTTCCACTTTCCCTCCTATTGTCTCTCATGATGAAATAGGTGACGAGGAGGAGATCCCTATTCAACCAATCTCATCAATAAGAAGCTCGAAGAAATTAATTAAACCCACACATGATGTGATGAAGAAGAAAAGAAGAAAGAGTAGAGGTAAAAAGGTATCTCTCCCAAATGATGTTGCTCCTATTATTGTTGTGCCTCACGAGGATGAATCAAAAATAATTGTGGAAGATGATACACTTGATGGTGATTTTGTTATGCCTATTTCTTGTTGTGATGACTATGATTGGGAAGATAATGATACTTCTTATAATCTTAAAAATCTTTTTGGCACCAACTTGGTAAATTATGATGATAAGAATTGTTATGCTATTGGTGCTATTCATACTATTAATGATGAGAGTGATTATGCTTATGATATGCCAAGCCACAAGCTTGGGGATGCTATGTTTGATGACAATGATATGTTTGAGAATTTATTTGCTGCAATTAATGTTTGTTCCAAGCTTGGGGATGTTATGCTTAATGAAGATGATCTTTTTAGTTCCCCTACTTTGAATGATCAAATTTCTTATGATGATTGCATGCCTCCTATTTATGATGATTGTGATATTTATGAAAGTGGGTTTGGAAGAGTGTCAACTTTAGATAATTATTATCCCACTATCTTGGAGGGTGTTTAATTTTATTATAATGATAAAAGTGGATTTGGAGAGGTCATGACTTTATTTAGTAATGATTCCACTATTTCGAAAGAGGTTTCACTTGACTATGATGAGAACAAAGTTGCTACTTATGATGATTATTGTTATGATACTTATGTTATAAAAAGTAGTGATAATTATTTTCATAATTTTTAATATCCTTTTACTGAACATTACTCTTTTAATGTGGAAACAATTTATAGTATTCGAGTTTCATTTGATGCTCCCACTATTATGAATGAGAAGAAATATGCTTATGTGGAGAGTAATAAATTTTCTATGCTTGTAGATCATGAAAATAATGCTTTATGTGATAGTTATATTATTGAATTCCTTCATGATGCTACAGAAATTTATTATGAGGGAGGAACATATGCTTGTAGGAATTGCAATAATATCAAGTTTCCTCTCTATGTGTTCAAAGTTTTGAAGTTATGCTTGTTTTGCCTTCCTATGCTAGTTGATTCTTGCTCCCATAAATTGTTTGCTCACAAAATCCCTATGCATAGGAAGTGTGTTAGACTTAAATGTGCTTGTAATGTGTTTCATGATGCTCTCTTGCATGTTTCAAATACTATCCCTATGTGAGCATCATTGAAATCATCATGCCTAGCTAAAAGGCTTTGAAGAAAAGCGCTTGTTGGGAGACAACCCAACACTTTTCCTTTCTGTTTTTGTGTGTTCACATGATTAATATACTGTAGTAATCATGTTTTGTGTCTTTTATTTCAATAAAGTGCCAAGTAAAGCCTTTGGGATGACTCACAAGATGAGTAGAATTGCTGAACCAAAACAGAAACTTTTGACTCCAGTACAGGAATTTTCATTTTTTACTGGAGATTGATAATGATCTGAAATTTTTAAAAAGTCTTCATATACAAATTCTTCAGGTTGTCCTAATTTTTTAGATTTTTTAGAGGCAGGAAAGTATGTCTATACTACAGATCTTCACAGACTGCTCTGTTTCTGACAGATTCTGTTTTGCATGCATAGTTTGCTTGTTTTAGTGTTTCAATAGCTTATATTTAGTGGCATAAATTATGGGAATGATATAATACAGTAGGTATCATGTGGTAACAATTATGTATCTGTTCTTGACAGTACGTAAGTGAATGATTTATCTTTATTACATTAACCCTTCTCACGAAGTTCCGTTAAGTTTTGTGTGATTGAAGTTTTCAAGTTTTGGGGGAGACACCAATATGAGGAGAATAAGGAGTGACAAGAACCTAAGATTGGGGATGCCCAAGTCACCCCCAAGGTAATATCCATGGAAGACTCAAGCGCCTAAGCATGGGGATGCCCCGGAAGGCATCCCCTCTTTCGTCTTCAACACTATCGGTATATCTTACTTAGAGCTATATTTTTATTCGTCACATAATATGTGCTTTGCTTGGATCATCATTATATTTTGTTATTTTCTGTTAGGTGTTATTTATAATCTTGTTTTTCAATAAAAAGTTCCAAGAATTGCCTTAGGATGCTTGCATTGCATGTTTGATATGTGCTGTGTGAAAACAGAAACTTTTGCTGTAGTGTTTGAATTTTCATATTTTACTGGAATGTGGAAAGTTTCTGAAATTTTTACATAGTATTTTCATATAAATTATTTATCCTGTCCTAAATTTTCATAATTTTTTGAGTTACATAAGTACACTGGTTTAATAGATTGCTACAGACTATTCTGTTTGGACAGATTGCTGTCATAGTTTTGTTATCTACTTATTCTATAGTTTCCATAGCCTATATTGGTAGATATAAATTGTGGAAACGATAGTAAACAGTAGTGCTGATTTGTGAAGTATTCATGCCATATTCACCTATGTTTACAATACTTTTATATGGTTTTGATGCACTTTATATGATTTATTTAGAAATAACCCGGACTGACGCTGTTTTCAGCAGAACTACCGTGGTGTTATTTTTGTGCAGAAAATGAAAGTTCTCGGAATCGTCTGAAACTTTTTGGTGATTTTTTCTGGACCAAATAAGCAATATTGGAGTGAAGAACCACCGGAGAAGAGCCACGAGGTGGGCACAACCCACCAGGGCGCGCCAGAGGGCCCAGGCGCGCCCTGGTGTATCGTGCCCTCCTCGGGGCCCATCTTGGCGTGAAACCGATGCCCAAAATTCTTATAAATATAGAAACCATCAGAAATAACCCTAGACTCTCCGCTCCTCCGCCGCAACTCTCTGTATCGACGAAAAACCAATCTGGAGACGTTCCAATACCCTGCCGGAGAGGGGAATCCATCTCCGGTGGCCATCTTCATCATCCTGGCGGAGGCCATGACGAGGAGGGAGTAGTCCACCCTCGGGGCTGAGGGTATGTACCAGTAGCTATGTGTTCAATCTCTCTCTCTCTCGTGTTCTTGAGATGTCACGATCTTGATGTATCACGGGCTTTGTTAATATAGTCGGATCATATGATGTTATTCCCTTGCTATCATGTTGTGATGAATTGAATCTTTACCTTTGAGATATTGTTATGTTGGATTAAATATTGGATTTGAGAACACTTGATATATGTCTTGTATGTGGATACCCGTGGTGACAATGGGGTGTTCTATTGATTCACTTCATATATGTTTTGGTACTCAACTTGCGGATTCCCGCGGTGACATTGGGGTAATCTATGCATAGGGGTTGATACACGTTCTTGTACTACTTTCTCCGATAGAAATCTTGGGGTACTCTTTGAGGTTCTTTGTGTTGGATTGAGTATTATGAATCTGAAATTGCTTGATGCGTATTGTATAATTAACTCATGGATACTTGTGGTGACATTGGAGTATCTAGGTGACATTAGAGTTGGTTGATGCGTATCATATGGTGTTATTCTAGTACGAACTCTTAGATAGATTGATCGGAAAGGATAACTTTGTGTTATCTTAGTACAAACTCTTTGATAGATTGATCGGAAAGAATAACTTTAAGGTGGTTTCGTACCCTACAAACAATTTCTTCTTATGTTCTCCGCTAGATAAGAACTTTGGAGTGACTCTTCGTTGCACGTTGATGGATGGTTATGTGATCAGATTATATTAGCATTGTTGAGAGATTGCACTAGCGAAAGTACGGACCCTAGGCCTTGTTTTCAAGCATTGCAATACTATTTGTGCTCACTTTTGTTACTTGCTACCTTGCTGTTTTTATATTTTCAGATTACAAAAACCTATATCTATCATCCATATTGCACTTGTATCACCATCTCTTCACCGGACTAGTGCACCTTTACAATTTGCCATTGTATTGGGTGTGTTGGGGACACAAGAGATTTCTTGTATTTAATTACAGGGTTGTTTGAGAGAGACCATCTTCATCCTACACATCCCACGGATTGATAAACCTTAGGTCTTCCACTTGAGGCAAAATTGCTACTGTCCTACAAAACTCTGCGCTTGGAGGCCCAACAAAGTCTACAAGAATAAAGTTGCGTAGTAGACATCAACCGTCATGACACGCCTCGTCGCGGTGGTCTCGTTGCTGCGTTGCCGTGGCCATCGTGGTCGCTGAAGTATTGCCACGATCATTGAAGCACGCCTCATGGCATGGTCATAGTCGTCGACGCCATCAAGGCACGCCTTGCCATTGTAGTTGTAGAAGCATTGCCACAACCATTGAAGCACACCTCACAACGTGGACGCGACCATCGATGCCATTGTTGCATGCCTCGTCGCCGTGGTTGTGGAAGCATCGCCATGGCCATTGAAGCACGCCCTACAACGAGCAGTGCCGTAACGTCCACCCAGTACCCATCGGCGGCTTGGCAGCGCAAGCGAGGGATGCATTCGTGCCCCTGGCTTTATAGCACCTCGGTGCAACAGCAACTCCACCACTCCCCTTGCAACATCACCTCCAAGCGTCCTCGGCGGCCATCACAACAACAACTCCACCACTCTCCTGTAGCATCACCTCCAAGCGTCGTCGTCGGCCATCACAACAACAAATCCACCACTCCCCTTGCAGCATCACCTCCAAGAGTCGTCGGGGGCCATCACAATAGCAACTCGTCGTACTCCGCAACATCACCAGCGGCCATTGCGGTGTCGCCTCGAAAATTCACCTCAACGCATCCTGAAAGACTGTCGCAACATCAACTCCACCTTTGTGCGGCAATTGCAGTAATGGCGCTGCCCACTATTGAACCATTGGAGTGTTTATGGCCTTGCAATGGCAGGCTCGGCTTTGTAGTGTCACATGTCCCACTTACAACATTGGCCGACAACCTTGTTGTGTCGAGCCGTCGTGTTTGGCTACACCAGCGTTACTGGGGTGACTGTTGCCCGTGGACGATTTCAATCGCTTCCAAGTAAAACAATTTGGTTGTATATTCCTACTTTTTTGTTTTATTGGTTCTGCATTTCTGTTGAAAAAGTTCAAAATGTATTACCAAATTCTAGTTAGAAGAGGGGAATGGTATTACGCCAGTGATGATGGTGTGCATGTAGTGTGGAGGGCAAAGCAAAGGCTGCATGCAGTGATCGGCACCAGAAGCAGCAGACGCGAACGCATTGCTTAGTGCCATGCATTGTCTCGTGGATATCCCAGAAGCATACTCGTTGCATGCATTACACGAGAGAACATGACACGTGGTTGGGAGGAAAAGAGATCGATCCGGGCGTTGGTTGCTTTGCGACTGATGGTGCGATGCGCGACTAATTTCTGGAAGAAATTAGCTGGCTGATTATAATACTTTTCCTTTTTTGTCACTTCCATATGCTAGTGAGAATTTGTCATTATAGAACTTGGCTTGCATATTCCGATGACAAACTTCCTCAATGCCCGAGGTCTTCACGAGCAAGCAAGTTGGATGCACACCCACTTAGCTTCATTCGAGCTTTCATACACTTATAGCTCTAGTGTATCCGTTCCATGGCAATCCCTACTCCCCACATTGATATCTATTGATGGGCATCTCCATAGCCCGTTGATACGCCTAGCTGATGCGAGACTTTCTTCTCCATCTTTTACCCCTTTGATATCTACCACCATATTCTATTCCACCTATATGCTATGTCCATGGTTCACGCTCATGTATTGAGTGAGGTATAAAAAGCTGAAGCGCGTTAAAAAGTACGATCCAATTGCCTGACTTAACACCGTGGTCCTTGACATTTGTATTTATGTGGTGAAGACGGAGCCATGCCATGCTAATATGATAAAATGAATGGGGGGTAAACATTCTTTAAGGATCGTATATTTTGAAAGTTGATGATTGTGTTATTTACGCTTATGGATATTACTATGCTAATGTTGATTGATTCATCGTTTCTCAACGATCATACCTGAAAGAGATTACATGTTGGGTAGAATGTCACATCAAAAACTCTGTTTTTATCATTTACCTACTCTAGGACGAGCAGGAATTAAACTAGGGTATGCTGATACGCCTCCAACGTATCTGTCGGAATCGGGGCTCCGCAAAACCCAACAAGGTTCAAACACTGGGGCGTGTGCGAAGATCTCAACCGGCTCAAGGTCTCAACTTGTCACCCTACGGCCTAGCTACGTCGAGTACGTTCTTGCGGGGAAGAAGATGGACACGGTGGTTTACCCAGGTTCGGGCCACCTTGCGGTGTAAAACCCTACTCCTGCTTTGTGGTGGATTGGCCTCTCGAGGAGGCTGTGGATGAACTAGTACAGTGGTTGGGAGGCCTCGCGAGGGCTCTTGGTGCAGGTGAACTCGACTTGGCTCAGCCTTGTTCGAGCTTGTTCGACCTTCTTTCTACGGTGGGAGCTCGTCCCTAATTATAGGGGCCACGGTCCTCTTCCCGCATCGCACCGGCGGGAAGGGATCCCACAACGGCCAAATTTGAAAGGGGACATGAGGTACATCCTATCCTGACGAAAGGTGGTCTTCGCCTGCAAAGCTTCTGGGTGTGACATAGCGGTGGGCTCGGCGATGACATCCGTCCTGCCGAGCTCGTGGTCTTGGTCCTCCTGCACCGGGAAGGAAACCTTTGGGGGGCTCCTTGGGAACTCGCGTACGTCTTTGCCTCCTTTGCACCAAAGAGGAAACTGTCCTCCCTCTGCGCCCGCTGGCGCCCGTCCGTCTTGTTCGTCAGAACCCACGTCACCCCGGCCTCATGAGGCCGGGTACTTGCATAGGAATCTCCGCTCCTCAGGAGGGGGCCTGAAGGGGTGCCGATCCTCCGGAGGTCTTGACGCTGTACTCCTCGTGAGGCGGGGGCTCTCGCGAGGGCCTTGACTTGGGGGGCTCGCTGCAGGGCCGTACCGGCCTTCGTGGTGGGCCGCGCGCTGGGCCGCAGGTAGGCAGGTCTAGGTACCCCTGTTCCTAGAATGCCGACAGTAGCCCCCGGGCCCAAGGCGTGCTGGCCTTAGCCTCTGGACGAAGGCAAGGAGCGATGGGCGAAGTGTCGCGGGCCCCAAATTGCCTATAGGACCGGCGCACGGAGCCTCGCTGGCCGCTTGACTCCCCCTCCTCTGCTGGGCTTCGGGAACTGCCCCGAGTCATGTCGATTCATAGCCTCTGAGCTGTGTTGATCATCATTGCTCTTCCTCGATTGACGCCCTCTTCCTGCTTTCTTGTCACCCCGGGTCCACACCAAGGTGACCCGCCAGGGAACCGAGGTGACGCGAGGCAGAGCCGCCCACGAGCCGCGTACGGCAAGTGGCGAACGAGGAGCTCACGTCACCTCCGCTCCCCAAGACGCCTCGGGGATTGCGGTTTCGCCTATAAACCGCCTCATCTGAGGGACAGTTCCATCCTTACTTGCCTTCTAGTTCGCCTCTTTCCATTGCTGCCCGTACTCCTGCACCGGAAAACCCCCTTCTCCGTCCTTCCTCATTCCGATGGCGTCCAAGGGAGGTGTTGCCGTCGCCGGAGCGCGAGCAGGCCCCGCAGCGCCGCCATCGTCTCAGGGGAGCGGCGGGGGCCAACCCTCGAGGCCGGCTCAGGCGCGCCGATGCTGGGCCACCACCGATGAGTAAGTGCACCGTCGCCTCTATTTTTCTTGTTCGTCATGTCCGTCTTGCCAGGCCTGACTGCCGTCCTTCCTAAGGGCGCCCGCGCCCAAGAGGTGCATGCTTGACGCGCTTCAGGGCGAGGCGGACGCCCTCAGGGCCCAGCTCCTGAGCGCCGAGGCCGCCCTTCAAGCCACGCTGGGGGGCGAGGAGGATACCAAGGCGGAGCTGGCATCCCTCCAGGCCCAAGTCGAGGAGGCCGCCAACGCCATCCAGGCGGCCAAGGACGACGCGGCGCACACGAAGATGATGGAGGTGCAGCGCGCCAAGCTGTACCTGGACATCGCCCACCGTGCGGTCGGCGCGGTCCGCCGATTCATTCGGGAAGCCCCCGCGTTGCCGTGTGCGCACGGTGATGGGGGCTACCTCACTTTCTTCCTGAAGGTGGTGGAGGCGCTTGAGTCCGGCATCTCCCGGGTGGGTGAGGATGTCGAATCCAGCGCGCGCGACCTCGTGGACAACACGCTGATGCGCGTATTCTCCAACTTGCACCGCCACGTCCCCGCGTTTGATCTCTCCCGCGCGATGGAGCTAGTGCCCGCGGAGCTCTGGAGGACCCTTGGGGACAAGGTGCGCGAGCACGTGGAGTCCCTGATCGAGAGGTTTGCCCCAGTGGCGTCGTCCGAGGGGGACGGCAGCTCCGGCGGCGAATCCTCCATGGGACGCGACGGGGGCAGCGCCTCCTCCGCCTGATCTCCTTTTCTTTTATGCATGTTGCATCATGAACTATTTGGCCCCCATGGGGCCTTATGCGTTGGACGATACCTTTACTTTTGGGTAGTTGTTGTCTATAGTGCTTTGAGCTTCCTTGTTTCCTTCGCGTGGTTTTTTGCTTTCCTTCGTGTATCTCCTGCGCCCCCGCTGACGGAGGTCTGTGATGACGGCTCCGAAGGTCCTCGCTTCTAGCGTGTGGTGGAGGCTATGGGGAGGCAGCCCCCATGCTCCTCCTGACGCCTGCACTCGCCCTGCGGGGCTGACGCCTCCGCGGTGGCCTTGCTCGTGAAGCTTGGGCGGCGCCCGCGTCGGGCTCTCTGGGGTGGCGTCGTGAGAGCCCGATTCTCCCCCATCTGCGTTGTTTTCTAGTAGCATCCGCGCCGGCCTGTGAGTGCAGCGAGAGGGGTTGTGTCTTTCAGGCCTGATTGCCGGCGTTGTGAGGGCTCCCGAGGCGCGGCACTTGGGGGCCTGTCTCGGGTATTTGGGCGAGTCGCTCCGAGGAGAGCGTTGCCAGCGAGGCCTACTCCGCTAGGGCTACAGATGAGGGTCCTGCAAGGAAGTCATCATGTCCCAAGTGTTAGACGCACACCCGCCTGCATTTGGGCATCCCGCATGCATTTGGGCGTTACGCGAGTAAGGTAGGCCTTAAGACCCTGGCGGGGTATTTTGCGTGCGATACGCTCACGAGACGGGGCTCGGTCTCTGAATCTTCCTGTGTCGTTGGGATGGACCCAGGCACGGACACCATATTAGACCGGGGGAGCGACCCCCGTACGCGTTTTGTCTTCTCCCCAGCACGGAGCGTGGGGTCCTCCACTTGGGCGTGGGCGGGAGCCCTTCCCTCTGCGGCCACGACGCGGCTCGTCGTGGGCTTCCACTTTGGGGGATCCGGAGCGTGTGTCGGATTTCGGGCTCCACAAAACCCAAAGAGGTTTGAACTCAGGGGCGTGTGCGAAGATCCCCACAAGCTTCGACCTCAAGCTCTTAGCTCAACAGCCTAGCCCGACGAACTCACACAATCGTGGGGAAGAAGATTAGCACACGAGGATTTACCCAGGTTCGGGCCGCTGCGAAGCGTAAAACCCTACTCCTGCCTTTTTGTGGATTGCCTCAGGAGGAGGTTGTTGGATGAACTAGTACAGTGGTGAGTAACCTCACGAGTGTGCTCGGGTGGTGTTTTTTGTCCGTCCCGCTCTACGGAGCAGCCTAGCCTCTATTTATAGCGACCCGGGTCCTCTTCCCTTAAAGTAATGGCGGGAAGGGATCCCACAACGGCCAAATTCGAAGGGGGACAAGGAGTACACCTTATTCTGACGAAAGGTGGTCTTCGCCTGCAAAGTAGCCGGTGGTGATGCAGAGGTGGGCTCGGTGATGACGTCCGTCCTGCGGGGTTTGTGGTCTTGGTCTCGTTGCGCCGGAATGGAAACCTTTGGGGGGTGCCCTGGGGAACCTGCGTATATCCTTGCCTCCTTTGCACCAAAGAGGAAACTGTCTCCTCTGCGCGCACTGGTGCCCGCCTGGCCTGGCTTGCGTCACCTCCGGCCTCCCGAGGCCGAGCGTTGCATAGGGATCTCCGCCCCTCGGGAGGCGACCTGGGGAGGCCTCTTCCCCACAAACGGCGCCGCCCCCCTCGCGAGCGCGGGGCTCTCGCGAGGGCCTTGTTCTTGAGCGATCCTGCACCGGGCCATACCAGGCAGTCGAAGCGGGCCACGCTCTGGGTCGTAGGTAGGCAGTTCTGGGTACTCACGTTCCGAGGACGCCGACAGTAGCCCCTGGGCCCAAGGCGCGCTCGAGCTGGCTTCGGGGCGAAGCCGAAGAAGATGGCCCGAAGCGCCGCGGGCCCCAATCGCCTGTGAGCCCAGCCTATCGCATGGCAAATAATGAGGCGCGGACGCCTGCACTTCCCCATGGCGCCTCGACAACCACTCCGGCTGACCAGCAACCGGCGCACGTCGCAGGGCCATCATTGCCCGGGATGAGGGGGTGCCGGTTGGCCTCCACCCGGCTATGAATGGGCGGAGGGGACGGAACCCCCAGCCCATTCCTACTTCTCGCTCCCCCGCCTTCGTCCTCCGCCTCGTCGATCATGACGCCGGTGAGGAGGTTTTCTGCTGCCGAGAAGGGGAAAGCCTGCCAGGAGGGGCCGGACCAACAGCCTCCCAAGAGGAGCCGGGGCGTCGACGGCGGCGCCCCGTGGGCGCGGCCGTACCTCCGCGAGGGCTGGTGCCTCCGCTGGCGCAAGCGGAGGTGGCGGGCGCGGCGACCGTGGCCATGGAGGGAGACCTGCAGTAGGTGCTCGGCCATCGTGCCCGTGGGCCCACACGGCTGATACGGGCCATGAGTTCCTGGTGCTGGTGGAGAGGCCGGCGATCACCTCATTCCAGCTCCCGCGCTTCTTCGCGGAGACGCTGCGGGCCGACGAACCCGCAGGTCTGTGGATGCAAGCCGATGGTTGTTGTAGCGGCGCGTTGTGGGTGGAAGTTGAGGTTACCCCCGCAGGCTACGCCTTCTTGAGCCGTGGGTGGCAGACCTTGACCCGCGCTCATGGCCTGGAGGGGAGGCTCACGCTCCACTTCAAGCACGACGGCGTCGCGACGCTTTTCATCAGGATCTTCGGGGAGGACTGCAGGCGCTTGGGGTGCCGCCTGGAGGTCAACGGCGGCGGCGACCTTGGAGGTGAGCTTGTCCTTGGCGACGGCCGTCGTGCTTCTAGCGGCAGCGACACCTCCTCCGAGGAGAGCCCGAGCGATGACAGCTACGACGCTCCACCGCGTCGGCGCGCTCGTACTTCGGGGGGTGGCCTGCCGCGACGGCGCCGCTCCCCCGCCCGGGAAGCGGCTATGCCGGCACGCCACCATGGGCCCGTCAAGGAGGAGGAGGACTTCGACTGAGCGCTGGCGCGCCGGAGCCAGGGCCCCAGGAGTGGCAGCCCCCGAGGGGGGCTCCTTCGTCTTCTTGTTCCCTTCCTTTCCTTGTAATCAAAGAATCAAGGAGGGCCCCTCTGGGCATGTAATGAATTCCGACGCTTGCGTCCTTACTTTAGCACTCTCATCATGTATCCCGATCCCTGTGTTACTGTTAATGTTAATTGAGACTTCCTGTTGGTCATGATTAGGGTACTTAGCTTGATGCGTCCGTGGCGGGCCATCCGCGTCGTGAGGTCTGGCAGTGGCACCTGGGGAGCTTGGGGGGTTCTTCTTTCTTGCGAGTGAGGCGGTTTGGGAGCCCTTTCGGCACTCTAAGTCAGCAGGGCCAAATCCCGCGCATACCTCGACCGCCGTTGGGGCGTCCGGATCACCAGGACGAGACCAAGGGGCGAGGAGCTACGCGATCAGTGAGGCTCCTGAGGCGCGTTGCTCAGGAGTCCCCCTTGACGCTCAAGCGGCGTTCTACGTCGGCGGGGCCCAGTCCCGCGCATACCTCGACTGCTGTTGGGGCGTCCGGATCACCAGGACGAGACCAAGGGGCGAGGGGCTACGTGACCAGTGAGGCTCCTGAGTCGCGTTGCTCAGGAGTCCCCCTTGACGCTCGAGCGGCTCCCATACCTTTTGCCAGTTCCTGCCCCGAGAGGTGTGAGCCTCCAGAGGCTCCAAGATAGTGAGCCGGGCCACGGCAGAGCCCCCGAGCGAGGGTGAGGCGACATGCACCTGCTAGCTCACTTGAGAGCGCCTTACGAGGACTAGGACGCCAAGGCCTTGGCGAGGTGTGCGCACCGTGCCCATAGCCCCCGCTCGCGGGGCGCGAGAGGGGGAGGCTGGTAGGTGTTAACCCGAAGAAAGAAACTTCAAGATAGAAAACTGCAAGGAGAAAAATTCCCGCCCCCTTTTTTAAAATATGGTTGAAAGGCCTCGAGTTTCATTCCAGAAAAATGGCAAATTTGAATACAAGAAAAGCAAAGAACAGCTGCGTCCGGCACCTAGGCTACTCTTCGTCTTCCCCCAGCGCGGAGCATAGGGTATCCACTAGGCATGGGCATAGTCATTGGAGGACAGTGTTGTCCGCCAGCGCGGAGCATGGGTCTTCCACCTGGGCGTGGGTGGGATCCGCTCCGCGTCTTCGGGGGGCTCCGGGCGTATACAGCCCACTCATTATTACGTGAGAGTTCCACGGCCGAAGATAGCTGGGCAAGCCGCCAGGCGCACAGCCTAGGTGCTCCCAACTCAGTCAAGAGCCATCCCGCACATTTCTGCGCGGTTGCGCGCCCCTACAGCCCAAACCTGAGTGCATTGTTCCCCGCGTAGCCGCGGGGTTGCACTCCCGCGGCCCAAACATGAGCACAATGCACCCAGCGCAGCCATAGGGCTGTTGTGTCGGTGAAGCCGCCTCGTGAGGTGTCGGGGCACCAGCCAGACCACGACCCGAGGACCTCATGAGGCCCTGCCTCCTGAGGGCCGCGCCGATGCCCCCGTTACCGCGCGTGGCCCGCGCTGCTTGTATCCTGCTGATCCCCCTAGGTGGTTGCCCCTGTGGCCCAGAGGGCTCGGCTGCGTGCTGCTTGCTCGCGAGGGCGGCGGCCGTGCTGCGCCCCCGTGCATCCCGGGACGCCCCCTTGCTTGCTCCAACCTGGCCCGGTGCCCCCTCAGTGGAAGCCCCCAGGCCCGGCTTGGAGAGGACATCCGGGACATCTCCCTACTCCGGGAGGATGTTGGCACCCGCGGGGGGCGCGTGATCCACGGCGCCGCCCGCAGGTACGATACAGCTCGGAACATAGGCCTCTGTGTAAAGGCCTTGGCCTCCTCCTGAACCGTCTCCGCGCGCCCTATGGGCAGCCTCCCTGGGCGGCAAGGCGACGCCGCCCTGGACGCGCGGCCCACAGACCCTCCTCCGCCGAGCCTCCGCCCGAAGATGCTTAGCTCTGCCGTCGCCGCGAGGTTGGTCACGCGTGTCTTGACGTGGGCTGCCTCCCTGGTTATCCACCGCGCCTCCGTTATGGTTACCCACCTGCTCGGAAGCCTGAGCCGCCTGGTCCCTACGCCGGTTTGTGCGCTCGCGCCGGGATGACCCAGGCTGTTGATGATCCGCTGGGATATGAGTGCACGCGTTGAGGCGCGCGCGGAGCGTCCCGT